>WACJ01000018.1:0-1464117 GCA_008973525.1 Stenopsyche tienmushanensis | reverse complement strand
ACGCCACAAGATCGGCCCGAAGAAATTTGCAATGGCTCGATAGACGATATTCCGTTGGTCATATTTTAAGCATTGATATCATCAGCCTTCTCGGAAAATATGTTAAAGTTTTGCATAAATTGGCATTGGAATTGCAGAGAAAAGATGACACGGCAATATTTTAAGACAATATTTAAAGTTAAAAATTGTTAGCTAAAAGAAGCTGTGTTTGTGTAATATATAATAAAATAAGCAAGCTATTGGTTTACTGGTTGCTTTATGCTAAATATAAACATACGTACATACAATAGAGGCGATGCGCCGTATGCGCGTAGTATGCCTTTGATGTAAACGACGGTGATAGATGACTACAAACGATTTTCTCTCTCTTTCCGATCAACTGTCGCTTGGAGTTCCATTTTTTGTGACGTTTCAAGCCAATTGATCTAAATCATAAATTCAAGCCAGATTTATTGTATGCGCTATTGCTGACACAGACTGTTTAATATATTTTATTTCATTGCTATGGATAAAATATGCAAGCCCGGAACCAACGACGTCCATATAAGGCATTCTGTGCTCCTTTTTATAACATTAGCAAAAAAAGCGATTGAAGGTTCCAAAATGATTAATGATATATTCGGGCAAGTATTAACACCCAAACGATATCAAAGATTATTCATACAATTAGTTGAATCAGATCCATGCAAAACACAGAAACCGTTTAAAACATATTGGCTACGAACAAAATGTGCGTTTGGACAATAAAGAACAGCAGATGAATACATGCAATTATTTATTATCAACACAGAAAATCCATTAAGATTTTTACATAAAAATAACTATCTGAATAAATTACAATACAATCGTTCTAATAGATAAATCCGGATTAACTCATCGGTAAATTCATCGACTGATAAATCAACTTCTGCTGTGACACGGACTAAAATTCACAAAATTCCCAATTTCCCGACAAATTATTTATTTCCGTCGCTGCAGATGAATATTAATATACTATAATAATTTGATGTGATTCGTAATTATATTACGGAGGAATACAAAAATTCTGAACCCCGTATCTATTATATTTCATATCGATATTCCCATTATTAGAGTCGAGGTGTAGTAAATACATCACCGGTAGGGAATGGATAATATACAAATTTGAAAAAACATATATGTACTCATTCAAATACCCACTATAGAAGTAATAGCTACATTCTGCGAACTAGCCACAATTTCAACAAACTTTGTGAAATTTACAATTTTGACCTTTTTAATACTGAAATTAATACAGCAAAACAAGCCATTACCAATTCATTTTTTAGCTTCGGGGCCTAATATGCTAACTTTATAAAAAAAATTATTATTAGTTATTTTTATTATTTCATTATTATTAATTGTGATTATTTATTATTATCAGTTATTATTATATTATTATTATTAATTGTGATTATTTATTATTATTATTATTATTTATGATTATTTATTATTATTGATTATTATATTTGTTTTTATTTATTATTGGATATTACTATTTTTATTGTTATTATTAAACATTATTAATTGTTATTATTATTATTATCATTATTATTTTTGTAAAGATGTATTTAGTGACTTTTCTTTTTTTTTCTCTCTTTTTGTACTTCGTTTCTATTGGCGAATATCTTTTATTAGCTTTGAGTTGTTTATTGTATTTTTCTACTTTGTATTATCAGCTGTTGATATTCCAAATAAAATAAAATAAAATAAAATAAAATATATTTATACATAGATTAGACAGTTACTGCACCTAGACGTCGCCTAAGCTCGCCAATTAGTAGTTACGCCACTGTTTCCAAGCGTCCAGATTTCGGCGGGAATGTCTCTCGGGACTTAATTTTTGGGCTCATGCTTATTACACAAAGAACATTTGTACATTCGATGGACTGTGATCTAGTATAAGAACGGTTCTAATATTCCATTATGCGGTCTGCAAACACTACCACCTGCGTTGGAAATATTTTTTGATTATATAACCAAAGCGATGACACGTTGTGTAAGAGCAGATGTCTTTAATAAATTATATTCGCACATGTTCTGGATTTATTGTTATATTTGAAGCGTGCTATAATTTATGATGGCTCCAGTCGATGCGTGATATTTGGATGGAAATATAACCAGATTAGATTCGATAGTTGGATTAAGTAAGTGGGATGGATCAACTAACCGTAAGGATTTGTAGGATAAGCATAAATTTTCCATTTATATATCAGTACTAAAAATAGGAAGTTATGATCTGATTAAGTCCCTACATTATCAGTAATGCGCATCCAGTTTTGCTTCTGAGTCATATCCTCATTGCTGAGGATTCTGATCAATCCGATTGGTTCGCCGTAAGGTGGATTCTTCTGATGATGTTCTGCCATCTGTCCCTACAAATGGATGTCCTGAGGGCTTTAATAATTATGGAACCTGTTGCTTCTTTGATCTGTTCGGTTGAGCGTATTGGGGTTTCTTGTTGTCTTCTTTCCTCCACGTTTCCGGTTACAACCAGTCTTTCGAGCTTATTTAGTCCTTTTTTGGCCACGTGTCCAAAAAATAGCAGAACACCCCGAAGACACATCGTTGACAGTTTGACTGTCATACTCACCTCTCGGATGACTGAAATATCTGTTCGTTTCTTGCCCCAGGGCATTCATTTTCAAGCTGATGAAATACGATTGGAAGTTACGAAGACCACCCGAGAAAAAATGCAATTATTTATTCTACATGCATCAGTATTAAATTATTTTCATAGAATTCCTTAAGAATAAGAAAATCAAGATGGATTTGACACATATTGAACATCTTTAGTTCGTTTGCAAGATGTTTTAATATATGAAACCTCATTATTGTTGATGCCGAAAAAGGCATGCTACAACATCTGGAGAAAGATCTAACATAGAGTCTAATGATTTTCGCTGCTCCAAATGATTGATACATTTAGTATTTAACCTTTTGAGGAGTCAATTGTAAATAAGCGCTGTTGATAGCATACAAGATCACGTCATTTTTTTTTACATAAACAATACACAAGAAATCGATTCATTTGCTCCTGTTTTAGAAGGAAATGATAATCGGACAAATACTCATTCAACAAGCAGCGAAGAACAGGAGGTTATTAAATAAATAGACACTGTCGATAGCACACCATATTTGGTTATTTCTCTACGTAAACAAATAACAAACTTGAAATCGAAATCATGATTAGTCAATAAATTTGGGCAAACGTTCTATACAATCGTGCGTTGTATGCGGGGAAGCTCCCCGTCTCTGTCTCCCGAACTGCGCTACGTTCTCTCTCTGTCTCTGTCTGTCTCCGAAGCTCAATGTACAAGAGTGCTCTTTCTGAATAGTGGAGGGGCGGTCCCGGGCCCTGGGATAGTACTCCTTTAGGGTTTAATTTGTATGTCTTATCACTTTAAACAATTATTGATGTTAACTATTTGTAGACAAAAAAACAGCTTTATAGATTTTAATTAAATGCCATACTATTATGGAGGATAACTAATTTGTCATACGTGTTACGTATAAATTGTCAAATATGTTTGGCGTAAAGTCCAAACACTTGATTATTGCAAATTTAAATATTTGATGTCGAATATTTTGTATGAATAAATTGATGATGAATTAATAGTCTCTGCGAGATTTGGTTGTAATTTTTCTTCGTTTCCGCATGCTTCGTCCACTGAAGTGTTTGACAGTCAGTTGGCATCGTTCCGTCATTCGTGATACTAATTTGATGTTCACCTTCGACATTTGAAGACGTGTTGAATGGCTTTA
Organism: Stenopsyche tienmushanensis; assembly: GCA_008973525.1. NCBI lineage: Eukaryota > Metazoa > Arthropoda > Insecta > Trichoptera > Stenopsychidae > Stenopsyche > Stenopsyche tienmushanensis. The sequence goes on along the minus strand of WACJ01000018.1, from coordinate 1,460,334 downwards.
TGGACCATCCTGAATGTCGAACTTACCTTACCACAATTCCATCAATGATTATGGTGCTTCTGTTTTCTTAATCAACTCGGGTCCACATTCGTCTTTTTAAACTGGTTCCACGGCTGTCCTTCATTGTTCTACCCAAAATTACACTTCGGCTACACCTTTTGCTACAAAGTATCATACATCAAGACAGAGAGATCGATCGCAATCGCAACATCGTCCAATATTTCAAGCAATGCCGCAAAATCGGCAACGATTGACAGTTCTGGTCTCGATGCCTGAATGCCAAGCAGTCCTTATTCAAATGGCATCACGGTGTATAAATTCTAAAATATATATCACAAGATCTGTTCAAAAAACTGAATGGCATTTGATCTGAAATTATTAACCTATTTTTGGAACTGACGGCATGTGACTTTTTTGGTAACACGTATTTGTCGCAGGCAAATACGTGATGGGCGTGGTGAGTTGAACGCAGGCGAACAAAACGCTCTTATGAAGGTCTCAATTTATTATTTTTGCGATCCAGATACGACCAAGCATATTTCTGAAGGATTAAAGAGCATTCTGTTTAATGTATATTGATAAATCCGAAGTCATTTCTCGAGCAATTGCACCTTACTTTGCCCACTGACCCTGTGGGCGAGAGCAATCCTCTGGCTGCAAAAGGTCGTTGTCTCATATCCAGTCTGTCAGGTCCTGGCCACCATTTTCAACAACCGAATATAAATAACCATTTTCATTAACAAACATATTTAATGAAAACATATTTCATATTAATAAGCAAATAATTCCCACTTGAATTTAGATGATTTGATCCATGGCGTTAAACCCTAATCGTGTATACCATGAGTGTATTGTATAAGGACCGATAACATATTTTTGGGGATTGGGGATGTCTTTTGCTAAGTTTCGCACATAGGCTATATGTCGTAAGTGTCAGGGTTGCCGAAGTAGAATTTTCTTAGACATTTTGAAAAAATACCCTACTAAATTTCACCTTTAAATCGTCCTAACTTTTTAATATGTGGTCGTAATTAGTGAATCCAATCCCGGGATCCCGGATTTAGGTGCTCATGAATCCCGGGATTAGGGCAGTAACTGTCTAATCTATGTATAAATATATAGAGTACATATATGTTTTTCAAATTTTTATATTATCCATTCCCTACCGGTGATGTATTTACTACACCTCGACTCTAATAATGGGAATATCGCTATGAAATATAATAGATACGGGACTCAGAATTTTTGTATTCCTCCGTAATATAATTACGAATCACAGCAAAGTATTATAGTATATAAGTATTCATCTGCAGCGACGGAAATAAATAATTGGTCGGGATATTGGGAATTTTGTGAATTTTGGTGCATGTCACAGCAGAAATTGATTTTATCAGTCACATTGGTGGTGTTTTGTTTAAATTCTTAAAACAAAAAAAACTATTTTGAACAAAGTTTAGTTTTGAAAAGTTCTCTAGATTATGCAGAAGTTCCTAGACAGAAAAATCCAATGGTGTCAGATCTGGAGACTGTGTGAGCCAAGGAATAGGGCATAATAAATGTATTTCGACAGCGCTGAGACCTAGGATATAGGGACTATGTGTGAAACGTAGCAAAAGACCTTCCTAACTAAAAAAAAAATGTCGATCCATGTGCAAAACACCCTGTATTTCTGCAAATGCTTTTATTGAAATAATTAATTGATAATATTCCATTGAATTCTAAAACACTCCAAACATACAATGTGTGTATATGAACATTGCGTTATCATTATTTAAAAAAATATATTTGTTGACGATAACGGTCATTGATTACAGTTATCGCTGTTTGACGACCAGCCTTTTCCTTTTGAATGTAAGCAAAGAACACTGTTCTGCAATTTGGCCATGTTTGCCTCTGACTATTTGAAGTGAATTAAGTTAGATAAACACATCCAAACGGAACACGTAGGACAAAAGTCGAATTTATTCAGGATTTGCGTTCAGTTTCCGCCTATTATGCAAATAATGTTGTGCTACATCGATTCGTCATGACTCACAGCTCTACGTCAATATTTATATTATCACTCATGATAGACCAATACGCTTGCTCGAAATTGAGACTATAAAAATTCAGAGGTATAACAATGCATATTTTACTGAAATAAAGGCTGTATCAACGCTAAATTATAAGTAGGTAAAGATGTGCATTCTTATTAACCCTATAAATACCGTCAGCACATATACGTGCGTTTGATTACTTATGCTTTTCATTTCGGTGGTTCAAGTTCAAATATTGCTCCGGGTGATTCATTTTCGAATTTATTAAATTACATATTGTATTCAAATGAGCCGTAACAAGGGTATTAAGCGCCTAAGCTAATTAAGCTATAAGAGGACGGAATGGCCACAAAGTTTGTATGTCCAATCGGTCCGCTTTTCGAACCACTGATATGACGAATGAGCGCCTCGCGACTGGATGTCATACCTGAAAATGTCTACAGAATGATTAAATACTTTTCGAAACGAAGTCGTCCGAAGAAGACTGATCGGGTGGGTTGTTTAACTTTTACAATTGGTCGAAAGTTGGCCCAATGTTTAAGCGATAACGAAGAAAAGAGGGATTAGACAACTTTGTATATATCATAAAAATGGACAAAATCAGTTTTGGTTCATGTAAATTACAATGGTATTCTACGTTTTGCGCCCCAAGCTCACTTGCGCCCGTGGCGGGCGCCTGCTTTGCCACGCCCTTGTTACAGCCCTGGAATTCAAATAAATTATATAGCTTGTCATGAATTTTTTCATTCCAATTTTCACAACCACAATATAACACAAGTCCAATAAACATGCAACATTCATCGCCGCGTAAATTTAATAGGAATTCACTTCAGCAAAAAAGTGTCCATCAATTAGCCCCGATATGCCTATTGACCTACATATAGGACACATTGTTTGTGTTATTGGCGATAAGAAAACTATGGTAATTTTACACGTACTAAATTGGCTATGGCCCCGTTGTAAGTAATTAATTAACACGCGTTAAATGTTTACTGTATTTTTATTCTTGTTTTATTTGTATTTTTAGCTTTTAACGGATTCATTTAAAAATGATTCAAGTTAAAATTACAGTTTTTCGCAGTTTTTAAATGACTGTAAAGCGTATCTTAAACATGTTTCTTACATATTTGCCTTAGTCTTTGGTATATATATATATCATGTTTTTGCATAAATTTATGATTGATATAAAGTTATAATCTATAACTATTGCTGAGATATCCTAGTTTTGCAATGGTCGTTTGCCAAAAACGATGATAAATGTATAGTTATACAAACATGATGGATTAATTCCAGACTTGTGAGAAAATATTGAACTCCATACTCAATCAAATATATATATTTCGCATGAAATATGTTCAAAAACGAAGTAAAACAAACCGGTATTTATGCATTTTTATGATATAAAAACACTCAGTGTAAGCATTGTAAGTCCTAATATAAAAATAACAATAAATAACCGTTTTACGAGCTAAATTTTGATGTATGATTTTTATAGCTTAAGTCAATTTTATGCTTTTAAAACGGTGATGCAACTGGAGATTTTAAAAATCATGCTTGGGATCATTTTTCTAAGCTGCTCGTTTAATGATCGATCAAATTGATAATTATTTTGAATGATTTACATAAGAAAAATGGTTTTATTTGGGTGACTATATCTCACGCGTTTGAGATATCGATTTTTTCGATGGGTTCTATATTGAGTGTGAATTGATACATTTGAGTGCTTCGCCAAACGGATAGTGAATGTAATGTTTGATATGATAAATGGCTTGAATAAATAATAATATTGTATTAGAAATAAAAGCACGACATTGTAAATAAAGCGCTATAGAGCCCTTCACCCAACATGTGCGTGCATACTCATCAAATGGATAGCGTCTATGTATCGCCACGCTGCACTTTTAGCGAAAATTTCTCGCATCAAATCAAGTTCATCCTTGACTTGATCATCACTCCTTGTGTTCTGGTAAAAATATTTATATGATATTTATGGATCTGAAGGGTTAAGAAAATGTCATCTGCAAAATGCAATTATGTACATTTCTTTTGATGAACTGACGGCTTTTGTATGCATTATTTCGTGGTTGTTAAACATTTACAATACACAATATAAATAAGTCATTTTCCCCAACCATTAATAGAAAATCGTCCGTTCGTTTGTGCGCAGTACACTTTCATGGTTCGTGCTTCGAGCGCGATTTCTTCGAGACGACGGTGTCATATGGTCGCCATCCTCTCGTGATCCTCATTTTTTTCCATCCATTTTGATTTCGAAGTCATGCACTTGCCATTGGCGTCATTGCCTTGGACGTGGTCCAGCCCATACATGGACAAAGGCCGTCGCCATCATTTCCGAACGGAAGTCGTCCATGGAACGAGGCTCGAAAACGCTTCAATAATACAAATCATTATCAGAAGCCAAACAGTGCCCCTCGACAATAGTACGAACGAGCAGCAAAAAATAAAACAATGAATGAGTAACTGTAGGTGGTGTAATCGAAAAATAAATTAGAACTATTTATAGCGATCGAGGTCTGCGATTTGCATTCGGTCGATTTGTTTTTCCGGCCCTAAAATGGCACCCGGGGGCCAAAAATTCGATCGAAATCCGATCGCCGGTTTATATTAGACGACTTAATTCGATGGTAGTCAACTTGGTCACTGCCGCCCACTAGTTGGCGTTCAAGCTTTGTAAAGTGGGCGATGGGGTTTTTGTCATGTTGTTATGACTATGAAAGATGATATAACTCCAAAACAAATTTAAAGATCCATTACCGCCTTAATCACATCAAAAATATATTTTTTTAATTTCATTTTTTAAAAGTATTATACATATCTCTAAGAATGTTTTTCATAATTTTGATGAAGAAATTCGGACTATTTCAATGCTTTATAGGTAATTTGCGAAATGCGCTCGAAGCAAACACTCCGTCCAGATTGCGCCCCAACGGATCTGAGACCGCTGCGGTCGCAGCCTTGCCCCTATACATGCTTTTGTTTGCAGGTCAGAGGTTCCTGTTGGGGATTTTTCTTATATTTGTTCTAGTAAGGAAGCAAACTAAGTTAAAAAAATGTTAACACAGATTTAAAAAAGGCGAATAAGCAAGTGAATAGCAAGGGCACAAAAATAAGGAACTCTATACGAAGTTCTTCGAAAACCGAACAGCTAACTAATAAATTTATAAAAGATGTATCTAATTATTAAGGCTTAGCAATCCGTCGACATCTTGACTCAATAGAAAATATAAGAAATGATATTTGGACTACATACTATCACAAAATTTCGACAAATGTCCTTTAATCCAAAAATTACTAATAAGTCCATTTGTTCAATATAAAAAATCATTATTTATTTAAGAAAAGATGAAAATACAATTCAAAAATAGATAAATAAAACACTAAAAAATTCAAATATTATTTTGAAAATATGCCCGAAGTAACATTAACATTAAACATTAGTGTTTCGTCATTTAGTCTGGATCTGATTTTGGAAGTCAGACAAATTGCTGCTGAAAATGCACGCTCAGCTTCCACGCTCGTTTGAGATATCGTCATCAGATATTTAAATGCTAGTTCGAGTTGATGATCGCGTGAGCCCCCATTTTCGTATAACACCATCAATGTGACTGATAAAATTCCGTTCTGCTGAGACACGGACTAAAACTCGCAAAATTCCCGATTTCCCGACAAATTATTTATTTCCGTCGCTGCAGATGAATACTTATATACTATAATACTTTGATGTGGTTTGTAATTATATTACGAAGGAATACAAAAATTTTGAACCCCGTATCTATTCTATTTCATATCGATATTCCCATTATTAGAGTCGAGGTGTAGTAAATACATCACCGGTGGGGAAGGTAAATATAACAATTTGAAAAACATACATGTACGCTATATATGTATACATAGATTAGACAGCCACTGCTCCTATGCGTCGCCTAAGTTCGCCAATTAGTAATTACGCCACTGTTTCCAAGCGTCTAGATTTCGTCGGGAATGTCTCGATTTAGTAGCCTTCATAGTGTTGGTGAGGTGTACGATTTCTGTTAGATAAAAATTTCAATCCCGGGATTTTCGGGATTACGTTTTCTAATCCCGGGATTCTTAAGTACCTAAAACTGTCCGGGATCCCGGGATTGGATTCCCTAGTCCGGGCGCAGATTCTTAGTGCGAATGTTAGAAACTCTCAACGAGGATGTTTAGCAATTCTTAATACCCATTTATAAAGAATTATCGCCTGATGATGTACTGGAAAGATGCCTTGGTTCGAATATCCAAAAGAACAATAAGAGTTTTAACGCGTCCGTATGGTCTCTGCTACCAAAGCATAATTTTTGTGGCAAAAAAATACTGGAAATCGCAACACATACTGCAGCTTGCATTTTAACAAAGGATTTGAACCCATTTTAAGAATAATGTTCGTCATGAATTAACAATTTTCGTTAACAATTTTTTAGTACTTAAAACTTTAAACGCGTTTTTTCCGAAACGACATTTTTGCTTGCGGCGTTTATAGGATTTCGAAAAACCAGCTTATTTAGCTTATTTTACACATGTATGGCTATGGTGATTCACAAAATCAAGTCAAAATATGTATTTTATCTTACGTTTTACATGAAAAAATGTCCACAAAAAAAGATGTCTTTTTTCCAAACTTTTTTTCAAATCTGCGCCAATTTGTTACTTTTGAACAAAAAGTATTAATTGAGTGTTAAAAAAAAAATTGAAAAAATCTCAAAAAGATTAGTTTAATTCACTGTGAAAAAATTATTAAAAACTGCCAATTTTTGGGCCGACAAAATGAGATGATCCCTTAAATTGGATAAGGAAAAGCCTGTTCCAAGGATCTCATTATTCATTAATTAGATGTAACTTCAATAGAATTTATACTTTTGGGTATGCAAAATATAAATAAAAAGACAAATTTAATTATATTTACAAAGCCTCTACTTTAAATATACGGGTAATGAAACTAACAGTTGCATACAAAAGTGGGCAGTAGGAATAAAAAGGTTTACGATCCCAACGATGGGTCACAAAACCATATTAACCCTAATGCTGAACGTATGTTAAATGACCGTTAGAAGCTAAATATTAATTTTGAAATCTGCCCACAAATCCTCCCAACGTCAATATTTGTTGTTTAAGAACAGCTTTGTTGACCCATTGCCCAAATCTGTACTTGTGCAGTGTTGATCTTCCGTCAATCTATTTATTGTAATATTCATTATTGACCGTCTTAATAATACTGTATAAATGGAAGCAGCAGCAGCAAAACGGTCAATAAACAGGTTCAAGGATGGAATTTTTCAATGCCTTTGAAACTCTTCCAAGCGACAAACAGTTCTTCCAGTGCTTTTAAAAGTAGGCAGCATATAAACAAAGAAGGCTTTGTTGCTGCAATTGAATCTCGAAGAACATATATGTATTCAATGGCGATGCCAATTTACAAGTTGATGGCTTCCAGGATTTACTTCGCTGTGAGAAAGTCACTGATCGTCGCTACGTGGCTTTGTTCAAAATCAGCATTGCTTGAAGTTTAATACCAATTCTTTTTAGAAAGTTTATGTATTTTAAAAAATAGCATTTATATATCAGGAATAATGATAATAAATGGATGATAAAGAGTACATATGAAGCATATCCCGAAAGTAAGTGTACTGTGGCAATAACGGGCTGTATTTTGTTGTTTTTTTAAGGGTTGGTCATATTGAGTAGTAAAGGGGGATCTTCTGACAAATCGAGCATAGCAAGAATACGGTAGTATGTAAATTCACGTTGTGATATCCAATTGCGTGAAAGATGTCCGTAAGAAATTCCGCCAAGTGCTAGCGGGTCAATAGCGCCCGCGAGTTTCTTGCACGATTTGAATTAGAAGCCGAGGATTTTCTGAGCTCTATTGTATACAATGATATTATGAGATCTTAAAAAAACTCAAAAAAACATTAAAAAAACAAAATGAGGGGTATGCTGAGTGAGAGCTATGCTTGTTGCACAATACACGGGGAAGGAGTTGGTGGGAGAGTTCTTCGAGGAGGACATAAAGAAGCTTGTGCCACAGCTCACCAGATGCATTGAACAGGATGACGATTATGTTGAAAAATATTTAACAAATCTATCAACAATATTTTGTATTTAAAAAAAAAAAATAGTACACTTACTTTCGGGATATTTTTTTATGCACTTTTTTAATACATCCGAAATAACATTTGAATATAAAATGGGTAGGGCATACAAGTGATCGATATTTTTAAATACAAAAATATCATTAAATGTTTCAGAAAAAGCCCCGTAACCATACGGTCACATTTGTTTATTTGAAGTATTGGAAGATTAGAATTGAATGTGACATTTTTTGTATAAGATGCTTTATCTCAAATAATGTAAAATTTGATACATTTGTAATCCATAGATCTATGTATTAGCCCTTCGTCTGAAATCATATTTAATAGGGATCATTTAAAATCTTGCATTCTTAGAAGAGTGGTTGAAGCTTATAAATTACTTTCATATACACCCATACTTCGCTTTACGGCCTGGATACGTTTCGAAAAAGCTGTCCGTAAAGCGAAAAGCCGTATAACGAAAAAGCTGAATTAAACAGAAGGTCAGCATTGTTTTTGGTTGTATAACAAAACATTGTTTGTCATAAATCAGAAAAAAAATCATAATTAAAATAGACCATTATAGCAAAATTCCGCATAAAAAGCGGCCGTATAGCGAGGTATATATGTGTATACTAAAAGCTTAAAAAAATATGCTGCATATACTATTTTTATATTCCTTCGATTTAAATGACATGCACGCGGAATGATTAGTTGGCGCGGTAGACGGTAGATGTATCATATTTCAATGTTGTTTTTATCCTAACCTATTATTGTAATTAAAAATGATTCTATTGCATTAAAATGATATATGCATGCATTTGCAGATAAATTGCTTTTTTAATAAACATGTCTATTTGTATCATTACCTTTGGATTATGGACCAGACCAAGACCTCGACGTTTATGCCATAAGTTGTAAATATTAAATTGTCGTTTTTGTCAATAAATGATGCATGATTTAAAAAAAAAATACATATATATATACAGGAAAATATGGGAATAGATTCGACCTACTCCAATTATCATCAACCTTCATGACCATATTGAGCATTGATGAACAGCCTGATAAATGTCTTCTTTAGATACATTGCCATTTAATTGATCAGCCTTCGACTTATTGTTCAATGCATGTCGTTATTGAAAATTAATGCGTGAGTGGATTGATTTACTGTCAGGGTTACGTGTGTAATTGTATTAATAAAAAATGTCGCATAATTTACACATTATTTATTGCATTTCATAAAAAAAAAAGATTCAGCGTTAAAATACTCATATAATATAAAAGACAAAGTATATAAGGTAGTATACATATTCACTCTGCTTTGAGCTACTCACAGGTATAGATTATTGAAATATATTGGATACATTACAAAAATAAGACAAAAAAGACATATAAATACATACATTAATTTATCACAATATCATTCAGTTTTTTTTTAAAGCGTTGTAATATTTTAATAATACGTTTATAAAAAATATCTTAGTACATTGTAATATTTGAAAATGGAAGCTACGAAAAAGTGGGGGGTTTTCGTATCGAGCGTGTACAGTCTGCTTTATAAATTGGCCCCAAAGAGGATGATCGTTTCGTCTTTAAATTAGGCGTAAATGATTATTAAAAATCATCGAAAACGGACCGAGTCATAAAATCATCGAAAAATATCATTATTTATATGTACAAGCCGCATTAAAGCGCGGCGCAAAGTTACTCGACTTACACGCAAAAAATCACACGAAAATAATTTAATCAGATCGTTGAGAGGGTCACTATGATAAAATACTTATTAATACTGTCGTAAGTCGAATCATGCGTTCATTTACAAATTTATAAAATAATCCTTTTGTGTGCAAGCTTCGATTGTATGACGTTTAAATGCAATACATTGATAAATTCATCGTCATAAATCCGATAGTATAAGTTTTTGATTTAAAAAGAAATAATAAGCGGTGGGCGCAATAAATTAAATAATAATTAGTCTTGTATTTATAGTAAAGCATATTAAACATATGTGCTAATGATTGAAATGTTATATTTTTGCACCTTTTTATATATGTATGACGTTTCAAAATCGACGCGTGTTTGAACGGCCGTTTCGCGTCTTTGTTTTTTTCACGCATGGCAATAATTTGCGTCAGCTGTCATCGTTTTGCGCAATGATGAATTTTCAAACACGGCCGCAATTATTCCATGGGAACTACGATCGATATAGGATTGCTTCGTAATTCGATATTAATGCTGAGGTTTTCTTCGAAGGAAATTGCTGAAATGCAATATGGCCGTTCAAGGATCCAGATTGAATGTTGCGGTCGTCGCGACCGTTATTTTGAAAAAATTGAGGTTAAATTTGTCACAGTGTTGCCCGGGGGCATTTTTGTTGTTCGGAAGCGACACAGTTCGATTTCTCGGAGTCCATCCACGTGGAAACAATAGCACCGGTGTCGCGTTGCACCGGTGGCTCGCATGACAATAGCCTTTGGTTTTCAAATGCACTCAACACAAAAGAATTATTTTCGAACGGAGCAACTGCTTAAAACTAAGATGCATATGAGAGCCTTCTTACGCAACTAGGATTATGGACACTAGAACTTTTCTTCGTTTACGATTAAATTAGCGAATCACAGATTCTTTCGTCACAATAGAACTAACTATAAATAGTAGCGAGATATAAAATACTTATCACAACGTTATTGTCAATCGCAGCATAAATGAATGCGGAGAGTTTTGGCATCGGGTGCGGAGCGATCAGAGCTCGTCTTCTCCCTTGAGAAGTTCGGCCTTCAGGCTCTTCTCCACGCCGTTGTTGTTCATGAAGCCGAAGCCGTCGGACTTTTTGTAGCCCCTGTCGATCTTGGCCTTTTCCATGGAGTCGTCTTTCGAAGACTTTCTGGCGGTCTGCTTGTAGCCGTCTCCGATATGGCACTGGACGAGTGGCTTTTCGTGCGGAACTGACTGGAGCGTCGGCGACGGAGATAATTTGGCCAGCCAGTCTTCCGTGTTGTGCGAGGGTCCTTCACCTCCGAGATCGGAAGGCAGGATGTCCTTGGTGACGTATTCGTGCAGCGTGGAAAGATTGTATCCGTGGAGATGGATCCTTTCTTTGGTTTTGCCTTTGAGGAACGGTTTGATGACGGTGAGGGCGGTCTCCACGTACCAGGGTTGCGCGATGAAATGGATGCCTTTGAACCTGGCCGGGAAGCAGTCTTGCAGTCCTTCGATCATCAGCTTGAGGACCTTCGGGTTCATGTTGGACGATTGCTTAAAACTAAATTCGGTCCAATCGACGACGATGACGAATCCGTTCGCTTGGTTTTGTTTGTCTTCGAGCGCTTTTTCGAGGGTCAGGAGCAATGCTCTGTATACTGCCGTCAGGGGATATAATGAGGGATTCCAATTTGAAGCGAACATGATGATCACGCAACGACCGCGTCGGTCGCGCTCTTCTAAAACACCAGGTAGGCCGTCTTCCAGAGCGTGAGCGATGCCTTCGTCGGTCGCTGTTAAATTCTTGAATAACTCGGGATTCTTCTGTCTGTACGAATAGAAGTTGATGAGCAGCTGGAATGCTTCTTGGACGTCATATTTTCTGGCATATAAGAATCTTTCCAGGAAATTATCGTCTTGACAGCGCGATTTGTCTCTCAATGCGAGATCCAAACTGGCACCGACCGCCTCCTTCAACTTTTGAACTGCACCCTGTCTGTCCGTCGAATCTTTCTTCTTGAGGCAGCGATCTCGCAAGAACTGCTCGTGGGAGATGGTCTTCCAGTCGTATTGGAAAAACTCGGCCATGTTTGAAAGGAACGATGGGCGCAGGAGACTAGAGCATGGCGTCGAGCAGCCGGCCTTTGCTTTAACCGCTCTCGGACACCGATGACTAAGCGATCGAAGTCTGGTCCAGAATTTACCGTTAAATATTTATCCTTTCACAACGGACATGTTAAAAACTGATCTCTGAGAGCACTAGAACTTAACGACTCCGTATAACTGGTTTAGAACTATGTTCGTCCTTTTTTTTTAAAACCCTTTGTAAAGTTCGTCGAAGCGACCGCGGATGGGTTTGCAACAATACGAGGCGCCCCGCGCGAAGCCAACGCCGTACTGGCAATGCCCACCTCAGCTCGTGGTCAACTCCAACCTCACTGCTTAACACCTGGCGAAGAAAAGAGACAGCTGCTGTTTTTACAATCTCCTATCGGGGGATAGCTGATGGCTTACCGTCCTTATCCACGCTCATTGCACAAGCTCGTTGACTTTAAATACGATATTTTCAAAACGAATATTCACTATTCGAAGCCCGGTTACCGAATGCGATAGTGCCAAAAACGAGTCCGCCCACCCAAACTCCCCCGAGTCCCGGAGGATCCGAAAACAAAAATAAAAATGATTCATATTAGAGGATGGATGACCACACTTGGGATTCATTGACACTGATCAAGATGCGTCCGAGGCAAGGTCGCATCAAGGATGCTTTCATGTACACATCCTAATTCATTATCATACTTCTGATTATTACATCAAATCTGACGAAAATCACGCAGAACAACAATGTTATCAGCACGTGACAAACATCAATTTGTCAATATGCATGTATGTAAAAAAAAAAAAAAAAAATACATGGCAGGGCTTCGCAATCTTTTTTTTACGATACACCAACGTTTTCTATAAAATTTCAAGATGAACATGATGAAATTTTTTAAATTCATGATCAATTGATTCTTTCAAAAGCTCGATGCCAGGGGGTGTTGACACATCTGAAAGGCTTTATTCGTACATTTTTTTTGAATGATCATGAATTTCCACTTATCAGAATTAAGACCAATTTGGGTCTCGTTACAAGAACCAAATCGATTTTTAACTAAATAAATATTAATAAACAGTATTTTATTAATTTATCCTACGAATTTATTGAGTAATGTGTTATATAATAAATGGAGCTTGCCTTTGCATATATATCTCATTAAATTAACACGTTGCAGTCCGGGCGATTTCGCAGCGAAGTTTTTTTAATGCGATTTTTATAAAGCAATTTTTTTTTTAATTTCATAAAGAATTCGTATCGAGATATTTTGGATAAAATAGGAAATAAATCATCAACACTAACTACTTCAAGCTGAGTACGTATCTTTTCTATGTAATCCTCCATTATTTCTACTAGATTTATGTCACAACTATTTAAAAAAATTGAAACTGTGACAAAATAAGGCGTTTGGCAAACAGTTGCCATTTTATGATTTATTTATTTTTTGAGTTAGACCATCTGTACTAATCATGAATTATATTGTTGGAAAGATCTACACAGAATAATGATGACATTGACACTGGGTATACTATTTCTTCCGAAATAATATACCCAGTATTCGCAAGCAACGAAAATTATCATACAGTCTGGCATTTGACACCATTAAAATTTAACCAGTGAGGCGAGACGTCCTTTATCAAAAATGTTATTTTTTAATTGCCTTATAGTTTTCCTGTTTTTTTTAAACTTTTTTTATGCGATTTTGGATATATTTTATATAGCTGTTTTAAAGTTATGCGGTTTTTAAAATCCATGGAACGCATCTTCACTTTTTCTATGTAAGTCATAGCTTTTTTTGTGCGATTTTTTGCGGAACGCATCTACCGCATAAAAAAAGGTGTAAGTGTATTTTAGTTAAATTGATGTAATCCCGATACTGTTCAAGCTACGTTCTTGTTTTTTTTTATAACGGCATAATAACGAAATAGATTTTTTTCTCTTATTAATTTCTCGTATAATCATGAATAAAATATTGTGATAGTATAAAAAAAATTCAAACTACAAATCAAAACATAACATAACAAAATAAAACAAACATATGAAAATATGTTTTATGTGTTTTGAAAGCCCATTACTATAGGTGTTTTTTTTCTTCTCCTATTTCGTTTATTTCATAGAATACTTAAGGCTTTTCAGAGTCTCGCAAAATAATAAAAAGACCATTCGAAAAAAAAAAAAAATCCCAAGTAAACTATGAAATTATATTTTTATTTTATCATATCTATATTGGATTAGGTTTTTCATATTTTTTTAATAGGGAAGGAATAATTAAAATTATTTAAACTTGTGTTTAAACAAAATAGTACGATTTTTGAACTATTTTCTTGCACCTTTCTTGTAATACATTGCATTTTTCTGATTATTTGTGATCTGAGCTCCTTAAAGAGGCAAGACACAATGTTGTGTCCGAATTCCAATGACTCAGAAAGAGCATTATTGAATGAAACGGAGAGTGTCTTGTGCGTTAAGTTTGGAGAGAAACAGAGACGGAGAGAATATCTTGCGTACAAGTGTATTGTTTATGCTTACGCGAATAAATGAACGAATACACCTATCCCTCGATTTACGCGGTAGATACGTTCCTAGAGAAAACGCGTAAATCGAAACCGCGTAAATCGAGACTTCAAATTCATACAAAAACGGAAGATAGGTTCCAGAAAATAAAAATCCGCGTAAATCGAGACTTCAATTTCATATAAAGTAGGGGGATAGGTTCCAGCAAAAACCGCGTAAAACGAGCACATTTTATATACAAATATATCTGCATAAAAAAACATTTTTTTTAAAAAACAGATTTAATAGCTCGACATAAATTTATAACATTTATAACTTGTCCCAATGCTTTTGTTGTATTTAAAATGCTGTAAAATGTTTCATTTCTTGCTGGAATTACATGATTACGTTCAACTATTTCTGGTCATACTGCTCTCCAACAAGCATTTAATGTTGACTTTTTAATTTCTTTAATTACTAATTCTATATATTCCACACAATTTATTAAAAAATCGATTCGAAAAGTTCGATTTTTATTAAAAAAATATTTTTTTCTGACCGCGTAAAAGTGAAACCGCGTAAAATGGGTACCGCGTAAATCGAGGGATAGGTGTATTGTGTGCTATCGACAGTGTTTATTTATTTATATACAAGCTTTATACACGCTGCGGCGGTCCTGACAGATAAATGGATTTGTACGGATGATAAGTGACAGACAAGCAAATATAGCATCTATGCTTATGATGATTTCAAATTAGCTCACTACTTAAAGGGTTTATATTCGATAAATATGCAAATTCCGCTACTTTTAGCATATTTATATATATTTTTAATGGTATGCGAGCCACAAATTGAATTCCATTATACAAACCTATATTCCAAATTCGGTTGAAATATATTCGCTTCTTAGAGAATTATCATGTTTTGTGGTATTTATTGTGTTGAATAAAACACTTATTTTTATCAAGTAAGCACCAGCGACTCACCGGTGAGTCGTAATGTTTTTTGTACTAAAATAAATATTTTTTAATAACTAAAAATAATCATGCTAGGGACTTATTGGTGAATCCAAAAATGTCTTCACATTTTAATGGATCTTGCTGTTCTAAATTAGATAATGGTGCCTTAAATAGAAGTAGTTATTATTTCATAGAAAAGGAAACCAAGTTATATGCAACGACTTTTAAGACACTCTGATATAAGCACGTGGAGAAAGTGTTGCAATGTGATAAATCCGCAATAGACACATGATATGTATTATTGTCTCATGAGACATTGCATATATTGTTTCAATATTTTTCATTTTATCATTTGTTAGTCATTTTAAAGAGCGATCCCCCAATATTAGACTTAAAAGCTTAACCCTCTGGATGCTAAGCGACGATTCCCGACAAATCCCGGCATTGTTGGATTAAGGCGTGAATTTGAATGGCTGCATCCTGGGTCATTCGATAAATTGGAGGTCCTTCATTACATGTTTGTATTTACTTGCAGTAAAATAAGATTCTTTGTATGAGATCATAAATACCATATTAATTGCCGTCAATAAATAGAGCATGACCATTTTCTACCTACTGTCAGTAATGCTTCAGCGCTTTAAACTTGAAAGTGGAAGTAAATCTATATTGATGGATGAAAGAGCATCAAATGCTGAATATGAATAGGCAATTTCAAATGATAGACATAAATAGGGTGAAGCATTTTGTTGATGAAGATACATACTATTTTGCCAAGAAGTAAGCTTCTGATATCTGCATTTTTGTAATTATTTGTAGGCAAGGCCATATATAAGTGACATATTTGTGTTAGTCTTCGTCGATTATTATTATAATTCTGCAAAATAGCTTGATTTTGTCTGACACGAATACTTGGTTACACCAATGTAAGACAGTCAACATTGCTTCGTTCTTGCTTTTTGCACTTGAAATTGATTAATTATATCATTCACATATATAATCGTACGATGTACGCAAGACACTCTCTCCGTCTATGACTCTGTCTCTGAGCTCAACGTGTAAGAATGCTCTTTCTAAATCATTAGAATTCGGACACATCTCTGTGTCTTACCTCTTCAAGGGTTTAATACGGATCTTTGTGGGATAATTGATTGGAATTAGCAATTATAGACATCGTAATTTATCGCCCGGGATCTGATATGAGTCCCTTTGTGAGCCTGATGATTATTTTTTTTTACTTTTAGGATTCCTTGCTTCCATCTTTGGAATATCCTCCTTGATTGACATCTTTATCCATGATGTTCTTCTATCTGCATCCAGTTATTTTTATGACGCCATCATTCCATCTGCTTAGTGGTCTTCTTCCTGGTCAAGTCTTCATTTGTGAAGCACAGTTATGTCTGTCGGTGTTGTCTTGTTCTTTATCCAGTAAATCGAATATTTTTATCATCATGCCAACTTCAATGACATTTTCGATTAGGTGCTGAATGTAACTTGAAGTTTGAATTTCTCAACAATTTTTTATACTGATAATAAAATAAATAATAATGTAATCCCCAACTAGATAACACATGTTGCCGATTGATTATCAGATTTTCAACGGTTGCCATTCATTTATGGCACATCAATTTAATGGATGCGTTTAAATCACAATTTATAACCATGATAATAATTTGCAGACAGTACAATTATTATACTAATAAATTAATACAATGTAAGATGAACTTAATTTAACCCTATTAGTGCCGGATAACGATTAATCGTCGTTGGCAGCATTTGCTAAAAGAACTAACGACGATATATCGCTGCGTATGTGATGGTGATCTAATATTCGCATCGCGAGAGGACTCTATTTCGAAGTAACTTTATAAAAGTTCATGTTTTAATTGTTTTCCTCTCTTTTTGAAGATTCGTTCTTTTCGGTGTTGTCGAAGATAAAGAGCACGTTCTACGGAGATAAAATAAAGAATTCTGTCGTATGTTGCGAGTCCGTATTGAGACTGCGGAGCCCCATTAATATTAAGAAGCGGGTGCCCCCGTCTTTCTCGTCGAGACCCTTCAATGATGAGAGCCGCACGGGTGCGTCCAGCCCTCGGACTACCCCACGACTAGAAACGCCCCTTGTGGTGGGCTGCATGAGACAGCCGCAACGAAGATTGAAGACCCCAGGAGACTTTATGTATTGCTATTTTCTATTTAATAACGGAAAATTTTAGCGAAAATATAAAGCTGTTGTGTAATATTTAATAAAATAGCCAAGCAATTAGTCTAGTGTTTGCTTTATACACACACATAAACACGCGTAGCGGCATATGATGTACGTAATGGGAAAAAATGGGCGTCGAATAGAAAGACTCTCTTCTATAAATAACTATTTATTACACACGAGAGAGAGATCTGGCTGCAGGAGGGACGTCCTCCCGCAACGAAGGCTAACCGATGACTCTCCCGACTCC
This sequence comes from Stenopsyche tienmushanensis, assembly GCA_008973525.1. Taxonomy (NCBI): domain Eukaryota; kingdom Metazoa; phylum Arthropoda; class Insecta; order Trichoptera; family Stenopsychidae; genus Stenopsyche; species Stenopsyche tienmushanensis. The sequence goes on along the minus strand of WACJ01000018.1, from coordinate 1,442,481 downwards.
CGCCTCCTGCGCGTCACTACCCAACCGGCAACGGTACACGCGCAAGAAGCGATCGGTCGTTATGCAGGTGCAATGTCTTCGCAAAGCCACAAGAGATGGCGCTGTTAAAATGACATATTACACCTGGAAAGAGATGGAAGATGTCGCAACTACGTGGGGATGGTAAATCGTCCATGCTACACGACTAAGATGGATAGAGTAAAAATGATTCTCTTTCATTCTTTCCGACCAACTATCGCTTTGAGTTTCACTTTTCGTGGCGCTTGAGCAAATTTGCTTTATCGAGTTTATACAAGTTCACTTTGAGAAAGGGGCCATATTTCGTGGTTTTTTTTAAATGCTAACCTATCAATAAGATCAGGGTCGTAACTAGGGCGTGGCAAAGCAGGCGCCTGCCTCGGGCGCAACTGGGCTTGGGGCGCAAAACGCAGGTTACCGACCCGATTGAGAGAGTTTCACGTGGTTTTTATTTTACTTGACCATTCTATTCTAAATGAATTAGCGCGGTAATACGGCATAACAGTATTATCACTTTGACGTACACAGCCGTCAAGTCCCGTCATGCGTCAGCATATAATACTCGCTCATTGAGCCAGATAAGTCTGCATATCGTCTTCGCAGCACTTCAAATCTTATCTTATCCAAAAATAACACAAGAAAAATTGAACAGAATCAAAGAATAAAAAGGTTGAAAACAAGTACCTCTCATTCTCATTACTCTGAAAATCAGGGCCGTAACTAGGGTATGATGCGCCCGTGGCAAAAATCAAAATTGCGCCCCCCCCCCCCCACATTTTCGGACGGATATTTTCAATACATTTTTTAAAGGTGATAAAATAATGTTTAATATTTTGACATTATTTTATTACAACATTGCTACATTAAAAAAAGTGCTAATGTTAGTTATAAACAAAATGGCGTCGTTATAAGATTTTCATTAGACTTTTTTTTATTGATATCAAGAATTTGTCGGATTTTTTTTATTGATCTGAAAACAATTTTTTTTTAATTTTTATTATGTGCAGGAGCAGAATATACCTATAAAAGTATATAATTAAAAACTAAGTAGTTTTTTAAATTAAACTTTTATATATTCTTGACAAATTTTACCCACAATTTTACAATATTATAGTGAGAAACCACCTAAAACTTCAGCTGGGTCAGTCAAAAATAGCCGTTTTTGAAAATGCAGTTTCTAGAAAATGTCATTTAACCCATCGATGCACAGTTACCGTCAAATACCGTCACGTGTTAGCAGATAATACTTGCTTATTGCGCCAGAATAAGTTCATGCATACCGTCTTCGCCGACACTTCAAATCTTATCTCACACCGACGAAACTCATCAAAATGAAAACAAACTTGGCTGGAAAAAAAAAGGTGGCTCAAAAACTCTCAAACTTCTCAAAATAAGATAAATTAATTTTGATAAATAATTTGATTTTTGCGATATACCGACTTGAAGTACATACATATTATAAACATCAAGTACTAAAGTAGTAAAAGTTTTATCGTATTCTACTTCCAATATATTTTACTTTGGTCTGTTTTTATGCGGATCTTTTTTTATGCGATTTTGATATTATGTCATTTTAAAAAATAATGGAACTTATCCCTCATTTTTCTATAAAGAACAAAGCTTTTTTATGCTAATACGCATAAAAAAGTCTAAAATCGTCGGAAAAATATATTTGGGAAGAAATGACTATCGGCGAAAACGAAGAATTAAATTTACAAAACATTAATACTTTACAGTCCGTGCGTTTCGCGCTAAGCTTCGCTGAAAGTCCGGGCGATTTCGTAAGAAATTCATGAAACTCTACTTCTTTCGTAAAATTGATATAATTCTTAAACCAGCTAATAGATTGAAACGAAATTTTAGTCGTGCCTACAAAAGAGCTTACTGCACAGATATATTTAAACAAAACAGAGGTTTTCAATGTATGGTGCGTGTATCAGCGCGACAAAATGCAAAAAGTAACTTTTTGATTTGAATTATATAAAAAGGCATTTATCAAATGACACCCAAACACATGAACAAAAAATAAAGGCAACATTCAGTTAGTTCATCGTTCTATTTAAAAATTATATTTGAATTGTGTATTTTAACACTGAAAATTGGCAACTAAATTGAAATAAATTAAAATGGCAGCAACAGTACCAGACTTTTAGAGAAAAAGATGATGAATAATATCATCAAAGCTTCAGTTTGAAATGGAAAGAAGATGTGTCCCAATTATTCCGACTGATATGCTATTTGAATTGAAGCGCGTGCAGTTTCCGGTGCGAGCATTAACAGAGTACAGGGAAACACAGGGCATGCGTGCATGCTTCTCACATGGACAGCTGTATGTGGGCTGCTCACGCCCAAATCATTTATTACCAGACGCTACGCACCATACGGATTTTTTTTAAGCATCCAAGAGCACTTCATTAGCACGACATGAACGCGATCTTTAGGACGAGAAAAAATATAGGAAGCCTCCTATTCGACAAAAAGAAAAAAGTGAAAAACGAAAATCAGGGGGTTTACGAGATCGAATGCGCAGCCTGCATCATGTCGTACATTGAACAAACCAATAGATAGATCGCCCACAGGGTGAGAGGATATCAGAAAGCAGTTTTGCAATTGGATTACAAATCAGCAATAACCGAATATGTTACGAAGAACGATCATCACATCAATTTTGCGGCACATAAACTATAGCAACAGTCAAAAACGTCAGCATCAAAATTACAAGAGATCAAAAAACGAAGAAACTCTGCAATCAACAGACGATATGACGGCACTAGCATTCCTAGATTTTGGCTACCAATTTTACCGAAAATTAAAGCCCCAATGACCAGCTAAAAGATCTGAAAGTGTAAACAATCTCCAATAAAGACCGCAAAGCAACGGCAATGGACGAAGGATGCTCACAAGGAGCACAGAAGTCAGGCATTTATTTTAATAATTAACGAGCACCATTCTTATCGCTGACCATTTTTTTTATTCCCCCTTTCTACTTCTTCAAAAGTAAACTGACAGATTTGCACAGCAACTCATTCCTTTTATTTTCGCAACACAATAATAGGCAAAAATAATTAAGCAACAGCAAGCAGATGCTATGCATGTTGGACATAAGAAATTGAACATTTTTTTATTGATTTTTTTTATTAATTTGGACTTATGTATTATGTTTTAATGCACCTAATTCTTGAGTCATATAAAAGCAATTCAAACAGAATACTCGCGCGCTAGTGCAACCATCACGACGAGCGCGTGGGAGCGGGGCGCCGCCCGGGGGCTCTGCCCCGAGAGCGCCCCCGCTCCGACTCTTTACATCAAGAGAAGCCAACTTTGGTGAATAGATGCACCATTATTTTCCAACACGATAACGCGTGACCTCTGTTAACGAAATTGAAAAAAATTGCATTGAGAAAAAAACCGCAATAAATTGTAAGAACATCTAATATTGACATAATTTACTTACTTATTAGTGTTTCTCGTGTATTTTTCGTTTGGACGAAAATGAGGCAGGGGGCGCACTGGCCGAGGGGCGCACTGGCCGAGGGGCGCACTGGCCGAGGGGCGTAGGTGGTGTTGGTGCTGATGAAGCAATATAAGGAGATGATACAACGAGCGCCGAAACACTTTTTTTCGGGTATCCAAAAATGACTAATCGGGTCGACACTTAAAATTCTTACGAGCTTCATCGGGAACACTGATTATCCATAAAATTGGATCACCGTTAAAGTGGAGATAAAGCATCGCTAATCAATTATTATATCATGTTGCTTTGAATTAATGACATCGATGGTGTTATCTATCTCGAGCCAATTATGAGTAATGAAGCAAGTATGTACATATTATCTCCAAACGAAGAATCGGGAACCCCATGAGAGATATCGAAAATGACTCATTGCGAATCTTATGTCAATTTACGTGTTAGAGTAAAATGGCCAAGTAAAATAAAAATCACGTACAACTCTCTCAATCGGGTCGGTATCCTGCGTTTTGCGCCCCAATCCCTGTTGCGCCCGTGGCAGGCGCCTGCTTTGCCACGCTCTAGTTACGACCCTGCTGAAAATTGACTCGAGATAGATAAAGCCACTGGACAGATAATCGATATCAAGCTTGAGAGTCTTTGAGCTACTCAAGTTTGCTTTCATTTAGATGAGTTTCGTCGATATGAGATAAGATTTGAAGTGTCGGCGAAGGCGGTATGCATGGACTTATCTGGTGCAATAAGCAGGTATTATCTGCTGACGAATGACGGTAATTGTGCGTCAAGGGGTTGATTGAGATTATCTCGAAACTGCATTTCCAAAAATAACCTAAGTTCGAGTAAAAGTTTTTGATCAACCTACCTGAATTTCTGGGAGGTTTTTCACTATAATATTTTTTCGTAAATGAATTACTTTTTTGGAATACAATTTGTCAAGAATATATGAAAGTTAAACTAAAAAGCTTGATTATTTTTTTTTTATATACTTTTATAGGTACATATTAAAAATCAAAAATTCGTTTTCAGATCAATAAAAAAAATCCGAAAAATGAACTACAATCCATTTTCATCCCTTAAATCGTCAGTTTCACTTTTACGCGATATGTAGAATACGGCAAGAAAGAATAGGCTGATAGAGCTTTTTTTAAGTTTTTAAATCCAGTTTTGTCTAATATAATGGTATTCCTAATATTTTGAACCCCTTTTGTCTCCCTCCCCCTTCCTCACCTAATTTTGAATTTTGAAGAAATTTGGCCAACCGATCATTCTTCTTAATTGCAAATATGACTTTAAAAAATATCAATTTCTTCATTTTTTTAACGCTTTGGTGGACACGCGTGCATTATACAAATATCCGCATTATATTATTTTTCATACCAAATATTAGACGTCTGCAATTCATATTATTTGTACGATCTTCAACAAAAATTAGAACATCATTGGCATTCATTTATTCTCCCTTTCTTACTTTTTTCTGTGATTTTTTTCTCAAATGAGTTAAATACGAGGATAATTTAGATTTGTATGTATTATAACTTTTATACGAGTGAAATTGAAGAGAAGAGAAAGAACTCTATTGATCGTCTCGGTATTTTAATTTTCCAGAATCTAGAAATCAGGCTAAACTCGAGAGTCCAGGAATCAATACAATAAATCAGAATCGAGGCAAATTTGTGTCATTTGTTGCATTTAAGAATGCGATGATGCTATTTTATAATTGCGCAAAAAAATACGAACATAACAAGAATTCCATGATTGAATGAAAGAATGAGGCTAAGGTGTCCATTCTGTTATGCTATTTGTGCACATTTTTGTGGTCGAACGCGATCTTTTTTCCGGAATCATCTGAAATGTTTGTAAAAAAAGGGATTTTTTAATACGAAAATCGAAATAAACCGAGACCATTAGCGCAATTATCGTTATATAATCTCTTCGCTTGGCCTGATTTCTCTTGCAGACAAAGCGCATGTACAATAATACAAAATTTTATAATCGTCCAACTGGAAACTTAATGGATGCTGGTATTTATTTCGTGATCCATTATATGATTTTGTAATTTGAAATTATTTAATTTTCGAACGGAACAATGCTCTTTCGACGATTTTAAGCCGATCATCGGTCGTCCCAAATTCGACCGCGATTAAATGGACAATTTGCCAGGCGGCCCTTAAAAATGACGGCCCTAGGCGCTGGTCTATCTGGGCGTGGATTAGACAATGTCATAAATCCAATTGACCCAAACCTGATCTTTCGGATATTGCAACGGCCGCCGCATGAGTTGATGTTAATTATTGGCGATACTATCAAGTTTTGTGCTGAATTGCGGCACAATTCGACTTTATAATTCACAATTTGATTAGGGGCAATAAAATATCTCGGCATGCGCTTTTATAATGGATTAACCTAATCGGTTCAATGTGGGTCGTTAATGACCCGGCGAGCTTGAATGGCTGCAATTGCCCTGCGCTTGTAAATCTCAACTCGAAGCAAATGCTTTTTGTCAACGATAAAATGATAAATATCTAGGACAAAAAAGGATTGATTGGATGAATAAAAATATATTTGCATCAGGTTGCATTTCAAGTGTTAAAGCAACGGTGCGTAAAATTTCGTACGCCCGCGGGCGCCATCGGAGCTCCTTTCTCTCGATCGAAGGCTACACTTTTGTGATGATGCATCACGGTAGACAAGATCTTATTTTAAACGCTGAATATCTAATATATAAAAATAAGTTGCGTTTCCCGTCTAATGCTCGGGCGAAATGGGTTGATATGCGCGTTCATCGGATTGAGACAAAACTTGGTCCACTTATTGCCAAGGGATCAGGGGGTGACATAGGCATAGTACAATTAACTTACAGTAGATTTTTAATTCAAAACTTAATGTGTGAAAGTTGTTGATTCTGACGTGTTTGAGATTATGCGTTGCTAAGGCTATAGGTATATAGTACCTACAAGTTGCAGTAGGAGGCGTCGTGTCGTCGTCACATACAACACATACGTCAAACGTCAATGTCATTTGCAGGTTATCCATCGGCGTGAGTCAATTATATCCAAATTATTTATCGCAAGCACTTTTAAAATGCTTCATTTCATTCATCGCTTATTCACGTACGTAACAATCGAAAAAATACGTTTGAGTGTTATCCGATCAAAATCAGACGACCAACGTGCAACGAGAATCGAAAGTACATGTTGATTTGAATATTGCTGCATTTCAATATGATATTCATTACGATTACAGTTTGCATCCCAGTGTAAAATGGATAAAGGTTAAATCCTGTTAACGGGGGACAAATTTATTGGTAAATTGAAAACGCCTTCATTTCGACACAATGAAAACAAACAAACCTAACCTAACCAGATTTGAATTTAAATTTAATTTAAAAAATAAAAACAAGAAACAAATGAATAATTCTTTTATTTAATAACAATATGTTGACGTTGAAATCAACAATATATGGATCTTCTTTTTCATCGAAAACATTCAAAGCTCATACCAACGTCGGATATTGTCGTGCAAATTGTACATGCAAATAGGCAGTGATATGGCAGTAGTCAGTATTAAAAGACTTGATGCGCGCAACGATCGAGTTCAAACTCAATTTCAAACAGGTAGATATATCAGCAGTGACGAGGCTCTTTGGCCTATTTTGAGCTTCCTAATTCACAGAAGCAATCCGAATGTTGTTCATCTCAGTGTTCATCTCGAAAATGGACAAAGGCAGACACTGCAAGAAATGTTGCTGCTGAACCAACACTTGCGCTGTGTGAAGAAGATGTATTTGCAGAGACATTACGCACAAGTTCCTAACTATTTTACATGAAATACTACATCCGAGAATTTTCAACGACGTAAGCAAGGGATGCGGCTATCGAAATCTGTATTCATCTGATGCATTGGGCCGTATTTACACATTACATCCAAATAAAGCCGAGTGTTACTATTTAAGAATGCTTTTGGTTAATGTCAAATGTCATACTTCATTGAGAAAGGTCGAACGGAAATTAGAACATTACTCGCCATCATTTTAACCACATGTCCGTCACCCAACCCGAAAGATTTGTGGTAAAAATTCAGAGAGGATTTGAGAGAAGACATTTTACACACCGTTAGCAATGACAATTCAATTGAGTTTTCGGACAATATTTTCAATCAAGCTCTGATCGAAATCGAAGACATTTGCTTAACCATCAACATCAAAGAATTCATTCAACAAGAATTCGTTCTGCACTTGAACAGCAGTACAATGCTAATGATTTGGATGCATTTGTCGAAGCAAAGGAACAACTTTTGCTTGCGGAACAAAAATTGACCTACGATACAATTACAAATGATCTGTTCTTCCTTGATGCGCCTGGCGGTACTGGAAAAACGTATCTCATCACTTTACTATTGGCTCACATTCGATCTCAAAATAGAATTGCTTTAGCTCTTGCTTCATTAGGTATTGCGGCAACATTATTAGATGGTGGACGAACAGCGCATTCGGCATTCAAATTGCCATTAGATATGCATTTATTGGAAGCCCTGACATGTAACATTCCTAAAGTTTCTGACATAGCTAAAGTTTTGAAAATTTGCAAGGGGATTATCTGGGACGAATGCAATGCTTGATCGAACTCTTAAAGACTTACGATCAAATGCAAAACCGTTTGGTGGCGCTCTAATTTTATTATGTGGCGACTTTCGACAACCTCTTCCAGTGATGCTTTCATCGACACCAGCTGATTCTTGCCTCAAAGCATCGCATCTTTGGAGAGACGTGCGAAAACTGACATTAAAGACAAATATGCGCGTACATTTGTAGCGTGATGCGTCGGCAGCCACATTTTTAAAACGACTATTGAACATTGGTAAAGGAAAAGTGCATGTTGATGCTACCAAGTTTATTTCATTTCCATCGAACTTTTGCGTTGTTGTGCCATCCATCGATTTACTCATTCAGAAAGTTTTTCCGCAGATTTTTAGTAATTATAAAAATCATTATTGGCTTTGCGAACATGCTATTTTGGCAGCAGAAAACACCGACGTCAATACAATCAACCACATAATACAATAACAAATTGCAAACGATTATGTTACCTACAAATCGATTGATAGCGCCATGAATGCAGACCAAGTTACTAACTATCCAATCGAGTTTTTAAATTCGTCAGATCTTCCTGATGTGCCACCTTACAAATTGGAACAAGACTCACTATGAAGAAATTGATGCCGAATATCATCGAAACAACTATATATTCTTAATGGAAAGTCGAAAGGAGAAGATGTGCTCATTCCCACCGACGTGCAATTTGATAAGAGACGACTGCAGCTCCCCGTTGGACTTGCATTCTCAATGACCATCAACAAGGCACTTCAAGTGTGCGGAAGAATCTAGAAAATCCACGTTGGACAGCCGAGAAATTTATTTGTATTTGTTAAAGACGGAAAAGCCAAAACTATTCTCTACCCTAAAGCACTTAGCAGAACAATTAAGTAAGCAAAATGTATGCTTTTAATATTTTTTTCTTTATATATCATTCAATATCAATAAATGTATTAATTGTCGGAAAAAATATCATTATTTATATCATTGCTAATTAAACAAGATAACTCTTTCAAATTTCAAATGGTATTTTTAGAACTATTTCTTCTGTGGCAGCAACGCGCCGGGTACCAGCTAGTATTTCATAAAATCCAGAAAATATTGAAAATTCACCAGATAATAACATCAATTGATATTTTTAAATTATTTATCATTTTGTTGGACAAAATTAATAATTTGATGTATAAAAATGAATAGGAATAGGAACAACTTAGAACCCTATTCTTATACGGCTTTACAGCTTCTCTCGCTATATCTACTGACCGCTAAGTGGTGCCTTCAGGGCTGGTCAACTTATTCAAAGAATGAATAATTATTTCCATTATCTTCCAAGCGCCTTTCACCGTTCCATGTCATTTTTTTTAATTTGGAAAAAAGACCACAAAACAAATTGAAACTAGTTCTCTCGACGATTTGTTGTGCTGAGAGCAACAAATAAGTCCATAGCAAATCTGTCAACACACACGGCTTAAAACAAATACTTTAATCAAATGTCACCGCTTTAAATTAATATTTATATTTGTTCAGTCTATTCGAGTTGTTCCAAACAAAGTTTGTCATAGCTAAGCAAACTGTTACCGAGAAGAATGTGAAGAATTGCTTGTATCAATACAAGCTTATCAATATGACTTCATTCTTTGGGGAAATACACTTGGGTCTGTTTTTATGCGATTTTCAAGTTATGCGGTTTTTAAAAATAATGGAACCTATTCATCAGTTTTCCATGTATTTCAAGTCTTTTTTATGCGACTCCCCGTGGAACGTATCTATCGCATAAAAACAGACCCAAGTGTACTACCAAGTGTTTGGTCATGATCTATATGCGTTTTATATATTAACCCCTCAAAGAGGTAAGACACAATGTTGTGTCCGAGTTGCAGTGACTCATAAAGAGAATTCTTGCACGTTGAGCTCGGAGTGAGTATCTTGCGTACGTCGTACGATTGTATAGATCGTTAACCCAAATTTATCGATTAATATTGATATGTGAATGATATAATGAAATGATTTCAAGTGTATTGTTTATGTTTACTTGAAGAAATGACCGAATATTTTGTGCTATCGACAGTGCTTGTTTATTTAAATACAAGCTTCATACATGCTGCGACGATCCTGACAGATAAGTGGATTTGTATGACGACAAGTGACGGACAAGCAAATATAGCATCTATGTTTATGATGATTTCAAATTAGCTCACTACTTAAAGGGTTAATATTCGAGACAAAGACATCATTTAAGAAGAAGATTTATTATACGTTCTTATACGTTACTATTTATTTAAATTTCGTTGCATATAGTCAAAAATACAATACATATAACTATGCTTTAACTATGTAATATTTCAATTTAATTATGTGAAATATCGAGTGTATGCATGGTTATGTGGATACACATGCGGGCATGCGTTTGAATGCATGCGTGCAGGACCCGTGAGAAGCATTTGGTATAATTTATCATCGTTTCAAAAATATTTTACGTATCTTGCTTTCTATTTCATCCATAAACTGCAATTCTATTATGTTTAATGCCATTGAATATTTTATGACAAAGATAAAAAATGTACATAAACGTGTCTCGCCAAACATTTAGAGAATGAATGCGAATCATTATAACCGTGTTTTACAAACAAAATCACAACAATGAAAGATGAATGAGTCAAGTTTTTGTGATTCATGTTAGAATATATTGATGCAATGCAAAAATGATGTCATCTCGACAAATTTGTAATATGATTGAGGTATCAAAATATTTAACCTTTTTAATACCGACTGACAAAAATATACTTAGCCCTTTGATTGATGAGTTCATTTTAGATTGAATTAAACTTCGCATGTCCACCAGGTATTGTCCATACAAATCCAATTTCTCTCAGGATCGCGCAGCGTGAATAAAGCTTGTATATCAATAAATAAACCTTAACACTCTTGATATAATAGATTTTGGTACCAGACTAAGTTTTAAGTATATACTTGATTTATGTGGCTTTCTACTATTTAGGCAATTATTCAACTAGAGGCAGTCAATTGTAAATAAGCACTGTTGATAGCATACAAGACCATGTCATTTCTTTACATAAACAATACACAAGTAATCGATTTATTTGCTCCTGCTTTAGAAGGAAATGATAATCGGACAAAGACTCATTCAACAAGCAGCGACGAACAGGAAGCAATTAAATAAATAAACACTGTCGATAACACATACTATTCAGTCATTTCTTTGCGTAAACAAATAACACACTTGAAATCGAAATCATTATTAGTCGATAAATTTGGGTTAACGATCTATACAGTCGTGCGATGTATGCGGGGAAGTTCTCCGTCTCTGTCTCCCAAGCTGCACTACGTTCTCTGTCTGTCTGTCTGTCTCCGAGATCAGTGTACAAGAATGCTCTTTCTGAATAAGTGGAGGGGTCCCAGACCCTGGGATAATACTCCTTTAGGGGTTAAACAAGTGTTTCATATAACATTCTTTAAAGCTATTTTGCTACAAAACTCTTTCGCTGTGTGAATATTAGGTCGCCATCGCATAAGCATCGATATATCGTTGACACTTTTCGCATGTATTATAAAAGGCGTTACGTTATAAATACGTTCAAGTATAAGAATTTTCGCTGAATAAAGATCATTATAAATTATTCTATGAACTTTTGGATGGTTGCTTTATTTTGTACTCTTTTAATTAGCTTCGATTGTGGCTGTATTGAATGCTAGTGTGGCCAAGCCAAACTTTGATGCTAACTCCGCCTTTGGTTGTGTAATTGTATCAATTAATTTTAATTACTTTCTTTGATCTAAGCTTTGATCCATCGAAGACCTCGACAAATGTCAGACTCGATACAAAGTCGCAGAACAAGATGTGAAGGCAGTGGATAGCCGTCTATGATTAAGAATGGCTGCGAAATGGCGAATGAGTCATACCTCTCGCTTGCAATTTGCTCCCAAGTTACATAAACTAAATTACACGTACAAATTACGCGATTATGAAATCGTAAAAAATGATAGAGTAAAAAATACTACGCCGGCAATGCATTTGTACACGTCAAATGAACCGCAAAATATCGCGTCGTTAAACCCAGAGTCGTTCCACTTTTTGATCGGCTTTTGTGTGAAACGCTGGCGATGGACGCTTCCAAGTGGATGCCTTGCACTTTATGAAAGTCTGCCGTCCAAGGTCCCGATGATACCTTGTGTTTGGATAGAAAATTAGCAGGATGTTAAAAAATCTTCTGGACTGATGTACAGCCGGTGGTAATGCTATTAGATCCAATTGGAGAAAATACAAAAAGATTGTAAACATTGAAGAAATGAATCAGTATTTCTTCAACGGAGAGTAAATGTATTATATTTTATACAACAAACACTTTTCCTTTGTGCATCCATCAGTGTTTTGTAACACATGAAATTGCCGAATTTCACCATATTACATTTAGTCCAATATGCACCAACAATTACATAATTTTCTGATGCATAATTTAGATTAAATTTCGTCTTTTAATTGCTCTTCCTCAATGCTGAAAATCACTATATCAATTTCTTTGCAGTAAAGAAGTCTATACAATTTCTTATTTTGATCATGTTCATTCACTAAGATCTATCATTATAAAGTTCGCGCCTTACAACTTTAACCACGTCTATCGAAGCTCTAGGCAACTTGTATTGAAAGTAGACGATGTATATTTAGCAATAATTAATGTTAACTACTTGTAGACTGAAAAGCAGCTTTGTATGTAAAATTTATGTACAATTATAATTAATGTTCGCAACATTGAATGCTTAATATATTTTTCAAAGCCAATATACGAAGATATCAATTAATTCCACCAATGGATGCTGTAATTGGTATTGTGTCATCGGTGTATGTGAAATTAGAAAATTTATTGCCAACAATGGCGTTTCTTCCATTTCAATTTTTAACCCATAACTGGTATCGTGGTTCAAATTTGACCCACGATATGCAATTTTGGTTCTTCTTCTTTTAACTTGTATGCTATTAAAATGCGCTAATTCTCAGTAAGGCGCAAGCTAAGAAATATGTAACCGACTGGGTCAAATTTGACCCATAATATCAAATATGTAACTTTTTTCAAAAATGATGAGTTTTTTAAACAATTAACAAATCAAAGAATGATAATCTTTTGTCGTTGTTGCTATTCTAAATCATAAAAGGGCCAGATGCTACTTATGCGATTGGAAAAAAGGACTAAAAACTCTCTCTAAAATGTGGTAAATGTTCCAATTTTATTCATAAGTCACATTCTGTCCCAAATTTTATGGGTACTGATTGTCAAAAATATAAAAACTGAAACTTGTGATACTGTCAGTTCCTAAGTAGGTCGGCTATCTTCGTCGCTGCGACTTGAACTCAATTGAAAGTATCTGGGCGCGATTTATGATCGATCATGATCGATTGCGGCGCAATCCGTATCGATGGTCCCGACCCACGAGTCGGCTGCGATAAACGACGGAACACGTTTATTCGCTCCATGATAGAGATTGAAATGAGACAGGTGCTGCAGGTGACCAATAAAATATTGAACAATTGGCACATTGTATTTATTCTTTTAATCCAAAGTAGGAGAACCTGTGGCAGGCAATATAAGCAATGATCCATCAGAGGGCAGATGCTTTGTCGGAACGTCTTCTTGAACTTGAAGTAGGACGTATTCTCGAAAATACTCGGGGGTGGGGTTGAAGAGCTGGTCGTTCTAACTCTGTTGTCCGAAGAGGTCCTTCTCTGTTGAGGTCTACGAGATAAATCTTTCCGAAGGCGTCTTTTCTTCTATTTCGTCGCAAAATCCCGACTTTTGCCTTGGTAGTAATTTGTTTTGATAATTAAGCTTAATTACTCGATTTGACATCCCATGGGAGGTCGGGAGATATCTCTTTTTAAAAAAGAAAATCCGAAACTAACAAGCTTGCGAATTTCCCAGGATTTCCTTCCATGTTTCAATTGTCATATTTTAGTTATAAGCTGATCTCAATACATTTATTTTTCAAAAACACACTAACCAAAAAGTGTCATAAACCAGGTTAATTTATGTAAAACTTGTTAATTTTTGAAGACCCAAAAATTCAGCTATGATTGCTTTGTAAGAAATGCTTATTCTATTTCACCCCCGTCCATATTTGTGTAAATAATATAAAAATTTACTTGTAACAACTGATTTTCTGGTGTGGGTCAAATAAGACCCACGATGCTTGCAGTGTTCCCTTGTTGACTTCTTGGCTTAAATTAAGTACTTCACTCATTTTTGCATTTTTTGAGCATAATGCATTTAGATTTCGTGAACGACGCTCATTTTGGAGTAAGATTTTGAAATAAGAAATTTCACAACAGGTGCTTTTGTCTCTATTTTAGTGTCATCTTGCGAACCTATAATCAAGATATTGGAGACTGTTGAAATGTAACGAAGGAAAAATGAAACCTTCTTCGGATATCGTACTAGATTTAGAAATCATGGGGCTGGAAGACGTGGATACTAACGAAATAACAAACAAGCCTTATTTTTCTGACTGGAAATCAGCTCCACACTATGTTAGACGCATTTTTTGAGTCCTGCTATCTTGATGTAGCAACAGAACGATCAGTCTTAACAACGAATCTTGCTTTTAGGCGATAGTTTCTGCTCATGTCTTTGTTCTTGTCCAAATTTGCTATGGTGCTTGTTCGGGTGATTCAAATCCATACCCGTTAAATATCAGTTATATAACAATTTTTTTAACCAGGCTTGCCAAATATCAAATTTATATGTATGATTTTAGCTTAACACTTCTTGGAAATTCGTGGTAGCACCTATGTCACAAAACATTTTCCAAGTAGTCGCGGAAACCATTAAAATCGCTATAAAAGACTTATTGAATTCAGGCGATTTTTCTTCGTCGGCTTTCTGAGAGACAACACCTTTATTAATATTCCAAGAACCTGCTTCTAGTGTGTTTACAAGCTCGTGTATATTACCAACATTGAGCACATTATTTAGCTTTCATAAATGTCTAAACAGCGTTCTGGCAAAATTATATATGTACTGTGTTTGAACGCTTGAACTAGCAAATCATTAGTAGTTTTATTATTTTAATTAAACGGTTATTGGAATTCTATCAAAAATTCTATACAAAGAGTTTTTTAGGAGGCCACAGCTGATTCGATAGGGCATATTTTCTTCGTTGCACGCTTCTTAAAACTACAATAAAAAGCACCGAGGCAAATGCTCCAAGGAGTGCTCGCCCTTCAATAACTTAGGCGGATTCAATCGTTTTTTTTTTTTGTGAATTACGATACATCGGCGCTCATACAAGGCGAAGTTCAATTTCGCGGACCAAAATGAACGCAGCGGCGGACGAACCAGCAAAAGTTCGACCCGTCAGACTTACCTCAAATGATTTGCATGACATTGAATGCTGCTTATTATAAAAAGCGATGAACGACATGATCTTCTTAATTAAAATTTTTGCCATTTGTATTTGCGAAATAAATATTCCACGACACTATTCCGCTTAACATATATCTTTATTTATGAAACCGCGCTAGACAAAACCGCAAATAACGAATCTATTCAAATGGTACATTTGCATTATGCACCGCGTAACGGGACACGTATATTAATTTTAATAGTGTTTTTATATGGACGTGGATAGAGATTGGATGAGGCAGTGGCAAGAAGATACGGTAAACACAATATTAGTCATATTCATCTGAACAAACCAGTGATTTCAAAGCTGTTCGAAGTCTTGAATTCATCACCGTTGATGCAGTTGTATGTATATAGTGATTGAACTCGATGCTGTGAAATAGAAATTTCTTGGTAACGTATCGTAGGAAGTAATTCTAGAAATAGTAAAAGTGAATCTCCTATTTCGGTTGTGGCAAATGGTATGAGTGACTTCATCGTCTGATTTCAGATTTTCAAGAAAAGTGGCTGTCAATGTGATTGAAATATATGAGCACCCACTTTGCTCATTTCAAAAGACATCATATGGGTGAGTGAATTATGATGACTCCAAAACACACTTTCGTATTAAAGATATTGTATAATACACCTCTTTAAAATAGATCCTTAGAATTTGCTTTCGATCTAAAATTTTTGGATCAAAGTCATTATATAGTCTTCTTTTTACTTTCCCTTTTTCGGTACTAAAGCTCTGGATATTTTTATGATTAATGAAAGGCTCAATGATATATTTTTTTGGGACGTAATCAGTAGTAGATTAAAATACGTGGAAGCCCCAGGCGTAAACTCATTTTTAAGTCCGTAATAGAAAGCATTTTCAAAATATAGAACGAAGAAAGATCAAGGGCTTCTAAAAAACATAAACAAATAAAAATTTAAGACTTTAGAATTTGCATATTACGACCTGCGAGTCTCGAAATTCTTCAAAAAATCAAAACAATACTATTTTGAAACGGCTTGTTAATTTTCTGAAAATATTTATTTTGTATGATTCCATCTTGCAGTAGTCTTAGACTTGGATGATGGCGTTGAATCTGCTAATAAATATATAACACGCTACACGTTCTTAGTTCCCTATGAAGATCTCATTCTAATTGAATATTCACACCACGCCTGTTTTTTTCACATGATTGTTTAAAATATTTAAAATAAAAGTATAGGTACTCACTACTAGGCCTAGGTAAGTGTGTACTAAAAAGAAAGCAACATAGCGGTGTGGCATTCCTGATGGAATAGCTCCACAAAAGGTCAGTGGACATACCGACTGTTCCTGGACCTGGAAGAGTGGAACAGAAGAAAATCCGGCCAACTGTGCTAAAATCTGACCTAGATCTTTACCGGGCATGGTTACTTTGGAGTGTTTCTTTACAAAATAGCCAAGGAAACAAGCCCGGAATACTATCATTGTGGAGCAACTAATAAAGATGCCGCACACACGAAGTTTGTGCGGCATCTAAGTATCCGGGTGGTAGCTAAAAAGGAGGGGGGTTTTAATGGGTAAAAATCTCACACTATCAGTAAAATGGTGGTATATTCTGAAGATTTCCCCGCTTCGCAAAAAAAAGGTAGGCATGTACTACAATGGTGTCAGAAGTGGGATCTAAGAAAAATAACATTGCAGCGTAGATAAAATGGTGGGGTGGGAGCCCCGGACCATGCTCCGCTCCCAAGTGGTTTCCGAGATGGCCGCGCTCACGTTTGCACACACGAAATGGCACGCGGGTTCGTTCTGCTCTCGGACCGTCGTGTAACCAAGCGGTCGGATGGAAGTGCACGAGCGTCGAATAAAAAGACCTTCGTTCGGTTTGATGGCTCTAAGCAATCCCTTTTATAGGAAAATAGCGAATATGTGTTTTAAAAATATGGTCGCCATCCACACCTCCTGTAGATTTGAATCCAAGCTGATTGAGTTATGAGTCTAACCGCTTAAGGAATGTTTCTGCCTCGTTGGTTAAGAAAAAAATCATCTATCGAAAAGAACCACTGTTTAAGAACACTATCAATAAGTTTGAAGTCGATATAAATAAAAATCGAAAAGTTGAAGAAGAGAGACTTTAAACGCGTTTTTCTCGAAACTACTCTTTCCAAGCTCACTGAAATGCTCCCACACACTTTAGATAAGCATTCTTTATGCAATTTGGCAAACACGTGTAAAATAAACGTCTCCATCGTTTTACGAACAAAAAACTACAAAAAATTTTGGCAAAAACATGCACTTTTTTTTGATCGCTCACTATTTTTTTTCCCAATATTTCTTCTAAATTTATAGGTCAATTTATACACAGTATTATTCAAGGTAAAAATATGCTTAATTTTATTGCTGCAAATTACCGGTCCAGAACTTAGGACTTCCGTTGTGAAGAATGCCCACTCCCATAACCATACTTTGTCAAAGTTAAAAAAATATTTTTATGTTCAATAAAGATCGCCTAGTCAACACACTAAATATCAACATTTTAAATATAATACTTTTCGCATAAAAAAATATTAAAAATCGATCACTTTTTAATATTAGACCAACAAGGTTGAAACGTCCCCTAATCACAAGACTACATACAGGACAAGAAAAAGATGGCGCTGCTAAATTGACACATTGCGCCTAAAGAGAGACGGAAGATGTCGCTGTCACAGATTAGTAGCTGCATTTCATGGGGGTGATTTATTTCTTGATAAACTACTAGATTGTGAATATCTTCCTAACACCAATGATATTGAAGTGTATCTATCTATTTTCAGAGAATTAGCTTTCTATTTCTGTTTTCTTTTAATGCATTTTACGATGATGTCAGTAGCATTGAAGCTATCTATGTTACGACACACTAACATCTTATTCAAATTCAGACGTGTAGTCTGAAAACAATAGGCGCTTGAGATTTGTCAGTCAATCATTGGACAATCACTTTATTACATTGTAACTCAATATCTATTGAGTGAAGCTTTGAAATAACATTGAAAATTGACTCCTAATAATAAATTATCTCGATGGAAATAATGGGATCATATATAATACATTATGTAGCGATTTTATGGTTAAAAGTGTTTACAATGGACGATGGCCAGCTTTGCATTCAGATTGGGACAACTTTTATTATCCAAGCGTTCTTACGGAAGCACAAATGACAAATGGAAATCACGGTCGATGAGGGATTGTCTGCATGTTTATTTGAGCTCGAAGGAGCGTTCAATTCGATTTGCTATTTTTGTCCCACACATGATTGACGTGAGGTGATGTCGAAATTCAAACAAAGATATTACGCTGGTGCAAAAAAACGAAGGTTGATTTTTATTCACAGCGATGATTATTCGCGACCTTCCTTTTTGCACACAGTCACTCTCGATACCGAATCAGATATGTTTCTATTCTGAAATTTAAAAAAATAAAAAAACGGAAGGAAACGGTGTATAATTGCCTCTTTAGTGCCAAGAATCATTCAATGCCTCGATCTAAAGATTTGTCTTTGTAAAGAAAAATAACGCGCACGATCTATCTACAATAGATCCTAATCTAAATGATTTATGACATTGGGATGAATCTGAATTATAGAAGGTACAGGATGCGGCAGGGAAACTACCTTCAGGGTTGTAGCAAGCCTGGCCATTCGTCATGTCAGCGATCCGAAAAGCAGACCGATTGGACATTCCGTCCTCTTTTAGGAGATCAGTATTTAAGTCCAGTTTATTGCGGATTCAGTTCTTGATCTCTCTGGAGCTGTTTAATTATGATCAGTATTCGATGATGGTAATGAAATAACATCATAATGACCGCAGCGACGATGAGCGAGCAATAATTTTCTGTTCCCGTATCAAAAGTTTCGTTCATATTTGATCAACTATTGGTGTTTAAGAAGAGCCATTTAAGATTTCATGAAATCGCTATTTCGTCATCGCATAGTTGAATAACCTATTCGTAATACGATACAGCATAATAGAAATCTTCTATTAGATTCAGCGCCATTTATAGATCATCTCTCTATTGAAGCTTCGATTCGTCCATCAATCATCGACGTCGAATTAATCACGGGTCATTGGAGGCTGCCGTTTTTCTCATATCTTCGACTCTCGTGTATTAAGTAACATGTGAGGTACAATATTTGTTTGAAAAATCACCAATTACAATATTCCGAGTTGAATTTGCCGTTCGTGCAGAATTGCAATGGCGTGACGACCACTCTTCATGGCCTATGATTTTTTTATTAGATCGTGAATATCCGACAGGGCATCTTGTCATGCCCTTCAATCTTGGAGCAACAATTTGTTTTTGAAAATGTGTGTTTATTATTTATAAGTGTCGCTGGAGCAAATTAAATGGCGTTGTTTCGCAACGAAAGTCGCAATTTGATTAAAAACGCTATGCTCGCCAAAACGCTCTTAGTCGACACGCCATCAGCGTAATGTGCATCATTATGTTTTAACACAAAAACTCTGGGAACAAATGATGGAATTAATAAAATTCAAACAGATATAATATATAAAAAGCGTCCAGTGAATTTCAGCGAACAAAAGTATCAAGCTGAAGCCTATTCCAAGATGTTAAATTCAAAAAACATCTCTATCTATATAGAAATCCTCTTTATGAACATTGCGCAGTAGATGAAGAACGCCAACCGCTAATGATCATCAAAAATAATGATTTGGAGTGCCCCATGCTTCAAGTGACCTCTCTGTGTGCTTTATGCAGCCGAAGAACGCGGCAATCGACAACTGACGCAGCAACGAAGACAACGCGCAGTTCAAGAAGTCGGCCGATATATTTATTTAAAATGTCATTACTTACAAATACATTTTATACATCAAATAATTTTTACATTAGCAATTTAAAAATATTTTAAAATGAAATCAATGAAATTCTAAATGATTTTTAGAAGAGTCCACAAATACCTTTTTGGATTCAGCTGCTATTTCCAGGACACCACTCTCGGGATATTTTGTAGTTTATAAACGTATGTTGATGCTTCACATTAAATCATGAAGGTTTGGCATGAATATAAAATGTATACACTCGCGGAACGCGCTTTATAGCAGTAAGAAGAATTATACTATATAATAAATACATTCTTAAATAAATCTGATGTAATTCATAAAAATATGCTTCCCGCACGTAATGTGTTAATGGTCGATGACACAGCATGTGTGCCATAGCCAAAACAATCGTTCATGGCCGATCATCCGCAGACGTGTCATGCAGCGTTTTTCGTCAACATTTAGTGACGTAATATGATTATGTAAATCAATGTGCGCATGCGCGGTTAAATAATAATTGCGGTCATCTGATGACATTAACCCTTTGAGTAGTGATCTAATTTGAAATCATCACATCCGTGCAAATACACTTATCTGTCAGGACCGTCGCAGTGTGTATGAAGTTTGTATATAAATAAATTAACACTGTCGATAGCACACAATATTCGATATTTTTTTTTGCGTAAACATAAACTATACACTTTAAATCGATGCATTATATATTATTTTTATTATATATACATATACAA
Source organism: Stenopsyche tienmushanensis (assembly GCA_008973525.1). NCBI lineage: Eukaryota > Metazoa > Arthropoda > Insecta > Trichoptera > Stenopsychidae > Stenopsyche > Stenopsyche tienmushanensis. Next base: position 1,421,463 of record WACJ01000018.1, on the reverse strand, counting down.
CTTCAGCTTCATTTTTGAGGGAAAAAATTAACTTATGCAATTTTTTCTTGATTCAAACACAATGTCAAATGTTAAATTTAATGAGATATTTGACATTATGTGTCGTTGGCAATCTGCAGATAATCTGTTTGATAACTATTTGTTGCAAAGTGACATCAAAAGTCATCGAGGTGGTTATCTGTCAAATGAGTCTGAAGTTTGGATTTTATATAATTCATATGAGAAAATGAAGATTCGCATAACTTCCAAAGCATGATGAAAATCAGAGATAGACGTCTTTCAAATTTGAATATTTTTCTGGATTCATCACCCTCCCTATATGAGAAGAATTGTAATAATGTGATATCATAAAATTTATTTCGCCCGAGATACGGACTAAAACTTGCAAAATTCCCGATTTCCCGAAAAATTATTTATTTCCGACGCTGCCGATGAATACTTATATACTATAATACTTTGATGTGATTCATAATTATATTATGGAAGAATACAAAAATTCTGAATCCTGTATCTATTATATTTCATATCGATATTCCCATTATTAGAGTCGAGGTGTAGTAAATACATCACCGGTAGGGATAGGTTAATATAACAATTTGAAAAACATATATGTACTGTATACATAGATTAGACAGTTACTGCCCTTAGGCGTCGCCTAAGCTTGCCAATTAATAGTTACGCCACTGTTTCCAAGCGTTCAGATTTCGGCGGAAAAGTCTCGGTTAGCTTCATCGGTCTCAGTAGCCTTCATCGTGCTGGTGATGTGTACGATTTCTGTTAGACAAAAATTTCAATCCCGAATTTTTCGGGATTGCGTTTACTAATCCCGGGATTCTTAAGTACCTAAAACTGTCCGGGATCCCGGGATTGGATTCCCTAATAACAACTACTAAGCACGATTTAGCTATGAAAAATCATTGATTATTTATTTTCTGGCGAGACACTCTAACGATTGGAGATAAATCTGACTGTATTGTTGTTTCTTTTGGTGAGCTTTTAACATAAAAAACATTGCTTCTACATTCGGAGTCCTTGATTGTATGAATATCATCAATTGCATCAGGGAGCGTACTTTGAACCATTGCATCATCAAAGCTTTGGCTCGCTTCTTTGAACAGCGTTGAATAATTTGTATTTTTTTTAAAGATGCTTGAATGTGATCTAGTTGATGTATTCGCCTAAATTTTAGCTTATTTGAGGCATAAAAGAGATTAAGGTATCTTGTTGCAGATACGGTTTATAACTGAAGCACGAAGAACGTGGTTAATTTTATTATAATATCAGAATAGTTTGATGGAGCTTTCAAAATAATCGATTTAAAGTCTTCATTGCTGTTATTTGAAGGAGTGCTCATCACAAAATAAATTTATATTAGGTTATCCCGAAAGAAATCCATTATTTTTCTACACTCATAATATAAAATATAATCACCTTCACTATTAAAATCTAACTTCCTCGTATCCTGTAGGTTTTATATTCCTTTCTTATAGAAATTAAATGGCTTCGACTGAAAATACGAATCCACATGTGTTCTGATGCTCTGTTTTATTGTATTTACTGCGGACAGTTCGTGCGGCATCCAAATATCCATCCTTTCCACTTTCTTGCATTTTAAATGAACGTATACGGTTAATATTGGAGATGGAGCATCTGCCATAATTATTCTATTGATTGATCGTCTACACCAAAATTGACATATATTTATCGTTATAATCCTGATTTAAGCCCTGATCAAGAAAAACCAATATACAATGTCGATTATGCTCTTTGTGGATTCCGGGCTAATTAATCGATTTCAAGTGTATTATTTATGTTTGCGCAAATAAATGACCGAATGTTGTTTGTTATCATCAGTGTTTATTTATTTATATACAAGCTTCGTACACACTGCGACGGTCCTGACATATAAGTGGATTTGTACGGACGAAAGTGGCGGACAAACATAGCATCTACGTTTATGATGATTTAAAATTAGTTCACTACTCAAAGGGCTAATAATAAAATAAGATTTACACACGTTTTTTTTATACAGAGATGTTTTATTTATCGTAGCCAGGCACAAATTTAACTCAAACGAGAGCATGCGAAAATAATGGATTTCTTTCGGAAAGACCTAATATTTGATAATCATAAACATGTTTGAAGAGTTGGTCGATTTAATGTCAAGACTCCGCATTGTTCGGAAGAATCTGTGGAATAACTTAGAGGAGAGTAGAAGTTTGAAAATTGGAAGCGTACTTTTGTTCCACGAATTGTGCCTTGTAATCTTCGCATAGCATCGAAAAAGTAATACATGATATACTATAAAATTTAATATTTTGATTGTCTCCCCTTTTCATCTTTTGAGTCCTCCTTTTGGTCATCACTCTGAAGAAATGGATCGCTTTCGAGGATCACGAAATGTATCCACTTCGAAAGGGGGCATCTGTCGTTCATCGGTGCCGGGATCTTCATCGAGGCGAATAGTATAGAGTGCCCCGCGCTCCGAATGACCCTCCGGTGCGGTTTCCACAGCCTCACAAAGCGAACATCGGAGATTGTCGCAGCGACGAAAGCAACGCACGATGCTCAAGAGGTTGGCCGAGGGCTGCCTAATTATAAATCCAACGAGGAAAATAGACTTCAACATTGTTTTGCAATTGGTATTCTGTGCATATAACGAATAGAACAATATCTCGTATGTTGCACTGCCATCTGTATTGAATGTAACATATACTTTCTTATATTTAATCTATTGAATTTTAAAGACAGTGTTGAAATAGTGGTATTGTCAAAATGTGTGACAAAGTCCATCAATATTTGGTCGGTCTTATATTTGCGTTGTAAGCTGGGAATCATCGGATGTTATTGGAATTGTAAGTATTTATCCAAAATCGCTTATGATGATTGATGCCAAGGAAAACGAAATATCGGACTACAACAGACGATGGAATTCCTCTTGTTATTATGTCGGATGACGACTTGTGAAATTGTGGAAGAAAGAAGGGTCACTCGTCTGGCATATGCGTGAGATATGAATCTCTTTGTCTTTTGTGTATCACATTTGAGGAGTGATGAGTATGCAATGTGTACGTCTTCAACAATATAACAATGATTCAACCGGAAAAGGCTGGTCGTCACGGTAGAGTCTTCCCGAGGCACGTGCCCATATGGTGAACCTCATTATTTCCTATGCGGACAGGAAGTGGGGATGCCGAGGAACTCTTCGTTCGGGGTACAATTACAAGTATCATACGAATATGATCCAACACGGACCGCTTCCTTTTGTCAATAAATTGGGCATTGTCGATCGATGCTGTTGAATATTTATGACGCGTCGACTCATGACGGTGTTGACAGTCGACGAAGAAAAAAAAGGACAATGTTCCATCGAGCCAAATGCAAATAATGTCATCTCCCATCCGGGCAGCTCTTTTACGTCATTTGTCAACACAAATGAGATATTTTGTAACAATATCAGATGATTATCAATCCCAAATGTGTCGATAAATATTAGGTTATCCCACAAGTTTCTTTCGCAAATGAACACAGATCTAATCATAGCCATGGTTGAAGAAAATCCGCGATATACTGTTCGCAAAATAGCTAACAAGTTAGAAATTCTACGAACAGCCGTCCATAATCATCAGACAAAATTGGGCTACATCAATCGTTCAGATGTGTGGCTTCCTCATGAACTGACTGACTCAAATAAACTTCAGCGTATTTCAAAATGCGATCTTCTTCTCCAACGACATAATAGCCAACCTTTTTTAAAGAGGGTTATCACTGGAGATGAAATTTGGATATTTTATGATAATATCCAACGTAAACGGTCTTGGACCAAGGGTACAGAAGCTTTAACTGTAGCTAAACCTGGCCTACATCCAAAAAAAGTTTTGCTATGCATTTGGTGGGACTGGAAGGGGATAATTTATTATGAGCTACTTCAGCAAGGTGAAACAATCAATTCAACAAAATATTGTTTCCAACTAGACAATATAGAACTGGAACCCAAAAATAAACTCAAATACCCAAACTGAGATCGATTTGCAAAAGCTAAGTGAAAAAGTAGAGAAACAAATATCGCACTAGTAAAACATTTTTTAATCATTTAATTTATATTTACGTATTTATTATGTTTAATTTTTAGTGTTATATATTTCTTTACAATGTACGTTGAGCAGGGTCGTAACAAGGGGGTGGCAAAGCAGGCGCCCGCCACGGGCGCAACTGGACTTGGGGCGCAAAACGCAAAATATCGACCTGGTCGAGAGTTGCACACGGTTTTTATTTTACTAGACCATTCTACTTTAAGTGAACCAATACGGACTGACCGTTTTTATAATATATACTAAGTAATCTAATCCCTATTTTCTTCGTTATCGCTCAATCATTGGGCCGACCCAGCCGGCATAAGTCCGCAATTAATGTTTTAAAAAAATTCTGATCAGTCTTCTTCGCACAACTTCGTTTTGTAATGAGAATTCGTAATCACTCTGTAGGCATGTTAGAGTATGGCATCTGATCGCGAGATGCTCATTTGTCATGATAGCGGTCCGAAAAGCGGACCGGTTGGACACACAGACTATGTGGCCACTCCGTTCTGTTTCAGGACTTTTTGCGACATTTTCTATGATCGATACGATAACGGATGATCCCTCAGTGGCTAACTTTTTTAAATTGGGTGGGGGGGGGGGGGGGGCAAGTTAGATACTTGCCGCGGACACTTCATACCCTCGTTGCGGCTCTGACGTTGAGTATCATTATTATTATATTATCTATGCTTACATTTAAGAATAATAGTGAACACAATGATTTTTATTTCAAAAAAATGTACTAACATGGGAAATTTTGGCAAGAAGGCATTATGAGGCTTCCGGAGAGATGGAGATAGGTAATAGAACAGAATGGATCATGTATTAATAAATAAATTTTGATGTAATACAAATTATTGTTTATTTTTTTCTTAATATTAAAACGAAAGAAACTTATGGAACACCCTAATATATAGCTTTTGAGACCTTTAAATAAATATTATATAAATGTGTACGAGACTGAAACCATAAATATTATATCTACATTATATTGCAATTCTTTAAAAAAAATGCAATTCTTCAATCAAGTTCTCGCGCTACAATTTTAGCCACGTACGCTAAAGCCTTAGCCACCTTCTATCGAAAGTAGGCGACGTATATTTGGCAATAATTAACCTAAACTACTTGTAGACAAAAAAGCAGTTTTGTAGATTTTAATTTAATGCCGGTATGGACAATTATTCAAGTTTCGAAATTTGTTATTAATGTCCGCTCATTGGTGTTTGTTATAAAGTAATGTTCAAAATGTAATCTACAATGGCATAAATGTCCTGTTGGCTCGCCAGACTGATTTTTAATGATCATCATGAATAAAAAGATCTTTGACCTTTTGCCTCATATCCGCTGTGGCATCCCCCTCGTCAAATGACCGTGTCCAAGCTCTCCATCACGGACTTCGTGACCGGCTTAGTCACATCATATCATTCACGTGGAAGACGAACCAGATCGCTTGTTTACTTCTTATGTCCTAGCAGAGGCAACGTCATACGATAATACTTTTGTCCGAAGGCTTAAAAAATGTATAACACGATCGATTGTTCTTCACTTGGCAAAAGAAAAGACGACATTGAAGAGCAACAGCGGCCGGCTCTCGAGCCATCTTCCAACAATGAAATGCGCCATCCTTCATCTATAACATGTTTACAATGAACACGATGGACACAATCGACTAAATAATAACCGCGCATTTTTTAAATTGACAATATCTATTATGCGCTGTCAATGAGAAAAGGTGGTTGTACATTAGCGATTTGATTTGAATAACATGAACAATGGTTGGACATGTATTTTCTATGAATATGGGTCGTATGAAAAGCAATACGCATCAGTACACCGCGTGCAATTTTTTTATTTCATCAATTCGCATTTCAACACGGCAATGCAACGTCTAGACTTTGCAATAGACACTTTTTTGCAATTTTAATTAAAACCGAATAGCAACAACAGGGAGCTTGTTGCGATGGAAAGATGTGGGATCGCTCCGGATTGCGTCGGGTTGTATTTCGATACCGTTATAGACGTCTCCATGGGTTGTTAATTCGGTGGAAAAACGACGATTTAATGGAAAGTTTGTGGAGAAAGCAAGCCGAAACGGATTACGGCAAGATAGTCATGATCATCGATGTCAGCCCGTTTGATCCGGATGAGTAGCTTTGACCCAGATAATCGTTTTATCCGGAATTAGATCCGGATGATCGATTCTCGGATGTCTTAAAGTGTCCGAACTCCACGTGTTGAAATAAATTTGGCGTACAAATTTAGCATCGATGCTATATTTATGTCACACGATAAAAAATATATCTGTTTATTGTTCAGATTTAGATTCATCTATCCTTGATTTACGCGATCATTTTCGCGATTTTCCTTCTTCTCCTTAAGGTGACTTTTTTAAGGAAACGTTTACCATCGACTTCCACTTTGTTCATCCTGTTAATTGTCCTGTTAAATCAATCCTTCAAATCAAGCAAAATGCCAGTTTGTAATGCATTATTATGTATTTTTTTTAGCTTTTCACTTCCTGTATACAGAGTGTTTGGCACATGCATAATTCTAAGGGCACGTCCCCAGGTAAATAAATCCAGTGGTGTCAGATCTGGAGACCCTACGAACTACGGTATAAGGCTGCTAAAAGAATTAATTTACACGATAAATGTGCCAACTAGGGAATCCAATCCCGAGCAAAAATTTCGATCCCGGGATTTCATTAGACAATCCCGGGACCAGTCCCGGGATCCCGGGATTGAGATTTTCAATATTTTAAGAAATTTAATAAAAGATAAAAATACAATTCAAAAATAAATCGTCATTTAGTCTGGATATGATTTGATATGAGTCTGGAAGTCAGGCAACTTGCTGCTGAAAATGCACGCTCAGCCTCCACACTCGTTGGAGGTATCGTCATCAGATATTTAAATGCTAGTTCGAGTTGATGACCGCGTGAGCCCCCATTTTTGTATAACACCACCAATGTGACTGATAAAATTCCGTTCTGCTGAGACACGGACTAAAACTTGCAAAGTTCCCGATTTTCCGACAAATTATTTATTTCCGTAGCTACAGATGAATACTTATATACTATAATACTTTGATGTGATTCGTAATTATATTACGGAGGAATACAAAAATTCTGAAGCCCGCATCTATTATATTTCATATCGATATTCCCATTATTCGTCGAGGTGTAGTAAATACATCACCGGTAGGGAAAGGTTTATATAACAATTTGAATAAAATACATGTACGCTATATATGTATACATAGATTAGACAGTTACTGCCCCTAGGCGTCGTCATAAGTTCGCCAATTAGTAATTACGCCACTGTTTCCAAGCGTCCAGATTTCGTCGGGAATGTCTCGATTTAGTAGCCTTCATCGTGTTGGTGAGGTGTACGATTTCCGTTAGATAAAAATTTCAATCCCGAAATTTTCGGGATTACGTTTTCTAATCCCGGGATTCTTAAGTACCTAAAAATCGTTCGGGATCCCGGATTTCCTAGTGCCAACTAAAGAAAGAAGTCCTAATTGAAGGAATAAGCGCCGCCTTTAAAAAAATGAAAGAGGAAATGGTACTTCAGACAACTATAAAAATAAAATTAAACTAAGTTCAAAATAGTTTTTTTTTAAGAATTTAGACATTCCTCATACGTTTGCACATTTTTTGCACACTTTGGAAGCTCGGAAGTAGTTTTCTTTAAACCGATTGCAAAAAATAATGATTTATTAAGATTAAAAATATGTTTCAAAATACGAAAATAGTAATTTGGTGCTATTACTACCACAGATTAAAGAAGTTATGACTGTAGCACGCAATAGCGTTGTTAGTTTGACCACATTTAATTCTCTAGATTAACAGCGACATCTTCCGTCTCTCTTCAGGTGCAATGTGTTATTTTAATAGCGCCATCTCTTGTGGCCTTGTGGAGACATTGCACCTGCATACCGAATTATCGCTTTTTGCGCGTGCGCCGTTGCCGGTTGGGAAGTGACACGCGGGAGGCGGTAGTCGGGAGAGTCGTTGGTTAGCCTTGGTTGCGGGAGGTCGTCCCTCCTGCAGCCATATCTCTCTTAGGTTAACTTAGGTTATAGGGACTATGTGTGAAACGTAGCAAAAGACTATCCTAACTCCCCAAAAAAAATTGTCTATTGATCTAAGAAGAGGGTCTGAATATTGAAGTAATGTTAAAAAGAGAGATAAAAGATAGTTGGGATATTCTGCATATTTATTCAGGATTTAGAATATGATCGAAGTGGATAGGACTTTAAACAAAATTATATTCTAGCTGCGATATTTCCTCGCAACAGCCACAACAAAGCCAACTTCATTTGCTGGAAATAAGATTATGTTTCTTTTGAAACAGCTCATTATTATTCACAGCAAATGATACATCTCCGAGTATTTCATGAAACGTATATTGATATAATGCAAATACTGTATTGCTTGAAATAAACGCAATGCAAGATTTATGAGCGCTTATGCTTTGACATATGCCGGCGCTCATAGCAACTAATTACTCCGCGTGCATACCCTGCGAATATATCCCGTACTACCGTTGTATTATGTATTAATAACCGTTTTTATTACCAAAACGTGTCCACCACGATACAATGAAATAAAGACGATAGCCCCCATAAAATATATAATACCAAGTCGTGCGAACATCAACTTCGAAATATATCGAAGGAATAATGCGTCCATTTGTAGTCAGTTGCAGTATAAACTTCAAAACGTGCTGCTAATCAATTGCAAGTCCTGATTTATTGAACCCAAATATCCATGACTATATGAACATTTGTCTTAGGCACACCCTATTATGGTGTCAATGCATCATGAATAATCCATAAAATTGGCTGTTATATTTGGGCCAGCCTAAAAAAATTATTTAAATTATGTTTGATTTAGTTAATAGATGTCATTAGATTCTAAACGCGAAATTGGCATTTAAAACACTTAAATTAACAATGAAATATTTTTAAATTTATATAAATCAGTTTATTGTATATTTGAAGGGGGAAATATTTTAAATAAAAATTAACGTGGATGCATAATTAAAATTTAATTCTAATTCTTTAATGCCCAAAAGATGGCAGCACATATCTAAAAGAGGTTTTATTTATTTATTTTGAGTTATTTGCAGTTTTACAATGTAATTATTTTATCGAAGCGTAATAAATTTTAAATTAAATTGATCGTTAATTTTAATGACAAATATTACATTGCTAATAGCCATTGGTTTGACAAATAATAAGCTTCTTGATGTAGCAAATAGATGTCACTTCATCTTTTTCTCCTTGAACTTTGGTAGCTCATATTTGCTTGAAATTATGTAATATTGATACATTATGTATTTAGCTTGCGGTAAAGGCAGATCATGTGCACAGTGTTTTTTTTTCAAAATAGACTGTTGTATAAACAATACATCAAATTTGATGGAATGGGTGAGATTTGAACGTTTCCATGATGTTGTGGGCATGGACTAAATGAAATTTTAAATATATTATCTCTCTAAAATATTTAATACATCCCTTTAAGAGGTAAGACACAGAGCTGTGTCAGAGTTCTAGTGATTCAGAAAGAGCATTATTAAATGTTGAACTCGGAGACAGACAGAGACGGAGAGTATCTTGCGTACATTCATTTATTCCACACAAGAGAGAGAGAGCTAGCTGCAGGAGGGACGACCTCCCGCAACCAAGGATAACCGACAACTCTACCGACTCCCGCCTCCTGCGCGTCACTACCCAACCGGCAACGGTGCACACGCAAGAAGCGATCGTTCGGTATGCAGGCGCAATGTCTCCGCAGGGCCATAAGAGATGGCGCTGTTAAAATAACACATTACACCTGAAGAGAGACGGAAAATGTCGCTGTTAATCTGGAGAATTAAATATGCTCAGACTAACAGCGCTACTACGTGCACATGATAAATCGCCCAAGCTACAATATTTGTATGATATAATAAATCGATTTCAAGTGTATTGTTTATGTTTACTTGAAGAAATTACCGAATATTGTATGCTATCGATAGTGTTTATTTATTTATGCACAAGCTTCATACACGCTGCGACGATCCTGAGAGATAAATGGATTTGTACGTATGATAAGTGGTGGACATACAAATATAGCATCTATGCTTATGATGATTTAAAATTAGCTCACTACTCCGAGGATTAAGCTGATATCACATTTTTTCTTTGTTTCCAAATGCATGATGCTGCTTCTGCAGGTCGTCCTTGAGGGTCTCGTATACTAGGAAAAATTCCTCAAGCACATGAAAGATGAAGACACTTATTAAAGTTCATACCTTTAGCATCCTTATTTTATCGGCTACGAAAATCGTACGTCTATTTTTTTATTAGGAATAATTTTCACCAACTGAACACTCAAAGGTCTGTTCTAGACTGCATATGGCTACATTATGATGTTGAACATCATCATCTTATTAAGATTTCATAGATAGGACCAAAAAACTATGACAAAATCTTGTTAAGTGAATAAGGTAAATCCTTAACATGTATCGTTATTGAAAATAATTATTTGAAAAGAAACTTAGTACGTGATTTATTGCTTCAGGTCACGTGTAGCGCTAGCCGAAGAGCTGGGATCCAAAAACATATGTACACTCGCTCTCGTCTCGAAAGTCAACTTAATCACCATATGCGCTCGCATCCTTTTTTCCCCCGCCTCCGCAGCTCAAATTTCATTTCACCAGACCAATATGCGCCAACATGGTGCATTCATACAATATTTTTACTATGTCTATGTTATTTACGCAAGTATAAATGATGAACGGCATGGCAGCGCATTACATACGAACAAACAGAGATTGATTTTTATATATTAGAATTATAAAAAATGAAAAAATATGCTTGGCACGAAAAACGTTAAACGGATGTGACTGAAATTACATTCTTGAATTGTTGAATCCCTTATTTATATATAAATGTATCTAAAGATTGTTGAACATTTTTTTTAATGTATGACTAGGCTAGATAATAGGTCATTGCTGATTTTGTAGGTTTTTGGTTTCAAATCCAGCAATTTATGAATTTATTTTAAAATGCTAATATGGTGTGGTCTTGTAAATATACGGACCTCAATATGTGTGAAAAACTCGTTTTGGGAAATCATATAATTTTCCAAAATAAGATTTCAACGCATAATAAGTTTGATAAAATATCTAAAAACAGTTATCTTGGACTGGTTTAACGACCTTCGAATTTCGACATCGAAGAGGACGTTCAGAAGGTATGGACTGCTCAGTGCTTGACTATATTATTAACAGCTAAACATTAAAAGAAATATAATATTTATTTGTGTTAAGTAATATGCATCCATTTCTGGGAATTTTTTTGTTTAACACACTAACAGCGGGACACAAGAATTGTCATGTTCGTAAAGACTGCATAAACCGTGGGACACAAACAGACTCATTCACAAAATTTCCTTATTTGCTTAAAAATTATCATTTTCGATATAAATTTCACAAATAAATGTTAAATGAAGACCGTTTCATGTGTATTTTTCCTCAAAGAAGTATCGAACCTTTTAAGATTTTAAGAACATAGAAAAACAAGCAATTAAGTATTTTAAAATGCATATTTTAGTAATAATTTAATAAAAAGCAGTGTTGCAAAAATTCGCCCGCCGTAATTGTGTTGTGAAGAAATCTTACAGTAACAATTTTTAGCATTCGATTGGAACGTGAGCCTGTGTTGGAAAACAATACTGAGGATCTCATGGGTGAAAAGGCAATCAAATCTATTTCGGATTTCCATGATAGACTACCCACCATCTTTCAAGTTTCATTAATCCGTCAAACAGTTCAAGTCAATATACAATATACGGTCTTAAGAGCTGTAGTATTAGATAACATCAAAGTAACAGAGGTTGATCAAACGTTTTTAGATTTGGCCTTTTACAAATAAGTTTATATCGAGACACGGTTCAAGAAACACACATTTTTATTGCCTTCGCATAGTAATAATTATGAATTTATGTTTTTCGTTTTGAATTATTTTTAGCGCTTTTTATAAACAGTGGCATTGCTAAAAATGTGTAAAAAACATTAACCCTTTGGATGCTACTCTGTTTTTGATGTACGGAAGACTTGATCGCCTTATTATATTATTGATCGCCTTAGTATAGGGCCATCCAAATATGACGTTTAGATTTTTTTTATTGTAATGCTTTCTCGAGTTGTGTGACATGATGTAGCATCGTCTTGCTGGAATTAGACATCAGACGCATTTAATATGATTCAATTGTGGCTATAAAGAGTCACTCAACATTGATTGGTAGCGCTCTGCATTCACAGGCATAGCATTTTCAGCACCATCTTCGAAGAAATGTGACCCAATGATTCCATTTGGCTTTTACCTTTTTTGAATAACACGAGGATTTCCATCGCTTCACGTACGAAAATTTTGTTTATAGATGAATCCATCTACTATGACATGAGCTTCATTGCTAAATAATGCAATGTACATGTACAATGCCTGTTTGAAATTGTACGATCTTCTATCAGAGCCGTAACGAAGATATGAAGCACTTGTGAGAGGGCCGAGTGGCCACAAGGTCTATGTGTCCAACCGGTCCCCTTTTCGGATCGCTTACATGACGAATGAACCGAAAAAGAGTCATCGGGTGGGTTGTTTAAATTTTACAATCGGTAGAAAATATTACTGTCTTCATTTTATTGTGGGCCAATACTGACTTGGTCGGCCCAATGTTTAAGCGATAACTTAAACGTTACAAGTCCAGTGGTGCTCGTGGCGGGCGCCTGATTTGCCATCCCATTGTTACGGCCCTGCCTTTCACTAAAACAAAATTATACAGTGCTGATATCTAGACGAAGCATTTGGATGATTCATTATTTTTTTCAAATTGAAAAAATCATGATAAGCCCGTATCGAGATGATCGATTGGAGATATTAATATTTCTGACAGATTTATTGGTTATATCAAATTTTCTCCATTACGTTCATTTCACGGGGACTCGCATATAAAAAATCCGCATAAAAAAATACTTGAACTTCATAGAAAGCTTAGGGATAAGTTCCGTTGTTTTTAAAAACCGCATAACTTCAAATCAATGTAATGTAATGTAGCAAAAATCGCATAAAAAAAACTTTGCGAAGATTAACCATTTTTTTTAACGCGGTTCGTGATATGGAAACGTGCCATTCTTAAGTTCGAGCTGGAATTTGAAAGCTCGCTCAGAATTTTAGTCATGTAAAATAAATAGATTGACTAGTTTCTTGTATATTTTTTACTGTAAGGGGAGCAGGATTTTCTTTCACTTCAATATCGTCTTCTGTTTCTATGCTGGCATATAACATCAAACTAGGGAATCCAATTCCGTGCCAAAATTTCGATCCCGGGATTTCGGGATTGCATTAAACAATCCCGGAATCAGTTCCGGGATTGGGATTTTCAATATTTTAAGAAATTACATTGATAAATTTGATCAAAAATTACTAAAAAGTCCATTTGTTCGATATAAAAAATAACTTGAAAGCCAAAGAATTTTAATTATTTAAGAAAAGATATAACACCATCAATGTGACTGATAAAATTCCTTTCTGCTGAGACACAGACTAAAACTCGCAAAATTCCCGATTTCCCGACAAATCATTTATTTCCGTAGCTGCAGATGAATATTTATATACTATAATACTTTGATGTGATTCGAAATTATATTACGGAGGAATACAAAAAATCTGAACCCCGCATCTATTATATTTCATATCGATAATCCCATTATTAGAGTCGAGGTGTAGTAAATACATCACCGGTGGGGAAAGGTTACTATATCAATTTGAAAAACATATATGTATACATAGATTAGACAGTTACTGCCCTTAGACATCGCCTAAGCTCGCCAATTAGTATCATTCAAGCCAATAAACCAATTAAACCAATAATATCATTCAAGGAAGTATCCTCAAGCAATTCATCGACATCATTTTGAGAAAATGTATCAAAGCCTTCTCCACCAAATTGATTTGCCAAAGTAATGATTTCAGCTGACAATGTCGTAGTTTTTAATATTTCGCCATCTGTAACACATTCGTACCAAACTGATTTCCAACAAGAATTTAAAGTAAAGTCCAAAATTGAAAACTTTTTCTTAAGTTCAGGTACAGTTAATGATTCATTCTCCAGTTTCTTAATATAATACTTCTTAAAAGTGGAAATGATGCCCTAATCTGGTGGCTGAATTAAACATGTCATATTGGGTGGAAAAAGCACTATTTTTTTACATTTGGATATTCTAAATAAGGATGACTTTTACATTTTTATTCGCATAAAAAAAAGCTTTGTGCTCTAAATAAAAATGATGGATCCAATATTTTTGAAAACCGCATAACTTCAAAAACGCATAAAAACAGACCCAATTTCTTAATTTCTTTTCCCTGAAGATTGATTAACCCATGTTAATCCACACGTGTAGTCATACCCAGCTAAAATTGGATATTTTTTTATCGCACGTGCGTTTTTGAACTCCCCCTCCGAGCTCCGGTTCGGTTTACTACTACCATTCAAACAACAGTAAGCTGTGACAGTTTGGTCGAAGCAATCGTGTTCGCAATACTAAACATGTCGGCTTTGAGTCTTCTACACATAGCTGGCATTGCCCAGTTCCTCTTCGCGACCTATTATTTCGGCTATGTGATGATTTATCCCAAATCCTTCAAGATGGACGAGCCCGATTTTATTCCCATGAATGGAAGAATGAGATTTTTAACTTATTGGAATCTGGTGAGTACTGCACTGTCGATCAGTTTTTTTACCTAAAAATTCGATTAATACCTTTCATTTGAATATAAATGTCGTTTTGACCTCCAGCTTCGTGTGTACTATGATTTTCTAGAACCGTAGTGTCAAATTAGATCCAAAGTTTGGACCATTGAACTGTGCACAGAGAATAGTGAACCAGAAGAGACCATAAAAAAAATGAATGAAAACAATAACGTTTGCGACGATAAGCGCTTTTTAAACAAATTTGGATGCGCGCGCATGTGAAAATGCGAGTAAGACACATTCGATATTTTGCAATAAATTTTTCAAATTTCAATGATTTATTATTGTTGCCATACAAGATAAGTAAACAATATAAAGTAGATGATTATTGGTAAACAGCAATTGATTTTGCTATTTCACCACATTGGTATGCCAAACACTTCTCAATCAAAAAAAAGTATTTTTGATTTAAAAACTCAATCAAAATTGATGTTAATTCAACAAAGCATTAAATGATTAGATTAAAGAGATTTACGACCAAAACACAGATAAGACAAACCTATCAAACATTTTTTTCTAGTGATATTATCATTGAACTTTCTAAATTTTACATTGAATACACTTTTTTTAATAATAACGACGATGATAAAGTAATTATGCTATGACCCAGTAAGTCTATTATCAGTTTGAACCATAAAAACGATCATTTAACATAAACAATGAATGCTGAATGTTAAATATAACGCTTATTAACACGTTATATGCAAGATAAATTCGCAATAACGACCCTCAATTGCGATATTCGGATTTGTCCTATGCTCTATAAAGGACTATATGATAATTAACACATTGTATACGGGAAACTTCGCGCACTTCGCATCGCATATGAACCGCTCATCGTCCACGCAGAATCACTTTTCCCTCAGGACCGCGCAGCGTGATTCAAGCTCGTATATCAATAAATGAACCTTAACACCGTCGATAGCACACAATATTCGTTCATTTCTTCGTGTAAATATAAATAATACACATGTTTTTCTTCAGTTTTAGTAACAAAATAACGTTGAATTAATGCATGAAAATCAGGTCAAACTTGATTTAATTTTGAAAATCAATTTCCTTAAGATAAATTAATGGATGTGAGCGACTTGAGCGCTTGGAAGATTGTTAGACTTCGAACTATGATGTTTTTTTTTCAATACGATCAGATCGCAGTCGATAAATTTAATGGTTTTTATTTGAATAAACCTGATTTCAAACTGCTTTTTGTGGTCTTACTGATTTTGCATAAAAATCAAGGCTAAGTACCAGATAAAACGGCGAATTACCGTGCAGTATTCTATGAAGCGACGGATGTTTCTGTTGCATTTTAATGTGTTAAAATGGCTGAGGGCATCTGGTTTAGGTAATGTTGCCACATTTTTAACAGTTTACATCCACAGACATATTATGATAACATTTACAACTGATACCGATGGGTGTAATTTCTTGACCGGTTTTCAAATCTTAACATTCCTGCTCTTGTGAATATTATTTTGATCAGGTGTTTTGCTATAAAATCTAATTTCATTGGGATTTAGGTGCGCGCGCATGTAAATTTTATGCACTGAAAAAAAAAATTGTAAATTAATATTTGTTAAAGACAATTGTCGATGTACCAGTTTATAACGACCTTGTAAATCTGGCCAAACAAGTTTTTTTTAAAATCAAACCATTTTTATGCCGATTTTACTACCATCTAGTGGCGACTTTGTCTATCGTTTTTAACACATTGACTGCGGAGACAATTTTCCATAATATGTGTTTTCAAAATAGTTCTAATCCCCAGTATCGAATTCAAATCGAAAACATTTAAATGTTCCTGTGCTATATATAATACATAAATTATAAATTAGATAGTAGATTGTAGAAGGGTGATAATTATAATGGAAAAATGTATTTCCTAAGTATATTGTGAATGTACTCAATTTTATAAAAATAGTTTCAATAAATCCTCATAAAACAATTAACCTGTTAACCGAGTTGGACGTATATATACGTCCAACCAAACTTTCAAATATATCAGTATTTTTTACATAAATATATATTAAAAACTATATATGGGTATGTTAATTAATTTTAAATACAGATTAGGATATTTAAATCATTATAAAGTAAATGCATCGGGCTTGACGTAAGAACACGTCCTTAAAAGAAACCACAAACCTATTGATCATTGCATAATTAGAGGAAAACGCGCCCAGTTAACAGGTTAATGTCAAAAATCATAAGCCGACATTAGCTAAAATACTCTATAAATAATAAAAATATGCTTCCCGTAGTTAACGTGTTAAAATAAGCAATGATACAAGTTTCTAGGCCAAATCTTAATAACCATGCGAGAGAATTTAAATAGGAAATGGATATTAATGGTATGGTCTTATATACAGTAGATGGCGTTTGTGTGATTTTATGTAAAAAATATTTTTACATTTTTTTTTAAATAGCATTTATAATTGAAAGTTTCAGCAAAATAAACATGATTGTTTTGAGTAGTGTTTTACTTTCTTCTTAGGATAGCTGCTTAGTTTTTAAAAACCATGTACATTTCTGATCCCGTTCAAATGAATCCGTTGTAAAAAAATACTATGATAGAAAGTATCTAGATGCTACGTTGCTTTCGTGATCGAACAGATCAATAGAAAATGCCGCAAAAAGTCCTAAAAGAAGACGGAGTGGCTATAAGGTTTGTATGTTCAATCGGTCCGCTTTTCGGACCGCTGCTATGACGAATGAGCGCCTCGCGATCGGATGCCATACTTGAACGTGTCCACAGATTGATTAAAAATTATGAAACGAATTTGTCTGAAGAAGACTGATCGGGTGGTTTGTTTAAATTGTGGTAGTGGTAATGGAAAACATAAACAATAGGAGCATGTTATTTTTGCTATAAAGATCTTCCAGGAATGCATTGAGTCCCGTCCTTACTTTCCTCCTTTCAGAAGACAAAATAATGCGTAGTCCTTCGGTTTTTATCTATCCACGAGTTCTGCATAGAAATCATTATTAACTAAGAGATCTTCCTTGATTAAAAGAAAAATGAATAAATGACCAAAGAGCAGCTTTAATGTATGTAAATATAATGGCACAAGATCCTCTTTAATTTTGCAAATTTAATGTTCCAAATTGTAATAAAATCAGACGTCATGATCTCATTTAATATTGCAAAACAATGTATATTACAAATTATATACATTTGTCCCATAGTTCATTCGTGTCATAAAGTTTTTATCGTCATTTACCCAAACAGGATAAATGTCGAATGTGTATTTCATGCTTGCGAATATAAATTAATTGCAGCATAAATATTAAAAGTTACATTAAAAATAATCAAAACCGATACTCCTTATTTATATCTGAAAAATGCTGAAAAAATCTGCTTTTTACAATTAAATCCACCATTCAAAATGTGAAAAAAACATCGATCAATATTGCCAAACTTAATTCTTAGAAGAAATCTTTGCTCTTATTTCTTTACTTCTTAAGGGTGGATTTACATTTATTTTGTCGCATCTGATTCCCTGTCAGCGTATTCAATTAAATCTTCAAAATCCACCTCATTTTGATCTTGAACATAAATTTGCATAGATAATTTTTCGTTTATTCTTATTTGTTTTGTATGGATCTGATATTAGTCAATGTAATCACCTCGTCTGTCACTCAAAGTGATTGCTTCTTGGGATGTTTTTTTTTTCCAAACTCACCAAAAAAATGATTAGCGGTGAAACAGGATTCATAAAACGAGAATTTCTTTATCTTTTAAATGGCATTCTTCATATTTTTTGCTAATAAAAGCCGCAAACATCAAGCGTTTTCATATGAAATGTCCGATTTTGTTAGGTCGTGCTGTAAAGGCACCCATACACGTTTAAATGCTCGTTGGGAGTTCGAATGTACTGTACAAGGTATACATTTTCATAAACGTTTATTTATTATATGGATATAACCTTTGTGTCATCTGTAAGCATTATTTAAAATCTATAAGCAAAATAAAAATTGTATGATAAAAAAATATAAATGTAAATACACACAAATTATAAAACTATATTTTTCAAAAAGCACTTCTTTCTGCTCCCAATTCACTATGTCACTTTGTTGCGAACAAGGATTAAGAACAGAATGAGTATCTAGAAGTCGAAGCTCGATTGTTCGTGTTGTCTTGAGAACAGACGTTTGTTTTGATAATTAAGATACTCGCATCATTCTTATCGTTGACCAATTTTGCTATTCTTCCTTGACCGTTCTGGAGTGGTGTCATTAGTCGAGTATCACTATCTAATCCTTCAGAAGTAAACTGGCAAGCTTGCACGGTAACTCTGTTCTTTTATTTTCGCAACACATTAATATGCAAAAATATCTGAACAACAGAAAGTAGATATATTGTGTGCTATCAACAGTGTAAAGGTACATTTACTGAGCTTAAAGTAATGTTACAGCATTTATATAGGACCGAAAAATGCTGGTATTAAACTATTTTTCAACGTATTCGACATCGAGATTGAGATATTTCGATCTTTTGGATTCTGGTGTGAAGTGACACGCCCACGTCTCGTCTTCCATCATAATAGAGTCCTTAAAAACTTCTCACTCCTGTGCTCTCAACGATCCAAAAATTTAAATGGTGCTCCGGTTTAAGTTTTCTGGACACATGTCTCGCAAACAACTTCGTGTAACCAAATTTTTCCGAAACAATATCACCAAGGAGACTTCGAGAAATGTCCGTCAAGCGTCATACAGCGGTCATTTCGCAATGTTGGCACAAAATCGTCAGAAATCACTGATAGTTGTCCATTACTTGCCTCGTGCAGGGCTGTAACAAGGGCGTAGTAGGCGACAAAGTAGGCGCTCGCCACGGGCGCAACTGCGCTTGGGGCGCAAAACGTAGACTACCATTTTACTTTACATGAACTGATTAACTCTGTCTGTTTTCATGACGTATACTAAGTTGTCTAATCCTTCTTTTCTTAGTTATCGCTTAAGCATCTGGCCGACCCAGCCGGCATAAGCCCGCAATAAAACAAAGACAACAATATTTTCGACCAATTGTAAAATTTAAACAACCCACCCGATCAGTCTTCTTCAGACAACTTCGTTTCATAATGGCGTCATTCGTCATGTCAGCGGTCTGAAAAACGGACCGATTGGACACACAGACCTTGTGGCCACTCCGTCTTCTTTTAGGGATTTTTACGGCATTTTTTATCATCTGTACAGTAACGAAAGGTATGTAGCGCCTAGACACTTTAAATCATAGGATTTCCGGGGGGGGGGGGGGGGGGGAGCTGAAGTTAGATACTTACCACGGGCGCTTCATAACCTTATTACGGCTTTGGCCTCGTGCAATAGCACGGCCTTCTCTGAACAATCTAATTCACTTTGTGACATGTTTTCGACTCATCACTACCACAAACTTATTTACCATCGATCTGCAAAGCTAAAAAACAGATGACCACGCGGAGCTCGCATAAACGAGAGATAGTGAGAGCGCGCGACGATTTCTCCATCGGAAGAATTTACTATGACTGACAAAAACGCGGGATCGGGATTTTCAATAGTTTAAGAAATTATGTACATTGATGAATTTGATGAAAAATTACTAATAAGTCTATTTGTTTAATATGAAAAATAATTAAAAGGCGAAAGAATTTTATTTATTTAAGAAAAGATAAAAATACAATTAAAAAATAGATAAATAAAATACTAAAAAAACTGTGTCTATTATATTTCATATCGATATTCCCATTATTAGAGTCGAAGTGTAGTAAATACATCACCGGTAGGGAAGTGTTAATATAACAATTTGAAAAACATTCATGTACTCTATATATGAATACAAAGATTAAACAGATACTGCCCCTAGGCGTCGCCTAAGCTCGCCAATTAGTAGTTACGCCACTGTTTCCAAGCGTCCAGATTTTGGCGAAAATGTCTCGATTTAGTAAACTTTAACATGCTGGTGAGATGTACGATTTCTGTTAGATAAAAATTTCAATCCCGAATTTTTCGGGATTACGTTTACCAATCCCGGGATTCATATGCACCCAAAACTGTCCGGGATCTCGGGAACCGGGATCCCGGGATTGGATTTCCTACTTGTAACCCTGTGTAAGACGTGTACCGAATCGAAAATCCATTTCGGTTAGAAGTCGAAGATTAATTAACCTTTTCGTTAGTGAGCAAATTTAAAATCGATGAAGTCGTTGATGTCATAATCGCTTTACACCGATTACTTTCTGTCAGCTCCTAATCAGCGTAAGACAATCTTCAATTCGAGCCAGAGTCAACTGTAAATGAGCACTTGATAGTGCATACAAGACCACTTCATTTCTTTACATAAACAATGCACAAAAAACGATCCAAGTGCTCCTCCTTTAGAAGGAAATGATAATTGGACAAAGACTCATTCAACACGCAGCGAAGAACAGCAAGCAGTTAAATAAACAAAAACTCTCGATAACACACAATATTCGGTCGTTTCTTTGCGTAAAAAAATAACACACTTGAAATCGAAATCATTATAAGTGGATAAATTTGGGCTTAACGATCTATACAATCATGCGAAGCATATGAAGAAGCTATCCGTCTCAGTCTCTCGAACTGCGCTAAGTTCTCTCTGTCTCTGTCCGCCTCGGAGCTTCAATGCACAAGAGTGCTCTTTCTGAATAGTGAAGGTCAAAACGGATATTTCCGTAAGTACTCACGAAAAGGTTAATAAACACAGATCGGGCATTTCATATGAAAATACGTGATTATTACTGTTTTTAACGAAGCAGGATTATTCTTTCGCGGGTAGTGGCCTCGAAACACGACAACGATCATACACATTATTTGAGTAATGAGCTGTTATTACATCAATTGTCCTCGTGTATTTGTGTGAAAATTCAATTGCGGCACGGTATTGTAATGTCCGAATTGTCTCTGATGATCGACAATAACAACAGATCGCAACAAACTTTTCGCACAGTGTTATCCACAGTTTTTTTGCTTCAATTGTAGGCGAAAACCAGTTTTCACTTTTCAAGCAAAATGACGTCAGGATAATCAAGACTTGGCATACGAATTGGTGAGCATGAAATGCGCGTTAAACGAATCGACACAATAGGAATTGAGCCCGAATTTAAAAACATGTAAATCATTGGAAATTATTAAACGGACGTGAATTCGAAAATCATCTTCGTCAATGGCATTAAACGCGCAAATCGAGTACGCGCTTAACGAGGATCATTTTTTTAATTCTTCCCTAAGGTTGCTGTTGTTATTTGCTAAAGTTCTATAGCAAAATAGCGGCGTCCTTAATTTATTATAGTGATTTTTAATCGCTTTGTGTAAGAAATTCGCTGGGCATGCCTCGTCGAGCTTCGTCCGACATTGAACGAATCCGAAACACGGTCAGTCATTGCTATTCCAGTCTCGCGAGTAGTTCTCTTCTGTGCCGACGATTGAATCAATTTAAATCCAGTTCAAAATGAAGCCCATCTATTTTCACGGATTCATGTTGTTCGTCTATATCAGTGGAATCATTTTTGATTACTTCAATGTCCATTTTCCGCCCCATATGCTCCCCAAAATGAGCTGGATGGTATGGGGCGGAAAGGAAATGTTTTTGACGTGTTGGAATTTGGTAAGCAGATTTGTCATTTCATCCCCTATGATTTCGATAATCTTTCGCGTATTCATAAAGCATTTGGAGCCGAAATTTCGGCGAACAATTCAGGTCAATCTGTGTTTAATTCATAACGCTTTTTCGTGATTATGCCAATAAAATGGGAACACTCCGTTATGCTTTCAAACCAGACACAATACTATGTGTGAATTTTTTTCGAACTGGAACTACGTATATCATATGCCATTTAATCAACAACTACCTGACCCTATTCCATGGTGCAAAGATTGTATTTTTTAAATACAATCTTGTTCCGGTTCGTATTTATTGCAATGATGACACAGGCACTCTGTAATTTGGCATTTGGATTGCATGTTATTAATCGGGGATTCGAACCGTTATTATTTTGATTTTCGTTTCGGTTCGGTTTGGAGGAAGCTTGGAGTATATAACACTAGGAAACAAATTGAAATCTAGGAGTCCCAGTTTGGGTATAATAGCAAATATATAGGAAGATATAACCTAAACGAAGCCTTAATTTAATAGGACAATTAATAGGATGAACAAAGAAGAAAAACTACAGTATTTCAATACAATCAGATTCTGCAAAAAAATGTTGAACGTCACAAAACACAAATACAAATCAAACTGTCCTTCGCTTGAGGCGTGCATCGAACCGAAAATAATGATGTTTTCAAAACCGGTTCAGTCTTGAAAAAAATACGGTTTTACTTGATCATTCCATTAGCTTCATTTGAACCGCAATGCATGTCTTAGTCGATTAAATTATGGCTTAACAAGTACTTCAATGTCGCATGCAATTATGTGAACCTTGGCGATTGACATCTGAACTACAACAAAACCAGTTTATATGCTATTTTTCAATATTTGCAACGTAAAATTGGACATTAACATAACATGTCTGATTAGTTGATCAAACAAATATCCTCGAATTTTTTATGACGTTAAGATGTTCATGGATTGAGTTCAGAGCCACAATTTGATCATCAAAATGCGCATTTATCCTTGACTTATTAGATTATGTATTGTAATACAATCAAAACAGGGACATCATAAGCATTGATATTTCTGATCCTAATACTGATATGATCAATAAAATAAAAGCAGGATCTTCCTTGAGCTACTGATTTGCAACTATTATTATAAAGAAGATACAGGAAGAACTATGGTTTTAATTTATTGGTATGCATCCCATTTATATACTATATATGCACATGATAATATATTGGATTGACTATATAATATTTACATTTCTTCCTTATACGTATTTGGCAAATTTTGAGGAAAAGGATAAATAAAAACGTGAGTAGCTTACCTTGGATTCAAACAAACAATACATTTTCAATACATTTTTATTCAAGCAGCGTTTAAGTTTCTGCAAATACGAGGGGTTTTTCACTTTGAAGTTGGCATACCTGACACGTGGGAAAAGTCCTAATGGTCAGTTTATTTGGATCCAAGTGTTTGTCGGCCATTTTGTTCAGTCACAGTAAATTCTTCCTATGGAGAAGTCGTCGCGCGCTTCTGTCAACTCCCGTTCGTGCGTTTCTTGACTTAGTGATGTGATAAGATAACTGATACTTACGATGATGCAAGGAATGGGAGAAAATCAGTGATTTCTGACGAACTTGTGCAAATGATTGCCATGTGTACGCTTGATGATCTTCCCGAAGACTTTCCTGGCATTTATCGAAGTCTCCTTGATGATATTATATCGAAAAAAAATTGGTTACAAGAAGTTATGTGCAAGATGAATGTCCAGAATGTTGGAAACCCGTCAAAATTATGTAACAGAAGCGCGTGAGTTTTTGGATCATTTTGTATAGGAGGGACAAGCTTTTCTGGACTCCATAGTGATGTTAGATGAGACTTTGGTGTGATACTACCAGAGCCGTAACTAGTGTATGATGCGCCCGTGGCAAAAATCTAAATTGCACGCCCCCCCCCCCTTACCCCATTTTTTCGTGATATCAAGAAGTTGTTCATTTGTCAATTTTTTTCTATAGATCTGAAAATATTTTTTTGATTTTTAACGTGCAAGAGAAGAATATAATAACCTATTAATGTATAAAATTAAAAACTAAGCCGGCTTTTTAGTTAAATTTTCATATATTCTTGACAAATTTTACCCCAAAAAAGTAATTTATTAACGCGAAAACCTTAAAACTTCAAGTATATCCAATCAACAATAATATACTGAAAAAACTCCCAAAAATTCAGCCAGTTTGATTGAAAACTTTTTAAGCCCCAACTTAAGTAGTTTTTGAAAATACAGATTCGAGATAATCTCATTTAACCCATTGACGCACAATTACTGTCAAATACCGTCATGAGTCAGCAGATAATACCTGCTTATTACGTCAAATAAGTCCATGCATACCATCTTCGCCGACACTTCAAATCAAAGACTCTCAAGCTTGACATCGATCATCTGTCCAGTGGCTTTATCTACTTCGAGTCAATTTTCAGAGTAATGAGAATGAGAAGTACTTGTTTTCAACCTTTTTTATTGTGACAGAGGATCCTGTTTAATTTTTCTTATATTATATTTGGATAAGATAAGATTTGAAGTGCTGCGAAGAAAATATGCAGACTTATCTGGCACAATAAGCAAGTATTATCTGCAAACGAAGACGCAGGAGAACCCCACGCAAGATACCGAAAATGACTCCGTAATACTGATATGTCAATTAACACGTATTATTTAGAGTAGAATGGTCAAGTAAAATAAAAACCACGCGCAACTCTCTCAATCGGGTCGGTATCCTACGTTTTGCGCCCCAAGCCCAGTTGCGCCCGTGGCAGGTGCCTGCTTTGCCACGCCCTAGTTACGACCCTGGATACTACATCCCAGAATCAAAAAGACAATCCAAAAAGAGCTGGCGGTGAAAGTCAACGACACTGGCACAATGGAAATACAAGCAAAAGTATATTGGGAAGTCGTGAGTTAATAAAAGGAGATCGCATCCCTATTCATATCATAAATAGAGAGAAGATCACATTCATATTGTAGATATTGAATGAAGCACAACTTCTGAGTTATGTTTCTGGACACTCATGATGATTTCCAAATGCATCCAAAAAATCATCATTTTCTCCAATTATATCATTATAAACAAATGATCTAAATGATCGATGAATGTCGACGTGGATGGAATTTTAATTTCGATCTTATATTGGGCAATTGAACCCTACGCACATTCAATTATAAGGGTCAAATTTATTTAGATCCTGAATAATATTTTTAAGGTATTCTTTGTTGTAAATCATCCGTTCGACTTAGCATAATTTTATGTTAATTTTATACAATAATTTTCAAGCAAAACATCAACGCAAAAAGGTCCTTATGAATAAATAGAAATATTAATTTTAAAAAATATGATTCAGCGTTTAGATATTTACTATGAAGTCCTTTGTATTATAGTTTTGAGTCCTCCCATTTGTTCCGCCCAATCATCCGTAAAGCAGCCAAGCTTTTTAAATTGTGTCTAATTTATTTGTTTGTGACTACCAAAATAGTTTGGATGTGGTTTCATACGGTAGTAATTTGGCAATTTAAATGCGATTATTATACTATACCTTATGCTAGATCCCATGAATTTGATTACGTTTCATTCTATCAGGTCAGTCCAAAAGTTCGTGCGCATTTTTGGGATTTTTTTAAATAGTGTAAATAAAATACAATTTAACATTAGATTTTGAACCTTTCGAAATTTTTCGTCGCTTGGTATATATATATAATATATTAGTCAGTATGTCACCAATTTTCGTACACAGGTTTAAAAAAGTTGGAGCAGCATTTGTGACGATTCCCGTTCAGAAACTGTTAATTTTGATGACGACGTTCTTAAAAATCTTGTGGATCAGATCGCAGAAAGGATGGATTCATCTCATGGAACAGCTTTTCGTCATTTAAAGGAGATCGGGACTAAAAAACTAGCTAAGATGGCAGCATAAATTAGTAAGATAGATAAATATCGTTCTCAACCTCATTTAACGCAAGCAACCTATGTAAGTTAGCCTCTGAGGGAACTTCCGTGATCGTACAGATCATAGAAAATGCCGCTAAAAGCCCTAAAAGAGGACGGAGTGGCCACAAGGTCTGTGTGTCCAATCGGTCCGCTTTTGGAACCGTTGATATGACGAATAAGCGCCTCGCAATCGAACGTCATACCTGAACGTGCCTATACAAAGAATAAAAACTCTCATTACAAAATGTTATCCGAAGAAGACTGATCGGGTGGGTTATTTAAATTTTACAATCGATCGAAAATATTGTTATCTTATTTTATTGTGGGCTTATGTTATTTGTTTATATTATTAAAAAACTTAGTATGTATTATAAAAACGGACAGAGTCAATCAGTGTTGATTCTAGTAAACTAGAAAAGTCAAGTAAAATAAAAACCATGTGCATCTCTCGATCGGGTCGGTATTCTGCATTTTGCGCCCCAAGCTCAATTACGCCCAAGGCGGGCGCCTGCTTTGCGCCCCCCTTGTTACAGTCCTAATTTACAGTGTCGTTTAAATTTAGAATTTATTAAATAACGACCGCGTTTGATGAATATCAAGAAAATGTTGTTTCATCATAATATAATAATATTAAAATGTCACTTTCGTCTATTTATCATAAAACGATAAGTGGATTACAATTATCGGCTGCCGTTGCTCACTTGTCTGCCATATGACGAATTTGGGCAAACATCTACTTCTTACCTTCTGGTTTTTCATCCTAAAAGTATACAATAAAAAAATTAAAAGACAGATTATAGTTATCCTATTACCTTGCCTTGCCTAAGCCTTGTATCTTTTAATGGCGTATCCTCGATTTACGATCATCTACTTTTCCGCTATTTACGTCACATGACCATAGTTTAGATAGCTATCGAGCCTAATTTTTTTGACCTTATTGGCATTTTCTAAAAATTCAAACAAAATCCATATTCATTAGAAGCAATAGGTCAATGGCAATATCGAAACTGGCAAATGCAACGTAAGTCTTCCGACTTATTGAAATAGCATAGAGAGTAAAAACTCTAATCCATTCATTACACAATAGCAATTCATTATTCATGAAATGCTACTCGAACAATAATAAGCATTTTTATAATAAAATCGATGATTATGATCAGCTGGAGGTTTATTTTAATACAAAAAACACATTGTAGATTATAGATGTAATTCGCTTATTATAATATATGTTTATTATTCGCAATAAAAGTATCGATTTAAAAAAAATCACATTAGTAAACAAATCAATATGGAGACTAACTGGCTAGTAAATTTATTTCTTCTACAGCATTTTACATAAATATTAAAGTATATTAAAGATTTACAGTATTTTTAAGTTGGCAATGGCTTCATAATTTCCTTCCAATTCTTATTCTTTCTCAAATCGTAGAGATTTTTAAGTTAAGTTTGGAGAGAAACAGAGATGAAGAGAATATCTTGCGTACATTATACGATGGTATAGATCGTTAACCCAAATTTATCAACTAATAATGATATAAATTATATAATTATTCGATTTCAAGTGTATTGTTTATGTTTACGCAAAGAAATTACCGAATACTGTGTGCTTTCGACAGTGTTTATATATTTATGTACAATCTTCATACACGCTGCGATGGTCCTGACAGATAAGTGGATTTGTACGATAAGTGGCAGACAAGCAAATATAGCATCTAAGATTTTGATGATTTTAAATTAGCTCACTACTCAAATGGTTCATTAAAAACGCTTGAAATAATATTATTTTTAATTAATATTCTTAAGGATCGATACATTTTCATGTTGAAGTATTTAAATATTCAATTAAAAAATGTAAATTTGATACAATTCGTGTACTTTCTTAAAGGATAAAGTTCATTTGACGGGCTTCGGCAATATCCAATTATGATAGAAGTCAGTGTGAAACCAGTGAGTGTTAAAAAATGTCGTCTTCGGCGTTTCTTAACACATCCTCCGCGGAATACGTCTGCATGCTAATCCACGTGCTGATATTCAGTTTTTATTTTTTCGGCATACTTTTTGATCATGCTTTCGTGACTATTAAACCGGAGCTGTGCTCCAAAATTATTTCCCATGGGATAGGAGGCCGATGGAGATTTCTGACTTATTGGAATCTGGTAATATTTAATACATAGCATGAATATCTCCATAAAATGATTCCGTTGTATTATTATTGCATGTTTTCTTACAAGTTTATTGTTTAGATAATGATAGGTAACTCTCAAGGAAAATCATGAGATAATAGCTGTGTTATCTCTTGATTACATATCGTGGTGTAAATATACATCTAGTACAGGATAAAAAATAATATATAGTATTTATATAAATGAAATGTCATCTTATGTGAATCACATTGATAATGAAAATATATTAACCAAATTTGGACCAAAAACTTGTATTATTAAAACACCATAACTATTTAATAGGTCAACGTATTAAAACTAAATTGGGATTGTGGTTATGAGTCGTTTGTTTAAAAAAATTATAATGATAAAATTAGTGAATGTCCGATTTTGTAATATATACTAAATTGTTTTATCCCTCTTTTCTTTGTTATCGCTTAAACATCGGGCCGATTCAGCCGACATAAGCCCGCAATAAAATAAAGACAACAATATTTTCGACCGATTGTAATATTTAAATAGCCCACCCGATCAGTCTTCTTCAGACAGCTTCGTTTCATAATGAAAGTTTGTAATCGCTCTGTAGACATGTTCAGGTATGGCATCCGAGGCGCTCATTCGTTTTATCAGCGGTCCGAAACGCGGACCGATTGGACATACATACTTTGTGGCCGCTTTCAGGGCTTTTTGTGGCATTTTCTATGTTCTCTACGATCACGAAAGTAACGTAGCGTCTATATATTTTTTATCTTTTGGATTCTGGGATGTAATGATACACCCACGTCTCATCCTCAGTCACGATAGCTTCTCCTTCCTGTGCGAAACAAATTCATGCGCGGTGGTCACGTGATTTTGACGGTGCTCCGGTACATTATGGGCACTCATCTTGCACACAACTCCTCGTAACCAAGTTTTTCCGACGCAATATCACCAAAAAGACTTCAAGAAATGTCAGGAAATTCTTCAGGAAGATCTTTAAGCTTCACACAGCAGTCATTTCATACTTGTTCTTCAATTTTTGGTTCAAGTTCGTCAAAAATCACTGATGATCTCTCACTCCTTGCTCTCACTTTCTGGTCTCTCATTTTGATGATTTTAAATTAGCTCACTAGTCAAAAGGTTAATTAAAAACGCTGGAAATATGTGTGCAAGTTTTCATTTGTTAATACTAGACGTTAATTATTATTTTAAAAATATTTTAGATAAATATAATATTGGCAATATTCAAATATAATGCATTGAATAAAAACGTTTGAATACGAATAAAGTTGAAGTTATGAAACGCACAAATCTATGCGGACGGTATTTATAGGGTTAATATGATAATGGGCGCTTGAGGTGTTACTGCATAATTTAAATATCAACGTTTAGAATAAAATTGTTTGAAAAAAAAAATAACGAATATGAATTTTATTATTATATTTTTAAAATATAAAAAAATATTTTTAAAATCGTAAATTTAATTTTTATTATCGTTATTATTGCTGATTAATATTTTTTAAGCATAAAATTTAAATATTATGTGAAAAGATAGCACGTCGAAAAAAAAAGGTGATGGACATATCTTATCTGCTTCAGACTGTTTTATAGCCGACGAATAACAAGCGGCAGCTTCAATTGTCAAGTGTGTTTGGTGTGCAGTGTGCGCGTTCCTCGCTCGAATTCTGTTTATCGGAATTCTTGACTGAAAATTATCGCGAACATACTTTTTTTGATTATCGATCGATCGGTTTTTATCGCATTTCATTAAATATGCGGAAAGACAAGTCGCTTAACGCTCATTCTTATGAAATGGCGGTACTAAAAGCGATGCGTACCCTGATGCACTTAATAGCATTTGTGCAATTCGGATACGGCTGCTACTTCGATTGGGTCTATGTGCATGTGCCATCCAGTACACATTCCATGGGATTCAAATTCGGAGGCAAACTCAAATTCCTGACATTTTGGGATGCAGTTAGTATAAATAAATATCATTTAAGAAGACTAATTTATATTGGATTGTGTTAACAATGGAATGCAATTTAAGAAGTGTACTAAAGATCTGTTCAGATTTTTTTTTTTTGATATCTGATATTGATTTGGTTGCTAATATTTACATACACACTTTTCAGAAATATTTCAGTATCAGTATTCAATTGCCATAATCAAGAAAACTTCTATATTTAACACACAGAACAGATATTTGAATATGACACGATAGATTTTGTAATCACTTTTTTATTTGCTCTCATGTAATACGTTTTTATAGTAGTTTTTATATTTGAAGTGAAATTTATGTATAATAACGTCATGAAAACTTAGACGTTACTCATCAACCATTAGACCAGTAGCTTGCCTATATTATTATATATTAGCTAGTACCCGACGCGTTGCTGCCACAGAAGCTGAAAATATCGCTTGAAATTTGAAAGAGTTATCTTGTTTAATTAGAAATGATGAAATTTATTTGATTTTATTAGTTTTATTATAAATATGAACAAACATTGATTATTATGTATAAGATCTACTGTAAGTTAATTGTACTATACCTATATTACTTGAAAAAGTGCAAACAATAAGTTGGCAAAGTTTTATCGTAATTGAATGAACAGTATGGGAGCGCATTAAATACGAACAAACAAAGATTAATTTTTATATATAAATTTGAATTGATAAAACATTTTTAAATTAAATGATTGTGTATTTTTTGTTGCAGATACTGCAGACAGTATATTTCTTCATAGCGTTCCTCAACGATCTTTTTGGCTCTAATGAAAACGTGCCAGCGAAAACGCCTTTCATTAGAAAGCTCAAAGACTATATGTTCAGTGCGTTGGCATTCCCCACGTCGCTGTACGTCGGTCTCACATTCTGGGGCATTATGGCCGTAGATAGGGAATTGGTATTCCCGAAGGCGCTCGATGAGTTTTTCCCGAATTGGTTAAATCATCTGATGCACACAAACATAATGGTATTCATCCTATTGGAGATGTTCCTCACCTTCAGAAAATATCCATCGAGAAACCGCGGACTCACCGGATTGGCGCTATTCCTCGTCGGCTATTTAGTGTGGATGCACGTCATATACTTCTATTCCGGCATGTGGGTTTATCCCATTTTGGAGGTCTTAAACTGGCCGATGAAATTTGTGTTCTATATGGCAAGTGTTGTTCTCGGCACTATTTTATATTTATTAGGAGAGTTTTTAAATAATAAAGTATGGGCTAAACAACTTTCTCAATTAAAAAAAACTAACAAAAGGAAAGGATATTAAGTTTAAATTGTTTTTATTTATAGTTTTCTTTCGTGAAATTATTTTTTATAAGCTGAAATACGTAAGAAGCATCAACCGATTGGAAGTTTTGTCCCTATTCGAAACAATATCTGTTTTTCATTTAATTTATTAGGATTGTATATTTGTATGAACACCACTGATGCCAAAAATAAAACTCGTAAAATTAATTTATCTTACAAATCATACGATATTAGTACAGAAATATAGGGCACATTAAAGAGTGGTTAAAAATCGATAATCTACATTGATCGTAGCTATTAATATATGATGTTCGAGAGCAATAATTAACAAGACGTATTTGTACATAGATTATGTTTACTTTTGTACCTAGAAATTGTATTACAAAATAATGTATTATATAGCAGGGATCACAAATCATTATTAATTAGCGAATTTTATAAACGCGACATCAATACGCGTAGTATTTGATATGCATCTTTTTATCATCGATGTGTATTTGTCATCCTTGGTATATCGTAATCATAAATTGTATTATAAGTATACAATTAAATCTATATTTATATGCACATAAATTCTTCCATATTATAATTGTTACCGGAATCCTACCGTCTTTTTCCGAAAATAAGAAAGAGGCGCTCATTCCTCATATCAGCGGTCTGAAAAGCGGACCGATTGGACATATAAACTTTGTAGCCACTCCGTCCTCTTTTAGGGCTTTTTGTGGCATTTTCTATACGATCACGGAAACAACGTAGCGTCTAGACACTATCATAATATATTTTTTAAAACAGTAACCCATCTATTTATTAAAAAATCTATCTTTACTAGATACCAATTTTTTTTACATTACTATTTTAACTTGGGCGTACTTTTGGGGAAGAGCTTATATTACAACTATCTTGAAATTAACACTAGGACTTTTTTTGTGGGAAGATGTGTATTTTCGGAAAATGATGGTAAATGGATATTGCACCTAACGATTATTTTTTTGTAGAAAGATCTCTTTCTCTAGAAAAAATAATGACTTTACAAAGCAATATTTACATATCTACATTCAATTGAGCGATCCTACGCACTCGTTATGGCACGGTTAATAGTTGCATTTAGCGTTTACAGTGATACCCAAAAACTAAAAATAATATAGATTGAATTGTAGTTTTAGGCAAACATAAAACTGTGTATCACAATGGTTAATAATATTATATGCTTATGAGTAAAAATGGCATTTAAAAACCCATTTATAAAGTGCCCTTTATGGTTACTCTTATTGCCTTTTTCGCCAAACGTCGGATTTTTTGTCGAAATACAAGCATTTTAACTATTCATGCATTTGCCACTTGATTAATATGCATATGGACACGTCGTAAATATCTACTGATGATTTGTATAATATTAAAATTTAAGCGTCAAATGCTCAAATTATTATAACAAATACTTGTTAATATTTTTCATGTTGCAGAACGCATCTGTTCTATGTAAACATAAGATAGTTACTCATAATATGTAGCAGTATTTATGATTTTTAAAGTGTGTTTATGTATTTTTATAAAACATTACAGGAAGAATTTAGATGTACTGATTACATTCTATTGAAACGTGTTTAATTAGTCTACTAGGATGTATTTAGATACATTTAATTCTTCAATTTGATATATAAGATGTAAACTTTTGATTTTTTTAAATTGCCTAGTCAAATTTGCAAATTTATTTATGGTATCAACGCATATCTCTTTGCGATACACAAACAGAATTTTAATTGTGATGAAAAACAGATAGCATATTATGTATAAGACATATAGTGTGCGTAAACAAATTCATTTCTGATCTTTGATTCTTTTTAAATCCCAGAACATCAGATGTGTTGAAGATCGGCATTTGTAAATGACTGATTTATTTTTTATATGTGAATTTTTATTTTTATATATTGTATATTAATTTTGTTATACAGATTTTATTCTTTCCCTCCCGTGAATGTCTTCAAAAATAGCTCTATTTTGTTTAGGAACTTCTATCATTCCCAAGAAATTTTCAGTAATTTAATACATAATATATTGTACTTATATAGAAACATTAAAATTCAGGACTTGATTATATAATATAGATTTACCGATAAACAAGAAATGTATTCCAATTTCAATTTAGATAAAGAAAGAGAAAAAAATACTCACGTTTAATTGAATTTGTTGTATAATGGTCCACTGATATCAGTTTTTTTCTGTTAATAAAAGTCATACGCTGTCTATTTTTGTTATTATTTCTTTATTTACCTATATTTTTAATTGTGATTTAAATTTTGTTAAACGCTATGATATTTTAAACTATGACTGTGTCATGATGTGATCAGATAGACAATGACTTTCCAGTATTTCAGACTCTTAATGCAGACTCCATGCAGGCGTGCTGCGTGCAGAGCTTCCAAATGTTCACCCCTTTCACTCCGCATTCTCCAAAGGACCATAATCAGACTACGTGCACGCAAAGGTGTGATGGAGAAAGAAGAAATAAGGCAAATTAGAAATAAAATAGGGGATACTAATACGAGGTCACTGCCACCACTAGTCCGACCTCAGCTTGAAGGGGGCTGCAGCAGATGACGGACTGCAGGGGCTCTTTCCTCATGGTACTTATTTTAGTTTTGGTCATTAGTCCACAAAACAACATCCACATAGCAGTTCATCTCTAATGCCCGGTGCACACAAGGCTAGTTTTTTAAGCTAGGATAGCAAGCTAGTGTTAGTAAGCTAGCAAACTAGTAAATCTAGCTCCGTGCACTAGCTTAAAAACGAAGCTAGTTCTGTTTACACAAAGCCTTTTTTTTCTATAAAAGGGGAAGATATTCAAAAATACAAGCCAAATTTGTCATGGTAGTGTGAGATTCTTACCCACTAAAAACCTCCTTGCTGGAGCATTGTTTGTATCACATTGTCTTTTGTTCAGGCTCAAGTCTTGCAACATTTGGATGGTCTTGTCTCTAGCCTTCTGCTCATTTATATTTTAAAAGATGGTTAATTGTTTACCGATGAGGCAAGTATTTGGGCTACTTCCATTGAGACACAGTTCTGTATGCTGTTGTAATTTCTTAGAGCACTCTGCACTCTCAGCATTTTTTATTTATGGTTCCTTTCTGGACTTGATCTATCGAGATCGGGGTATCGTAGAGCAGAATCAAGTATTTAAACAATTTAAGGCTTATTAACTGCCTTGGGCCCATTAGTTGGATAACATGTATTGGTTCCATATTTTATGCTTATATCAGAGTTTCATTGAAAACCAAATTATTATTATAAATAGCGCCTCGGAATCTACTAAAGAACATAATATTCACATGAGGTCTTAAATAAAAAGGTAATGGGCCAAAATAGCCAGTTAGATCAAACAATCTAATATATAAAAATTAATATTTGTTTGTTCGTATATAATGCGCTGCCATACTGTTCATCCAATTGCAATAAAACTTTGTCGATTTATTGTTTACACTTGCGGAAATAACATAAATATATTGTTTGCGTATGCAATTTGTTATGAGACGTTTAGCGTATGCACTATGTTCGCGCATATTGGTCTGGTGATTGCTAAGGTAAATAAAGCACTACAATCGTCTGAGTTTAAAATAATAGTCATCATTACTACACCTAGAAACTATATCAAAATCTTGTCAGAATTAGAGAACAATTGCAAAAAGTCAATAGTTTTCTTTTATTCCTTGTAATAGAATTTTAAGAGAATCGTATCTCTGATGAAAATCTAGCTGTTGATGAATCCACCGTAGGATTTAATGCTAAGATAGCTTTTATTACAAATGATCCCAAAAAAACCAGAGTAGTGTGCTGTTTACGTATCCACATTTGTTCCATATTATGATAATATTACAATATAAGCTCTCATCAGATCAGATTTGTTTTTTAAAAGCAGAATAGTTTTACGTCTATTCAATAATCTGCAACAGATTACTCCAGAATAATATCAGCTTTCATCCTGGAGAGTGCTTTAATAAAAAATTTCATGAAAATTGTGATAAATAAGTCGGAATTTGAGATACATATTTTATTTAAAATTTATCAATAATCACAAAATATAAAATCACAAAAAGCGCAAATCTCCTTAATAATTGTGCAAACTCAATAAATTCTTACATAAAACAACTTACTTGGTAAGACTATATGCTGAATTAGTTTGTGGTAAATAAGTACACCATATTACAATTTGCATATCAAAATTAACTTACGATATATGAAAATATGATTAAAAATCATTTCGGAATATTTTGTATTGAAATTTAACACTTTACATATCGAATACATAGATATTTTCAACATATATATATATATATATATATATAGTCGTAACACATTTGATAACTGCGAAAAACTACACACAACGTGCAAATATTAAATTGGGAGCTCTTATTTCCATTAGGCCAACCTGTTGATAAAGCCAAGACGTCAAAATAAATCTAAAACATCGCTAATTTAACACTTTTTAAGTACACATTTAGGAATATAAAAAAATAATTTAAAACATATAAAATAATTTAAAAATACATCAATATAATAATACAAGTGTTTTATCAAAACATGTAAAAAGGAACAAATTCATATAGCCTCTTTCGTTAGAAAACGTATAGTATACACAAGGATTGTATGTGCCTTGTATTATCACGAAAATAGCGTATTTTCAACATTACACCTATAGTTAAATCATAAAATTAACACTAATCTTTGTCATACAAAGGATCTATAATTTAAACGACACATTCGTTTTGACTAGTCTGGGTAACTAATAAAATTTCACGTGGTCAACAAATGTACGCTCTAACGCTCAAAACAACACATCCAAATCCGTTATTACGATGAAAAGTTGAATGGAACGCCACAAACGACTATCAAGTACTCTGTCAAGCGGTATTTGATCTCAAGCAATGCGATATAAAAAATATTTTAAGTACAAAATATACAACTTCCATCCGTTGAACGTCATCACAGATATATTTACACACTACAAATATAATTGCACACCAAATCTAATACATTAATTTGGAAATATGGATTTTATTCAACGATAAAATGAACTCGATACAAGATAAATGCAAAAAAAACACTGTTAAATTGCGTATCACAAATTATTTGCATGAAAAAAATTGAAAAATCATGTGAATAATTTATATCAAATAAATAGTTAACTTATCATCTATATAAAACTTGTTTTTATTAACACTTTGAGAACCGCGCTTTTTGGTGTAAAAAAGCTGTGGGGGCCGCTCGTTTTAGGCAAATTTCGCAAGAAATCAAGACCTTTATAATAATTTACATATCTTTTTAACCTATGAGTGTATATACGTGATATTTTCAGGTTATATTCTACATAATCAAAGGTATAGATATGTGATCTTCATTTTACAACTTTCAACCAGTGGTTCTCAAACCAACGAAATACATTTTATTTTCTTTCTATAAATAATACTTGTTATTTATATTTCATTTAAAATTTATTTACTATATGAGGGTGACAATACTTCGCAATTCTATGGAAGGACCGCCACTGGATATGTATATATCCTTTACTTCAGGATCGTCCAACCTTTTTTGTCTTGGGAGCTACTTTTCAATTTAAAATTGTCTTAGGATCGATTTCTAATATGATTCTTATAGGAAATTTATTTACTTTCTTCAAACTTAAAACTCAAATTTATATACCCTTTATATCTGTAGAGAAATCTGTCAACGAATAGTGAAATATTAGTGTCGGTAACATTTTTTTTTATGATGTTATAGGCCCACGTTTTTACGCCAAATGGCGTCAGCGGTTCATAACGGTTGGGGAATTTTTACGCCAAAAGGCGTCAGCGGGTCTCAAAGTGTTAATATACCAATATATAGGGTGTGTGAATAAGTTCCTGCCGTTTCATTGGCGGTATAACAATTGTGTGCTGAAGTGGTGAAGTATCCTCCGTGCTCACACTGTGATCAGTTTACACTGGTCATTGCAGGCACACGCTTACAATCCTGAAAGTACGCACCAGGCGTAAAAGTCAATGAATCATGAATTGCTGGGAATGTTCTGCTCCACCGTGACTGCTGCAGTATTTGCAGGGAATAAGGGAGTTTAGACAATTTGCTGCTAGTTCTGAAAGGAGTCATTTTAATCCGGAAATTAGAAGTCTATTATTAAGTCCAAAAGAAGTAGACTACGGAATTATTCTCTGTAGAATCCTCCTTCCGCATATTTGGTGCCAAAGCTAATGCAAAACTTTTTGAATGCACCGTATGTGCGGGGACCAGCCAATAGGTCTGCATGTCCAACAGGTTCTGAAGCGGAAGCTCTGACACAACGTAGGAAAACTTCCCAATTGGCTTCCATGCCTGGACATGACCATAGAACGAGAACCGCTGTCATGTCCATATATGTGCAAGAACACTCTGAAGGACTACCTATGCCGAACCGAAGGGGAGACGCCTTGAATCACTTCTATCCGGTGAGGAACTAAGAGGTTGAAGGAAAAGCGGCCACAATATGCCCAAAATGTTCAAAACCTATATGGAAATGACGAAATGAACAACGAAAAAATGGGTAAAATCTTAGATAGCTTCAAATGAGTTTAAATGCTGCCAGAAAGATGGGCAAAAGTAGTGACTGGGAATCGGCAATACTTTGATTGACTTGCTTTTTCATTTAATTTCCAAAAGAATGGATTTATTTGCGCGAAAAACGGCGAGAACTTATTCACATACCCAATATTATATGAAAATTCAAAATTTTCAGTAAAAAAAGGCTTTCGATTACCGCTCTTCTATGATATGAATAATAAGGTAATATTAGATTATCACTTATTTAGACAGATGCAACATTATTTACATAGGATAAATAATTTAAAATCATGCAGAAAGTTTGGGTCAAACATCAAATGAATAAACTTTCAGTAGGATATTCGTTCATTAAATTTACTTATTTCGCTCAAAAACCCTCCGTCATTCCTGGGGACCCTATTAAAAAAATATCAGTACATAGGGTCAATCTTGCTTTGAATAATTGGCACTCATCTGCAAATAATACTTTGAAGGCGTCTAATACA
Organism: Stenopsyche tienmushanensis; assembly: GCA_008973525.1. NCBI lineage: Eukaryota > Metazoa > Arthropoda > Insecta > Trichoptera > Stenopsychidae > Stenopsyche > Stenopsyche tienmushanensis. Next base: position 1,382,540 of record WACJ01000018.1, on the reverse strand, counting down.
ATCATTAAATAAAATTTAATAAACACAATTTGTACGGGCTATATCAATATAAACTATTGAATACAAAGAGAATAATGTTTTTCTTATAGTCTATATTAAACGGAATGTAATTATATGAGAAAATGCGATGTCGGCGATCATTTTGTAAACAATGATTCGTTAAACTTTCAGTTATATCTTATGCATTTGAGCAATGAATATCAATATATCTAATATTGAGAAATACTTTTCGTATGATGTATATAATTTATCCTTTGAAAACTATTTGCTATTCATCTGTATTATAAAAAAAATGTTATATATATAAGTTTAACTGCCAAAAATAGAATGCATTAAGTTGATAGCATACCGATAAAAAATATATAGGAATGAATATTCAAATAAAATATACATTTTGTAAGTGACGATGCTTAGCTTAGTTTTTAATATGTTATACTAATGTTAAATCGATGTAGCTATGGCCAGAATAACATCACTACAAAACATTGATTACTAACTCTTCAACAAATATATATATTTGTATATAAGGCCATTGATAAGTACCTCACTTACATATCCACGTCCGTGAGTGTTATTCATCACCTTATGAACATGCTCATTTTTAAACCATCCGAATAAATGTCTTTGTTTATCGGATATGTATGCTGATCCCCAAAATCAGATCCGTCTTTGTGAAAATTCAAAGAATTTAACGGGGACATATTTAAGTGAAATATCGTTAATTGAAATATTTTGGCATCTCACACAAATACACAACATTGAAATGACTTATGTCTTAATACGACGACCAGACTTGACTATTCCATTGCGCGAGCCATTTTTGCTCGAGTGACCGTTTGATCTCAACAATTCTCCATTTCCGAAGCGACTAGATAAGGCCGAGTTCTTGTTGCGCGACTCGAAAAGAACGTCAGAGTCGGTGTCCGAATCGGATACCGACATTTTACTCGGCGTAACTGCAATGACATAATACAAAATTAGCAACAAAAATAAGGCGGTTAATATATACGTCGGTGTAATTATAATTACATCTGGTGGTTTCTTCCTCGTCTCCGCCTCCAAGCAAAGTATATCGAGCTATACGACGATGTACAGTGCTCTTACGCGAGCATACTTTCTGTATTAAACAGCATAAACCCCATATGGGTCCCACAATGCATAGGCCAATTAGCAGACCGCTAATGACGACGTAAAGTATAGACCAATCTGAAAATGATTCAAATATCAGTTAGAACAAATGTGCACAATCACAAAATAGCGTCATTCATTTGAAATTATTCAGGAAAACCGACCACAATTGGCATCCATATCGTCCATAAATGGCGTGAATACATTTTCCATCCAAAATGCTTCACAGTGGCACTGACGTGTAGGTTCATTACAAACCCCGTGACCAGAACAATTATTTTGGCAAACAACAGTGTCTACATATTCTACACTAAGTTCTAAAAGTCCTGCGTCTCTTCTAAGCTTACTTTTCAGTCTCGATACGACTTCGGGTCCTGGAAGAGATGTAGCAGGACTCTTCTGCAAAGTTAAACAATATTAATTTACATATTAACCGGTTAACCGCCACAGCTAATAACCCATACACATAGACTATCCGCGTTTATAATCGTAGACCTCAAAATTCAATTCCGGTATAATAATACGGTGTCGATCTCCACCACATATTTGTAGACTTTTACAAGGCATAAGATAGCATCAATCGGGAAAAACTTTGGAGGAACATGTTGGAGATGAGAATCTCAAGTAAGCTGGTGTGGCTGTCAAGGATATATATGACTGGATCGATCAGTGTTGTATGTTCCAACGACGCCCTGTCGGAACCTTTTGAGGTGACAACGGCAGTTAGACAGGGGGACGCCCCCTTCCAGATTCTCTTTAACCCCTAAAAGAGTACTATCCCAGGGCCTGGGACCCCCTCTCCACTATTCAGAAAGAGCACTCTTTTACATTGAGCTTGGAGACAGACAGAGATTTCTTGTGTATTGTGTGTGCATTGGGATCTATTGGAACACTTTCCGTTTATATGTGGCAATTAATCGGTCAATGAAATTATGAAAAATAAAATAGACAATACATTTACCTTATCAGTGACAAAAAATATTATTTGTGCTTTCGTCGTTAATTGATCGGATCTTATATCACTTATGTTGATGTTGTAGGCCTCGCCTAATAGAAAGCCTAATTTTTGTTCCAGAGAAGTCATTTTGCCAAAGGTCAATACATTAGACGGTACATTTAATGTCAATTGAACCAAATTTCGCTTATTGGGATCAGGTTTAACATTAATGCTAACGGTGTCGGTATTCGACAAGCCTTGATCGTCCCAAATGGTCAGACTGAAGACATACCGACCGGGCACTACATCTGTAAGCTAAAGATATAACGAAAATTAATATTATGATCATGATAATGATTTTAGGTCGATAAAAAAATATTTCAAATACCATAAGTACAGCTTGTTCGCTTGTGTCTCCTATAATTTTTCCTGTTGCAAGACCCGTCGGTTGTCTAGCCCAAAGCCACTTGGCTATGCGTAAATCATCTTGTGATTGTGATCCATTTAAAATAACGACACTCACCGGCAATATTACCGTTTGATCGCCCCCGGCGTTTGCTTTAGGAGCGGCATTTTTATCTTTGGAAAGAATAAATATATAATCATCCGTTTGTATTTTAATATTAACCAAATATAAAATAAATATCTTACTTTGAGTAACAGTAACGTCAACAGTATCAGAAGCCGAATTTCCATTATCGTCGAGAACTGTCAGCTGTATTTGATAATCGCCTTTGGTGAGTCCCGTTATATTTGTAATGGACTCGTTGAAGTGATCAAATGTAGCGTTATTTGGACCCTTGATTAATTTCCATGTATAAGCTACTATTCTATGATCATCCGTCGATTCAGTGCCGTTAAGAGTAGCCCACGTCAATGGTAAAGATATATACTAAAAATGTATTATATTGATAAAAGTCGCCAGACTGTCACAACTATTAAATTATTCACATGTGTTAGATGACCTTCAATTTATGCTGCCAGCTCTTAGTCTATGACTGATAGCATTTTCAAAGATTCAAACAAAATAATAATGATAGAAGTATACCTGATGCTTTCCCGCTTTGGCCGTAGGAGGATTGTTGGTTGGAGGTTTAACGAAAACATGAACATCAGCCGTGGATGATTGTCCAGAAGAGTCGGTCACTTTTAGTATAAACGTATACACACCTTCTGATAAATTTGAAAGCTGAAAATCAAAACGATGTTTTCATATCAAGAACAATGTAGTGTGATTAAAATTTATATTACAAGGGTCATCTAGAAAGTAAGGTTACAAGGTCTACAAGAACCTAATGGTCAATTTGTTTGGTACCACGTGTTTGTCAGCAAATTCTTCCAATGGAGAGGTCGTCGCGCTCCCGTCATCTCCCGTCCATCATCCATTTTTGACTTTGCAGAACAATACCGCCGTAAATATCCATTGGAAGTTCGTGGAAGTTTATGGTGGTGATGAGATGAGTCAACAACATGTCACGAAGTAGATTATGTTGTTCAAAGAAGGTCGTACTGATACTAACGATGAGTCAAAAAGTGGGAGATCATCAGTGATTTTTGACGAACTTGTGTAAAAAATTGAAGAACAAATGCGAAATGACGGCCATGTGATGCTTGATGACCTTCATGAAGAATTTCCTGGCATTTATCAAAGTCTCCTTAGTGATATTGCATCGGAAAATCTTTGTTATAAAAAGTTGTGTGTGATATGGGTGCTCAGAATGCTCACACAAGAGTACCGTCAAAATCACGTAACCACCACGCATGAATATTTAGACCATTTTGCACAGGAGGGATAAGTTTTGCTGGACTCTGGAGATTTATGACACTGACATACAAAAGCTGGTGCCCCAACATTTTTCAATCCTACATAAGTGTAGTAACTTTACTTTCTGGACGATCTTTATAATACATCGGATTATTTTAATGTACCTGAAGGTATGGGGAATGAGTATTTTGCATGTCGACTGCTTTGTTTTGATCTTGCGATGATTTAGTCCATTCCCATGTCGTGATTTCGTGATCATCCGACGACAGATTTCCATTCAATGTTAAATTATTGGTCGGTAAATATATAATAATATCTTGACCTGCAATTAAATTAGTAATTTTTACCATCACAGTTTATTATATCGTACTCAAAATGAATTTAATTTAAAATAGCAAATAAGCGCACCGGCATTTGCTTCGGGAGGATAATCCGTGTGATTAAGAACAGTTATATTTGCTGTAGTCGAATTTTTTATATGATCCGAATCCTCCACGGTCAATCTGAATGTATAATTCCCCGGAAGTTTTAAGTCTTTCAATTGTAGCGTTGGTCCGTCAAAAACGGGTGGCTGGTATCCCAATGGACCTGACGTTAATTCCCAGCGCCATGATATAATAGCATCATCATCCTTGAAAAATAAAATATTATAATATTATATATAGATTTTTAAGTAGTTTAGGTCGTTTAAATTATAATTGTAATATTATTCAAATATAAAAAAATTAAATCGATCGAATACTTTGCTATCACTTCCGTCCAAAACAGCTCCTGTGTTGGGAAGTTTAACATTTTGTGACGACGGTGTTATTACAACCACTGGAGCTTTGTTTATCCTATTAGCCGGTAAAACAGTGACATTAGCAAAAGCTTCCCCGACTGAATTTGTCAAGCTACTCGTAACAGTAACTTTAAAACCATAATTGCCTTCGGTTAATTGCGACTAGTGTAACTGCAGCTCCATTTTGCCCTTTCATTATTCCTTAAAACATATTTTATATAAAAATATTAACAATATTTTGCTTAACGTCATATCAATACGATATATTTGAATGAATGCATAGTTACCTGTAAAACCACTTTGTGGTTTTTCAACCAATGTCCACATATAATTGTAATGATCGTCGCTTGTTTTTTCATCCGGAATGGTGTAAGCATATAAAGTAACCTCGTTTTCAGGCAATCTGACCTATCATTTTAACAAAAAAGTATTTTATAAATGTTTTTTTAAAGAAAGAAAAAATATAAGTGTTAGGGCAAACATACTTCTTTGGATATCGCCGAAACCATCAATTTTTTTACATTGGATTCTGAAGATGTTTCAGTTACCGTTTTTGTACTCGGATCGTCTTTTTTCAATTTGCTATTATCTTCATTACTAACAAAAATGTCAGTTTCTTTTTCTCCGCTTTTGCTTATATCGATATCGCCAGAATAAGGAGTGGCTATTATAGACTTCTCACACATTCCTGTAATATTTCTGGTGAATCCCTTTTGACACTTGCAGATTCCTGATCTGGATTTGGGTATAATATGCACACATTCCTCGTTTAACGGACAGTCTCGAATGATTCCGACTTCGCAATTGATTATCTTTTCGGTGAGATATTCCGACGCGTCCATTATTATTTGTCGGTCACTTTTATCTAAAAATTTACTGAGAGCCGACGGTCTACTTAAAAATTTTCCTTTAGGTGTCATGTTCTCACTGAAATGAGATAAAATGTCTTCTTCAAAAATATCGTCATCCATAGGCATGTTCGGAAGCATTTGATTCTCATTTCCATACGTTGAACTATCAATTAGATCCTGCCAATTATCTATGAAAACATAAACAAATTATTAACAGACTGTTTTATTAATATAATACTTAAAACTTATACTTTTTATATAAATAAAAATAAAAATTATACACCAAGAGCTGGCAGCATAAATTAAGGGTCATCTAAAATATGTAAATAATTTAATAGTTGTGTTCTGGCGTGTTTCTGGACTATCATTATGACAGTCTGGCGACTGGGTGTTATTGGGTTTAGGGATAGATGGCCCTCAATTTATGCTGCCAGCCCTCAGTCTATTATCTTATTATCATTATCATCTAAAGGCTCATTATCACTAAAAAGTATTAGCATTAGTCATAATATGAGCGCATGTGTAAATAAGATGGCAAATAGGTAAAATGACAATCAATATGAATGGTTGAATAGGAATAGATAACAGATAAGAGTTTGTTTTTTAGCTCGGGGATGGAATTAAAATATTAAAAATATTACAAAAAATCCTTCAAATTATTTAACATATTACGTATGTATAGGGGGGAGATTTCGCATACGTCTGCCCTCTTACGCAGGCAATTTATTATTGTCACGCGTAACAAAACCAATATTTATATAAAATGTCACTCAGTGAGTTCGTAAGATTTTTTTTGGAAGAGATTGCGAAAAAAACAGCATTTCTACCCTTGTCTGGTTGCAAGACCCTTTTTTATACTCTGGCTACCACTCAATAAGTTCGTAGGATGACATATAGTTGGAGTAATTATTAAAAAATCCATATGATGCTGAACGCTCTGGTCTCTCAAATTCGGCACTTGTTCCAAGAATATATAAAAATACTTTTGGCTGATCATAAACTGAAATTGCATGAGATAGCTGATACTTTAAAGATATCAGAAGGCAGTGTATTCACAATTTTGCATCAACATTTGTCCATGAGAAAGCTTTGTTCGAAATGAGTGGCGCGTTTGCTCACAGTCAATCAAAAACAACAGCGTCGACAATTCAGAGCGCTGTTTGGAGCTATTTCAGCGCAATAAAAAGGATTTTTTCATGCGATATATGACAATGGATGAATCCAGATTCAAATCGGCAGTTAGATGAGTGAACACCAACTGGCAAAAGCCGCCCAAAGTATTTTCTTTATCGATTACCTTGATAAAAGAATAACCATCAATAGCGAATATGAAGAAGTGATTGCCGAAACTGAAGCCTATTTTGAGGCCAATAATTGTATAAAAAAGGCATCAAAATGTTAGAGAAGAGTTGGAAGAAATGTATCATTCTTGAAGGAGACTATGCTGATGAATAAAGACAAATTTGTCATCTTATGAATTTATTCACGCTGAGCGATGAATATGTTATTAACATTTTAGCTGATGCTAACCAAAAGACGGTATAATTCACAAAAAAATATGATTCCCATCAACCACAAACGACACTGCTTCCCGTAAGTAATACGTTAATTATAAAATTTCAGTACAAGTTTAAAATAAATACGACTATTAAATTGTTTACTATATCTAATCTATTGATATGATTTTTAGAACCTTATCAAAAAAATGCTCAACAAAGGGAAGCATTATATATGATTTTGACCACATCCATTGTGATTTATTTGTTTTAAGCATAAAAATAAACTAAAAAGATGAATAGAAATGCTTTTCTATAAATCCATATTTTCAATCGGCTTACTAAAAGATTGTCCCATTAGAAATGTCGTTTTTGAAATAAAAGAGTTAAATTCTAACAAAAACATTATTAATTAATTTCATCGACGCAATGTATTCTCCTTCAGTAGATACAACCTTTTCCCGTCTATTTAATATTTATTTTAATTTCGGAAGAATAACGAGAATAATAAAAGAACGTTTTCTCTGTCTCTATCTGTCTCCAGGCTCAATGTACAAGAGTGCTCTTTCTGAATAAATGGAGGGGGATCGCAGGGTCTCCGATAGTACTCCTTTAGGGGTTAAACCATTTCTGGCATTGACCAACGGTTAGAGATTCTCCGAGTGTATCACAAATATTTTTAGTTGCAGTTGCTGTGACACAATTGATGAGCCAAAAGTAAGTATGAAAAAAACAGCATTCCTAACGGGACAACCTAATGTAAAAAATCATCGATAAAATTATATTTACCATCTTCCAATACGGGGCTGACCAAGACCATTGTGATGTGAGGTCTTAGGAGTGGAGTTTCGGAGCGCAATAGAGGTAAGCACAACTCGTTGCTAACGCATTCAATGTGATAGCAAGTTGTGTCGTGCATGAAGACAACATTGCAGGATTCCGTAATGCAGCATTCGACGATGCATTGTTTAAGACCTTTTATTTCAGGCTTCACGGTGTAATTTCCCGCAGTCATATTTCCTAAAATATACATACATAATTTATTTCCTCAATTGTAACACAATCAAGTGGTATTTCATAAAGATTAACATTTTAAATAAGATTACAATATCTGGTATTACACACGTATTTATATTTAATATTTCTTTATTCAGGATGCTGATATCAAATCAAATAATGTGCATTTTCACTGTGGTTATGTGTTAATTAAAGGTCCTTATCAAAATTAGCACAGCAATGAGGTTAAGAGTTCAGATAAACTATAAGCGAAAATAGAACAATTTATATTGAATAGTATTTTGTATAAATTACCTCTTGGAGTGTAGCCTATGAAATTTTTGGGAAATAACCTGGGGCATCTATTGTTGTAATTGTCCGTGTATGGGTCATCATATAAACTTTGGCCAAATGATATTTTCACGAAAAGGACAAAAATGTTGATAAACGTAATAAAAACCATATTTTTTTGCTTGTAGATAATCATTTTGAATGTCTGAAAGTAATGCATTTCGAATCAATAAAGGTGGAAAGCAAATTGCCAACGGTTCAAATAACAATTTGATTGAAAAGGAAAATTGATCCATTCCATCGTATGTTATTTCCAATCAATATCATACTATATGAAACACTTGCAAGCTATTAAATATGTTGTGAATTAAAGAAATATAAAACACAATGATATATAATGTTGTTTCATGATTTTTTTTATATATATAAGAAAATAAAATACATATTAACTTGAATTTAAAAAAAATATCATTTCTATTTTAAAATATTAACAAGATTTAATGCATAACAACTTGATGTATCATATCAAAAATATTACGCAGTTAAATATTATGTAATTTTACATTTAAATTTGAATGTCATAATTTGATGTCTCACTGTCGCGATAAATTTAAAAAAATGCAAGAAATAATTTAAACAATCTTTGCATTAAAAATATACGAATTTAAGATCATATGTAATATAAAATTATATTTCATAATATTGGTCTTGATTATTCTGGACAAAAAATAGGATTTCAAATTCTCACAGAAAAATACTTATATGTTGAATTTATTATTCTATTTATTTTCATTGAATAATATCAATAACTTTCAAAAATATTTTGACGAGAAATTTATAGAATGATATGGCAATAAATTTATACATATAGTTATTAAATCGTCAAAAAACTGTTAAAGCACAAATGGTACCGACTATATCCATAATAAATAATATAGGATAGGTAAAATTCGAGTGTTTTTTAACAAAAATATAAACTAATTTTATACTGAGCAAAATAAATTTAATCGTAAAAATATGCATTTAAAAGCATACAAAAATGTTTTTAGTCCGTTTACTCTTTTATTAAAGGACACAAATATGAAGCTTAATAATGTATTCTTGGCGAAATATGATTATATTTACTGTTTCCTCGATAAAGTTGTGGTAAAACAGCAGGCGAACGCTTAGAACGCAGATGTTATTCTAATTAGTCGCAGTCGATGGAGTGTGTACGCATGTGTACATATGATAAGGCAACGTTGACATGCGGGCGTCCCAAGAGAAGGGGAACACAAACTATAATTGCTGTTAATATACCGGCATCTAATCGCAATTGCACGGCGATTGAGACGAGGGAGCTAGGGAGCGTGGGCAGCTGCGCTACCGACCCTCCCTGCGACCCGTCACCGTGACAGTTGCGCACACGCAGATTCGCGAACGCGCTATCAAACGCGCTTCTCCGAAATATTTAAACGCAACAAATGTCTTTAATGCTAAATTAACAATATATTTGTAAAATATAACAATACTGATTGAATAAAAAAAATCTGGACGTGATTTTATCAATCACCTCTTATCAATCAATAAATTCTTAAAATAGATTTCCCATTTATTAAATTTATCTGATATCAGACAAATTAAGATATTAATCAATGCTGCGAAATAACGTTTTGATTTTATTTAAATATACGTATCATGTAATTAATTGAATATTACTCTTATATTGATGCTAAGCAATTTTAATTTTTAACGACTGAAGAATTAAATAAGTATTTTTTACGCAATTTTCATAAAATAAGTTGGTATGCTTCAATATCATTATACGTTGTTTTAATGTTATTTATTAGTTTAAATAAAATGATAATATATATATATTATAAAAAAAAAGATTTATAATTAGTTTTTTGACAGAATTTAAATAATATTTTTGCTTTATCTTATAATAGAGGTATTGAATATTGACATTGTATATTTTTAACAACTAGATAATAGAAGATAAAAATATTGTGTTTGAAAAATAATTAATTATTTAATAGTTTTTGCATAACGATGCTTGGTTACGAAAAATAGGCTTAGGGCCTGGCGTCCGGTCATGGCGTATAAGTCTTCAGTATCGGCGGGATGCGCGTGCGCGCGCGCGTGGAGTCGCCGCGGCGCCGGCCGCTGTCCTAGCGAGGTGAGTTAGGTGAAAGCGATCATGGACGTGCCGCCTCCAAATCTTAGTGCGCCCCCGCCCGGAATGTCAGGGATGGGGGGCATGCCTGGGACGGGCGGGATGGGCGGAATGCCCGGGATGCCCGGAATGGGACCGATGCCGGGAATGCGCGGCCCCCCTCGGCACACCTTTCGCCCCTTCAACTACACGGCGCGCCCGCCGCCCCAGGGCCCGATGACGCAGGACGACTTTGACGGGAAGCGCCTCCGCAAATCCGTCATGAGGAAGACCGTCGACTACAACGCGGCGATCGCGAAGGCGCTCGAATGTCGCGTCTGGCAGCGCGATTGGCGCGACCGATACGCGCTCCAACCCGACGCGATGTATACCCCCGACCTCCTGCCGCCCCCTTCCTATCCCGACAACCCGATCAACGCTGTCACGACACGCTTCGTCAAGACGGCGACTAACAAGATGCGCTGTCCGATCTTCTCCGTTGCCTGGACCCCCGAAGGCCGCAGGCTTGTCACGGGCGCGTCGTCCGGAGAGTTTACGCTCTGGAACGGTCTCACGTTCAACTTTGAGACGATACTTCAAGCGCACGACGGTCCCGTCCGCTCGATGGTCTGGTCGCGCGGCGAGGGTTGGATGGTCACCGGGGACCACTCCGGCTACGTCAAATACTGGCAGAGCAACATGAACAACGTGAAGATGTTTCAAGCACATAAGGAAGCCGTCCGCGGTATCAGCTTCAGCCCGTCTGATGCCAAACTTGTCACTTGCTCGGACGATGGTACATTGAGGATATTTGATTTTTACCGCTGCCAGGAGGAGAGGATTCTCCGAGGACACGGCTCTGACGTTAAATGTGTCCAGTGGCATCCGACTAAAGGTCTCGTCGTCTCCGGAAGCAAAGACAACCAACAACCGATCAAGCTTTGGGATCCCAAATCAGGCCAGTCGCTGGCAACTCTCCATGCTCACAAGTCAACCGTGATGGACCTCAAGTGGAATGATAACGGAAATTGGCTGATAACGGCATCGCGAGATCATCTTTTGAAGCTGTTTGATATACGAAAGATGGGGACCGAGTTGCAAGTGTTCCGCGGGCACAAGAAAGAGGCATCGAGCGTCGCTTGGCATCCGACACACGAAGGATTATTTTGCTCAGGCGGATCGGACGGTGCGATCCTCTTTTGGAACGTCGGCACCGACAAGGAAGTTGGTTCGATTGAAGACGCGCACGAGTCTATTGTCTGGACACTCGCTTGGCATCCACTTGGACATATCCTTTGCTCAGGTTCAAATGATCATACATCTAAGTTTTGGACTAGAAACCGACCAGGTGACCTCATGAGAGACAAATACAATCTTAATACGTTGCCGCGTGGCACACAAGACGAGCAGGATGCAGACGATCCATCGGCAATCCCCGGGATGGGTCCCGAGGACCGCGTTGAGATGTTCCCAAGCTCAGAAAAGGCAATTCCGGGGCTCGACCTCGATACAAGTGTCATCCCCTCGGATGCTGATAAAAAAGGCAAAAAGGTCCCATACAGCAAACCTATTCCTAGAAACTTTCAAGCGCATTGGAATCATCCGCCTGGGGAGGACTCGTCGGATGCGCTTGCACAAGCACTCGTGGAGGCTGTTCCTGGCGTTGTTCCACTGCAGCAGATTGCTCCGTCAGCCATTATCATATACGGCAAGTTTGTTATGGTAGAAGCAGGCTCAAAACTTGAGGCGGCGATAGCCGAGGGTCCGAAGGCACTCAAGAAATTTATCGCGTCCGGTGAGATTGAGGAGCTTCATGATGTAATGCCACATATAGAGGACGACGAGGATGACTCGACGGGTGCACAATTCTTGTATCCGACAGGTGGAGAAGATCGCGAGTCGAATGGTTCACCGTTCCCGGTGGACCGTATCGATGACGAGCCGGAGGAGACCGCCGGTGCTGATTCTCCGCCCTATGGACCTCCCCAACAAGAAAACTATTTCCAATATCCGAATGAACAGAGTTACGATTCTTCAAATGCAGTTGGTTATGGTCAAAATTATACCGAGCCGGAGCGAACGTTTCCCATTGATCGCGGAGGCAGCTATATGTCAAATAGAAATGTTAATAACAGCGAAGGTGGCTATCACAGAGGCAACAATAGAATGTTCCACGATCAAGCCCGAACAAATTATCATGGCTCTATGGAACAGAATCATTTTAATAGTCGTGGATTTAACAATGAAGTCGATTCTGATATGGATCCGAGGAATGAACCTCCTCCGAGGTATCGGAACGACGGGAATAGGCCTGGCGGAGGCTGGGGCTTTCAGCAACGTTCTTCAGATTCTGATATACAGCAAGATAACGTGCGAGGAGGGACGATGAATGGCCATCAACGGGGCACCGACAGAAATAGGAACGCCAATGATAGAGGTCGCGGTGGAGCCACCGGAATGGGAATGTGGAGAGGCGGAGGTCGGGGCAGAGGTCGACCCGGCAACTCCAGAAGTTTCCGCCGGCCATCTCGAAATGCATACTGATGGGCGGTTATGGATTCATCGAAGCTTCCCGAATGAATCTTATTATGATGGAGCAAGACTGAACTGAGAATTGGGTTCTGTCGGTAAGTCGTGATGAGTGCGAACTAATAAATAATTTGACGTGTACTCTTTGTTACTCTTTTCGACTCGGTGTTCTTTCGTTTCATAGTCGAACTCGTTGAACGCTCCATCGGTGCCGCTATGATGGAAAAACTTACTACATTTAGAAGTGAAATTTTTAGCATGATGTATGAATGAAAATATTAGAAAATGACTGAAAAATTTTTACTATTCATATTTTTGTTTCGTTTTTTAATTGGTATAAAGTGACTTGGACATGTTCCAATTATGTATTTTCTGAATGAGAAAATAAACTTCCAAAATTGTTATGTATTGGTTTTGAAATTTGAGTACTTCATCCCGTCAAAAAAGGTTTAAAAGACCGAATGAATTGATGAATTCAATGGCCCATGTGAGAGATTTACGTTTTGATTGGAAGTAAGATGAAAGGTTTTTTAATAGTTATAGATTATTGCTATTCCCTTCATTTTTGTAAATTTAATATTTTCTTATTTCAGAGATAAAATATCTTTTGTATATTAATCGATTATTATATTTTTTAGTTTTAGTTGGCCACCTATTTTAGAAGGGCTTTATACTGCCAGTGCCTTAAAATATTGATTAATTTATTTTTCGTATATCATAATTTCAAATATACAGTAAGACCCCGCTTAACTCGGGCGATATGTTGCAGCGCTAAACTAAATAATGTTAAACGAGCTCATCTTAACGCGTAAATAATTAGGAAAAGTGAATTTGAATAGAGAATAAGGAAGTTTATCGGTATTTTTTGTTATTAAATATTTGCTGTGTGAATTAGTTCCTACCGTTTTTCGTGAAAATATATCCATTATTGTAGTCAATTAAAATATTGCCCATCGCCAGTCACTTTTGTGTATCATTCTGGCAGCATTTGAATTCTACGTCGAAAAAATGACATCTTTTGAACCCGTTTAATGGTATCTTCATAAGAAGTGAAGTGCTGCTCAGCCAGGACATGAGTCGTCAGAGAGAGAGAGCAATGTCAAGAGTCCCACCAAAGACAGAGCGTGAGTTTGGAACTGTAGATATTCCGCTTTGAGGTCGATATTACTGGTTATTTGGGCATAACTCACACTCGGGATTGTTGTAGTGTATCCATTTTTCATGGTATTCATGGCCAGTTATGATACAATGTAAAAAACATTTTCTTTTTTGCTATTGAAGCACACATGAAAAGACGCTTTTCCACATCTCTCGGCTTCAACTCGTAAGGCATCGAAGATCCTTCCTTTTGTATCCTTTAACGGAAAGACACACTGATTTTAAAGCCAGTTTATAGTAATTGTTATGCACACAATTGTTATACCGCCATCTGATAGTGAAATGGCAGGAACTTATTCACACACCCAATAAAAAGTTGTGTCCGTTACGAGGAAAATTCTTGATTTTACATTTTTTTGTGAAGAAACCGTTTAATGTTGTTTGCCTTTTTTTGTTTCGTTCTGTTTGTATATCTTTTCAGCCTACGCATCCCGGAGGTTTGGTTGGTTAGCTCTTCGACCAGGCGGTTAGGGGGCGTGTGTTTAGTCTTTGTTTATATTTTTGACTATAGCTTTCAATCTTCTGTTTCGCTGTAGATATGTTTAGTTCCCTGTGTATGATTTCGTTTGTCACGTACTATGGAGCATTGCCAATAGTACGCAGCACTTTGGACTGAAAGCGTTGGAGAATGTCAATATTGGAGGTTTGATGCGGTATCCCAGAGCTGTATATAAGTGTTTTATTTTCTAGGGACTGTTCCGATTTTTGGCCCATCAGCCAGTATAGCATTCTCATTTTAATCTCGAGTTGATTTCTTTTCTTAGTGTTGTCGGAATGTCAGCTGCGTATAGAACGTATATAACTGGACCAAGTACGCTGCCTTGAGGGACGACGGATTATATTTCGTGCAGTGTGGCGGCTTTATCTTCGTATTTGACGTAGAATGTTCTATTTGTCAGGTATGATTTGAGTATGAAGAAGTAATTCGTGGACATTTGTTTTTCAATTTTATGTAGCAAGCCCGGATGCCACACTTTGTCAAAAACCTGAGTTACATCCAGGAATGCTGCCGAGCAATATTTTCTATCTTCTAAGTCCTTGTGGATTCTATTAAAGATCCTGTGTATTTGTTACACGGTCGCATGTTGTTGACGGAATCCAAATTGCTGATTAGGTATTAGGTTGTTTTTCTCAATTAGCGGCTTTTCAATAGTAGTTTTAAAAAAATTTGACATGATTGGGAGTAAGCTGATGGGTCTGTATGATTTGGCGTCATGTATATGACTAGAATAATCTTAGGCACTTTCCATTGCGGGGGAAAATAGCGCATTTTTAGTACCGCATTGAATAGGCATTTAAGCGGGGTCTTACTGTTTTCTGAAGTAAAGTGTACATTACATTTTTATAGCATAAGTTTTTAAATTAACCCTTTCATAGTGAATTATATTTATTAATAGTGATCATTATTGTGGAAGATTTGAGTGATTGAGTTAATATAACCTTTCTTGAATCATTGCCATCCTTTCCTTTATTGTCATTGTGCATATTAGTCGATATATTTTTATAAACCTTAATTCAAACGTTAATTCCTAATTCTTCTGAACAATCATACGTATGTATTAAAACACAAATATATATTTAACACATCAATCAATAAATTTGTGGGACTTCTTCACTTGGGGCTTTTTTTTTTGCAATTCCTTCAATATCTATGTATCATCGAATACTGCTTAAAAAAATATTTTTATAGCGCTGAAATGATTCCAAACAGCAATTGTTGACTTACGATCGGCCAAAACTATTTTGTCTTCCTATGAATTTATTGAGTGATGTGTTAATACCGATAATCTGTTCTTCAAATCTGTAAAGAATAATGTTTCATACACTATTTTATATCATCACTTGCTATTTATCTAGTTTTCGTATAATATAATCAGCCGGTTGTGTAAATACATAAAGTTAAGTTATTGTGATTGAATTTGTAAAAAAAATGATGATAATTTGGTTTTGAAGAAGAATACTTGTATATTTAAAATCTATTATTGTAGATCAATTTTAAAGTTTGCTTCTCAGACCACAAACGTCCGCAACGTGACTTATTAATTTTAAGTTATTTTATTTTGTTTGGTTAATTTTTCTTAATACGTTCCAATGTTTGATCTGATAATTAAACACTAACGTGATAAAATATAAATAATTTTGTCACGTTATCACATAAAATTTATGTCCGTGAGACATTTACATAAAAGTTGTCTATCGACGGCTTCCCGGTCAGTTCATTGTGGTTGAGACTTCCTGTTGCGTATTTTTTAATACTGCTACTACTTCAATTAAAGAGTTTATGAAGTGAAGACCTGCTGTTCAAATAGGATAAAACACCGGTGAGTTGATCTTTAATTTGTATTCTTATTACAGCTAATGATAATAAAGAATGATATTTAACATGATTTTTATTTTGCATTGAAATTCATGGGGATTTTGGATATTTTTAACAAGAATCGAATCCTGTAGGAAATCAGACAAATGCCACATGCCTTGCCCGAAAATTTGTTCAGACCGGACCAGACCTGGTAAGCTGAGCATCAAAGGAAGAAAACACCGATTACCTATTCATCACTTTAATTTTTGGCAGCAGACTATCCTGAATATTATCGTAAGATGTTAGTTGTTTACTTTAAAAATTTGTAAAATGAATATATATATACTGAAGTTTGTTTTAATTTGTAATAACAATAAATAATTGCCCTTTATATCAAATATACGTATACAACTGTTATGCTTTCATTCCGTTATTCTTTTTTAAATAAACCGTAAATTTGGGAATAATAAAAGATAAAAAATAAAAGACTTTATTTTTTCCACATCCCCCTAACGTCCTAAAGTGGGTGTAAATATACTGTCAAAAATGCAGTAGTAATATATTATTAGCTAATGTTAAAATAAAGATATATTGTAAACCACCGTTTGTATATTAAATTGAAATAAATCTCTCAAAAAAAAAATAAAAGCATACTTTTATTTTTTGCTCACCTACAAAAAAAAAGATCCTTTGTGCGATTTATTAGAGCGGATTTCTCACGTTGTTTTTTGTTTGTTGCAGGATGGCCGCTTATCTGAACACATTTTTAATAGTGTGCCTTCTCTATTCCACGCCGAATTTCTACACCGACGCCAGCCTATCCGACAGCGGAAAAGATGGCGGAAACTACATAAATTCCGATTCGGACGACTTGATCCTCGTTCCCATAAACGGAACGCAAGATTTCAAAATCACGCGGATAAACAGCAGATACGGCAATAGAGAAACGACGCTGGTGCAGTGCGTCAGAAAAGCAAAATGCGAAAAGCACAAATTCAACAGAACCTGTCTGGAATCAGTCCTGCCTTATTACGATATAAGTCTGCATCTGACGTACAGTCAAAGCCAAGAGCAGGTATGAATTCATTTATAAAATCCCAAATTATAATCTAACGACGTTGATAACGAAATGACGTGTTTTTTTTAGGTTAATGAGACGCTGCAGCAGTACGTCATATTGAAGCATATTCCGAAATGTTGGGCCGTCATTCAGCCGTTTTTGTGCGCTACGTTCATGCCCAAATGCGAAGTGATCAACAAACACGATATGGTGCATTTACCGTCCTTGGAAATGTGCCATATGGTTATGGAACAGTGCAAATTGGTCTATAACACGTCTATATTTCCCGAGTTTCTCAGGTGTAATAGTTCAATATTTCCGTCGAAATGCGATAACGACGTGAAAGAGATGAAGTTCAATACGTCGGGAAGCTGTTTGTCGCCGCTAGTGCAGACTGATAAAAATTTTCGTTATTATGATGGTGAGGATATATGAATATATTTTCAAAATTGACACTTTATGTTATTTCATATTGTAATAGAATGTTTTTATAGGAATCTCTGGATGCGGATTGCCATGTCAAGATCCTTTATATACGCAAGATGAACATAATCAGATCAGACGCTTAATTTTGTGGGGTTCTTCTATATGTCTCGGATTGACGTTGTTCACGATAGCTACATTTATGGTCGATTGGCGCAGCGCAAGCAAATATCCGGCATTGATTATTTTCTATATTAACGTCTGTCATTTGATCTCGTTGATTGGGCAAGTAAATTTTTGTTTTATTGTTAATTATAAAGGTCTTTCAATAGGGACGCTCAAAATTTATTAGGTTATAGCAACAATTGTCAAATTTATTGTGAATTGTTTAGTAGCGTATGTCATATCACCATGGAAGGTTATAATGTTGATCGTTTGAGAAATGTTTAACTGAAAAAAAAAACATCTTTAGCAACGAAGCCCATCTTTGGATGAATGGATGCAAAACCATTGATCCGTATTTCTTTCAAAATGAAACTGGCATTGCTTAAACCTGTAAGAGAGGATAATCGTAATGTTACGAGCGTATTCCAGTGATTCAGAAAGAGCACTTTTGTACGTTGAGCTCAGAGAGAGAATGTGGTGCAGTTCGGGAGACAGAGACGGAGAGTAGATTACTTTGATTAGGAGAAATATGTCCAGTTTCAGAACCGTTGTTGTCTTGTTGTCGGAAAGGTTCCCATATATTGGCAGACTTATCTGACGTCCACTGATGATGAATCAAAGTAATTGTGTATTTCAAGTGTATTGTTTATGTGAAGAAATTAAGTAGTCATGTGTGCTATTAACAGTGTTTATTTACAATTGGCTTTGTCTCGAATTGAAGATTGTCTCGCTCAGGAGCTGACAGTCAATAGTCGGTGTAAAGCGAATATGGCATCGACGACTTGGAACGATCCAAGACGACGAAAATGGAACAAAAATGGAGTCGTGATGACGTTTCAATCGATTATTTCGCGATGTTTCACAGCAATAAAGCTGAGTTTTTGCATCAATTCAGGATGAAATATGGGTCCATCACTTCACACCCGAGACAAAGGAACATAGGGATCCTCAACTGATACGAGCTGTTTATTAGTTCCGCTATTCGGGACCGTGCCAGCCCGCTCAACAAAAGTGGACAGAAAAATCCAAACCATGAATTTAACCTGTATGGGAGTACTATCGGAAATATCCGTTTTGACCTTCACTATTCAGAAAGAGCACTCTTGTGCATTGAAGCTCCGAGGCGGACAGAGACAGAGAGAACTTAGCGTAGTTCGGGAGACGGAGAGCTTCTTCATATGTATCGCATGATTGTATAGATCGTTAAGCCCAAATTTATCGACTTATAATGATTTTGATTTTAAGTGTGTTATTTGTTTATGCAAAGAAATGACCGAATATTGTGTGTTATGGAGAGTGTTTGTTTATTTAACTGCTTGCCGTTCTTCGCTGCGTGTTGAATGAGTCTTTGTTCAATTATCATTTCCTTCTAAAGGAGGAGCAAATGAATCGATTTTTTGTGCATTGTTTATGTAAAGAAATGACATGGTCTTGTATTCACTATCAAGTCTTCATTTACAATTGACTCTGCCTCGAATTGAAGATTGTCTTAGCTGATTAGGAGCTGACAGAAAGTAATCGGTGTAAAGCGATTATGACGACAACGACTTCATTGATTTTAAATTTGCTCACTAACGCAAAGGTTAATATCCATATCTGCAAAGATACGTTCATTCTCAACTTCGAGTTGCCATTTGTGTTCTGAGTGCGGGGTAAAAATTAACGAGATTTTGTAACTAGCTAAGATAGCAGCATAAATTAGTGAGATGGATTAATATATAGTTTTTATGGGTGGGGGAAAGTCTAAACTGGTTCGTGACTTCATTTGGTGCGAGCCACTTATGTATGTTAGCCTCTGAGGGAGCTTTCGTGATCGTACAGACCATAGAAAATGCCACAAAAAGTTCTTAAAGAGGAGGGAGTGGCCACTCAAGGTCTGTGTGTCCAACCGGTCCGCTTTTCGGACCGCTGACATAATGAATAAACGTTTTGCGAAATACCGTAAAAATGAAGTTTTCTGAGAAGACTAAGAAGACTTATTTTATTTGCATTTAAAAATCGAGTGTCCTTATCTAAAGACCCTGTATATTTTCTTAGTTTCGTTGCTTATTTGCTTTATTTTTGTTTATTTAGATGGCTTTCGCAATTTATTTTTGATTCGAGGGATGACATTGTTTGTTCCAAAGACGGTACAAGACGGCTAAATGAACCATCAGCCGGAGAAAATCTCTCCTGTGTTATTATATTTGTATTGGTAAGTGCGGAAATTTCACGAATATAAAATTCACGCAAAATATTATACCGTGTTATTAGGATAATAAACGTATATTTTTGGTTTTTAGGTTTATTATTTTATGATTGCCGCTTGTGTTTGGTTTGTCATATTTACTTACGCTTGGTATATGAGTTTCAAAGCTTTAGGTATTGATAACGTAATTTCTTTATGCGTATATTTTTATCTGGAAAAATGT
Source organism: Stenopsyche tienmushanensis (assembly GCA_008973525.1). Classification (NCBI taxonomy): domain Eukaryota; kingdom Metazoa; phylum Arthropoda; class Insecta; order Trichoptera; family Stenopsychidae; genus Stenopsyche; species Stenopsyche tienmushanensis. The sequence goes on along the minus strand of WACJ01000018.1, from coordinate 1,362,116 downwards.
ATAAAATGTACAATGTTTCACAGGTAAAATTCAAGACCGAATCGACAAAAAAGGCGCATACTTTCACATTGTGGCATGGTCGATTCCGTTGGTTCTAACTATAACAACGATGGCACTCGGTGAAATCGATGGCAGTAGTATTACTGGCATATGCTTTGTTGGCTATTTAAATCATTCTGTGAGAGCTGGTTTCTTATTGGGACCAATATTGGTCACGTTGGTCATAGGAGGATTTTTTTTATCTCGAGGTGAGCCTTATTTTTCTATTGAATGATGCATATTTGGAATAAATTTTGGGATAATCAAAAAGAAAATTATTATAATTTTTTAACAAAATACATATCTATTTATTTTGGGTCATTTTTTAAATGTTTCAAATCAATGTCATCAATTGTGCCAGTAGCGTTATCTACCTCATGTCAATTCTCAGAGTAATGGGAGTGAGAAGTACTTGTTCTCAACCTTTTTATTGTTGCAAAGGATGTTTTATTGTATTATATTTAACTTGTGTATGATAGATTACGCATGCATGCATCTGGCACAATAAGCAAATATTATTTGCTGATGCATGACGGTATTTGACGGTAACTGTGTGCGTCAATCCTGAGAGCGTGTCCCTGAAAATATATTTAACAACTTTAACTGTTCTGCTGGCTTGTAATCCCTGATAAAAATAAAAAAATAGTTTGCAAATGTCCGTATCAATTTTTGGTTCGGAAATTTTATATTAAACAATGAACTAAAATCGATGCTCAAACAACATTAAGTAAATATAATGATTTTCTATTTGATATCCCTAATATTTTGAAATATGGAATATTAAAACTTAACAATGCAATTTTTCACGCTTGTCAGATGACTTGTGAAGTTTTTTCATCCGTAAGTATATTATTGATAAAAAATTTATCATATCAGATACATCTGCAAAGTAAGTTTTCCACTCATCCCACAGCTAACAAACTTTATACTGCATTAATCTACTGCGCGTGTGTGATAGTGTATAGTGCATTTTTACAGTAGCATCATTGCAGCTGTTCAAGACAGAGGCTCTTATGTCATTTTAGAGTCATTGAGAATAAACAGTGCAGGATTATTCAGGATTTACTGCAAAATAACATTAGGTCGCATACAGTCAATTTAATCAATCGCACAGGGAAACTTGCTTCGTGGATGAGCCGCATATTTCAATGTTTTAACATTTGTTTCCATTTTTAAAGGTATTATTACATTGGTAACTGTGCGTACTTCAAGTAAGGATATCATATCTGCTCGCGCTTCGAGCAAAATTAGAGCCACCATAACCAGATGTATTGTCACCGCCGTACTAATGATTGTTTTTATAGGCACAACATTCATATGCCACATATATGAATTTGTTAATTCTAAACATTGGTATGACAGTTTCAGATTATACCTTATGTAAGTATTTATTGTGAGCTTTGTATTATATATAGGTTGGTGAATTATTAATGGTGATTTAAATTTTTGCAGGTGTCGTATAACTTATATGTTTGGGGGACTCGAATCGAGAGAATGTGTTCAAGAATTTCGGCCCAGTGTAGCGATATTACAATTACAACTTCTCTGTTTGTTTTGTAGTATTATATTGATGGCTAGTTGGGTGTGGACTGGTGCTACCATTCAAACGTGGAAAAGATATATCAAAATGTTAGCTTAATATTATTTTTTACAGTTTTTATGTTGCTTAAATTTATTAAATATGATTGTAATGTTTCGAATTTTATAGGAAATGTGGAGCTGAAGTAGAAGAACCAGTGAAGCTTCAAAAACATAAACTCATAGCGCAAGCATTTGCTCGAAGAAAAGAATTCCATAACCAAGGAAGAATGTCTATTTCGTTTCATAACACCCATACGGATCCTGTTGGCTTGAATTTCGAGTTAAATTCTGTCGCTAGCCATGATTTCAGTTCTACTTGGGCAAATAATCTTCCTCGGTTTGTGAAACGTAGAGGTGCATTGACTGGTGGTCAACATTCACATAGTCAATCTTCAAGCGCACCCAGAAGAAATTCACAGGTATAAATCGTGTTCAATATTTATTCCGTTATAAAGAAATATTTTATAAATGTTATATATTTTTTAATAGGATTCACAAATAAGCTTCAGTCTTCGGCATGTATCAGTTGAATCGAGACGTAATTCATTGGATAGCCAAGTATCCGTTAAAATAGCCGAAATGAAAACCAAAGTGGCCAGCAGACGCAGAGTTAAACCAAACAAATCTTCTAGGCGTAGAACCCAAAGAAATTCAATGACTTATACCAGAAAAGAAAGTACCACTTCAATCGAAAGTCAAATTGGGACTCACATTATGAAAGCTATCTCCGCCACCAGTGGCAAAAATCACAAAATGCCCGATATATCCAATAGAAGGACAGCCATGGCTGGATTAAATAGAGAACAGATTGATTTACTTTTGGCAAATGGAAAACTTGTACTTCCATTTTTACAGAATCAGGGTCTAACTACCACTTCAGACGAAGAAAATATTTCGACAGCGTCGTTTAAGATTCACGATAGCCAATTAAATATTGTACTCCAACAGAGAGAACCTAATTTAAGCACTGACGATGTTGGCATCAATAGTTCCGCAAACTGTCTCTCATTAGTCCAGTATCATAGCGACTCCGATTCTGAAATTAAAAACATAGAATGTGCCGGCGTTAGATACAAAAACGGCAGTCTATTGTCTAGCGATGATTTTAAAACGACCAAAATCATAACAAAGAAAGATAATTTGAAAGAATTGTGTGGCAGTAAAAGTAGTTCAAAGAGCAAATCGAGTCGTCGATCGTCTCGACAGAGCGGCAGAGTAAAAAATAAACGTTCTACTAAAAATAATTTTAAGAACACGAAGATAAGTACAAAGGGAAGAGACGACGGTATCAAAATGACATCCCTCCGAAAGAAACGGAGTTCCGATCTGACAACTAACGAAATATCCAACATGAAGAGCTCATTGGGTTCGTCGTTCGATTCGTACTGCGTCGAATTGGGCAAGCTCGGCGTTCAAAGCTCGTTTTCGGGAGTCTCCGTCGGTAAAAATAACTCGCGCAACAGCAAGACGAGTTGCGACGTCGGAATACAAGCAAACTCGCACGAGATTGCCACCCAGACGCTTTCGTCGCACGACAGCAGCGTCAACATCAAGAATAAACTCAATCTGTTCAAATCCAACAACGCATCAACGGGAAAATCTGCGAGCATCTGCGACAAAGACTCTAAATTTTCCAAATACAAATCCGACAAAGACATGGTGGTGCTCTATAAAAACGACGTCGATACCTGCGATCATGGTAAAAAGCACAAATCGTCAAAGCACGAGGACGACAGCAGCGAACCTCTATTGGCGGCGCTTAAGAATCCATCGGAAAAACCTGTGATTATCAAAAAGAGAGTGGATATACAAAGTATGAGCGAATCGAAGAAATTGAAACAGCTTTTGCTGCCATCCAAATAACTAGCATTTATATATTGTTTGCGTGTATGTATCTCTGTAGGTTGATATGTAACATAATTTTGAGATTATTTTTAATAGACGATAGTTTAAAGATAAAAGAGTCAATCGAATACAATCAAATAAACGTGATTGGTCCGCATGATCTGATTGTGCCATCCGAGTTGAAATCATTGAATGTGATTTTCGATATTATATATATGTAGATTTAAGTATTTTTAGAAGGTTTTTATCATTTCGAGTACCTAAATGACTACTTAAAACTGAAACGAGTACAATGCGTCTTTGAATATTCGAGATTCGGATCAATCGAGGTATGACGCTATGGAACAAGACAAAGTATGCGAGTGTAGTTATGAGTTGTTACCAGTGCATTGGTTTGGCATTTATTTATGATGATTATTTTTACATTATGTATTTTATATGTACATATCTTTCGTAATGAGACTGAAGCATTTTAACTCTGAATTTCGATGGGAATACTGCAATTTTTCTGCAATAAAAAATCTCTTAATTTTATATCATTTTATAGAAGATTTTTATTATGATATTAATTTTAAATATTTCATAATCAGTGTAAGTATGAATTTTAATGTATACATAGGACAATAATTTTGTTATTTTAGTAAATTTACTATTATAAATCCACATTGTGACACACCATGACTGAGTCTGAATTTTAATATCTAACATTTATTTGATCTCTATGTAGTTGAATTGTACGATTTTATGTGGTTTTAAATTTTATTAACCAAAGTAATGTTGATCTTTTTATGTGACGACTACATAATTTAAAATATTTTTGTATCAAAATTCGTAATTGCATTTAAACCTTTTAAAGTTTTAGCAATAATTATGATTCAAATGCATATAGTTAATTACAACGGAGATATTTCGTTACCGAGATTATTGTCTCGTGATAATGAATTATGATTTAATTTATATCAATATGATTATGAATTGTGAATAAATATTTTATACATTAAAAAGAAATAAGAATATCTCTGTTTTTCAACACATAATCCCATTATTTAGACAGTCCTTTGATTACTTTTTTGAATCCGTGGTGGAGATCCGTTGGGGTGATGTCCGTTGAATAAATACGGACATATCCAGGGTTGCGTCTGCCATATGAACAAAATGTTCACTACATTAAGATTTAAGTCGATTATGGAGGGCGGCCGTTTGGCCTCCTAAAAATATTATACAATACAAAAAAACGAAATACAACATAGTTTTAAGATCATATTTACGTTACTTTTGAATATTTGATTCGGACGTCTATTTCTGCTAAGAATCAAGGTCCTGACGGGTTGTAAAACTACTTTAAGCTTAGCGTGGAATACCCGGATTGTTATCTAAATATTAAGCTTCCTTTTCACCAAAAGTGATTTCTTCCCTAATATATTTTTCAGACTGTATCACCGATTATTATGTTGAATCCTGGAGTTTTTTTCGTTTTCGATGTTTTGATGTTGTCGCCAAACGAATTAATCCAAGTATGAATTGAAATGATGACGTTTGTGTTTTATCGCCTCCCAGCATAGTCCACCGAAGACCGAACGCTTGACAAGCACATACTAATTGACGGTTGCTTTAACAACCACCAAATCAATATGCGCCAAAATGGTGCATCCACTAAACGCCTCGCAAAATAAATTCCACCTACAGACAATGGTTGTGCTATCTCTTAATTTTTTATGCAAAACTAACAATTGTCGATAATAAGCTCGTGCAGTTATAGCTTCTCCCGGTTTCATTAATTCATAATTAATTATTCCCCGAACAAAATGGCTGTTTTTATTCTGTTTGGAACTAAAGAGCCGCAGCCTCACATCCAAAGAGCCGCATGTGGCTCGCGAGCCGCTAGATGCTGACCCCTGTCCTAAGCTAAAAAATCAAATGGGTTCAGCGGGCATTTTTTTAGAAGATTTTTTTGCACAATTTTTTTCCGCAAGCATATTAATAAATTAATTCTAAAATATTACCATAAATTAAAAAATAGCATAACAATAAATTTGTAATTTTAGCACGGAGCATATTCAACCCATATAATTTGCATCGCTTCTGTTTGTAAAACTGCTTAGGAGAACTGTCAGTGGTGGCTGTCACTTTTTTAAAAATCGTAAATTAATACATAATTATAGAAATATTTATTTACTTAAAAAGGATTCAATTGATATAAAAATGAATCTGATTTAAAAATAATTTCAAGTTTGGAAACTTAAAACGATACTTTACTGTCTTTATAATTTGAGGTTATGAATTATTGTATAGTCCGAGTTCAAATATAAATTCTTCAATCAAAATGTTTACCACAAAATATACGAAAGCTCTCAAACTTACATTCTCAAGCTATTTATGCATACGACAGTTGACATGCACCAAAAGAATAATTTCACCCACGGTTCTTGATAACAAATTGAATAGTTTGACAACGCAGTTTAGCAGATGTATGTCTGCTGTGCCGCAAGAAAATAATGAAGAAATCATTAATTGTAATGTCGGAACAATAGGACACATCGATCATGGAAAAACTACCTTAACGTCAGCTATTACGAAGGTATTAGAAAGAGATGGGCTTGCAAATTATATTCCTTATGATAATATCGATAAAACCAGAGAGGAAAAAATTCGAGGTAATATATTAATTCGCTAATTAAATTTTATTATCAATAAAGAACGCGCATAAAGTTGGTTCATAATTTTAGGTATTACTGTTAACGCTAGTCATATAAATTACTCCACTGCCAAGCGTCATTATGCGCATACCGATTGTCCCGGGCATGCTGATTATATAAGAAACATGATAGCGGGAGCATCGCAGATGGATGGTGCTATTGTTGTCGTTGCAGCGACGGATGGCGAAATGCCGCAAACGAGAGAACATTTGCTGTTAGCTAAACAAGTCGGAGTTAATAAAATAATCGTTTTCATAAACAAGGCAGATGCTGTCGATAGCGAGGTATACAGTGATAAAATGTCTGATTGTAGTTATCATCATCGATTATAATTGATTGTTTCAACAGGTTTTAGAGCTAGTCGAAATTGAAATAAGGGAACTTCTTGATAGCTTTGGATTTGATGGTACGAACACGCCTGTGATTATAGGATCGGCGCTTTTGGCTTTAAAGGGAGACACATCTAAATATGGTAAGCATATAAATATATTTTGTTGTACGATTTGATTTGTGTATAATTAATTTAATGTGTACAGGAGAACCTTCTATAAGAAGATTATTGGATGCTCTTGATGATCATTTCCCGACGCCTACTAGAGACGTGACATCGCCATTTATCATGGCGATAGATAATTCGTTCTCAATAACCGGAAGAGGCCCTGTAGTAGTGGGAACAATATTGAAAGGAGTTATTAAAAAAAATGATCATCTGGACCTGATGGGATTTGGGCTTAAAATTAATTCAACAGTGCTTGATATTCAAATATTTAAAAAAAGTGTTATGAAGGTTAGCATTTTTTGTTCATGTCCATTAAGATAACTGCAAAATACTGGTAATTTTTGAGCAGAGGCTTTATAAAAATATATTGAAATTTTTACATAGGCCGAAGCCGGTGATAATGTTGGAATAATGTTACGAGGTGTCCGTTTAAAGGATATTCAACGAGGAATGATTCTATGCGAAGCTAAAAGTCAAGTTCTTACCAATTGCTACCAAGCAGAATTTTATTTGCTTACCAAAGGAGAAGGGGGCCGTTCGAAACCAATAGGTTCAAAAGGATATATTCAGCAACTTTTCAGTGCTACCTGGGATATATCCTGTAGAGTTGATTTAAGTGAGTCATGAATATGTTTTTATAACTTATTGTATAATATTGTATACTCATTTGCTTTTCATTTGAATTAGTGAATGAAAACACAATGCTTGTGCCCGGAGAACATGCACCTGTTAAATTGACACTTTTGCGCGGTATGGTGCTGTTGGTCGGTCAATCGTTTACGTTCAGGGAAAATAATGTTACTGTAGGTACGGGCCGAATTACTGGCATTTTATCTCCAGTCAACATAGTTAATGGAGATCTAAGTAAAGATTTAGAATGATGCACATCGAGTGGTAAATTTCAACAATTATAAAAAAATATTTTTATATATACATACTTATATTTCAATTGCTTTTTTTTGTTTTCAGATATATCATTTAAAAATGAGCCTTTGAGAAAGTATAATTGGTAATGTTGCTTTCATAGAATATATTGAATAGTTTTTCGAATTTGTGAATATTTGATAATAAATTATGTATTGTTTTAATAGTTATTGTATTATTTATTTTCTCTTTCTATAATAATAATTTTGTTTGAATGCCCATTATTAAATAAAATATCACACGATAAATCCAGATTTAATAAATTCAGTCTTTACTCATCCTTTAAAAAAACTGGAAAGGGCATACTAACTGTTTTTGACTATGATAAAGGACGTTTGTAATTAAAATGTACAAGATGTATCCCAAAAGTCATGAAATATATTTTTTTAAAAAGATTTATCGACAATACCGGTAAAATATGATAATATTCTTCAAAGTAATATTCCACGAACATCTATTAATTTTTCCCACGAAATCTCCTATTTCCGTATACCCTCTCGAAGACCTCGACGGAAATTTCCTTCAGAGTTGTCGTCATAGCCGTCTTCTGGATAGTCTCAATGCTGTCAAAACGGCGTTCTTTGAGTGCGGTTTTGATCCTCGGGAACAAGTTGAGATCGTACAGACAGCGACTTAGTGGTTTGGTCTTTTTTTTAGAGAGCCCTGCGTCACACAGGAGTGTCCTCCACCCCCCTTTAATCCCCGAGAAACACTACGCACAGAGCTTCAGGTGCTCACCCATTTCATTCCAGGCCCTCAAAAGGAAGCGAAATTCCCAAGGCAGATCGGTTTCAGACTAGGTGCACCCTAAGGTACATTGGAGGAAGAAAGAAGAGGTTATGTTAAAATAAAGGAACTACTACGAGAGGTCACTGCCACCATGGGTCACAGTCCAACCTCAGTTTAAAGGGGGCTGCAGCAGATGATGGACTGCAGGAGCTCCTTCTTCCTGTTGAGGATAGTGGTAACGCCTTTTGCACAGAATCCACCTGTACTTCTGTAATCAACAGTTCCACATTCCACTTTATGGGTACGCAGCACAGGGTAAGCTACGTATACAACTCATTTTAGCTGAGATACCCTAGAAGCGTTTGATGGACAAACCAGCGAGGCTACTTACGCTCACCTGTACTTCACATCATTATCCCAGAGGTTCGACTGTTGCCTACGGGCGTAATGATACCCCCCCTCCCCAAACTGGCTCCCCAATCGTGGAGTCAGTTTGTAGGGGGCTGCAGCAGATGAAGAACTGCAGGGACTCTCCCTTCCCCACGGTACTCGTATTGGTTCGGTCGCTTGTAGTACCTAGACACGAAAATGAGTCGCCCTTTAAGCTGCCGTAGTCGTTCTCTCCTATATGCACTAGGCTGTTGAGGATAGTAGTGTTGCCTTTTGCACAGAGTCCTTTTGCTTATTCTGTAATTGGCAGCTCCATACTCCACTTGTCGTCCAGCACAGGGTAAGCTGCGCACCCAACTAATGTTAGCTGGGCTACCCCAGCAGCGTTTAATGTACAAACCGATGAGGCTGTTGTCGCCTACCCAGGTAGTGGCGATGACCCTTTTCCTCAATCTTTCCAAAATGCCCATGTAATAGGGAGCGTTGACGATAGTTGACTGTCGTTGAGCTACAAAGTATTTGTGGATCACACATGTTTTCACTCTGGATTTGCTTATCCTAGCCTTCTTCGAGTTTGGGGATACCGAAGCGTGCTATTCGGTACTCTGATGCTTCATAGGATTGCTTGGGCAAATTGTGAGTTTCAACAGCTTTTTTGTCGAGTTTTTGTGCAAAATTTAATAGCCCAAAGTTGTTCGGAAATATTCGTCATTGCGCGTCGTGATGTGATCTCGAAATAAGGGCGCACAGAATCAGTTATTTTGATTCTACTGATGTTTGCATCAGACTGAACTTTACTGCCTACTGTAAAGCCAAGAGTTCCCTCACTTTACCCAACCGGTTTGAGTAAGTTGCGACCAGTAGGGGCGTGGCAAAAAATGTTTCATGACTTTTGGGATGCACCTTCTTTGTCATATAAGATTAAATTTCAAAGGGAATCATATATTTTAGGATGCTTCAAAAACTTTTTGACCCATTGCATAATTTAATGGAATCAAGAAATGTATGCTCTTCCATTGAAATACGCCATTTCACTTTTACGCTGCACGTAGAAATTGTGGTTGAAATACAAACCTTCAATTGAAAAGCCGTTAGCGCCAAGGGCTTTTCAAGTGCTAAACTAGCAACACATCACTCAATAAGTTCGTAGGATGACGTATAGTTGGCGTAACTTTTGACAAATCCATATGATTTTTAGGAAGTATCAACCTTCAAATAAAACGTGTCAAAATTTCAAAGGTCAATTTTACCAGCCAAGCAAAGTAATGATGATCCATCGAGACAAATAGTAGATAAGTGGTTTGCTGATTTTAAACGTGGCCGTACAAACACCGATGATGCTGAACGCTCTGGTCGCTCAAATTCAGCACTTGTCCCAGAAAATATAAAAAAACGCCTACAAAATAATTTTGGCTGATCCTAAATTGAAGAGGCGTGATATAGCTGACACATTAAATATCAGAAGGCAGTGTATTCACCATTTTGCATCAACATTTGTCCATGAGAAAACTCTGTTCGACGCGGGTACTGTGTTTGCTCACAGTCGCTGTTTAGAGCTATTTCAGCGCAATTAAATGGTTTTTTTTCATTCCATTTGTGACAATGAATAAAACATAAATCTATCACTACACTCCACAGTCATCTGAATGGGCAGCATAAGGCGAAAGCCACCCAAAGCGACCAAAAACGCAAATGTTAGCTGGTAAGGATTACCTTGATCAATAGCGAATATTATATGGCGTTATCTCTTTATCGAAGCTCAGACGTGATTGCCGAAAGAAAATAATTGAAACAAATGTATCACTATTGAAGGAGACAATGTTGATGAATAAAAGTCGTTGTTTTGTATAATATTAAAAAATATGAATGAGAAATATTTTCTTTGTTCAGAAGGAAGAGTGAAGTGCGAGCCGGTTGATTAATTTTAACAGCACTGAGTGTATATAGCTGTTTTGAAGAAGGCCCTATTAAAATACGCGTTGTTGATTTTGAGTTTGAAAGCTTGACAAGGGTAAAATAATGCACCTCAAATAATGGTGGAATACTCTCATAATAAGATTAGAGCTAAAAGCTCAGCAGCTGAACTTTAAAGCTGTACGAAGTGCTTTAAACGAGTTCGCCCTCATGTTCAGACCAGGGAGAAAATAATGGATGGCATAACGCTTTAAGAAACTTTCCCGGAGAAAATTTGAAAAGCACTGCCATTTAACTGTTGGTAAATACTAATTTCCGACGGCTGCAACTATACGCGGATACTTGCCAAGAAGAGATAATGGGATTAAAAGAGTATAAACCACTTTATTGGACGTTTTAAGATAGTAAAACGAGCTGGCTGCACGTTTTACAAGACCGCAAAAAACAATAAAACCTTGCAAAATTAAATACTGTAAAAAAGCTCAAAACAAAAGCTCAGTCAATATTTCAGGTAAAATTAAATAGTATAATATAACAAGGTACCATATGAAGATTCGGAATTTCAGCAAGTCAAAGATTCAGTGTGATTGAAAAAAGTTCTGTACAATATTTTACAAATTATTTGAAATTGACAAACACATGCTATTTTTTAAAATTGTTTATGACTTTTTACAGGATGGCATTAATAAAAGATTTCTGTTTGCTTTTTTGTATGAGCTCAAATTGGGACACAATGCAGCTAATACAGATAGAAATATTAACAGAGCTTTTGGAGAAGGATCAATTTGTGAGAGAACAATTCAAATATGGAATATAAATAAATAAAAGTCCTAAAATAGTAAAATAGTGGAAACCAATCAAGTTTGAATAGTTGCTTGTGAGTTAGATACTGGATGAAAACAGGAAAGGATCTGGACAGTGGTTGAATAACCTAATTCAGAGCGGATGTAAAGCTTTGACCCAAAAAGCATTAAGATAGGTAAGGCGTGTTCTGAACTGAAAAAAAGATATTTTTGAATGGTTTTATTCCGGTTTTCGTTCTGACAAAATTAACGGTTTAATGGGTTAACGGTTATGAATTTCGTTCCGGTTTGAAGGCTTAGTCTTGGCGTAATGTGTGGCGTAAAAATCAACATGATCGAACATGAACAGTCTCAGTCTTCTCAGTCTTATCGAGATAGCGGCCCTTCAATACATTCATCTATGTCATAGAAATGTAGGTTTATTTTCATATATAAATTTGAGGTCCTCTGGACACATTCAATATGTAAACAGGATAGACAGCATCTAACAGGTCGGTAGAATCTTCATACAGACACTATAACTGGCGCTGCCGCGAGGTCTGTTCTGGGTTTCCCCGAACTAACCACACAGAGAGTGCCTTCCACTGCTCTTTTAACCCCACGAGAAACGATACGCTCAGAGCATCCAGGTGCCCATCTCTTTCACTCTGCACCCTCCAGAGAAAGTGAGGTTCCCGCAGTAAGACTGGCTTCAGATCACGTGCACACTAATGCGAGGAAGAGCGGGGAATTCTCCGCGCCTCCACAGGGGACGGAAGAGTGTCGACTAATGAAATGATGGATGCTGGATAGCGAGGAAAAAATGATAAACGCCTCCGAGGTGATCGCGTCCAAGGAGGACACCGAAAGGATAAGACGCCGAGCTGCTTTAGCGGCCCTGGGGGGAGACACCACATAAATTGTAAGAGGGGAGGGCCCGAGAGTCGGGATGTCGTGTCTCGCAAATACCTAATGGTTGGGCCGGGCACGACGGGTAGTGAACAAGGAGGGGTTTTAGCGGGTAACCAGTCATTTGATTTGATTCTGGAATTCTACACTACTGCCAGGTGCGTTGGAGGAGGAAGGAATTGGTTAATCTAAATTTAAAGGAACAACTACGCGAGGTCACTACCAGCAGATGACGGACTGCAGGGGTTCCTTCTTCCCCATGGTACTCATATCGGTTCGGTCATTTGTAGTAACCAGCCTTTAACGCCGTTCTCCCCTGTATACACTAGGTTGTTGAGGATAGTAGTGATGCCTTTTGCACAGATTCTACCTACACTTCTATAATCCATATTCCACTTTATGGGTACGCAGCACAGGGTAAGCTACATAACCAATTTATGTTAGCTAGACTAACCCAGCAGTATTTGAGGAGCAAACCGACGAGGCTGCTTTCGCTCACCTCTACTCCACATCATTAATCCAGAGGTTCGACTGTTGCCCACGGGTATAGGGTTCTCCCCTCCCTGTGTACTATTCTGAAGTGGCTTCATTAACCGAATAATATAGCACTTTTTTTTAGTAGTGTGTTCGTTTTGTTGCCACTTATTACTGTATGCATTATGTAAATATCTATAGATAATTTTTTCCTGTTTTAAGCTAGAACAAATTATTTAGAGAGCGTTATCTAATATATATTCAAATCAATGTTTGTTTGTTCGTATTTTATGCGTTGATATACCGTTCATTCGATTACTATAAAACTTTGCCAAGTTATTGTTTGCATTTGTGCAAATAATATAGGCATAGTACAAATATTGTTTGTGTACGTAATTTGTTATGCGAGGCGTTTGACGGATGCACCATGTTGGCGCATGTTGGTCTGGTGGTTGCTAAAATAAATAAAGCATAACTACCGTCGATTTCGTGACTAATACAATGAAAATATAAACTCACACGACTGAACATAGTCCGGTTGACTGGTTTTTATATTCCAAAAAATTTTCAAACGATGTTGAGTTGGTAATGCTTTCACTGAATTGGCATTTTACCAATATATTTTACGCAACTAAGCATTTGTTATTGTAAGCCTTGGTATAATATTTTAAGTTCTTCGTTTATATTTAAAAATAGTTTTTAGAATTTAATTTTGATCACGATCAAAGCCCCGTTTTTTCGAGTCAACATAAAAGTCGGACAACATCCGGGAAGCTTTGAGAACTTTTCATGGACTACCGCATAACTATCCGAGATCGCTAAACTTGTTTTTCAACAATCTTATGTGTTTCCCTTCAGTACCTGTTTATATTCTCGAAGCTCTGAAAATTCTGCAACTAATAAAAAAAGGTTTTCTCGACTTTCAAATGCGACATTCGGAGTTGCTTATTTCTAAATATACCCTCGTATTTATATTTATTTTTCGAGGTGTTGTATAAATTCAACGCTGGACACACGGAATAAGCATTCAGTGGGCGAAAGCGCGAATAACAGGCAAAGCTAAATATAATGTCGTATTTTGCATCTCAATTGCATTCTATTGTGGAGCTTACAAACAACTGCATTCCTTGTATAGTTATTTTTTAAGTTTGCATATACTATATTTATATTGTAACGTGGAACGATTGGGGTTCGTGTAAAAACCTTTTAATTTTCCGATTGTATTCTAAAGAAAATATTTTTTTATAAAAACTGACCAAACTTGGCTACCTACGTCACTGAACATCTTACATGTGCTTCCGACCGGATGATGCTTCTCGAAGAATCGAAACATCTTGTAGAGAGCTTTGAGATTAAATTGGGGTTTGGTCTGGAGTCCCTTGGAAGTGTCGTCTACGCCTCGTAACCACAGCTCTTAAGTAGAAATAAACGTCGTCATGAAGATCTGGTCTTTGAAATTCGCAATACTACCTTTTGAAGTTAATATTAGTAAAGGCAAACTAGTAAAGTTACCCTTATACGTCTAAATATTCTCAAATATTGCAAGATAGTAATCCAAAGGGCTTCATTTTCAATGATGTATTTCTATTTTTAATACAACATTACATTCCTATCGTAAAAAAAAGTTTTAACCATTTGGTTGCAAAACAACTTTATATCTTTGTGAAACATTTTCTTTAAAATTGCGGCGTGGCGATATATAGACGTTAAAATAATCATAAATTGTGTATTTAACGCGGTTTCACGTTTTACGTTATACCTGGTTATATTTTATTTAATGTGTAGCGTAGCACTCAAACGGTTAAAATGCATGCTAAATATAAACGTAACAATTCACATTCAATTCATAGAACCCACTGGAAAAAAATCGATGTCTCAAACGGGCGAGACAAAGGACTGGTAAGAGTTAAAGTTTCATCAAAGTCTCAGCATTGAGATTGGATTGTCCGTGGAAAGATTGGTTGGCATTTCACCAGAGTTGCAGGCAATCGGCTTTGGCTTCGGCTTTAACCCACTGGTAGTAATTTGTGGTATTGGTAATGGTAGTGGTACGTCAGTGCATCCTCGGGGCGAACTTAAGATGCACCGCTGAACATCTTAATTGCATAAAGATTGATGCCCGAAGCCAACAACCTCCGGTCGTGTTCCAGCAGGATTGAATTGCAATCCAATTAAGCTTCTTGGTAGATGCCTCCTTGAAGATGAGGTCTTATGGATTAGAGATCCGCCGTTAATTTCATGCATATTTGATGCTCAAATTTTTGGATAAAGTGGCTGAGAGACCAATTGCATGGAAGCATGCCTCGAGGAAGTTGATGAAGAATGTCGAAGAGGAATTTATGATTACATTTTTTATGATTTTTTTTTATATGCCTGAACACTTTAGCGGTAATGTGTATCATCATTCATTTTATACGTTTGTCATTCTTATAGTGGAAGCTCAGCTCCTGAAACGTCACGTGCATGCAGTGAAAACTTCCAATAAAGTGGATTTACAGCCATTGGATGTTCCAGTTGGTGATTTCTGCCAACCTCAGCACAGCCTATAATTTCGAGCCTTTGTGGTAGTATACAGAATCGTAAAATTTCCCGAAAATTATTCCCCAAGTCATAAAACACCCGCTTTCGAATTCCATCAATATATTGTCGAAATTGGCGAAGAAATATACGCGAAGATGAATGATCACAAATCATATTATTTATTAGATGCAATACAAACATGTATAGAGCATTTATATCAGGTTGGTGGATAAATAACGTCCTATTTTTTTAAGAAACCAAAAATAAATTAAATAATAAATTTATTAAGCATTTTTTTGACTAAAACTCGTAAAATTCCCGATTTCCCGACAAATTATTTATTTCTGTCGCTGCAGATGAATACTTATATACTATAACACTTTGATGTACTTCGTAATTATATTACGGAGGAATACAAAAATTCTGAACCCCGTATCTATTATATTTCATATCGATATTCCCATTATTAGAGTCGAGGTGTAGTAAATACATCACCGGTAGGGAAAGGTTAATATAACAATTTGAAAAACATATATGTACTGTATACATAGATTAGACAGTTACTGCCCCTAGGTGTCACCCAAGCTTGCCAATTAATAGTTACGCCACTGTTTCCAAACGTTCAGATTTCTGCGGGAATGTCTCGGCTTAGTAGCCTTCATCGTGCTGGTGAGGTGTACGATTTCTGTTAGATAAAAATTTCAATCCAGAATTTTTCGGGATTCATGAGTACCTAAAACTGTCCGAGATCCCGGGGTTGAATTCCCTGTTTCTGAGGATAAACTGAAAAAAATGTTGATAGAAACCCTCCTTTATATAATACAAATGCAACATTAAGCACGAATGTTAACACAGTTGGTTAAACATAATATATCATAGTCTATGTAAAAATACGACGTTTCTTATGCATCAATCTAATAAATTCAGCCGACGAAGACGACAGTAGACGAAGTTGTTCTGAAATGAAAATCTATACAATCATACGACTAAACTGAGGATTACTAAGAACATTTTAGTTTGGTAAAACTAATGAAGCGACTTGAAGTACTTCACAAGAAAACTTCTAGCAAAACTATACAAGTGGACAAAAAAGTTCAGTGGCTTTCGTGTCTTGGGTTCAAAAGCTACCGACGAACAATGTGGTCGATAACCACATTTCAAGACGGTATAATATAAGAACATACGTTCAAATATTGTAGATTTTTCTTGCCAAAATAGGTTTATAGAAATGTCTCTTAAAACGTGATATTTATGCTAATAACTTGATATACTACAAACATATCATCAGATATAACACGACGTAAAAGTATAATATCGACTTTATCTATATGCGAGTATGTGCTTGGTTATGAGTATGTAAAAGCGACCGTGTGCCTGCGAATCCGTTGAAATGATAATCGATGAATACAGCGGTACAGATCTATACAATTGTGCGATGCATGCGGGGAAGCTCTCCGTCTCAGTCTCCCGAAATGCGCTAAGTTCTCTCTGTCTCTGTCTGTCTCCGAGTTTCAATGTACAAGAGTGCTCTTTCTGAATAGTGGAGGGGGAAACGGAGGGTCTCCGATAGTACTCCAGTAGGGGTTAAGCGAGGGACACATATTAATGAATCCAAACGTGTCTTCATATTTTAATAGATATTATTGTTTCTATTTTAATTTGAAATAAATTCAACAGAGATCATTAGGGCTGTCCATCGAATAATCTTTGCTATGTAATTGAATATATTTTGGAAAGTATTGGTCAGAATGCCTTGTTAAAATAACTGTTTTTATTAATATGATTAGTAAATTGAAACAACCATAAATAAAAATAGACAATAAAATATATTAGTCAAATAATTTTAGGGAAATCGTTGTATTATTATTTTTTAGTTTGGATGGCTGAAAATCATCCCTAATTGACGCCCATTGTCAAGCGATCTCAATTTACACCCAATGTACAGGTTTTTAGCATTTTTTGCTGACATTTATAGTGTATTTTTATCTGAAGCTGAAGAAAAATTTAATATATTTATTCAGGCACACTTTCGACAATAAAAAATATGTAATATATCACAAAGCATGAAAACATGGCAGGATTGTGAATGAAAAAAAGAGCACGAAGAAAATTCGGCGATTGTCTCTTGCGGGAGTCTCCATCCCTGGGGGCACGCGCGTCACAGTATCAAAACCTCGGGTTTATTATATTTGAAAAACTTGCCCCATTTTAGGGACTGAGGCTATTTATTTTCATGCATGGCTAATACTGTTGCACGTTTTTTCCTATAAAAAAGCTTTGTTTCTGGGAGCTTTTGTTCCTCACGTCCGCTGTTTCCGTATTTGTATTATTTATCCGGTTAGCGGCGAAAATGAATTAGCCCGCGTTTTTATAGACCTTTATTATTTGCAACTGTAATGCTGTCCGTGGGTTGTAGGGGTGAAAAAGTGCCCCATAAATGTGTATTAGTGATATAATCCCGGTGACGTATGGATTTTTTCGTGAACATGGTGCTTTTTGTTTGTTCTTTATAAATCCCGTTCGCACTACAAATCAATTCAGGCTTAAGGTCTTGGGCCGGATCCTAAACTAACCGCAGAATACAAGTCGTGACTATTGAACTTGGATTATCAGCCATTATTGGATTATTCTGATTTAGCATTTGGAGCAAATCGGGATAGGAAACATAATTTAGGAGAGTGACCTGATGGTTCTGAGTGTGCTTTATCTTCCAAGTCCTCGTTTGCGCTCTGGCTAACTTGACCACATTATTGCACTTGAAACCGAAACCTTTTAGCACATATACACTTTATGCGAGTCGTTTTAGTCGATAATGTAACACGTAAGCTTTAAGCTTTGCGCCATATATTAAGCCAGGGGGTGTTTCTTTGTCTAATGGTGGCTAAAATGAACTTTGACGTTGGGCGCTGTAAATCGTAACGGTAATTAAATGCTTAGAGAATTAAGCAAGAGGATAACATCACTTACATGAATATGTATAATGTGGTTTTTCAGAACTCTTCACTGATGCTTAAACAAGAGCAACCCTTTTTATTTTATAATAGATTAAGAGTTTAAGTTCAAGCGTCATTAACAAAGCTGCAATATTATGTACTATCAAATTTACCATTAAAAGAACACACAGTAGGCAAGATGTAATCAATGGGCGAAACGTGAAATTTACGATTGGAAAAAGTATTTTTATGGGCAATCACATCAGCTTTTCATCTAGGAGCTGCAAGATTATTGATAGTCTTGTCTCCATCGACAATATTATAATTGGGTTCCTTAATGTCCAGCAAATTAAAAGCAAATACATTATACTATCTTAATTAGTTACGCATCCCTTTTACAACCCTTTCTGAGATCGTAACCTTGTCATGACAGTGTAAAGTTGAGGCGGGGGCAGAGTCCCCGGGTGGCTCTCCACCCCCACGTGCTCGTCGGGATGGGAATAGACGGGCGTTGAATAGAAAGATACTCTTCTCTAAATAACTATTTGAGAGAGAGAGAGAGAAATCTGGCTGCAGGAAGGACGACTTCTCGCAGCCAAGGTTAACCGACGACTCTCCCGACTCCCGCCTCCTGCGCGTCACTCTTTAATCTGGGTGAGCCAAAGCGGGAGTTTCTATTGTAGTACATGTGATCCATTCCAGTGAGTCATTGAACGATATATTACTTGAATAAATATTTTTGGGTGCCTAGTGATACGATCAGAAAGTAAGATTACAACGATCGAAAAATACTTATATTTAATTGAAAATTTCAACGTAATCGTCTTCGAGATCGAGTCATTTCTGTAAGCGGTACACCACTTTCTGTATGCCAGTGTCAAAGACTTTCGCCGCTGGCTCTTTTTGGATTGTCTTTTTGATTCTGGGGTGAAGTGACACACCCACGTCTCATCCCCTATTACGACTGAGACCATGCATCATTCTTTCTATGTAAAACGATCTAAAAATTCACGCGCGACGGTTATGCGATTTTGATGGTGCTCCACTTTGAACATTCTGGGCACCCAAGAAGCACACAACTCTTTGTAGCCTAGTTTTTCTAATATAATATCATCATGGAGATTTTGAGGAATCTCAGGAAGTCATTCGTAAAGGTCGTCAAGCGTCATACGGCGTCAAGGGTCATTTCGCGCTTGTTCTATAATTTTTTGCATATGTTCATTAGAAATCACTGAGAGTTTTAACTGAGAAAGCTTCAGTTTCACTATAAAAGTAGTTTAACCCCTAAAGGAGTAGTATCACAGGGCCTGGGATCCCCCCCTCCACTATTCAGAAAGAGCACTCTTGTACACTGAGCGCGGATTTAGACAGAGACAGAGAGAGAATGTAGCGTAGTTCGGGAGACAGAGACGGAGAGCTTCCCCGCATACATCGCACGATTGTATAGATCGTTAAATCGATTCGATCGATTTTAAATTTGCTCACTCCTCAAAAGGCTTAAAAATAAATATTTAACTGATAGTAAAAATAAAACAATTCTATAGTTACGGACGACATGAGAGCATCGGCAGCCAGAATTTATTCAACACCAGTACGCAAAAATAATTAAAAAAATATATATTAAGCATATTGAGATAATCAAAAGTAACACTGGCATACTTTAATCTAATTAAGGCATGATTTAAACGAGAAGATTTTATTAACCCAGTCCGGACTGAAAATCAAATATTTATCTGAAGTGTGAAGCGGTTTTGTCCACAGGCCGTTTCCCAAATGAAACTAGTTTACCACAAGCTTTTCAGCAAGATAGCTCTCGAATATCATATTATTCGTTTCAATATATGCTTTAATCATATTCATTGCATTATGATATCAATAGAGTGGACTAAACATGAATATAGTCCTATTTAAGTCAGTTTTTTTTTATCGAGACGCAAGAAATAAGCATTATTTATACCAGCTAAAAGGTGAAATCGTATCGTTGCACTCTATTTTTATTTGATTGTTAATATTGTACATATGGAACAGCTCAGGGATGTTTCTAGAATGGGAAAACGTCATACATTGTATAATTTATCTTTGTATCTTCTATAAGCTATCAAACAATCACAGCAGTAGTATTATTTAATACAAAATTAAAGCTAATGAAACAAGAGTTCATAGAAGATTATCGGTTTTTGCAAATAAAGCATTATTTTGCAAAATTTAACTTCTACCCCTGATTAAAACATTTGATTGCATTTTTTAATCCTTTTAATAATAATTTCAAAATAAATTATTATTTAAAAGGTTTCCCTCAAAATATACATTTGTTGTGTATATATTATGTGGAGTCCTAAGGATACCTAATGTGCAGTGATCCTCCCATTCCAGCATTAAAACGCTCGAGGAATAATGCATTTCGCATTCCGTTTAATCCATTTGTGTTTGTTTTTAGATTAAATGAATTGCTTTTCCAACATTCGTCGAAATTGAAACTCATTTCGTTTGTACGATCCATCACATCCATCAAAGCAAATAATTGAATAGTGTGCTGAAATTGTTACTCTCTTTTCACTATGCCCCGACTGAAGTGTGTAATAAATCCCGGGTTTAATGTGGACGATTTTCGTGTATTGAATTTCAGGAAAAACGTCTAGCCAAACATTATTATCTATTTGTAAAGTATATACATTTATTCTTATTCAATATGCGCACTTTGTCGCTGGGAGGATTGGATTAAATGTACTTTTTCGTTATATTTAGAATTATTTGGAATTCCAAAATAGCGTCCAATTTAATCCATGGAGCTCACAACCTCGATAATATATTCACACACGGCTAAATGAGAGAATATTGCTTGAATGGTCGCCAGTATATCTTCCCAGTATTCATTATGTTTTAATGTCGTCCATAAATTTTTCCCGAAAACGAATTGTACAAATGAAAATGGAAATCCTCTGCTTTAAGCATAGTTGATTTCAATCGATTTCGTTCTCCGTTGAAAATGAAAATAAATAGTTTCCGCTTACAACTTAAATAGCTTTGTTTTAATTAGCCAGATTATTCTCAGAATGAAATGCATCTGTACCAATCTATCGTCCCAATCCAAATTTTATCTGATTTTCTTGATATAAAAAATAAGTATTAAGACGATTAAAAGAGTAAATATATATTATTCACATATAATCCGATATATAAAGATGAAACTGTGCAACAACATTTCAGGTATGCACGACACCTTTTTCTTATTTCAACTGTAGTAGTCTTTTCTAGCTCATAACTCTTTCATTTATGCGAAGGCGGCGCTTATTCCTTCAATTAGAATTTCTTTTGTGGGCACTTCTGTCATGTAAATGATTTCATGTGGCCCTATTCAGTAACTTACACGATCTTCAGATCTGACACCAGTGGATTTATTTGCCTGGAGATGTCCCCTATTCTGTGGCTCGCACGGTCTCCAGACATGACACCATTCGATTTCTTTGTTTAGGGACGTACTGATTTTTTCGCAAAAGAAAAGTGTGCTGCAATTCATCAAAGGCAATCTTTGACTGATTTTCCAATTAGTCAAAGATTGACCGTGATTGAGAAGAGCTTTTTGTATAAGTTTAAATTGGGGCACAATGCAGTAGCAGGTGGAAATATTAACAGAGCATTCGGATAAGGATTGAAAACAATCAATTAATAATGAGCCTCGAATCCAGTCCGACTGGAAAAGGTCATTCTTAGTACCCTAGCCACAGAGACGCTGGACCTCCAGGCAAAGAAGAGGGCCTTGGACTACGAAGATCCTAAAAATCGCAACGAACATGACCAGAAACTGAGGGAAGCTTGGCAACGGAGATGGGATCAGTCCAGCAAGGGAAGATGGACCCGTCGACTAATCCCGGTCATAAGTCGGTGGAGGGCCCGGGAACACGGTGAAACAACTTACCGCTTGACGCAGGCGCTTACTGGGCACGGATGCTTTGGTGCGTACCTGAAGCGGATTGGCAAAGAACCATCCGCTACGTGCCAACACTGCCAAGCGGAGGTCGACGACGCAGAGCACACCATCATTGGTTGTGAGGCTTGAGCACCCCAGAGAAAACTGCTGAAACAAGCACTCGAGGTGGCCGAGCTCAACGTTGACAACATGATCCACAGCATGATGGAAAGCAAGAGGAACTGGGACCTTTGGCGCGAATACGTAGAAGAGATACTCAGCGCCAAAGAGGGCAGTGAAAGAGAGAGACGCAGAGCGCAACAGCCTCTCCAACAATAGAATAGGGCCAATCACTTAAGGTCAGACTACCTGTCCTCCTGAAGCAATGTGGAATACAATACCAGGAGGACAGAGAAGGACAAGGGGGGGTTTAGTGGGTAGGCACGATCGATCAATCGCGAATCCCACACTACCCAGTTTTACTGGGCGTCTTGTGAAGATTTTCTCGCCCACAGAAAAAAAAGCCACAGAGACGAGTCGCCGTTCGAATAGCCTAAAATCGTTCTTCTCTGTTTGCCTAGGCCAAGGTTGTCCAATCTTTTTCGTCTTGGGAGCTACTTTTTAATTTAAAATTGGCTCGGGATCGACTTCTAATATGATTCTTATAGGAAATGTATTTATGGTGTTTCTTTTTCCTTTCTTCAAACTTAAAAACTCAAATTAGCAGATAAACACGAATCAAGTCGAGCTAAAGAGTTCGATCTCCGGAATTTTATTTTTCATCGTCGGCTGTAAATATATTTATATAAAGTATTTTTTTTTTCTAAATTCACGGAAGTCGTCGGGATCGACCAAATTTTGCTTAAAGATCGACCGGTCGATCCGGATCGACCGGTTGGACATCCCTGGCCTAGGCTGTTGGGGATAGCGGTGAGCCTTTGATATAGTCTCCACCAACTACTGTAATCGGCTGTTTCACACACCCCTTTATGGGTACGCAGTACAGGGTGACCTGCGCACCCAATTCATGTTAGCTGGGCTACTCCAGCAGCGTTTGATGAGCAAGCCGACAAGGCTACTTTCGCATACCTCTACTTCACATCATTACCCCAGGGATTCAACCGTTGTCCGCAGGCGTAGGGTCAGCCCCTTTTCTGGGGTTTTATGGGTGGGCATCGTGGAGTCTACCACCCACCCGTAAATTGATACACAGTTTTTACTTTCTAAATTACTTAACAAAAAAGCGAATAATATTTGACTAACTTTGTAAATATTCGAATTTAGAAATATTGAAAAAAGGGCAAAGACGACTTAGACTTAGACAAGAAGACTTAGATAATACTTGAAAAGAAGTTTCATCTTCATTAGAGCAAAGTTTTGTAGCTGGAGTCTGTATCCTGTCAAAATTTTAGGGGCCCTCAAGATCTAAAATTTCTCGAGATAAACGACCTCATGCGGGCCCGTTAGCTAGTGTAGCGTGAATGCTCAAAAAAGAAGAGAAAAGATTAACAAGAACGATCAACGTGCTTTTCCGCGGCCAAGACTATCGGTCGACTATGCGTTATTTTTTCTTGCGCATACATATTTCAACCTCGCCGTCAAGCTCGCAAATGATGTCTGCGAAAATAAATAGTGGGTTTACTCAGCGCATTTTTATCTCTGCAGCATGATGATTTTTTTAAAATTAATACTCATTAAGAGTAATTTTACATATATACGCGCATCTAAATTTGTAGAATATTGCTTTGTGAGTCTATCGGATATAAATGTCAAACATTTTTTTGTATCAATATATAATGAAAGTGGACAGGTCGTGGGGGTGGATCTCCCATTTAATAACGGCGAAAGGATTTCTGAAGGTCGATTTGACAATGAGAGCATCGAAAAGACAAAAAAGGCTTTGCGGAGGAAAGGTTCAACTTTATGGGTCGAGATGGAGCGATAAAGTAGAATTACGTTGCATGAGTGATGATCGTATCCTTTCCGAATGTACTCTCTGCTATTCCACATACAGTTGGGCAGAAATAAAACGAAAACGTCCCGAAGATCTCACGGGCGAGAAGATTCCAAAAGCGTTTGGTCTGACTTTTCGGAAGGGTATCCTCAAAAGACGGTTCAATTATAAAACAAAAAGGCCATATTATCTTAATAGAAACCCCGAAAAAAGAATGTCCATGGATGAGACGGCGGAGCGATTCCATTATTGGAATAATTGCGATGAGGTCCTGTTTTTCTTACGGGTCCTTCGCTGCTCTGATATTATACATCGATGCTGCCATTTTGGTCGTTCAAATTAAGAGCGACTCCTTTAAATTTAATCCAATGGGCGGGAATTAATTAGCATGTAAGTATTTTAATTTTCTTTAATGCCAATTGCGAGAATTTTCCATGCTCATTAAGAAATGTTAATAAAAAGTAATGCAACCATTATCCGACCGGTGCTCAAGATAAAGTTGTAATTAATTCCTGGAGAGATTCCATGGACAAAAACTCTTTTCTGCTATATCATTCAACGATTAGTACGGGACGCTTGGGAAAAGCAACTCCTAATGAGATTGCCGATAACAAGCCAAACAAAAATCCGCATACATATTTAGAAGCTGCCCATTTTTTCTACCTCATTTCCTTTTATACGTCCTTTGTTCCGAGCTTTGATTTTTTCCATTTATTATTTTGCTTTAAAAAATACATATTTGAGGATTTCATGAAGCATATTATTAGTCTCAGCCATACATGCGTACGCAGCAATCACTTTGAAAAAATCTAATTAACCCACACCGAGCGACGAGTGCCAACAGCGACCCCAATATACAAAATTCAGCTTTAATCTGAGCACAACGCCAAAATTTCATTATTTTTATGACTCAAACCATGATAGCTAGTTATATTTTTAATGACGCAAATCTTGAATAATCCAACCGATTTCACAACATCCTATGTTATGAATAGGGAATCCAATCTTGAGCCAAAGTTTCTATAACACAAAGTATATTATAGCACTTTGATGTGCTTCGTAATTATATTACGGAGGAATACAAAAATTCTGAACCCCGTATCTATTATATTTCATATCGATATTCCCATTATTAGAGTCGAGGTGTAGTAAATACATCACCGGTGGGGAAAGGTTAATATAACAATTTGAAAACATATATGTACTGTATACATGGATCAAACAGTTACTGCCCCTAAACGTCGCCTAAGCTCTCCAATTAGTAGTTATCTTCATCGTGCTGGTGAGGTATACGATTTCTGTTAGATAAAAAAATTAATCCTGAATTTTTCCCGGGATCCGGAATTCCGAGATTGGATTCCTTAGTTATGAGCTACCAGAATAAGCAAATCCCCAACAACCGCAATAATTTTAGTCAAAATTATTAAAGACTTGAGCTTGATGCTAACCTCATCGATATACTTAAAATAGAACATGTCCAGAAATAGGACCTTTCAGAAAAAATGAGGTTCGGGGCTGAAAAAGCTGATAAAATAAGGGTTGACCAACTTTTATATATTCTTCTAGTAGATTAATGCATTTATTTAATACATCTTAGATATGAAGACCTCTAATTATTGCTATTCAGCAGACTTGAAGACTTTTTTTATTAACGCTTTCGCGGACACCTGTAAAATGCAACTGGAAGATTAATAGTCGATGCAATTCATGAAAATAAAATAAAAATTTATATATTTATAAATAAAAATATCACTAAAGATGTCATCTTCTAAATTCTTTAAACTATTTGAACATAGTTTAGTTTTAAAAAGTTCTCTAGGTTATTATATTCTTTCCAACGATATGCTATATGTCATACAAATCATCAATAAGTCGTTAAACTTGAAGAGGTACCAGTTTGCCAGATTTCTTTGTTTGGAGACGTCTCCTATTCCGTAGCTCGCATGGTCTCCAGATCTGACACCACTGGATTTCTTTGGCTGGGGACCTACCCTATTCCATGGCTCGTATGGTTTCTAGATCGCACAATAAAATAATGATTTGTGGAACGTAGCATCGTAACCCGTAAAAAAATGTAAAATAGCTCTGTATATATCATGAAAAATATTTTGAAAGTAGGTACCATTCGAAGAATATCGAAAACGCATCCCATGCAACATACATAAAATGAATGCATTTGAAGACGTGTCCGCGAAAGTGTTAACTGTAAAAAAAATATACTTCTTAGCCCAATATTTACCGCTGAAAATTAAGAGAATTTGGACAAAAACTTGTTTTTTTTAAAATGTTAAAATTATAGAAAATCAAACTGTGGCTCGCCCATCATTCAAATTTACTAAAAATAACCGAATGATCAATAAAATGTTGTATTTAGTAGAAACTTAAAACTTGCCGTAAATGAACATTCATTTTCGATAGCAAACGATACATTTACAATAGGAAATGCATTCATATTATATGATTCGAGACACTGGCTGTAAATTAAAGCAATTTTAAATTGTCATTTTAATATTTTTTGGGCAAATTTTGATCCGTTAATAATAGCCGATAGTTATTATGTTGTTACGTTTCGAGGTTATTGCTAGACATCTCGAGCCCCCATTTCGTCGCCTTCGCCGCCGCGACACTCCTCGATTGTCTCCTTGTTCGGTCGCGGGAACCGCACCGGAAGGGTCATTCATGGTTAAGCTATGATAAAATTATTTTAATAAGAAATTTATTATATATAGAAAATATCATACCTACATGGCTTTATTAGTTGTTTTAACAGTTATTTTTTTTTAGATTCAGGAAGCTTGAATGAGGTATATTGATATTACAAATATATTTGATGTGAACATTTTAAATGTGCTAATAAAAATGCCATTATCTTCTTCTCTCAGAGTATTTCGATTATAACATGCGTTTAATATATAGTCAAGTGGCAGTTCATTTTTCTAATATTATTGCTTTTATATTTTTAAAATTTATCATCCTTTTTCACTTGTATTTTATAAAAACGCAAAAAAAGTGATTGAAGTTGAGCTTCTACAATATAATATTGAGTTCAACGCCATGAGTGTGGGGTTTGTATGCTTTTCTTCGACTACGCAGACGAAGATGAACTATTGTTGATTGAAAACTTTGCAACTCGTCTGCCAGTTTTTTGCTTGATTGACGAGAACTTGAACCAATCTTTGGTTTGAGAATATCGACATATGCCAATTCAAAGCAATGCTCTCCTTAAATATGCCAAGAAATCCATTAATGTAAATACTAATCAAAACTTTGTTTATGTGGAAATAATTCAATGAAATTGTTCTGATGATAAACTTGTATATTTTTTTATTAAAATGGAAAATAGTTTGAGATTCATATTATTTGATAAAAATGAATACGTATGCATATGATCTATAAATGTAAAATAAAACCACAATTCAATGGGATCGGAGTGACGTATGAAAATATAGACCTGGCCATGACATGTCGACACGGGTTGAATAGTTTTCGCGTTTTCCGTCTATTCATGAAAAACCACAATTTTGCGACACAACCACCGGTCTCGCTGTGCGTACGTCAAAGTTTTCATTTACACATCCCGCCGGATGCTGCGGCCGTCCAGGGCTCGAAAAATTTTGGCGATTCGCAAGGGCGTGATGATACGCGAGTGTTTATAAGTGCGATTTAAAGGCGCTTTTTTACGCAGGACGAAAAAAGGATAATGGCCGAAGAGTGGACATAAGATAGATAATTTTTTGCGCCCATGGCCTATCCCAATTTGGGAGAAACGCTCTTTTTAAGTGCACAAACGTGTTTTGGGACCTTTTTGTTCTCTTGATGTCTTTTTCTTGTAGTTAATGCCTTTTTTAATGTCGCTCATGAAATATGACGAGTTTTAATGCAGCTCTATTGTTACGGCGTGCCAATTATACAGGACGCTCCAAAAAATCTGTATAATATAAATCATTCTTCACATCGATTTTTATATATTTAATATATATATTTTTTATATTAAATCTTAATCATACGGGAGACAAAGAACACATTTTTGCACCTATTTCTACAAAGTTATTTTTTGTTTCAGTCAGTGTTTATACACTATAAATTAGGAAAGCTACAGACTACCAACCTTTCGACGTTGCGAATTTTAATAAGAATTTTCGAAGTCTAAATAATATACCGGCATTAGATTCAAATCTATGTAACGTCGGTCGCCAATTGACCTTGGCTGTGGGAGGACGTCCTTCTTGCAGCCAGACTACTGGGATTTAGTGCGACTACACGGTACCAGAAATTAATTTACTATCGCTTACTAAATTTGCTACCGTTTGAGACCGATTGGGAACTGGGACAATATGCATGCATACCGTGTAATAGTAAAACCGTATACTTCAAAGACCAATATGGTCTCTTGTATTACACGGTATTGATTGTACTATTGTAGGCATGAAATTCCGTTAGACTCAATTGATTGCTCCTCGCTTCGTTTCATCCCATAGGGACTTTTAAGCTTACATTGCGCCTAGGGTCGTATTGAGTACTAAATCCGCCAATAATAATCTTTGTTCAATTTTGTTTTTAATTTGTTGATTAAAGTCTCATAACTGGTGTCCTTCTCCGTCTAAATAAATACATTGTTTTTAAGACAAGCGCTTCTTCGTTAGCGAATGAGTTTACGTGCAAATTCTTAAAGTGTAGGGCGGGCAACAGCTCTACTTACCATTGGTGTCAGAAGTATGCTTAATTTCAGAATTTCTAATCTTGTTTTTATTTTCACATTTGTATTCATTTTTAGTCAAGCCACCGAAACTATTTACAAGAATAAAGAAGACTCCATGGAGATTTCCTACGGTGTTAATTAAGCTTTATCAGAATGTAGAGTAAATAACAATAGGGAAGATTGCATCCTTGTTTGAATAGAATGTGCAACTATAGAATGGCAATAAAGCCAAGATGGATTGTAGATTTAGATTAAAAGTTAAGTGTCAGTTTGAAAGTCTGTATACAGGATGTTTTGCACATGGACCGAAATTTTATTTTGGGGGTTAAGGGAGTCTTTTGTTAC
This sequence comes from Stenopsyche tienmushanensis, assembly GCA_008973525.1. NCBI lineage: Eukaryota > Metazoa > Arthropoda > Insecta > Trichoptera > Stenopsychidae > Stenopsyche > Stenopsyche tienmushanensis. The sequence continues at coordinate 1,332,976 of WACJ01000018.1, read as the reverse complement.
GTTTTACATATCAATCCTATGTCAAGTGTCAGGGTTGTCAAAATAGATTTTTTTTCAAAATTTTGAAAAAATACTTAAAATTTCGAACGAATGAGGAATGTCAACTTCTAAATTCTCTAAATAAAATTTGTTCAAACTTTGCAAAGGCGGCGCTTATTCCTTCAATTGGGATTTACTTTGTGGGCACCTCTGTTGTGTAAATGAATACTTTTGTACGTACAGGCAAAAAATCCAATGGTGTCAGGTCTGTAGACCGCGCGAACCACGGAATAGGGTACGTTCCCTGGCAAAGAAATCTAATGGTGTCAGGTCTGTAGACTGTGCGAGCCACGGGATAGGGTACGTCCCCAGATAAATAAATCCAGTGGTGTCAAGTCTGAATACCGTGCGAGCTATATGAAGAATCATAAGATACTATGTGTGAAACATAGCAAAAGACCCTTCTAACTAAAAAAAAAAAATCGGTCCATGTGTAAAACATCCTGTTTAATGATTAAGTTTTTAATATTCTATTTTGTTATCTAATATATCCTATATTCTTAACCAATGAAAACGCCTGTTTATAATTTAATTTTCAAGTCAAAATTATGAAGATTTTTTTAAAATTTAAATTGTAAGTAATATATAGAAGTATTGGCTGTTATCTAGAATATTTTAAAAGATCGTTAATGAAGATGGTGCATCTAGACGAAGTCGAAGCATTCGGAAGGACCATTGGGGATTTTCCCCGGTTTCTGGAGCAAATTTGTTCGCAAAATTGAATCGGATATTGGATTTTGGTTCAGTAAAAGGATAGTTTTTGACGTATTAAAATATTTAGGTATTGAAAGAGGACAATCGGCCAATGGTGTATCTGTGGGTAAGAATCAAGAACCTTATGCTCCGCGGGCCGTGAAGTTATCCACTGATCCGTTATTGTGCCGGTTGTCGACTGAATCAGATATCCAGATTATGTCACAAAGCATTTCCGGTCGGAAGCTTTTAACCGGAAAGCTTTGGCCTCACACAAATGCAAAAGTCTTTGTGGAAGAGGCTGACATTGTTCGAAAATTGCTCTTTGGAATATTTCCGCAGGAAAATTGCCATTAGTAAATTGTCGAAATAGCGCATGTACCGTCAATCGGTTCTATTTTTTTTCATGGGGTGGGCATCGATTAGGCTATTTGTATAGATATTTCTTGATATTTTGGCATAATGCCTGCATTATAACATCGAATAATATTCCACTTTGTTATGCCTTTTCTATGATTAAACACAACAGATAATATTTCAGAAACATTCAATTGCTGGCTGTCTTCCATATTCGCATTACAAAAATTAAATTGGATTTTTTTTAGAATGATGAATGTAGATTTATTAACGAAATAGCACTTCATCCAGTCGGTTTGACTATATTCGTTAGAACATGTTGTAAGATCCCTGAAGGTTTGCCGACCACAGTTTGCATAATAATGCTTTTCTTTGCGACGTCGTCTGAACAAATATTTGTTTGGAGTTTTCCATGCTATAGCAGCTATATGTAGGTCAATCCAATTGCTATAGCTTTGCATCGATGGATGCTCAGAAAATGGAAATAGAACGATGTAAAAGCACGACAAAATGAAATAAATTCGAACAGTTCAAAAATATCAGCCCTTATATGACATTACATTTTTTATTCAAGTATCATTTACAGCAAAAAATATATTTATTTAAAAATAATAATTCCATAAAATCATAATGATTTTGAAATACTTATGTGTTTGTTTCTATGGATTGAGCGACTTTTTATGACGATTATATGCATGCTCGTTATAACCGAGAATTACATGTATTGAATTATAAAATTTGCAATAGCTTCATGTATTATTGCTTATTACAATATACTAATTGAAATAAAACGAGAAACACATGTAAAAGTTCCCTTATTGTCAATGCTGTATTTCTGTATTGGTGCAAAAAATAAGAGTAGTACAATATAATTTTATTAGCAGTAAAAGGTCATAAATAAACTTTGTCCAAGTACAGGTTTAAATTGAAAGTCATTTACTAAGAACTGAAATTGTTAGTTATAAGATAAGTGTTTGTGTGATCTAATATATAAAAATTAATGTTTGTTGGTTCGTATTTAATGCGCTTCCATATAACTCATCCGATTGCGATGAAACATTGTCAACTTACTGTTTATATTTGCGGGAATAACATAACAACACGGGAACCGAGCTGTATGTTGATCCGGCTATTCGGGACCATGCCAACCCGCTCAACAAAAGTGTAGAACAAGGTGCAAAATCTGAATTTAATATCCATGTCTGTGAGGACACGCCTATTAAAACTAGCTTAAATATATACATATACATATATTATAAATTAAGACTAGATAAAATAAATAATTAAAATAGATAAATTATAATAGGGGGGTTATCGTGAGCATGGAGATAAAGCTCCGGGGATGCATTTCTCTCCATAGCTTACACAAAAAGCTCTAAATGCCCTAAAATATGAGGGAGTAGCTACAAGGTTTATGTGTCTAACCGGTCCGCCTTTCAGACCACTGACACTTCGAATGAGATCTTCGCGATCAATAACATAAGCATAGTAAAAATATTGTATGGATGCACCATGTTGGCGCATATTGGTCTGGTGAAATGAAGTTAGGGCTGCGAGGACAAGGAAAAAAAAGGATGCGGGCGCAAAAGGATCCCGCTACACGTGACTTGAAGCAATAAACCACGTGGTTGAGAGTGACCTGGTTGAGAGTTGCACATGGTTTTTATTTTACTAGACCATTCTACAATACTTTAAATGAACCGATAAGGACTGACCGTTTTTATAATATTAAGTTATCTAATCCCTATTTTCTTCGTTATCGCTCAAACATTGGGCCGACCCAGCCGGCATAAGGCCACAATAAAATAAAGACAAAAATTGTAAAAATGTTTAAAAAAAATTCTGATCAGTCTTCTTCGCACAACTTCGTTTTGTAATGAGAATTCGTAATCACTCTGTAGGCATGTTAGAGTATGGCATCTGATCGCGAGATGCTCATTTGTCATGTTAGCGGTCCGAAAAGTGGACCGGTTGGACACACAGATCATGTGGCCGCTCCGTTCTGTTTCAGGACTTTTTGCGACATTTTCTATGATCGATACGATAACGGATGATCCCTCGTATCCTCGTTACGGCTCTGACGTTGAGTATCATTATTATTATATTATCTATGCTTACATTTAAGAATAATAGTAAACACAATGGTAACAACTCATTATGTTTCAATTTTTATTCCAAAAAAATGTCTATAGTGTATCTAAATCTAATATGGAGATATATATATTTAAATATGCGGCCCGCGGAGTTATGATGCATTGTCAAAGTGGCCCGCAAGATCATTTGGGTTGGCCACCCCTGGTCTAGTGGTTGCTTTATACTACTGGATATATTGGACGATTCTTTATCAAGCGTCGTGTGAAACAAAAAATGTCACAATAACCAGAAAGGCCAGAAAGACATGTCATAGAATGAACTGTGTACCTCAGCGCGATGCAAGATCGATCGCGGCGCAATTTGTAATAATGGTCCCGACCCACGAGTCGGCTGTGATGAACGACGGAACACATTTATGATTTAATTCGCTCGGTGATAGAGATCAAAATGAGGCAGGCGATAAATAAAATGTCGAACAATCGGCACAACATAAATTTATTCACAGTATGATGCGCGTGATGATCAGGTGATAGATCCAGTTATGAATTCAGTACATTACGAGGCTCACATGTTCGTTTTTATATATTTTTTTCAAAAATAATATCCAGCCATGAATAATAAATTGTGATTGATATTCCGTGTGAAATCGTATATGCCATTAAGAAAAGCAAACGGCTTTCTTCGTACAGAGTATTATCTAAGTGTGATGGACGTCTACTTGAGATATTTATATAAAATATTAAAGCAGCGTTTATTATAGCCATAATAAATTATCTTTGTGTGTCGATGACATCCTATGACGTCTTTAAATTATGAATAAATTTTATACTGTAAGTTGGCGTTGGCCAATTCTTTGAAAATTTAATTAACGCATAACCATTTGTCGGGCGCAATTTCTTCCCGCCATCGCGAAGTTCATCACACAGGGAATAAAGAGTATTCAGACGTATTCAACACGAGTGCTCTCATTTTGCATTACGTCCGGGTAACACAATTAATTTTCAACAAAATGCTTTCGTATAATTGCCCGTACTAATGCCGCGACGTGCATGCTAATGCCGTATCGTGCATAGTTCCCAGACTCATCCAGACTGGAGTGCGGTGTCCCTTTTTTTGGTCCAGTGTATGTAGATATCCCATTAGGGAGCCGCGAGAGGCTGGACAGATTTGTGGAGGTGAGAGAGACGCTCAGTTGCTTGCGAGCTTCCGAGCCAGCGGCACGCGTGCCACTTCGAAAGCCTCCCGCGAAACTTCGTCGACTATATACAAAGCTTTCGCGAAAATTGTAAAAGCTCCTAAAAATCATTTATTCAAATCATAACCGATCGATCGGATATAATTTTCGATCATTCATGCAAAAATAATACATTTTTCAAACATAAAAAAAATATATATTATATTAGAAAATTTGACATTTGGATCGAATTTAATGCATGGATAATCGATCATTATATTTATCATAAATGCCACAAATTTTTTTGCATTATTATTGTGTTTAGCATCCATCAGCTGGACATAAATGTGAAGTTTGTCCCAAGTGAAAGTTTGGTCGAGAATTCGAACGATGCCTAATTTCAAAGTGCTGGCTCTTCTTCTGACGAGCGTTCTGTTTTTGAATTTGAATTTCCCGCCAGTCGAATGCGAAGATGATCAGCCATCGAACATCGGCAGCCTCAACGACACCCAAAAGGCGGCTCTTAAGAATTTCATGAAAGTCGTCCTCAACGTCAATGAAGACAACAGCAATAAATCGAAGCTGATGAAGGCCAGGGTACCCAAGCAGATGATGGAGCTGACGAAGAAGATAAAAAACGGCGAGATCATATGCAGCATGGAGCCCCTAAGAGGTGAGTCATTTATTATATAATTAATGCAAGTATCAGCGTTCCCATGGAAGCATTAACGACAAACGATCAACGCGTAATTGCGCATCTCTCGGTTGTCAATCTAATATTAATATTTCGTGGGAAACGCTCATTTTTTTTAAATTTATATTCAGTCAATCCGCGAACATGAACCCGGCAGGAGGTTTGAAATGCAAAAAAAAAACACGCAATCGAATACCAGTTAACACAATAACGGCGGGTGATTTTTTGCAATACTGTTTGATTTTAAATTCTCACTTAAATATGCATAACTGACTTCATTTAACATTTATTTGTGACATTATATACCGAGAATCAGGGCCGTATCGATCGCGAGGCGTTCATCATATCAGCGATCCGAAAAGCGGACCAGTTGGACCCACATAGCTTGTGGCCACTCCGTTCTCTTTTAGGGCTTTTTGCGGCATATTCGGGGATAAATGCGTATCTGGTTAGCTCGCGCAATTACAGTCGACGGTCATCCAATACCATTTTGTGGATTTTCTTTGCCATTTATGGGGTGGTTACCTCATTTGATCGACCACTGCGCTTTTACCACGATGTATTTACTACAAATTCTAACAATAGGAATGTCGATATGAAGCATAATAGATGCGGGGTTAAGAATTTCATATGGTGTACCAAATACATATCATGGTATTATTTAACTTTTAATTTCGGCGAATCATCTCAAAAACTCCATTAATAATTGATATAAATACATACATGTTTTTTAAGCGCGTTAAATCAAAACCGCGTTAAAAAATCCGCACAAAAGAGAACCGATTGCGAAAATCCTTTATAAAAAAAATCTCATCGACTGTCCGAGTTTCATTTTGACATTTGGAATTTTTAACACAATTTCGCATAATTTTTTCAAACTTCAACAACAATAATTGCATTGAAATTTATGCATATTTACAAATAAATTATTACGATGGAATTTTCTACAATAATAAACGTCTAATTATCGACGAATTCCCATTTTATCAATGTGTTTATGGCATTTGAATTATTATCATGTTTATATGACCCATATGACCTGCAAAAAATCAGCAGATAAGGAATTACAGACAAACAGTCGGTTTTTTTGTATTGACTGGAGCATTTTTGAGACGTTAATCCATATTTGAATGCTTCGTTGATGTTAATTGAATTTAATGGAGGCCATCGGGAAATCAATTCGCAATTGGTATTTAATGAATCAACGACTAATCCCATATGTGTCCGTATGAAATTAAAGGTTTATCCCCTAATCACTGACGTGTGGCCACAATGACCGCATGACGATTTAGTTAATGTGGATTATCTCTGAATACACGATGATCTTTCTATTTATTTTTTTTTTTTTTTTTTTTTTTTGTTGGAGGTTGTGACCTTAGGGCCAATGCCTCCCTGATTGTACATGGTTGGTCATTAATGACCACAATTGTTATTATTTACATTATTTTGAAAAAGCTATATAATACAGCGTCTTAAAGATACAATAGAAAATATATACAAAAAAAGATTATACAAATAAAATATAAAAATGAAATATTAAAAGAATAAAACATGCATGTAAAGAATATATAAAAATAAAATAAAGTAATAAAAATAAAAACATATGTAAAGATAATAATAAAAGATTTAAAGATAACATTATTTTGGAATTTTGATACGTAGTTTAGACTAACCGATACCCTTTTTTGGGTATCGGAATCTGCGTATGTTCCTTGTGACCTTAACACCAAGTATCGCCTTCGGGCGGCGATTCAAGCTGCTCGAGTAGGAAGATAGGGAATTTATGATGGGATTTGGTACCTTTTTTAGGGAATCAAAGAAATTGGTAGAAAGGTACTCAATGTGATCTTTGATGGGAGGGATGTTTGCTTCGTATTGAAGTTGGGAGTTCCGGAGATACCAGGGAGCTCCAAACGCTCGTCTTATAGCAATGCTTTGTAATGTTTTCAATTTGCGATTGTCGCTCTGCCGGTATCCCCAGACTGGAGAGGCGTAGGTCATGATGGGACGTATGAGGGATTTGTATAAGAGCAATTTGTTCCTGATGGACAACTTGCTCTTAATACATAGGATGGGCTTTAAGGCGGCTAAGGCTCCGCGAGCTTTTTTGGTGACACTGTCAATGTGCGGAGCCCAAGTGAGTCTTGAGTCGAAAATTGCTCCGAGGTATTTGGTCTGTTTGACCCATGGGATGGTTCCTGATGGGAGGGTGAGAGGAATTTGATGGGATTTTTTCTTCTTGGACAACCCCATGGCGAACAGCACCGCCGCGCTCTTTTTGGCATTTACCGTTATTCTCCACCTAGAGTTCCAGACGCTTAGCAAGTCTAATTGAGATTGCAAGCGCCTGCAAATCAAGTTCATATCGGTCGACTGCGACATTATGGCGGTGTCGTCCGCGTAGAGAGCGATCGAATCAGAAGGATGATCGGATTTGGGAATATCGCTGGTGTATATGGAAAATAATATAGGGGCGAGAATGGATCCTTGGGGGACACCCGCGGATATGGGACGGATATTTGAAAGGATGGAGACATTTTTGGCGCGAAAAGAACGTTCGGAGAGGTAACTATCAATTATGCGGATTGTGGAGTCGCGGAATCCGGCGGAGAGGAGTTTGTACAGCAGTCCTTCGTGCCAGACCTTATCGAAGGCTTTGGCTACGTCTAGGAAGACGATACCCGTACCCATTTTCGTCTCCATGCCCTCGTGTATGAATTCGGTGACACGGAGGAGCTGGTGTACGGAGGAGTGAGCCCTGCGGAAGCCGAATTGTTCGCAGGGGAGGACATTGAGGGATTTTGCTTCAGATTCAATGCGTGACAGAATTGTAGCTTCGAGGATTTTGCCTGGAATGGACAACAGACTAATGGGTCGGTAGGAGGTTGGATCATAATCACACGAATGTGGCTTGCGTATAAAAATTGTATTGGCAGTCTTCCAGCCGGTCGGGAAGTGATTAAATCGTAGGCAAGAGTTGATTATCCTAAGCAGTGCGGAGAAGCCGGTATTGGGGAGAAGTTTAACTGCTAAAGGGGGAATATTATCTGGGCCAGGGGATTTTTTATTATTTAGTGTTTTTATAAATCGCGCAAGCTCCCCGGGGGAGGAATAAGGAATTTGTGTAGATAGAGGGGAGAATCGGAAGGAGCGAACCGTCTCGTAGACGACACGATCAGTATCCGGGTCTGTCGGCGAATCTAGTGGTGAGCACTGCGCTTGCAGACTATCCGCGAAGACGTTCGCAATGTCTTGCTCAGAGTAAACAAAGTTACCTTGCGGATCTTTGAGAGGAGCAATTTTGCTATGTGGTCTTTTGAGGGACTTAGCGAGTTTCCAGATGGAGTTGTCTTGGGTGGACAATCGGGAGATTTTTTTATCCCATCTGGCATTCCTGAAGTTGAGAACAGCCGTTTTGACTTTAAATTCTAAGTTATTGAGCAGAACTTTAGACTGAGGGTCACGATATATTTGCCAAATTTTTCTAGCTCTGTTTTTTTCCCTGATAAGGGATTTTATGTTATGTGGGAGATCTAGACGGTCCCTATAGTTTGGGGTGGAATCGTGTGAAGCACTTTGAATGGCGGAATTGATTTGATAAGTGAATTTATTAACTGCAGTCTCAATATCTGATATTGAGTGCAATGCTTCAGGAAGTTTGATGGTTGTAGATATAGCCTTTTTATATGTTTCCCAATTGATGGATTTTTTAGGTTCCATAAAGAAGATATTTGCGTCTAAAGAGATATCAATAATGATAGGGTCGTGGTCTGAGGAGAGATCGCTGACAACTTGAATATTGTAGTTCCATTTATTTTTGAAATTTTTAACTATAGCTATGTCTAAGATATCATGGACTCCACGGTGTCCGAAATGAGTGGGGGCGCCAGGATCCCAGATTTCTATTGCGGGATTACTTTGCACGTAGTCGTATAAGATTTTGCCGTTAGAGTTTTCGCGTATGCAATTCCAGCTGTGATGTTTGGCGTTCATATCTCCCGCAATGATCGTGGGGATTTGGGAGTCATTGAAGAGAATGTCTAGATCACCTGTGGGCAATTTGAGCCTATTTGGGGGATGATAGACCGATATTATTCTGAGAAGCGCAGTATTTCCCAGCACCAGATCCGCCGCAGATGCTTCGACGTTGATAAGCTGTGGAATGTTAATTTTGTAGTGTTTTATGTTATTTTTAATGTAGATGAGAGTGCCTCCATGACTGCCGTAGTGTCGGTTGGAGTGAATGTGTGAGAAGTTAATAATTTTTGGGGGCTCATATTTTAAATGTGTTTCACCAACGCAGACGACATCTGCGTCGTATCGTTTTATAAAATCAATGAGCTCGCCAATTTTACCCTTTACACCGTTAGCTTTTCTAGCCGTTTCTATTTATATTTTGGAGATATTAAGCCGTCTGCATTACATAAATTTGGATTTAAGCTTGGGAAATTGGATCTTGTTTTAGTTGAAAGCTTAACAACAGCTTGGGTATCATTTAAGCGTTTATGCATCCTATTAAAAATATTAGGATTGCTCATGACCACTTAATAATGTCCATTAGTAATTAGATTTGTTTACAGAGCCGATTACAGCCTGGACTTTGTACGACTAATGCTAATTTATGTTCTGATATATTATTATTTGATTACGACGGAGAACCGTCGAGCCTAAGCCCGCAGACTGGGAAAAGGCTTAAGGGATTCAAAGGAAGTGATGCCAATCCATATCGGGATCTTGCTCGTCATTTGTCTTCATCAATTGTAGAGACGAGGATCAATCCGTGGGCTTCGAGCAAAATCGGCAATATTACAAATGGATGAATTCGTCAATCCGATGCTAATCAGCGTCCGGATGCGATCTTTGCTGCGAACGATAAGGGATGCGAACTTCCAAATTCGCACAGGGCGCGGAAATGTTGGATTTTCCGAGGGTGTGAACCGTCGGAGGTGTCTACGAAACCGGATATGGGAACTTAGTTCCGGCACGTGTTGCGAGTGAACACCTCGAGCAGAAAATTTTGCTACGATGGCATTATCCTGCAAACCTTAACAGGGTTTGCATACAAGGACTCGGCGTATTTATACGCAAAAATATGCCCTAAATATAAAAATATAGATTTAAAAAAATCGAATATTTTTGTCGATTACATACGAAATCTAACTGCACGATGCTTAATATATTTATTAAAAAAAAATATGACAATCTTATATGGCATCCATCCAGACGGCGTTAGGATGTGCCTTCAATTCCCACGGGGATGAATTGAATTTTCCAGGTCTTGATTTCAGATTGCATCGCAATTTCTGCATATTTTTACTATTAGAAGTAAATCGATCTCGAAATTATACCAAATGTATTTTTGCATACATAAATAAGGACGCTCAATTTTTGAATTTGAATAAAACGAGTTTCGTATAAGAAATCCGCTTAATTTTTCGTTAATTTGAAAGAATATTTTATGGCATTAAGTATGGAATATGACGTCGTTCAAATGTCCGCCGCGGCTTCGCTTGGTGGCACGTATTCGGGTGGTCCAATTTTAAGCGATTTTGTCGCATAAATTTGGTTGAATTTGTTGGATGGCGTTCGTTTCGCTCACGCAGAATGTCCGTCGTCGCATGCGCTGTGTGGTACGTAGCGCCGTCCTGTTGGAACCACATGACGTCAATATCCATATCATTCAGTTTAGGTTACAAAAAGTTGCTGTCTCCAATTCATCAATCCAAAAATGGGGATCGTCGCTAAAGATGATTTTTTTGGCGAAACGTTTCTCGAACGGAGCACTAATTTTGAAAATAAAATTTGATAACTTGTATACGTTGTTCAACACTATATATTATTGAATAATTTATAGTAAATTTATTAAATATTGCTTTAATAGTATGGGTGCTATGACCTAAACAAATTTGAGCGTTTATATTGAATGATCCTGTATTTTTTATACCAAGATTCTATTTAACCACTTTACCCTATGGCGTATAGGCATTTGAGTTTTGTAACTCCTATTTTCTCTAAATATGTTTTTATTCAACACGATAAAAAGAGAGAGAGGTATCTGGCTGTGGGAAGGACACCTTTCCACAGCCAAGGTTAACCGACGACTTCTCGAATCCCACCATTACTATTTTTTTTTGTCGAAATTATCTTAATCCCTAAATAAGTACTATCCCAGGGTATGAGATCTCCCACTTATTCAGAAAGAGCAAGACGAATACAGACAGAGACGGAGAGCTTCCTCGCATACATCGCACGATTGTATAGATTGTTAACCCAAATTTATCGACTAATAATGATTTCGATTTTAAGTTTGTAATTTGTTTACCCAAAAAAATTACGGAATATTGAGTGCTATCGACAGTGTTTATCTATTTAATTGTTTGCTGTTCGTCGCTGCTTGTTGAATGAGTCTTTGTCCGATTATCATTTCCTTCTAAAGCAGGAGCATATGAATCGATTTCTTGTGTATTGTTTATGTAAAAAATTACGTGGTCTTGTATGCTATCAACAGTGCTTATTTACAATTGACTCTGCCTCGAATTGAAGATTGTCTTACACTGATAAGAGCCGAAAGAAAGTAATCAGCGTAAAGCGATTATGGCATCAACGACTTCATCGATTTTAAATTTGAGGAGTGTGCAAAAGGTTAGCCTTTAGCAGTACATATTGGGTTAAACTAAAATTTATTAACGACAAGGTTGAGAAGGTATCTTAGACAATTTCATCATGGTGAAAACATTTATTTTTTTTGCTATAAAGCATGTATACTGTTTGCTAATCTCACCAGCTCCGCTACACCAGACCAATATGCGCCAACATGGTGCATCCGTTAAACGTCTCGCAAAACTAATTCCACACACAAACAATATCGGTGTTAATTTAAAAACCTTATAAGAATTTACACAATTCAAATACTTTTATAGTGGGTTTATATCTAAATATATTTTTCCTGCTGTTAATTCCTAAAGAAGACTCCTACTATTTCGATCTTGATGGCTTATTGTTGTTGGCAAATCCAAATATAATAAGAATGCCTTCACAAGTCGATGTTTAAGTTGCGATGAAATCGAATTCCCTCGCCCTTCAAAAGCACTTTGTTCATTGATAATGTGTTTAATCACGTCTGAAAGTCTCCCAGTTGATGTTCAACATTAATTAAAAGCGAACATGACATCAAAATAGGACCGGAAGAGTTCTGCAAGGGACGCTATCGAGGCTGCCGTCGGAATTTAATAAAATATTTCGAAACTGTCGGTCGCAGATAACCGCTTAAAGGATTCTCACAAAAACATACAATGTCCTCGAAAGACAATGGCTACTATCTAAACAAGATCTGTCTGCCATAGAACAACGGAGTATTCACATCAAAAGTCCATCGGTGTGAAATGAGATACTGGAGCATACTTTGTCCTTTTCGAGATCCCAAACCCGTGAGACGAGAGCGTATGGCGATCACTATGATATTATTTGTTTATATTAAATACGGTCTCGAAAGGATCGAGGGCTTAGGGTTAATATTCAATTTCGTGGGAGTCGTATGGATCGTTTTGTATTGACAGCTCCTTTCATATTTGAAATTTAAAATAGATAAAAATGGATGGGTTTGATCTCTGGCGAGATTAGGTTAGCTTTCAGCGCCCAGAAAACCATTTAAGGATAAGCTTTTCATAAAACAAACTTTTGAATATGCCGCTCGAATATATTTTAATTTATTTTGTTACGTTCGAATATGATTTTATCCCAAAAATAGGCCACAGGATAGATTTTTTGGGAGGATCACCCAAAATATTAGGGGTCCCATAAAAAATGTCGTTTATTTTCAATTCAATTTAAAATACTTAATTATGTTTATCAAACCTTCTATAGAATTGAATTTCTGATCATACAGTGTTATAATAATAATCAAGCAAAAATATTCGCATCTAATGAAATTCAATAGAGATGTTAGAATTGAAATCTAAATGTTAATTTGTCATAATTAAATTAATTAGGGTGAAAATTGACATATATGGAAAGCAAATTCGATTCATAAAATCGAATCAATTGCAAAAATATTGATTGATGGGAATCTTAGGTATTATTTTCTAAAGGAATTGCATTTTTTTGCACTTCATTTCAAATGGAAGGATTTGTGTCAGATAAGCATTTTTTTAAATCCCTTAAGTGGATATGACGTATATATCCGTCAAGGCCAAAATCCACGCAAAGTGGGTATGACTATATGATATATCCGCACTGTGAAAGTTAAGCAAACCTCAATAGAAAATGACGGATATGTCCGATTGCAGTGTTGTGTACGTTTAATGTAAGAATGATTCGAATTGTTCGAACTTGATGATATACTATTTTCGTATACGGGATATGACGCGAAAAGATCGAAATGGCGAAAAGATCGCCTCACTACGGATGACACTTTTGACAGTAAATCAAAACGTTGAAGGGGTTAATGAACTTGCATGTTATACAAATTTGAACAAAAATTAAAATTTGTCAAAAAATAATCAAACAAAAAGATAATTAACCTTTTCGTTAGTGAGCAAATTTAAAATCGATGAAGTCGTTGATGTCATAATCGCTTTACACCGATTACTTTCTGTCAGCTCCTAATCAGCGAAAGACAATCTTCAATTCGAGGCAGAGTCAATTGTAAATGAACACTTGCTAGTGCATACAAGACCACTTTATTTCTTTACATAAACAATGCACAAAAAATCGATTCAAGTGGTCCTCCTTTAGAAGGAAATGATAATTGGACAAAGACTCATTCAACACGCAGCGAAGAGCAGCAAGCAGTTAAATAAACGAACACTCTCGATAACATACAATATTCGGTCGTTTCTTTGCGTAAACAAATAACACACTTGAAATCGAAATCATTATAAGTGTCAATAAATTTGGGCTTAACGATCTATACAATCATGCAATGCATATGAAGAAGCTATCCGTCTCAGTCTCCCGAACTGCGCTAAGTTCTCTTTGTCTCTATCCGCCTCGGAGCTTCAATGCACAAGAGTGCTCTTTCTGAATAGTGAAGGTCAAAACGGATATTTCCGTAAGTACTCACGAAAAGGTTAAGCATTTCTTCAAAATCCTGTGGTAGGTTGTGGGAAGTGGGTTAAGTATTTAAAACAACGTTGCAAAAAAAGCAATGTATTTCTAAAGGGCAGTTACAGTATTATTAATTATGAAATTAAATATGGTCAAACGATAATAGCACAGGTATGTTGTGATTCCGCCAAAAACGATTAATACATGCAATTTATGTAAAAAGAAATAAATGAAGTAAAAACGGGTCTCAATATCTATTTTTATTCTCAAATCATTTTTTAATGCAAATCTGATATATAAAAAAAATGTTTGTTCGTATGTTATGCGCTGCCATACCGTTCATCAGATTATGATAAAATTATATCTACTTATTGCTATGAATTGCGCGAGTAACATAGGCATAGTTTTGTAATATATGAAAATCAATGTTTGTTTGTTCGTATTTGATGCACTTCCATACCGTTCATCCGATTGCGATAAAACTTCGTCTAATTACTATTTACACTTGCGGGAATAACATAAGCATAGTAAAATATTGTATGGATGCACCATTTTGGCGTATATTGCTCTGGTGAAATGAAGTTTGGGCTGCGGGACGGGAAGAGAAAGGATGCGCGCGCAATACGTTTGTTAAGTCGGTCTTTGAGATGAGAGCACGAATATGTTTTAGGATTTCAGCTCTTCGGCTCACGCTACACGTGACCTGAAGCAAAAAACCACGTACTGCGTTTCTTTTCAAATAATTATTAAGCGTTTAGAAGAAGGTTGTAGCTATCGAAGGAGATTAAATAATTAGCAATAGATTTTTTATTAAATCAATAATTTGATTTACACGCCAAGTATAAAAATTACACCAGCTTTAATATACTGTATCCTCGAAAATATTCTATATTGTCTACTACCCACGATGGAAGCTAAATAATAGAGGATTTTTATTTTTATGGTTTCACAGGAGGCTGGCAAGGCTTGCCTCAGCATTATTACTTTTCGAACATCCGCCAATGTGATCCCTTAATTCATATATGATCCAATCTATGGGTTCCGCCTTCCCGTTGTACGTTAACGGAACCTGATCGGTATTCTCTTTACGTCATGTTAACAATGCATGCTACAAGTTTCATTATGGAAGCGTTGGCAGTTTTGCTTTGTACTTCGGCTGTGGAGACATGAAAAACTGGTGTGATTTCGTAGAAAAGCATCCGAAAGAATGTTCCGTGTTATTTTTCCATTTAGTGTAAAACAATGCGACCGTATGAAAGCCGCGCTCTGCATATAAAGTGGAAATTACTCATTTCAATCTGCACTTGAGCTTTTCGGATTGAATTTTTCATGTTTTTCTGTGTTCGCATTGAAAGAAACATTTCTATGAAAGCAATAGGGTGCGATTAAATTCGATTTGAATACATATTTTGCATACAATAATGGCGAGCAAAATTTTCATTGTGCATTTTCAAAGGCTGAGCTGAAGTTTCTTTGCCATTGAATCTCTTTTGGCTTTATAGTGAAATGAAATGCATAAATGTAATATTACATTCTATACTGGCGCCGAGGAACCCGTTCCTATTTAATAGTCAAAATACCTTGATAAGATCCTTGGTAATTGTGTAGACTGTATTATACAAACTTGTATATTAGAAATTATTCGAAATTAGACAGATATACACAGATTCTAGAATAATGAAGGCTATTTAAATGATTCTCGCTTTGATTTCCATGGGCGTGGTAGGGTTAATTGCTTTGAGCGTCACGAAAACTGAAACACCGCATCATAGACACACTACGTGCATACGATACATCATTTTTGCTATGTACGTGTGTGGATCTATAATTAACATAAAAGAACCACTAGACTAGTAGCGACCTATTTTATTATATATTACACAAACACATCTTAATCTTTTAGCTAACAGTTTCAACGTTAAAGGTTCAGTTAACGCACATTTCAAAGGAAATGAGTTAATTTTATATATAATACAAGTGCAACTATAGGAAGTCCTACAATTAAGCTATCAGATTTATAACTCAATCGTCATGGCTTCAAATCTACAGGAGGTGTGGCTGACGATTACATTTTTAAAATATATTCGCTATGAAAAATCATGCCAAAATGGTTGGCAATAGTCTCATAAATGGGATTGCTGAAAGCTATTAAAAAAAACTTATTTCAAATAATTAAATATATTGGTAAACGTGTGATGTGTTGTTCTGTTTCGGTGCGAACGTTCCAGAAATAAAAAAAAATATATACCAAGGATAAAACTATTTATTAAGTTGTTCGTTCTGTAAATGTAATCAATAGCGTAAGCGCAGTGTGAAACAAGAATTATGACATAATGATCAGAAAGACATGTCTCAGAGTGAACTGCGTTCGGTTATCTTCGTCGTTGCGACTTCAAGACCGCAATCCGTAACAATGGTCCCGACCCACGAGTCGGCTGCGATGAACGACGGAAAACTTTTATGATTTAATTCGCTCGGTGATGATGAATTAAAAAATGGGGCAGGTGCTGCAGGTGATCAATAAAATGTCGAACAATTGGCACAACATATTTATTCATTTAACCCACAGTAGAAAAACCAGTGGCAAGCAAGCGAGCATGCGTGATACGTCTTTTTAATTTCGAAGTTGGTAGTCTTCTCGAAGATCCTCCCCCATCGGGGTTCAGAAGCGAAGAGAGAAATCTGTGATGACACCTCATGGGAGGAACTCGAAGTTGGTTGAGTCCCTTTTTGAAAACCTGCCGCCCTTTAGACAATCTACCACTATTTTGACAGTCTGCTGCTGTTTTGATAATTCGTCGCTGATGTGGTAACACCTCATTGGAGGTCGGGAATGGCGTCATCATCCGGGTATTAGCCCTTTTTTGCAGAAATCTCTTCTTGAAAGTAGAAAATCTGAATCAGATAGGCTTGCAATTTTTCCAGGATTTTCTTTCGCGTTATTAGCATGTTTCTGTATGCTTACAAAATTCTTACTGTCATGTATAATGTAGTAGATGCTAGATTCTACGTCATACTTTCGTCATACGTCATACGAATGGATGGGAATAGACGGGCGTCGAATAAAAATACTCTCTTCTCTAAATAACTATTTGAGAGAGAGAGAGAGATCTGGCTGCAGGAAGGACGACTTCCCGCAGCCAAGGCTAACCGATGACTCTCCCGACTCCCACTTCCTGCGGGTCACTACCCAACCGGCAACGGTGTACGCGCAAGAAGCGATCTGTCGGTATGCAGGTGTAATGTCTCCGCAGGGCCACAAGAGATGGCGCTGTTAAAATAACACATTGCACCTGAAGAGAGATGGAAGATGTCGCTGTTAATAGCGCTACTACGCGGGGGTGATAAATCGCTCACGTTACATTACATTACTCTATACGCGGTAATTAAAAGTTTCGCGCAAAACAATACCCAAATTTTATCAAAAAGGCTTTGGTTTTATTTCAGTTATATTAACATGTCTGTAGCATATTTTGATATATTAAATTTAAATGGATAATGAAACACTAAATGTTGGTAACAACTGTATGAAAGCTTCATTTGGTATGCATTAATTTGTATTGAAGCACGTATGAAGTTGCATCACTCCCAATGTGTAATTAGTTTTATACACTGCATGTACGTTTCTCTCAGAATAGAGTCATTGTGTATTAATTAAATGTCTCTAAAATACATTTAAACATTGTTTACTTTTGAAAAGATTAAGTCAAATTTATTGGGAAACGTAATAAGTTTAATGTTTCTCCATGTCATGAAAAAAACATCCCTTAATTGTTACGAGGACGTAATTGAGCTATTCAGTTGATTGTTAATTGTCTTGTCTTGAGTTAAAATCTATTTATGGATAATGTGCTTGTTAGTCATATTTAAACTTTGCGAGCTAAGAATACAAAAGTTAGTAATTATTAAAGTTGGTGATTAGCAGCAGAATTAACAGACTTTTCGCCCTTCATTAACCTAGCATGTTACATATATAACATTACAAAAGATCTTATGATTTTAAGATAAAGATGATGATATAATAATGGATAAAATATGATAAATTTATATAATATTATCTTAATAGACATAAAAATAATTCATCGTACTTCGGATTGACCGTAAGCAGTCCTTTTCCCATTTTCCTTGGACTGTGACAGACGAATTGTAACGTCCGACCAGCATCCGAAGAAGTATAAAGAGATCTAAGTGAGCGATAAGACCTTAAGAATATGCAAAAAAAGAAGAGGAAAGATCACTCCCATAACGCGATTATCTCTTACGCGCCCGTGAACAATATTTAATGCTCATAAAAAGCCTAATAAATCAGCTACTTTCGCGGGTATACAAAAAGTTGCGAAAAACGGAAATATACGACCTTCGAGGCCCTATATTTTTAATAGGTACGCGGAAAACTTCTCATCGTAAAAGCTAACTACCTTTTTAGAGAGACGTATCGCCGATAAAATATTATCTTCATGACGTGATCACTTAGCTTAATAACTCCAATGTACCTGCGCGTGTATCGTTGGGAGTCATCAAATAAAATTTTTCGAGGGCTGTAAATGTAGGATCGATTGGTCCATAATAATTCAGACTGTTTGGAAATATGACCGAGAAAAGTCTATAAAGCAGAAGTTCATCCCTGGCTAAAAGCATTTGTGTATGTAACACATGGACATTGAAAAATATACAGCATTTACAAAATACAATATAAACTCATTCCAGTCCGCTCACACGAAAATCTGTCGCTTAAACGCCGCTTTTATAAGCTTATTAATACGAAAACACGTGTTTGTAATTTGAATCTTTAATGCATTAAAAACCCGAATGTGATATTTCAACATACACTATTTTTATGCGATTTTGAAGTTATGCGGTTTTCAAAAATAATGGAATCTATCCATCATTTTCCTATAGAGGACAAAAGCTTTTTTTTTTATGCGAATAAACAAAATCTAAAATAAACAAGTTACAACCGTTACAACTATCTACAGTGACTTGATAAGAAATTAGTAATTTTGGATTATTTGGTGAATGGACAAAATCCTACCGAAATAATCAAATCTCTCAACTTGGGATAGTCGACCATAAGAACAAACAAGAAAAATGAAGTCGCCATTAGAAAATCAGTCATCAATGGCGCACAATTTATATCGTATTCAAGAGATCCTTTATTTGAAAAACAAAACAGGAAAAGCACTTATAATTTGAATTGAAGATTTATCTCAAAAACGAATTCCTATGTGTAGATATTTAATTACAAGGCCGTAACTAGAGCGTGGCAAAGCAGGCGTCTGCCTCGGGCGCAACTGGACTTGGGGCACAAAACGCAGAATACCGACCCGGTCGAGAGTTATGCATGGTTTTTATTTTAATCATCCATTCTACTTTACATGAACCAACACTGATTGACCCTGTCCATTTTTATAATATATGCTAAATTGTCTGATCCCTCTTTTCTTCATTATCGTTATGTCCAAGTATGGCATCCGATCGCGAGCCTCTCATTAGTTATATCAGTGGTCCGAAAAGCGGACCGATTGAGCATACAAACGTTATGGCCTTACATCCATCCTCTTTTAGGGCTTTTTGCGGCATTTTCTATGACCTGTACGATCACGGAAGCAACGTAATGTCTAAACAGTAATTGTAGTTTTTACAACAGTAACCGCCATCTATTCATTAGTTCGGATACTTTTGGGACTATCTTTGTATATTATTTTAAATCAAACATTATAATTTAATATATTGCATTTATAATAGTTAAATTTAAAAAATAAATTGGATTCCGTTGTTTGATATGTTTCATGAACTCAAAGCAGCGAGCAGAATTCAAATTCCAATAGGAGGTTAACCTTTCATTTTATTTCATCAAGAAACAACCGCGCCCTATCATATGTATTTGATACACCATATGAAATTTTGAATCCTGTATTTATAATATTTCATATCGATATTCTTATTATTAGAATCGAGTTGTAGTAAATACATCATGGTGAATCAAAGACTAAGAATTGTGTCGCGAACTGCGTGAAAAATTGATGGTAAAATCGTCGTAAAGTTTGATCCCAGATTACATTGTTTTCATTTATTTGAATTTTTTTATAAACCTTTTTTATACGATTTTTGGAACATTCTATCACATTGATTTGAAGTTATGCGTTTTTTTTTTAATAATTAATCCCTTAGTTTTCCACGTAGTTTAAATCTTTTTTTATGCGATTTTGTTATATGCGACTCTTCGTAGAAAGTATCTATCGTATAAAAACAGACTCAAGTGTAAGTAATGATTTTTTTGAACAGAGTTTGAAAACCACTGATATATTTATGTAAATCTATGTAGTAAGACACTGGTTTGAAAATGCTACCAATTTTTATAAAGGAATCATTATTTTGCAAATTTTTCGGAACTTGCGCAGACTCTGGGTGACGCCTTATGCGGTACATAGCGGTCCGGAATGTGTTAGTATTTCCAATACATAAAATATTTAATCATGTAAATAATGTTGATGTTGATTATATAAAAGTAAACATCAAAATTAATTTATTGCAAGGTTATAAAGTGGTCTATAATTGAGTCAAATTTATAACCACATCATCATAGAATGATTTCAAATACATAGATGCATAGTGAGTTTTTCAGCAGATTTATATATATTTATTTTTAAATTAAGATTATGTATATTTTAGCAGATAAGTATATCATAATATGCAGAAATTATTGATGCAAACATTGATGATCTTTATACGCGAAGCGTTTGATTTCCGCGTAAATATGTATGCTCAAGTCGGTATTTTTACAATTCAACGTTTAATCCAATAAAATCCATACTGAAATCCATATGATAGTGTTTTTCCACATCATATCATCGTCCCATTACCATTTTGTAACGCTCCATTATTATAATTATTCCACAAACTATATGTATATCTCGGTATAATTTAATACGATAGCAGACCTACTAATTGGAGATGTATTGTACACAAATTTGAAGTTTCATACTGTGCACAATACATCCAACCTTCCGGCATACAACACTATTTTCAGCGAATTCAGCACTTGGTGGTAATCATGCATATAAAATTGATATTGTAAATATCCCCCGGTAACAAGCTTCGACCTTGATAATAAGAACAATGGTGAATTTTCGTTATTATCACAGGATGAAATATATATCAGTTTTAGGGGGTAAAACGTACACCCGCCGTTCTTATAAATTCATCGTTTGTCTGGGAGGAAAATCCGCTAATTATATTAATTTGTATTAGGCAAAGCCGCTTGATCTTAATACACTTCAAACGGGATTATTACGAAACTTGATTCAATTAAAGCAAATTTGCCCGAACTCACCCCGGCAGCGATAGGGTTTTTCGAGCCCACCCCTCGTAACTTTTCCCGTGACACTTAAGACGCCTCAATGCGAAAGTTATTTGTCGCGCTTAATGTATGCAAAATTTGTGTATTATGACGAAGTTTTACGTCACGTTTTCGGACTGACAGACATTGTTTATTCCGTCTCCAAGTTTTGTCCCGATGAGGACGTCGGAATGACGTGGGTAATATTGCAAACTTTTCGGTTAACCCATCAACTTATCCACTTCTGCGGACAAATGGCCTACTTGTGCTCTAGTATTTATACGGGAGGGTATGAGTACTTAAATGTCGAAATGGGAATAAATTTGAACAGAATGGAATTTATTTTTAAGTGAGCAATGCTTGAATGGAGATTCTGATATAATACATTTTCATATATAGGACTTTTGGGCTTATAATATATTTATGGTATTATATTATATGGATAAAGTATCAATTATTGCATATGTAGCGTGGGTGATTTACCATCCCCACATATAGCGCTGTTAACAGCGACATCTTACATCTCTCTTCAGGTGCAATGTGTTATTTTACCCAACGCCATCTCTTGTGGCCCTACGGAAACATTGCACCTGCATACCGACCGATCGCTTCTTGCGCGTGCACCGTTACCGGTTGGGTAGTGACGAGCAGGAAGCGGGAGTCGGGAAAGTCGTCGGTTAGCCTTGGCTGCGGGAGGTCGTCCCTCCTGCAGCCAGATTTCTTTCTCTCTCTCGTGTGGAATAAATAGTTATTTAGAGAAGAGAGTATTTCTATTCGACGCCCGTTTATTCCCATCCTTTCGTCCAGAAAAACCACAGCTCGATAGAAGAACGGATCCCTGCGTCAGCGCGGCCATCCCAACGAGCACGTAGATGCGGGGAGCCGCCCGGGGACGTTACAGTGACATAGGTATTCTGTAATAAAATTTCGTGGTTGGAAGACAAGAACAATCTTATTAGTATAAAAAAAACGGTTAATTCATATTATTAGTAAATTGAGACAACCAAAAATAAACTGTTACGTGGAAGGAAATCCTGGGAAAATTGTAAGCTTATCAGATTCGGATTTTCTATTTTAAGAAGAGATTTCTGCAAAGAAGTATTGGATACTTGGATGATGACGCCATTCCCGCTCTTCCATGAGGTGTCATCACATAAGCGGCGAATTATCTAAACAGCAAAATACTGTCAAAATATCGGCAGATTGTCAAAAAGACGGTGGGTTTCTAAAAAAGGATCTAAATTATAAACGTGTTCTGTCGTTCATTGCAGCCGACTCGTGGGTCGGGACCATTGTAACAGATTGCGCCGCAATCGATCTCGATCAATCACGCATTGCACTGAGGTGTTCTCAATCGCGGCATTTTGTAGCGTGAGGGGTTTAACATCCCCATGCGATAGCACATTACATCTTCCGTCTCTCTTTAGGTGCAATGTGCTGTTTTAACAACGCTATCTTTTGTGGCTCTGCGGAAACATTGCACTTGCAATTACCCACCGATAATTGCTTGCGCGTGCACCGTTGCCGGTTGGGTGGTGACACGCAGGAGGCGGGAGTCAGAAAGAGTCGTCGGTTGGCCTTGGATGCGGGAGGACGTCCTTCCCGCAGCCAGATCTCTCTCTCTCGTGGTTAATAAACAAGTATCTAAAGAAGACGGGCTTTTCGTTCGACGCCCGTCCACTCTCATCCATCCGTCCGGTTTTATTATGCTTGAAACCCGTAAATGATCCAGCAGGGCAGCATGTGGTATTACAACCCCATATAATTTTTTATCATTTGGCGATTATGTTTCTGTGAGAACGCTAGGTAATACTCATCATATCATCGATATTCTAATATGGAAAATATCCTAAATATTTGTTAACGCAAGCAGATGATTAACAATTTGCTTAGATACATTTTCACACGAAAATCTTGCACTCGGTCTTCCAATGGTGAAAGCATTGTTGTAACTCAAGTGTTTTTTGGGGTGGATTTGGTGTTAAACTGGATAGTGTTAATATTGGATTTGGTTTATAATAGCATTGGGTACACTATATGTATATACACTATGACAAATGGTGAGATTATTGCTGGATATATGCTCGATCATCTTGTAGAGAATTTCAAATGAATAATCTCATCTTACTTGACGGCTTAATGAGAATTTCTTCGGCATCCTTATAAATGCTGGTACGTCATGTATTATTTGTAATCGAATTTCATCTTCAACTTGGATGTTTTAATGTTAAATCTAATAGAATGTGGATTTGGATCTTTATATACATTATATTAAATCGCTTTCCTTTGATTAATGGAGCATTTTTAATGGACTCGAGTATCAGAACGCTGCAAATTCAAAGATCCAGTTTTCATGGCATAATAGCCCGACATCCATTTGTACAACTTACAACGTCAGATCTGAAGCGTTTCTTCCAGCAAACGTAACGCTACGCTCATATAGTGGATTTTGAAATTTTAATGGTCTCATATCTCCTAAATACCATGTGGATAGTTATGAAAAGTTCGAGAATTTCCACCGTACGAAGATAAATTTCCAACATCCTGAGATATCAATTTCGCGAGTGTTCGTGGCAGAGGCGTGTTTATACTTGGAATATTAATAAAGCATCTCGATGTCGGCTGTAATAAAACAATCCTCGATGAAGCTGCGAAGAAGTCCTCCGGAGTACCTGAAAATAGGATAACAATGCCTAGGAACATATTTTCGATTCAACGACGCCCTCGTACGAGCAAAAGCAATTATCCGCAATTGTAAATGCTGCCGAATATTTATAGACCTAACACGTCACGTTTATTGCCTTATAAATCCGCATGAATATTTTATTAATATGTATAGGGTAAGTAAGATTCATGGCATCCAGCGTATTTATGCAGATTAACGCGTTTCCAAATACGGCGTCGGTTTATATGGGCATAAAATAAATAAACACAAAAAGTATTGATTAAATGCATTGAGCATCCGGAAGACTTTAATTTCCGGTCCAGATGGTGTTACCAATGTGGTACTCAATAGAGGAAAAAATGCAGTGTGCATATTCGATTCATTTCCTATCAATTGAACGCTTTTAATTCGCCAGGACGAGCGCTTGTCAGTTGGAAATGCATTTGCTGAAATTGTATTTGTGGAAAATTATATTGCGAATGAAAACGTCTCCTCCTTTAAAAATAAATTTATTGTATTATGAATGCTCTATATGTTCCTACGTGTTGAAGGGTCGCGATGAAGCCGAGTGCTAGGATGGAGGTGATCGAGTGCTAAAGAAAATGCTCTCGTCTAAATTTTTATCTTTTATTTACGGAGAGATATGTTACAGCTATGAGTCTACGAGAAGGACATCTTCCCGCGGCCAAGGCTATCCGCCACGACGCCGTTAATCTTGAATACAGAAGATGTCACTGTTAATTTGGCGAATTGCATTTGCATAGATCAACAGCGGTTTTGCTTGGGGATACCATTTAGCTCACGCAACACTCTTATTATAAACACATTGGTTCAAATCCAGATTGCAGAGAAAATTTTCACTCTGTCAATAAATTTTGGGAGATCAGAAGATTTCATATTTTAGTTTGAATCTAAGTTTACTTTGATTTGCTGGATCTGAAAAAATAAATAATGAGGCGATTAATGAAATGCTATAAAGCTGTCTGTGAGTGAATTTATTCAGATCGTTTTTCACCTAAAGTTCCTATTCAAATAATATTATCCTAGGCCAAACAAGAAAATATCCTAAGAAAAATAATGATTGTAAGTCGGGATGATCAATTTATAGACAGATCCAATCGGATAAATAGACGACATTATCTAAAATACATAATATCTAATCTGATATCTCCTAAGATACTTGTTCCAGTTTATCTCTAAATGCAGATGTTTTAACAAAAGAAATAACAACAAAAAACGCCAAAAATATACTAATAGGCTTATAATTATATTGGCTGATTGGTTGAAATCCAGAATATATCCAGGGGAATAAAAATATGCTATATAAAGTCATTTTTAAAAATAAGTTGGATGTATTATATTAGTACTAGTTAAGCTGGTCCCTACCGCCCACTTATGGGTTTTGAAGTTTTCATGGTGGTTGGGAGGGATTGTGTCATGTTGCTTCGTCTATGAATGATAATTTAATTCCATAGAAGCTTGAAAGGTTCAGTAGCTATATAAATAAACTTAAATTGATTATAGAAAAAACGATTTGAAGGTATATGACTGTATGAAAAATTGTTTTAATGCAAATATTGCAGAGACTGATACAACTTTCTAAAACAATGGAAAATAACATTATATATGTAATAAATTAATGGGAAATAATACTCAATTTATTCGGGGCAGAGTCCCTGGGCCGCTCCCCGCTCCTATGTACTCGTCGGGATGACAGCGCTAACGCACGGGTCCGATCTTCTTTCGGGCCGTGATGTAGCCGGATGGATAGATGGGGATGGATGGGCATCGAACAGAAAAACTCTTTATTCAACACGAGAGAGAGAGATCTGGCTGTGGGAAGGACGTCCTCCCGCATTCAAGGCTAACCGACGACTCATTCTCATCAATCGGTCAGTATTGCAGGCACAATGTCCACTCATCGTCCTATCTCATATCTTGTAAAATCATGTTTAAGTGTTAATAATATTATGATCAAACAGAAAAATTGTTGTTTGAAAATTTTCGGAAAAGAATATTTTTATTCGTTCCTAACAAAAATTGAACCAGATATAATTTGAATGACCTCCACTCAAAAATGATGAGTACTTTGCAGTTGTATTCAATTATTATATACTAGCTGGTACCTGAATGAATATTTTTTTTTGTTGGTTTTATTATAAATATGAACAAACATACAAACATAGATTTTTTTATATATAAGTTCTACTTAAAATTAATTGAACTATACCTATATTATTTGAGAATATGCAAAAAACAAGTTGGAAAAGTTTTATCGCAATCGAATGAAGAGTATGGCAGCGCATAAAATACGAACAAACAAGTTTTTATTTTTGTATATTAGACTATATCTATGTTATTCGCGCAATTCTTAGCAATAAGTGGACGAATTTTTATTGCAAATTGATGAACGGTATGGCAACGCATTACATACGAACAAATAAGAATTCATTTATATATATAAGATTTACATAAGTTACAATAAAAGACTAAACGTATACCCAAACAGAACAGTTGAATGTTGAAAATCAATGAATATAATACTCAAATATATATATATATTTAAATGCATACTTTTGATAGAAGTCTACACTTCACAAAGGCATCTAAATGACGACAACCGTCTCCAGTTTGAGCACATCGAAGCATGCAATAAGCTAGTTAAATTCCCTCGGGATACATTGTGGTACATCATCGTCAAGTTTTAATACAGCCAGAACACGAGAAAGCCATCTTCAGACGAGACGATCTAAATGCAGTTGGCTACAACCATATAAGAGGCATGCATCGCTGTTTTATTCCGCGAAATCCAAATGACGAGACGTCACGATCCGCGGAGGACGTAAGGGTTTAAGTTTATAAATGGCTGAAGTGGAGGGCGAATATATTCAATTGAAAATGGAGAATGTGTCGGGAATGCTTGATTTCAACGGATGTATCAGAAATGGAATCACCTGTGGCATAATTGAATTTACAGAATAAATAGAGTACAGGGTTGTTGCAAATAATAGAATAGAATGAATTGAATGTGCTATGTTCCGATAAAAAATGTGAGCAATCCAACAATCCAATTATTCATTCATTGTTCCCAGAGCTACTGAATAAATACGTTTTTTTAAAATTGTGTTTGCAAAATTTAGCTTGATAAATCAAAAAGGAGAGCATAAGAGAGAACAATAAAACCCTTTTTGATCCCTAAAAGCTTTAGTTTAAATAACAGCCTAATTTTTTAATGAAATTTAAATATAAATTTAGATTTTTTCAAACTGGAATTGGATCGAAAACTGGTAAAACCGTTATATTTGTCGGAAAATAATCGGAACTGAACCGGTTCGAAGAATATCGTTTTATTGGTTCGAAACACGTCTTATGCGAAAGAAGGTTTGTTTGATTTTTATGTTCATATAACTAATCCTGTTCAAATAATATTGATATCAATAAGAATTCCAGCTTGTAATCTTAAGTTATTATGTATATTTTTAGCTAATCTCTTCCTATATATTTGCTATTCATCCAGATTGGGACAATAAGGTTTCAATTAGTTTCCCAGTGTTATGTACTCCATGCTGGGATTCCCAAACATCCAGGCTTTTTTGCAATAAAAGACAGATTTAATTGAAATGGAAGAAAGGTGGACGAAGAAAATATTCCATTTGATACCCTGGTTAGCAATAAGGGAATAAGCTAGATCGGATGTAACGATGAGATAGCAGAATTTCAATCAAAAACAGGGGATTTAAGTGGCCAAAAGATCACGTTGAATGCCTTAAATGTGTTAAAAAACTATTAAATATATATCAGTATTCTGTATGATTAAATAAAAAATGTTTTTCCATAAGATAATCAAAATGCCATCAACATCAAACAGGATAACCTCCTGAAAGGATCCCTTGTTAGGGATCATCAGCTTTGAATTCCTAACAGTGGCTTTGGAGCTCCGGTAATTGAATTCTCCAGCAATATTGGTGGCCATGGCAAGACAATATTAAAAGAATGTCTTGAGCAAGGGATTAAGTACAGCACGGCATAAAAATGCCGACACTAAAGCATACCGCGGTAAGTTGATAAGCCTTCACGGAGCCCGCTGCCAAGCCCCCGAAATAAAACACAAGCATTTACACAAATGAGCCGATGTCCCCATAAATAAGGGCTCGGAAATTCCTGAGGTATGTTCAGTAATTCCACGTCTCACATTGACAGTGACAAATGCGGGCTACCCTAACCCCCGAATAAGAAGGACCCTAAAAAAGCGGCTCTAAAAGGACCCCATACGTGTTCGGGGGGCCCCCGCATAAAAACGCGAGCCAAGACCGCTCAAGTTGATATCAAGGATGCAAGGCGTGTGCGGCGCCCTTTAAACATCCTCAAAGGGTGCGTCGCAGATGTACATTATTTGAAAATCACATTTCATCCCAAATAATAATAGAGCCTGTAAGGACCTGGCGGAACTCGAAATTAAGGGCCCATATAAAGAAAACGAATGGACTTGTTGGAACCTTTCCCGAAATGTGTATTCGAGCACTTATCAGCTCCGACTTAACACCCAGCACATTTCCACCCTCTTAGGTCTTTTACGTATTTGTTGGAAAAACACATTTAAAATGCATTTTATTCAGGCAAAGATAAAAATAAATGTGATATCGGATTTGTTTTTTTTTGTAATTTATACGATCTATAATAGTATCGAGTCGTATGATACAACATGTGTGCCATAGCCCGTATATATTATGACTTAATTATTAATTATTATTAAGCCCAGGCGAAATGTATCATTGTAACCATGCAGCATATACAGTGTAAATTAAAAACGTAATTGCGTTATCTCTCATCTCTATCATCTATCCTCACGCTCACGGAAGTGCTCACACACGCCCTAGATGAGTATTATTTATGAAATTTAACAAACATTTGTACGATAAATGTGTTCATCGTTTGACCTAAAATTATCTAAAAATATTGAAAAGTTTTTATTTAATGAACAAAAAACCACAAAAAATGTTGGTAAAAATACATTATTTTTCTTCGATCGCTTACTATTTTTTTTATTTTCCAATATTTATTTTTAATAATAGTTCAAACTATACACAATATTGTATAAAGCTAAAATATGTTTAATTTTTTTGCTGAAAATTATCTGTCAAGTACTTAGGACTTCCATGGTGAAGAATGTCATTGCTCGTGTACCGAGATACGTAGCTCCCTCCACTCCCAACAGATAAATAGGAGTTTTCAGGTAGGAGAAGTTTTGAGAAAAAGCAGCGAAACCACTGTAGTACAATAATAGTAATGCACATTAATAACTACGCGTTAAAATAAGAGAGTCGACCGATAGCCTTGGTCTCAGAAAGATGCGTTCTTGCCGCCGGTTCCCCAGTAGTCTCGTAGCTGGGGTCATTCGCTTCGAGGAATTAGTGTGCCTAGGGATTCTATGCCCTCCCTACCATATGTAACATATATAGGTTTTAAGCAGTATTTTAATTATGATTGCATATAAGAGCAGATTCTTGTTAGAAGATTATAAGACTTAAAGATCGATCTGCCCTAAACAACTTATATTTTTTTCGGCAAACACGCTGAAAGATAATATTTAAAAGAATTTATTAAGCTACATCGAAAGCTTTGATGTTTGCATAAAAACAACAGTGTCCTGAGGGCTGAATATTGGGGATTAAGCTCATGATTAAATAACAATTTAAATTTTCAAAGTAAAACAAACACTAAGAGTATAAATATTATCCCCGAGCTCAACTATTCATATTGACGATACTTAAGCCCTCGGTTTGTATTATGTTTTCTGTATGTAAATTTTAGTTTTTCGTCGCGAGATACGTCGGCATTAATTTTGAAAAATTCGATGGCTATCTCCGAACGTCCGTTTTATCAATGGGCTTAATTTGTACGATCTGTGGATTATCAACACGAACGACAGTGGAAACATAAATCTTATTTCCTAAATTTTATAATCGGATTAGTCCGACACGCTACCAAAGTTAGTCCTCGCCATGCACAAAAGAAATATGGGTTCCCGGGCGTTGCAAGCTCACATCGGAAGATGGATGTTGATGGATGTTCATTGTTCCGGATGGTGATCTACAATTTTGCTAGGACTTTATGTGACTGTAAGGACGCCGGTCGAATTAGCTAAAACTTATTACTTTTGAGTTCTAAGAGCAGCTCTAATGTCCGATAGAATAGCATTTGCCGGTTAATGGGTCGGATGTAAAATTGCGAAATGCGATTTTTATGACTCCGGCCATATCCAGAGGACTTTATTTATGGCCATATTATATGTCCTTATTCGGCAAGTTGTGCTTTTAGTGGCGTGTTAGCTAAATTACTAAAACTAGCAATGTGCTACAAAGAATTTATGGCGCAATTTCGTTTTTTTCTGAATCATTTGAAATGGAGATGAAATTGTTTGAATGTGCTTAGGATGAGTCTTAACTAGGATCCCGGGATCAGTCCCCGGACCGGGATTTTCAGTAGTTTAAGAAATTACATTGATAAATTTGATCAAAAATTACTAATAAGTCTATTTGTTTAATATAAAAAATAACTTGAAGGCGAAAGAATTTTATTTATTTAAGAAAAGATAAAAATACAATTAAAAAATAGATAAACAATACACAAAAAAAAATAATCAAATACTATTTTGAAAATATGCCCGAAGTAACATTAAACGATCGAGTGTTTCGTCATTTAGTCTGGATCTGATTTTGGAAGTCAGGCAACTTGCTGCTGAAAATGTACCCTCAGCCTCCACACTCGTTGGAGGTTCGTCATCAGATATTTAAATGCTAGTTCGAGTTGATAACCGCGTTAACCCCCATTTTCGCAAAATTCCCGATTTCCCAACTAATTATTTATTTCCGTCGCTGCAGATGATTACTTATATACTATAATACTTTGATGTGATTCGTAATTATATTACGGAGGAATACAAAAATTCTGAAGCCCGTATCTAGTATATTTCATATCGATATTCCCATTATTAGAGTCGAGGTGTAGTAAATACATCACCGGTAGGGAATGGATAATATAAAAATTTAAAAACATATATGTACTGTATATATATATGTATACATAGATTAGACAGTTACTGCCCCTAGGTGTTGCCTAAGCTCGCCAATTAATAGTTACGCCACTGTTTTTATGTGTCCAGATTTCGGCGGCAATGTCTCGATTTAGTAGCCTTCATCGTGCTGGTGAGGTGTATGATTCAAACCCGAATTTTTGCCCAATCCTAAGATCCGGGACCCTTAAGATTCAGGTTTGAATATTTTTTAATGATTCAAAAACCAAAATATATGAGGTACGATTAATATTGAATGTCATTAATATAGAATTGTGTTTTAGTATAGTGAGTTAGTTTAATGTTAAAACCTTAATCATTAACATTGACGACATATTTTATAGTAAAAGATAATATCGAATTTTATCTAAAATATTTGAAATTGGTGGGCTGAAAATTAATGCACACAAGCTTGTAGCTCGCGAACGAAATGATCTTTAGAAGCGCACAAGGGGGCATGTAGAAGTAACACTTTTCCTTAATTTGAGGTTTGGATTTGAGATAGTTGGGTTAATCTAGCTTATTTCAGAAGCGGAATTATGAAGACGTGTTCAGGTGCGAGTTAAACAGCGTGCTGTTATCGAATTTTTAACTGTTAAAAAAGAGACTCCTACTGAGATTCATTAGCGTTTAAATGCTGTTTATGGTACGTGGGGAAATCTGAGCAGATTTAATTCGCGAGATTAACAGCGACATCTTCCGTCTCTTTTCAGGTGCAATGTGTTATTTTAACAGCGCCATCTCTTGTGGCCCTGCGGAGACATTACACCTGCATACTGACAGATCGCTTCTTGCGCGTGCACCGTTGTCGGTTGGGTAGTGACGCGCAGGAGGCGGGAGTCGGGAGAGTCGTCGGTTAGCCTTGGCTGCGGGAGATCGTCCTTCCTCCAGCCAGATCTCTTTCTCTTTTGTGTGGAATAAATAGTTATTTAGAGAAGAGTCTTTCTATTCAACGCTCGTCTATTCCCATTCATTCGTCCAACAACATCACGGCCCGACAAAAGAACGGATCCATGCGCTAGAGCGGCTATCCCGATGAGCACGTTGATGCGAATGAATAATTGGTATACCGTAAAATCTGTACATGATGGGTATAAAGAGGCTCTGGGAAACCTTAAGTTTGAATCAATTCTAAACCCTCCTTATTCCTCCAATCTAGCGCCTTGTGATCTCAAAGGTAATTTTTACACATCGGATGATGAGGTGAAGGCAGTTATCTGATGTACCTATTTCCCGATATTGTTATTTCTTTTTGTTCGCGCTCTACAAATATGTGTGCATTAGTTTTCAGCCTACCTTAGCACATCAATTACAAACCATGCAAAAATGTTGGTCCTTAAATAAAAATAATAATTGAAAAGCATTAGATCCTATACTTCCTATATTTTTATTTAAAAAAAATAAAAAAATATTTAATTATAAAGTGATTGATACATATTTAATGTACTCTATCCAAAGTATTTCTGTTGTGGCTTCTAAAATGATTTCCAAATTGCATTGTTCGGTTAACATGGCTTTTGCATTAAATTTGTATTTCCAGAATCGTAGTCCATCTCCAATTCTATTATAGACATTTCAAAGTGAATACCCAGACGTTTTGAGAAGCCATGAATTCATCTCGTTGAAATTAAGTTGCTCTCTCGTCCACCAGCATCCTCGCATCCTAACAAGCCCTAATTACTATGAATTATGATCGATCCTCCGGACGAAAAAAAGGACTAATTTCATGCTCACAATTGAAGATACGAGCGGGATCTCCATGTAGGAATTTGAACCCGGACCACCCCCGGTGCTTTAAGAATCCGACATGTCTATTAAGACTATGACGAGTAAATTTAAGCCCCATGATAATTAATAAGCCTTTTATGCGAAGCGCATAAAAATAGTTGTAAAAGGAATAAGCGATTTTTTTTTAGTGTTTTTGATTCGAGATACCTAGCTTTTTAGTGCAGTCCCTAAAATATTAGTAGTTATCATAAAATGAAGGGGTTTTACGATTATTGCGATTGCTTAGGCTTTTACTTTATGAGAGGATATTGTTTATGGCCTAATTTATTAGCTAATATATATCTTTTTATTTCGGATGATAAAAATACGATTATGTTTTTCCATGATGCAGTGAATGACTTGATGGTTTCATTCATGGAATGGAGCAATGAAATGCCATTTCCATTGGGATTTTTCAAGCATTTTAAATAAATCCAAGCTAATTGTAATTGCTTTTTAAATTAACTACTATTTATGCCACTAATTTGAATGTGTTTTGAAATTATTTTACACGAGGCTCCTAAAGATGTTCCTATACTTGTTCGTATAAATTGGTGTTCTTTTGGCCCACTCTTTTCCCGATTAAAATACAAAATCATTCCTTGAAATACTTTCATAATTATTTTTTTTTAATGTAAAACTTATACATTTATTCAGGTTAAAATGAAAATATTATAAAATCAATGCAAACACCATATACAGTGAAGCTGTCAAACATACGGCCCGCGGGCCGCATGTTTGATCCATCATTTTTCTATAGAACACAAAGCTTTTTTTATGCGAATGCGCATAAAAAAATAAAACCATCCACATTTAAAACATCCAAATGTAAAAATACCGTTTCTTACAACCAACACGACAGTTTAATTCAGCCACTAGATTAGGGCATTATTTCTATTTTTAAAAAGTATTATATTAAGAAACTGGAGAATGAATCATTAACTGTACCTGAAGTTTGGAAAAAGTTTTCAATTTTGGACTGTATAAATAATGTTTCAAGTGCAGTATCTCAGATTTCTCCACACACTTTAAATTCTTGTTGGAAAGCAGTTTGGTACGAAAGTGTTACAGATGGAAAAATAATAAAAACTCCGACATTTTCAGCTGAAATCATTACTTCAGCAAATCAATTTGGTAGAGAAGGCTTTGATACTTTTTCTCAAAATGATGTAGATGAATTGCTTAAGGATACTCCTTTGAATGATATTATTGGTTTCATGTTATATGGCACCCAAGAAACCGAGAACGATATTGAAGTGGAAGAAACTTCTGCCCCACACTGTAAAAATTATACAAGAAGCTTAAGAATTGCATGTCTCCATATTACGAACTGCGTATAAAAATATTGGTTTATCTTCGTAAAGTTTTTTTTATGCGATTTTTGGTACATTTCTTCACATTGATTTGAAGTTATGCGGTTTTCTATGTAGTTCAAGTCTTTTTTATGCGGATTTTATATATCTATCGCATAAAAACAGACATAAGTTTATACTACATAAACACTGATTAAAGTTTTAGCTACAAAACAATTTATATTGTGTGAAATGGAGAAAAATACAAGTACAGATAGTGTAGGAGTCTACAGAGAACGAATGAAAGTAAATACATCTACAAGAAAAATGCTAACAAGTATCTTGAAAAGAAATAGATAGTATTGAGCCAGGTAAAGGGCAAAAAATAAAAGGAAAAAAAAGCAATGCATAAAATCAACTTTTCCTAAGGAGCTAAGAAGTTTGTTTTTTTTTCATCAAAATTTTGAACTAACTTTGGCTCCAATAAGTAATTTCAATATTTTGCCGTTCATGATTTTCTTCTTTTATCTTTTTTAGTATTTAAAGAAATAATGTTAAATGAAATACATTTATTAAATGAAGAAAACCACTGGTAGATGTAATTTTAAATATACTTAAATACGCAAACATCAAAGAAAGCTCGAACTTTAAATGCTTGTTCTCGATCATAACAATGTACATTACTTTCAAAAGTTAAATGAGGCATTATATGATTTAATTAACCTATACAAGTCCGTTGACTTATATTTAGAACAAATATTTTTCTTGCAATAAGTGAACTGTGTTTAATTTACATGCATCATAAGACTTATGAACTCATTCATGTTGTTTCCTTGTGATTAAAACTTTAAATTTATAATAACAATAAACATAAAACCTATCTTAAGCAATAAAGATTCACATAAATGTCACTTAGCAGTTTTTCAATCATTTAATATGTTTTTAACATGTTATGATCCGTAACCGCGTTTTTGCGTGTTAGCAAAATTATCGTTTTAATGCACTTTCTAATGCTCAAAGAATTAAAATTATTAGATATTTCGGGGGAATATACATATTTCCTGGATAATCAATACAAATTTGAGTCAGAATTGTATGAATAAATCGTTTTTTCTGATACAATTAATCACTTAATTGAGACAGCAAATGACTCGATGAACAACAAACGTGATCGGTCAAATTCACAAGTTGATTACGAAAAACACAATTTGTGTTTGCTCGGACGATATCTATTTTAATTATCACAACGCTTCGATTCAATAAGAAACTAATTGAGTATTTATGCTCTTTTTTTGTCCATTAATTTTCAATTTTGGATTTATCATAAAATGAAATAATGTTCATTGCACTAGCAATTTTATAATATCCTATGCTAAAAAGGCTTTAAAGATATGCAGTCGATAATTATGTGCAACTTTTCCGGTTGTGAATAGATGGTAAAGTTAGCGTTGTATCATGAAAAGCATATTTTATCATGGATTTGAAAAATTCATATCCTGATGTATCGGCATGTTTTGATAAAATTTGTTTTATTTTGCTTAGATCAATGTGAATTTTTATATATATTTAGGAATATTGTATCATAGTGTATGCAGAATTTAAATATGGTCTAACAAGCTTAAAGGACGACCCCCGCAGTGGGGGTCCTTAAAGTGATACGATACCAGGGATCATTAATAAAATGCACCATGTTGCTTAAGAGGATCAACGATAAAATACACTGCTATTAAGGATATAAATACATAAGTCGAACGATTTACACTTGTGGGAATAATATAGATATAGAGAAATATTGTATAGATGCACCATGTTGGCGCATATTGGTCTGATGAAATGAAGTTTGGGCTGCGGGGGCGGGGAGAGAAAAAATGCGCGCGCAATAAGGCGGTTAAGTCGGTCTTTGAAAGCGACGTACTACGTTTTTTTTAAAAATATATTATTAAGGGCTTATGGCATTGCCACGTATGCCAGGTATTAATGTTCAATCGATTCCATCCATGCGATCCATGCTTCATTTTCCCAGACCAATATGCGCCAACATGGTGCATCTGATAAATATTTCGCAAAACAAATTTTGTACACAAACAATTCTTACACTAATTCTATAATGTTCACGGAGGTGCGCACAACAACTTTCGAAAGTTTCATCGCAATCGAGTTAATGGTATAGGAGTGTATACAACACATGCATACATACATTCATATATATATTCAGCAGACTCGCAGTAGTCTGATAAATGTTTTGCAAGACAGTGTTGTATTGTCCAATATGTCGGACTATAGAGTACTGCCCCCGATTCCTTGTAATTTGAAAAATGATGAGATATCATATTATAGATTTAACGCCATAAAACCTGTTACCGTAATCAAACGTATTCCATGATGATTTTTGAAGTGTTTTAACTATCCCTTGCTAGCACAAAGTCTTCTTTTTTTGGTTATCTCCTTGTAAAACAACTCTGCTTTTATGGTCAATATGGGACCAGAAATAGATGTATGCCTATTTATTTCATGAGGAAACCACATATAAAAAGCTTCCCCTATCTCTGGATGTTCAACTTTCTTGTATTGGGATGTCGGACTACAGGGGGTGTCGGACTAGTCGCATGTAACTAGTCCATAATTATTATTTTAATAATATTTTATTGAAATGTAATATTGGTGATATCTGTATAAAGTATATTAAATAAATACGTTTAAGTAAAAATAAATTTTAATGACCTTTTTTGTGCATTTAAGTTGAAGTGAACGCACATATCTGTGCGCACGGTATTTATAGAGACAAGGAAGCCGCAGGATCAATCGAAGCAATAATATACAACTGCCACAACATTACGTGTATGTCGATATAAGAGAAAGAGACAAGCTTGTCATAAAGAAGCAGATAAAAGCCCCCAAAGACAGCACCATCTAAACGATTTGGATGTTTCTATCTATCCGATTATGTCAATTAGCGGAGCGTCTGAGTACTCATCGAACAACTCGTGTCACTCGAAATATCTCTCAGCATCAAGGGGCGGCAAAATATGATACGAAGCAGACTTCGATGTATATTCATAAAACATGGAGATTTCTTATGGATGTGCCGGGAGTATTGGAATGATTAGTAGTAGTGTGTCGGGGCTTAATTAAATTGTATGGTGGTCGACTCAATGAAATCCCACACGGCTCCCCATACATTTTGTTCTCCCGGGAATATCCCGTTAATTAATTATTAGTGGAAATCAAATATAACGTTTGTGCTCAAAGGTATCTACAATTTGCCTTTGCTGCCGCTCGATACGCGCCGATTGGAATTCAATTTTAATTTGATTGTGGTCGAAACCAAAATACGTTGAAATGGTGACCCGACTGGATGAAATCGCAAAATATACACGAATCTCTTTCATCAGGCAATATTCATCTTTTAATTCATTTAGGCGTATTTCAGGTACATATACTGAATCTGCGAGTATTAGTTACTGTGGAAACTCGACCGAGAGGCATAAAATTGGGATTATTACAAGAAAAACAACGTATATTAGATGAGAAGATATCCCCAATACAGATATTTGTTAAGAAAAAAAGCGTTTCATTGAAGGAAAAGTACTTTGATTATTTGAAACAGCGAGTGGCATGAAAAAGCAAAAATACTTGCTTTGTTCTTGTATAATTCAACATTATACTATATTAAAATAATTAGATATGATCAAGACAAAGAAGAAAATTGCCAGACTATTTTTATATGAAATATATTTATTGTGATTTTTTAGAGAATGTCGAATTAATATCCATATTACTACCAAATATTTGGATATTAAAAATGGGTTTAAATATTTATGGGATACATCAGCATAGAAAATTATGTTTTTAGAATTTATTAATAACATTTCCCATGGCCAAATTTTCTGAATGTTTGAGAAGCGAAAACGTTTCCCATGTGTTTAGAAAAAAATACCTAGCATTTCGGATCGTCTCTTTTGCCATTAGCGAAAAAAGCAAAGTGATAGCGCTACTGCTAATGTACTTTTCACTGTCGTTAGGGAAAACCCCGAACTATCATTTTCTTGAACTTCCAGCCATTGCGTATAGATCCAAATGATCATTAAATATGAGAATGGAATGCAAATTCAAAAATAAATTTGAGTATTTATTTTAATGACTGACATTATTTTTGGCTGCCATTGCGCACATGTCAGTCAGTCGTAACAAGGGCGTGGCAAAGCAGGCGCCTGCCACGGGCGCAACTGGGCTGGAGGCGCAAAGCGCAGAATACCGACCCGGTCGAGAGTCGCACATGATTTTTATTTTACTCAACCATTCTACTTTATATGAACCAATACTGTTTGGCTCTGTTCGTTTTTATAATAAATACTAATTTGTCTAATCCCTCTTTTCTTCGTTATCGTTGTGTTCAGGTATGGCATCCGATCGCGAGCCGCTCATTCGTCATATCAGCGGTCCGAAAAGCGGACCGATTGAGCATACACACCTTATAGTCACTCCGTCCTCTTTTAGCGACATTTTCTATGATTTCTACCATCACGGAAGCAACGTAGCTCCTAGACACTTTCTATCATAGTATTTCTTTTTTAAAACAATAACCGCCATATATACGTCAGGTCGGGTATTTTTGGGACTTTCTTTGTATATTATTTTAAAACATGCTTAGCAGTTAACTTTAAAAAATAAGAAGGGGGACGCTAAGTTAGATATTTGCCACGGGCGCTTCATACCCTAGTTACGGCTCTAGTCACTTATTTAAGCGTTTTTATTCACAGTAAAATATTTTACATGCATTAAAATCATCTAGTCCACCATTTTATCTATAGAAATTTGTGCAAATGATCATTAAAGTAGCCTTCGGTCAATGGAACGCCGGGGGTGATTCATAGAGAAAATACGGAAATTCAACATTTGATATGCATGTTAACCTGTATGGTAGGATGATCGCGTATTTGCGAGCGAATTCCAGTGATTCATAAATAGCACACTTGTATGTTGAGCTCGGAGAGATATAGAAACGGAGAGTATCTTGCAGATTGAGTTTAGAGAGAAACAAATTGTATAGATCGTTAACCCAAATTTATCGACTAATAATGATATATGAATGATATAATGAATCGATTTCCAATGTATTTCAAATGTATTGTTTATGTTTACGCAAAGAAATAACCGAATATTGTGTGCTATCGACAATGTATATTTGTTTATGTACAAGCTTTATACATTTACTTATACACCTGCTGCGAGACTGTTAGGAAACTGGCGGGAAGGATACGTATTCTCGCGTCTTCCGCACGTCTACTTTTATTAAATATCATTTAATTCCAAAAATATTTTTAATTTGATGAAGGCTTAATGTAGAGGAGAAGTAATTTTAATTTCATGCAATATAAATATGATATCATCAACGTATATCGCTTGGACTTTGTTAATGTAAATTTGTTTGTTGATGCAAATATTTCGGAGCTTTCAAGCTTATAGAATCCTCTGGGCTTAGAGTTTACGCCAATTAACTGAGATTGTGTAGAGGTTGAGCATTTTTACAGAGCTCGTGTATTTTTCGAGATGATCGATTCGACGTTCGCTCAGTGCGCGATATTCCCATCCATATCACTCATGTGTATAGAAAAATTGCAGACTATTATTCTTCAAGGATGTTCCGCAAAGAGGATTCTGTTATCCCGGTGGCAGACTAACGTGCCGTGGTTATATGTAGAGATCTTGCTCATATGTAACAGGTAACGGATGTCACAAATAATGGGGACCATTATAAATAACGGCGGCTCGGCACCTGCTTCGGGTAATTGAACGGATTTACCGATTAAATCCCACCCCGGCAAAAAATGGCGCATCCCATTTTTGTGTTTGCCAAATGTATGATTTAAGGATAGGAAAAAATATGTGTTGTTTTATCCTTTTGTGTGTGGGTTGTATAATGTATTGCTCCGGAGCACGGTCGAAGTCGGAGCAAAAAAAAGGCACTCTGGATCGTTTTTTGCCACATTCCTGTGGTCAAAGAGGTGACTAATAAACGATATGAACCGGCATTCTTCAGCTGGCAGGATCTGTCTGTTGACTTCCATGCCCCTATTTTTTTTGGTTGTATTATTTGGAATCACTTTGTCCTATTTCGAACACAATGGCCGCAAAAACAAATAGTTGCTGAGAAATTTTGCCATATAACAATAGAATAGGAGACACCCAATCGAGACAGTACATTCCGGGATATTGTTAACCAATATTTTTTTCATAAAGTCCCGTATAAACATATAAACAGAGAGATGTTCCGATCCTGCCAATTTATAAAATAGGATTGTATTTTTGAATTAAATTTGAAATATTACCCAAAACAGAGGGGTCAAATTCAAAAGCTAATATGGACCAATATATAAATATTTATGTTTAGGTGGGCCGCAAAAAAATGCAAATATTCATAGAGACATACTTTTCATACATAGATTCCTTGAAATATGCGATAAACTATTTTTTAAAAAAATAAATAATTAACTGTTAACATAGACACAGAATAACTACTGACTTGGTGTATCTTCAATTTAAGATTAACTCTAAGCTTTAGGCTTAATGTTTTAGTAATTAATCCCTCAAATAGGTAAGACACAATGTTGTGTCCGAATTATAGTGACTCATAAAGAGCATTCTTACACGTTGAGCTTAGATATAGAGACGGAGAGAGTATCTTGTGTACATCCTACGATTGTATAGATCGTTAACCCAAATTTATTGATTAATAATGATTCTGGCCGTTTTCTGGCAATTGCATCCTTTAGATTGTCTATTTGGAAACAATGTTTTGTTGAATTGATCGTTTTACCCTGCTGAAGTAGCTCATAATAAACTACCCTCTTCCAGTCCCACCAAATGCATAGCAAAACTTTTTTTGGATGTAGGCCAGGTTTAGCTACAGTTAAAGCTTCTGTACCCTTGGTCCGAGACCGTTTACGTTGGATATTCTCATAGAGTCCAACTTTCATCTCCAGTCTCTTCAAAAAGGTTGGCTATTATGTCGTTGAAGAAGAAGATCGCATGTTGAAATACGCTGAAGTTTATTTGAGTCAGTCAGTTCATGAGGAAGCCACAAATCTGAACGATTGATGTAGCCCAATTTTGTCAGATGATTATGGACGGATGCTCGTGGAATTTCTAACTTGTTAGCTATTTCGCGAACAGTATATCGCGGGTTTTCTTCAATCGTGGCTATGATTAGATCTGTGTTCATTTACGAAAGAAACTTATGGGACAACCTAATATAAATTAATTAGAAAAAAATATATGTATTGTAGCGCACGATTCTATTTTTACATCTCGGCACGATGTGCGATCGATCGCGGTAATAATGGTCCCGACCGACGAGTCGGCTGCAATGAACGACGGAACACATTTATGATTTCATTCGCTGGGTGATAGAGATCGAAATGAGGCAGGGGCTACAAGTGATCAATAAAATGTTGAGCAATCGGCACAACGTTATAATTCAACTATCACAAGGTTGGAGAACCAGGAGTAAGCGGGTGATGGTCCACCCGAGGGTAGATGCTTTGATGAACTATTTTCTCGAGCTCGAAGTTAGTCTTCTTCTAGGCAACTTTGTTGTCCATCAATGAAGAGGTCCTTTTCCATTAAGGTCTATTCAACAACTCTCCCGTACTGGGCGCCTTTTTTTCCCGGCTTAATGTCTTCTATTACATTGCAAAATCCTGGTGTTTGCTTTGGTAATCAATCGTTTTGATAATTAAGCTTCATTACTCGCTTTGATTACCATCAAGTCTCTTTTTGAAAAAATGCCGCTATTTTGACAGTTGGCGCCCTTTGACAGTCTGCCACAGTTTTGATAATTCACCGCTGATGTGATGATACCTCATAGGAGGTCGGGGGTAGCGTCATCATCCGAGTATCACTACTCTTTTACAGAAATCTATTATTGAACATAGAAAATCCGAAACTGATAGGCTTGCAATTTTCCCAGGATTTCCTTCCAAGTTAATCATTCATAGATCATCTTCAAGCTTAAATTCCTAATCAATTCTATCCTAAAATAAAACTATACACAAAAGACAATAAGAAAACATAACATGAAAATTTCTATCCATACAAAAGTATGTAATGCAAATGCTTTGAAATACAAAAAGTCGCGTGATCATAAGGTCACGCTCGTCACATAAAATTACTTACAAAGGATTAAAACATTCACAAAAAAAATCCGTTTTTAAGTCATATCATCAAATGTGATGTTGCCACACAAACATTTGGAATTCAATTATTTCCATTGTAGAATATAAAAAAAAACATATTGATGTTGTTTTTAGAAATGCACATATGTAATAACAAAATTTCAAATATAAAAATGAATTTCAGCTGAAAATATAAGTCGGAATTTCGTCTTGCTTTCGTGAATTACTATCGTATAATTTCGGGTTCTTTCCTGTAAGTCTTTGGTGTGATGGTTTCGCCAGGCAACAGGAATGAATAATGGATGATACTTTTGTTAGAGTGCCACAATCTTCATGGGATGAAAGCCTGCTCTAGCACGCAATCTAGCCATTGTCTTGTTCGACTGCAGTTATCATATTGTATCCATTTTTTTCACGACGAGAATATGCTTTAAAAATATCACAAGTAGCCAAAAATATACCTTCAGTTTTATTAATAACCCCAATTCAATCGAGATGAAAATAATCAATTTTTTAATAAGATAGAGTAATTAATACGCTTTGATCAATTTCCGCCTGTAGTTAATTCGCCAGATTAAAAGCGACATCTACCGTCTTTCTTTAGGTGCAATGTGCAATATTAATAGCGCCTGCAATTACCGACCGATCGCTTCTTGCGCGTGCATCGTTGCCGGTTGTTGTCGCCTGTTGGCCTTGGCTGCGGGAGGACGTCCTTCTCACAGCCAGATCTCTTTTTCTCTTGTGTTGAATACATATTTACCTAGAGAAGAAAGTCATTTTGTCTGACGCCCGCCTATAATTTGTTTTGAATAGCAGTATGTGTATATAACTATTTTTTTTAAGTTTTGAATAATTTTAAACATTTTTTTAAAATTCTATGGGTGGAATAAAAGTATCCATTGAGTCTAGACACGCACATTGATTATCCAAAGTCAATGATCCACATTAGCCTAAATATATTCTATTGCCGTATGGACGTCTCGATTTTATTTG
Organism: Stenopsyche tienmushanensis; assembly: GCA_008973525.1. Lineage (NCBI taxonomy): Eukaryota > Metazoa > Arthropoda > Insecta > Trichoptera > Stenopsychidae > Stenopsyche > Stenopsyche tienmushanensis. Next base: position 1,289,578 of record WACJ01000018.1, on the reverse strand, counting down.
ACCGACTCTTATACAAATAGTTGCATTTAGCTCAACTTAATGAAACTGTTACATTATTAGATGTGCGATCAGTGGCAAATATTTTCATAAAAGCTAAAATGAATAGATTTTTTTTTTGTAAAGAGACGATTCTTTGTTTGTTGTGAACCTTCTTTGTACAGGGTACATTCTATTAAATGAAATGAAATTCTTAAGCTTTTTATCCCGCAGAATTTTTCTGTTTGAATAAGTCCAGATGGGGAGGCGGTGGTAGTTTGCTATACGATAACCACATTTTTGTGACGGGCTCTTTTGGCTCGTGGAACAATAGATTATTAAATGTTTCGCTCTCTTTTGATGAACCCCGTGAGGATTGTTGAATTTAATTCGATCCTCACGACGAAGCCTTTGACGTCCAACATTCATCATTCATGGCGAAATGATGCAAAAAAATATACGCAGATGAAAATAATCGTATGTATGCCACATAATTGACTTATATTGGATCGAGAGCATGTGTATTTTTATTAGGGTATGTTGGATCTCAATATAACTTGTGCGTTTTACAACCGAAGCATCCCCTACGCGAGCGATATCTGGGCCGAAAGTATGTTTTTTTTCGTTTGGCGAATTTAATAAAGCGCAAAAAATTATCATATAATAAGATCTCGATTCGATTCGATCTAATATTTATCCACCACCCCCAAATATTTAATAAATACACACAAGCAGACGGGAAATAATGTCTGCGATGTCATTATTCTGCCGCGGTAGTGGTAATTTCCCAAGGGGGTGGCTCGAAAAAAGCAGTATATTAAAATATGAATTCTAAATCACAATGTAAAGGAGGATGCGCATATTATATCAGAAAGCTTCGCCGAAATTTTTAACAACTCACGGAGATTAACAAGGCTAATATGAATTTATTAATAGTGTATGTTCGAGTGTGGAAGGCCATTGTTCCCGTAATGTAGTTGCGCCGACAAAATATCCGGATATCCCTAGGGGAGGCTTAAAATCCGGACATATTCGGGGAAATCCGGGTGCCTGTCAAGTTTGCTCCCCGGAGAATACAGGATAAAAAAATCCATTAAATTTGTTGATATGACGCGTGTTGTAATTTGGTCGGACAGCGTTTTATACGTAAAAGGGATGTTCGGAAAGTATCGATTTTAAATAGAACAAAGTGTATTTAGTATTGAAAAAAAAAATACAACATGTAACTGGAATAAAATTATCGGTTAAAACGACTAATAAAATATTATCATTTTAACATCCCCTATGTTGTTGTTAAAATCTATTTGATTATTTTTGCTTTCATGCGCCTCTAATTATCCATCCATTGTACGTGTTTTATGTGAAGTTCACTTTGTAAATTAAAGATTCCTCATTAGCCAAAACATACAAGAGTTGTTCAGATAGAATCAAGAGCAAATTATACCATCAAAAACTTGCATTAATTAGCCTACTTCTCTAACAACGGAGTTAAACCCAAAAATTTTGATTTTTGGCGAAGATTTATTTGAATTTAATTTTATGACAATCATAAACGATTAATTATTTAATTTAATGATATGTAAACGTGCGTATTTAAAATGTATTTTCATGTGATAACAATGATAGATCCGGTCATGGACGCAGGGCATGTTCTGTGGACTTGTCCGGGCATAGCGTTCGATCACGAGGCACTCATTCGAAGTGTCAGCGGTCTGAAAGGCGGACCGGTTGGACACACGAACTTTGTGGCCACTCCCTTATCTTTTAGAGTATTTAGTTATTCTACCGAACTGCGCTAAGTTCTTTCTGTCTCTGTCTGTCTCTGAGCTTCAATGTATAAGAGTGCTCTTTCTGAATACGTGTTCGACTCCCACGTGTTCTTCAATTATTCAATTCACTCATTCATAATTCAATGACCAAGTGTTTATATAGTGACTTAGATCCTGGACTCCTTTTAAAAAGGTTCAAGTCTAAATCCAGATTATGAAAAAAAATCAGCATTCCAACAAATTTGGTCGATCGAGAAATATTAACATTTTTGATCCAAGTTTATCCTGATTTCCTAGATTTGATAAAGTAAATGCTAAAGCGATTAATTAAGTCATGCAAGGACGCCCATAAGTGATTGATTGAATTTGCAACAGTAATTAAATTATAGTTTTAAATGAGCCTGTGGGAAGGACATATTCCCGCAGTCAAGGCTATCCGACGACTCAGCGGTGCATGCACAGAATCTTCATAGCTGTCATTAACTAGACGCAATAAAAATCTATTCGTATACACTTGGGTCTGTTTTTATGCGATAGATACGTTCTACGGAGAGTCGCAAATAAAAAAATCGCATTAAAAAAGACTTAGATTTCTTTATTTTTAAAAAGCGCACAACTTCAAATAATTATGATCGAATATATCAAAATTCGCATAAACAAACCATATAAACAAAAACACTACGTATTTATCTTAGAGTTGCTTTATTAAAGTATATTTTACAGTCTAGTCAGCATACATTCATTCGTTATCCTTCTGTATTGAAATCTTCTTTTTTTAAAAATGTAATCGTTGATTAACCCCTTAAGAAGGCAAGACACAGAGTTGTGTCCGAATCCCAATGATTCAGAAAGAGAATTCTTGCTTCTTGATATAATTAATCGATTTCAAGTGTTGATTTCTCAATCTTTTTACATAGTAACTTAGACATTTTAAGGGATGAAATGAATTATAGATTTATCTATTCATTAATGGGCAATTTATTAATCGTTTTTATATTCTCATATATTGAATATCCGGGGAATCTTGAATCAAGGATATAAGAGATTTAATGTATACCAAATCGTCGTGGTATTTGAAATGGACACATGAATGAATATTAAGAAGACCGCAATCCTGGAGTTGATTGCATGTGGCTGTAATATGTTTGTGTTGGAACGTACTATTAGAGCAATGAGTATATGCATGGTTATGAGTGTATTTATGCTGACCTGGTGATGCGGACGTGTGTGCGGGGCTTAAGTAAGGCAGTTAGAACGACCGAGTGCTCTTTAACATCCGCAGGTTTGCTGTTAATTCATCGCTGAAACATCCCTTATATACACTTTAACATGGTATATAAAGGAAGAAAGGAATGGACGGATGAAATTATTATGAGATGAGAAAAATAAAACATGTTGAATTTTAGCACTGTATATCAAAGACGTTGAGTAGAAGCTTTCTTTTATATATGTTTGTTTTATGAAAATATGATCTTGTCGGAATGTTTTAATCGTAGATTTAATTGAGTTTCTTTTAGATTGCTATAGTTTTCAATTCCCCAAGTGAGAATAAGAAATGTAAAATTACCCTGAAAGAATATCACTTCAATAACGAAGAGGAGCGATATAAAATTCATGTACTTTTTATTCCCAGAAAGTCTTCCTGCTTTATAAAGGGTCATCTAGCTGTAAAATTATTCTTAAAAAAAGTTCCATTACGCGAATTCCGAACAAAAAACTTTCAGATGAAAGAAAAAACTTTAAGTTAACTACCGTGTCCTGTAACATGAAATATTAAATGCGCACCCTTCAGCAGATGATAAATCTTCCCACAATATATTTCGGGCGGGAAAAAGTGGTCGGGCGGGTTCGAGTAGAAGGCCCATTAAATATTTTTAGACGTTTCTGGGTGTTTGTTGTTATGAATATTAATTAAGCAAGTCGGAAAACTTTAAGTCTAAAGGTTATCCGAAATTTTTCCTCGAGGGCACTCGTCAAATAAACAGGCCACCCCAGTAATCCAATCAAAGTCAATTAATAAAACAAGCCACTGATTAATATTCATCCCTGGCAAACTTACTGGTCTCCAAGAATTCACACTGCGATTTGATCACGGGGTTGAGAAAATTCATAAACGAAAATCATTAAGCAAGTAAACTTTGCAAATTCGATATTGTTCACGAAGTCTCAATTTAGACCATATATAATTTAAACTGAATAAATACTATTAAAAATAGAAAAAACTTTTAATTATGAAAGCCTGAAATTCATTAAGAACCCCAAATTCTCTCAATTTTATGACAGAAAATGAGATAAAAAATTTATCAAAGCAAACAATCTTAGAAGTGGCACATTTTCTTACATGTTTTCTATGGCTGTAAAACTTTTAACTGAATAAACAAAGTTCGAAATCCACGATGCTGAAACTCGATGTTCATTTTCAATCAAGACTGAATAAATCTCATTTAAGTTTTTCAGCGGAACATTTAAAAATAATTGCATTTTCATAAATATTTGTACAAATAAAAAAATATATATTTTTTAAATGTACCAAAAATTTCAAAAACAATATAATAAAATTATATGTAGCGTGGGCGATTTACCACCCCCGCGTATTAGCGCTATTATCAGCGATATCTTCTATCTCTCTTCAGGTGCAATGTGTTATTTTAACAGCGCCATCTCTTGTGGCCCTGCGGAGACATTGCACCTGCATACCGACCGATCGCTTTTTGCGCGTGCATCGTTGCCTGTTGGGAGTGACGCGCATGATGCGGGAGTCGGGAGAGTCGTCGGTTAGCCTTGGCTGCGGGACGTCGTCCCTCATGCGGCCAGATCTCTCTCTCTCTCTCGTGTGGAATAAATAGTTTTTTTTAGAGTAGAGAGTCTTTCTATTCGACGCCCGTTTATTCCCATCCATTCGTCGCGGTAGCGCGGCCATCCCGACGAGCACATGGGGGCGGGGAGCCGCCCGGGGACTAAAATATTTATTATAATTAGACGAAGATATTTGAGTTATAATCTGAGTTACACATATACCAGTTTCTATATTTTTATTATAAAAGTTTGGCTCTAAATCCAGATTTTTCTAATTTAGCGTGATTTTTCTCAATTTATAAAAAAACTTCCTTGGTAGATTTTAACACATCGCCCGCGGAAACAGAGAATCACCATTATTTGCTGCCATTCACAGTATGCAAGAAAAGGTAATATCTCCTTCATAAATACGAGGGTCATCCAGAAAGTAACGTAGTAAAGTAGTTTATCGGATTGTCTTTTGAATTCTGGAGGGTAGTGATACACCCACGTCTCATACCCCGCCATGATCCAGAGTCATCTGACTCCATGAGTCCAGAAAAGCTTATCTCTCCTGTGCAAAACGTTCCAAAATCACACGATTTCGATGATGCTCTTGCTTGGGCATTCTGGATCTCCATCTCACACACAACTTCTTGTAACCACGTTTTTTTTTTTTTTTCGACACAATATCATCAAGAAGACTTTAAGAAATGTCAGGAAATTCTTTGTAAAGATCGTCAAGCGTCACACAGCTGGCTGTTAGATTCCTCGATGCCCACCCATAAAACCCTAGAGGAAGAGCCTACCCTACGTCCGTGGGAAATGGTTGAACCCCTGGAGTAGAGGTGCGCGAAAGTAGCCTCGTTGGTTTTCTCATCAAACGCAGCTGAGGTAACCCAGCTAGCATGAGTTGGGTATCCAGGCCACCTTGTGCTGGGTACCCATAAAGAGGTGTGTGGAACAGCCGATTACAGTGGTTGGTGGAGTCTGTGTCAAAGGCATCACCACTGTCCTCAACAGCCTAGTGCATACAAGGGAGAATAGTTTTAGACTGCTCGAACGGCGACTCGTCTTTCTTGGCTAGGTACTACAAATGACTGAGCTGATACGGGTACAGTCCGTCATCTGCTGCAGCTCCCTTCAAATTGAGGTTGGACTCGGGTGGCGGTGATCCCGTGGTAGTATTCCTTTGAAATTAGCTTAACATTTGTCCTTCTTCATCTATTACACCTTTGGGTGCACTTAGTCTGAAGCTGGTTTTCCTGCGGACACCTCGCCTCCTCTGGAGAGCGTGGGGCACAAGGGGTGGGCGCTTAGACGCTCTGCATATACAAAATATCAGTGGAAGACACAGATGGATATTCGCGAGGGTATTGTTGTGCAAAGTCAAAAAATGGATGACCGCGCGGATTACGCATAGATGAAAGGTGGCGGAAGCGTGCGACGACCTCTCCATCGGAAGAATTTACTGTGACTGAACAAAATGGCCGGCAAACACATGGGACGAAACGTATTGACAGTTTTCAATTTCTTGTCAAATATTGGCGTTTTGAATTTAGTGAATGTATATAAATTGCAACTTAGTTTTAAAAAAAATGTAAAATATATGGCGATACAAGTTTTAATTACCATAACATTAAAAAATCAAATATGTATACATTGTATAGTTAAAATGAAATACGTTGCGTGCACTTGATATTCCCATGCGTTTCATGCATGGTCGAGCCGAACAACTCCGCATACAAAGTGTTAAAAGGTAGCAAATACACTTTGAGTTTTTTGCGTATTTAATAAAAACGTATATTGTGACAAATCTATAATATTGTTAAATTAATGTGTTGAGATATTTGTCCAATTTATAAAATCGATAAGAGAGTTGTTGTCAGCGATGTAATCAGCGTTTTATATATTTTCAACGGTACCGGGTGCGAATGAAATGAAATATGGTTGCAATTGTGTTTATCACTCCTTATATATATTAAGGAATCTCCCACGAGCGGAAGGGATGGAGCGGGAGGAAGCTCGTCCCGTATTTTGGCGTTGATTCATAAAAGGAAGGTGTTACTCGGAAGAACTTAAAATAGCTAAAGTGTTTTTCCTTAATCACACTTTTATCCGGAGAGTGGTTCTCGTCAAGAGGCTTTCCTTCGATTTACCCCTAAAAGCCTTCCGAGTCTTAAGAGACGTATGTTTGTGTACATCGAGCTCGGATAACTCGGCAGGATAATAAAAAAACGAGATAATAAGCAAACCAGCTTCGCTCCGACAAAGTCCCACATTAATCAGATTGAAACGTTTAAGCCCCCCCATCGTTTTGATATTGCGATTGGAGTAAAACTGGAAGCGAGGGAATGACATTTAAGATTTGAAAAATATTTTTATGCCTTTAAAAATACATTTTTTTCGCACATGTGAGCGAGTGGATGAGGTGGCAGACGGAACGGCAGATGAATAGCTCAGGCTGAAGGATCTCTGGAAACACTTCCTTCGCAAAAAAAACTTTAGCTGGGAAATCTCCGCTTTAAATAAATAACGCAAAAATGCCGAGATTTCCGCCTTTACATTTCTTCTTACGATAGGAAAATTTTAACAAGATATCCCGAGCCGGGGAACAAAAAATGGCAAAGGTCGTTGCGCATTTTTTGTACGGGCGTCTCTCCAAATCAGAAGCCGCGCCATGACAGCCAAATAAAATAACGAAGTAGACGAACTATGCCAAAATGTACCATATAATTGGATTCCTCAAATATTGTGTATATGGTCTCAAATTGCCGACGGTTACAGCCTGCAGCAGACTACCAGTGTATGTAAATATTGACGCTTAACGAACTCACAAATGGTTAATATCAGACATGCTAACCGTATACGACGCAATGTTGCGAATATAATATTGGCACAAGCCAACTGTAATCATCGACTGGGAACATTATTAACTTATTCGATGCGAGCTATTTTTGTTTGGATTGGAGCTAAAATTAGTTTGGATATTCCATATTATAAATATATAATAGCGTAATATAGCGAGGGATTCGACGTCACACACTGGCTGAGGAGGATTTTAATTGGGTATCATAGAACGTAAATAAATAGAGTAAAGGGCACAGTTCATCGGCACATTGCTATATAAAGCCATTTACAAAAGGTCGAAAACAAGTTTGAATCAATTTACACAGCCAACATCAACCTGATGGAGTTCATTGTATAGCGCAGATCATCCTGGCTAGGTTCCATTATGCATATTCCCGATACGGGAACGTCGCGATTCTTTGTTGCAATATATTGCAACGATTCTTTAATAGTATTGGAATTCACAAAATAATGCTGTCGAGTAATTTATCAAGAATAATTATTCCTGTACAACTTGAAGGACGCGTTGTTCGCACGCGAATCCGTGGTTGAAAGCACATTGGCACGATATGTGATCGATCGCGGTGTAATTCGCAACAATGGTCCCGACCCACGAGTCGGCTGCGATGAACGACGGAACACATTTATGATTTTATTCGCTCGATGATAAAGGTCAAAATGAGAGCAGATGCCGCAGGTGATCAATCAGCGCGTGATGGTCCACTCGACGTTAGACGCTTGTCGAAGCATCTTTTCAAACTCATAGTTGGTCTCCTCGTCTTCCCAGGAGATCCTTCTCCGTAGGGGTCTGGTAGACTACTTCTTCCCGGCTTAATGTCTTCTATTACATTGAAAAATCCTGGCGTTTACTTTGATAATTATTTATTTTGAAAATTTAGCTTCATTACCCGCTTTGATTACTATCAAGTCTCTTTTTGAAAACATGCCGCTATTTTGACAGTTGGTGCCCATTGACAATCTGCCGCTGTTTTGATAATTCGCCGATGGTGTGATGACATTGACATGATCATGGAAGATCGGGAGTGGCATCATCACCAATTGTTGATTTATATGATTATGCATAACAGATCAAACAATATATTATCTAAAAGCACAATATCACATAAATATTGCTCGATATTGAAAAAAATCTAAATTAACCCCTAAAGGAGTACTATCACAGGGTCTGGGACCCCCCCTCCACTTATCAGAAAGAGCATTCTTGTACATTAAGCTCGGAGACAGACAGAGACAGAGAGAGAACGTAGCGCAGCTCGGGAGACAGAGACGGAGAGCTTCCCCGCGTTCATCGCACGATTGTATAGACCGTTAGCCCAAATTTATCGACTAATAATGATTTCGATTTGAAGTGTATTATTTATGCAAAATGACCGAATATTTTGTGCTATCGACAGTGTTTATTTATTTAATTGCTTCCTATTCGTCGCCGCTTGTTGAACGAGTCTTTATCCAATTATCATTTCCTTTTAAAGCAGGAGCAAATGAATCGTTTTTTTGTGCATTGTTTATGTAAAGAAATTATGTGGTCTTGTATGCTATCAACAGTATTTATTTACAATTGACTCTGCCTCAAATTGAAGATTGTCTTACGCTGATAGGAGCTGACAGAAAGTAATCGGTGTAAAGCAATTATGGCATCAACGACTTCAATGATTTTAACCTTTTCGTTAGTGAGCAAATTTAAAATCGATGAAGTCGTTGTTGTCATAATCGCTTTACACCAATTACTTTCTGTCAGCTCCTAATCAGCGTAAGACAATCTTCAGTTCGAGGCAGAGTCAATTCTAAATGAACACTTGATAGTGAATACAAGACCACGTCATTTCTTTACATAAACAATGCACAAAAAATCGATTAATTTGCTCCTCCTTTATAAAGAAATGATAATTGAACAAAGACTCATTCAACACGCAGCGAAAAACGGCAAGCAGTTAAATAAACAAACACTTTCGATAACACACAATATTCGGTCATTTCTTTGCGTAAACAAATAACACACTTGAAATCGAAATCATTATAAGTCGATAAATTTGGGCTTAACGATCTATACAATCATGCGATGCATATGAAGAAGCTCTCCGTCTCAGTCTCCCGAACTGCGCTAAGTTCTCTCTGTCTCTGTCCGCCTCGGAGCTTCAATGCACAAGAGTGCTCTTTCTGAATACTGAAGGTCAAAACGGATATTTCCGATAGTACTCCCATACAGGTTAAATTTGCTCACTCCTCAAAAGGTTAAGCGCTCTGATTATTTATTGCGTGGTGTTTTCTGCAGAATACATCTTTGTATACTTATTAGTTGGCTCCATATCTTTATTATTTCACCATGATAAAGATCATAGTTACAAAGTCGAAATAAATCGGCGGGAAGACCAAGTTTTCCTGCGGCCAAGACGTTTGGTCGACCACTAAACTTAATTGAAAACTCTTTGAAGACTCATTGTGGTATTTGCGGATCTTTCGTAGATATCTTTGTTAAAAAAAATTACAGATAGTCTTAGTAGCATATTTTGGCTTTGATCCTTTGTCGAATTGAAACAGTATTTCGCAAATTTGCCTCTTCAATAACTGGCCTTAAGTGGCCCGCTGGGTGTCACCTAGATTTCTTGCTACATATGCTAAATAAAATATCTCCAAAATATATCAAAACGTATTAATATTCGTTTTTGATTCCACTTTTTTATTGTAAATTAACAATAAATATATTCATAGAACATATCATGTCATTGTGGTTGATCAGATTCTGATGGATATGAGCTAATCGACTTTACATAATTAATAAACCACACTATGATATTAGCCGTCCGAGTTTCATTTTGACATTTAAATTACTGACTGATCAAATTTATTGCATTTTGTGTATCCAGAATTCGAATTTAATTTTGAGCCACAGTGGTATTGTTATTTTAATGAAAATTTTGTAGCAATATAAATTAAACACAGTGTGCTTTGCAAGTTCAAACATTAATCTATTGTCTTCGTTAGGGTGTATTTTTTAATTTATTTGTTCAAATTTAGTTGGACTGGGTAGCCGCTTAATTGGACCAAAGTAATCTAGTTTCGACGTGATGCAATTAACAGAAATTCGTTGTACTTTTTAATTTCTAAAATAGTTAGGAGCTATTCCATGTATTTTGTAATCGTGCGTCAGCAAAAACATACTTCATATGCTTTTTTTTTGGGATTAAGTTGAAGATGAGATTTGAAGATGGGCATAAAAAATACATTTGAATCAATACTGTGGCAAAAAGCTATACTGCATCAATATATTTTCCTTTATTGCAAACCAGCTTTATCTAAACGCTCATATCATTTAAATATTCTATCAAATTATTATTAACATTTAAACAAAAGTCTGAAAAATTGGCTAAAACTCTAATTAATTAATTGAATAAGCTTTTGTTTGCAATAGAATTCCATGTGTGTACGATTACATCCAGGATATTACGACCTGGACAGATCCTTGTTATCTCATAGCTACTCACTGTTCTAAATTGTTTATAACCTAACCCGTAAAAAAACCCGTAGAAATGAAACTTCTTAGATCCTTCTTGAAAAATTGATTTGTTTTTTCATTTACGAGATCTGATTAAAACCCGATGAAAGAATTTTTAGAACCGCAACTGATAGATTGATCCGTTGAGACAGATTGTGTCAAGTTTGTACACGTTATGACTAGTTAGTCAGTCTCCATAACTGCTAAAAAAATATCGTGTTTATCGCGTCTGTCGCGAAAGAAAAATCGTATTTCATTTTGGACGGAATTGAAGGATCGTCTTCAAGTAGATATGGACTTCATGCCCAAAATTGTAACTGGAGATGAATGTTTGTGTCTATGGCTATGACCCTGAGACGAAAATGCAGAGTCCTTAATGGAAAACCCGAGCGAAAAGAGGGCATAGTGCGATCAAAGTTCGTACCAAGGGGAACAATTGAAAGTTCCAAATTTTACAAAGGTGTAATTGCAAATTTTACAACGTATACGAAGAAAGAAACCAGAAAATCGGGCTAATAGCTTCCTTCTTCATAATGATAATGCGCCATGCCACATTCTTTTGATTGGCTGGATAAAACCTTCCTGTGTGTCCACATCCAACTTATTTGCCAAATTTAGCAACATGCGATTTAGGGCTCTTTCCAAAAATAAAAACCGTGCTAAAAGAAAAACGTTTTGACTTCATTCCTGAGATGAGATGGCCACCAAAGAGTAGCTGAATGCCCTTCCGAAAGAAGCCTACCAAAAATGTTTCCAATTATGGATTCAACTTTAGGATAAGTGCATCTCTAGCCAAGGACAGCACCTTGAAGTAAATTAATTACTTTGTTTATAACAAAATTATTCACCGTATTTTTGATCAGACTTTGTATTCAAGAGAAATTTTAGCTTAAAAGATGAAGTTGTATGTTGTGTAATATTAAATAAAAAAGATTTTCTACTGGTCTAACTGTTGGCGGCACGGCGCATGCGTGTAGCGTGTCTATGATGTGTATACTGACATACTTGCCGATCGATTGTCGCTTGAAGTTTCACTTTCCGTGACGTTCAAGCCAATTTGATTGACCGTGCTAAAATTTTACTATAAAAAAATGAGCACTAAACAATCAGCGCACAATAAGCGTATTGGATTTTTATGTATATCGTCATAAATATGCTATTCTGGCGTTATATTATAGCACTCTTCTCAAATTTCAATGTCTTTCCGCATTGTTTGACGTGAAAAGAGAACCTTTTCTGCTGATTAATATTTCTTTCTACGTGTAACTTTCAGGTTTGATTCCGGCTTGAGTAGCAGAAAGTATCCGCGTATTAAGTCACGATTTTCCCTAAGTGTTTTCTGAATGTTTTATCACCTGTGAATGAAGGGATCCCTTGTTTGCGAAACGTGATTTTTTTAAACGGAGCCCTTCAAATCCCATTTGTTCTGGGTTCGGGATCCCTCGTGCTGCGAAAATTCGATTCCCTCACGCTCGGCGGCACGCGGACAAAACTGTTACCGGCGGATAAAAAAGATACCCGTTTCTATCCATTTCCGTATTTTTTCTTCCTGCCGCGGGATATTTAATATTGTATCGAATCGGCGAGCCATGAATGAGTTGCTCGCTCTTTGGACCATTCTGTAATTTGGCTGGATTGTTTGGGATTTGATTCATATTACAGGTTATTTCGGAGGAGCTCGGCACGTGAGCCGGTTGCAAATTTGCAGACGATTGTGGCAACAACGGTTCATGAAAGCGATTAGGCTTTATCAAGCTGAAAATCGTAGATTACATGTGGGCTGATAAACTGGAAGCTCCCCGCCTTTAACGAATTCAACATAGGGCTGATTGCTTTATTATATTATATCAATCATTAGACCTTCGAATCCCACAAAACTTACGATTTTCCCTATTTGTACCATTCAATGGATTGATATTATAAATCGGGATCAAATCAGTGAATGAAAGGCTTTATATCTCTAATTATTTACTGCTTATTTTATACTATTTTTTTACTTTTTTTCTTGTTAGATACTCTTTTTTATGTTCAAGGTATTTGACATTTTTATTGTCAGTTTATTCTCTTACATTCATTCTAAAGGTATTTTTTCTCCATTACATTTTACACACAATAATAATTGTTAGTTAGGACAAAGCTATGTTTGTGTAATATATTAAAAGTGCTTCTGGTTGCTGTATGCCACGTATATACACAAACGTATGCTCATACACATAGCATTTCTATATACGTATGATTTTGACATATATGGTTAGAGTAGAAATTATTCTTCCTCTCTTTCCGATCAACTATTGCTTAGAGTTTCACTTTCGTTTTGTTTAGTCAGTTGATAGTTTTTACAAAGATTTTCCTCTGTTAAGGGTGAGGTCAAAAAGCTGGTCTTTCTTCGTCAAGGTTTACTCGACAACTATATATATATTTATTAAAAACATAATATTTACACGTGTTGGGTCTATTTACAAACAACTTTCGATTAAACGCGTAAAAGTTATGAAAGTGAGATATATCCAAAAGCAGGCATGTTTTTGACATATATAGAGATTATAACGCTCATCATATAACTTTAAAAGTACAAAACTTGGCTGTCGGAACATTTCTAAAATCAACAGTTATATTATAAATAGGACAAACGTTACAAATTATGTGCTCATAATTTCATTAAGAGATGATATCATTTGATTTGTGTGATATAAGCTTATATATAGGGAATTCAATCCCGGGATCCCGGGATTCGGTATTGAAATTTTTATCTAACAGAAATCGTACACCTCAACAACACGATGAAGGCTACTAAATTGAGAAACAGTGGCGTAATTACTAATTGGCGAACTTAGGCGACGCCTAGTGACTGTCTAATCTATGTATACATATATAGCGTACATGTATGTTTTTCAAATTGTTATATTTACCTTCCCCACCGGTGATGTATTTACTACACCTTGATTCTAATAATGGGAATATCGTTATGAAATGTAATAGATACGGGGTTCAGAATTTTTGTATTCCTCCGTAATATAATTACGAATCACATCAAAGTATTATAGTATGTAAGTATTCATCTGCAGCGACAGAAATAAATAATTTGTCGGGAAATCGGGAATTTTGCGATTTTTAGTTCGTGTCTTATCAGAAAGGAATTTTATCAGTCACATTGATGTTATTGTACGAAAATGAGGGCTTTCGCGAGCATCAACTCGAACTAGCATTTAAATATCTGATGACGATCCTTGCAACGAGTGCGGAGGCTGAGCGTGCATTTTCAGCAGCAAGTTGCCTGACTTCCAAGATCAGATCCAGACTAAATGACGAAACACTCGATGGTTTAATGTTACTTCAGGCATATTTTCAAAATATGATAATATTTTATTTTTTTAGTGTTTTATTTATCTGTTTTTAAATTGTAGTTTTATCTTTTCTTAAATAAATAAAATTCTTTGGCCTTCAAGTGATTTTTTATATTGAACAAATGGACGTATTAGTAATTTTTGATCAAATTCATCAAGGTAATTTCTTAAATTAATGGGATCCCGGGACTGGTCCCGGGATTGTCTAATGAAATGCCGAAATCCCGGGATCGAAATTTTGGCTCGGGGTTGGATTCCCTAATTAGGATGCCTATTTTATTGTATATAATACAATGCATAGCGAAATCTTTTAGCTAAAAATTTCTGTTAACAAATGGAAACTTACGTTCTAGCAATGAAAATATAATATTTGTAACAGTTAATTGTCGTTTTTACATAAACTCGATTATATGTAAGGTGTTTCATATTCCATTGATGTACATATAATAAAAAAGCCAACTTATCAAAGATTATTATCAAATACACTTAAACTTTTTTTATGCGACTTTTTTTTTGTGCGATTTCGAAGTTATGCGGTTTTTTTTAATTCATAAAAAGTACATATCTCTGAACGCTGAACTATCACCACACCCTATATATATATATATATATATATAATAGTCTAGAATTTTGAAAAAAATCAACATGGTTTTTTTTTTGCATTTTTTCAATGTTTTGATTTTCAAAAATACTTTCTTAAAAGAAATTTCCAAAATTCTATTTTATCAAAATTTTTTATAAACTTTTTTTGTGCGATTTTTTGTATATTTTATATAGCTGTTTTAGAGTTATGCGATTTTTAAAATCAACGCATCTTCACTTTTTCTATGCAAGTCATAGCTTTTTTTGTGCGATTTTACACGGAACGCATCTACCGCACAAAAAAAAGTTTAAGGGTATAAAGACAAGTTAATTTATTGCTTTAAATATTGGTATATAAAAAGGTCTTAATTCAATAACATTGTCTCTTATTAAATCATTTTCAATCTTATTAAAATTCATAGATGACAACAAAGAAGGATTTGTATAGAATGTAAAATTAAAACTCTTCCATAATATCATAAATTGTAATTGAAGATGTCATTAAAAGATAGAAAACCATTTATATAGTAAAAACATTTATATTTGGAGCTCGTCAGCCCACTGGGATATCTTTGGAGTTTATCATCCCTTATTTATTGTGGTAAAAATTCGACATTATTCCAAGATATAAAATTAATTAACGGTTATAAGGTTTTGTAATATGTTTGTTTTTAAATTGTAATTGAATCGAAAGGTATTTTTATGTTTATTTTCTTTCAGAGCCGGAAAAGTGAGGTATATTTTCTTCCATGTGGATAGTATTATGGGATTGCTCTGGATTTTTCCACCTCTCTTTTTATTAGTATATAATGAAAGTTATATATAATAGGGCTTCTTGGTTGGCTGTAATCAACGTAGCTTCAAACATAAATCGCATATGTGGTTCATTAGTGGAATTGAGAGATTTTCTTGTAATGCGGACTGTATGAGGGTTGAGGTATTTTACGAGCTCGTCTTTTTTCACCCGTAAATGAGATCTCGCATTGAATAGACCCATTTGTTAACGAGACCGATTGAGTACTTTACCCCGCGTTACGTTTCCCGCCGAGGGAGCAAATAAGACTAAAAATAAAAAAGGGGACAAATAAACCCGCTTTCGAATCCGCCCGGGATAGGCGATTGAATTAACCTGAAGTAAACAATAACACCGCGCCGAAACGCCTCCTCTCGGATTTGTGGAAGATAAATAATGGATAGTGATAATATTTGGAGTAGTTGGAGACTGGGCAAACATGGCAACTTTTGTAATGAAGCGCCTGTGGAAAAGACCCGTGCCGAGAGTGTTAGCCGATCGATGGAGGCCGTAATCAAATTGATTGTACTTAATGCGATTTTGGAAATTAATTTAACAAACTTCCCCCCGGAGCTGATTTATTTCTCCGAGACAATACGTATTTTCTTATAATTCGCAGCCGAATTTAAAAGGGGAAAAATCCGACATTTTTCATTCTTGTTCTGCGAAGATATATTCAGTCTCGATATCGGAATTGATTTTTCCCATTTTTCTCGTTCATACCTTTGAACGAATCCACACCTTTTTCTGGTTCGCCGACCATCCATTTTCTCCATGTCGTGTTATTCTCTTTTAAATTTTTTTTTGAAAAAGTTCTTTCGCTTTCATTCAACGCCGTGGAGTGTCAATCATTCAATCTACAGAATTAATATAATATACTCGTATATTTTTAGCATCCGAAGCAGCTCGAAATAGGAATAAAATATCGTATTTTATTACGAAACCCATTGTCAACAAATATAATACGAATTACCATTAATTTGTACAATATCTCTGTTATTTGTGTTTCCGTGAGAACGCATTATAACAACAACAACAAAAAAAAACACCAAAATTGCTCGTCAAATGGTCAGACCGAAAGTTGACCGAAAATTTTGGGACTTATTCCTTTATAGTTAATTTGTACAGAGACGCGGTTCAGGAAATACATTTTTTGTTATTATTAGGCATTATACAGGGTGTTTGACACATAAGTCCTATGTCCTAAGTGTCAGGGTTAAGAAAATACTTTTTATGTTTGAGATGTTTTTATTAAATTTATTTACAAAATTTGTTTAAATGAGCCACATCTGCTTCATATGCACGCATGACAACATTTTTTATTTCAACTGTAGTTGTCTGAAATAGCATTTCCTCTATTATTTTTGCAAAAGCGGCGATTATCCCTTCAATTAGATTTTCTTTTGTGGGCATCCCTGTCGTGTAAATTAATTATTTTGGCGGTCCTATTCCGTGATTCGCACATTCTCTAGACCTGACACCATTGGTTTTTTTTTGTCTGGGAACGTGCCCTATTCCGTGGCTCGCACGGTCTCCAGACCTGACACCAAGGGAACTCATTGTCTAAGTGCGTATCTTATTTCGTGGCTTACACGGTGACACTACTAGATTTATTTATCTTGATACGTGCATTCGTTTGCACATTTTATGTGACTGGAAGTTTAGAAGTATTTTTTTTAAAACCAATTTCATAAAATTTTGATTTATTTAAATCAAAAATATATTGCAAAATACAAAAACAGTTATTTCGTGCTATTACGACCACAGATTAAAAACTTACAACGATTTAAAGGTGACAACTCTGGCATTTAAAACATAGGACCTGTCCAAGAAATGTAGCAAAAGTTCCTCTTATCCCCAAAATTATATCCGTTTGTAGCGTGGGCGATTGATCATCCCCACGTTAGTAGTGCTGTTAACAGCGATATCTTCTACTGGTGTCAGAAGTGTGATCCCACCCCCCTTCTTCTTTCGGGCCGTGATGTTACTGGACGAATGTATGGGAATATACGGGCGTCGAATAGAAAGACTCTCTTCTCTAAATAAATGTTTATTCCACACGAGAGAGAGAGAGAGAGATCTAGCTGCAGGAGGGACGACCTTCCGCAGCCAAGGCTAACTGATGACTCTCCCGACTCCCGCCTTCTGCGCATCTCTACCCAACCGACAACGGTGAACGCGCAGGAAGCGATCCGTCGGCATTCATATGTAATGTTTCCGCAGGGCCACAAGAGATGGCGCTGTTAAAATAGCATATTGCACCTGTCGCTAATCGCATAAGATCAGTATATGACACAAGTACTTGTACCATTAAACAATCATTAAAGAGAAAAAGTAATATACTTTCAAAGTAGATTAACATTGTGAGCGTTATCATGGAAACACAAACAATAGACCGACAAACACGACGAATTTATAATATTGCCACGAAATTCCACTACGAAGCGAGTCCTATACCGATTTTCTATGAAATATAATTATTTTGGGATTTTAATTTTGGCAAAATATTTTTACTTAAATCCGTGTATTTCATCGTACATACCGTAATAACCGAGGAAACTTTCTGTGTAGGTTGGCTTTTGAAGAATTCTAAGAAATTTCTTTGAACTTTTCTTTACAATCTTTAAAGTTCGTCTTCATCAACATCATTTTGCAGATAAACACAAGTTGCCACACAGTTATAATTTAGCCTCGTGTTTTTTTATATTTAAAACAATACACGAGATAATACTATTGTTTGTATCAAACAACTAATCATCATTTTATAATTTCTCCTATAAAGAAATTAATAACCCTATGAATAAAATTATGATGGAAATACAAATTTATAAATATAAATATGTTCTTAATTAATTGGCCGATTTATCGAGCTTCGTCGCCGCGGTAGTCGCCGCGTTGTTCAGCTGCAGATATCGCACTGGGGGTCACTTGGAGCACGGGGCGCTTCATAATACTAACTTAGCGATATGTATGTTTAACTCTAATCTAAGCGAAAAAAATTGTACTGAATATTAAAAGTAAAATTAAAGCATTTGAACAAAAGATCTCAATTTGCAATTTAATGTGTAAAATTATCTTGGCAGCTACTTGTGCTGTCTGTTTATGTATGTCACCACCAGGTGGCGTTTGTTATCTTCTGCTCGTAATTTCAGTCTCACATAAGCATTTCACACAATATACATCTGTTAACAATCAAGACGTTTATTAAATGGGTTAACAGATTTAACTCAGATCTCATGCGTGGGACTCTACATAAATGTTAATTAGATAGATCTGAAGCCAATTGTGCGCAATTTTTTCACTTCAGCGTTATTTGAAAAATCTCTTTTATATTCGATATATGATATTAATTTTAGCAAATTCAATGGATTTGACGTACGTCTTATTGTCACCATGGGATGAAATATTCGCAGCAGTCGCAGACATTTTATGAATTTCATCAGATTAAACGTCAATAGATTTTCACGTCGTTAAATACGGCCTCATTGTAGCGGATCGATATTCGAAAATGAAATATTTCAGCATTGAAAATGTGATATTCGAATCTGAAACATGCTTATTTGGGACTGTAAGTCTCTTTTGAAATATTTAGCAGATGGCTTCAATCCATAAGCTTATTCAATCATAGAGAGTGGATGACAGGTACGATGTTGAAATTCGCAATCGGAGTGTTTTAAATCAAATCACTGATATTTAATAATATATGTATGTATTTAATTAAAATTTATGAATTTGTTAAAAATATATTTTTAAAAAATAAAAAAAGGTTCACGACTGCGTCCTTATTTGGTAGCGAGCCAAATATGCTTCTTATCGTGATCTGTGTAATTTGATCTCGTCGTTATTTGCTGACTCGTCACTTCTGACAAGTATTTTTCAAGATGTCATCCCTTTTGGACTATCCATCGCTTATTACGAGCTGCGAACAACAATGGCCCAGAATGAAAGACAATAAGACAATGGTGTTTTAGTTCAGAAGGAACGCTGAAGGGCTCTAAAACAAAGGCACGCGTGAGAGTCCTCAAGTACACACGAGCCTTCCAGGGCTTAAATAACAGCCGATCCAATAAATAAATCTTAATTTATATTACGCCGAAAAACGACAGAATTTAGCGAACGACCTGATATCGAACGTTAAACAAGGTTGATTTGGTATTCAACAGCGCGCGGTGGAGGAGTGTTCTTGGGGATGAAAAAGGCTGCACTATGAAAACAACCAACGAACTTTTGATTAAAGAGTCGGAAGAAACTCGTAGAACTCAAACACGGTTCATACATGAAATTGAGTTTTCAGAAATATTGTATACCCAAGCTTACTCGAGCTCGGTGCTATTTCTATTCAGGATGAATGGCATTCAGCATGTTTTTTATTATTTTCGGCAAACATTCAAATTTCCTACAGAAATCGGCTGCTCGAGACAGTCAACATTTAATATATTGAGTTGATGCAAAAGTTATTGGCGCTTAAGTGATACTTATTTAGAAATAGCGAAAATGTTCGTATTTCGTTCCCTCAAAAAATCTGCAAATTACAGTTTAATTCTGCAAATTAATTCGTCCAGTGTATTGTAAAGATTTGGCGAAACTTATCGTAATATATTTTAACAAGTTTAATTCTGGGAATTCATCCCTTAAAGACGAACCCCGCTTTGGATGACCCACTTAATTTGATGATGAATAAATCAAAACGATTGTAAATGCAGATCGTCTACCCAATTCGCAAGTATTTGCACCAAACGTTCTTCATTTGGGTTCCGAAGATTAGGTTGTATTCAATATTTCAAAAAAACGATATTGACCAACCCAACAAAAAAGCACCTATTTCTGCTCCCAAATGAGAATTGCATCAGAAATATAGCGTATTTTGTGTATGGTGGGATATTAACACTTTATAACTGGGCGATTTTACATAGAAAAAAGTGAAGATGGGTTCCATGGATTTTAAAAATCGCATAACGTTGAAACGGCTATATAAAATGTACCCAAAATCGCACAAAAAAGTTAATATAAAATCAGGGAAACAGGGTTTAATTTTTTAAATAGTTGAAAATTAAATTTTGATATAAATCTGATAGGAATAATAAAGAATAATATAGAAAAGTTTTTTTTTAATCTAATATGAAGTAAAACACTTGAGATATGATGTCAAGCGTGTGTAAAAAAGTGATTTCGAAAAAAAACGCGTTTAAAGATTTCATTCTGGTAGGACCGGTTTAGTTGCCGTCTCACGAAAAAAGCTATAACTCCGTAATTAATTAGAATTTTGGAAAAATCTTTGGAGGATATATTCCTCAAGGTCTAAACTACAAAAAAATGCAAAAAAAAACAAAATCGATTTTTTCAAAATTTTTAACTATAAGACCATTGCAATATGATTTAAACAGTCCAAAATTTTTTTTTTCCAAAATATCTTGATACCTGCTCTTTATGAAATTAAAATTGATATAATTCTTAAGCCAGGCAATAGATTGAAATGAAATTTTAGTGGACAAAAGTGTTTATTGGATCGATATATTTAAACACAACGTAAACACGTACGTAAACACACGAACAAAGCACAAGGATAATATAGAAAGAAATTTAAATCTATATCAAATTTGTACGACATTTTTTCCAAGCCAAAAATATGCCAATCTCATTGTTCATTAATGCGGGCACGGATTGTAAAGTGTTAAGGGTATAGTGTATTACATCCCATTTAATAAACAGTAAGAATATATTTTTTCATCGAGATCCAGACTCCATTTAGTATTCGTAACACAAAGTATTTGGATTCAATTTTAATGAAATAGATTCTTGGAAAGAAGTGAAAATATAATTATTTGCATTAAAACCAAAAAGTTATAGGGAAGAACATTGGGTCTGGACTATATTATAAAACAGAGTCCATAAAATTAAATATTACAAATATTATGTCGTTTGATTAATGTTTTTATCCCTTAGATTTTTTATGTAAAATCAGTAGAACTGTGGATCTTGTACAATTATAATTGAATAGCTTTGAACTTGTAAATGTATTGAAGAGTCATATTTACACTGTCTTTCGTCTTCCAACACCTATCGGTTTGAATCTCGTTTTCTTTGAAACATTAATAAATATATACTGAACATTTGAAAATTTCCAAAGACATGAAAGTAAATTATTTACATCATAAATCCAGAGAGCTGTTATATGAAAATGATCAAAAAGTAATCTCTAAGCATACTAAATTTAATACTTTTTCCGCCACGTGTGAATTTTGCACAGTTTTTTGAACTCGCGACTGGGAGCGCGCGACGACTTCTCCGTCGGAAGAATTTACTGTAACTGAAAAAAATGGCCGACAAACGTGCAGATTCAAATAAACCGCCCAACTTCGAAACGAAAAAAATTCATGGCCTCGGGAGCATTTGTAAATCAACTTTCTTCCAAATGATGTGAGAAATTCAATGGCCCTTTATAAATGTTTCTAATTTTGACCATACATTTTGCCATTTTTCTAAAAATGAATTTTATGAAATATTACAACTAAAATTCAAGGACAATAATTAAATTAAAAAATTAATGCGGCTAATTAAATCGTTCTCTTATAATCTCTTTAACAATCTGGCTGTTTGTTTAGGTTTGGCATTGCAATTGTTGGTCAGCTTTTTTTACTTTTAACTACCTCATAAAATTTTAATAAATTTCTCCGCAAGATTTAATTTTTTTTTTAGTATCATCGCATAATTGGATGAATTAAAAAAAGAAAAAATTGTAGCAGAGATGTCTAAATATTAGTTTGAGCAGAAATTTAAAATTTGTAGGCGGTCTTTAATTCTTTCAGGTCCTGTAAGGTTCTTGTATAAATGGAATATTTCTCAGAAATCTCAGTTTGCATGAAACTCTAATGAATCCGCTGAGGAATAATTGTGTCAATTCAATAAACTTCTTCATTATGAAATCTACATCAAAGATTTTTGCAATTACTTGGAAAATATTCTGAGAAATCGACACAATCACAAGATCGAAAAAAGGTTCGAACGGCTAAAAATACACTCGGCATTGTTACTTTTGCGCAGGCAAAAAGGCGGTATTTCATAATCAATATTCTCTTCATTTAAATGAAGCTTATTTGATGGAACATTCATTGGATAACTAAAATATAATATGTCATTTATCTTAGGTTTTAAAATCTGACGTAAAAAAATGAAATGATCTCTCTTTTTACAAATAATAGATAGAAACTGGAGAATTGAAAAGAAAGTGGTATTCATCTTCAGCTTAGAATAACTAATTCTTTTACGAAAGGTTTTTAGTCCTCTCTAGAATGAAATTTCAGACTCTGAAGCCATGAGTTTCAATCGAGAGGTCATGGACATGTACGGTGAAGCATCAATTACCAGCTTCGTTTGAACCGGCCATGTAGTGTGGATGTAGATTCGGGACCGAGTGGCAGCAGACCCGTCGGAAGACCTCGTCTAGTGCTGGGATAACACAATAGACAGTATCTTTTTTATTTTGCGAAGGGGGGAATCTTCAAAAGACACCATCAGTTTTGGTGGTAGTGTGGAATTATTACCCACTAAATCCCCCTCCTCTACAGCTGCCATCCGGCTACTAATTAAGTATTGCACAAGAATGGTAGAAATGTGTCCCTTTCAGGCTCTCCGTTTGTCTGTTTCTGGATGTCATTCTTACTGCTATTGTTTGTCGTCTTGTATTTTTGCAACACGCATTCCATGCCCTAGCATTCGTTAACATTAACCATGTTGCTGGGGGAGAGCGAGCTGATTCCCAGATCCTCCCATAGGATGTCCCTTTCGGTGCTCCATGCTGGGCAGACAAATGTTGTGTGTGCAGCATCGTCGTACTCCGCTCCGCAGTGGTGGCACTCCAGGCCAGTTCTCTTTGCCTATTTTGTGTAGGTAGCTACCAAAACA
The DNA here is from genome assembly GCA_008973525.1 of Stenopsyche tienmushanensis. Taxonomy (NCBI): domain Eukaryota; kingdom Metazoa; phylum Arthropoda; class Insecta; order Trichoptera; family Stenopsychidae; genus Stenopsyche; species Stenopsyche tienmushanensis. Next base: position 1,266,073 of record WACJ01000018.1, on the reverse strand, counting down.
GCCGTGCCCGGTGAAGACCTGGGTTAAGTGGTAGCACAGTTGATCATGTTTTCTGGCTACCCAGGTTCTCAGGTTCGGTATTAGCTCGTGCGTCCACCGACCTTGTGCGGAGTTGTCCCATCGGGACTGCCACGCCGCCATGGTGCGTTATTCTTGTCTTCACCTTCCTGTATTGCCTGTGTAATTGAAAGAAGGCTCAGGACAGACAAAAATGGCATACATTTTCGTTGGCCGGAGCTCTTATATAGGGCTGTGTGAGTCACTTATGTGTGATTGATTCAGCAAGACATTCGACATCAACTGCTAAATCTTTATGATCTTTGAGATATATTAGAATTAGGATGATAGCTGTTTTGCTAGCTACAGAAAAAGCTTCACAAGCTATAAAATTGATCTATTTTTTATCGACAAAGTCGCAAAACATCTTCGATGCGTTCATCTGGGTGACTCATTGTATGCTGAGATCACACTGGAGAGATGAATAATTCTGAAATGCACTTTCTGAACATCATGAAAGTCTATGTTTTATATTATTAGACCATCAAGGAAATAATGGACTCGAATCCATATGCTTCTGTAAGGTTTTTCTAATAAAAAAATGGTTTTCTTGAATTCACCTTTAATATTTATCCATGTGACCTAATGACTCAATGACTCACCCAGTGCTGATTGAGAAGCTGATTAAGAATATTTAATTAAAGTTATCTTATTATATTAATTTATTATAAATTCACAAAGCTGGTTAGATCACCGTCCATATTCACTTCAGCAATCCTTGAAATTTGAACCTTAATCTATTGAGAAATAACTTCTTGTTCAGAGAGTTTCCGCTCGCTGCCATAGACACGTTGCTGAAAATGTTTTCAGCTTTAAAATACAGCTCACTTTATATAGGAATGTGGATTTTATTTGAATAAACGTGGCAAAGAAATGCATTTCCAAGTGCTCATTCGTTACGGTGCAGTAAATCTTTGCAGAGTGCACATTTATATGGGGCACTAACGCCGACCGCCTCCCGAAGCTGAAAATGTGAATTTGCAGCTATAATAAGCTACCTGCCGGGGCTTTTTAATTTCTCGCAATTCATTGAAGCAGCCCGTGTTGTGTGCGAATTTTCCGAGATTATTTTAGCACCGCGAACAAGGCCGACTCGCATATAAACCGAATAAGAACACCCAAAAATAGACAGCGTCTGACGGAAGATAGGGCATAAAAAAACTTCATATGTGCGACACAATAAAGTGGATGAAACAAAGCCCTTTTTTATTCTTGCAGGCCGAATAAAAAAGCCAGCTCCTCTAATTTATTCCAGGAAAAGGTACACTTTTGTATAAATAAAAGCAGGACGTGAGCCAAAATCATATAGTCTTACGATACGTCGCCTCTTCAAGTATTGAAAAGATGTACAACCTGTAAAACGCTATTCTTATATACAAATATTTAATGCAATGTCAAAATTTTATATTATGTAAAATGAATACATTTTGTATTATGTAAATCGCGCTATTACTTATTTTATGACGTGCTGTGAAGCGACATGTAGTTCAAGAATAAGCAATGAAAGCATTTATGCATACTTCTGACACCAATGTAAATGTCATACCTGTCTTTTTAAATTAATACGTTTATTTATTTGCAACTTAAATAAATACTCTACCTATAAATGAGTTGTAAACTAAGAGTATATTACACGAGGAGCATTCAAATATAACCCGGAATTTTGTTGTACAAATTTATTATTGATATATAAAAGTACAAATGGAGTGTCTTATTTTTCTACTTTATTCCCTTCACTGAAGAAAGAAGGCGAAAAGTAGCATTCTCTGTTGCGCAACTCGTGATGATACGTTTTCTCACAGATCGCAGAGTAGCGCGGGACATGGATGCTGTCATCAAAGAATCTGAGTATAGCATTAACTCCTATGAGAGTACTATCGAAGGGTCTCCGTTATCCCCTCCACTATTCAGAAAGAGCACTCTTGTACATTGAAGCTCCGAGGCGGACAGAGACAGAGAGAACTTAGCGCAGTTCGGGATACTGAGACGGAGAGCTTTCCCGCATGCATCGCACGATTGTATAGATCGTTAGTCCAAATTTATCGACTAATAATGATTTCGATTTCAAGTGTGTTATTTGTTTACGCAAAGAAACGACCAAATATTGTGTGTTATCGAGAGTGTTTGTTTATTTAACTGCTTGCTGTTCTTCGCTGCGTGATGAATGAGTCTTTGTCCAATTATCATTTCCTTCTAAAGGAAGAGCAAAGGAATCGATTTTTTGTGTATTATTATACAAAGAAATGACGTGGTCTTATATGCGATATCAAGTGTTCATTTACAATTTACTCTGCCTCGAATTGAAGATTGTCTTACGCTGCTAGAAGCTGGAAGAAAGTAATCGGTGTAAAGCGATTATGACATCAACGACTTCATCGATTTTAAATTTGCTCACTAACGAACAGGTTAAGACACTGTCTGTCTGATTTTCCTGCGAACGCATATAGCAGTCATAACTCGTGATACACCACGTGCTCGTCGGGATGACCGCGCTAGCGTACGGGTCCGTTCTTCTATCGGGCCCTGATGTTGCTGGACGAATGGATGGGAATAGATGAGCGTCGAATAGAAAGACTCTCTTCTCAAAATAACTATTTATTCCACGTGAGAGGGTGAGAGAGAGATCTGGCTGCAGGAAGGACGACCTCCCACAGCCAAGGCTAACCGACGACTCTCCCGACTCTCGCCTCCTGCGCGTCACTACCCAACCGGTAACGGTGCACGCACAAGAAGCGATCGGTCGGTTTACAGGTGCAATGTCTCCGCAGGGCCACAAGAGATGGCGCTATTAAAATAACACATTGCATTTGAAGAGAGATGGAAGATGTCCCTGTTAATCTGCGCTACTAACCACGCTACAGGTTCATTGAAAGAAGCATTAGGAAGGCAATAAAGCTGCTATAGAACCATACGTGCGCAACTGGTTTTTGGAGTAGATACCTTCTTTCTTCAGTGATGGAACGTAGAAGCTTCTTATCCGATGTAATCAATATATTTCTGATTAATGGAATTATGTAGAAAAATAAGACATTCCATTTGTATTTTTATATATATACCACTAATAAACTTGTACAGCAAAATTCCGGGTTATATTTATAATACATTTGACAATATGAATTTGAGCATGAATATTCACAGAAAAAGTCTTGGAATCAACCAATTTATTAATACTTGGTGTCAAATCACTGGTACACGAGACCCTCAAGGACGGCCCGCAAAACTATATGCGACACGATGAAAACATGTTTTTTAAAGGTTTTAAAAAAATTAAAAAGGAATGCATTATGAAATAAATGGATAATCAAATCCAATGCTGAATGATAATCGAGTCAAATTATAGTCCACTTCACAGCATTAAGATTAATTGAGCAATGTGCACAATTTTAAGGCTTGATGGGCTTGATATAAGCATCCATCGGGCATTGTTTCATCGTACATTTCCAAGTGTCAGATCGAGGCCAAGAAATATATCTCCTCAGTCAAATCGACCGTGAAAAGAAATTGGCAATGAATCTTATTTTGGACTATACTTTTCCTCTAGCGTCAAATGCCTGCAATAAAACCGTATAATAATTCACGTATAAAAACTTCGAACTACACATATGCTACGATAATGGTAACAAATAGTTATTACGTACTGGAGGAAAAAAGTGAGCGAAGCACCGGGTAAAAAAGAAGATGAATCGAAAACGTCTTTGAGGGGGCGAAAGAAAAAGTTGGCAAGAATAAAACGAGCTGATGAAGCTGGCGAAGATTCCACATCCGAGTAGCACCGGAAGTGCGAAATCAACATTGATATTCAACTCAAAGACTCAAAGGTATTTTAATAAAGCGACTTCAATGGTTCGCGAATAATATCTACATATATACATATTTCTCGAAATAAAACCATTTTATTATAGATGTACAGAATATGATTTTCATATGGATGAGTTTATCAAATGTTTCTAAAAATATTTTTATAAAAATCGCAGAGCAACGCGAAATTTCAAAAGCTCCATTGGAAAATGCTTATAATGTCACTTAACTCATATATTCTCTCAAAGCCCGAAGTGCTTTCCTTGTATGAACGTAATTGCCTCTATTTCTACTTGGTAAGCATAACCCAATAACGTTACCAAGAAAAGCATTAAGTTCAATGTTGAACTGAGTGAACTATTCAATTGCTTATATATGTTGAAATAATATATGTATTGAATTTCTATCTGAAACAATGAGTCGATGATCACTATATTAATTATTACTGTGTGAAAAAAATAAATTTAAAATGGCATAGAAATATAACAGAATAAGTGGGTTAGATTATTAACCTGTTAAGCGGGCGGGACGTATATACACGTCCAACGTAAACTGCATCAAAGTTGGTTAGACGTATATATACGTCTATATCGAATATGTGAGTTTTTTTATAAATACTAAGCATCGTTAAAAAAAATATGAACTCACGCCAGGTGAGCGGGACGTATATATACGTCCTAAGGAAAATGTGCGCGCCCACTGTATGTTGCGTTATTAAAAAGGAACTTCCCCGCTTAACAGGTTAATTATTATTATAAAGATTGTATTAAATCCAAAGTGTAATTGGAGTAATTTTTTATTTTTTGTATTTGCGCAAGATGAACATTTAATAAATACAAATTTAGCATAAAATATGCATAAATAAATACAGGTTGCTAATGCATAAATAATCTTAATACTATGATCGATGATACAACATGTGTGCCATAGTCCGGACGACCGTTTACGACCGATTAGCATTCTAATCCAACATGTGTACCATGCTTCATCAATGGCGCAGCCTTTGTGCCATATTTTTCATTCACCATAAATAGCATTCATAAATTCTTAAAAAATATATTATTATTCCGGCTCATATAGTGTTGATGTATGAAGCATATATGATAACGTAAGGAGGAAAATACTGAACAAGCGCAGGTGGTTTTGTGAAAAAAGAAAGGATGAGGTTTCCGTGCAAGCCTATCAAATTTATGATTTTCTTGGAGGGTCTATAATATAGATCCTATTGTTGGCGCTGCTGTATGGTCTGTTTCTAGTTATCCCGGACTAGCCACAATTCTACTGATCTTAAGCTGCACGGGTTCGCTATGTGAACCAGGCGCCATCCAGGCGCCATCCCTTTTGCACCGCACCCTTCAGAGGAGGCAAGGTTTCCGCAAGAAACATCAGCTTCAGACAACGTGCACCCGAAGGTGCGTTAGAGGAGTAAGGACAGAGGTTATTCTAAATTCAAGGAAATACTACCGCGAATTCACTGCCATCACGAGTCTAACCTCAATTTTAAAGGCGTCAGAAGTTGTAGCAGATGATGTAAGGGTTACCCCTTCGTTACCATTCGAGCAGCCTAAAGCCGTTCTTCCCTGTATGAATTAGGCTGTTGAAGATAGTGGTGATGCCTTTGACACAGACTCCACCAACTTCTGTAATCAGCAGTTCCACACTCCCTTACACATACTTAATAATAGACTCTAATTTCCGAACTAAACTGGCTGTTTCCAAAACTGGCAGTGAGTTGTCTAAACCCCCTTATTCCGTGCAAATACTTGCAGCAGACACGGTGGAGCAGGATAATGTTCCCAGCAACACTCTCTGAGTCAACCTGTAGGTAGTCCCGCGTTAAGCGGTTGGATTCGTAGCTTGGGTTCGAGTCCCACAGAAGATGTGGCTGGCAACCACATTTTTAAAAACATAAATATGCCATGAAAAACCATGTCAAAATGGTTGGTAATGATCCCATAAAAGGGATCGCTAAAAACCACCTTAAAAAAACACTCCCTGATTCATTGGCTTCTATGCCTAGTGCGCACGGTGGTAAGTGGTGGGTGGCAAAAAAACGTCTACTCCACATCTACTACACACTATTCCAGGAGTTCAATTGTTGTTTACGGGCGTAGAGTTGCCCCCCCCCCTGGGGTTTTATAGGTGGGCATCGTGGAGTCTAATACCCACCTATTTACAAAAGGAACAGTTATATCTTATGCGATCATCGCGAGGAAACGCTGCGAATATCTATTGGAAGCTGTGATGATACTCACGACGAGACAAGAAGTGGGAGGCCATCAGTGATTTCTGGCGAACTTGAGTCACAAAAAACCCTTTACGGGTACGCAGCTCAGGGTGACCTGCATACCCAACTTATGTTAGCTGGGTTACCCTAGTAGCGTTTGATGAGCAAATCGACGAGCCTGCTTTCGTGCACCTCTACTCCACATTATTACCCCACGGCTTCAACCGTTGCCTACGGGCGTAGAGTTGGCTTTCCTCCTAGGGTTTAATGGGTGAGCATCGTGGAATCTAATACCCAGCCGGAAAGCATTAGGTCAGATATAAAATCATTGAGGACAGCCACTGTGAGTCAGTCTTCCTGTAGTGAACTTATACAAATATTGCGATTGTAACATACGCATTTGTGACATAATGTGACATTAGTTCATTGATATTTTTTAAAAATAATTTCAGATTAAACTATTATGGCAGAATATTAAAATCAGTGATTCGCTTAGTAGTTAAAAATAAATGCAAGCGTTCCTATGGAACTACAAACCAAATATGACAGATAGACGACATATGTTTAGTATTATAAAAATATGTAGAAAATTATTGGAATGCGGTGCTTAGCATGGGGGAGATGTATCTTGGCGTATGTGGAAAGAGGTTGAATTATGGAGGTCTTGTGACATTGAAAATAGGGGGTGATTATTCGAGTCGACAAAAGTGGACCCTCTTTTCCAGCAGGGCGCCTGTGGATAGCTTTAAATCGGGACCACATGCCTCTAGGAAAATGTGCTTTTCTTCTCCTCGAATGTGGTTATATCGAGTCACCGAACTGTAAGTGTGGTGATGTGCAAACAATGTGGAGACTGAAGGATGAGGACCCTATTTATTCCCGTCTCGGAGGTCTGAGGGTAATCTATTAGGTTAACCTAAATTACTCCAGACTTATCATTGACACAGTATAAAAGAGCTCTTCGCTTAGGAGCCTTGGATTAAAAAAATATCATTATGAAATAACATTGACTTGCTGCTTGTTGCGATTTTTATTTGTTTTTACAAATTATTTTCACATTTAATTGCCTTTTGATGTATTATTTAGATATCAAGCCCATGCGACCAAAGGCAGTATTCTGTGATCTTATAATTGGTTATGATCAAAAAGGAAAACAAGCACAATAAATCATCCCTTTTCACTTTGTTTACCGAATAATTATGTTTGTTTTATTTACGCCAGGATACCTACATATTTTTCTTTGACAAATAGAATAAAACCCCCCTTAATTGCTTTAATTAAAACATTAAGATTAATTGGGTCGCCTTCAATTGGCTTTGCTCTTCCGAATGTACTTTGTGTTGCCAATTTATTTTAGAAATGCTCAACAAAACACAATAAAATACGCGATGCCCCGGAAGTGATTTCATTATACTTCCGCCTCATTTGGTCCTTTGTTTCCGTTTAATATACGATCTGTTTATGAAACATTTTATTCGCGGCCATACTAATTTAATCAATAGTTTTAATCGAACTCGCAACCCAAATATAGGCCCAAATTTATGTAGCCCGTGTTCTGGAAATCTCGGGATAATCAATGATTAAAGGCTCAAGTTTTCGGCAGATAAGTTGTAATTTAACTTCGCTTGAGGTTCAGTTTGCTTTGTTATTTATAAACAGAGCCGATTGTGATCCTGCTGGATTATGTTAATTGCGTGTTCGTGACGTCGCGCTCTGCGAAATCGCATAAAACGAAATCCGCGCCGTCGTCTTTTATTGACACTTACTGAAAAGTATCCTTTGCTCGCACAGTTTCCCGTCGTAAAAGAAGATCATGGATTCATTTCCGCAGCCTTTCAGATTGAAAATGCATCCGTTTCCGGTTACTTCTGCATATATCGGATATCCGACGATCGAGGGCTCAAACGAGTGCTTCTTTTCGGATTATTGGATGTACAATATTCTATCCTTACAAAGTTAATCTTAACAAATATTTTTATTTTTTCAATAAAAAAATATAGCATTAAAAACCTCCCTGTGATATTTTTGCAATCCTCATGTATTTGAGAGGAACGCTTGATATACTATAAAAATAAACACTTGGTAGAAATTAAATTTATTAGCTCCTAGGAAAAGCTGATTTTATGCATTGCTGTGTTTGTGTAATATATAATAAAATAGACAAGCTACCGGTCTGTACTTGTACCTGTAGGTACTTGTACCTGTAGGTAGTCCTGCGTTAAGCGGTTGGACTCGTAACCCGATCATCTCGGGTTCGAATCCCACAGGAGATGTGGCTGGCAACCATATTTTTAAAAACATATATATGCCATGAAAAACCATGTCAAAATGGTTGGTAATGATACCATAAAAAAGGGATCGCTAAAAGCCACCTCAAAAAAAAAAAAAAAATACCGGTCTAGTGATTGCTTTAAGCTACGTATAGACACACATACACAATATAAGCAACACGGCGCATGCGTATAGCGTGTCTATATTGTATGCAACGGAGAGATTTTTTCCAACCACGTTGAAGTTTCATTTTTCATTCAAATCAATTTACCCTATCACGCTATAATCGCTATAATAGCGCTGTTAATCTGAGCAGATTTAATTCTCCAGATTAGCCGGTTGGGTGGTGACGCGCAGGAGGCGGGAGTCGAGAAGAGTCGGCGGTTGGCCTTGACTGCGTGAGAACGTCCTTCCCGCAGTCAAATCCCTTTCTCTCGTGTCGAATAAAAAGATACATAGAGAAGAGAGTCTTTTACCCCCTAGAAACTCTGCCCCTAAGAGCGCTCCCTATGTAATACACGCCTATACAAGTTTCACTTAAAAAAATCAAAGTTGGTCATGGAATAGGTTACAGATTTCCATAAATTGGACATTTCAATAAGTTTTTGTTTAAAGAAGGATCAAAATTTAAGAAGATTATTTTTAGAAATACTATAATTTTCTTCAAGATTTGATATATTGAATATCATCTGTTTTAATTTAGATTAATTAATATTTTTTAACTAATATCCATAGGGAAAGGTTAAACCCACTTCATCTAGCGGGTAACCTGGATGAACGTGTCGAAGAGAGCTTTCATATTAAACTTATTAAAAAGACTCGTTTAATATCTTCAGTGGATTGATCCATTTGTAATTTTAATCCTAGACAATATCGTAAAAGGTCTATACTTTACAAAAGCACATATATGTATGTCTGTCTGTTCGATTCCAGACTATTTGATCGTTCGCATGTGCAAACTCGCTCTCATCTCAAAGGCCGTTTTGACCACCACAATGCGCCCGCATCCTTTCTCTCCCCGTCCCCGCAGTCAGTCCAAACTTCATTTCATCAGACCAATATGCGCCAACATGGTGCATCCATACAATACTTTTACTATGCTTATATTATTCCAGCAAGTGTAAACAATAAGTTGACAAAGTTTTATCGCAATTGGATGAACGGTATGGAAGCGCATTAAATATGGACAAACAAACATTGATTTTTATATAGTAGAATATGCCTATGTTACTTGCAAAATCCTTAACAATAACTGGACGAAGTTTTATTGTAATCTGATGAACCGTATGGCAGCGCATTACATACGAACAAACAGATATTCATTTTTATATATAAGATTGACCTTTAAAAAAATTTAAACATCTCCCTGTTTGGAAAAAAAATTAACATACATATTTGACGATATTTTTACAATCGATTTTAAATATTAGCACCTTTAGATTTTTTATAAACTATGTTGTAATCAAAACCACAAGATTTTTTGCAATGCTGCATTCAACGCTCTTAGTGTGTTGTCATAATTTCTGAAGAAATACACATGCGCGCGCATCCAAATATTAATCTTTACACAAGCAACGAGCATTTCCGCACACATTTGTATTTATAAAAACACGTTTTGCACACTTTTTTATATTTATTTTTTGTCTTTGATGGGTCAAAGCACGTGTCGTTCGCAGTCAAACACGCATTGCGACCAGCCGGACTTTTCTGCTTACAGCGAAATAATAAATTTGTGTTTGCGTCCCTCGCATTGACTCACAAATTGACTTCGCATTTTCTTTCGACGACCCCATGTCGGTATTTAACAGACGCCCGAGGGTGGAAATAATGAAAAATCGCCTCCAAAAAGGTTTGATCTTCGACAGGGAGTCGAAGGCTCTGTCCCGTACATAAATGATGAAAACCGAATATGTGTTATGTATTTTGCTGCGAGCGTAATTTTGCGGATAGAAAGGGAAGATTTAGGGGATAAAAAGAGGCTCAGCGCCCTGAGAAAATAGAAAACACTTTCGAAATGGCAATCTTCTCCAAGTACCGAGTACATGGGCCATTGTTAGGTCGAAATTCGAGCCCTTATTTTAAATGCATTATTTATTTGCAAAAACTAAAAATATTAATCTAATTATTTAATATTTAGATTTTTTTTGGAACGCTTTAATATTTTTGCTTGGATAAATTAAATCTTCTTAGGAATTGTTGCGAGAAGAAATGATGGGGTATTTCTTATCGAACTTCAATTTTATTTCAACTCAATAAACGATATCGGAATTTCAATTTATATCTCAATGGAGATTCATTGAAAATCCATTATATCGAAAACACGTGCCAAAGATACATGGGGATATTTTTTCATAAAGAGATTGTATGTATAGAAAAAATAAATGCTAACAAATCCTCTAGAAAAACAGAATCCCAAAGAACGAAGGCGTTATCTTGACATCGGATTTAAGCCAACAAATTATACAATCCAGTACTAATCCCGAATGTCCATTTATACATCAAACAGCAGGGGATTTATCCCGAAAATTTCGTTCTGCGTTCAAGCGATCTATTTTTATCATGTCGTGTTATTTGTTAGTGTGAGCCGAAAGAAAATATTGATATATTAAATAGGTCGTTCGAAACCCATTTTGATTTTTTTCTGAAGAAGAATAATTACGTGAGCCATTAAGTGGGCGTTAAAAGAGGTGTCCGTTGCTTTGCTGAGATATCTATGGGATTCTGGGAATTCATTGGAAGTATCATTTTGTAAAAAGGACATAATGACTGCTAATGTATATCTCGGAGAAAAAGCATAAAAATGTAAGGATATTTAAACGTGACGAGGATATAATTATGTCAAGACCCCCAATATTATTGCAATGGGCGGTAATAACATAGGCTGTGTCTAAGGGTTTTTTTTTGATGTAATAGTGTTGATAATTGATTTAAAAATATTTCTGAATCTATATAATAATGTTTTAAAATATCCTATCAATGTGTCCTTTGAAGATATGCGATGACAAGAAAGAGTAATTCCAATAATAAGCTTAAATCTATTCCGGGTAGAAGATTATGTATCTATTTGTAATGATAATTGGCTTATATTCCGCAATTGTATTTGTGTTAATCACACGATTTAATGACTGAACTTAAATATATCAAATTCAAATCTGCTGAAAACGTGATCTGTGATCGTTTTTTTAAAACATATAAACGCTATTAAAATCAAGCCAAAGCATCGGCAATGAATAGTGTAAAAAATATCAAGAGCTTAAATACATGCTCAATGACCTACTTGGACCTTATCCAGACGTTTGATAAAGTGCGACATCAGGGGATGAAACACAAATTAAATAAGCTACTTCCGCATAACTAATACTAATTTTAAAAGAATTTATTATTATCATTTTCCGATTGGTAGATGCGTTCCGCGGAAAATCGCACAAAAATAAACTGCATAAAAAAAGTTATGGTACAAAAGTGCCGCGGATTTTAAAAATCGTATAACTTTGAAACAGCCATATAAAATATATATATAATCGCACAAAAAAATTAACAAAAACAGGAAAACAATAAGGAAATTAAAAAATAACATTTTTGGTAATATTTAAAGAACGTCTTGCATCATCAAAATTTTTTCTGGTAGGAATAATAGAGGCTGTATAGAAAATATTCGTACCCAGTTTGAAGTAAATCAATTAATAAAAACTTGACATTACAAAATAAATCAAAATATCTCGATTTTATGAAATAAAAAATAGCTTTAAAAAACCGCATAACTTCGAAATCGCACAAAAAAAGGTTCGAGTGTATATGTTAAAATTTAGTCGCCACCCACATTTCCTGTGGATTTGAACCCAAAGTGATTGATTTACTAGTCCAACAGCTCAATCGCAGGTCGATCTAAAAGTATAGGTACCGAGTAGCTTTTATTCATTTTCTTTTAAAACTAATCTTTTAATCGCCGGCGATTTTAAAAATATTAGAAATGATGTAAAAAGTTGTTTGATTTGCGTGTCCACATGCTGTCCTGCGGGATCATTTACGGGTTTTGAGCATTTCTTGTTCAGGGTTGTCACAACACATAAGAATATTTTTTTTGTTTTGTTTATAAGCCCCGAATTACGGGGGTCGCTATTTTCGTCGACGCAAATTGAAAGTCGCGTTGTTTGCGCGCGGACCAGTAATTGAGAGCATCTCGACACAATCCGCAAAAAGTGGTCCCGACCCACGAGCCGGCTGCGATGAACGACGGAACATCAGTGTAGGAATACTAGTAGCAAGCGAGTGTGCTTGATACGGAGCAAGCGGGTGATGATCCACCCGAGGGTAGACGCTTTGTCAAACCATCTTCTAGAGCTCGAAGTTAATCTTCCTATCCTCAGTTGAGGTGCAGAAGCAACAATTTGTCGCTATTTTGACAGTCTGCTGCTGTTTTGATAATTCAGTGCTAATGTACCCAAATACAAGTAATTAACTATTGTTATAAATTTATTTCATGATTGTTTATTATTTCAAAACCTTCTAGTTGATTGATTACGAAATATTATCAGCTGAAGTGGAAATCACATTTACAAATTTAGCTATGACAATATTTAAGGGTTGGAAGTAGGGGGATGCGTCAAAAGTGGGATACACTTTAAGCATCCAATTTCCTTTTTCCTTCCGTTTCTAGCCCTGCATAGAACCAAAATATTTGGAAGTCATTTTGAATTCCCGCCAAAGGGGAATGAAACATAAACCACTGATATAATTATGCAACTGATCAGCAGTTATAAAAGGATTTCAAACATTCCATTTATAACTTTAAACATGATAAAATCTCAAATATTTGGCGAGATTTTTACAGCAAGAATTTTATAGTATCGGTAAGGGTAAAAAAAAATTTGACCTTTGGGAAAATTCCATCAAATTATAATTAAGCTGAGTGGATATAAAAATATAATTTTAATAGCTCAAAAATATTCAAGGAGCATATACGACTGGAATACCATAGGAAACTGCATTTTAAAAATGCATTTTTATCACCGGTGAGCCATTTTGCATAGATTGGAATAAGACAAGGCTTGCAAGCATTTTGGCTGTAAAAATATTCGGATTAAAATATAAATGCGCATGTATATTTGAAATCTGTAAATCTTCCTTAAAGGCGATATACTGGAAGGTTTACATTCTGGAACTTCTAGGTGAGAGAAGTTTATAGTCCTTGTAAAATATTTTACACTTGAGCGACATAACTTTCTTACAACTTAGTACGAAGAGCTATTACTTCTACTTGTAATGCTCATTCGACGCAATTCGTCGAAAGTCACACGTATAATGTTAAACTTGATGAGCCATAATTCCGATCCAATGAAGTTTTATTAAAAATATGAGCGTTATATTCCGTTAAGGAATGGCATCCGATTTGATTCAGTTTGGTGGAATTATTAAAATTGATGGATTGATATGCATTTTTTAAGACGAGTAAAGTGCATTCGCGTAGAATGCACCACTCCTGCATTACACGGATCCAATAAAGTATTCAAATTTCAAAATATGATTTGATTTGCGTCGTCTCGTTCTGAAATCTGCTTTTATACTCATGAAAATCTGACGCTATTCCAGAAGGCGTCGGGATGGGAATATTTCTGTATGAATTTGTATATTTTTTGCATTGTTCTCTTCGATGGAATCGATTAAATCCGATGCAAATATTGTGCATATCCTATATCAGCAATAAATATATTAAAACAAAGCTTATTGGCTTGAATGCTGTTTATCGACTGTGTTTCCATTGGAACGCCTCAGGTAATAAAAGCCACTATATGTAGATCCAATTATTTTTTAATGTTCAGCCAATTCTTTACTAGTTAATAAATTTGGCAGATTTATTTAATCACTTAACCGCCAGCGACTCACCGGTGAGTCGCTATGTTTTTTTGTAAAAAAATAAATATTTTTTAATGCCTAAAAATTATTAAGGACACATATTAGTGAATTCTAAAATATCTTCACATTTTAATAAATCTTGGTGTTTTCATTTTGGTTTTAAATTAATTCAATAGAAGTCATTAGGGCTATCCATTGAATGATCTTTGTTTTTTAACTGAATCTATTTTTGATTACATAGCAAAGTCATAGATAGTGGTGCATCATTGGCATCGGTGCCATCTCAAGTCATCAAAAACCCCTAATATATGTTTTTTTTTACTTTCTAGAAATTATGTTTTTATTTTATTTTTATTGTCCCTAAATATTCCGGATGGGTCTTAGACTCTACGATGCCACTCCATAAAACCCCGGGTGGGGAGCCAACCCTACGCCCATGGGCAACGGTTGAACCCCTGGGGTGATGATGTAGAGTAGAGGTGTGGGAAAGTAACCTCGTCGGTTTAGTCATCAAACGCTGCTAAGGTAGCCCAGCTAACATGAGCTGGCTGCGCAGGTCACCCTGTGCTGCGTACCCATAAAGGGGTGTATTTAACACCCGATTACAGTAGTTGGTGAAGTCTGTGTCAAAGGCTCACCACTATCCTCAACAGCCTAGGCAAATAGGGAAGAATGATTTTAAGCTGTTCGAACGGCAACTCGTCTCCGTGGCTAGATACTAAGAATGACCGAACCGATATGAGTACCATGAGGAAACCTCGCCTCCTTTGGAGGGCATGGAGTAAATGGGGTGGACATTTGGACGCTCCGCGCGTAGCGTTTCTCGTGGGGCTAAAAGATCAGTGGAAGACAATCTTTGTGTGACTAGTCCGGGGTAGCCCGGAACAGACCATACATCAGCGCAGGGAATGGGTTAGACTGATAATGAGCCCCCAATCCAGTCAGTCGCTGTCTGATGTCTGTCGTCTTGTCCCTAAATATCATATAATATAAACTTGGATTAGCATCCAAAATTCAGTCTTTAAAATTATTCAACATGCTCATCTAAGTGGCCCGCCGGTGACTCTTTGACTGGCGAATATTCTTGCGGCCGGTGGAAAGAATACAAGTTTCTTTGTATGATCTCAAATTATTCTTCCTTTATTTGGAAGAAGGTTTCATTTTGTACTCCCACATTTGGAAGGCCTCCATTTTGTTGAATCTTGCTTGTCTAAAATCAGGATGAAGACAAACTTTAGTATAATGAATAAGATATTTGACGACGGTTCAAATCCAGATTGTGAATACCGATCATTCCCAAATCACAAAAAATAATATTTAAATAATCATATCTTATTGAGATCAGCTAAAAATAATATCCCGAAAGTAAGTGTACTAGATTTTTATATTTTTTTTAGAAAAAAGTATATTTGAAAAAAAAAAAACAAAATAAGGTTGATATACTTATCCGGGGGCGCCAAATATTGAAAATTCCGTGAGTGCTTCAAAACATCCCAATCAAATAAGTCCAAGAGCGCCTTGTTGGCTAAGACTGTGTGAGGACGGGCGTTGTTATGCAACAAGCACACTCATATCTTCATGCATAACCCTTCTTTTGAGTTTCATTAGGGTTTTACATTATCGTTGTGCATTAATAATCTGACCAAAATTATGCCTTTTCGATCCTAAAACACTGTGGCCATGATTTTTTTTTGCTCGAAATTGACTGATAGAAAATTAGTGTGACGACTGTCTTTTTGACTCAGACGTCTAATGAATCACCCACTTTTTATCTCCAGTCACAAAATAGCTCAGAAAATCCTCACCTTCCAATCGAAGTCGCGCAAGAAACTCGTAGGCGCTCTTGTCCCGCTCGCACTTGGTGGGATTTATTACCGACATCTTTCACGTATAACGTGAATTTTAGTAACAACTACTTAACAACTTTGTTAGTTGATCCCATTCTACCAATCAATATGACCAACCCTTAAAAAACAAAAATCACAGTCCGTTATTGTCAGAGTACACTTACTTTCGGGATAAGCCTCGTATCTAAAATAACATACTTTTATTAAAAGAAAGCATACTTTCATGTATTATAGTATACCGTCTCATAAAAAATATATTGTTTATGTGACAGAATACAATATTTTATTCTTTGGAGTGCATCGTGGATATTTTTATTCGTTTTTTGTGACACATTCTTATATTTTGTTTGAGTTTTATATCTTTTTGCTATGTATTTGCTGTATAAATGGGTGTAAATCATTGTTTATTTTCCAGCAATGTTGAATTAAAATGCGAAACTGAGAATCTCTTTGAAGATCCGCATTCGAAGACAAATGTTTTGTATAATAAATCATTCATTGTGAGGTATTTTAAAACAGTTTATATGTAAGATGAAAGCTTCGAGAGCTTAAGAGCAAAAGGTCAAGGGTAAGACGTCTTGACTTGCGATACAGCGTAATAGAAAGTTATGAAAACACGAGGGAATTTCGGAGACATTTAATAAACTCTGATAATATATTCTTGTTTTAAAGCCAAAAATACCTGTCGTTAAGGCAATACGACGACCCCATCTTCACATCCAAGAATGGAAATCTCAGCCGACGCTTATACATCTCTGTTAGTGCGCTGAAAGCTCGCGGTGATTATCCCTAAGCCTCTCAGCTTTGCGGCTGTGTTAGGCACTCCTGCTCTCAAAATATGTGCACGGATGAAAATGAAGCTTTTAGCAGTTGAAAGGCACTAGATCTTCAGCCGGGCTGAAAAGATAAACACTTTAACTACCCCAATAGTAGATAGATACGTCGGCGAAGGTCGTCGGATCAACCTCTGGAATTCTGATATACTCGCGATTTCACCGCATCTCTTATGAATACCAAATAATTTCTTTACTGCGGAACATCTCGCAATCCCCAAAAGCAATCTGTGCAGAGCCTCTTCGGCTTTTTATCAGCCAACAAAAATAATTTTTCGCCCCCTGCACCGGCTCAATTTCGGCTCAACAATCTTGTGCGCTAATATTTTATGCGTCTGTTCGCGCCGGGGTAGCATTATATATGAATCGTGCTTTTGAGATGATTGAAGAAGCGAGATCGCTTTTTTAACGCCCCACAGCTCCTTTATGACCATCTCTGTCATCCTTTAAAAATGCTCATTAAAATCTGCATAAGGTAAAAAACTTTCAGAGCATCACCGAAGACGGTTTTCTTATGACGACATTGAGAAACTCTGACATTAATATCAAATTTATCATTTGGCTCATCCATATTTATTTAGGTATGAGGTCAATTTAAAATTTGATTTGGCGATGGTAGATACATTTCATATATATCTATATGAAGTTATAATTATGATAAGCATTTATTTTTGAAGATTCGACTGATGTGAAAGATGTGTTCTTTCCGCCGGCATCGCCTGTAGTCTCGCAGCTGGGAGCTCTATCTGTAAAACAAATAAATTAAATTAATGAAACTTAATAATTAAAAAAAATATATATAAAGATTTGATACATTTAACATTAAATATGATATTGCTTTGCAAATTTATGGGTGATTTTATCCGATCATGGCATTTTCAATATTCTACAATTTTACCACATCTCGTGACGTCCAACTTGTTTGTGGTAGACTTGGAAAGTGTCCAAGGTTCTACGCTGTAGAATAGGACATTACTGTGCTACGTAATATCTGTCCTCTATTCTACGAATTGTAATAATTTCTTTAAAAGCATTTTAGCGTTAATTTAATTTTGTAGCGAATTTGCTATACGATGTCAAGATGTAAGTTTGTTGAAATCTGTTATTTATTATACTTAATGTATAAAGAAAACGTATTAGAGTTATATAAATATTAAACTTGATACTTGTATCACTGTTTTCTTAATGTGCTTTAAAGCATAAGCTTCAATTATTTTCCACACATATTGTCCACACACATGGGATTACAAAAGATGGAGACTGTCATAGAATGCTATTCTAGAAACTTAAGAAATTATCGGAATTTAGATGCAAGTATACAATTAATTAAGGTAAATAAATATTATTAAATATCTAGTTTGAAGATTGTAGAATTGATGATAATAATCAATAATATTACATAGAAGTTTTGTTGTATTGCAGACTATACATATAATATATGAAGGCTTAAAGTATTAAGTACAGAAGCTTGATGAATGCAAATTTTTGATGCATATTCATAAGACTTGATGGTTGTTAAATCTCGTCTCGAAAGTTCTCTAAAAATATCAGAGCTGCATCAAATATTCAAACGAAAATAAGACTAGATATTGATTAATGGTTCATGTATTCAAAAAAGGAATATATTTTACAATATTACAAAAAAATTGCAATGATTCCATAAAAATAGCTATCAAAGATCATCTGTCCGAGTTTTCAAATTTTGATTTACATTATTATAAAATCTTAAATATATGGACCATTGATTATTGAAATTATGTTAATTTAGAGGCTTGGAAGTAAATCCATGGGAAGATTTAAAGAGAAAATCAAATTAATTTTATTTTTGTACTCATAACAGCTATACATTTGTTACATAATTATTTACATTTTAAAAAAAATACTAAAAATAAAGCATATTTGGTATGATTTTTGACATTGCATTTCACTTACTATGTTTTTAAAGTAAGGAGTTTAGGATGGTAATCCCAATCGTAAACAATTATGAAGATTGATAAGTCGAGATCTTGTTTTTGATTTTATTATGTTCTTGGTGGAAAATAAAGATTCGCACAAATATGTGGAACCAAAACAGGATTTAATTTTGTAAGCTCTTTTGCTCCAAGCTCCAAATGTTTTTAGTCAATTTTTGGTGTGTTTTCTTGAAGAATTTCCGCTATGAAATTAACAATTTTAGTAATGTCTGTAGTAATGTTCAAAGGATAATATTTTACCACACAATAGTTATAAATCATAAGCTTCTACCTTATAAATCATAAGTTTCAAGATGCTACGTCGTTTGGTATTTGTTTGGCAGCCATCAATAGTGAACGTTCTCAGTGAATTTGTTAACATGGAAAAAATTGGTTATCGTTAAGTGTTTCAATAATTTTATTTGGATGGTCTCAGTCCAACTAATATCAAATCTGAGCTAGATTCTACTCTTGGGGAGTCAGCTCATTCGTTTACAACAATAAGATGTTAGGAGTTTAAACGACAAGCTACCAAAACGCAGATCGCAGTGGTCGACCAAATGAAGTGACTACGCCAGAAATGGTGAATAAACTCCACAAAATGATCATAGAAGGCTCCGGGCACGCATTTATCCCCGAAAATGTCACAAAAAGCCCTAAAAGATAACGGAGTAGCCACAAAGTCTGTGGGTTTTCCAACCGGTCCACTTTTCGGACCGCTGACACGAGAAATGAACGCCTCGCGATCGAATGTGTCATAGCCGAACGTGTCTACTGAACGATTACGAACTCTTATTACAAAACGAAGTTCTCTGAATGAGACTGTTCGTTGAGGAGGGGGGGGGGGTTGTTTAAATTTTACAATCGATCGAAAATATTGTTGTTTTTATCCTGTCGATTCGTCTAATTGCAGTGAGAACCATTCAAATTTTGCAAAACTACATCCACGTGTGGCATACATGATTTTTGACAATTTTCGAATCCTAAATAATTGTGCATATCGGCATTAAATTAAAATCTACAAGGTTGCTTTTTTATCTACAGGTAGTTTACATTAGTTATTGTCAAATAAACGTCATCTACCTTCGATACAAGGCGGCTAGAGTTTTGATAGACGTGGCTAAAGTTGTAGCACAAAAACATGACGATTTTCAAAGCATTGCAGTATTAAGTATATATAATATTTATTATTAGCAGCTATAACTTATTTCCGATCTTGTAGTTGTAAGACATGTATATAATATTCAATAAATAAGAAAGAATCAGCTTTGTAGAAATAATTACACAGATAATGTCCCTGCCTCCCGTACTATAATATTTATTTTCACTGATGTGCTAAATTCAATGGAGTGTCACATAATGGAAAAAAGGTAAATCCTCGTGTAGAATTGCTTCAAACTAATTCAAAATTTACTTTCGATGAAGATAATGAATTGTTCTTCCAAATCGGATTTTCTCTCGGAAAAAATGTATTCAGATGGTTCTTTGAAAAAACAATGAGTTGTTTCGCATGAGTACGAACGAAAGAAAATATATACGTAATCAAATACGGGTGACAGACTGTCTGGAGGCAATTTCAATATAAGAGATAAACAAAAACTTTAAAAAACTTTTTTTTCTTGCTTAGTAATTCTAGTAAAATGTATTTTTATTCAATAAAAGACTTCTGAGAGAGGGATTTACTCCGCTGACGTATTTTGTGGGAGCAAATTAATTTATGCTATCACCCGAAGGATTTCAGTACTGTGTTCGTAGATTTGGCACAAAAATAAATACAAAAAAAAAACCTATCGCGATATTTCGAGCGATTTTTTTTTGTCGGTATTTTTATAAATTTATTGTGTTTATGTACTGGCGGTATCACGAATTTTATTGTTGTTTTCAGTGGTTTTATTGCCTTAATGTCATCGTTTTGTTCGGGCAAAACTGAGGCTTAGGGTCGTTTATTGGGTATCACGAGAGAAAATGTCCATTCGAATACATATTAACTACCGGACGATGTCACATTTATCCAGATATAGAAAGTTCAGTACTAATGATGCAAATGGTGGGCCATTGATATTTGCTGCACTGATAAAGCTGTGCTGTAATCTCCATCGCTTTATCTTCTAGGATGCTGCCTGCAAAACTATCAGTATGTGATACATTTAGAGCCAAGTCTGACAATCGGAAAAAAGCAAATATTTAAGCACTTGACATAGGACCAAACTTTTGCTTAAAATTCTTATTATAACCAATGAGAGATCACCACAAAAACCCTAGAAAAATCTCTCAATAATAATATATCTTAGATAAATTCTATAATATAATACAATAAAGCCATAAGATGGTACTTAAGTTTATTTATATCTTAGCTAACTAAATATAGGCAATGCATTAAACGAGCTTGAAATAGGGTCATACCTAAAACCATTTAGTGGTCGAACTTAAATCAATTGTTATAACTAAACACATTTAGGTTTAATACCCATTTCATATCATTTTTTCATATTTTATCACAATAATCTTTGCTAAATGCTATTTCATTTTGACAATATTTTCGTATTAGACGATTAATAAATTAAGGCAGTTAACAGTCCGTAAAATGCAGTAAACATTCAATTATCTCGGGTTAATTTTAATTATTTTCCTCGTTTAATTATACCGGGTTCAAATCTACAAAAAATAAGGTCAAGTGATCACATTTACTAAAACGTGAAAGCCAATTACATCCATAATAAATAATAAACATGCTTTTCCTAGAAGCCATTGTGATGTTTTGCGTCTTTGCAAATTTTATCTTTATCAAACTACGCAAATTAACGATTATCATAAGGTGACTTCTTTGAATTATATGATTTATAAAGCCGAAATAAAAATATGTAATGTGATGGTTATTACATACCCAATTTTAAAATTTGGCACGAAACTGCTTTTAAAACTCTATTAGGGTATTTATTGTATATCTGGGTGGTATTTCCATAGATAGGTCTTGAACTCGTCTAATAAAGATTAGGCTCAAATTCAGATTATGAGAAACATTTTCATTGTATTGTACCCATAAGTTTGGGGATTAAAAACTCCTCATCCCAGATCCCAAATAATAGTATTAAACCAAATAATGCAGTCATGTAGGGCTACCTATAACATAAGCGCTCGAATTTGCAAAAAATATGTATATATTATAGTATGAAACTAATAACATCTCTGCATTATTAACCCTTTGTGTAGTAATCTAATTTAAAATCTTCATAGTCTTACATGCTATATTTGCTTGTCCGCCACTTACCATCTGTTCAAATACATTCATCAGACCGCAGCAGTGCGTATAAAGCTTACATTTAACACTCTCGTCGCTCAACGTGAATCGGTGTTGTTTCTCACGAGGTCCAAATTTGATAGTCGGAGCGTAAACAGAAGGAATTGCGATGCGATATTATAACACACGGGATAAACACGAACGATATGTGACGCATCTTCTCTCAGGTGTTGTTTTATCTTAGATCGATAAACTTGACTTTGTCATTAGTCAAATTAACAAAAACATAGTGAAGATAAGCAAGTACGAATAGACAAGGGTAGGAATGCAAGTTTCGAGTTCGATCACGAAAGATATTTAGACTGTTAGTTTAGTTGTTATCTGGATGACATTATAGAAAGACGTTCGTAAAGTTGACATTTGTAAGTCGTTATAGAAATGCATAACAATGAGAGGTTGGATTCACGTTTTCGGAGACATGGACTTCGGAGACGCGTATATCTGGTGAACGCAGCGACGAACGTGTTAAATAAATAAACACTGTCGATATCACAAAATATTCCTGACGTTAAGAGGTCGGCTATCTTTGTCGCTGCGACTTTTGAATGGTCGCGTTGTTTATCTTTAACAATGGTCCTGGCCCGCGAATCGGCTGCGATGAACGACGGAAAACTTTTATGATTTCATTCGCTCGGTAATAGAAGTCGAAATGAGGCAAAACAAACAAACAAATAGGAGAACCAGAGGCATGTAAGCGAACGTGCGTTATACGGAACAAGCGGGCGTTGATCCACTCGATGGTAGACGCTTTGTTGTAGCGTCTTCTTGAACTCGAAGATCCTCCCCTGTTGGGGTCCATAAGCGAATAGAGAACCCTTCCCCTCCAGTGGAGATCGTCCTCCATCGGGGGTGGAGCCGAAGAGCTGATCGCCCGAGGAGATCCTTCTCCGTCTGGTTCTAGTAGTCAGCCCTGTTGTCCGAAGAGGTCCTTCTTCGTCAAGATCTGTTCGAAGACTCTCCCGTACTCGTATTCGTCATCAGCGCCTTTTCTTCCCGGCGTAATATCTTTTATTGCGTAGCAAATTTGCTGCTATGTTTACAATTACGCTATTTTGACAGTTAGCTGCTCTTTTGATATTTCGCCGCTGATGTGATGACACCTTATGGGAGATCGGAAATGGCATCATCCAAGTATCACCATTCCTTTGCAGAAATCTCTTCTATAAATTAGAAAATCCGAATCTGATAGGCTTGCAATTTTCCCAAGATTTTGAAATCGATTCATTATATCATTCACATATCATTATATTTGGGTTAACGATCTATATAATCATACGATGTACGCAGGGAGTTCTCCTTCTTTGTCTCCCATGCACAATTACCGAACTGTAAGATATTTAATCCATTTCTGTTTATCTCCGAACTTAACGTATAAGAGTGCTCTTTCTGAATCACTGAAATTCGCTCGCAAATACGCGATCATCCTACCATACAGGTTAACAGCGGCCTCATTCTGCATGTACGAAGTTGTAATGCAGATACGCGGGAAAAATAGAGAGTCAACTAATAGGCTTGGTCGTGGGAAGATGTGTTCTTCCCGTTGGCATTATCGGTAGTCTCGCAGCTGAGATCTCTGTCTTGACCAAAAACAAGTGATTTTTAATCGCCCTATATTTTTTCTCGATCCCATAGTAATAATTGTAAGGCAATGGAAAATCATCTTGCATAAGATGTCTCCAATGTTGATCGCCTATACCCGATTAAGGATATTAACACATTAAGAATGCTTAAAATAAAATAAGTATAGCTTCGTTTCATGCTCTCATTTCATATTACTTTCATGATTCGCACCATTTTATTAATTATTTTCAATGACGTATGAAATATATCCTACTTTTATGATGTTTTGTTGTTCGAATTCGTACCCAAATGTATTTTTGTCCGCAAATACTGCCGATTATAGATTTGGAATGCTACCAGAATTTATGAATATTAAAATGGGGATGTCCAAATAAAAAATCAAGGCATTTATTCAATTCCCAAGGATTTAATGCTGCCGCTATGTAGATCGGTCCGTCTGATAAATCTCAAAACAAATGTTCCGGGGCGCTTAGAAAAAAGGATTGATGATAAAAAAATTCGCCGACAACGGTCAGCTCGAAAAACGTTCGTTTTGAATTTAAATTACTCGTTCCTCGGTAATGAATATTCATTCGTTAAATGTTTGCCCAAAGAATTATTTAAATTGAGTTTTGCTAGAAAACAGAATCTTTCAGAATTCCACTTAATTCCGCATTGAATCTCATCGCGAAATTGTATTTGAAGTGAATGTTGCGGAAATAAAGAGCTCCGCCACAGTTGTGGTGAACGGGGGGCTTAATCTGCAACGACCGGAAAGTAGCCTTACTTTTGGCTAAATTTATTAATAAATTATAATTTAAGGGAATCCTTCTTTTTGCTTGCATTGAGATGAATAAGGCAAATCATAAAAATAAGCCCCGTCCGGATATTCCGAAATATTTTAACCAAAAACCAGAAGAAGATCAATCTACAAGGGAAATAGAAATTGGTTCAATTCTTCTTGCATAGCAAGTTAATTCCTTCTACGTTAAATATTCGGTTAAACTCTCATATAAATTTATCATTAGAACATCTACAATATCATTTGAAATTAAAGGGCAATGTTAGAAATTGTCTACATATTATTATAATAATATAAATCTACGCTAGTAGTACTATAATAAATTTAATATTTATTTCCTTTAAAGATATTACGACGCATTTAATTAAAGCGTAAATATGTTTATTTATGCTCTTATATTATTAGTATTGAAGTCGCATTTATTTACTTATAAGATAAATAGAGTAATAGTTTTGTTTACTTGGTTGAAAATACATAGATATTTTTTAATAGTTCTTAGTATTATCAAATGGTACGATGGAAAATTTATGTGGAATCTCAGTTTATTAAAAAAATTATCATAGATTGGATATCTCTGTTTATATTCCATTACAAATATATGATAAATTAATCAGTAATATTAATTGATAATGCCTATTATGCAAAATAGACATATATTTAATATTGTACGATGACTATAGAAATTTGCATAAATTCATCATGTTGTATCTTAACGATAGCCTTTTCATAGTCAATGAACATTCTAGCACAGAAGCGATAAAAACACTGTTTACATCCTAGAAATATGTATTTTCATCTAAATATGAATCAACCCTTCTATAGCGTCCACTTCGCTTGTGGCGATTTTTATGTAAGCGACGAATAAAATACGTAAGATCAATGCCGCCTCACGTGTTGTTGACAAACCAAGCACGTACAAATTTTTTGTGTACCTAATTTACTATAGCATTTTGTTTCTATAGCGTAGTCCTTACATGACACACATAGACCCTATGCTCTAAATGTCAGTAAATTAATTCTATTTGCGGCCTCATTCCGTGGCTCCTATGGTATCCACATCTGACACCAATAGATTTATTTATCTGGGGATGTGCCCTATTCCGTGAATAGCACGGTATCCAGATCTGACACCACTGGATTTCATTGTCTAGGGACGTGCCTGGCATAGGTTGTTACTTTTTTATTTGAAGAATTTAGAAGTTGATATTTTTCATTATTTTGCATATTTTATGCGATTTTAAATTGCATAACTTAATGATTTATTTATATTAAAAATTATATTGCAAAATATAAAAATGGTTATTTCGTGCTATTACAATTAGGGAATCCAATCCCGAGCTAAAATTTCGATTTCGGGATTGCATTAGACCATCCCGGGATCAATCCCGGGTCAGTCTCAGTCTGAGACACGTACTTAAACTTGCGAAATTCCCGATTTCCCGACAAATTATTTATTTCCGTCGCTGCAGATGAATAATTATATACTATAATACTTTGATGTGATTCGTAATTATATTACGGAGAAATACAAAAATTTTGAACCCCGTATCTATTATATTTCATGTCGATATTAGCATTATTAGAGTCGAGGTGTAGTAAATACATCACCGTTAGGGAAAGGTTAATATAACAATTTGAAAACATATTTGTAATGTATATATATTTTTACATAGATTAGACAGTTACTGCCCCTAGACGTCGCCTAAGCTCGCCAATTAGTAGTTACGCCACTATTTCCAAGCGTCCAGATTTCGGCGAGAATGTCTCGATTTAGTAGCCTTCATCGTGCTGGTGAAGTGTACGACTTATATTTACTTATCCCGGGATTCATGAGCACCTAAAACTATCCGGGATCCCGGGATTGGTTTTCTTAATTACAATCACAGATTAAAAAGTTATGAGGATTTAAATGTGAAATTTTGAAAAAAACAACATTTTTATTAATTTAGCATGGATTATTTAAAGAAGGAAAATATCTAAAATGTCTCAAGAGGGGAGGGGGAAAATAAAAAAATCAAACAATTCCAAAATGCGTCATTCAAGAAATTTCTTACGAGATGACTGCTGAAACTTTCCTGTTGTTTACTTATAATTACAGGACAAAGACACTCGCAGATAAACAACGACATGTATTTATACTAGAACTTTAGAAAGTAATAAATTTTCAGAGGCCCTGTAATTTCATACGCAGCTTCTGAACTTGAGTGGCGCGGCACGCACTCGAACAAGTACACGAGCCATACTTTGTATGTTGCGAAAGCACTGCGAAGAAAGTTACAGAATTAAAACTATTATATTCTATGCGAGCTATTTAATTATATACGAGGAAAGTTATTTTGAATCAAAGTGTGTTTCATTATAATATATTAGACATAGGACCTGTGATGTATATTTAATGCCGCGTCATTAAATATACATCGAATTTGATCCATATACAGTCAATCCTTCTATAGCGTCGAGATATAAGACACACACAGTTTAATTTGTTGACATTGATATTACGTATTTCACCCGTAGCTTAGGTAAAAGTGTACGCTATAGGAGGGTTGACTGTACACGTCTTTTATAAGTGAAAAATAATTCAACCTCATCTCATTATACTATTTGTGTAAACATAACTTCAGTCAGGCTTTGCACACACTCTCACAAAAATATTTTGGCATATTAATATTCATAACCGTGCGTAGACTCACAATCCCTCTAATCGATTTGAATAAATTATATTTGTTCAAATTACTTAAAATTTAAATTTAAATTTTTATATCAGCAGTCTGTAAAATCATGGTTCTAGATTTATCTTATAAGGCAATTTGTTTTAAAGACGGTATTATATATAAACCCACGCTTAAAATTTGATATAAATGATTATAAAATACTTAGATTGATACTGGGCCAGTGGATTAATAGTATAAATCATCATAGAATGATCATCATCTGCGTGCAGATTAATAATCAATAAAACAATCTTTCAATCAAGTTTGCTTAACTTTCACAATGCGGATATATCCGTCATACCCATTCTGTATAGACTTTGGTCTTGACGGATATATACGTCATGTCCACTTAAGGGGTTAATTGTATAGACTCAGACGTTTGATGTCCTCATTGACCTGATAATCTCAACGTAGACGAGGTCTTCCGATGAGATTCAAATCTAAATATGATTTCGCTTAAGGGATCCTGCGCGGTGGCGTTTAGTGAAGCTTGAAGCTGACGACGATGCTTTGCCGTACACACCCTTTGAGTAGTGAGCTAATTTAAAATCATCATAAACTTAGATGCTATATTTACGATCTATACATCATACGATGTACGCAACATACTCTCTCCATCTCTGTCTTCCATTTACAATCTCCGACCTGTAAGATACTCTCTCCGTCTCTATTTCTCTCCAAGCTCAACGTGTATGAAACTCTCTGTCTCTGTCTATCTCCGAGCTCAACGTGTAAGAATGCTTTCGTTGGAATGCTTTGATCAGCTTGTGGGTGAGCATTTTGCCTATATGGACCAGCCGCTTAATTGGGACGAAATGATTTAATTGTGGATATAGGATACAATAGGGTTTAAATATATTTTATTAAGAATACATTGGGTTGATAAAAATTTAATGCGACTTTGCTTAATCGAAAGATACTTCCTTACGGAAACGCGATAAGCAGGCGAGTGGCGCAGCCGGTATTGGCGGTTTTATGACCCGCGTGGTCCTGATCGAATCCTGCCAAATTTAATAGAAGAGATTGTGAATGGCGAGTGAACCGCGTTTGAGTCCCAATCCTGGTATTGTGTGACCAGCGTCCTGGAGTCACAGTCGGGAGTCGGCGGGCCGTGAATTATTCATGACGGAGCAGACCGCCCCAAACGCCTCCCGCCGCACAATGGCTCTGCGAAAAGTGGGGAATTACCGGGGATTATTTCGCGATACCCACATCTACCCTCGCCAACGGGACATATAAAATTTGAATTTTTCATTTGTCACTCTATTTTTAATAATGCCGCATGCTTTTTGACCACGCGTCCCCTTATTTAAGGCGCGCCATTATTAATCTCGTTCCATCGACGCAAATTGATGACGACGCCAAGTGGACGTCTCGTCAGTGCTTTTTTTTGATCCAATATTTAACATGACTCTACGCTTTTTTACAAACTAAACGCTTTTTGAAAAATTGCCACTGCAGTGTTATAATTGTCGTCGTTAGCCCGATCGAGCCTAGTGCAGAACTTAGACCCATATGGCTACTAGTCGTGTCGTCGGCTCTGCAAAGTACCATACAATCCCAGCTTTATAATACAAATATCGTTGCAAAAATTCTCAATTATTTTTTAGATAATTTGTTTCAATTTGTTTATATTTTTTTCTTCTTAAGGTGCTATACCTGTTATCGGATATAGGCGATCTCCATAAGGATAGGAATTTTGTCATTGTATTCCACATACTGACTTAGTTAACCGTTATAGTGCCAATCGTCTATTTCCGTCGACTCGTCTTCAACATTCCTTTATAAAATAGCGAAAAAATGAACAAAATCCATGGAATAATTATGATGTTGCATAATTTTGAAAAAAAGCATTTTTTTTGGCATTTTTAAGCAAACAATATTAATTTTTTGGCACTAAAACGGTTAAGATAGTGTTATTTAAACATGAAAAGATCAATGTGTGTTGAATGTTAAATTAATACAAAAATTTAAATAACATTTTTAATTGCGTCCGACTTTATTAATCATCTCCATATTTTATTTTTCAGGTCTAGGAAATCATTATAAACCTAGATCGATCAGATTAATTAACCTGTATGGGAGTACTATCGGAAATATCCGTTTTGACCTTCACTATTCAGAAAGAGCACTCTTGTGCATTGAAGGTCCGAGGCGGACAGAGACAGAGAGAACTTAGCGCAGTTCGGGAGACTGAGACGGAGAGCTTCTTCATATGCATCGCATGATTGTATAGATCGTTAAGCCCAAATTTATCGACTTATAATGATTTCGATTTCAAGTGTGTTATTTGTTTACGCAAAGAAATGACCGAATATTGTGTGTTATCGAGAGTGTTTGTTTATTTAACTGCTCGCTGCGTGTTGAATGAGTCTTTGTTCAATTATCATTTCCTTCTAAAGGAGGAGCAAATTAATCGATTTTTTGTGCATTGTTTATGTAAAGAAAGGAAGTGCTCTTGTATATATGTAGTGTTTATTTTCAATTGACCCTGCCTTGAACTGAAGATTGTCTTACGCTGATTAGGAGCTGACAGAAAGTAATCGGTGTAAAGCGATTATGACAACAACGACTTCATCGATTTTAAATTTGCTCACAAACGAAAAGGTTAATACATCCGATCAACCTTGAATGCGGGAAGATGCATTCTTCCTGCCGGTTCCCCAGCAATCTCGCAGCTGGAGTCACTATGTTTATATCAGATTTTTTTCCTGAACCTTATGCAATGCGACGAACGCGTAGAGTGGGTCGCAGTCCGGGAACACAATGCTCTGAAATCCTAACCCTACGTTACACTTTCATTAAAACTAAAGCTAAGCTATGACTTACAGAGGAAAAGTGAAGATTCTATAGATTTTAAAAACCGCATAACTTTGAAACACCTATATAAAATATATCCAAAATCGCATAAAAAAAGTTAATAAAAAAAAACAAGTAAACAATACAACATTCAAAAAATAACATTTTTGGTAACATTTAAAGGACGTCTTAAAGAAAATAGTATAACCAGTGTCAATGTCATCATTGTTCTGTGTATATTTTCTCTTTCCAACAATATAATTTACAATTAGTAAAGTTGTCACTATAGTACCTAACACAAAAAAATCACAAAATGGCGACTGTTTAAAAAAAATCAGTCAAGTCATTATTTTGTCAGTCTTAATTTTTTTTAAATAGTTAAAATACATTTTTTATATAAATCTGGAAGGAATAATAGAAGGTTATATAGAAAAGATTCGTACCCAGTTTGAAATAAATAAATTAATTCAAACTTAAGATATGATGTCAACCGTGTTAAAAAAAAGTAGTCTCGAGCAAAACGCGTTAAAAGATTTCATTATGGTAGGACCGGCTAAGTTGCCACGCCACGAAAATAGCTATAGCTCCGTAAGTAGTTGGAATTTTGAAAATTCCTTTGGAGAATGTATTTTTAAAAGTCGCAACATTGGAAAAATGTAAAAAAAACGTGATCAAATTTTTCAAAAATCTAAACCAGAATAAAGGGCGTAGTCGTAATTCAGCGATAGCAGATGCAATATGATTTACATAGTTCCAAATTTCGGTTAGTGTTGATGATTTATTCCCTATTTTATCCAAAATATCTGGATAAGTATTTTTTATGAAATAAAAATAAATAAAAAATTGCTTTAAAAAAACCGCATAACTTTAAAATCGCACAAGAAAAAATCGCACAAAAATAGGTTTGAGTGTACTAAATATTATATGCAAAATGAAGTCATTATATCACTCTTTAAAATTAGTCATATTTTCAACGAAATTCTAATTTTAAAAGCACTTTGAGAATAACTCTTCCTAATTAAGCAGGAAAAATGTTGGCAGCGGTCAAGGGATTGTAGCAACCAAAACTATGTGCACATCATGTGTGGTTAGCAATCCCTGGAATTATGTAC
Organism: Stenopsyche tienmushanensis; assembly: GCA_008973525.1. NCBI lineage: Eukaryota > Metazoa > Arthropoda > Insecta > Trichoptera > Stenopsychidae > Stenopsyche > Stenopsyche tienmushanensis. Next base: position 1,234,950 of record WACJ01000018.1, on the reverse strand, counting down.
ACAGCCATGTTGTGGGATATTTGTAAACCCACATACAGGTAGAATTTACCACCATATATATGGAAAAATATGACTACAAATTCGGCAGAAACGAACTAGAGTTCCCGCAAACGAAATGCAGCGTGCTCCAATTAAGCTCATTATCAAAATTACTGCCATAAAATATATTGCATGTAATACACACATAATTGAAAATTTACATCAACAGATTCAAAAATTTAATTTTCTGATGAAACACTCTGCAGCTTTGTGCTCGCATACATTGCTTATTTTCTTTTGTGTTAATTTGGCTTCATGGAACTTTGTTTGTGTCTGACGGAACATCAAAGTTTACAACGAATTAATTTAAAAATTTCAACTTTTGTTATACATTTTCTCGTTTCCTCGTATCACAAACATGTTTTCCAAGAATTCTTTATTCAAGTAAAATTCACGCTAATTTCTCTAGGGAGAGTGTGGCTATTTATAACTGCATACATGCATATAATACAAAGAAAATTAGCATCGTTTTGCTATTTTATATCTTGGATAATATGAAAGATTTTGTTCCATTACAAATTATGTTCATATATACAGGGCGTTTGGCATTAAACTTTTTTGGGGGTTAAAGGGGTCTTTTGCTACGGTGTATTTATACATTATTCCTTCAATTAGAATTTTTTTGTGGTAATTTTTTGCGACCCTATTCAGTGGCTCGCACGGTATCCAGACCTGACACCACTGGATTTCTTTGCCTGAGGATGTGCCCTATTTCATGGCTCGCACAGTCTTCAGACCTGACACCATTGGATTCTATCTAGGGACATGCAAAGTCGGCTTATTTCCGATATGATATAATAAGAATATGTTATTAAATCTAAAAAGTCGTTATTTTAATTTATACAATGTTCAATAATTAAATAAAATTTCTTCTGCAATTTTTTTTATTAATATGAATCGTTCTAATAATATGAATATAAAATTGAAATATCTATGCCCTCAATATATCAATTATTCATATGCATTTTTTACCAATTAAATGATACTAATAAATTGTTTTTATTTGTCAACAGGTATGTATGGAATTCATCAACCAATAATAAGTGACGACCTCTCACAGTCCGGGTGATTGTTTTGGCCGTTGAGCTTTGGAACTCATATTCGTCCAGGTTACATTTTATATAGAAATCAAAATCATTTTAAAAAAAAATTATACTCTTGTGGCCCTACGGAGACATTGCATCGTTGCCGGTTAGGTAATGATGCGCAGGAAGCAAGAGTCGGGAGAGTCGTCGATTAGCCTTGGCTGCGGGAGGTCGTCCTTCCTGCAGCCAGATCTCTCTCTCTCTCTTTCGTGTGGAATAAATAGTTATTTAGAGTCTTTCTATTCAACGCCCACCTATTTCTATCCATTCGTCTAGCAATATCACAACCCGATATAAGAACGGATCCATGTGCTAGCACGGCCATCCCGACGAGCACATGGGGGCGGGGAGCCACCCAGGAACTCTGCTTCCGAGAGCGCCCCCGCCTCAACGTTACAATTTAATGAATTGACAAAACCTATTTTATTAATGTAATTAATTTGCACCCACAGTCTGAATTTGATGCCGAAAGCTTGTTACAAAAACAGAATCCAATCACTCATTATTTTAATGGTAATATTGAATTTGTCTAGACTTTTCATAATTACCTTTTAATTTGACATCGTACAGATCCATAAGAGTGCCTCAGTTTTCGACAACATATTTTGCATTTTTACTATATATACTATTCGGTGGGTTCAGATGAAGCTGATGATAGATATTTCGCCATACATGTCCACGGTCTCCTGATATAAATGTTCAAATGGACTCATGTCAAATAAAGAGCGATATTTATCTAACTTCATGAATGTGCATACTTGTCCTTTTTGTTCACGACTCATCGAAGGAAGAAGAATGTGGATGCACAGGAAACCAGAAGAAAGTCAACGGATAGTCTTGCCTGCGGGAAGATGCATTCTTGCAGCCAAGTTCATCTGTAATCTCGTCACTCAGCGCACATAAGAGTGGGTGCCGCCCGAAGACTCTGCTCCCTCCCTGTGTTTTGGCTTCATCATAATAATATAGAAGTATCCAATAATTTGGTGTTTTAAATGTTAAATAATAAATATTCCTGAATTTTCCTATATCAAGTAGCTATTTTTTGCATCAATCATCCGTTTGACTCTAAACCAAGCGGTGTCCAAAGTGACTCTGTTTAAAGCCACACATGTGGCAAATGTGTACATAGGTGGATGTTTAAAATTCAATTCAACTCTCCAAAGCCATAGTTGTCAGAATCATGCTTACGTTTGGAAAGTTTGCCGAAGTTTATGTAAAAGGGAAGCATCACAGGGGTTTGACGATAAACAAGTTGAAATTCTCTTGTGGCCACAAGCGGTTACACTAGCCGCAACTGCGATAAATTTATTCAGTCGGATCTTAGGACAAAAACTTGTGCCTAAAACCCATGAAGGATACGATAATGTAAATTTCGTTGTTTGGGGTATAATGCAAAATAAGTATCGGCTCGTTCGGAACTCTTTCGGCGGTTTGGTTCGCCATTTTGCTCCGAGGCTGTTACGCTCTCGGGCACTTTTTATCTTCCTTCTTATCCCGGAATAATGTATTTTTAAGGCTACATAATTTTTGACCTGCGAATGTACAAAAAAGAGGCGAAAAAGCGTGAAGTGCCCAAACTGTCGAGCTTTTTTGTTACTCGGGGACGTTTATTAACGTCAACGTGTCTATTATACTGAAATGGGCTTTCATCAGCCTCTGATGATAACCATAACATTTTGACATAAATAAAATGAAAGTTGAGGATCAGATTTAATCGTCGCGAATAAAAATATGGAGGAAAATACTTTTTAAAGTATCATAGATTTATGTTTGGCACGTTATCTATTCTTCTATTGTGTCTCAGTGTGAATAGAGCGTATTTTCAGTTTTCTTGAAGAGACATTCTTAAAGGAAACACATTTTCCTTTGAAGACTCATGTCGACAGTATTTCATTCAATGTATACTGAAGAATGTTCATACGAATTTTTACGTATTATAAGTATCTTTTCAGAGGAGGTTGACATTCGGGTGGCATCATTCACAGAAACATATTTCATATGAAAAATGCACTCCATTGGAACTATTCTGGAATTTTTCATAACACGTGCTGTAGAAGCAATATTTGAAAATAAATATTTAAGCTGTTAAAAATCCATACGTAGAAGTTGATTTCGAATATCATTGATGCCTTAAGATATTTTCATTTAAAATACTTCTGAAGATCTAATCTTATGATCAAATGACATCAATATTTCAAATGACTATAATAAATATAAATTTTATATTTAATATCTACTGTAAGTTAATTATATTATACCTATATTATTTGAGAAAGTGCAAAAAATAACCCAGCAAAGTTTTATTGCAATCGAATGAACGGTATGGCAGCGCATTTCATACGAACAAATATGAATTCATTTTTATATATAAGATATGTATATTAATATAGCAAAAAGTTAAGAATTGATCTTCCCAAAGATCATCAGAACATTTTTACATAATATCATTTGCACTTTAAATTAATATAAAAAAACTTATTGATGATGTTTTTATTCATTAAGAATGTGAATAAGATGATGTGCATGCGGACTAGTTAGTTGATGTGGGCGGTGACTCTGTTATATAACGCATACAAAAAATGCTCGAGACTTTTGCGCAGTAGTTAAACTTCTTAACTTCTAGGAATAGTTGATTTTATGCATTACTTTTTTTCTATTTGTCAATGGAAATTGTTAAAATTTGAAGCTATGTTTGTGCAATCTATATACACATATAAATGAATGTGTGTCGCGGAGCGAGGTGTTTGCTAGGTATACATTCTTATACCGTTCATCCGATTGCGATGAAATTTTGGTGAGTTATTGAGCGTGTGCCCGAAAAGGTTTTTATATTAGCACAATTATTATTTGTGTGCGGAATTTGTTTTGCGAGACGTTTAACGAATTTTTCAATCTCAACTTCTCAGTCCACGTTACGCATGTTCCACAGCAATACACCGCGTTACTGTACTACTGCGTTTTTTTTAAAATAATTATTAAATGCATGCCAGGTACTTGCTAGTATACATCCCCATGCAATAGCGCTGTTAGTCTGAGTAGATTTAATTCGCCAGATTAACAGCGACATCTTCCTTCTCGCTTTAGGTGCAATGTGCTATTTTCTGTGGCGCTGCGGAGACATTGCACCTCCAATACCGACCGATCGTTTCTTGCGCGTGCACTATTGCCGGTTGGGTGGTGACGCGCAGGAGGCGGGAGTCGAGAGGAGTCGTCTGTTAGCCTTGGATGCGGGAGGACGTCCTTCCCGCAGCCAGATCTCTCTCTCTCTCTCTCGTGTGAATGAATCCATCCGCCCGAAAATATGTTTCTATATAAATCTATCAGTGTTAGGATGGATATTACAATTATGATAGAGGTTATATAAATAACATTAGGGGTTTATTTTGCGTGATTTGATTAAATGCGAAGCAAATTTTGTATGAATTCAATGTAGTTTTTCCGCGGTTTTCCACGGAGCATATGAACCGCGTTATAGAGGGGGTTGGGTGCATATTTCTATATGGATGATATGCGAACAATTTGCCCAAGTGAATATTTCCATATGATTTGCGAATGTATTCATCCGGAGACATGTAAATTTTATTATATACGTCTAGGATTTCGGCCGAAATAGCCGAAAAAATTTTTCATCTCATTTTCATGAATGGGCACCATTAAAAGTTGCCGATTCGGTCGAAAAAATGTATTCTTCCGTTATTGCCTTCGTTTGACAAAAGCTCATACGACATTTTTATGAAGCTCTCTTGAATTATCGCATGACAAAGGACTCGAATAATACAAAAATGTATAAAATCAGACCCTTTTATTATGGGTGAAATATTTTTTCCGGGGCGGAAGGAAAAACTATGCAAACGATTCGACATATTTATTATGACAAAAGGATGCTTCTGGATTGGATCGGATGGCATCGTGTCAATTTGCACAAAAGCTTCTTCGATTCGATTCGTTCATATATTAATTTAAACTACAGAAGCTTTTTAATGAAATCAAGATTGCATAAGGAGCTAAAAGCACACAAAAGTATATTTTTAATATTCCATTGTAGATTATCAAAATCAGAATATCAAAATTAAGGACGCTCCGAATGGACGAAAGAACATTGATGGGATTTGCAAACCGAACCTAATCCCTCGGGCTTAATATGGTTTTCCTTTAACAGATTATTTTTCTAAAATCTTAATTTATATTAAATTCTATTACATTAAATGAGAGGAAATTTGAATAAGTATTTTCACTACTACAGATCTACGCCAAAATTTTCCGCGAGTTCTTGGAAAATGTTCTGAGGAAACGACTCAATTATGCGATTCCAAGAATTCTTTAAAAGGCAAGACTGCACAATAGCATACAATCAGATGATCCATTGTTAAAAATAGGGCCATCATATTTAAGCACATCATTTTTAAAGATATAATTGATAGAATATGGTGAAAATTAAGCAAGCTTATTCAAAATTGCAATAATTTCAAATTCAAACAAGTCTAGCAACCAATTTAATTATTTTAATGATGGTATAATCTAATATATAAAATGAATCTTTCTTTGTTCGTATGTAATGCGCTGCCATACCGTTCATCAGATTGCAATAAAACTTCGTCCACTTATTGCTAAGGATTGCGTGAGTTACATAAACATAGTCTAATATATTAAAAAAAAACAATGTTTGTTTGTCCGTATTTAATGCACTGCCATACTGTTAGTCCGATTGCAATAAAACTTTGTCAACTTATTGTTTATGCTTGCGGGAATAACATAAGCATGGTAAAAATATATTGTTTGTGTACGCAATTTGTTATGCGAGATTTGTGAGTTATGTTTGCTATCCAAAATTTCACCTTAAAATCATCATAGCTTTTTAATCTTTGGTCTTAATAGCGTGAAATAACTGTTTTTGTATTTTGCGATATATTTTTAATCTAAATAAATCATTATTTTATGCAATTGGTTTAGAGAAAATTCAATATCAGTTTTTAAAAAATTCTAGCCAATATTTCCTACATTAGTTCTTATTTTTTTAAGTTGATATTTTATATACAGTTTTTCTTTAATAACTGAACTATGTCTAATGAATATTATCATAGATGAGAACAGAGTAAATTCCATTGAAGTTGGCTAGAAACAGTTATGAATTAACTTCTATATTGACTTAAAACTTGAGTAAATGCACATAATGATTTCCTAGTAGTTGATGGCTAATTGAGATATTATGCAATATTGAAAGATAAACTTGAAGAAGACAGTGATACAGACAAGAAAGACACTTACCAAATACTACCACTTCCATGGCTCAATGAGTGAGGTCTTTTAATCCTGATATTAAAGAGTTCTACTTTTAGAGCTTATGTTAATATCCGACATTATTAATATTTGACATCAATATTATCAAATAAGATTTTTCGCAGAGTTTATGTCATTTGGCCTTCCGCAAAACTTTTCTCTTCACCTAATAAAATTAATTTTAAATGTAGCGATAAATCGTTAAAGTTCAAAGGCTTGTACTTCAGTAGTGGGTCGACTTTTAGGTTGTTTGAATTTTGTCGAGCGGTTATGAAAAGGGATGTCCCAGTTTTCTTAAGTCCCTAAGTTCTTAAGCCACAACTTTGTCCTTCTGCCAACACCCATTTTGACCTGAATATTATACTCAACTATTAGTTATGTCTCAACGCACCTTATTTCCGCACTATAAGTGTGCGTGAAAGATATGCAATTTTTAGAAGGGCTTCCTCTCTGCGAATCAATACATTCATTGAGATTTTATGAAAAGTTCCCTCCGTCAAACCGTCCATTTATCGATTGATGTCCGTCAAAAGTTGCAAATAATATTTCAGGCATAAAAACATGGGAATTTATATGATGTTAAAGCGATGAGTTTAAATCTTGGGGTCCGACCACTCGTCTTGGCCGCGGAAAATTCTGTTCTTCACGCAGCCAACTTCTCCAATCTCGCAAGCGTGGTATTTATCGTGGCGAAATAATAAAGGTCTGGAGCTAACAGTCGTCCTATCTTCACCTCCGTCTTTCTCCTATTTGGACTTCTTCTACAAACCGATGGAGAACGTACTCAAGGAGGTCATCGGTTTGGAAGCGTGAGGATGGGATGCGATTGCGTCCATAAAATATAAATTATGAAATATGGAGCTCTTACCCGAGCTATTTATTAAACCCACTATTCGAGGCGATACCAGTCCGCTCAATAAAAGTGTACAAACCGAGATTAATTTTCCATACCCGCAAGGATACACTCACTCCCGACTTAAAGTGACCACTTGCGTTCTGAACGCAGGAAGAGAGACTAGTTAGCTGTCTCATTTTTAGTTTTTAAAAGTACTGAAAGCCCTAAAAGACGTGAGAGTGTCACAAGGTTTGTGTGCCCAACCGGTCCGGCTTGCAGACCGCTGATATTTCGAATGAGCGCCTCGCGATCGAACGCCATGCCTAGATGTTGTTTATTATTTTTGTAATAAAATACGTACCAGATCTCAATAATGCTTTATAATTTTAAGCCAATTTTGTTAAATGAGCATATCACGATATTGTACATATAAGTCATGAATTCTAATCAAATCTCTGCTATGTAATTCATCAATAGATGATCTGATTCATGGATTACATCGTGTAATGTTTGCCTTTGGATTTCAATGATTCTGAGAATATTACTTATTTTTTATTAGATAACAAAATATTGATTTATGATATAATATTATATTAAAGCATGTTTCCTGCAAAAAAAAATGATAATTAATAAAACATCCTAATTTTGATGTATTGTCTATGTATAAACATGCTTTCTTTGTTTTGTTGCGTATAAAAATTAATTTCGTCTTAATATTGTTACCTTGTATACCAGATATTCCCGGGGAAATTTAATTATAAAGCGAATAAGTCATCTAAATAAATACATAGTGAAATCTCTTTATCTCGGGATCCCGGGGGAGGCAAAAAGGTTCGACTTGTACGAAATTAATTCACGAAGCTTATCTTCGAGGATGTAATAAAATTTATGTGTTTGAAATTTAGTATTTTTATTGAAATTGAGCTAAAATTTTTTTTCGGGGGAATGTATTCTTCTAGTTTAATGCTATGGGATCACTTAAATTTTTATCGCATGATAGGAGAAGATAGGGGAATTTTTTGTAGCATTTGTATTTGGGTTTAAAAAAACATCCTTCAGCTTAAGAGGAAAAGCGCCGAGCAAAGAATTTTTCTATGGAAGATGTAACAAGGATCCGGAGAGAACTTTTATTATTTTCCTTAGAGAAAAACAATGTTAGAACATTTTCAAAATTTTTCCACAATGTAGGTGAGATGATTCTCCTATAAAAAGCCATATATTTTTCTCGAAAAGAAAATAAAATGCTCTCAGCAAAAACTCCTCTTTCGTCCCTTAATTTTACATATATTTCATTTTCGTCGTTGATATATTTGGAGGATTTGTATGCAGACAATTTAAGCATTATAATTTTAGATTTTCAACGAAAAATAAAATGAGACTCCATCTGGAAAAATAACCTGAATGATAAGGAGTACTCAGACCGCTCTTGAAACGCCAAAAAATTCTTGAATGTAGAAAATACGATATTCACGTACGAAGTACCTTTAATAGAACGTACAAAATCCCCCATATCGTCGTTTATGGAATATATTTCGCTTATTTGCGTAGATGTTTACAAAAAGTTTCTGCAAATACGTCTCGGATTCTTTGTAAGCTTGCCGAGGATCCCATTTGAGAATCCATGCTTAAGCTTTTCGTCGTAAATTGCGCCATTCATTTTTTCGCCTCTCTTCTACGCGAAAAATAAAAGGATCTTCAAATTCTATATTATAATAAGATCAAAATATGTATTTAATATATGTCCTCCCCCATGCTTATTAAATATGTGAAGAGTCTCGTATTTATATGGGGAATTTTTGGGAGCCTTGTTCGTTAGCGTCACAACGTTATCGAATTCGGCCAGAATATTCAAGGAGGTCTTTTAATTAAGGCTTCAACTATTTTATTAAAATAAAATCGTTTGCTTTGCCATAATTATAAAATAATATTTAATATTGCTGTTACAAGTTTTCTTGGAATTAGTGAATTTATATAAAATAACGCTTGTAATTTTCATAAAATATCAAAATCTTGTTTGATTGTTTTTTCAATGTGAAACTGTTAATTAAAATTATCATCTATATAAACCAATGATGATAAATTCTATTAATTTTGATATTTTTGCACACGAATCATGGGATATTTTTATTAGTGGCTTTATAGAAATCGCAAATTAATTCACAACTCAATTTTAATTCATTGCAATGGCATAATGTATGAGTTTTTTTGTTGATTTTTTAAAATTATTTTTAGGGGTTAAGAACATCTGTAAGAATAAAACTATATCAAAATCATAGCGACACTCAATAGTTGTAGGATTAGAGCCTGTTTAATATCCATTTATAAAAGGAATGTTTGTGACCCGTTTGTTCCATATACGTTCCTATACTATTCACCCGATTGCAATGAAACATTGAGGAGTTATTATGTGCGCCTTTGTGAACGTTTTTGAATTGGTATAAGCATTGTTTCTGTACGTAATTTGTTTTGCGGGGCATTTAACGGATGCGCCATGTTGGCGCATATTGGTTTGGTAAAGTTAAGCGGACCGCGGGGACGGGAATAAGAAAAATACTGGTAATAAAGGGTATGAAGCACCCGTGGCATATATCTAATTCATGCTTTCACCTCCCGGAAATCCATTTTTTTAAAGCTAAATAATTTTATTATAATATATATTTTAAAATAATATACGAATATAGTCCCCAAAAGTACCCAATCTAACGTATAGACGGCGATTAAATAAAAAATATACTATAATAGAACGTTGTTCAGTATTTATTTGGCAGACATCAATTTAGTTATGTGATACTATACTTTTATGTGAACGGCCTCAGTCCAAGACAAACATCGTAGTGGTCGATCAAATGATTTGATTACGCCAGAAATGGCGAAAAAAAATCACCAAATGGCCATAGAAGACACCGGGTACGCATTTATTTCCGAAAATGTCGCAAAAAGCCCTAAAAAAATAACGCAGTGATCATTGTTTGCCTGTGTGTCCAACCGGTCCACTTTTCGGACCGCTGACATGACGAATGAGCGCCTCGCGATCAGACGCCATACCCGAACATGTTTACAGAATGATTACGAACTCTCATTACAAAACGAAGTTGTCTGAAGAAGATTAATCGGATGTGTTGTTTAAATATTGGACAGAGTCAATAAAAAGTATTGATTCATATAAAGTAGAATGTTTAAGTAAAAAAAAAATCGATTGCTCTCGCCAAAATATCCTATCCGTAGTCTAAATATAACACCCAATTCTTAGCATTAGGGTTGATTCTTACCTTTACGTCTTTTGACACTTAAATCTTATATAAATAAATTTAAAAAAAAAAACAATTTGGTATTAATGTATAGATTTTTATGATAATTTAATATAAAAAATAATAATTAATTATATTAAAATTCGATTATTTCTCACTGTCCGGGAATTTGCTCTATTAACTTACCTATGTGGCTTTTATCTAATATATAAAAAATAATCTTTGTTTGTTCGTATTTAATGCGCTGCCATACCGTTCATCCGATTGCGATAAAACTTTGTAAGCTTATTGTTTATACTTGCAGAAATAACATAAGTATAGTAAGAATGAGCTTGCAAAAAAAAAAATGAAAGTGCGAACAATCTCTAATGAAGCGATGGCAATGCATAGCACTGAAAGACGGTTACTCATTTGAGTTCTTAATCTACCTCTCAAATAATTACTGAACGCGATCGTATACCCGTTTTTTATCGTAATTAAAAATATATGATAGTATTGTTATAACAGAATTAAAAGACAAAAAACTCCTTCTTTAAGTATGGCATTGCAACACATGCAGGGTAATTATTAGTTTAATTATAATAAGTATTTTTGTATAAAATTAATATATTTTTTTATTTGTCAACGGGTACGTATCGAATATTAATACATCAATAGTTGGTAAGGATGTTCATTTTTATAAATAGAGTAAATAACACGAAGAGCTTTCCAATGAAATAATCGAAACACCTAATGGAATATGTCTGCTCTATTAGCAGATGAAAGCTTATTAGTGCATGAATTAAAGTTTCGGAGGAGGGCTTTTCCAAACTTTGATACATGTCCATATTCATTACGCCGAATGCAAACTACACCAAGGCATAACTATTAATGGAGAGCGAATTTTGCAAAATTTAAATTGATTATGCAAAAGCTAAATGCAAAATATAAGCTAGGTACGCCATCATAGAGTTTTCCGATATTATAAGCGGAAGGAAGTAATTCATGTTACATGGCGAAAATGTATCACTCCAACATCTAAGAGGATTTGCATGTAATATTTCATATCTAAAAGAGTGATTGAAGCCCCGCATTTGGGTCGCCATTTTATACGGCACAATTATGGCGACAAAGTCCATCAAGTCCATGTCGACCATGAAGCAAAACACTTTCCATGGCACAAAGATCCAAGAAGAGGGTAAACAGCCATTCAGGCTTTGAAATGACGTCGTATAAAGTTCGGGTCAAGTGAATAGAGTACTGTTGCATTCACATTTTTGCTTTATACACACGAGAAGGTTCAGGCTTTTAATTTCCATACATGGTCGTTATATCGCTCGTGGACTTTGAAATGTCAACTGAGCTCTTATATATACATAATACTGAACTCAGTGAATTTTTTTAATCAGGTTTGCATCGGAATATGTTAAAAAATTCATGAATTTTCAAATATTACTAACATGGATGTGATGTAAATTAAATTCTAAAAAAATCAAATTAAATTATCATAATAAAATATTTTAGCGCGAGAAAATGTTTTACCAACGCAAAACTGCTATTTAATCAGACCCATATCAACAATATCGGTACTAGCACGCGGGTCCGTTCTTCTATCGGATCACGTACAGCCGGATGGATGGATGGGAGTGGACGCGCGTCGAACGAAAATACTCTATTGTCTATTTAACTTTTTATTCGGCACGAGAGAGAGAGGGATTTGGTTGCGGAAAGGACATCTTCCCGCAACCAAGGCCAACCGCCGACTTCCTGATTTTCGCCTCCTCCGCGTCACCATCCAACCGGCAATGGTACACGCGCAAGGAGCGAACGGTCGGTAATTACAGATGTAATGTCCCCGCAGTGACACAGAAGATAGCGCTATCAAAATAGCATATTGCACCTAAAGAGAAGGAAATCTCGGGAAAATTGCAAGCTTATCAGATTCGGATTTTCTCAGTTCAAGAATAATTTCTGCATCAGGGGCGAATTATCAAAATAGTGGCAGATTGTCTTACCACTGCTTTCCACTGTTTATCCAACCATGTGTTAATTGAATAAATATGTTGTGCCGATTGTTCGACATTGTATTGATCACTTGCAGCACCTGTCTAATTTCGATTTCTATTACCGAGCGATCGAAATCATAAACGTATTCCGTCTTTCATCGCAGCCGACTCGTGGGTCGGGACCATTGTTACAAATTGCGCCGCGATCGATCTCAATCAATCAAACATCGCGCCAAGATGCTCTTAATCGATGCTAATTATTTATTATTGCATTATTCGAGCGTTTCCACAGACGCAGAATGGCAATCAATAGACAACAGAAGAAGGCGCATTCAGGTTTTTATAATAAAATAATCAATATTGAGGGAAAAAATAAGACATCAAGCATTTAAATTATAAACGTAATGTGTTGCCGTTTTAATTGTTCTACAAATTATTCAAAATATTTTCATTTAAGAGTTAATATAATGGGCTATTTAAAACATGCTTAAGCTCTTTTCATTGACGTAATAAAAACTAAAATGTCATTTGAAAGCTATGAAACATAATAGCCATACTTATATGTAATTAGATCATTTATTATTACTTGTAGGGACAAGTGAGGCTTTATGAATCATTATTCCTTTAGATACGAACACATTTGAATATGTACCTAAATATATGCGGAGTGTTCAAAAAATACGCTTTCATTCAAATGCAAATGCAAAATCCACGATTTTAATTAGCGTCGAAAAACGTCCTAGACATGACACATTTGGACTAACCGGATTTCATGGCGTTTTTGTCCTGTCGAACGACGCAAATTCGTGTTATGGGGTAATTAATACTAGTTCGGAGCACAGGTGGCGTTATTATGTAAACTTCACGTTCAAAACTCCACTTTGAAAGGTAATAATTCGGACAGGAATTGCCTTTTAATTAAATTTCGGGCTCCGCAATGTTTATGCTGGATTGTGTACAAACGGAATATTAGCACGGTTCAATAGGTTGTATTCCAAAGTTACTTTGGCAATGTGTTCGCACGTACCTACAGTAGTGTTTGCATCTTGGCGTGGCGATTCGAATTTCGACGGGGTTTATAAGGGCTAGTCAAAAAGAAAAGGTCGTGGAAAACACTGGTTCCACATCCCCAAACTATGGGAAAAAATATTTTTATACTTGCAATAAATACCGCTTTAAAATGAGCTACTTAATAAGGATATTAGATTATTTATTTAAACAGAGCCCCCAAATAAAAACTATTAAAAAAAGATTATTCCGCTTGAAATTGGGAAAATTTCTTTCGATGGGATGATTTTAAATAAGTTAAGGACTTCCTTTTTATGAACTTCAAAATACAGGTAATATTTTCTCGTGTTCATGAGTACACCAATGTTTTTAAAAAAATAATGGATTTCTTTTGGGATAAATTAATATATGTTGCATGTGCGAATTCACCAGATAAACAGTAATTTTTGTCTCCCTTCAGACGCAATTTATCAAAATAATAGTAACATCTTCTGTCTTCCTGCAGACACATAGCGTCTATCTAGATTTTTGTGCGTCTACTTTGGTAACGAGCAAGAAGTTGTTTGGATAGCTTTAGCTGTGGGAAGATTGACAGATGACAAACGAGCGTGGAGGGTCTATAATAGGCAACCCTATTACTGGGGCTGCTGTGCGGTTTTTCTGGGTTTTCCCGGACTAGCCACACAGAAGAAGACCAGCTTCAGACTACGTGCATCCGAAGGTACGTTGGAAGAGAAAGGACAAAGTTTCACTACCACTACGAATTCAACCTCAGTTTGAAGGGGGCTGTAGCAGATGACGGACTGCAGGAACTACCCTTTCCCTTGCCATGGAGACGAGTCGCCATTCGAGTGACCTGCATACCCAACTCATGTTAGCTTGGCTATCCCAGCAGCGTTGGATGGGCAAACCAACAGGGTTGCTTACGCGCACCTCTACTCTACATAATTACCGCAGGGGTTCATCCATTGTCTACGGACGTAGGGTTGCCCCCCCCCCTCCTCCGGGTTTTTATGGGTGGGCATCGTGGTGTCTAACACACACTCAGAAATGTGGGAAGATGTCTTTCCCGTATCACTTGGCTTCACCACAGCCCGAGAGAATACATGGGAGCTTGGAGCGACCTAGGAACTCTTTTCCGAGAGCACCCCACCCCATGTTACAAGAGTCCAAAAACTAACTCCTATATATTGATGAACAATTCGCGTGGTATAATTTTCCGTCTTGTGAATAACGACATATATCTAGATTCTTGCGCGTGTACCATTTTTTGTTCTTTAGTGACGCGCAGAAAACACTGGGTTGTCGAATAGCCTTGGCTCAGAGAAGCCAAGCTCTGTGAAAATCTTGTTGCTATAACCTCCCTTCGTATCGAATAAAATAATGGTTAAGACACATGCGAGTACGGCAGTCTTGCATAGCACGTGAGAACGGCCTAGAGACTGAGATCCGAGAGCGCTCCCACTTCACATTACACTGGTGTCAGAAATGAGAGTCGACGTATAACCTTGGATATGGGAAGATGTATTTTTCATTTTACATCATGTTTGTAAATACATGCTAACAGCTCTCCAGATTTCTTCTGGAAGCATTCTTAGAAGTATTATTAAAATATCCTAATAAATAGATCCAAATAGCATTAGTTTTTTGGATCTATTTTTTGTCTATTTCTGACATAGTTTTTATGTACATACCTCCCTAAGCCCCTTCCTAACCATACCTCCCTAAGCATAAAATGATTGATTGATAAGTTCAATTAAATATAATTAGATAGTGTTTTAAAGAAAAAATAAAAATTTTGGCAATCCGAAATTCAAATGGCATTACTTCGACGTTGAACGTTCCCAGGGAATAACGATCGTGAGACTACTGTAGTTGTTTTGTACGAGTATTAGATTCCAAAATGAAAATATGGAACGACGCCTGGAAATAACCCAGGTCGAAATTGCTTTAGGAAATGTAAAGCATACAATTGGAGAATTGAATTGTAAATATGGCAAAAAGTGAAGGAAAGTGGCGGATCCGGTGATGATATCGTCAGCGTTGCTCGTTTCCTACTCGCTGCCAAACAGCATTCGGTTCACACTCCAATCCAATAAACAAAAGCCTTTTGCCAAATCCCATTCAACTCGCAAGGCATTCGAAAGGCTTTTCATAAGCATTCCTGCAGAACACTCCAAAATTCGCAGCATCACACGAACATAATTTTCCTCTTAATGTACGCTCAGCAGCTGTATCATCCGCGAGAATACCTCACCAGGTCCTCTTGTAATTTCCCTTACGGCCCATAAAGTGGGATGACACTCAAGTTTTATTTGTGTACCTGCGAATGGCAGACGAGCAGATAACTATGTTAATTGCCAGAATTACGCCCATAAATATCATCTCGTATACACTCCGGGATGACTGGGGATGTGAGAATGTTATAAATAAACAAATTTCTAGATGAACTTGTCGCGAGGGCTCGTCCTGATTT
Organism: Stenopsyche tienmushanensis; assembly: GCA_008973525.1. NCBI lineage: Eukaryota > Metazoa > Arthropoda > Insecta > Trichoptera > Stenopsychidae > Stenopsyche > Stenopsyche tienmushanensis. The sequence goes on along the minus strand of WACJ01000018.1, from coordinate 1,218,997 downwards.
GCATCCGCCCTATTACCCTTTCTGATAAGATTTCTCAGCCCGGGAAGAAAGGACTGCCTGTCAAAGGATTTGCGTAAGAAGTTTTCGTATCAAATTTATGAATCCACCATCGCACGCATAATGTTATCATTACACAAATGGTGTCAAAATAGTATATAAATACGGGCAGGAACATAATTATCATATCAAATCCGACCCAGAAAATTGTTCTTGGAGAATAAATACTTCTTTATTAAGCCATTGTAATCCGATAAACACAGCTAAAGATTCGAGAAATGAGTGTTTTACACCTGGACCGACAACATTTTTTGGGGGCTTTGGTGGTTTTTTGCTACGTTTCCCTAACCTAACATTTAAGAAATGGGGCCTATGTGTAAAACGTATCCAAAAACCCCTCTAGCATCCAAATTTTTTTTTTCGGTCCATATACATATATGATAAAAGCGCTCTTGAAATATAAACCACGGATAATCAAGTTTAGTCGAAAATTTATCGATACTTTGGCGATGCGATTTCATTAATTTTGTCATCACGTCATCATCCAATTTAATTGCCATTGTATCAGAACCAGACATTTAGATAGAACAAGATAATAGACATTCCAAATACAAGAAAAACTGCTTTTATGAATTTAAGAAGTCAGTCGAAAATACATGATACTTATATGATCAAAGCTATAAATTGGTTTCATTGGGTTGCAATTTCTTCAAATGCTGAATTGCTTACTTGCCTGAAAGATTGACAAAGGCACTATTTGGGCATCTATCGAACAATGAAATCCCTGTATGATTTTAAAACATGACTCTTTGGATTTTGGACGTCAAAAACTGTAAATGTGGAAAATTGTAAATATGAAACTAAGCTGTAGAATTCTTTATCTGAGAATAATATCCAAAGCTTGTATTAAAATTGGGTAAATCTCAAATATCATAGTATTAGAAGACTCTGTTTTATATTATACATATCATCTTCTTTTGCGACCAAGTGTTGGTATAGTGGCTTAGATCCTGGACTCTTGTTGCAAAGGTTCGGGTTCAAATCCAGATTGTGGAAAAAATTTTCACCGTACCAACAAATTTGGGAGATCGGAAATATTAATATTTCTGATCGATCGTCTCGATCCAGGTTTACCCTGATTTCCTGGATTAGAAAAAGTAAATTCTGAGGCGATTAATAAAGTCGTGCAGGGACGCCCATGAGTGAGTAATTGAATTTGCAACAATAATTAAATTATCATTTATATATATAATGATAATTTCGCTACTCACTCATAGATTCTCTCCTCTCCTACCTTTCCAAATAATCCTATCCTTACTTTACCACGTGTGGAAGGCAACGGGAAACCACCACATTAAAATCATCTCCCAAGTAAGATCTCCTATGGAGATCACCCTATATCCGTTATCGGATATGACACATCAAAGATTCATGCTTTGATGGACGTCATAAGGATTTAAAAAAAAAAAATCATCTTCACATTGTGACATATCTGTTTATCGAAGCTTGACTATCTCCATAGAAGATTTTCCTGTAGGAAAGTTAATGAGCTAGGTGTATTGGGTAAGATAAGATCTCTACCCTTTACAATAGGAATCCAAAATGCTTTGTTTAAGAGATAAATTTGTAATTTAAATATATTTTGCAAAAAAATAATATATTTTCACATTTATTATGAATCCTAATAAAATCGCTTTTGATTTTATAATTGAGTAAAATTCCGACGACGGTGGAATCCAAGAACGAAGGTGTCATCTAATAGGATTTGTTCTAATGCTTTTCAAAGATAATTCACATCATAAAGAACGACACCGACGTTGTTTCAAGTAAAGTTGATACACAAAAGGCTTAACGATACAAAAGTTTTAATTTAAATATTTGAGGTCAACGCTTACAGGATAGACCAAGGTCTTTGGAGGTCGCAAGAAAAGGAGCTAAAGAGTCGCTGGAGACGTCATAAAATTATGGTCCACCGAGATATTGTTCTCTTGTCGACGTTGACAGAATTGCTTGAAATATCAAATTGTAATGCCAGTTAGGGTAAATTAAGGATAGGGTCAATATTAGATATTGATAATTTTGGCATCAACGTCATAAACTTATTATACCACGCTTATTTTATTATATATTACACAACATTGGTAAAAGTATGTTATACATGTTGGTATGATACAAATACATGAACGTGAGTTAAGGTTCATATTCTGTGTTATTGATGGTGTTAATAATATAAAGTATCAGAGCTTAATTCCTATGCTTGAATATTTGGAATTCTATGATAATTTTTTGCAATAACCAAAAGGCGAGTAAAATATCGAAAACAATTAAGGATCTGGGCAAATAACTGTTCTAACAAATCGGAGAACATACACGCTATGCTCTAATATAAATCCACTTTTCTGTCAGCTCCGCCGCAGCGTGTAACAAGCTTGATAATGCAGGCTCAATAAATTAACCTTAACACTGTTGATAGCAAACAATATTTGTTAATTTATTCGGAATATTTCTTAATTTTCAACATGTATGGTGTCTACTTTCTGTTGTTCAGTTATTTTTGCATATGAATGTGTTGCGAAAATAAAAGAACAGGGGTTCTGAAGGAGGAGATTTTGCAAAGGAGTGGTAATACTCGGCTAATGACGCCACTCCAGAACAATCAAAGAGGAATTACGAAATTGATCAACGATAAGAATGATGCGAGTATCTTTGTAATCAAAACAAACGCCTGTTCTTAAGATAACACGAACGAAAGTCGTCTTAGCTTTGTTGAAAGAGTTGAATAGCTTATCGGTTATACGGTTAAAATATTCTACAGAATACGGTTTTTTGTTGAATAGCAAGTGTGAACATTTACGAGTTTCTATAAATTAATAATATATTGAGAATGTTTAGACGTGTAGGGGTAACTTTACAGCACGACTTTGCCATTGACGCACGAGTGTATGGTAAGACGCAAGACACCCGTCTTTGTCTCACGATTTCCAGGCCGATAATTTTAATATAGAACATTTATAAATGTCTTCATCAGAATAGAATTAGAGGCAAGAGTTTAATAAATTATGATTTTAAATGTAAATATGTTGAAAATGATTTTAAATATAAACTATTTTGAATGTATACATCCATCTCAAACTCTAAACCCGGGTTAACCGTGAGAAAGGTAGGGTGTGTAAAAAATCGTTAATATAACTCTAGTTATACTTTTAGAAACTTTTATTAATAATTCGGGTTATTATTTGTTCAAGACTTTAACTCATTCAATACACGGAGAGCAGACATGCTATGCTCTAAAGTCTAAAGTAAATTCACTTTTCTGTCAGGACTTCGCAGCGTGTATAAAGCTTTTGTGATATAAATGAACCTATACACTATTGATATTGTTCGTATTTTGTTTTATTTAGGAATTTAAAAACAGCTTTTGCCATAGCACATAAAAAATAAAATACATTAGTACTTAACCTTTTCGTTAGTGAGCAAATTTAAAATCGATGAAGTCGTTGATGTCATAATCGCTTTACACCGATTACTTTCTGTCAGCTCCTATTCAGCGTAAGACAATCTTCAATTCGAGGCAGAGTCAATTGTAAATGAACACTTGATAGTGCATACAAGACCACTTTATTTCTTTACATAAACAATGCACAAAAAATCGATTCAAGTGCTCCTCCTTTAGAAGGAAATGATAATTGGACAAAGACTAATTCAACACGCAGCGAAGAACAGCAAGCAGTTAAATAAACAAACACTCTCGATAACACACAATATTCGGTCGTTTCTTTGCGTAAACAAATAACACACTTGAAATCGAAATAATTATAAGTGTCAATAAATTTGGGCTTAACGATCTATACAATCATGCGATGCTATCCGTCTCGGTCTCCCGAACTGCGCTAAGTTCTCTTTGTCTCTGTCCGCCTCGGAGCTTCAATGCACAAGAATGTTCTTTCTGAATAGTGAAGGTCAAAACGGATATTTCCGTAAGTACTCACGAAAAGGTTAATATTCGTTCATTTCTTCGGAATATTTCGTCGTGAAAAGATTTAATGTTCAACTTGAATAGCATATGCTTTTTTTAAACTATTTTTGCCAATTGCTGTTTGAATTGTTTTGTTCCATATCTTTATTTATAGTTGAGTGTAAATCTGATTGAACTTGTAGTATACACCTAGAACTAAGCGTTTTCATATACAGTCGGTCTCTAAAGTCATTCAATTCTTACCGTAGCTATTCGTAATAGAGTGAATTGTGAGCAGAAAGAAGAGCTTTTTGAAAAATGTAGTATAGTAATTTATGTGTATTTACAATCACCTCCGCAACAAATTGTACAATAGTACAACATAGTGCATACGCTAAACGCTCGCATAACAAACTGCGTACACAAACAATATTTTTACTATGCCTATGTTATTACCGCAAGTGTAAACCATAAGTTGACAAAGTTTTATCGCAATCAGATGAACAATATGGCAGCACATTAAATACGGACAAACAAACATTGATTTTTATATATTAAATTATGCCTATATTACTCGCGCAATTCTTAGGCAATAAGTGGACGAAGTTTTATTGCAATCTGATGAACGGTATGGCATTCATTTACGATGGCATGTGATTTTCAAGTATTATTAAATATGAAGGAAATATTATATTGCACTGCGCACCTCCACATGCGCTCGATATTGAAGACCCTGCTGCACCCTCTATTATTTGTAAACGTTCATCTAGTGAGTCACCTGAGTTAAATTATCGAAGGGTTCTTTTACGACCATCTCTATAAGGAGTCAATCTATTTTTTAAAGACAACAGTTTTCCTCAGAAGTCATGGGAAAACTTCAATATTGTTTAGTTATTTAGTTGTAAATATGAAACAATACCATTTGTATTTATTTTATGTATTTAAAATACGCTTGCATATACATTATGAAATTATTTTCCTCAAAAAATGAAAGTATACGTAATATGGGGGATGGTAAAAAAAGAGTTGTTCGCAATAGCCCATCTGCGACCCGACAAACGCTATCATAAATATCACAAGAATAACATCATACCTTCGAAAATATTTTTTGGTAAATTGAAACATACTTACAATAAAAACACATACAAATTGAGATGTATCGACAAAGAGATTTATGCTTATTGAATTTCATGTGTAATATACGTCTGGGAGCATCTGTAGCAAATGAAACGATTGCTAAGCACCATTCTTACCACCTTTGTGTGACAAGATCTCGAAAATTGTTTTCTTTTTTCAAAATTTCTCAAATAGGACTCCATCCACGTCAGTCAGTGAAGTATTGATAGTTTTTCAGACGATATTTTGAAGTATATGTTTTTTTAAAAAAACATTTTTAAGAGTACCTTTGCGTTATGGGGCCCAAAAAATTATTTTAATGATTAATGATCAAGTGTGAATCGTTGATTCAAGACACGTATTTTATATATATTTCGCTTTTTAAAAATAAAATTGATCCGGTCGTCAACACCAACAAACGGTCCATAAAAGCACGGTTCTTGTTAGAGAGTTTGAGCCAATTTTTTTATTCGTGGATTTTGACTTGCCGGTCTGAGGCGTAACTAATGAAAAGTGCAAGCAGATTTATTTGTCGGTGGTTTGCAGTTCCCATTGCACTCTCAGCTGTAGTAAATCTGCGGCGCGCGACTCAGCTACCCTCAAAGTGGTTGCGGTAATAAAACATAAAGTGTTCGGTGGGAGGTGCCACCCTGTTTCAGACCCCAAACGGGCTTTTGTGCAGTACACCCACACGAGCCCTGCATCAGATTGCGCCACCGCAATGTTGGCGAATTTTTAATAAGTCCACCCCCCAGAGCAACGCGACCCTTGTTGGAATATGTAATAAAAATGCATACTTTACAGGACTTAAAATTTGTTTCACAATGGATCACTTTAATAAAATATCTACATTACCGCAAAGGCTTTTAGCTGTGTTCCTCCTATTTTGCATCATAATTTTTATGCTTGCGAATAGACTCTGAATGACATTAATGCGATATGGAAGCTTTTGATCCCAAGCCTGGTTCGCTTGAAGTATACAGAATCATATCTATCAACCTACCCTAATTTTTTATATACTTGTAGCGTGGGCGATTTATCATCCCCGCATAGTAGCGGCATCTTCCATTTCTCTTCAGGTGCAATGTGCTATTTTAGCAGCGCCACCTCTTGTGACCCTGCGGAGACATTGCACCTGCTTACCGGCAGATCGCTTCTTGCGCGTGCATCGTTACCGGCCGGGTAGTGACGCGCAGGAAGCGAGAGTCGGGAGAGTGGTCGGTTGGCCTTGGCTGCGGGAGGTTGTCCCTCCTGCAGCCAGACCTCTCTCTCTCTACCTGTAGTGCGGAATAAATAGTTATCTTGTGAAGAGAGTCTTTCCTTTCGACGCCCTTCGTATTTCCATCCATTCGTCCAGTATACCACAGCCCGATAGCAGAACGGACCCGTGCGGTAGCGCGGCCATCCCGACGAGCACGTGGAGGCGGGGAGCCGCCCGGGGACTCCCGAGAGCGCCCCCGCCTCAAACGTTACATACTTTTTAAGATTTAAAAAATATATTTAACTGATTTTAGTGAGGACATGTCTTTAATCTTGTGGAAAACCTTCATTCAAATCAGTCTACTTCGGAGAGTTTGCAATCATTCTGTAGACATGTTCGTGTATGGCGTTCAACCGCGAGGCGCTATCAGGGGTTCGAAAAGCGGACGGGTTGAACACACAGATCTTGTGACCACTCCGTCCTCTTTTAGAGCTTATTGCGATATTTACCTGGACCTTCTATGATCTGTACGATTACGAAAGCCCCCCCAGAGGCTAATTTACATAGGTGGCTTGCGCCAAATGAGATTGCGAACGAGTCTAGACTTTCCCTCACCCATAAAAACTATATATTTATCTATCTTACTAATTTATGCTGCTATCTTAGTTAGTTTTTTTTTAAGTTTTTTTTTAAGTTACAAAATCTAGCTAATTTCTCTCCTGCGCTTAGGAATGGCGTTCGATCGCAAGGTGCTCATTTGTCATGTCAGTGGTCCGAAAAGCGGACCGATCGGACATACAAACATTGTAGCCACTCTGTTCACTTTTAGGGATTTTTGCGGCATTTCATTGATTCGGAGGCTTCATTAGAGTTTTTTAGTTTTAATTTTAAATTACAACATCTAGCTTATTTCCCCCCCGCGCTCAAAGCACAAGTGGCAATTAGAAGTTGAGAATGAGCGTGTCCTCGCGGACATGCACCTGGATAACGAGAGAAATAAACAGCTCAGATCAGAGGAGGGTCTCCATGTTCCTTTATTTCAGATGTGAAGTAATGGACCCGTACTTCATCCATGGTTATGAATTGATGCAAAAACTCATTCTTATTGTTGTGAAACATCACCAAACACTTGATTGAAGCAACATCACGATGCTGTTTTTATTCCATTGTGAGCAAACGCGGCACCCATCTTGCGCACAGCTTTCTCATGTTCAAATTTTCAGTCAATACGCGATGTACAGCATTTTTTGGAAGACTAGTTCGTGGATACTTTTCATGTGTCTTGTTACGATTTCTGGGTAAGATGGAATGAAAATTGAATGAAGATTTCTAACTCTATTTGGCAACGAGAAGACGCTTTCTTCCAGCCAGCTCCCAATCGTCTTGCAGCTCAAATAAAGAGCGTCGATATCTGATAGCTTATTGAATATATATATATATATATATATATTAGAGCTTTTCAGATTTACGCGAGTCATATTTAAATTATTTTCGGCATTAGGCAATCAATCCTTGAGAATGGACCCGACGAGTGGTCCGAAATATCGGATAAGGTAAAAAATTCGTTTTTTAATTTTTTACCAAAAACCTTAACGCGATCGAACACCCGGCTATTTATTAATATTTTAATAATTAAAATAATTTATATATATATATATATATATAAATTATTTTAATTATTAAAATATTAATAAGGTAAAAAATTCGTTTTTTAATTTTTTACCAAAAACCTTAACGCGATCGAACACCCGGCTATTTATTAATATTTTAATAATTAAAATAATTTAAATATGACTCGCGTAAATCTGAAAAACTCTAATATATATATATATATATATTTACATATCCTGAATATTTCACTACGACGTACTTTATAACGACGCAAATTGTGTTCAATATTTTACATCATACGAATAATATTCGAAGAGCCACTCTCCCCATTAAGTTTTCCTGGATTTATACATCGAAGCCTTATCAATTTTTCACAAATGAAAGCCTTATAACTTTTAGCCTTCCATTCGCTTTATTCCTTCCGTTATATTATTTGTCACAATAGATGCAATAACATTTTATTTTACGAGCGTCCCTGTCTGTGGAAGGATATTGAATCTAAATCGGGATTACATATTTGATTTGGAACGGGATATTGATTATAAACCTAAATGAAGGAAATCCCGGAAATGTTATCATACGAGATATGCCATAATTCCCGAGGGGAAAAGGATCAGCTGGGAAGAACAAACGGATATTGATTCAATTCGTATAAATACGAGCAATACATCTTTTTTATTTACCTTTTCGTATAGCTCGATTTTTAAAAGACGTTGTATTTATTTAATATGAATCGAATTCGGGTCTTTTGTTGTTCATTGATTAACAGATGAGATATCTCATTAAAATACTTGCGAAAGCTTGAACAGTCAGGTTCCGTGAATCGGCCAAGTTTTGGATGTTTATGGTATACACTATTTGCGATCGGAAAGTAATAATTCAAAGAGCGCACATTAATACTTGGCGTTTAATTAAAGTTTATCAAAATACGTATGTACTGGAAAACAACACAAACGTTCATGCCAAAGTTTTGTATAACCATGTACATAGTTGGAGAAGCTATGGCTCTATATTTATATGGACGAAATACTCCGTTAATTATGCTAGACTTTAGAAGCTACGTGCATAAATTTTAATTAAAAATTTGTTAAAATTGCTGTATTACAAAATTAAATATGTCTTTTTTTAATTACAAAGGAAGTAAATCCCGTTGATTAATTAAGTAAATGTGGCCTACAGGTATTTACATTTTATATTATAAAGCCCACGATATGATTTATAGCAGAATATTGTTTTTTTTAACATTCTGGTCATGTACATTCAGTGGCACGGAAAGTGGCCCAAACTTAATATTTAGCTTGAATCAAAAATATATGTGAAAACTGTGCAAGTTTTATAAGTTATTAGACGAGCGTAATTTTTAAAAATGACAATCAAACATACAGGAAAGCTTAAGTTAAGCCTCAGACGTAAGAAATCGTAAGACAGAGATAAGTGTCTTGCGTCTCATCAAACACTTGTACATCGATGGCAAAGTCTTGTCGTAAAGGTACACGTCTAAACATTCTCAATATATTAATATTTTAAATTTTTTTATAGAAAATCGTAAATGTTCATATAATTTCAACAAAGATAAGAAGACTTATGTTCGTGTTGTCTTGAGAGCAGGCGTTTGTTTAGATAATTAAGATACTCACGTCATTCTTATCGTTGACCAACTTTGTTATTCTCCCTTAACTGCTCTGGAGTGGCGTCATTAGCTGAGTATCACTACTCCTTTGCAAAATCTACTCCTTCAGATGTATACTGGCAGGCTTGCATGGTAACTCTGTCATTTTATTTTCGCAAAACATTAATAGGCAAATATAGCTGAGCATCAGAGAGCCATGCATGTTGAACATTAAGAAAATTCCAATTAAATTAACGAATATTGTGTGATATTGTAACGTTTGAGATGGGGGCGCTCTCGGGGGCAGAGTCCCTGGGCGGCTCCTCGCCTCCACGTGCTCATCGGGAGCTGCGCTACTGCACGGTCCGTTTTTTATCGGGTTGTGATGCTGCTGGACGAATGGATGGGAATACGAAGGGCGTCGAATGGAAAGACTCTCTTCGCAATATAACTATTTATTCCGCACTACAAATAGAGAGAGAGAGAGGTCTGGCTGCAGGAGGGACGACCTCCCGCAGCCAAGGCCAATCGACCACTCTCCCGACTCCCGCTTCCTGCGCGTCACTACCCAATCAGCAACGATGCACGCGCAAGAAGCGATCTGTCCGTAAGCAGGTGCAATGTTTCCGCAGGGCCACAAGAGATGGCGCTGTTAAAATAGCACAGAGTATAACATATCTGCTTTCCGATTCGAAAGGGTTAATATCGTGTGTTGTCTCTTCTTGCTCGGATGACTGTCTGCATTCAGTCAGATATGCTCTGAATTCTGTTTTTTTAATGCTAACTTGAGACATGTCCCAGGCAGCAACAATGGCAATTTTAAGATAATTTAGAGACGGTGGTGGATTTGGGTTTGCCCTAACTCGTCTCTCGATCATGTCCCAAATCTCGGGCTCGGTAAAGACTTTGGGATAGCCACTGCATTTTGCGAATGCTGACTTCTGGAAGGTACACATCACTGCCGCTCCATACCATCACAGACCATTCATGAAAGCTCACAGCTTATCTGGTAGTTATGGCAAGAAAGCGTTCTATACTTCTTCTATAGATTACCCTCACGGCCATCTGGAGCACTCAAAGCCTCTCTGGATTCATCCATGAATAAAATTTTGCTCCATTGGTCATTCGTCCAATCAGAATGTCCGCTAAACCGAGCAATACGATGTTGCTTGAGGAGTTCTGAAGATCATCACGAGCCGATGTGCATCTTGTGCCACCACTTCTAGGCTTTTTTTGGTGGAAAAGTTTGTCTGTTGATACAGTTTTAAGGCATATCGAAGTGTCGTATGTGATACAGCCAGGGTAGCAGCCACTTTACGCTGAGTTCAGTCTTGTTTAATAAGCAACACTTCCTATGTGATTGAAGGACTGTCAATAAACCACATTTAACTCATTATATTCGTAGCGGTGCTAGCAATGTTCTGAACATAATTTTGCACAGCAACTAAAAAACAACCAATACATGTCGATTATCCACTTTTAATAAACAAACACAGGCTATTTAATATACATTCATCTAAATAATGAACTAAATGAAACATGGTTGCTTCATATCGCAATGTTTATGTTTGGGCTACATTCCGTGCCGCTGGGTGTATTTTGAACATTGTTAAATATTATCAACATTAACCAATAATATAATAAATAATATTGCCTTTATAATAAACTCTTCACTGAAATTTGTATATAATTTGTAGTAGAAATTGTCATTTAAGTATTGTAGAGTAAAATATTAGCTCTACCTTTGTGTCTTGCATGAAATTATCGATTTGCCCTTTTATAATCAGTTTGTATTGAGACACGGTTCAGGAAACACATATTTTGGGTTACTCTTAGGATGTAACATCCCTTTGCTATAATCACAATCAATGTTAAAAATTGACGAAGATGTGATGTTTAAACAAGAATATGAATATGAATTTGCCCTTACGCTCATTATGAAAAAATATATAATGCATTATATAATATTTTTTGAAAAATTTGTGCTCGATTTCCACGAAGGCTCTGATATCAATTTTTTTCGTCCATGACGTATTGCGGTTGCGTTGTTTGTGATCGTAAATCTGTTCTTCTCGGAAGGATTTCTTATGCCGTTTTATTTGAGACGTCATACATGATGTTGTCTAGTATTACACGGAAATATTTTTGTTCTTAAACATATGCAAAGTATATAAAGTCGACATAGATAGGAAGCCATATTCGAGATTCATATTTATTAATTCTAGGAAACAATCAAATACTTCATAAAGGATGAAGCAGCGTATCCAATACCGTCGCGAGCTTTCGTCGAACTTTTGAATACAAAGTAACAAGGATATCTGGTTTATATCATTATATAAAAGGTATTGGCTTATTTTATTTCTTTACATGCGAAATGTTCTCCTATGCGAACATTTAATATTAGAATAAGAATAGACTAAGGATTTTGAACAAAATCAAAGTATATTAATTTGTAAATACATATAATAATACGGGTGGATGGGCGTCGAACAAAACGACTCTCTTCTCTAGGTAACTTTTTATTTAGTACGATAGAGAGATATTTGGCTGCGGGAAGGACGTCCTCCTGCAGCCAAGGCCAGCCAAAATAATTTTAACAAAATAATTTGAATCCCTTTAATGTTTCATTGTTTATATCAACATCTTCAACATTCTCTTTTGCTTGCGATTATAATAGAAGATCTTAAAAGTTAGCGAAGATAAGAAAAATTGTCTTGAAACAATTTATATTAATCGCAATTATATGCAAATCACAGAATCATAATTCAATGATAATTTATTCATTCTGCCAATGAAAATATTAACTTTGTATTTAAAGTTTTTCATTGATGTAAAAGAAAGCGTGGGACTATTCGTAATAATGGATTCAAACAGCGCAATTATTAAAATGTATTTTAACTTTTACAGTCAAAAAGTTTGCATTGAAGATTTTATTGTAAAAATAATGTATTTTTAAGTTTTCATTGTGATTCAAACATCGAATAAGAATCAATTCCGATACAATCAAGTCTGAAAATAAGAATATATCCTTGAATTTGAATAAACATCCGGACAATGAGAGGCAGCAAGTTATTGTAAGGCATACGGGGGGAGAGGTCCAAATATGATCCTTTTAGAAACGAACTTTGGCTACAAGAAGACGTCTTCTTTCCGCCATCCCCGCAAAAAAAAGGCTTGTCGTAATTGGGACAAAGTCTCGCAGTTGTCATTTTACGTTTTCATATGAAATGTCCGATCATTGTAAAAGAGATTTTTGATGGCCCTGCCCAACTTTAATAATAGTATTAGTCCCTATTTTTGTAGAAATCAAGTCTGGATCTTGATGATCCATTGGATATACCAATGTTTTTGATCTCCCAAATCTGTTACTTTAATGACTTTTTTCCGCAATCTGGACTTGAATATGAATCTTTGTAACAAAAGTCTAAATATCAACCCACTTTGCAAACATTTGCAATTTAGTATTTAAACAATACAAATATTTAAGCTTTATAGGGCATCTAAATGTTCACTTTGATGCGGTGAATGGTTTCACCCTTGGCCCATATCATATTAAATTATGAAAACCCACAATCTGGAACTGCGCAAAACCGCAGCAAAATTTTCAGATATGAACTCATATTTATATCACGATGATTAATGTACTGTTTCTAGAATCATCAAAAAACTGAGTACAAATTGATACATTCAGCAAACGCTTACATTTTGATTTATTAATTATGGGCATCGCCAACTTTTATGGAAAGGCGCTCACTGTTTTCGACAATGACTGATGTTGTACAGCGGAAACTTAGTTTTCATCCCGAAAAAAATAAGCACCCAATCGAGCTCGGTTTTCATCTGGAAATACTAACATTTAATTAGCCGACGTTAATAGCTCCCGCAGAAATAGTTGAACCTATTTTGGAAAGCGGCAAAGCTTATTACCGCTCTCTGGGGTGCTGTAATTATATTTTATCCCGGAAACGGAATTCATCCATCTCGGGAACTCTTCACACTTCCCAGCCTCCTCCGGCTTGAAAGTTCCACATTATAAAAAAAAAATTACATTTTAATTCAGCCGCATGCATAACGAGCCCCCATAAAAGAATAAATTTAAATTTCGGGCGCGTAATGAAATTCACAGATTAATCGCCTTTCAGCGCTGAAAATTAAAAGCGGCCCGATACGGCAACAGGATGCATATTTTATGCAATACATGTCAGCTTCGTGACATTGAATGTATGCATTAAAGCCCCATTTGCATATTTAATATGCTAAACTCGCTATTGTTGAGATATTCATTTACAAATTCTACATGACGAAATTGAACACGATGCCGAACGTGTAAAGGAATACCCCTCCTATTAACGTTTCCATGCCCTCAGAATACAACGACAGATTACATAGGAATATAAATTGAAACGAATATAATTGAATATAGCTTACATGCATATATCTCGTGTAATATGACGATCATCGGAATAATAATCAATTATTGATTGTCGTACATTTGTAGTGGGAAAAATATAAAAATGATCGGCAAAGGTTTTATAGCAGATTTTGAATCGTTATTTTTTTCATTTCGGTTACGTTCCTAACATTTATATTGGTTCGGTTACGGAATCCAATCCCGGAATTAGTCAACGTAATCCCGAAAAAATCGGAATTGAAATTTTTATCTCACAGAAATCTTACACATCACCAGCACGATGAAGGCTACTAAATCGAGACATTCCCGCTGAAATCTGGACGCTTGGAAACAGTGGGGTAAATACAAATTAGCGAGCTTAGGCGACGCCAAGGGGCAGTAACTGTTTAATCTATGTATACATATATACAGTACATATATGTTTTTAAAATTGTTACATTAACTCCTCCCTACCGGTGATGTATTTACTACACTTCGACTCTTATAATGGGAATATCGATGTGAAATATAATAGATACGGGGTTCAGAATTTTCATATTCCTCCGTAATATAATTACGAATCACATCAAAATATTATAGTATGTAAGTATTCTTCCGCAGCGACGGAAATAAATAATTTGTCGGGAAATCGGGATTTTTGCTAAAAATTTTGATACAAATTTGTCAATGTTATTTCTTAAACTATTGAAAATCCTGGCCCCGGGATCCCGGGACTGGTCTCGAGATAGTCTAATGCAATTTCGAAATCCCGGGATCGAAATTTTGGCTCGGGATTGGATTCCTTAGTACCGTTTTCGTTCCGGGAAAAATAACGGTTTTACCGGTTTTCGGTTTTTATTTGTATTAAAAACTCATTTTTTCTTCAATAATAAGCATTCCACATGAATATTATTATCGAATTCAATATTTTAAGTTTTTAATGGTCAATTTATTATTTTCCATTTCTGCATCCCTTAAACAGGGGTTAAGAATTTACAACTTATTTATAGAAATTTTTATCTAGAAAATGTTTTGAATTTTAGAGCTTTTTAACTTAATTTGAAACAAGATTTGCCTATGAGGAATTATTTACACTATTAATGAAAGAAAATAAGTCTCCTGTCTCAGACTCAGATTCTGGAAGATAATTTTGGCAAAGTGCTGAAGAATTGCGTAACGGGGAACGAACGCATCTTGAGCTATCCAGAAAGCTTTGGTGGTTAACCGATATTTTCAAATCGGTTTCATTCCAACAAAAATAATGGTTTGAAACCCTATTTTATAGCGAAGGAACTATTCATGATATAACATATTAATAATATAGAAATATTAATAATGTATCCAGGTTAAATTTAACAGCTTTTAGGATAAAATACTCATAGTTTTACACTACTTTTTGATATAACTTTGATATAAAAATTATCCATGATTGATATCATTAACATTTAGATCCTGTCTTTCAAAAATTTGCTTGAAAAACTAAAGATCTAATAGCTTTTATTTTAATAATGTGACTTTAAAAATCCTTCGCTGGGGATGACAAATAGAAATTTCCTACAATTAACTCTATTTATGTTACAACTATTAAAAGAAACATCTATTTAAAGTGGTGTTAAATAGATGGACAAGATTGTATACATACTGACATTCCCACAGAAACACAAACGATTGATGACAGACGGAAAGCGCATTTAGACGTAATGATAAATTTAGTTTTCTGGTCTAAATCTTATTCTATGCTAAGAAATAAATTTCTTATTTAAAAAAAACTGAGTTAAGTGTAAGAATTATAAAAACCACAGTATTTTCTCAATACAACAAGAAATCGCACAAAAGCTATGACTTACATAGAAAAATTGAAGATGCGTTCCATGGATTTTAAAAAACGCATAACTTTGAAACAGCTTTATAAAATATATCCAAAATCGCATAAAAAAGTTAATAAAAAATCAGGGAATCAATAAGGTAATTAAAGAATAACATGACAGGATGTCTGACAAAAATGTCTACGTATTACAAGTTTTTTAAGAACTCAAATGCTTAAAAAATATGAAAGTTCTACATTATAAAATGAAAACAGCCGAAATAATAAATTTATGATAACTCAGTGTTTAAGTCCCTTGTATTTTTTTAGAGTTGTCCTGATAAAATAAGCTCTAAACGGTGCCAAGAGACAATTTCATAAACTTTTCATCCCTCTTTCTTGTTTGAGATTATTCCGTCTCCTCCAGAAAATGACATTAAATTTAATATGTTTCTTGCATTTGTTGCCTTTCCGTGAAAAATGTGTATTAAACGGAAAATAGGCATCTTAATGACATTCCCTACGCTGATGTGCTAAACGTACACAAGCTTTTGGCTACCAAAGGATGTCTGAAAGAGCTCGTTTGCTCGAATTGCTGGAACTGATTTCATCCCGATGGGACATTGTTATCTTTCATTTCGTGTGCTTGAGCTGTATTGCTTTTAAAGGAGTGGTAAATGGGTTCAGCAGGAGGCGATTAATGAGGCTGTAGCTACATTAACCAATCCCCCTCCATTAGGTGGAAACCCGTACAGTGGCTGGGAGCACTTCTGGCCATAATTCTGATATGGTGCCCTGTAATCCATGGATTTCCAAACCTTGGTCAATGTAGCTTTTTTTTTAAAGACTATGGAAAAATTACATTAACTAAGCTTTATTATAGTGAGTCTCATTTCAAGGATTAAACATCAAATACAGATTATGAAAGAGAGCATTCAGCGATCGGTTCTATTCTGGTTTAGATTGTTTTTTTAATTTTAAAAAATAAATGCTGAGACAATAAATTAAATCAGACAGGGGATTTAATGATTTGTAGCTCATTAATTAACCCTTTGCACTCGAGACGTTTCGCAGCATTTTTGTCGAATTTATTACTCTATCTTCTTCTTACTAATTTAAAATCATTACACACACAACTTTTAAATATAAAAACTTTTATATTTTAAAATTTTATATTTCTTTACGCCTTTATGAATAAAATTTCTTAAATATTAGTCTCTATAGTTTTGTTGTGTGTGATATTTCATAAAACAATTTCCAAGATGCATGCCCGGCTTTTCGGGGCAAGTATTACAATAATATGTAGTTTGATGTTTTTGGCGGCTTTGTTTCCTTGAGAACAGACTTTGGAATCCTTCCTAACTCTTGTTCGATACTTATAGGGATCAAAAACTTAGTAGTCTTTCTGCCACGACTGTCAAGTTCAAACTAGTGCCGAACATGCAGTCCGGTTCGGGTTTGCGGACTAATTTCAAATAAGGAAATCTTATATCTATTTGAAGATGTGTCATGTTATACTTCATAAGATTATACAGAAGAGCATAGGGATCTGCTTCAAAGGAACTAAACGTACAGTTATTGCGAGTTTCTGCATCAAACCGAGTGGTGAGCGAGAATCACCTCTCGAGTGCAAAGGCTTCTACATAAGATTCCTATTTATATAATTTAATTCAATTCTTTTATCTCTAGAAAAAAGGCCATATGGACCTGCGTTTAAAAAATAATAATAGTAACTTGAACTCTTAAGAAAAAAAATGTTTTTACTCTCATCGGACACTTCATATGCAAACGCTTAAAAATGATTAGTAGGCTCAAAGTCAAAAACCAAAATTTAATTTTGAAGTAAAAAATCGTTTATCTACTCAGATTTAATTATTGAAATAATATAGCTTCAATAGCAAAATGATCTTCTTAAAATTTGTTTTCTAAGAACCTCATTCTAATAAATTATCACATAAATATCCATTATTCTTAAGAAAAAATCCTACAAATACACCTGATAATTTCTTCCTGTGTGGCAGAAAATAACAAATATATTAGTCACTAAAAAAATATTTGAAAATATGAAATAAATCCTGACAATACGACAATTATTATCCCCTAAAGGAGTATTATCCCAGGGCCTGGGATCCCCCCTCCACTTTTCAGAAAGCTAAGCAAAGATCGGACATTTCATACGAGAACAAAAATTAAAAATTAAAAACTTAAGCAAATATCGGACATTTCATACGAAAACAATTATGAGATCTAATATAGAATTATGTTAGAGGAAAAAAATACATAAAAGCTAAATTCAATAGCAAGAAAATTTTTAAAATAAAATTTATATTGGCGGGGTTGGACAAATTTGTTTAAACGTCACGAAAAGTGAAACCCCCAAACAGCAGTTGAAAAGAGAATCAGAATCGTTTGTAGGATCCGTTGGATATGTAATGGACATGTTACGCGCATGCGCCGCACCACTTATATGTGTGTGTGTCTATGAGGCATTAAGCAACCGCTAGATCAATAGCATGCCCATTTTATTTTATATTACACAAACACAGATTTTTATTTAAGCTAACATTTTTCGTTAACTAATGAAATCGCGCGAGAGTCTCACGCATTTTTTTAAATTCTGTAATAATGTATCATTGAGTTTTGTAACCAAATGATATACTTTTACAATTTTTTCTTGACATACTTGACAATTGACATTCTTATTTCCATTTATCTTTAAGAATCTTGCTTGAAGATACAAAATTTAGTAGTATTTAGAAGAAACGCTTATTTAAATAAGATGATCTTGGGCTTATGACCACAAATGTATTTCGCACGTATTTAATCGTCCATATATATATTTATTTATAAGTACCGTGACACAATGGAGTAGATTTGTACATACGCATGAGGAATTAAATTAATATAGATGTGTATTGTTCTGAGGAAGGAAATTAATTGCAATGGCATTGTTAGACTGATAGCATATATAATAAGAACAATGCGAAACTCGACTTGAGGAACATGTCTCTTTGGTTCAGCGGTTCCATGAAGCGTTATTGAGGTTGACTGGGCCAAGGTAACCCTCCACTGTAAATAGACCAGTACACAATATTGTAAATGTCCTGACACTCACCCCTACTCTATAAGGGATGAAAATTATTAACAATTATGACAACGATATCAACATCCCGACAGAAAGGGTTCATGTTGAATTACGACCATAATTAATGGATAAATCCATTCATCCTGAATTAATAATAAAATTATACTTCGACTGGGTTCGATGTAATAACAGAAATATTCTTACGCCTAACGCAAGGATATTATATTATATATGGCATTGTTATGGGAATGTCAACATGGTGTAGGTCGTTATGCCTTCCGTAGGAAATCCAATACGGCGCATTAATATTTCTAATATCACGAAAATGTAGTATGTAATGCTATCGAGACTGGAATTAATGCATTGTTCGCGTCTCGTATTACAACGTCGGTTTTAATGGTATTCCAGAAATGTTTATTAAATTCAAGGACTATTATTGTTTGTCATGAATATCGTGGGAGCGGTCTGGAAATACACAATAGCTCCCGATTCTATTATTAGCACGTTTAACCGCACATATTTGGGCATTTAAATGTACAAAATAATCAATGAGCGTTTTTATATGGCGGACGTCATTTTGACGCGCATCAACGCGCATGCGCACAACCGCCATAGCGTGTTGCGTTAGACCAAAGCCCATAGAAAACTGCATCGGTCCAAAAGCGACCCATTTTGCACGCTTACAGTAGAGTTTCGGCAGGAGTGCTTTATCCTGTGCGGACATAATGTGCTTTTGAATTGTATGAAAATCAGGACAGCTTAAGGCTTTCGGTAGCAAAATGGCTTTTATAATGTACGTTTTGAGGTAATTAAGATATAATGACTTAACGTAAAATCCTCTCCCCGTGTAACAATAATTCTCGGTATTTAATAAGGTAACGCTTTCTGACCTTTGCAGGCAAAATCTACGACCTGCAGGATTTTATAATTAAATTCCGCATAAGTTTCTGATTGCCCGAATCTACGTGCTTCCGTTTGCAGCCGACGATACAGGATGATCTTGCAAAAAAAATATGGCAGGATTAAATTCCTGAAACGTGCGCTTTTATGAAATTTTATTACGTGGGCAAAAATTTCACAGGGACAAGCAATTAAAATTCATGGCTTATATCAAACAAATATATTAATACGGAAATTATCGAATCTAATCATCGACTATCATAAACTTCAAGTCGATAAAAATGAAATTCACAAAGTTATAGGCCAACGAGTATAAACTACACTACGCGAAGCTGAGAAGAAGAGAATTTTTCTCGAAACTACTAAGCTCACGGAAGTGTTCCCACACGCCCAAGATAAGCATTCTTTAAGAAATTTAAAAGACTTATGCACAATAAACGTCTTCATCATTTGACCTATAATTATTTTAAAATGTTCAAACGTTTTTATTTAATAAACAAAAAATGTTAGTAAAAACACAAATTTTTTTTTGATCGCTCACTATTTTTTTATTTTCTAATATTTATTTTTAGTTATAGTACAAATTATGCGCTATATTATACAAAGTAAAAATATGTTTAAATTTCTTGCTACAAATTACTTGTCTACGATTTAAGACTTCCGTAGTGAAGAATGTCATCGCTCGCGCATCAACATACGTGGTTCCCCCCACTTCCACTACCATACTTTGTCAAAGTTTTAAAAATATTTTTACATTCAATAAAAAAATCTATTTTTAATACTTTTGCATAAAAAAATGTCAAAAAACCGATCACTTTTAGACCCAACAAGGCAGAAACGTCCCTTAATTGGGGTGGACGGGCGTCAAACAGAAAAACTCTTCTCTTTAGATACTTGTTTATTAGACACGAAAAAGAGATCTGGCTGCGGGAAGGACGTCCTCCCGTAGTGAAGGCTAACCGACAACTCCTCCCGACTCCCGCCTTCTGCGCGTTACCATCGAACCGACAACGGTGCACACGCAAGAAGCGATCGGTTGGTATTGCAAACGCAATGTATCCACAACGTCACATAAGATGGCACTATTAAATTAACACATTGCGCCTGAAGATGTCGCCGTTAATCTGGCAAATTAAATCTGTTCAGATTAACAGCGTCATTGCACGGGGATGGTAATTCGCCCATACTACATAATCAAGACTCACTGCAAGTACCAGTCAGCAAAAATCTCTTAAGGCGATGAGTTTAACACTGTGGAGTGTTAGACCCATCGTCTTCCATCTAACATTGTGGAGATGCCCACCCATAAAATCCCAGAGAAATCATATGCCTATGGGCAACGGTTGAGCCCCTTGGGTAATGCTGGGAGCTGCTGGGGTAGCCCAGCTAACATGAGTTAACAGGTTACCCTGTGCTGCGTATCCGTAAAGGAGTGTATGGAACTGCTGATTACAGTAGTTGATGGATACTGTGTCAAAGGTTTCACCACTATTCTCAACAGCCTATGGAAAACAGGGAAGAACGGTTTTAGGTTGAAAAAATAGCCGGGTGCTTAAGGTAAAAACCTTCATTGTGGTTCATTGTCAAGGATTGGCTGCCGCCGTTGTTGCTTTGGTCATGCTCCTGGTGACCATCCTCCATCCAGTGTTGCCAGAGTGCGATGATGGGCAACTTTGCGTCGTCGCTTGTCTGATGGTTGGTTGCACTGTCGATTTTTTTGGGATGGTCCGTGGTGCTTTAAGTTTGGATAATACTGGTAGCCAAGCTCTGGCTACGCTAGTGCCGTCGTCTCTTCGATTGATTACGGAGTTTTTTCCTTTTCTCTATTTCTATAGCTTCTCTCACAATTCTAATCCCGAAGTTTTCGACGATCGCTAAGTCTCCCATCAAAATCGATGTAGCGATCGTTCTTCATCACGTGTTCCGTTAGTGCCAATTTGTGGTCCAATTGCAAAACTGATTTTTGATATTCTTTTACTCTGTGATTTATTTGTCTATTGGTCCCGAGGGGTGGGGCTCTACGACCCGGGGATGCATTTTTCCCCAAATTTATGGCAGAAAGCCCCA
Source organism: Stenopsyche tienmushanensis (assembly GCA_008973525.1). Lineage (NCBI taxonomy): Eukaryota > Metazoa > Arthropoda > Insecta > Trichoptera > Stenopsychidae > Stenopsyche > Stenopsyche tienmushanensis. The sequence goes on along the minus strand of WACJ01000018.1, from coordinate 1,197,262 downwards.
AATGTCTTAAAATTGGAGGGAGTAGCCACAAGGTTTCCGTGTCCAACCGGTCCAAACTTTGGACCGCTGACACAACGAAATAACGCGTCGCGGTCGGACGCCATGCCTGGATATGTCCACAGAACATGGTCTGCATCCATGAACGGATCTCCGCATGGGCACCCCGAGGAAGACTAAAATATCAGTGGATGACATTATCTGTGTGACTAGTCTGTGGTAACTCTGAACATACCATACAGCAGTGCAGGAAACAGCGTCGTATATGACCCTCCAATCTAATTAGTCGCTTTCTGTTGTCTGTCATGTTTCCCCCCCCCCCCTGCTTAGAGAACTTTATTTGCCAGGAAGAAAGGCTATAATTCTGACTATTCTAATGTGTTATTCACCGTACTTAATCCGCGTTTGCACACAAGTGGATCAACATTTATTTGCACAATCGCATCAGCAATAAATTAAATACTAATTTTGCACAAGAGTATATTTATTCCTCGATATAGTACTAATTTCATTTTATTAATTCAGGTTTTGAATCTTTCATAAAAGTCATTGGTCATAAAGTGGTACAAAGCTCTAGCTTTAAATTTCTTATTGCACTGTATATCGTGTATTCCAAGCACGGTAAAGTCTTAAAGCCCTCGAGATTAATTTTATTATGAGAGAGATCTCCTGTACGAGACTACAAACGATGCCAGTGGAAAGAATACGCCTTCCCGTGACTGAGGTTATCGATCGGCTCTGTTTTATTCTATCTCTCCAACATGCGAAGAACATATGTTTTAACCCCACACTCCAATACGCTTAATTGTTCCGAAAAATCGCAGTTTTTAGTTTATCTCCATTGTATTTGATCGAACGCCGTTCATGTTCGTTAACTGTATAAAGCTGAATTTTCAATATCATATTTTTCTGTGTATTTATGGCACTTATCATAAATCATTTTTATCAATTCCCTTTCTGGGCATTATTAATACTCAAACGTGTTATATTTATTAAGATAAAATTATTAAAGGGGTTTCGGAAGCCCTATACACTATAGGTGTGTATGTAAATATGGTTAGTTATGAGTTCGGTTCCGGAGCGAGAAAATGGAATTACGTCGAAATTATAATGTATCCGTGTCCTTCGACCTGTTAGATATCCCGTCGTCCTTTAACCAGATCGCCGCAAGGAAATTAAGCTTTATCTTTATTATTTTATTCAAATCGCTAATTGACTTTCCTAAATGGTCTTTCTCCGTGATGATACTTGAATAATACAAATTAGGGTTACGTGGAAAGAATAATTTCGCATGCCAGAGCGCCAGTTCGTTAGGATAGTTTTCCGGGGTCTCAACTTATCACACTTGACCCGGCAGCGAGTCGCAATTTTTCAACCGGCGACATTTCACGCGGAGAACTGCCGAAGAGACCCCAAAAAGAGTTTTAACACTCTCAAAGTGGAAAAGTCGCATATTTCGAATTCACTTCCGTGTTTGTGTATATTTTATTCTTCCTTTGTGCCCTTCCGGTTCGTGCTCACTTCCGTCGACCGTCGAAAACCGCTTTCCGCGTCTCCTGCATATTTTCTTTTTAAAAAATATTTCATTGCGTACCGACATAAACTTCCCCGTATGGCCTTGTAAGGGCGCAAAATTTTATATTGAAATATTTCCTTTTGTTATTGTTAGAGTTTTTAAGCCCACAAGAGTTCGTCTCGCGAAATTAAATTGCGCGATGGTGTTTCTCAAACTTTGCCCACTCCTCGTTATCAATGTTGTTTCCTGTTAACAACTTTTTCTCATGTTAATATGAAACTGTGTTTGGCTTGCGGGTTTTTCGACTTTTTTTCATTTTAATATGCTGCCATAGTTGGAAAACTTTAATGAAAAAAGTGGTCCGCTATATATATAGAGAGGGAGGAGGCTGCATAATAAATGGGCGCCCATCATATATTAATATATCTTTTAAGGTATACGGAATATTAATTTTAAAATAATATATCACATTTTTATTTTACCACCACCGAAAGCCCTTAAAAATCATGTAAAACCCTTAAAAGTCATGATAAAGCATATTGTATCAATTCTGCTTGCTATTTAATATTTGCCATGATTATGTGGCACTTAACCCCTAAAGGAGTACTATACCAGGACCTGGGACCCCCCTCCACTTATTTGAAAGAGCACCCTTGTACATTGATCTCGGAGACAGACAGAGACAAAGAGTGAACGTAGCGCAGTTCGGGAGACAGAGACGGAGAGCTTCCCCGCATACATCGCACGATTCTATAGATCGTTAGCCTAAATGTATCAACTAATAATGATTTCGATTTCAATTGTGTTATTTGTTTACGTAAAGAAATGACCGAATATTTTGTGCTATGTGCCGAACTAGCAATTCTTAACAAATTAAACACATACACATTTTGTAGGGTGCCGAATTTTCTATAGCGATTTGTTTCAATAGCATTGTCCCTATCCCGATGCTATAGAAGGGTTAACTGTACATTGCAGTATACGGTTTTGAATATAACTAGAATGTTTTTTTCCAATATAAATTTCGCATTTATAGGCGATAAAAAAGAGTTTCGTTGATTATAATTTTCACCCTCGCCGATTCCAAGAGTAGAAAAACTACCTTCGATCGGATGGTTTTACATCGGCGTATTGTATGGATGTTTTTTTTATTATTAAATCCGGGATCGAATTATTCTTCCGGTTATATCCACTCAATCATCTATCATGCCCTGGTGGGTGCTCTCCACACCCTGCGACCCCATAATTTGCATCCAATTTCCACTACAACCTGCGCAGGTAATCCATTAATTTTTGCCGTGCTTAAAATTCACAAGCGTTAAATAATATATACTCTATCAACATGATATTTTGAAACTTCGCAAATAAAAGCCAAAGGGAAAGTGAAGCTCGTTAGCGATTATTCATTTAAGACAACCCCCGACGCCTACGAGGGCGAGCCATTGAACTTCTGCCGGGCGAATTATCCTCGCAGTCCGAAGTTTCTAAGCAAGTCTACCTGTGACGTGCCCTTGCAGGATTAATTTATCATTCATTAATTAGGCAGGACCCTTTGTTTTAAAATATCGTGTTTTTTTGCCATCTCACTGCGCCTGATTGAGTCATAAATAACGAAGAGCTGGACCCATTTATGAAAGTTTTATCTTCGAAGCCGAGTAAAAATAATGCACGAACGCTCGTCGTGGCGAATTTCAAGAGCCCAAATGCTAATTCTGCAAAAATTTGCATCGCTTTGAGAAGTCTTAATACTTATTAAAAAGTTATATTTAACGTTTCACGTGAGGAGTTAAGCGAGCTCTAATAATTCTTGGAAGTAAGCACTTCTCTCAATGTTGGCATTCTTATCTTTCAGCGGCGAGAATTAACAAAGGCATTTAATAGGCTTCGCATAAGAGGAATCCGGGCTTTCATCATTTTTACGTCGTGCTTTTGAAAATTAACGGAAAATACAATCGATTACTCTCGCATTTTAGGCCGTAATGAACGAAAATATTTTGCCTGTAAATATTTGAACCGATAGGTTTGAGAGCTTTCGATTTCGTATGGAGCACTATATAATAGATTCATATTAAATTCCTTCAACTCAAATATCTCCATCGAACTATATAGCTATAAGGCTCCATTGTTCATAGGCAAAAAACATACAATGATAATTTATGCGTAATAAAAATATTGTATTAATTCAGTGTGGATGTCGGATTGAAGCAAAAATGTAAGATGATAAATAGAAGAATTGATATTTTTAAGTTGCTTATGTTTAAATCTCAGAAGAAGAACTAAGTATTCTTTAATAGATGTTTTTCCCGCGTTTAGATATATCACTACCCGCTTGCGAGCGTGCAAGCGCCACTATTTCAGCGAGCAAGTAGGAATGAGGCGCAGCCTGGTGACGCCACACTACATTGGTGTCAGAAATGGGATGAACGTAGTCTCCCCACAGCCAAAGCTATCTGACCACTCTTACAACTCTACCTCAGGCGAACTAGTAACTTAATCGTCATGGGTTCAAATCTACAGGTGTGGCTGGTGACCACATTTTAAAAATATATATTCGCTATGAAAAACTATGTCAAAATTAATGTAAATAGTACCATAAAATGTATTGCTAAAGCCGGAGACACTACTCACTAAAACCCCTCTTTATTCACTGCTATTAGGAGGATGCTGCTATTGTTCGTCGTCTTGTACATTCAGCATCTTCGCCGCGCTACTACATCGCGGATCCGTTCTTCTTTCGGGTTGTGATGTGGCTGGATGAATGGATGGAATACGAAGGGTGTCGAATGGAAAGACTCCATTCGCAAGATAACTATTTATTCCATACGCTATAGATAGACACAGAGAGGTCTGGCTGCAGGAGGGACAATCTCTCGCAGCCAAGGCCAACCGACGACTCTCCTGACTCCCGCCTCCTGCGCGTCACTACCCAACCGGCAACGATGCACGCGCAAGAAGCGATCGGTCGATAAGCAGGTGCAATGTATCCGCAGGGTCACAAAAGATGGCGCTGTTAAAATAGCACATTGCACCTGAAGAGAAATGGAAGATGTCGCTACTATGCGGGGATGATAAATCGCCCACGCTACAGTACCATGTTGCTAGGGGAGACTCCCAGCTCCTCCCGTAGGATGTCTCTTTCGGTGCTCCATGCTGGACAGACAAATGTCGTGTGTGCAGCATCGTTGTACTCCGCTCCGCAGTGGTGGCACTTCATGCCGGTCTCTTTGCCTATTTTGTTTAGATAGCTACCAAAACAGCCGCACCCGATGAGGATCTTGGTCAAGTGGTAACACATTTGACCGTGCTTTTTGGCTATCCAAGTTCTCAGATTCGGTATTAGCTCGTGCGTCCACCGACCTTTAGCGGAGTTGTCCCATTGGGACTGTCACGCCACCATGGCGTTTTTCTTAGGATCGAGAAGGATCTTCGAGAAGACGACCAACTTCGATTTTAAAAAGACGCTCCGACAAAGCATCTACATTCGGGTGGAGCATCACCCGCTTGCTATGTACTACGCATGTTCGCTTGCTTGCCACTGGTTCTCCTACTGTGAGTTGATTGTATGAATACGTTGTGCTGATTGTTCGACATTTTATTTATCACCTATACCTCATTTCGACCTCAATCGCCGAACGAATTAAATCATAAACGTGTTCCGTCGTTCATCGCAGCCGACTTGTGGGTCGGGACCATTGTTACGGATTGCGCCGCGATTGATCTCAATCGATCGCGCATCGACCCTCGTAAGTCAGGTTGCCATGCTTTATAGATGTTTTTTATATGTATCTATTGATGCCATTCGATCTTACTCGATCGAAGGCTTTTTCATGATCAATAAACATAGTATTACTTCAAACTTCAGTCATAAACTCGCTATTAAAACCATTAATATTTGATAGTGCTTACTGGAATTCATTTTTTTTTTTTGTAATATAATCCGAAAAGGATTATTTAAGATTATATCCTGAATATAGTCGAATCGCCCTAATACATTTTTATTTTTGGACTTAACTTTCAAAAAGTGATTCCCGAGGGTAGTTTGGGGGTGTAGCACGTGTACGACGCCACCTAGCGGTGGCAATAAAAGCAACACAAATATGCAGGCAAAACGCTAAATGACTAGATTTTGCGAGATCCTGCGGATCCTGCTCGACCCACATTTATGAAAACGGGCTACGGAAAGGAAGTTAGAAGCCATGTTAACGACTCATGTAAATTAGAAAACGATGATAGCGTGTACGCGGCACACGGTTTCGGATTTCCTGTTCAATTTCGATATTTACGCCATATGGAAATTCATATGGCAGGTAGATTCAGTGGCGCAGCGCCATATAAAATGTCCCTAATGCTATGTATATGTCCCGAATGAGTTCGGTTTCGCCAGTCGAATTTTTATTGTGTATAATATTTTGCGTGTATGCCATAAAAAAAATAAACGTCTGGGCCCAAAAAAAAAAACTAAATTAAATTCAATAATATAGGCGCCCAACGAGCGTTAATATTTACTCGGCGTTTCTCAAACGAAACGGTCGTAGCGGCATTTATTTCCAGCACAGCCAGATGTACTCAAATTAAATAGAAATGCTCATTGTATATTTAGTTAGTAATGAGCTTTAGAAACGGGAAAAAAACACTTTTAAAACTCCAAAAACGAAGAACTTAAGTTTTCATTCATTAGCGCTGAAATAGTTTTGAAACAAGCCACAATGGTTCCAACCGAACGTTTGCGTTTTTTTGTTCCAGTCAAATCTCCATTATCCCAGCATTTTTAAAAATACTAAATTCACCGCTTTCCACGAGTATTTTTAAAAATTATATTATATTTCAAATTTAATTACGCTAAATTATACCAATTAGAGCGGCAACCGGTTGTATGCCACGAAAATTTAATAGGCAATCAACATAAAAATATTTTAAATCTGAACATGTGAGCAAATGAGTGCACTCGACCCTAATTTGAATATATAATTTCACATTTTTAATAAGACTTCCAATTAAAAATTAACTAATTGTTCAAAGCAAGCTGTCAACTCGAACATCTTGGGCTCATATGTAGAGTTGTTAATGCGGTTAAAATTACCATTCAAAATGTGAACCGGCACGGCGAGCCGTTTCGTGAAATTTTCAATAGTTAAATTCAATAAAAATGAAGAGACTTAATTTAAAATTCAAATACTCTCAAATAAATTTTAGACAGTGTTGAAAATGGCATTAATATGTCATAAGCCGCATCCGATTATTCTTCATGGAAGAAATAAATAAATACAGATGTTCTTAAAATATATATTGTAGTATTATATTTCATGCAGCCTGATGTGTGTATAAAATTAATGCTAAAAAAATATATATGCGTTTTTAGAGAGCATAAGATACATGAATATTTTATAACATGAGAGAAATGTCTATATGCCTGGTAAAGCAAATTGCCCAGAACGTCGCTAAAAGTTAAACGCCTTAATTTCAACGCCCTGTTCCGTGGCTCGTACGGTCTCCAGACCTGACACCACTGGATTTTTTTGACTTTTTTTTCGCAAGTAGGGGAAATGTTTTAAGCACACTGCCGAGCCCGTACTCGACAGTAGTGTGGCATTTCGGAAATTATATTCTAAAAATAAAATAAAATTAAATCAAAATAAAATCCGGATCCGGTTACCCACTAAAACCCCTCTTTGATCGTCTCTTGTCGTGTCTGACCGAATCGCTAGGCAATTGTCAGACACGACACTCAGACTCGGTGGGCCCTTCTATGCTTACCGTTCAGCGTCCTTCACATTCAAACAACGTAAGCTTTGCGTCATCTGCCTCAGCCCCGCAGTGATGGCACTCAGTGGTCGCCTCTTTGTCTATCCATTCAGATAAACTCAAAAGCAGCCGTGCCCATTGAGGAGCTGAGTCAGTTGTCCGCTCAGTTGTCCGTGTCTGCTTTCACTCCACTTCCTTATATCGGACAGGAGGTTGTGAGTCCACCTGCTCTTCTCTGAAGCGTCCCATCATATCTGCCATTCGGTCATAGTCGTCTTCCTCGCTTCCCGTTTCTTTGTCCTGGCGTATCGAGCTTTGTGCTTGATGGATTTCTTTGACTAGGGACGTGCAAAAGAAATGCTACCTCAGACAAGTATAGTTGAAACAAATAAAGTAGGAAAAGATCTTGTGTGTGCATACAGTGTGGTGTCAGGTCTAAAAACCATGCAAGCTACGGAATAGGGCACGTTCCCAGACAACGAAATATATTGGTGTCAGGTATGAACACCGTGCGAGCTACGGTATAGAGGACGTCCCCAGGCAAATAATTCCAGTGGTGTCAGGTCTGGAGATAGAGAGAGGAAATGTTACTTCAGATAACTAAAATAAAAAAAGGTGTCGTGCGTGCATACGAAGCAAAAATAGCCAATTTTAACAAATTTTGTGAATAAATTTAATAAGAACATCTTAAGCACATAAAGTATTTTCTTAACCCTGAACTGGTAAGTTTCAAGCATATCGTGGTGACATTTTGGATATTTTTTCAAAATTTTGGGATACTTAGGACATAGGTCCCATGTATGAAATATAGCAAAAGACCCTCTTAAATCCCAAATAAAATTTGTCAATTCATGTGCCAAACGTGGACCTGTAAATCACCATATGTATAATACTACTAATACCACCATCCTAAAACATCGGTAGGTTAACGTATGGGTTTTTTGAACCCCATAAGTATTTTTTTAAAAACACATCAATCAACATGAGTAGTTTTTAACGCTCCCGCAAAGAAAAATACACGTTTAATGCAGTAATAGAGCCACCCTATCAGAAAATATGTGAAAGCGCCATTATACACACTCATTTAAGTAGCCCGTAGGGTGATTACAGATTGATGAATTATGATATTCATCCTAAAATAAATATTAAGGGGACTACAATTTCGCAATGGACTACTTGTGGACATATCATGATGATACAAAAATACATTTATTTGCACGGCAAAAATACTCCAACACTGCTAGTTCAGCAGATTTTTTATATTTTCACGATAACATATTACGTTATATTTCAACATGAAAAGCAATAATTAAACACAACTTTAGTTCCGTGTTTTTGTATATATTTGCCGCTAGTAAATGTGAAAAAAAACACGTATTTACCATGATTCGTATTCAAATGCCGCTTGAAGAATATCGAAAACGTGCTGGTTGCTTGCCAACTTTCAGAATATAAATATTTTTCAGCTGAAGCTTCATAAACACTATTGCAATATTGACGTTATTAGTTCATGCCGAAAAAAATCCCGGATGAAAATCAAATCAAACGCTGCCGATCAAAGTGCCTTTAGAGGGCTTCGAAAGTTTTGGCGTGTTTCGACTATTGTCGCCAATTTGTCAGTTTTGGCATATTATAATACGACACACAATAGTTTTGGGCGAACGACTGAGAATAGAAAACGTCCTCGTATACATCCAAGTCGACATTCATAATGAAATATGATCAGATATTCCCATTTGCGTGCCTCAGTATAAACCTGCAAAGCTTATTACATAGTTGACAATGGCGGTTACTGTCTCTGCAATGTGAATTATTAATTTTAATCTCGTCAACCCGCCACATGCCTTGAGAAATCGAGCAATCATTTCATTTGGGTTCAAGTGCTTCCAAACGTTTAAAATCTGCTTATAAAGTAATAAGCTGAGAGTCTTTCCTTGTAAGCTCGATTAGACTCTTTTCTTAGAGGGAACTAATCTAAATATTTTACGATGATAGATAAATATTTATATTTTCAACGAAAAGGTACATTTTATTAAGTAATCCTAAAATTTCTTAAATAAACTTTCAAGACTTATTTTAAAAATAGCTTTTGGAGAGAATATGCGTCATTCTCAAGGACAAACTTACAGATAAACATACAGTAGTATATAATAAAAAAAGCAATCTGATCTGCTTGGATAGACTACATATTTTTTAAGCTCAAGATGTTTTATTAAATTTATTTACAACATTTGTTCAAATTGGCTACCTTTTCCTTATTTAAACTGCAGTTGTCTGAAGTAGTATTTCCTTCTCTCTAGCTCCAGACCTGACACCACCGGAATTATTTGCTTGGGAACCTTCCTCATTCCGTAGCTCACACGGTCTCCAGACCCGACACCAATATATTTCTTTGTCTGGGGATGTGTCCAATTTTGTAGCTCGTACGGTCTCCAGATCTGACACCAATGGATTTCTTTGTCTGGAGACAGGCCCTATTCCGTAATTCGCATGATCTTCAGATCTGACACCACTGGATTTATTTGTATAGGGACATGCAAAAAAAAAATTACTCGACAAAGGCACCCACAAAAGATATCCTAATTTAAAAAATTCCCTTCATTAGAAAAAAAATCCACCGACTAGAAAGTCTCCTGATATCGTCACTGAATAATGTCATAAATCATTTTTTACCTTCATAATTACAATTTCAATGAATAATGTTGTTGCAAAAGCTTTAAGCAGAGGGTGGTTAAAGCTTCCACATACCTCCCCCTGTTTATGCTTATGCACTCGACGAACCAAAAGACGCCGTAAAATAGATACGGCAGAGATTTATAGACAAATTGGCTTCCATCAACCGCAGAAGACCATAAAAACGTATGGACGATGCTAAAATTTAGATTCGATCAAAAATGCACCACTCTCGCTTTACGATTATTTATTCAGTCTGACTAAATTATAAATCATTTCAATATTATTCTAGACATTTAAGTATTGTTTAATAATAGAAGATGCTTCTATAATGAAAGCAGGTATTTTAGATCTGCTCAAAAAAGGTCTAAATGTACCATATTTAGAAATAAATAAAACAATCTTGTTCCTCCTTTGTGATAAGTATAATAAGTGCGTCACATGATGAAGTTTTTGTTGAATAGATTTTATTTATAACTGTAGTATTAAGAAAAGATATATTAAGAAAGATTTTATCCTTGCCTGGAGCTATTTATTTTACATTTTGGCAACTTTTGCATTGCAAAAGGCTCATATTAGCGGTCCGAAAAGCGGACCGGTTGGACTTGTGGTCACTCCGTCCACTTTTAGGGCTTTTTGCGGCATTTTCCATTTTCATTTGCGGGATTTGATATCATTTGGACTGAGACTTTTCAAATAAAAGTATTGTATCACTTAATTACAACCATTTTTTTTCAAACTTATAAACAAAAATCAAAGTACTTTTTTTAAAACAGTTACCGCCATCTATACATTCGGGTACTTTTGGGACTACTTATATTGGCTGTTTTAAGAATTATATCAATCTTATCGAAAGTAGTGAATTTTTAAGAATATTTTGCAAGTTTAACGCGGATCATCCAGATTGTTATTTTACTACTTAAAGAGTTCTTTTTTTATTTCATATGCCGTCCGTACATCACGTTGTTATATTGAACCATTGAGATGTTGATATTAGCAACATCATAATTATATATTTTTTAATGTTATAATTTTATGCTAATGATTATTAACCTTTCCCTGCCGATGGTGAGAATAGTCGGCAGTGACTCTTTAAATGGGAATATCTATATGAAATATAATAGATACGGGGCTCCGAATTTTTGTACACCTCCGTAATATAATTACGAATCACATCAAAGTATTATAGTGTATAAATATTCATCTGCAGCGACGGAATTAAATAATTTGTCGGTAAATCGGGAATTTTGTTAGTTTTACTGCGTATCAACAGAATGGAATTTTATCAGTCACATTGATTACGTCCTTGATGTGCGGATTATCTCTAAAGTACAGTGTTTCTTCATTTTTTACTCAATATTCTTAGTTCTCCTAATACTTATTTGGTATTTTAGCGTGGAGGCATAAAATAAATAATTAAACCAGGGGTGGCCAACCCACGGGCCGTCTTGAATATTTTTTCGGCCCGCGAGATTCATCACACTTTTAGAATACATATTTATTTTATAATGGCTAAAGTAATCGTAATTGAAAAGTAATTATGCTTACATTTAGGGGCAATTGTCCATTTCAGGTTTACATGAAATCCACACCTGGAAAATATGGTATAAAAATTTGGGTAGCAGCTGACTCTTCCACGGCATATATATTGAATTTACAAATATATTCCGGATTGGTTGATAATCGGAGAGAAATCGGTCAGGGATCTCGAGTGGTCATGGATATGGTTCGACCACAATACGGCACCAATAGGGGAGTAACGACAGATAATTTTTTTACATCGGTGCTATTATCAGCTAAATTATTAGAAAAAAAATTGACCCTGACCGGTACTCTTAGGAAAAATAAAAAAGAGATACCCAAAGAATTTTTGCCAGATAAAAAACGTGAGGTATACAGTAGTATTTTTGGCTTCACGCCTACCACAGTTCTTGTGTCATACGTGCCACAAAAAAGGCGGTGATACTCCTTACTACACAATTTCATAATGGAGAAATAAATGAAAGTAACAATAAAAAACCGAACATTATTTTACACTATAATAAAACCAAAGGTGCGGTGAACACAGGGGACAAGATGACGGCAGAGTATTCGTGCGTGAGATCAACGAGAAGATGGCCTTTTCGCATCTTCATGGAGATTATAGATATTGCAGCACTAAATGCATACTTACTATGGACTCTAAAGTATCTTGAGTGGAAGAAAAGTGATAGAAGTCGCCGAAAATGCTTTATCAGAGAGCTCAGTTTGGATTTGGTCAAACCTAACATTATGAAAAGAAAAAATAATGCGTTTAAACTTTATAAACCACAACAAGCCGCTATTGACATTGCAATGTCCCATTACCAAAAAGTATCACCTGACACGGCTATAATAAATATTACAAGCAATTCTCAGGACGGTGTATCAACATCAACAGCTTCCCGAACGTTGGCAAGAGCTTGCAAGTTTTGCTCTTCTCCAACAAAAAAAAAGGAGCACGCTAGTTTGCAGTATTTGTAAAAAACCTGTTTGCACGACACACAGAAAAACATTTTGTTCTGATTGTGAGAGAATGAACGCAAAAAAGATATTTCGTTTAATTTATATTTTTCAAATTTAATTTAATTTTTTAACATTTTATTATGTATTTTATTATTTCTTTTTTGTGTGTGTGTATTTTATTACTTCTTTTTTGTGTGTGTATTTTATTACTTTTTAGTGTATATTTTATTACTTCTTTTTTGTGTGTGTATTTTATTTTTATATTATTACGTACTATGGAAAAGCTGCTTATAAAATAAAGAAATAAATATGGGCAATGTCAGTTACATTATATTTTTACATATTTGTGGTATTTATACGCATTGTCTTTTTATTCAATGAAAAATATGATCAAATGATTGGAAAGCACCGATCTAATCTACACGTGGCGTTTGTTTGGTACTCCCAGCTCGCATTCAGTAGCATGCAAGTCGTCTTCTGCGATGGGCCTGTCGGCTATTTACGATGTTTTTTCTCGTTTTCAGACACTTTTCAGAGCTAACATTACAAAAATTGTTACATTTCAACCTCAAATATAGTCAATAAAAGCAATATAGTTAAAAATATTCACTTCTTTCGGTTTTTAAATCACTTTCATAAACAACAAAAATGTTCCATCACCGCTGCTCACGGCTGCTTTTATCACAGTAAGGGGAAGGTTAAAATATGTTTATCCATAATTCAATAGTGATTCTTGCGCAGCTTCTTTACATTGAGCTTCAACTTTGTGGAGTAGATGAATTAATGTTTTTTCGTTTATATAAAATCGTGTTTACATTATTATTGAATCTCATCTTAAGTTCGAAGGATCTGCTTTAATATAATAGAGCATTTTTTTCGCGCATAGCATTAAAACTTTTGCAATACGAGCTTTTGGCCGAAAGTTTCGTAGTAGACTTAAATAATACAGGCAAAGCCTTGTTTTACGCGTGATGTATTATAACGACCCTTAAAGTTTTTTCAGCATCTTTTATTATTTATCATTTGAGGCCTTGGATATGAGCACATGAGTCTTATGGAATATTTCCTCCCTGGAATGGAGCGCAACGATTTATCGTCGTTCATTAATTCGACTTTACAAGTACGTATCGCCGAAGGATCCCGTTCAATATTCTATTGTGCCTGGTAAATATTTATCAGTACTGCCAGATGCCGTTTCTGCTCTTTCTACTGTTTCTTATCGTCGATGTGTGCTTTGCAAGAAATTTATCTATTTTAAACGTACTCAATAAAGTTCGACTAAAGCTCCCTGATAAGAAAGCTCTTTTCAGCTTACGCGTGCTTTCACATCTTAATGCATCGAGAGAAACGTCAAGCTACTGCGAAATTGAAAAGACTGCGAAAACAAATAAAACAACCCCAATACTTCAAAATCGTTCTTTTACAAATCCACCCAAACTCAATTTCATAATTAAGAAATTAATTTTTAATCGGCAACAAGCCGAAGCTCAATCAAATCGATGACTCGAAAGAGATTGATTACTTAAAGTTTTGAGGTCCGTAATACAATTAACCTGTCACTTTGCCCCCTCACGAATTTTCCAATCGGGAAACTTTTATTTCGACATCCCCAAAAGATGAGAATCTCTAATGGCCGAATTTCTTTCTTGGACAACCAAAACAAACAGTAATTACGCGACTGTTCGACGTAATCTGTTTGCACGACTGGTGCAAAATTTACTTATAATAAACAAACGTTTCGGTAAAATTTAATTTGTGTCGAGTTTATTTTCAACTCATTCTCGGTCACGTCGCTTTGTGTTTTCGTTATGGGGTTGATTATTAATTAGTGCAATGTAAATGTTTATTCCTCTCAAGGGTTCCCATTAAATGGCTGTTCGATTTTTTTCTTTCTATTTTTGTCTGTTAATTGAATCGATTCCCAGAATTAACACTCAATTAAACATTACGAATGTAATAATACAGAGCTTGCCATCAGACATCACAGAATCCCTTGGGCGTTCATGTTTTCTATATCAATCTCAATTAAAAGAACATTCTGGCTAAAGTAATGACGATATATTAGGATATAAAATGAGTTTCAATCGTTTGACATGGTAGGTGTTAGAAGGCCTTATGGCATGATAGACAAACGAAAGATGAACGAAGATAATCATGAAAGAATAGTTGATAGATGTATCAATCCTATTTTTGCGGAGTAGGTTGGTTTCAATAAAAAGTTTAAATTTTTTTAAAAACCGTCAATCTCCCAGTGCCAAAATTAATGCCAAAAAAGTACCAAAATTAATACTTAAGTGGCAAAATTAAAAACACTCACTCCATGCTTAAAAACACTCACGCGCTACTATGATATGTATTTGGTACACCATATGAAATTTTGAAAAATTTTGAACCCCATATCTATTATACTTCATATCAATATTCCCATTATTAGTAGAGTTGTAGTAAATACATCATGGTGAAGGAAAGATTAATAATTTCCCACATTTATTATCACACTGAATTTATGTTAGTATAGTGGGATTATTTCTGGATTCCTATTATAAAATTTAGTGGGTTAAATCCAAGTTGTGAGAAAAATTCATTGTGTTCGGATCAGAAATATTGATGCTTCTGATTGATTGTTAAGGATGATTTCTTTGATCTGCAACAAATAATTATACAGCGATGATATGAAATAAAACAAATCCCGTTTGAAAATAATGATTCTCTTCCACTTAAGGAATATTATCCGAATTAAATGATTTTTTTTTAAATGCAATGAAAAACCATCTCATTTATATTCCTATAAAAGTCTCACATGGAAATCGCCTTCGTCTAATAACGATAATGGCGTCGAATAAAAGGACTCTCTTCTCTATGTAACTTTTTATTCGGCACAAGAGAGAGAGGGATTTGGCTGCGGAAAG
Source organism: Stenopsyche tienmushanensis (assembly GCA_008973525.1). Taxonomy (NCBI): domain Eukaryota; kingdom Metazoa; phylum Arthropoda; class Insecta; order Trichoptera; family Stenopsychidae; genus Stenopsyche; species Stenopsyche tienmushanensis. The sequence continues at coordinate 1,181,941 of WACJ01000018.1, read as the reverse complement.
GACTTCTTCCCGCAGTCAAGGCCAACCGCTGACTACCCGACTCTCGCCTCCTGCGCGTCATTACCCAACCGGCAACCCAGGTGCAATGTTCCCGCAGCGCCACAGAAGATGACACTGTTAAAATAGCACATTGCACCTGAAGAGAGATGAAAGATGTCGCTGCTAATCTGATATATTATCCCACGTTACAATGCATTATTAAACATATCCTTATTAACAAACTCAGATAATATAACATTTAAATGAAAATGCGAATCGTTTTAAAAGAAAATCTATTCAAAGCATGTTAGTATATGTAGATAAACCATTTCATCTAACAATAGCTCGATTGGAGATATCTGGGATGATTATAAGAGCCAATTTTTTTTATCCAATTGTTGAATGATCAACACACTAAATGATCTGGTTTCATTTTAAATTTGCAGCCAATTGGGAGATATAGAACAACGGTTTCTTTAGTAGTAGAAGAGTAGTAGAATTTGGGCGGTCCGGTATTTTCCTGTCCTACAAAGTCCCAGTCTCCTAGTGCCGTCATAACCCCATTTGCATCACATTGATGCAAATCTTCATTTTTTTAGCAATTAACTTAATTTTGTAGTATAATGATAAAAGCATGATACTAGGGTCATCTAAAAAGTAAGGTTACAAGAGCTCCTGAAGCCGGAGGAAATTTTTCGTTTAGAAGTTGGTGCATTTGGTGTATAGGGAGAATCCTAATGGTTAGTTTGTTTGATCCCGCGTGTTTGTCGGCCATTTTGTTCAGTCGCAATAAATTCTTCCGATGGAGAGGTCGTCGCGCACTTCCATTGCCTCTTTTTGGATTGTTTGTTGGATTCTGGGGTATAATGACACATCCACGTCTCATCCTCCGTCTCGATAAAGTCAAGAAAAGCTTCTTCTTCTTGTGCAATTCCCCCGATCTCAAGAGTCCTTGTAACCCGACTTTATAGATAACTCTCGTAATATATTATAAACAACATTTTCACATCGATTTCTACATCGATTATCAAAATATTATTTTGTAAACGCCTATAAAATATTTGATATACTATTTCGTCCGTGAACCATCAAAATTAATCGTCAATATTTATCGGAAAGGTCTGCGTTACTGTTCCCTTCGCACTATAAATATAAAATATAGAAGGTCTCAGCCTTCAGCCTCATTCAAGTGATATTTGACAGCCGCCATTTATAAATTGGGTCGCTTTCAGTTTTATCTATTTTATACCCGGATAGGTCCCAAAATCCAAAAAGTACATGCCGAAATCATTGACCCGCCCATTCCGCGCAAAAGGGAACGATGGAAACTTTTGCATTAACATAGCGGCGAACTCTTTTAAACTCCAAATGGATTTATATAAACGAAAGAAAAATTAAGCTCCAAATACATTAAGACATGCTTATGGCGCGTGAAATTAATATCGAAACTCGGCCGAAGTATCGATTTATTCGCGGGGATATAAAAAGGATTATAAAATTGACTTAGCTAAAGTCATTTGAGGTCCCATCATCAAAGTTGGAGCTTTCCAGCGGCAATTCCACTTTATCGAAGACCTAAAGCGTGCTTACCCTGCGGATTAGAGGGTTGTACTTTAGCCGTGGAAAAAGGAGGCTTTCTTGTATTCGCCCCGAACGTGATTGACTCGCGGTTGGAGAGAACCGCATCAACCTTTATTATAGATCGTTGGAGCCGCGATAAAAACCGATAAGCCATAGACAAGGAAATTTTACGATTTCTGACTTCAGATTCAGCTGAAATATTCCCGAGGAAAATATTTCAAAAAACCATAAAGTCGATACTTATGCATAAACCTCCATCTGTGCGGGAGAGCTCCGAATACATAAATGAATTTAAGCGATAGCTTGACGTATATTTTTTCTCGAATATCATTCCGATAAAAATACAACCTAAGACAAGGTCAAATCTGTATGTATAAATATATCCATATTATTAGAAATTCAGAGTTTTTTCTTCAATAAAACAAGGATATGTTATATTCACTAAAATATTTTTTCAGCCTGATTTTGCACCACTTAAGACTATGTCTATGTTACTCGAGGAATCTTTAGCAATAAGTAGACGAAATTTAATTGCAATCCGATGAACGGTATGGCAGCGCATTTCTTACGAACAAAACCCAATTCATTTTTATATATTGGATTAATCCAAAACATTTCTCACGTTTCTTAATTATTTTTTAATGTTACACAAATTAAAGATATATTTTTCCATCTTTTTTGTTTGGTTTATTAAGTCGGGATGTTATAAAAAGTATGACGATAAATTTCGTGACGAATTTTTTCGTCAATTTAAAAACGAAAAAGATTGATAATCTATTTATTTATTAGTGAAAATTTATAGCTTATTCAAAATGTATCTAAATAAATAAGCCGTCCAAAATACATAATATTTTTCCAATATCATAAAACGGAGATGAGATTATTTAAAGGGGATTTCGTAGCTAAATTCTCAGAAATGTTCAACATCTCCTCATTATATCGCTATTTGATGTGCTTAATGACAATAGCTCTAAAAATAGCAGATCCGTTGGAAATTGTGTATGAAAATATTGCAAAAATAAATATTAATAAAGCGCTCGTCGGATAAATAGCCAATTTTGATTCATATAATCATAAATATAAATCCAAACATATTTTTAGCCGCGCACTCCAATATCCATTTAAATAAACAAAAAAGGTCAAATCCATAATGTATTAGGTCATCCCGAAAGAAATCCATTTATTTTTTCAATTTAAAAATTTACTCATTCATTTTTACTTTTTCAATATAAAATACTGTTTGGTCAAAATTAAAATTGATTGTTCTATGAGGCCTTGGTTCAAACCAGGAATACAATGTCGAATAAGTTTTTTATTAGTTTTGGGCTTTGCCATGCATAACCTTAATAATAAAATAAGATTTTTGATACCAAAAACAAACATTTTTTAAAGCGTTACGTTGTTTAGTATTTGTTTGGTAGCTATCAATAGTTGGAAACATGGAAAAAATTGATTGTCGTAAAATGATATAATACTTTTATTTGAAAGGTCTCAGTTCATCTAATATCAAATCTGAGCTAGATTCTAATAGTAAGATGATGGGTGGCAGAGTTAATGGAGACCTCCGAAAATGCCGCAATAAGCCCTAAAAGAGGACGGAGTAGCCACAAGGTCTGTGTGTTCAACCGGTCCGCTTTTCGAACCGCTGACATAACGAATGAACGCCATACCTTGAAGCCCAGTTGCGTGGCGGGCACCTACTTTGCTTATGGCCCTGGCTGACAAACTATACAATAAAAAAACACAGAATTGTTTCCTTCGTCGTATTTGAATTCAAACGAGAGCGAGCGGAAATAATCGATTTCTTTCGGGATCGTCTAATATTTTACATCACCTCCACATGAGTTCGATATTATGAATATAATTTATAATCATCGAATCACCGGGGCGAATGTATCAAATCGAAATTTAGTGACATTATCCATAAGGAATCGGAATGATTATAAAGTTTTCTTTCGACGGTAGTAAAAAGCTACTTATGATGACCAAGCCAATTATTCTAGATAAAGTTATTTAAATCATGAAGTGCATTCCTTTATATTCTCACAAAAGCAAAGTTGAAGACTGTACGTGACATTCTAAAAGTGCATCTGGTTTGTCTCTTCATATTTAAGACAATAGAAGGTCGTATTTCTTTGTTTTCATCGTGTTTCTTTATTAGTCCAAGCATGAATTCTACGAATGAATTATCATAAGCTGGAAGAATTTATTATTTATTTTTATACAAATACTAGCTGGTACCCGGAACGTTGCTGCTACAGAAGTAATAATTCTAAAAATATCATTTTAAATTGTAAAGAGTTATCTTGTTTAATTAGGAATGATAGAAATTGATACATAGAAACATATTTATTGAATTGAATGATATATAAGGGAAAAATATAAATCATTGATTTTTATATATAAGATCTACCGTGAGTTAATTATACTATACCTATATTATTTGAAAAAGTGCAAACAATAAGTTGGCAAAGTTTTATTGCAATCGAATCAACAGTTTGGCAGCGTATAAAATACGAACAAACAAATTTTATTTTTGTATATTAGACTATGCCTATGTTATTCGCGGAATTTTTAGCAATAAGTGGACGAAGTTTTATCGGAATCTTCTTTCATAACGCTTTCATAATATAGTACTAGTATACATGTAAGCAATGGCAGCCAAAAAAATCGCGCTAAAAATAAAACTAATTACATACATCTTTTGCAGCTTATTGATAATACATTAAAAAAATATGTTTGCTATTTCTAAAAGTAGACATTTATACATTTGCATTTAATTATCAGGCAGAGATTTTAAATATATTTTTATGTTCTAAAATTGCCTTGGACGGTAATGCGATTTCCAAAAATATTTTTTCTTTAATTATTAATATATTTGAAGCTCCAAATTAATTTAATTTTCTTCAATGTTCGTTTGGGAATAAGTCCCTCAAGGTACGTGTTAAGAGTACACGTGGCACATTAACCTAATTAATTTATTTGTGTTTTAAAGCCATTCCAGCCTTCGTTAAGAACGTGCCCATTCATACATGTTCTAAATTTATTTTTGAATTAATAAACTTTATTATCAATGATGGTATCTTAAATATTGTATTAGGGATACTGGCAACTTATTCATTATAGATATTTGAAATCAGTTTGTGAACTTAACTCATAAACTAAATGTCTCTGTAGGAATTTTTGTTGTAAGGCTATTGATTGGCTTTATTTTTTTTACACAATAATTTTTTTTTTTTAATCAAGAACCCGTCAAAAATTGTATGTCCCTTGCATATCATTAGATCAGTCTGACAATGTTGAAGAACTGCTAAATCTGCTATCATCATCACGGTACTAAAAAGGAACGGTGAATTGAATTCAATGAGCAATTGGGTGCCACACGAACTATACTCACATAATAAAAATTAATAGCTTTCGCTAAATGTAATATTAAACCTCTTAGCCAGGATTTGTGCTACAAAATGACTTCATCTGCAATTGTAAATTAGCTATTGATATTTTAACAGAGTCAATATTTAAATTGACTAGGATGTGTTAATTCGTCATTACGACTAGGGCTTATACAAAAACCAACATTCCTCGAAACCGGTTTTCGTTTTTAAGAATATATTAAGGTTATTCAAATTTTATTCTATATTAAAAGCAGTACACAAATTTTTCTTCAACTATTTCCACACATTTCAACGTTTATTTCTACCGCGAGCTAATTTTAAATCATCATAAACTTAGGTCATATTTGTATGTCCGCCATTTATTATCCGTACGAATCCACTTATCTGTCAGGATGACCGCAGCATGTATGAAACTTGTGAAATAAATAAATAAACACTGTCGATAGCACACAATATTCGGTCATTTATTCAAGTAAACATAAATAATACACTTGAAATCGATTCATTATATCATTCACATATCATTATTAGTCAATAAATTAAGGTTAACAATCTATACAATCGTATGATGTACGCAATATACTCCATCCGTCTCTCTCTCCCATTCACAATCTCCGACCTACAAGATATTCTCTCCGGCTCTGTTTCTCTCCAAACTCTACGTGCAAGATACTCTCCGTCTATCATTCTCCGAGCTCAATGTGTAAGAATGTTCTTTCTGAATAACTGGAATTTGGATACAACTCTGTGGCTTACTTCCTTTAAGGGTTAATATGCTTTCACTCCTTTTAATAATTCAATTTTTTTCAGCAAGTTTACTATTTTTTTGATAAAATATTTTGGATTTTGCAGTCTATTGTAAAGATAAGAATTAATTCCGAGAAATTATCAATATTATATTTCGAAAAGAACTGTAACATTGAAGTGGGGGCGCTCTCGGGGGCAGGGGTCCGTTCTTATATCAGGCTGTGATGCTGTTGAACGAATGGCTGAAGAATAGACGGGCGTCGAATAGAAAGACTCTCTTCTCTAAATAACTATTTATTCCACACGAGAGAGAGAGAGAGAGAGAGATGTGGCTGCAGGAAGGACGACCTCCCGCAACCAAGGCTAACCGACGACTCTCCCGACTCCCGCCTCCTGTGCGTCACTACCCAACCGGCAACGGTGCACGTGCAAGAAGCGATCGGTGGGTATGCAGGTGCAATGTCTCCGCAGGGCCACAAGAGATGGCGTTGTTAAAATAACATATTGCATCTGAAGAGAGATGTAAGATGTCACTGTTAACAGCGCTACTACGCGAACGTATTCTATTAATACTTTTCGTCCAAAATTCTTAGATAATGAAATTTTTATACTCAAAACCGGATTTTCAGGATAAAAAAAACGGTTTTCAGAAGTCATAATTTATTCTTAAAAACCGGGTTTTCAAAGCCGACAAGCCTTAATTACGACATGACAAAATTCACCCTACATTTGAAAAACCATTTGGTTTTGTATTTTAATACAAAATCCACAACATTTTATTAAAAAATAATCAAGAAATTGCAAGAAAGATGGGAAATGTTTTAGCTTACTCTACTTTAATATTAGTTGAACTTAAACACTTGAAACATAAGCTTTATAAGGTAGATACTTTCTACCATAGTATTTTTTTTAAACAACGACGTTTTGTGTTTGTGGTATTTTTTTGAATAAAATTTTACAAATTTATAAATTTAAATACTTTTTTTACAGCCCTTAATTGCTGTCATTCAAATTTTCCGCTGGAGTTCAATTAGATACACCTGCTAGCTGCTAGAGTTTTCTTCTTGTTCGCGTTCACGTTGTGTAGGATCATCTCCAATATTTTATATATTCCGACCTTCTTCAAGATAAAAAGCTTTTCAGGTATATTTATTTAGTAATAAATTATTAAAATCCACATCCAATTTCGCACCCGCCACGCACTGAATTCCAAATAGATTGTGTTTATATTATGCAATGCAAGACGTGGTGTAATCCAGGCAGCATCCAGAATAGTTTAAGGCGCCAAATTAGAATGTATATTTTTGCGCCCCAACTTGGGGCCATTTAAGGCATCTTAGCAAAACATTTTCGCATTATTTCTGTATTAAGTTTTGGCAAGTTGTCTCCCCCGCGTATGACAAAGTCGAGATTGAGGCGAATCTCACAATGGATGCTGCGGATAATGCCCGCTGAGGAGATTGAACCCGGTATAAAGCAACACGAATTTACATATAAATGCAATATTCTTGTCCCCACGTTGTATTTAGTAGGGAAGACACGCCTCTCTAATGTTTGGCCTATTCATTTGTTATAACACGGTTTGCAGGCCCATTCGGCGTACGGAGAGAATTTGCCTAAATTAAGCCGGGGCCGTTTGCGATACCAAAAATGATACATCGATCTCAATTCTGGGCTGCAAAATTGCTCTGTAAATTCGCGGAATGCCGTCTGGCGTTATTCTCGCGTGTGTGATTACAGCCATGCTCCACAGCATCCAGAACGGAAAGATTTAATTACGAATATAATTATTTGCAACATAAATCCCATAACTAATTTTGGACGTAGTTCTCGAATGAAATGTGGTGATCTGTATGATTAGATTTTTGATTAAATCCAGGAAGCACAGACTCGAGTACTATAAAGCCATGGACTGATTTAACAGCAATATTATGATTTGGATGAAGTTTAGATTATTAGTAAAATATACATATACAGCACATCCGTGCTAATCCGGCTCCAGTCTAATCTAGTACCCCCTGTAATCCGACATCCCAATACAAGTATTGTACATTTAAAATGCAAAAGTGGGATTCTGGCGCGCATAAATTGTAATGAATCTTTTTGTAAGTTGACAAGCGAGTGCAGCGTAGGACGATCAACAATTTATGATACAAAAAATAACCTTATGTAGTCGGACGGATGGATGAGGGTGGATTGACTTCAGACAAAAATACTCTCTTCTCTAGGTAACTTTTTATTCAGCATGAGAGAGCGAGATCTGGCTGCGAGAAGGACGTCCTCCCACAGCCAAGGCCAAGCGACGACTCTCCTCGACTCCCGCCTTCGCGCGTCACCACCAAACCGACATTAGTGCACGCGCAAGAAGCGTTCTGTCGGTAATTGAAAGTACAATTCCCCGCAGTGCCACAGAAGATGGCGCTGTTAAAATAGCAAATTGCACACAAAGAGAGACGGAAGATGTCACGGTTAATCTAGCGAATTAAATTTTCATATTTTTTCGAATTACTCGAAGTATTCCTTTCCAAACAAATCCGGATTACAAGGAGTCGGGGGTCATCTTTGTCTCATTCGTTGCATTAGTTTTTTGATGTAATTCGTCTAAAAAGTAACTCGGTAAAAATTGCTTATCGGCACAAATCCTTCCTTTTGTGTGCATAAAAAAGCATTTATTTTGGAAGTTTTGCTTTAGATTCCCATCAATCAAAAGCAAAAAATAATCAAAAAACGAATTTTTCATCCCCTAATATCTAACTACATCGTAAGTGGTAATTTTCAACTGCTTTGATCTTTAAACTCCCAGCCAGTTTGGAGATATTATAAATTGCATATAAAAGCTATTTGACATTATTATATATTATACTAGTGATTATCCGGTATGCGTTGCAATGACACGTCTCGCATAATAAACTGTGTACACAAACAATATTTTTACTATACCTATATTATTCCCGTAAGTGTAAACAATAAGTTGACAAAGTTTTATCGCAATCGGATGAACGGTATGGCAGCGCATTAAATACGGACAAACAAACATTGTTTTTATTGTTCAGGGTTGTCTCAATACATGATGGTTTTTTTAAAATTAATATTATATATACGCCATTAAATTTGATTGTCTATTTAGGGTTGTCTCAATTTACTCATAATACTAATGAGAACAGCTTTTTAACAAGGCATTCTGACCAATACACCCAAAAAATAGATTCAGTTACGTATCAAAAATCCTCAATAGCGCTCCCAGTGATGCCACTCGCCCATATGATGCAGTTACAAAGCGCTGGAAGCTGTGTATCATGAAATTTACAAATTTGTAAGCATGACCTACAATTGAAAATTAATCTCAATGGTTAAATGTCGAGAGCATCCATTCGTACTGCTATGCGTAAGTCAAATTTTAAAACAAAGCCATATTTAATTAAAATATTTTTTGAAAGCTCTCAAATGTGAGCCTTAATTCCATCGGGTAGGTTTTAAATAGACGTTCGTTAAATAGGACAAGAATTAATGTCCCAAAAAGGATATTATTGGATTTAGCGCATTAATTTTTTCCCGGTCACCACGCGCGAAATTGTCTTTTTTCACGGGATAATCGCCAGACGTTGGATATTCCAGAGGCGACATCAATTAATTTTATATGTGGGTTCTATCCGTTTTCTTGAGAACACTAATCCACTTACCTTAATCCACTTATAAGATTAGAACCGCCATGGCACAATTAACATGCTCGTAACATTGCGAAAGTTGGAATACAAAATTGTCAGCCCTGAAGATTTCCGCATAATGCGATTCTAATTAATTTTAATAAAACAGCTATACCGTTAACAATTCGCCCTCATCCCTCCCCAAAGCACAAATATGTACACGGGCTAATTTGATTACGTATCTAATTTTGTGGGGTAGAAAATACCCTTTCGATCCCGACGTGTCTTGCTTTAATTGTGTAATTTGGTAACTTTCGCCAAGGAATACCATAGGTTAATTTGGGCGTAATAAAACATAATAATAATATTTTAATTGAAAAATATATAAATTAATTAAATTACAACATATGCACTTATCCCCATGGTACAACCTGTGAACCTCATAAAAATTAATGTGCATGCGGTATTCTGGAACATATGCGAGTGGCAATATACGAGTAAATGGTGTAGACTTTTTTTTTGGACAAAATGTGGTCACTCTTTTATTTAATTAAATGTTTTTGCTATATACATATGTGGTCAAAGATGATGGTACAGTCTGAAGATGCCAAACATAAAGCTCTTCGAAAGGATTAGCAAACAAATGGAAGTACTTAATAAAGTTAAGTCGAGTCGACTACATACAATTTTTTGGACACACGCTAATGGAAAGGTTTCGAAATGCTTAAGTTGATTATCCAAAGAAAAATCAATGAGCATTGATCCGTAAAAATAAAAAAGATCGTCGTGGTTAATGATTACAGGACAAAAAAATATAATATAAGGGAAATTTCCATACAAAATTCATTTTTGAATAAATTCCCCCTAGAAAAAAATCTCAAGAAGTCTATCTGCTGCTGAATGCTTTGCCCTGTCAGAAAGCCTGCTTAATTCTGATGTTTATGAATAAAAAATATATGCGAAGAAACTCCCAAGAAGAAGGTGCTTGTCAAAATTTCATAATGCATAAACGGATGTTTACAAAACCTTTTTGAGGAGATGATAATTTATGAGTTTACCCCTGCGGTACCCTTAGGGGTTTTCTTGGCACTTAGTCCGGAATCTCTAAACTAACAATTTCACCCTGACATTTAATGTAAATGCTGAATCTGATAATGAAACCTCAGACCAGCGGTTCTCATTCTTCGTCTTATGTCCATTTTTGTGTACTCGTTGCGAATTTCGACACAATCGGCTGGATAATACAAAGACTACATTTAAATCGAACCTAAAAAAATAGCTCAGTACACTCCTCAATATGTCATATTTTAAACTTCAAAAATACAATGTAGTTTATTCTAAATTTTATATGATTTAAAGTTCGTATGAATCTAAAAAAAAAATCCTAGACATCAATCGTCAGTCGAGTATTTTTGTTAGTATCATTTGTTAACGAAAATTGTTAGATAAAAGATGATGTTGTGTTTGTGTAATATATAATAAAATGGGTTAACTACTGCGGAGGCGGAAACACTACCTATAAAAAGCGCGCTTATACAAGTTTCATTTAAAAAACAATGAATAAGGATCATAAATTATGTCCACGATACTTCCATTTCATAATTTTTTTTTACACGTTTTTATTATTTTTAGAAAGGCAAAATATTTTTAAATTAAATAGCATGCAGTGTAGATATGTTTATCTGTCGATAGTCTAATATATAAAAATATTTTTATATATTTAAAGATTTAAAGATTGCGCGAGTAACATAAGCATAGTCTAATATATAAAAATCAATGTTTGTTTGTCAGTATTTAATGCGCTTCCATAACGTTCATCCAATTGCAATAAAACTTTGTAAATCTATTGCTTATAATTGCGGGAATATTATAAGCATAGTAAAATATTATATGTATGCACCATGTTGGCGCATATTGGTCTGGTGAAATGAAGGTTGCATATGCTTTTGGATCCCAGCTCTTAATTTCTTTTCAAATAATTATTAAGCGCTTATGGCACTGCAAATTTATATATAAAAATAAACCTACGTTTCTATGCATTTGCATTTTTTTGCGGTTCACCTAAATAAAGAGCCAAATTAAGATGAGCGCCATTTGAATTCAAATAACATTACGATTGCAACACAATACATTGTTATTATAAATATATTAATAATATTAAAAATTCGATAAATAAATAAATACAATATACTTTCATTATATAATCACATCTATATAGAATTATTTATATTTTAGAAATGGCTTCCAATATTTTCTAGAAACAATATTGATTGGAAAAATAATATATTCTATCACAACTAATCTTGGAAGAATTCGTAACTATTTGGAAGATGGAGTTTTTCATATTTAAATATTAATCATAATAAGACAACTCGTATAGTTTTCAATTTGGATTGGTATAGAAAACTCAGTAGCAAAAAAATTGGGAAGAAAAGAAATTATCATCGATCAAAGTTTATTCGCAATTTTAACACTAGGCAATTGCGACCATTCAAATGCTAAGCTGGTAATATTTTATAAAATTTAAATGAAATGCTATCAAATAAACGTTTGCTTAGATTTATGGTATGTCTTAAGGTGTTTATTTATGATTATGATATGATATTAGTGATAATTCTGCTTGAATGCCTTCAAACAAAAAAAATCATTGCCTCATAAATAACCACTATAATAAAGAAAGCAATTTCCATACGAAAGGATAGATACATATATAAAATTTTAGGTATGACATAAAAACCATTACGAAGGGGGGGAGCTCATGGTTTGATCGCCAATATCGTATATTTTTCTCGCTGGCAGAGCAATTCCGATACCCGAAGTGGACAGAGTCAATAAATAATAGAGTACCCACTTTCTCGTTTCAGGCCAGTCCTGTTGAATATTATATCACACGTGGGATTATCAGAGGGATGCTGGACCGAACACGGAAGCCCCACATCTCAATATGTACTATAAGAGGAAACCTAAGTTCAATTTGGCAGCTGATTAATTACACGGAAAATCGGGATCTATTGTTTTTTACATGAGGCTTAATTTCGTTGGAGCACAATGAGCCTTTATCGCGGCGAAGCCTTTAAAACGGTCGGAACTAATAATAGACGATGAATGAGGAGGTATTTGGAACGAAAAACGATTATGCTACGCGGCCACAATCATCGCTTGAAGAAATTTTGGATTCAGCCAAAATGGAATTTGGTTCGTTCGCCTGAAATATTTGAGTGCAGATTGCATTCGAATCTGGAATTGGATCTGCAATCATATTAAGTGAACGCTTTCACCACTTTGCGAATTCAGTGGTTTTGGACTGCTCGATCATTACGAGCTCTAAATTGGATCATCAAGTCCTTAAATTAGTTTTGCTTCGACGTTTCCTTGCACGAGGCAAGTAAATTGCGACGATAATTGTGCATTCTTTAAACTCGGATCGAAAGAGATTTAAATTAAATAGGGGAAATGTAGGGCAAAGTCGTCTATTTTAAAATCCAAATTAGTATTTTGTGTTATTATTATAGCTGCATACATTTTTGGTAAAATGTAATTAAAAAATATACAAATATGTATTACACGTTTATGCAATTTGAGACCCTATTGTCTATTGGAGAAGATGTACGAGAGACATCCATAAAGTAAGGTATTTAATTGAAATACTTCAAAAATATGTTAAACTACTTCTTCGTTCGAGATCGAAACAATTCTGTAGAGCGCCAGCTTTTGTATGCCAACTTCATAGACCTCCGCCGGAAGTTCTTTTTGGATTTGAATTATGTTTTGAATTACGGGGTGTAGTGACATACCCACGTCTCATTCACCGTCATGATAGAATCCAAAAAAAGCTTATACTTCCTGTTCCGGGTGGGTGTTACACTCTACGATGGGGTGGGGGTGGGGGGTCAACACTATCCGTGGGCAACAGTCGAATCCCTGGGGTAATGATGTGGAGTAGATGTGGGCGAAAGCAGTCTCATCGGTTTACTCATCAAACGCTACTAGGATAGTCCAGCCCAGCGTAAAGTGGAATGTGGAACTGTCGATTACAAGAGGAGAATGAGAAATCTGTGCAAAAGGTGTCACCACAATCCTCAACAGCCTTGTGCACTCAGGGGAGAGCGGTGACTCATTTTCGTGGCTAGGCACTACAAATAATCGAACCGATGCGAGTACCACGAGGACGGGGAATCCCCTGTTCAAACTGTGTTTTGTGACCTCACGTAGTTAGCATCCTTAGACTTAGTATAACCTATTCCTTCCTCCTGCAACGCACCTTCGGGTGCACGTGGTCTGAAATCGGTATTTTTGCGGGGGTGAAAGAGATGGCCACAGAGCAGGAACATCCCCTGTGTGGCTAGTCCGGGGACACCCGGGACAGATCGCACAGCAGCGCAGGGCATTGACTCCAGTAAGACACTGTCTGTCTGATCTCGATCTGTTCTCCATTTGCTCCGGCAAAGACGTGCGCGATGCATATGAAGAGTCATTGCGCAAGGCCTCCCTCGTCTAAAACCTCGGTGTCCTATCTGGGCGTAGCCTCGGGAGAGAGGTGTAGGTTCATGGGGCATATCAAATCTGTGATCATGAAGGCCAACCGGGCTTTCTGCAAGGTTATCAGGATCTGTATGGGGCATTGGCGATAAGGCCATGATAATTGTGTATACTGGCTGTCTGTGCGCACAATCTTGACTATTCCAATTGACGCAGGCGCCAGGGCATAGATTTGTCACACCAGCGAATTATCTATGCCGGACAGAGATGTGTGTTGATAATCGTTCTATGGTTATGTCCGGACATGGAAGCCAATCGGGAAGTTCTCCTGCATTGTATCATAGGCTCCACTTCAGGACCTGTCGGACTTGCAGACCTAGTGGCTGGTTCCCGCACATACGATGCATTCAAAAAGTTTTGCGATAGTTTTGGCATCAAATTTGCGGAAGGGGGATTCTACGAAGAATAATTCCGTAGTCTACTTTTTCAATTGTTGTCAAATATAGAATCTCATAGACAACTATCTGACATCTGGACTTAATAATAGACTTCTAATTTTTGGACTAAATAAGCTCCTTCCAGAACTAGCAGTGAGCTTTCCAAACCCCCTTATTCCCTGCAAATACTTGCAGCAGCCACGGGGAAGCAGGATAACGTTCTCAGCAACACCCCCTGATTCAGTGTCTTTTACACCTGGTGCGTACGTTTTTTTTTAAATTATAAGTGTGGGTCTGCGATGACTAGTGTAAACCGGTTACAGTGCAGGCACGGAGATATATGGTGAGACCCAAATAAACAAATATCCTTCCCGTGCAAAACAATCCAAAAATTCACGCGCGGCAATCACGCAATTTTAACGGTGCTCCGATGTGAGCATTCTGGGCACCTATGGAACACACAACTTCTTGTAACCAAGTTTTTCCAGCACAATATCACTAAGGAGACTTTGATAAATGTCAGGACATTCTTCGTGAAGATCATCAAACGTCACACGGCGGTCATTTTGTACCTGTTCTTCAATTGTTTGCACAAGTTTGTTAGAAAGCACTGATGGTCTCCCACATCTTGCCTCGTCGTGAATATCAGTAAGACCTTCTCTGAACAACCTAACCCACATGTTTCGTGACATGTTGTCGACTTATCACATTACTATCCACGAGCTTCCGATAGATATTCGCGGCTATATTGTTCTGGAAAGTAAAAAAACGGCTGACCGCGCAGATTTCACAAGGATGAGAGGTGGCGAGAGAGCGCGATGAACTCTCCTTCGGAAGAGTTTACTATGACTAAAAAAAATTTGAAACAAAAAATCTATATAATAAATATATTATGAGGGCGGAATTTGATAGTCCAGAAAGAAAGCTTTTTGAGATAAGAGTCAATTTCAATCTATCAAATACCAATCTGGCAAATAATATTCTCTTCCTTGTTATTTCCAGAAGACCGACTGAATATTGTGAAGGATCGAATAAAAATCCCTATCTGAAAACCAAGAGTAAAAAATTAATCACCAGATTCAATCGTTTGAATGCGAATTTTTTGCCAAAAGTGCGACGTGACGATACATAGACGTCGAACTATAGTCAAAAAGTGTGTGCTGGGCGCAATGGTACATTTTTCATTGCGTCTGCACATATTTTATTTTTGTGTAATAATATCATTATAAAAAAATAAATGAAATTGATTAATATTACAGAAAGATTTTTAATTTTGTCCGTTATGGTTTGTTATTTTTTTGCGTCGTATTTTTAGTAAGAATTTGTCAAATTTGTCATAGCATTCAAATGGTTAAAACCTAGCTATATATACACTTCTACTAAACTACTGAAATGTCACTCTCAACACCAAACTCATCGAAAAGACTTCGGATAAATCGATGTATCAAACGGGCGAGCAGCGGATCGGAAAGAGTTAAAACTAATTAAATGCAAAGCTGCAATACTTAGTAGCGCATTCATAAACCTTCACAATTCACCGTCTCTCCCTTTGCATAAGTTTTTTAATATACGCTACGATTAATGAAACGTCAACTTTACAAACGTTTTGAACATCTACTAGCGCTCATTAATATTTCATTTCAGAAATATCTTTTAATGAATTTTATACAACAAATGAAAAAAATAGTTATAGCGAGGAAATGAAACGTCAAAATTCACCGTCTTTCCCTTTAATACAAATACAATACATCACATACATCCATAGATCGATCAATAATTATAGATATAGTATGCATCCGTCGACACCGTCAATGTTAACGCCTCATGTTTGATATTTAAATATAAATGAGTTATACTTCACCGGGCAAATACGGATTTTATAGCACGAATGATCAGAAGCGACCCAAATCGATCAATCGGCGTATTGACAACTGTCGCGCGTGGACAATTTTGGCCGAAAGTGTGAATTTAAATCCCATTTTAGGCGTTTAAGGCATCGAAATTTCCAATTTTATATTGAACAATCCGCAAGCCATTAGGGCTGAATATTTTATTCGTGCTGCTCATTTATTTATTTAAAATCACCATTTATATACTTATTTATAAAATTATTTTGTTGTTGTTGAAATATTGTCGTATTTTTTATTGTGATGATGTCGAATATATTTTTATGATTCAAATATTAACAGCGCTCTCATTTTAAAACTTGAATGAATTTATTGACTTTAATGGACGTTTGATTTTGGTATCTTTGCTCCGTGCGTTTTATTACGCTTAAGTTGGTAAAAGGCTTAGTGTACCAAATTAAAAAATGATTGTGAACTGTCATTTTCCGTTTGATCTTATACGTCAAAATCATTGATTGCGTATCGGATTTAGTTTAAAAATTGAATTATATATTTATTATGTTATATATTCGTAGCGCTAGTTTTTCTCTAATTATGACAGCAGTCGAGTATTTCTATTAAAGACGTTCGTTGCAGTTCAAGTAGTTCTTTATTTCTAAAGTTTTCAAGTCGTTCCAAAAAGAAAATAACAAGATAACAGCTTCTTTCAGAGATGAGAGAGACAATGAAAAAATATCTGCTGAATAGTAGAGACTCGAGGTATCTATATAAAAGGTGAGAATTGTTTTCTTAACATGTCGTTTGTGATGACAGTGTCTTTACCGAGCTTAAACTTTATTCCCAATACAATGGCGGTTCTTTGTTATTCGAGAATTTTATTAACTTTACTGCAGAAGCAATACGACCATACAATACCTGCTTCGTATTTTTGCGACACAGTCTGGCTTCCACTATTGAACAATGCATCAAAGTCTAAATGAAATACTGAAAATACGTCAACTTACCAAAGGAGGCAAAATCCAGATGCGATTCAGCATTCTCTTATTTTCTTCTCAAAATTCGAAGATCGAGTCACGTAATCCCATTTCCGGAACAAACGTAATGGTGAAAGCCGTTAAGACACTCGCTCTGTCGAGAGTGAAGAACCTCGTGACGCGAATATTTCTGAAACCAAAAAAATAAAGAAAATTATTCATATCAGACTAAGCATATTGTTTGTAGAGTGGGTCGTGATTTTTGACATCCATTCATATATATTCTTAGACATTACTCGTGTCCAAAATATAAATGATTGTACTCTTGTTTATAAATCTGAAATAAACTTCCACCGCAACGTACATGAAATAATCCGAACTTTCAGAAGTTCGCACTCGTGTATATACTAATGAAAGTCGTTCTTATTTTATCTTAATTATAATATTCAATTAAAATTCGCTCTTATAACCACTTTATCAGTCTCGTTTAATAATATTGCTTTAATTCGCACAAAGACTTCGGTACGGTCCGAAGCAAATAGGAAATTCAATTCCAGAATAATGGTTTTTGGTATAAATAATTTTCTCAGTTTGAAGAAACCTCAGAATCGTCTACTTCGGAAAATGAAAGTTGAGATTCATTTTGACGAAATATTTCGCTTTATAATATCGATTTTTTGTGTAATCCTCTAAAAAATATATAAGACTTTAATCGCATAGGTTGGTATTTCATCAGAAATATTTCATTATTGCACTTAAACATTAAAAAAATTAGCACATCGTATAATGTAAGTCCACATTCGAAGTTCATACAAAATTATGGATTAATATTAATTTTGATCAACAATACATTACCCACTGATCGCTTCTTCTGGGTGCACCGTTGCCGGTTTGGTGGTGACGCGCAGGAGGTGGGAGTCGAGGAGAATCATCGGTTGGCCTTGGGTGCGGGAGGGTGTCCTTCTCGCAGCCAGACCTCTCCCTCTCTCATGCTGAATAAAAAGCTACCTAGAGAAGAGAGTATTTTTGTCTGACGCCCGTCCCCATCCATCCGTTTCATCACATTTGATCCGAAAGAAGAACGAACCCGTGCGTTAGCGCAGCTATTCTGACGAGCGCGCGGGAGCGGGGAGCCACTCGAGGACTATGCCTCGAGAGCGCCCCCGCTTCTACGTAAAAATACATCATGTTTTATTATAGTTATGGTACTCACCTATGAATTCCGAACGTTCGTGTGATACGCTCTAATATTTTTAAAAAAAACTTTAATAAGATCGATCATTCATCGTCACAGCAGCATTTATATTTCGACTTATTCGACTCCTTTTAAAGAACGTTCATAGGTTTTCAATAAAGCGAGACTCTTCAAAATGTTGTTTTTTTTTATCATTGAAAAAACTTCGCAATAAGCGATTACGATGAAAAGGTCGTATTCTAAAAAATTGTTTCAATTCACATATTTTGACGAATTCTATGTCTACCCAAATAATTGTCGTTCTTCAGATGACGATCGATCTATACTTTCTGATTTCATATTTTTTTGATATTCTCGTTTAACAATTTTTCCATTCAGATTTAAGCTTTTTTCATGGCCGTCTTCTATTTCGAGGATAAGGGTTTTGCCTGTTTTTGGCTGATAGACGATACTGACAAAATTGGGGATTCAAAGGCTAATTAGCACATAGCCTTTGAATTTAAATAATGATTTGATCATTAATCAAAGAGATGCATTTTAAAATCATTTTGTAAATATCAAGAAATTATGCATTTTAATTAGCAATTCCCTCAATGAAAACTTACATCATTTTCATCTAAAAATTGATGACGTTATCCAAATCGTTCTATGAATAATCTAACAATTTTCAGAAAATTCCATATAATGAGCTGTTGAATTATCCTTTTGATTTGCAGACAAATGGTCTTTTTGAAATGCAATTTCTAAACAAGACTTTGGAAGCAGTTCGTTGTTTCACAGTGGGTGTGTCTTCAAAACTTCGTTGAAAGCACTTCGTATCCCCATTTCAATTACTGTAAAATACTCATGTGAATCTGGATTCAATTGTCTTAGAGTCAATAGAAACAAAAACTAGAAACCATTGGAATCCACATTATGACTAAATTTTTAATGAGAAGCTGCAATAAAATCTTATTGAATATTTCTTGTGAATTATGAATGAGTCGGTTGTTAAATATCTATATTTAATGTTCAACTTGCATGATATCTGCTTTTTCTTGTTTTTTTGCCTATCAATGTGATGCAAAAATAAAAGGACAGGGTTACTGTGCAAGCCTGTCAGTTTACTTTTGAAGGAGTAGATTTTGCAAAGGAGTGATGATACTCGGCTAATGACGCCACTTTAGAATAGTCAAGGGGTAATAAAATAATTGATCAACAATAAGAACGACGCGAGTATCTTAAATATCAAAACAAACGCTTGCTATCAAGACAACATGAACGAAAGTCGTCTTATCTTTATTGAAAGTGCTTAATAGCTCATCCGACGATAGCAATTTCTATTAATTATACCTAATTTTATGACGGTTAAAATATTCTACAGAATACGGTTTTTTGTTGAATAGTAAGTATGAATATTTACGATTTTCTATTGAAAAAAAATAAAAATATAATGAGAATATTTAGACGTGTAGGGTTACTTTTATGGCCAGTCCGATAGGATTATTATATAATATTTTCCGCAATCGATGTGTTAATATTAGGGTGTCCCATAAGTTTCTTTCGTTTTCATATTAAGAAAAAAATAAACAATAATTGGTATTACATCAAAATTTATTGAATAATATATGATCCATTCTGTTCTATTACCTTTATCCATCTCTCCGGAAGCCTCATAATGCCTTCTTGCCAAAATTTCCCAGGTTTGTTGGCAAAATATTGATCAAGGTACATTTTTATATCATTTTTTGAATTAAAATTTTTGCCACGTAAATAATTTTTCAATGAAAGAAATAAATAATAATCTGAAGGGGTAATTTATTTCTGACGAGCAAAGAAACATGAGGCCTGGCGTTATCGTGATGAAAAACAATGCCTCGTCTGTTCGCTAATTCTGGCCGTTTTCTGGCAATTGCATCCTTTAGATTGTCTAGTTGGAAACAATATTTTATTGAATTGATCGTTTCACCTTGCTGAAGTTACTCATAATAAATTATCCCCTTCCAGTCCCACCAAATGCATAGCAAAACTTATTTTGGATGTAGGCCAGGTTTAGCTATAGTTAAAGCTTCTGTACCCTTGGTCCGAGACCGTTTACGTTGGATGTTCTCATAGAGTACCCAACTTTTATCTCCAGTGACAAGTCTCTTCAAAAAAGGTTGGCTATTATATCGTTGGAGAAGAAGATCGCATGTTGAAATACGCTGAAGTTTATTTGAGTCAGTCAGTTCATGAGGAAGCCACACATCTGAACGATTGATGTAGCCTAATTTTGTCAGATAATTATGTACGGATGTTCGTGAAATTTCTAACTTATTAGCTATTTCGCGAACAGTATATCGTGGGTTTTCTTCAACCATGACTATGATTAGATCTGTGTTCATTTGCGAAAGAAACTTATGGGATAACCTAATATATCTCTGTGGCTACTAAGCTTTCATGATCTGATAAAAGACCCCATAATATATTATCTTATTAATTGATTATTATTCAAATTTCTATTGGCTTATAAATATGATGATTTCCTAGTATTTATTTCGAAATGAATTTTACGACGTGTCTGACATGGTGCGCTGAAATCACGGAATGAAATACCAATTTTAAATAACGTTTCCATTCAGCTCCAATGGAATAATACACATTGTTATATGAAATTTTGCGCCATTTTCCATTCTGAAATGTTCAATTTCCATGGTGAAACTTGATAATGTTTTTCATGCACGTACAATGTCAGGGAGCGGATGAAATTCGCATAAAACTGTATTACCCGAAACGTGTTTTATTCGTTCGTTTTGAACCTTGTTAATTGACTGTATAAAATTTAAGCGCTGATAATTAATTCGGAAAGAACATTTTCGGCTCCGGCTGAAGGCGCGGGCGCTTTTACATCGTCGGTTGCTTTTTTCTTCGGCGGTTGCCCGATCCTGAAAAGAATACGGGATGCTGTGAAACATCTTTTCGGTGTGAGCATGTGAAGGCTTGTTTACGAGTTGGAAGTTCCATTCTCAAGAATGAGGAGCAGCAGGAAGGATGCGACCGTAATAGCACAACCGCAAACAGAAGATACCGGGTTTGGCTTAGTAAACTTCTCCTTTTGTATTATGCACGACCCCATTTCAACCCGTTCCCATTCTGATATGACTTCCACTGTGTACATTCTGTGTTTCTTCAACTTTTAAAACACTTCCTGTTTGGATAAAAATGCTTTATTCGAATAATATATTATGTCTATTTTGAACGGCCTATGTAAAATCACATTAATATATTTACAATGTGTGATGTTGCTATCGAATAAATGCGAATGCATTATGAAAATATTTGTATTTTTAAAATTCATGCCAAATTACTGAATAAACTATAGAATCATATATATGTTTTTGCTTTTCTGAGCGTTCTGCGAAAGCAGAAAATCACCATCATTCACAAAAAAAATTAACTTCTCTTTTAAAGACAAACGTTAACCCTTTGATGAGGAACTTCGTATATAGGCGTTCGGATTCAAGCGATACAGAAAGAGCATTCTTGCATGTTTAGTTGCACGGAGATTGTAAATTGGAGACAGAGACGGAAAGAATGTCTTGCGTACATCGATAATAATAACTCAAACTAACTGATTTCAAGCCTCAACAAATGCATTTTTGGTTACTAAAAATGAAGACAAGCATTTGCATTGTTTATATTTACGCCAAGAAATAAACGAATATTGAGTACCATCAACAGTGTTAAGGTTAATTTATCGATTTACAAGATTGACTCACGCTGCGCGGTCCAGAAGAGAAAAT
The DNA here is from genome assembly GCA_008973525.1 of Stenopsyche tienmushanensis. NCBI lineage: Eukaryota > Metazoa > Arthropoda > Insecta > Trichoptera > Stenopsychidae > Stenopsyche > Stenopsyche tienmushanensis. The sequence goes on along the minus strand of WACJ01000018.1, from coordinate 1,159,902 downwards.
TGGATTTTTATGGATCTAGACTTAATCCTGATTGACGTTTATATAATAAACTGTAGCATGGGCGATTTACCATCCCCACCTAGCGCTATTGATCTAAGCAGATTTAATTTGCCAGATTAACAGCGACATCTTCCGTCTCTCTTCAGGTGCAATGTGTTATTTTAACAGCGCAATTTCTTATGGCCCTACGGAGACATTGCACCTGCATAACGATGGATCACTTTTTGCGCGTGCACTGTTGCCGATTGAGTAGTGACGCGCAGGAGGCGGGAGTCGGGAGAGTCGTCAGTTAGCCTTGGCTGCGGGAAGTCGTCCCTCCTGCAGCCAGATCTCACTCTTGTGTGGAATAAAAAGTTATTTAAAGAAGAGAGTCTTTCTATTTGACGCCCGTCTATTCCCATCCATTCGTCTAGCAACATCACGACTCGATAGAAGAACGAACCCGTGTGCTATGTGGCTATCCCAATGAGCACGCGGGGGCGGGGAACCGCCAGGAGACTCTGCCCCTGAGAGCGCCCCCGCCTCAACGCCTCAAAACCATGTACTATTAAAGAGTAACGTCATTATCCAAGTATCACAACACTTTTTAGTATTGTGTTCGATTTGTTGGCTGGGCCGCAAAAATGTGTGTGACACCTCTGATCTAGAAAGGATAAATTGTTAACAAAAAATATGAAGCTATGGTTGTGTAATATATAATAAAATACACACGCTACTTGTCTAGTGGCTGCTTTATGTTACGTATAGAAACATACAGTTGAGGCAACGTGGTGCATGCCGATATTGGAACAATGTGTAATCTAAACTTTTTAAACTTATTTTGTATTGCAATCTGATGAAGTAATATCTTATATCATTAAATTTATATATTATATACATGTACGTCTAGTAAAGCTTTCTATTTAGATTTCTTGTATAAGATCTATTTGCTTTAAGTTAAGTTATCACAAATTCAGCTTATGCCAAAGAGCGAAATCTAAACTCAGCATCTGCATAGCTCATAATTCTCCTATTTCATCTCGTTAGTCTTCATGCATTTTTGATTCTCCTCGTTCTTGCATTTCGAGACCCTTAAAATTCTACAGTTCTAGCTCACTTTCTCATTATTAAGTTCTCCGGCGAGATTTCCCAATGCAGTTGAATTCGCATAGCGAAAATTTCCCTTGCGATTTTATTTCGCAAATTATATCAAATCTTCATTCAAATACATTTTATTAATCTCCTAAAATATTTACAGAAGACAAACTGTACCAATTATTATGTAGTTTGTCCACTATGATGGCTATATATTTAATATATTTTAAACAGCCATCCTGCTTAAAAATTGACCACAGTTTGGGGCTCTCCTGCAGCATAAACGTCAATAATGACTTAATATTAAAACTTTTATAAACGTTCGAAATTGCGAAAAGCTCGAAACGAGCTCTCTTTGAAAACATACATCAACAAATTTTCAGCAGCGTTAATTTTCATGGGGAATTTCTGAAAAGCACCAAAGCCACTCGGTGCTTATATACGACTCACGGCCTTTCATAGCTTTGTTTATTATTTTGAAGCGGTTTGGGATTTTTTTTACCACACATATTATTTTTAAAAGGGTGAAATATTTAAAATCCTCTTTGCTTCCTCAAATTACGACCAAAATTACGCGGTAATTATAAAGTTACAGTTTAAGCTATTAATCGTTGAAGATAATCTAAACAACAAGAAAAATTCAGACTTCAAATATAATAATGATTTGTAATTCCATCTTCATAATAACTATATTTTTTTCTAATATTAAATACACAGTTTATGGAAGTTAAATAAAGCAAATACTCTTGCTCGTTTATCATATATTGTTTGTGTTTCTGTAGGAACACTTAAAAATACAGCGTATTTGCATACTTGCAGTACAATAATAATGCATTTCTTGACAAATGAACCTCAACACTATTGATAGCACATAATATTCGATTATGTATTATGAGGCATATCCCGAAAGTAAGTGTACTCATTTTTTATATTTTTTTAGAAAAAGTGTATTTGAAAAAAATACAGGATGTTGTTGACACACTTGTTAGCTATTTTTCAATACAATTACCATTCCTCTTTATGCCCTCGAAGAACTCTCCCGCCAGCTCCTTCCTCCACTTCAGAACCTCTTTTTGCATCTGCTCGTCGGTTGAAAATTTAATTCAGCACATATGCTCTTTCGGGGAGGGGAAAATATAATAATTCGAAGGCGCCAAATCAAGGAAATGCAGAGGTTGATTCAAAACATCCCAATCAAATATGTCCAAGAGCGTCTTGGTGGTTAAAGCTGTGTGAGGACGGGCGTTGTCGTGCAAAAAGCACACTCCTCTCTTCAGCATACCCCTACTTTCGTTTTGAATGCTTCTTTTGAGTTTTTTAGGATCCTGTTATACTCTCTTTGTCAGGATATCCTCCTTTAAAAAACAAAAAAAAACCACAGTCCATTATTGTCACAGTACACTTACTTTCAGGATATTCCTCGTTTATATTAAATTTTTTGATGCCATGAGTCTCCGCCCAATTGCTCAGCCCGTATGCAGTAAATGTGATTGTCCGATGAATCTGCTACCACTCGGTCCTGTATTCACGCATTATATGTCCATGCCTTCCCAATTGTTGACAATATTTAATATGGGTTAACCTTTTTTGATGTAAATATTCATATTCAAGAAGAAATACGTAGGAGATGCACCCTTTTAGAATATTTTGTTAGTGAAAATCCACCCCAATTATCAATCGGTCGATGTTTCGTATTATTGCACAGCATAGCAAAATGCACGTATCAATGCGCCACCGACTCTCGCAGCAGAACCTTCTTTGTTTGTCCATCGCCAAGAATAATAGCCCGAGTAATGATTTTTGGAAGAAAAATAAACAAACTGATTTGTTCCATGTCCGTAAACTTTAAGAGCTCGTATAAAGTTGGATGTGTGCGCCGCGGGGTTTAATTATAATATTTAAGCGCCCTACTTCATTGCCACTAAGGAAAATATTTCTGATAACATCTCTGGGATTTTCCATAAAACCTGATTGCAAGTCCCCACTTCGCCGTTCTTAAACCTCGCGTTATGGGCCCCTCGCAGAATCTCTTTGCTCGTAAAATTCGAGCCGGGTCGAAAGTTTGATCGTATATGAAATAATTACGCTTGTTTTTGACGCTTTGATACACGTGTTGCGATACAGTTTTCTTCGGAAAAACTTTTAATAAATGCCCGATGGCATACGATATATAAAACTAATTACACGCGGGCAAATGACTATTTTTGCAGAGCGCTATTTGGCGAATTTATGCTTCAAGCATTAAGAATTTGGACTTAGCTAGACTATAAACCATTGCGGTTTGCTTTGGCAGCTTGAATTTATATGTCTAGAAACTTTGGGCACGAAATAATAAATTAATACATGATACCTGATATTTGGTAGAGGGCTTAACTTTCTAATGAAATACACAATCGATATAATATATCAAATATAACGCTTGCTCTTACTATAACATTTATACAAGAAAATACAAATTAATTTTCAATTGCTTTATTATCACTATAATAGCCAATGGTACGACATGTGTACCATGATCCGATGATACATCCCTTGTGTCATGTCATTGGTTTCACAATTTTATTGCAATTGACAAAAACTTCGTTTAAAATTGTTTTATAGCATACTCCCTATAGTGCTTAGTAAAACGTTTTATTAGAGCACTAGTTATGACAAAATCTTTTTTTTTGTTTGTTTTGCGAAGGGGGGAATCTTCAAAAAACACCACCATTTTGGTGGTAGTGTGGTATTTTTACCCACTAACCCCCCCCCTCCTCTTCGGCTGCCACCCGGCTACTAATTAAGTATTGCACAAGAGTGGCAGCAATGTGTCCCTCACGGGCTCTCCGTTTTTCTCTTTCTGGATGTCATTCTACTGTTATTGTTCGTTGTCTTGTACGTTCAGCATCCTCCTTACATAGCGCACGTCAAGTATTTGCACCACGCATTCCTTGCTTTAGCATCCGTTAACACTGAATGTACCATGTTGCTAGGGGAGAGCGAGCTGATTCCCAGCTCCACCCGTAGGATGTCCCTTTCGTTGCTCCATAGTGGGCAGACAAATGTCGGGTGTGCGGCATCGTCATACTCCGCTCCGCAGTGGTGGCACTCCGGGCTGGTCTCTTTGCCTATTTTGTGTAGGTGCTGCCACCCAAACAGCCGTGCCCGTTGTGGAGCTGGGTCAAGTGGTAGCACTGTTGACCGTGCTTTCTGGGTACAAAGGTTCTCAGGTTCGGTATTAGTTCGTGCGTACACCGACCCTTAGCGGAGTTGTCCCATCGGGACTGCCTCCTTTTCTGGATTCTAACCATGTTGAGCCTGGCCCTTTCAATTTGTAGTGCTTCGGCCCGTATCAGCACGTTGTAGAGCAGTACCGAGTGCACTATCTCGTTGTAGAGTCGCCTCCTGTTTGTTTTTTGGGCCACCAATGTTAGCATCAACCTGGCGATGCTGGCCGCCTTCGCTGTCGCCTTTTCCGTGTGGGTGACGAATCGGAGCTTATCATCAATCTCCATCCCTAAATACCAAATGGATCTGGAATATTAAATCTCGCAACCCCCGATCCTCAGAGGTTCAAGCTTCTTGCGTCTTGTGAAAAACAGGGCCTTCGATTTTTGCACAGCGAGCTCCAGACCAGATTCTGTCAGTCACTTCTTGGCCTTCCTTAGCGCGTTATCGCAGATCGTTCGCAGGATCTCCGTGGATTTGGCATATCTCAGTTGAAGGCGATCTCCACTAGGGAAAAGATTTTTCATGTGAAGGTTTCCCATTTGTCTTCCATATTAAAGTAAGGATAGGGTACATTTAGATAGAAATTATAATTCATCAAGGAGAGGAGAGAGTCTATGAATGGGTAGCGATATTATCATTATTATAAATGATAATTTAATAATCATTGCGAACTAAATCGCTCACTCGTAAGAATCCAGGATCTAAATCACTATACCAATATTTAGTCGTGTTTTTAAAGGGTTACTAATAAAATACTCTTTTACATAAATTTATTTGTTCATCAAATTCTTGAAAAATTTGAGAAATGAAGTAGAGTATTCTCATTTTTCGATCAATGAAAATCATCGAGAAATCAGAATCCCTTGTCCTAATATATCTCCATTGAACTTTCACTGGTTTGGTACTTGTGAAGCATCGCTTTTTTTAAAGTACAGCTTAAGTTCAGATCATTTTGGATTCGTCCTCGTGCCTGAATACTAATATCGTGTTTCAACATCGCTAGAATCATGCAACCTGAAATGCGGAACATTTTTGAACGATCGAACACATTCTGAAATCCAACCCTAAATATTCAATACGTTTGCTCAGATGCTATTATCTTCCGTAATTTTGATTGTATGTACATATGGAATAACAAAACAATACGTTCGTAAACCGCTTCAAGTTGCGTGATTCTATACTTACTGATCAAACTGATTCCCTTTGAGACAAAGCTGAAGTCGTGATCTCGTTGACGGTATTTGTTTGAATCAATTAGTGAAGCTTAAGCATATATTACCACTTGTTCTAGACCAGCGATTCCTAAATAATGGTACGCATATTACATAAGCAATACATCCATAATATTCAATTTGATTGATAATAGTGTACATTTTTGTATGTACAGTTCAAAATTATTTAAGTTGGTTTCGGATGCTATTTATTGTAATTTCGGTAAAGGGAATGTAAGCATAAAATAGCTATCAATTCCTTGTATTTACATACACGATCGTACCTTTTTACACGATTTATTGGAATGGTATACTTTAGGTTTTAAGCGATTTACTCATTACTTAAGGATGCAATTAATTAGTTGAAATCATCTAGCGTAAATCCAAGCAAAATTTTAAACCTATTTTTATATAACGGACTTTCGACTTTAACACTCCCTTCTCTCAATTAGTCCATTATATCGAAGTTTTACCGAATTCATCATTATTTCTAAACCATTTGCCTGAAAATCTAATTTTATCCTTTGCTGAATAATTTCTAAATTAATCCGCTTTGTCTTTATCTATTATCTTTGATGTATATTAATGATTTCCTGTATTCATATCCTTTTCAATGGAAGTATATTCAAATGATTACATTAAAGTATTCATACGAAGTTATAAAGTGCCATAGATACTAAAGTATCATAAATTATTAATTTCATCGACCTTTCTCTAATAAATATTATCGATTTCTTCATTAATCTCTTAAAAATTGGCCATGGTTATCCTCCGAAAATGTGGACGCCAATTATCTTTCATATATTATTAAATTAGTATTTTTTAAAAAGTTCGTTATTGATTGATTTTTAGATCATGAAAATCAAGATAAACTTGAATAAAGCCGATGTATCGGTAATATTAATACTTTTCCACAATATGAATTTGAACTAAGACCTTTATAATGAGATTCCAGTATTTAACGCATATCCACTATGAATATTTACTTTAAATATGAATTTTAATTATAATTAAAATTCTGCCAACTTTATGCATAATTAATACAATTTAATCGAAAAATTGGTAATTGTTTGCCAAACTATTAAAAAGAAAATTAGTTGCACACTTTTTTATAAAGGAAAGTTAAACAAGGCAATTAAAATTAATGAACCATCTTAAAAAATAGCTTTTTTTATACCATTAAGATAACTTAAGCTTTTCCTCGGTGTAATAATTTAAACACATTTAGCCATAATTGGACACTAGGGTCAGTTTGTGCGGCACCTAATGACCTATCTTCGATATTCTTCGTCTTTTTCTTTGTCCTAAAAACGACACTAAAATATATCGTCTTCACAAACTTCTTCAGCAAGGACAACAGATATTAATTATGCTTTGAAATGGTGAATTTGGCGACCGCAACTTCAATTTTCAACTCCGAGGCCAACTCTCCATCAATAGCAAAGATAAACTTATTTGTAATGCAAAGAGGATTTTCTATGATAAGCGAACTTCTGATAAAGTTGGTTATTGTGTACGATGTCACGAGAAAAACTTATATAGTGTTACACAACGTGTACACAGCCGATTTGTTATAATATAGAGTTCCTGTCAGTATATCATCGCTAATAAGAGTAATTAATTATTGCGAATTGTGTAAATCAAACCCAGAGATAATTTCGGCGAACAAATTTGCCAACATTAATAACACGCATTGAAATAATTATACTAGATTATCAAAATTTAATTAATGACATGATCGAGTATAGTATGTCTGATTTTGGCCTCGTTAAATATATGTTCGCTGGAAAATTTCAGCCATTTTATAATCTGAACCCTTAATGGAGGCAGCAAATGCTAAGCGATTTAAGATTAGAGAAAGTTCATAAAGATTCACAAATTACGTTTTTATATGTGCGAGGAATATTTTAGAATATTATTTTATCATCAAATTTAAAATATTGCTTTAAATATAACTTAATTTTGTTCAATACATCCATATGAACACTAACATTTATATTTATTAAAGACTGCTAAATACCAAATAGTATGGATTTATTATATATATGGCAAACAAAACAAATTATCTATTATAGGTTTTGAATTAAAAATATTATGCTATCATTTCATAGATCATTAAAGTGAAATATTGTGAATAACTTAGGGTCGGGCGTAAAAACCGCCCCAATAAGCTTAATATACGCACTTATAACCGCATGTACACTTATGATCTCAAATTTTAGTGTTTCAATGAATGAAACATATATATTTATTAAACGTTGTAGCCCCCAGTCGAAATGACAGTCACCTTTCTTAGTTACATGATTCCACTGGAACGAAAGCGAAGATGAAAAACTGCCCAAGTGGTAAGCCTCCAAGTACCGCAGGACTCAGCTCTTAGCATCGTTTCAGACTACGACGGCCATGTCCTCTTAAACGATTCTTCTGCGGCTCATCGCGAAAGAGAATGTCGTTTAAAGTCTTTCGTTATGACAAACCTAATCCATCTCCCGAATAGATCCCTCTATTCGGGACTATGCCAGCCCGTTCGCAAAGTGTTCAGCATGGTACAAAACTACCAATCTAAAATGGAAGGAAGGACCTCTATGACTCGGTGGACGTCATCATAAAAAGCCCCGGGGATGTATTTTTCTTCAAAATAAAAAGCCCTAATTGCCCTAAAAATAGAGGAGGTGGCTACAAGGTTTCCGTATCCAACCGGACCAAATTTCAGACCACTGACGAATCCGAAATTTTTAAAAGCTCAAACGTAACCAACCAAGTATAGTTGCATTAGTTCAATTGTTAGCAATAATTAAATCTTCCGATTTAAGCATTTTAATATTCTGTAGATCAGAGGTGTCAAACTTGCGGTCTAGGAACCGCATGCGGCCCGCAACGAATATTTTTGCGGTCCAGCAAAAAAACGAGCGCAATACTAAAAAAAAAGGTGGTACTCGAATAACGTTGCTACTCCTGGCCAGTATATGAGGTGTTATATAAATATCGGTCAATTTAACCCGTTGATGAGTAATCGCGCATATATGCGTTCGGAATATCTAACTATATCTAACTAACTATCTTATTGACAGAAGGATTAAAATATTAGCACATTATTATATGCAACATTATAAAATATATTTTTATTCATTATTCAATAAATCTTCTCATCTCTTTGGCAGTCCTTTGAGCCTTTTTTTTTTGTAAAAACTTTCTAGCTTAAAAGAAAAAAACGATTTTAAATGCATTTCCACTTCAGCTGCATTTTGAATCGTCTTTCTCTCAGACTATGCTCCATAAACCTGAAAAGATGGAAAACCATCGATCCGATGAATAAGAAGGATGTGGTAACACTTCGTAGTTAAATTTCCGTATTTTATTCAGTATCAATTTTGCTTTATGAGGGCGCGCATTATCATGAATATGGAATTCAATCCCGAGACAAAATTTCGATCCCGGGATTTCAGGATTGCATTAATCGCATTGCGCATTGCTGAAAATGCAAATGCAGATATTTAAATGGCAGTTAGAGTTGATGACCGCGTAAGTCCCCATTTTCGTATAACGCCATCAATGTGACTGATAAAATTCCTTTTTGCCGAGACACGGACTGAAACACGCAAAATTCCCGATTTCACGACAAATTATTTATTTCTGTCGCTCCAGATGAATACTTATGTACTACAATACTTTGATGTGATTCGTAATTATATTGCGGAGGAATACAAAAATTCTGAACCCCGTATCTATTATATTTCATATAGATATTCCCACTATTAGAGTCGAGGTGTAGTAAATACATCACCGTTAGGGAAAGGTTAATATAACAATTTGAAAAACATATATTTACTGTATATATTTATACACAGATGAGATAGTTACTGCTTCTAGGCGTCGCCTAAGATCGTCAATTAGTAGTTACGCCACTATTTCCAAGCGTTCAAATTTCGGCGGAAAAATCTCGATTTAGTAGCCTTCGTCGTGCTTGTGAGGTGTACAATTTCTGTTAGATAAAAATTTCAATCCCGAATTTTTCGGCATTACGTTTACTAATCCCGGAATTCATGAGCACCTAAAACTGTCCGGGATCCTGGGATCGGGGATCCCGGGATTGGATTCCTTAAGCATGAAGTAGCATCGTTATCTTTCCATTGAATAAATACAGACCTTTCCCTTTTAATTTTTGATACAAAATTCCTAATTGTCGACAATAAATTTGTGTAACAAATCCTATTTGTTTTGCCGATGAGTTTTTAAATGCGTTTGGAATATTGTAGCCATACATTTAAGAATTACTAATTACTACATTTTTGAGTCGTCCAGTAAATATATTTGAATAAATCTGCAATTTTAAAAGCAATTCGATAAAAAGAGAATGGTCAAAAAATTTCCATTGTTTTTATATTTTAGCTTGCGGCAATCAAGGGTTCATCTTCCCTCTTGTTTCACGGTATCCGAAAAGCAAAATTTAATCAAGAAACAATTTCGAAATTTCCATTTTGTCTTCCTCCTGCCTTTATCCCGTAATAAAAAAATATGATCCCGCCTTGAGATTTCCGAAATAAACTCCTAATATGATTTCTGGCGCGCGATTAATTGCATCGAATTTCGCTGGAGCCGAATACGTCGCCCGACCCAACACCCGTGAAGATCATTAAATACATAATTTACCTGAAAATTAATGGGGTAGTTCGAGTCCATAAAGGCAAGCCGATCCATATCGAAGGATTCCTTAAGCACATATCCGATCGCTAATATTTCAATGGAGTCCTTTGTTCAAAGGTTAATCCACACGCAGTCAAAGCCTTCATAATCAACACGGATTTAATGAAAAGTTATGTCCGCATAATCCCGTCGTAAATATCACAAAAGCGATATAATTCATAACGCTCCAAGTGTTCCGATACGAATCGGAAAATTAATTTATTGATCTAATAAATCAATTTGGATTACAAATTGGAGTCGGCGACGTGATATTGTAATTCTTGAATATATAAATCGGAGGCTTTGAGGGCGGCTTTGAACGAATTTGTAATTTATGGCAAGCACTATGTAATTCTTATTTTGCTACCATATAACGCATATTTAATGTCACTTAACTTGAAGCCAATCATTATGGGAATACCCTTTGAGATGCAAAAAATAGTAGACAGAGTCAAAATTATAGCAAAAAAAAAATAGGGGCATTTGCTCTCTTGGAAGCAAGATAGAAAGCTCGCGTCATCCAATTTGTCTCGAGATGAAATCATAGGCAAATCATGTTAAATTGGTAGAATTTACTATGAATAGAAATTGGTTGAAGAGTCCTTTGTTCATAATGGACTCCATTGAAATAACGAGGATGACGCTGAATTTGTTGAATTGCTTCCATAAAAAAATAGATCAGCTCGGTTTTAAAAACTTTAAGCGTTCTTATAATAAATCTAGTATATTTTACGTAACTATACCAAAATACATGACATTTAAGAAACGATATTATTCGAGGAATGAAGAATTTCTTCACGCTTTATCCCCAACAAATTCATTAAGAGGCGATGGCATTTAAATGATAGTGATATTATAGAATTTCTATTGTAGAAATTACAGAAAACTATTTATTTGGCAAGATATTAAATTCCAAAGTAGAATATGAATTTACTAACTATTTGGAGCGTTAATAATTTCGTACAATTTGTACAAAATGATTTCGCTAGTCAAAAATGCTTATGCTTACTTGAAGAAATAACCGAATATTGTGCGTTATCGATAGTGTTTATGTATTTATATACAAGCTTCATACACGCTGCGGCGATCCTGACAGATACGTGGATTTGATAAGTGAAGTGGACTCAAATTTCAAAGTAAAATCGAATGAATCATTGGATTCTGATCGCACACGTTATATGCTTAGAATTGTACGTTTATGGGATAAATCTGGAGGACATGAAGGATGTAAGACATTGTGATTATTATCGTGATGTAAGACGACACATTTCCAATGGGTCCTTATCGCTTTTACGTTGATATATTATATCAGATGATACGTCAAACAAATACGATTTTTTAATGTGATCATCCCTAAATTTACTCTGCCATCATGCTTTTTATATATGATCAATTATTCTTGCCTTGTTATATTTTGGTATAATTGATTAAGTTCGAATGCATCCTTTAACTCTTTGAGTAGTGAGCTAATTTAAAATCGTCACACAAATCCATTTATCTGTCAGGATCATTGCAGCGTGTATGAAGTTTGTACATAAATAAATAAACATTGTCGATAGCGCACAATATTTGGTCATTTCTCCAAGTAATAAAAAATACACTTGAAATATATTCATGAAATTTGAATGATCACACTTCATTATTAGTCGATAAATTTGGGTTAACGATCAATACAATCGTATAATGTATGCGAGATATTCTCTCCGTCTCTGTCTCCCATTCAGAATCTACGATCTGCAAGATAATCTCTCCGTTTCTGTTTGTCTCCGAGCTCAATGTGTAAGAATGCTCTTTCTGAATCACTGGAATTCGCTCGCAAATAGGCGATCATCCTACTATACAGGTTAAGACTGTTTATGTAATATTTATTCGAATCAAATACGATTGTTATTTTTAAGAAAATACTGGATCATATGAGGCTTTATTTGAGGGAAAAGGTTTGGTTTCTTATACGTCCTACAATATGGTAATTATAATATTTTGGATCAGCTTAAAACTAGATTCCAGTAATTTACTAAATGCTTAAGGAACGTTTCTACCTTGTTGTGTCGGAAAGAACCAATGTTTAAGAATACGTTCAGTAAATTTCAAGTCGATATGAATGAAATTCGCAAAGTTATAGGTCGAAGAGGAGAAGCTGTCCTTCGCGAAGCTGAGGAGGGGAGAAACTTTGAGAAACTACTTTTACCAAGCTCATGGAAGTGCTCTCATACGCCCTAGATGAGCAATCGTTATGAAATTTGATAAGCAAGTATATAATATACGTCTTCATCGTATAGACTACAATTATCAAAAAATATTGAAAAATGTTTATTTAATGCATATAAAAACCATAAAAAATGTGGGTAAAAACACAAAAATATGTTTGATTGCTCATTATTTTTTTATTTTTCAATATCTCTTCTTTATTATAGTCTAAGCTATACACAATATAATACAAAGTAAAAATATATTTCATTTTTTTGTTAAAAATTACTTGTTCAGGACTTAGGACTTCCATGGTGAAGAATGTCATTGCTTGCGCACCGACATACGTGGTCCCCCCCCACTTCCACTACCTTACTCTGTCAAACTTTAAAAAATATTTTTATATCCAATAAAGATCGCCTTGTCAACAAACTAAATATCAATATTCTATATATATAATACTTTTTGCATAAAAAATATTAAAAATCGATTACTTTTAAGTCCAACAAGGTAGAAACGTCCCTTAACTAAATAAATGCTGTTACTACACAAGTACACTGAAACTACGAAATGTATAGCAGAACGTTCGAGGGCAAAGCAATAATAGTTCTATTATATTAGGGTGTCCCATAAGTTTTTTTCGTTTTCATATTAAGAAAATAATGAACAATAATTTGTACTACATCAAAATTTATTGAATAATATATGATCCATTCTGTTCTATTACCTTTCCCCATCTCTCCGGAAGCCTCATAATACCTTCTTGCCAAAATCTCCCGGGTTTGTTGGCAAAATATTAATCAAGGTACATTTTTATATCATTTTTTGAATTAAAATTTTTACCAAGTAAAGAATTTTTCAATTAATCTGAAGGGACAATGTCCAGAGAGTATGGAGGATGAGGTAAAACATCCCAGTCAAATGATAATAATTTATTTCTGGTGAGCAAAGACACATGAGGCGTGGCGTTATCGTGATGAAAAACAACGCCTCGCCTGTTCGCTAATTCTGACCGTTTTCTGGCAATTACATCCTTTAGATTGTCTAGTTGGAAACAATATTTTGTTTAATTGGTCGTTTCACCTTGCTGAAGTAGCTCATAATAAACTATCCTCTTCCAGTCTCAGTTCCAGCCAGAAGGTGTGTGTGTGTCCAACCGGTCCGCTTTTCGGATCGCTGACATGGCGAATAAGCGCCTCGCGATCAGATGCCATACCTGAACGTGTTTACAGAACAATTACGAATTCTCATTGTAAAACGAAGTTGTTCGTATAAAACTGAGCGCGGTTGGGTTGTTTAAATTTTACAATCAGTCGAAAATATTGTTGTCTTTATTTTACTGCGAGCTTATGCCAGCTGCGTCGGCCAAATGTTTAAGCGATAACGAAGAAAAGAGGGATCAGACAACTTAGTTTAAGACTAATTTAAGCTAACTTTAAGGCTTATTTGAAATAGTATTTCAAAAATTGTCAAAAGGTTTTGTTAATGAATTTTTAGATCAGAATGAGACTATAATAATTTTTAGATTTAGGCCTGGTTTAGCTACAGTTAAAGCTTCTGTACCCTTGGTCCAAGATCGTTTACGTTGGATATTCTCATAGAGTATCCAGCTTTCATCTCCAGTGACAAGTCTCTTCAAAAAAGGTTGGCTATTATGTCGTTGGAGAAGAAGATTGCATGGTGAAATACGCTGAAGTTTATTTGAGTCAGTCAGTTCATGAGGAGGCCACAAATCTGAAAGATGTAGCTCAATTTTGTCAGATGATTATGGACAGATGTTCGTGGAATTTCTAACTTTTCGCGAATTTTTTCTTCGACCATGGCTATGATTAGATCTGTGTTCATTTGCGAAAGAAACTTATGGGACAACCTAATATATACAATTCACGCTAAACATAGAAACTATCAAAAAACTCTATGTTTTAAACTTAGATTTGCACCTGCCACTATTTTTTGCAGTCTTGAATAATATACCCACATCATAGAAAGTTTGAGAACCCTTACACTGTACCAACATTTGGTTTGATAATTACATCGGAATAAAATTTAATTTATATTAATTGTTTGCAATATTATATTTTTTTCTTTATTATGAAATATAATACAAATTCTTGGAAAAAAATTCCCTTTTATTTTTCCACAATATTTCATCCCCTTCTTAGAATTTCATTTGTAGCATTTCTTTTCAGCAGTGTTGCAATTTGCGTATCTTATTCGATACAATTGAATGCCCCATGGAATGTCTTTTAAGCGACATCCTCGTTGACAGAAGACATAACTCACTTAGAAGGGATTCGAACCCGCAAGGGACAAGACCTTAAGTAGCGCGCTTACTCAATGTGATTATTTTTACCCTTGAATGACAAACATGGGTCGTGTACGATCTGTCATACGCATCCATGACAAACATCTTACTTCAATACCTCCCTCTTGTGCCACGAAAACCCAAATCTTCAGATATTTTCACGCAAAAAAAATATAATATTTGTTTCCAGCCGAAATCCCGACAAAGGATCATAAATTTGTATGTACGCATACGTATATATTAATTCCCCCGAAGTAAATAAGGACTTTGCGTGCGGATTATGATCACGCATCGGGCGATATCATAAATTTGGGCGCAAACTAGCGTTAACACTATCCCGGCGGGCCGCTCGAAATCGACGCCCCCGTCGAAAAACGGAATTAAAACAAACATCGCTAGATTTTTAGCCCGCTTGTAATAAATCACACATCAAACAAAGACACATTTTGAATAATTGCTTACATATCACATTCTGTATCCGCTACAAATGGCGCTCCATAAAGGCTGTTTGGCAAAATTTAATAGCCTACAAATCACGGATTTTAGCGTTTCGCAAACATTTTTCTGAACTAAAATTTTGTTCGGATTAACAATTTACGATATAATCCCGACGATAGTCCCGTTGCTGATAAAATATGATCATGCTGGAGACAAACAAAAGCTCACGTTTGCGCTCAAACAATAAGAAAGAATTATACGCGAATAAAATATGACCGAAAGCTCATAAAGCTTGCTTAATGCTGACGTAAAACAGTGTCGAAATTTTGTGAGGACATAATACCAAAATCCCCTTTGAATCATTCATTATTTTTTAAATCTTTTATTATTGGGCAATCGATAAATTATCGATTTTGTACAAAAACAGTTTTCTAAGAAACTAAATAAATGTTAAATCAGAGATTTTGTGTAGTAAAATCAATGTTTGTTTGTCCGTATTTAATGCGCTGCCATACTGTTCATCCGATTGCAATAAAACTTTGTCAACTTATTGTTTATACGTGAAGAAATAACATAGGCATTTGATCATTGGACATGCAACTACAGCATGGACGAATTATCATCTCCATGCAATGGCGCTGTTAATCTGTGTAGATTTAATTCGCTAGAATAACAGCGACATCGTGCGTCTCTCTTTAGACGCAATGTGTTAATTTAACAGCGCCATCTTATGTGGCGCTGCGTACACATTGCGCCTGCTGTAAAGGATGGATAACCTTGACTGCGGGAGAACGTCCTTCCCGTAGCCAAATCTTTCTCGCTCGTGTTAATAAATAAATTATCTAAGATGAGAGACGTTTTTATTTGACGCCCGTCCATCTTCATCCCATCCACACAACTATATAAACGACAAGGCGCATGACGTAGAATTCAAATAATTTAAATATTAACATTACGCAGCTTAAACTACCATTGAAAGATAACAAGGAAATAAGAAAATATTGCAAAAGACCTACAATGAATCTGCTCTTGTTATGTCGTAGAAATAATAAGCCTTATAGGAAGAATAAATCAACCTTTTACTTATGATTGAGCAATTCTGGAGCTTTTATCTCATCCAGAATATCATCAAGATTGTGTGTAGTGCGAGAAGAGGAAGTATAATTATATGAGCCTGTTTATCGTCAGTACATGGAGGATAAATATACCTATTTCATAGACTTTGGCTAAATTATTTGAAGATAGTTGGCCGGTTGGCAACCGTTGTTATCGGTCGTGATTTTGTGTGCTCCGCTCATCTGCTCTGTTTTTGAGTAAATAGTGATTTTCGCGTCAATATCTATATCGGACTGTGTCGGCGACCGTTTTTTGTGCCACCCTGTGAAAGCGCGGCGCCTGAAACTGATTATTAATAGCCTTTTCGGCAATATTATCGATGTACATTTGCATCTTACCAAGTTGGCTTTTGTTTTTAATTATTTGAATTTTTGAAAAATCGAATTCCACGAGTTGTACACGGTAAATATACTATTAGGGCTTGTGCGAGTACTCCTCGCAGTCGGTTGTATTGTCAGTGTCCCAAAAGTGTGTAATCGCAGTAAAAAAAAAACGGATAATTAATAGCCTTTTCGGCAACATTATCGATGTATATTTGTATCGTACCAAGTTGGCTTTTGTTTTTATTTATTTGAATTTTGAAAAAAAAATGGAAAATCGTATAATTTTAATTTATTAATTTAATTTTATATTATTATAATTGATTCATACGCTCTGACGAAACGCCGACTACACTTATATGTAAAATTCGCGAGTGACACCGAAAAACATTGTTTTTGTGCATATTACATCTGCACAAAAAATGGAACATCTCCTCCGCATTACTTGAGATGAACTGACAATAACGCAAGTAAGACATAAAAATCCAAGCTTTCAAGGTAAGTGAATTAACAAATACTCGCACACATCAGCTTTCTATTGTCACATAAACGTGGGAACACTGGGACCAGAAGACAAACCTGCACAACTAGACTCGCGGTCCGACCGCCAAAGTGCTGTTTCAACTGCTCCCATAATACAGTCTTGACTGTGGAGCCATTTGATTTTGTTGATGTGAACCTGACTAGTTGATATTACTTGATACGTTACTTTAACCTATTTGTTTGTTCCAGCTCTGTCTATTTTTTTCCAGTTTGCTCCCAGTCTGACCAATTAAATATTGTTTGATTGTGCCCAGTTGACACTAAACGCCGAAGTTCGAATACTTTGATGCGATATAATTACCCTTTGCTAATACAATTTGACTAATACTTCTTTGAGGCCTAACGACATCTGACTACTCCTAACCACTATGCTTATACGATTTTATGTATTTTAATTATTGGCCACTTTACTTATACGTATTTACAGAGTAAATACTTAAATACTCTTTTAACAGCAAGCTAATACTTAGTTTAACTACTATTCACTGCTACTTTTACAAATCAAGACTTGCTTATCACTCGCTATTCGTTACATAGTCGATCCTACCCAAAAATATGGAGCATGATGAACCGTATCGGTTCGGAACCAAGATTTTTTAGGAACAGAACAAGGACAAGAAGAACACCAAAGAGACGGCCTCGAAGAGATGCATATGAGGAACTTCACTTTGCAACGTAAACAAAATTGTCTTCCGTTGACTTCTATATCGTTTTGTAATCGCCGAACTGAGAGGGGCAACCTGAAATGATGGCGAAACCACTCAGTTTCGAATTCGCTCGGGTAAGTTGTACGGTGACGGGGAGACACCCTCAGTTGGTGTAGGAGCGAATCCGAGATGCACTCAAGCGTCACGTCTGTCTTCACCCTACCCCGGCAACGCCCTAGCGAGGAAAGGGGGGACTGGACTCCTTGTACTCCAGAAAGCCCTTTTCAGTAGAGTCAAAAAGGTCGTCTAGAGTAGTTTTCCACCATCTCCTATGAAAACTACTCAGTCTTTACAAACCTTCCACATTCCTTATCGAGACGATTGCGAAAGCGTTCGTCAATACGTTCACTCAGGATACCCGTTGGGTGAACGTTCGAAACAAAACTCGGTGGTAATGCTACCTTCAATATCGAGCGAACGAGGAGGTGAATGTATGATACAGACGAAATGGATGTAACCCCTTCCTGTGAATGGATATTGAAGAGGCCCATAGTTCTGCAGTGGACTGTTAGTGGCTGCACTATGATGATGATTTGAAGATAAATTCTCCTCAAATTTTCTTCCCCGACAAGATAACACCCTCTGCCATAAATCCCCGAAAACTCTTAATTATTTCAAAAAAAAAGGGATGCGGCTATTGGAATGGCCTGCTCATTCACCGAACCTAAGCCCTATTGAACTTTTATAGAAAGTGCTAAATGCAATCTGGCTAAGCATAAAAGTTCTATATAACTCTATTAACATAAGGGACGAATGTCAAGATATTCAAGCTTCAAGCTAAAAATAAGGTAGAAAGTATGCCAAAGACGTTGAGGGCGATGATAAAACCTAAGGGTATAAAATAAATTATAGCAAATATTTGTTTTATTTTAATTTACCCCACTGTATAAAATTGTGCATAATATTTTTTTCTACAATTCAGTGTGTATAAAGCTGTTTTCTTTCCAAATATATAGATGTGATCATGGTTTTATCAGAAGTTATCGTACATAGAAATCATCTACATTTGGAATCCATTGGCATATTTATAGCAAAAGCTTATGTACTGAGATTTCTTTGTATTGATTTGTGTTTGTGAGACTTTTCCGTATTTCATTCCATAATAGATGTAGAGTATTTTGCACACTGTTACGTTCAGCTGTGCAAAATTTTCATATTCTCCTAAAAATGTACTGAATGGAATAAAATTATCAATATTATTTATTAAAACAGAAGTTATAATTCTTAAAATATCGTTTAAAATTTGAAATAGTTATTCTGTTTAATTAGGAATGATAGAAATAATGAAAAGTATAAATATGAGCAAAAATACAAACATTGATTTTTATATATAAGATCTAATGTAAGTTAATTGTAATATACCTATATTATTTGAAAAAATGCATAAAATAAGTTGGCAAAGTTTTATCGCAATCGAATGAACGGTATGGCAACGTATAAAATACGAACAAACAAATTTTTATTTTTGTGCATTATACTATACCTATGTTACTCGCGAACTTTTTAGTAATAAGTGGACGAAGTTTTATCGCAATTTGATGAACGATATGGTAGTGCATTACATACGAACAAACAGATTTTTTTTATATATTAGAAGATATAGAACACCACCATATATCAAAGTCGGTCGTAACAACTGCAGCATACATACACAAGCAGAAAATTGTCGTATGTCAAATGAAGTTTAATTGTTTCCATGATGTATAAAAATATGGCTTTAACTCAATCATTTCAAGGGCTTTTCAGGGAGCCACTGAATTTTTTGTGGTCTAATGTAATATTTACATTTGGGTATATCTTGATGCGGCCATAATGTGGTAAAGAGTATAAGACTTCAAGGATAGAATTTCATATTCATAAGAGATATCCCAAAAAGGCTGAATGTGATATTGCTGTCATTCGTAATTTGTGAGAAACATCGTACTTCTTCATCTGATGGCTTTTTGCAATATTTTCATAACGCAAATATGGAATTTTATAGTATGATAGGAAAACATATTGGGTAGCTACGTTTTAAACACAATAAAAGTGATCAGATCCAATCTAATGTAGATTTAATAATATTCTTTATTAAGCTACGCATTTTACTCCCGAACAAGACATCACCGAAACCCTTTTAAAAAACTAGCATCTTCTTTGTTTGCTTTGCGTGTTCGAAAGATTTATTATAACACATTCAGTCCATTGCCTTGGCAAAAAGCTGTATGCTTTTTGCGATATCATGTTAAGTATGTTAACATCTGCTAAAACACTACGCAGATTTGGAAGATTCGAATATAGAGACGGATATAAATACGATTCCTTGAGGTGGATTGAAGGTGAGATGCTACATTGTATAATATGGAATATGGAGGGCTTTTCACGAGGAAAAATTTTGAATGGGTCATATGTTGCTTTTGATTTAAATTGATTATGATAGTGGCATTGTATTCTTCTTCAATGTATAATATTCTTCATTGTATAATGACAATATTGAATTTATCTTGAAGAATTCAATAAGGTATTTAATATTGTTAGCTAAAAAATAAAGCTGTGTTTGTATAATATATATTAAAATAGGCGTGCTACTGATTTAGTGGTTGCTTTATGCTACGTATTGATACACACACACAATAGAGAAATTGCGGCGCATGCGCATAGCATCTCTATGATGTATATGACAAAGACAGAGACTATAAACGTTTCTATCTCTCTTTTTGACCAAATGTCAGTTGTAGTTTCTTTTTTTTACGACGTTCAAGCCAATTTGCCCTGCAGCGCCTATATTTTAAAATTTTCACTCCAAACATATTTTAAAGTTGAGACAGGGGCGCTCTCGGGAGCAGAGTTCCCGGGCGACTCCCCACCCCCACGTGCTCATCGGAATCGGATTTATTCTTCTATCAGGCGTGATGTTGCTGGATAAATGGATGGGAATAGAAAGGGGTCGAATAGAAATACTCTCTTTTCTAAATAACTTTTTATTCCACGCGAGAGAGAGAGAGATCTGGCTGCAGGAAGGACGACTTCCCGCAGCCAAGGCTAACCGACGACATTCCGGACTCACGCCTCCTGCACGTCACTGCCCAACCGGCAGCTGTAATGTCTCCGTAGGACCACAAGAGATGGCGCTGTTAAAATAACATATTACACCTGAAGAGAGACGGAAATGTCGCTGTTAATTTGGCGAATTAAATCTGCTTTTCTTTAATTAATTAAATTCTCCCTCTAACATTTATCTTTATTATGCTTATTAAAATGAGTAAAGTGATTGGATTTGCAACAATAATATCAATTAAAATTAAGGATGATCTCGCTACTTACATATAAAATTGAACTATTTAAATAGTCTTATCCAAACATAATCATATGTGGAAAGCAAAAGGAAACAACCACGTGAAAATTCTATTCCTAGAAAAGTCTCTTATGGAGATCGCCTAAAGTCGATAACGGATATGGCACTTTAAGAAGAGGCACTCAAAGAAATCATTGTTAAAACTTGTGTTTTAGATTATCTCGAATATGTTGGAGTGAAGTGGGTGTAATCAATAAAAATATATTTTTGTATTAATGTATGTCTACGCAATTGTATCGTAGCTTGATTTATTAATTAAATAATAATTAATGGTTGTGGTCAGTTTGCTTCGTTTCGAAGTGTTTTACGGTTGGTCAAATATCATAGCAATGCGATATTTTGTTAAAATCGCAAAAATATACGAATTGTTTCGAATGCTAAGAATGCTTCGAATGCCTCGTTCACCAATCGAACTTCAAAGGCTAATATAACGAAATCCTTTGTTTGGTTTCGAGAGAAAATATCAAATTAGAAGGTCAAAATGTCTCATCTCAAATATCGCCAGAAGATCATTTTCAATTATTTTCTCAATGGAGGACACGAAGCGAAAGAGGGCTTTCTTCGTCGCAAAATGTGAAATTGAATGTTAAAATCGTCAGAGAAATAAGTCAGCATCCTGCGACGTGTAATTATTTTATTAAATTGGAAAAACTTTTTGGGAACAAATCGACCAATCTGACAGCTCTACTATATTTTTGACTTGCAATCAGATAAGTGGAAAGTTGGTCATTCATGCAGAATCACAACTAGGAAAATTTACAGATTTCCCTCCTTATTTATTATTTGTGAAATTGTAAAAACTTTCCGCGAAAAGTTTGTCAAGCTAATTTATTAGGGACGCAGCGTCTGAAATATGATTAATAGCCAGAGAAAAATATGAATATTTAATCATAATAATGGGAGTACATTCGAGACAAAATTTATGACAGCTCCAAGAATCTCTTAATTTGCGAAATTTATTTCGCATTAAAACACGACGCGAATTCAAAATTAAGAACAATTCGCAGGATGTTAACAAAATCACATTAACAAACAAATAGGCGTCTTAAAAATAATACTGTTCATCTTAAAGTCATTGAATATATAATATTATGACATATCACATGAAAGTTCGGAATTCTTAGATGAGAATTAAAACGCTTTACAAAACAATATATTCAATCAAAATCATCTCCATTAGCTTCGATAGTCTTTTTCCAACAAGAAAATAAACGATTGATTTCATTTTTATGAATGTCCGCACTTTCAGAAGCAATAAGCTCTTCGAATCCTTGAATTATATTGTCTCAGTTTTTGATTTTTTTATGTGATAAAAAAGAAGGAAATCTATTAAAGAAAGATCGTACAAATAAAGTGAATGTGGTAAAATCTCGTAATTTTATGTATTCAAATTGGAAATATTATCCACGATGTTTGCAGCCAAGCGTTCTCTCAAAACAGTATAAGCCCTTGCCCAGAAGGAGAGCTTTAGAATTGGCTGCCTAATATTCAGTTTCTGATGCATAATATCAGTTTCACGACAAAATGTTTCAGCTATATGATAGCTTATCTTGGTTCTAAGAAGAAATAATGTATTATACTCTTATTTGTTTATTCCGAAAGCTCATTGGGTCGTGTTTCAATTTGAACACATACAAAAAAGTAAGCGATTTTTTTATTGTCGTTCTTCTTCAGAAAGTTTGTTGGTGACCACATTTTTAAAGTACTCAAAGAAGCTACAAAGAGCCGAGGGCGGACGCTCTTGAGGCGGGGACGCTCTCGGAGGCAGAGTCCCCGGGTGGCTCCCCGCCCCCCAAGTGCTCATCAGGATGGCCGTGCTAGCACATGGGTCCGTTCTTCTATCGGACTGTGATGTTGCTGGACGAATGGATGGGAATAGACGGACGTCGAATACAAAATATGTACTCTCTTCTCTAAATTACTATTTATTCCAAACGAGAGAGTGAGAGATCTGGCTGCAGGGGGGACGACCTCCCGCAACCAAGGCTAACTGTGCACGCGCAAGAAGCGATCCGTCGGTATGCAGCTGTAATATCTCCGTAGGGCCACAAGAGATGGCGCTGTTAAAATAACACATCGCCCACGCTATACACTCATAAAATTAAATTCTTTTTTCAGTCAATAAGATCAATAGGAGTTCATATAAATGATACCCATTTGTTTCGTTGTAAATTTTATATTGACAGTTGAGCACGTTGACCGTGGCGCCAGTATTGCATCATATAGCCGCATTCGTTCGCATCACCGGATTACCGCATACATATTAACGCGTCAATCTCATTAGTCTGGCATGAAAATATTCTTATCCTCGACATATCCCACTCGTAAAAGTCCTTAATTACATTCCGCATTATGAGCGCACATGTCCCACACTTAAGCGGCGGCTGTTGCTTCGTCTGCTGCATAAAAGAGTGCTAAATAATTCATAAACGGTTCGAAACCACTGACTTATGCTCGCATAGATTGAGGCCATTGTGGAGGAATATTTGCGAGCACTTACGAGAGCTATCATAAAGGCGGCATCTGGTCTCTGAAAGGCCCATTTGAATTCTGCTCTTTGTATTTGGCACACTCCTCACCGTCGGCATCTGGCATATTAACCTTCTGGATCAGGGAACACAATAATTGATCACATGCTCAACCCTCGACGCCAAATTTTATTACCATAATTTTATTATTTTGACACGATTTGGCGGCGGGGTATGTGAGCGTCTTCGCTAATTACCACCCAGCTATCTAATGACGTGCCTAAAAAAGCATCTAAGGGTGCCACCATTTGTTTGCGTCAGCTTTGTTAGTTCTAAAGTATGACGTTGTTTGAATATCAAGCACTCAGCGAAATTATTTTTTAAAAATAGCATCCAAATATGATTTTCAGTTCTGACTAAAACAGCATCCATGTCACGTTTCTAAGAGCGGATTCAGTATAAAAACATTTTTTTATTTATTGAAATTCTCTATGAAATACACGAACAAGAGAGTATTGAGTGTCTATTTTTTTCATTTGAAAATTAATACAGTCAACTCTTCTATAGTGTCGAGATAGGGACCACGTTATAGAAAAAAAACGCTATAAAAAATTAGGCACCCATAAAAAATTTGGGATTAGATTTTTTCAATTGTATTTGTGATTTGAAGGAAATCAGCAAATCCAACACAATTTAAAATTGATAAATCTTTCCACACTTTCAATGTGGAATTGATCTCAGTGTAGAGTCCTCAGGCGGCGTCCTACTCCCACGCGCTCGTAGGGATGGCTGCGCTAAGGCACGAGTTCGTTACTCTTTCGGATCATGTTTGGCCGGACGGGTGTATAGGGGTGGACGGGCGTCGGACAAAAATACTCTTCTCTACGTAACTTTTTATTTAGCACGAAAGAGAGAGAGGTCTGACTGCGAGAAGGACGTCCTCCCGCAGCCAAGGCCAACCGACAACTCTTGCACAGCACATTGCACCTAAAGAGAGACGGAAGATGTCGCTGTTAATTTGGCGAATTAAATCTGCTCATACTAACAGCGCTATTGCATGAGGATGGTAAATCGATGGTATGGGATGAATAAAAGATGGTAAAAAGTGCGCTATGGGAGTGACCGCTATACAAAAAGACCGCCGCAACTGCTATAGCAAAAAGTAATTAGAAGGGTAAACTGTATTTTAAAATATTTTTCATCCCAATCTAATAAAAAAGTATCAAATCAATGCAAAAAATTACCTGACAACTATTTCATTATATTACTCATCTTATATATAAAAAATAATTCTTGTTTGTTCGTACGAAATGCGCTGCCATACCATTCATCGGATTGCAATAAAGCTTCGTCCACTTATTACTAAGAATTTCGCGAGTAACAAAGGCATAGTCTAATATATAAAAATCAATGTTTGTTTGTCTGTATTTAATGCGCTACCATACCGTTCATTCGATTGCGATAAAACTTTGCCAACTTTTTGTTTCCACTCTCTCAAATACTATAGGTATAGTACAATTAATTTACAATAGATCTTATATATATAAACCAATGTAAGTTTTGTTCATATTTATGATAAAATAAATATCATTTACACTTTTCATTATTTTTATCATTCCTAATTAAGCAGGATAACTATTTCAAATTTCAAACGATATTTTTAGAATGATTACTAAAGGCTCGCAAGACTTTGACAATATTTAAGAATTTAGATTTGACAATATTTAAGAATAGTCATAGAAAAAATGTTTGCAAAATAAAAAAAAACCAAGTTATATTATGGTTGAAAATATGTCCTATTTAAACAAAAAATATGAATGATTTTTGCATTGTTATATATATGTATTTTTGAAAAAAATTAGGTTTTAATTATTTTTCTGGGATTTATTAGGTTGGGGAGGGGGGGGGGTGAAGAAAATGAGAACTGACCCTTTCAAGACTGGACTCGATAGATATCAATAATCTTCTTTCTTTCGCTTGTTGCTATATTCCAGCTGGATTTGGTTGCGCTCAAAAAAAGGATCGTCATCAGAGTCTCGCAGCCGGGATCTCACTCTCTGTCCGAATTTAAAAATCTTGGATAAACCAATTATCTTGTATGGACCACGACCGACGGCTCTTTTTTGGAATAAAATCAACATCAATGTCTTGAGTAGACTTTCATTATCTTCCAATGAAAGTTAAGCCACAAAATCACCTTTTGATCATTCAATTAAATATTGAGTGAGTGGATCTAAATAAAACTCACGATTTTGATCAATGGCAGTATATAACGCTGTCGTATCACGCTTTAAGAACGTATTTTTAATAGTATCAGCTAATGCGAAAAATGTGTGATTTATTATTTGGGACGATCTCTGTGTATTTTTACCCTTTGACTCGGATGAAGCCTTTATGAAAAAATATGTTCAAAGCCATTTTGTGAAAATTTACAATTTAATTAAATTCGCAGAGAGTCTCTCTATCAGATATTGTAGTGGACTCGAATAATTTTCATTTCGTTTTAAATTAAAGTTCCATCACGAGGTCCTTCATCGCGGGGCCAGCAAGCGTTTACCAATAATTAACATCGGCCGAAGGGTTTAATTTATTAATGTATTGAAATTATTTTGGGCTTTGACTCGTCAGCCATGGTCGTCGCATTTTTCAGCAAGTTGAATTATTGTTCTTTTATATTGCGAAGTGGTTCGTCTCTGTAAAAGCACAAGTCAGCGTATTTTCTCTGGCAATATTGAGAAATATGTGTTTTATCGATATTAGAGCGTTCTTCAAACAGTACTCCGCCACAAAAGCGGAAAAGATAAGCTGAGAGACTTCATCGCCTCATTCTACGCCATTCTTATTTTTTCTTCCATCCTTTTAAGAGCGAGTGTCCTCTTTGTTCGCATTACTTTCACTGGGGAAAATTATCCTTCCCGAAGGAAATATATTTTCCGGGTTATCCCCGTTGAATAATTGAACCGGCGTCCGAAGCCTTCGTATTTTCTTCTGAACAATAATTTCTTAGCACATTACGCGAAAGCAACCTTTTGTGCAGAACTTTATGCCGCCCTCGGAAAAAATTGTCTCTTCCCTAAAATAATATAAAAGCATACATTTCATTCATTCTTTTCATGTGAAAGTTGTCATAATCACAAAAAAATATATATATTAAGGATATACATCTGAATCCAGCAGCATCATTAATGCTTAATGTCTCGTATTTATCTATTTATTTTTCCGCATATTTTTAATCAAGCTAAAAAACCTGATGATTGATATTACATTTGACCAACGCAAATCTTAAATCAGCAAACGATCATATGCATCATCCTGCTATCTTAAAGTTATTAGAATATTAGTTTCAGACACACAAAGGCATAATTTTCGATCATGCTCCGTGCATACATATTGGACAAATTTGCATCAATAAATTATGCTCGACAATAGTGATTGATGGCATGCAGACAACGGACAATAAATTCAAATCGCAATGCAGATTCAGCTAGTATATTATACACCTGATATATATGACACATAGATATATTATCTGATATTTGATATAACAATACTTTTTGTATTAAAAATGACCAATAAGTGCATAACTCAAATAACTGCACAGATACAGAGATACCGTATTTTTAAAATGATTTGATATTATGTCATAAATTGTACAAGGAGTTTATAATATGGGCATAGGAATAGTCGTACATGCCACAAAATTGGATTTCGATTAATTGAGTTACATGCTGACATTGGATGCATACATAGTAGTCTAAGCTCAAACGTTAGGCTTCTTTGGAAATATCAACAGATCAACATGATTGCGGTCTTTCAATGGGTTTAATGTCATTCAGGTCTAGGAGGACTGGATGAGATTTATTCAGTGACATCCTTGATATATGTTATGCTTTGAAAGACAAAATTATTCGTGGCGTGCATGTCCATGACCTCCCGGTTGAATCTTGTCGGCCCAACGCCAGAGATTTGATCACTAATAGAACGGGAGGCAACGACATTTTTTGGTGGGATAAGAGTGTCTTTTGTAACGTTTCACAAATAGTCCCTATGTCCTAAGTGTCAGGGTTGTCAAAATAGATTTCTTTTCAACACTTTGAAAAAATGAAAAAACACTTTTTATACTTATGGTGTTTTTATTAAATGTATTTACAAAATTTGTTCAAATTGGCCACCTCTGTTTCGAATGCATGCAAGACACCTTTTCCTTATTTCAACTGTAGTTGTTTGAAGTACGCTTGTTCTTTCAATTATGATTTCTTTTGTGGGCACCTCTGTCATGTAAAATAATTCTTTTGTACGTCCATAGACAAAGAAATCCCGCAATATCAGGTCTTAAGACCGTGCAAGCCGCAGAACAGAGCACGTCCCTAGGCA
The DNA here is from genome assembly GCA_008973525.1 of Stenopsyche tienmushanensis. Classification (NCBI taxonomy): domain Eukaryota; kingdom Metazoa; phylum Arthropoda; class Insecta; order Trichoptera; family Stenopsychidae; genus Stenopsyche; species Stenopsyche tienmushanensis. Next base: position 1,131,932 of record WACJ01000018.1, on the reverse strand, counting down.
AAGAAATCCAGTGGTGTCAGGTCTGAAGACCACTGGATGATTTTTTTCCTTGTAGGCATACCCTATTCCGTGGCTCGCACGGTCTCCATATCTGACACCACTGGATTTCTTTACCTGAAGACGTGCCCTATTCCGTGGCTCACACGGTGTCCATACCTGACACCACTGGATTTCATTGTATAGGAACGTGCAAACACTTCCGTAAAAGAAACGTAGTAAAAAAATCCCTTAACTCCCGAAAATATTTCGTCGGTTCATATACAAAACAACCTGTATAAACGTCTTATACCTGCAAGACTGAAACTATGTTGTAACTATCATAATAAAGATTATATGTACTTAATATTGCAATATTTCAATCAAGTTCTCACACTATAATTTTAGCCACTTTTTTTGAAGCCCAAGCCACTTTCTATCGAAAGTAGATGACGTTTATTTAACAATGATTAAGATAAACTACTTGTAAACAAACAATCAACTTTGTAGATTTTAACATTATGCCGGTATGTACAATTATTCAGGTTTCGAAAATTATTATTATTGTCCACTGAGTTATTAAAATTGTTTTATACCTTGAATTTCAAACGTATGACTTGATTAACACTATGTATGCGGGGCTAGTGTGACAACGCAGTGGTAGCAATATCATACAGTCACGCGTAACCATTTTTTTTCCATATTAACACATTGCGGTCCGTTCACGCGTAAACGCGTGTTTTCGCGTGTTTGTTATATGAACTTTTGACGTAAAAAAAAATATATCAACGCTATATTTTTTCTAGTTTCGGCGAGAGATGATCTTATATATATTTAAGACTTGACTAAAAAATTAAACTTATTAAAAAAAAATTTTTTTCACTGGAAAATTGAACGACTAAACATGTGATCTCCCATATTTGCCCAAATTCTGCGGCCCGTAATGTGTTAAAACATGTTTAATCAAAAAATATATATTATCACTATGACCTGCATCGCCAATATATTTTGCATATATTATATTAATCCTTACACGTTATATAAACTTTAAAATTCCAAATTTAAAAAAAACAATGTTTTACATAAAATATCTTCAGGAAGTTCCTTTTAAATAATGCAATATACCGCAATGCAAATTTTGGTTAGGACGTATATATACGTCCCGCCCACCTGATGTGAGTTCATATTTTTAATTTTTTTTAAAATATCTAAATAAATAAAAATAAATATTTTAAAACAGTTGTTGACATGTAGTTCTACCTCACAATCCGGACACCAGTATGTAGATTATTTCCCTTTTTTGTGATAAATTCGACATTTTCTAGATTTAGTTCCCTTTCATTTGTTCTTTGAAAATGCCTTTCAATTAAGCGTAAGGTTTAATGCTGTTTTTTGATGGCATAGGTTAGCTTTTTACTATGTTGTCTGAACTGAGCATCGATACGTTTTTTTTGTCCTTCCATTTTAAAACTATAAGTTTGCTTTTCAATCTTACCTTATGCTACTTTACCAATTTGCTACCTGTCTTAATTTTATGTCAAAACATGTTTCGACAACTCACACATACGTTAAACAAACAAAAAAGTTACACCTGTTTTAGGACAACATATATTTCGAGGACGTATATATACGTCCTAATTAATTTCGATGGAGTTTACGTTTGACGTATATATACGTCCCACCCACTTAACAGGCTAATGAAGTTGGAAATGCGTAATAAATGCTAATCAGATTTATGTATGGAAAAAAAATTCACACGTCTACTAATAATAAGTCGTGTTAAATACAAATATAAATAATTCATTGCCTTCTCCGGCATTCAGTGAGCGGCAACAAATGATAGTGATTCTCTGCTACCGCAAGCAATGTGTTAAGCAGAATATGTTGTATTTTATTATTAAGTATTGTGTGAAATATTAAATTATCCTTTAGGTTAAATATAATTCAAATATATAACCGATTGTTTTGTGAAAATCATTTGTATCAAGACAAGAAATAAAGGTGTTAGAATTCTGTGAAATATTCTTTATTAGTCCCAAATTAATACACATCTTTGGTAAATCTGTATATATATTGATCAACCCTCTTAAATAATAAATAATGCCTGATTGTTAATATTCAATTTCGTCTACCTGAAGGCTTAAACCACGTGTCGTATTCATTCACAGCCGTCCCAGATATGTAATATTACGTTTTACCATTTTCAGGGGTAGTGCAGTTATCGGTTTTATCCCTAGATTATAGTCTATTTTCATTAAGCTGCTAAGGTGAAAATTATTACCTGAGGGTATCCTTCTGGGAGATCCCACTCTCAGGTGTGTAATCTTACAAGAATTATTGTTGTAGGAACTTTGAACCGCCTTACATCCCAATGAGTCCTGTGATGAGTGATTTTTTGCGACTTCTGCTACAATAAGTTATTCCTACGGATTATGGAAGTCATCCGCCATGACAGTTGTATGAATTAATGATTACACAAAAGGCTTTCGTTCGGTTATATTTGTTTAAGGCTTTAATGGTCTACCGCTCCATTAGTTTTTGCCCTTGCCCGTTGAACGCTTCACAAAATTAAGGATACTGGGACCCCGACTTTAAGCCTCCATAATTAACAAAAAACAACCCCCAGCTCGATTCCCGACATAAGCCTCAGAAATAGTTAATCACGATCATTTCTATTAACGTTCCATTTGAGATCGCAGCCTCCATTAAATCATTTTAATTTAAATCGAGAAGGGGGCGGTCATTAAAGCTAATTTATGTTCGAGCCAAATTAAAAAATATTTTTTAATATTGCTTAAAGACACATTTTGCAATATACTGAGAGCCTTGGGCGTCGTAAAACTATGTTTATGACCTGCGGATGTTGTGCGGAATTTTTTGCGTCCTTTTACGTGAACCTCCATAAAGTTCTTGTTTGTATACATCAAAGTACCATTTTCAGACAACATTGACAGAATGTTGACATTTTAATCTCTTTCGGAAAGCCCTACATGTCCGAAAGTATTTAAGTGTATTGGAAATTTGTCGATGCTTTCAGTTTTTCTTTGTGGAAGAGCCAAAAATAAAAAGATCAATACATGAAATATATATCAAAATCCTTTTTGTTTTCAGATTTCGTTCCGCATTTAAAAGATCTCCTCGTTTACAACTTGTCATCTATAGCGAAATGGGAGAAGATTAAATCTGCCCAACTATATATCTTCAGAAGAAAACTCTTCCCTCAGAAAGGTCACTCGAGGAAGCGCCTTCTTCCTCCGCCTTTTAGAGTGAGGCTTTACCAACTTTTGACTGCACCTGCGTCTGTCCTACAACCTTCGTCAGCCGACAATTCAGCCGAGGAAAGCGTCAAGGAATTAAGCGACATCGAGAGATTGAAACTTCGCTCCTTGGACTCCATATCAGTAGCACAGGTTAGAAAAACATCATTAATTTAAATGATTTTTTAAAAAATATTTTATTTAAAAAACAATTAAATTGTTTCAGATAACTAAAGGGGGTTGGCACACTATCGACGTATCAATGGCACTCAAAGAAATGTTCAATTCGCCTAGTGGTTCAAACACTTTCATATTTGGAGTACGGTTTGAAGGCCCTAAAGGTATGTATAATGCATACTTCAATAATCAATCGATAGTTCAATCATTCACAACCATGTAGTCGAAAGATATGTACCATTTTCTTAAATACAAATGATATGATTGTACACATATTACAATATTGAATGTTTAAATTGGATTAAAGTCTATGAGGGATTTCCAATTTATAAACATGCCCTAAGAGTATCATAAAGAGAACAGACAGGCATTCATTCAGTAATAGACCAAAGGAAGTAATCATCCCAGAAATGGTGAAGAAAATCCACAAAATAGTATTGGATAACCGTCGACAGCAGAAATGGTAGGCTTTTAAAAAAAATCTGTATATCGCATATTGACTGAAAATTTGGTCGAGAGAAAGCTGTGCGCAAGATGGGTGCCGCGTTTGCTCACAATGGAACAAAAACAGCGTCGTGATGATGTTCCAATCGAGTGTTTGGCGATGATTCATAGCAACAAAGCCAAGTTTTCGCATCAATTCAGGATGACACACAGAGACAAATTTAACCTAAATTTAATATCCATGTCCACAAGGACACGCTCATTCTCAGCTTCGAGTAGTTATTTGTGCTCTGAGCCCAGGGAAGAAATTAGCTAGATCATAAATAATGCCGCAAAAAGCCCTAAAAGAGGACGGAGTCTGTGTGTCCAACCGGTCCGTTTTTCGGACCGCTGACATGACGAATGAGCACCTCGCGATCGGATGCCATGCCTGAACGTGTTTACAGAACGATTACGAATTATTATTAAAAAACGAAGTTAACGAAGAAAACTGATTGGATGCTGTCTTTATTTTATTGCGGGTTTATGTCGGTTGGGTCAGCCAAAAGTTTAAGTGATAACGAAGAAAAGAGGGATTATACAACTTAGTATATATATTATAAAAACGCACTGAGTTAATTAGTGTAGATTCATGTAAAGTAGAATGGTCCAGTAAAATAAAAACCATGTGACCCATTGCGCCCGTTGCGGGCGCCTCCTTTACTGCCATCTTGTTACGGCCCTGTTTAAGATAATAAGGGTATTGAGACTATAATATTTTTTAGATTTGCTATCCATGAATATTTATACACCCATACCATAGATAAGATGGGAAAAAGTTATTGGGGATATGTTAATGTATATTTAAAAAAAAAGGTTAATAAGATTGTCTTATCATTTTTTTCTAAATTATATTAGGTTGTCTTATAAGTTTCTTTCGCAAATGAACACAGATCTAATCATAGCCATGGTTGAAGAAAACCCGCGATATACTGTTCGCGAAATAGCTAACAAGTTATAAATTCCACGAACATCTGTCCATAATCATCTGACAAAATTGAGCTACATCAATCGTTCAAATGTGTGGCTTCCTCATGAACTGACTGACTTAAATAAACTTCAACGTATTTCAACATGCGATCTTCTTCTCCAACGACATAATAGCCAATATTTTTTGAAGAGACTTGTCACTGGAGATGAAAGTTGGATACTCTATGAGAATATCTAATGTAAACGGTCTCGGACCAAGGCTACAGAAGCTTTAACTGTAGCTAAACCTGGCCTATATCCAAAAAAAGTTTTGCTATGCATTTGGTGGGACTGGAAGGGGGTAGTTTATTATGAGCTACTTCAGCAAGATGAAACGATCAATTCAACAAAATATTGTTTCCAACTAGACAATCTAAAAGATGCAATTGCCAGAAAACGGCCAGAATTAGCGAACAGACGAGGCGTTGTTCTTCATCACGATAACACCAGGCCTCATGTGTCTAGAAATAAATGATTATAATTTGACTGGGATGTTTTACCTCATCCTCCATACTCTCCGGACATTGCCTCTTCAGGTTATTATTTATTTCTTTCATTGAAAAATTCTTTACGTGGTAAAAATTTTGATTCAAAAAATGATATAAAAATGTAACTTGATCAATATTTTGCCAACAAACCGGGGAAAATTTGGCAAGAAGGCATTATGATGCTTTCGGAGAGATGGAGAAAGGTAATAGAGCAGAATGGATCATATATTATTCAATAAATTTTGATGTGATACAAATTATTGTTTATTTATTTCTTAATATGAAAACGAAAGAAATTTGTGGGACACCCTAATACTTACTATCCTTGACTTTTGTATCTTATTGTAGATGTGTTAAAATGTATGTCTTTAATATTGTATTAATTTGTTTCGTATTTGATTACAGGTAAAGCAATCACACCACAGAGATTCCTTAAGGATCCCGATGCAAATAGTTCGTCTTCCTTCATATTGACATTCGCTGAAGAAGGCCATAGCAATGAAATTTCAGAAAATGATGCGCTCAATGCTGGATTAAATGAGACTCAAATAGAGATTATGACTGAGATATTGAAAAAATCCGCCGTGGTCACCAAAAGCAATTCAAAATCGAAAAAGAGGCCCAAGGCGGTGTACGAGAGCGAACAGCCCGACAAAGAAATAAAAAGACACTCTAAAAGAAAGATGAAAAAAGTTGAAAGCATCAATAGCGACGGGTACGGCGTCGATCAAATCAGACACGGTAGAAAATATTACGGAAACTCTGTCAAAGATTATCTCAAATACACGGACAACGAGGACGAACCGATACGCGAAAAGTACGAAAAGAAAAGCAATTATGGACATCGATTCTCGTTTGCGTCTCCCGGCAACGGAGACATTGTCGAGTTATTGGATTATGACAAAGTGAAGAAAGCCAAGGCGTTGAGAAGACACAATCATAAAACGATCAACAGTCTCAATCTGCGTTACGATACTGCAACAAAGAGCATCGTCCAAAAAAAGGCAGACAGGCCCGAATATGACGAAGAAATAAACGATGAACTAAACCGAGAAAACAAAACCAGGAGCGTTCGATCAGTGCATGACGAAGAATCGATCGATTACATGATTGAATTTTCGGGCAGAGGCAATGATATATCAACAACCGAGAGTAGTATCCCGAGCGGAAATGATAACAACCCCGACAAAGATTCTGATGATTGGGAAAAAGAAGACGACATGGGTGATCTCTCTTATTACGAACCGGAAGCCATCTCTCTTAGACATAAATACAAGAAGAAGAATGCCTCCAAGCAGAACAATAGCTTCAGTGAAATCAATAACGACGTCGACACGTTGGAGTACATCTTTAATGACAATTACAAGAAAGATCTAAAAACAGATATCCAGTTAAATTCTGAAATAGATACCGAAATAAAGCCTACACAGGAGAGAAAAGAACGACATAAGGGCGAAAAACGGAGACATAGATATCAAAAAATCGATGGATCACTTGTCAGCAAAAAGCAATCGAGGAACACAAAACACCAGGTATTTTTTGTTAATATTTTCCTAAAACACACAAAGTACTTTTCCACAGTTCAATGCGAACATTTTTGATTCGCAAAAATTCCTATATATTTGTATTCAAAACATCACACAAATACAAAAACATCGAAAACAAAAACTCTTCCTCAAAGTTTTCCAATCATAGATTAATCATGATATTCTTCGCTCTCCTGCATCATTTTCACATTTTTTACGCTTTTACAATTCGCAAAAATGAACTCATTATATTTTGATCAAACCAAAATATAACATCATGATTCATCTCATTTCATGCAATTGCAAAATTTCTAAATTAATTTATTTTTGATAAATAGAGACTGAGATTAAAGGGCGTACAAATATTCGGCCAATTTGAAGCAATCAACACTCTTTTGTCGGGTCCCTTAGTATTGTAATGCGGAATAATTAGTGTTGTGTATCATATTGCTTTAACCCTATAAATGCGGGCTGCGCAGATCTGCGATTCTCATCACTTAAACTTTATGCACAAAAAAAAATACGCTCTAGATGAGTATATTTCATGAAATTTGGCAGACAAGTGTATAATAAATGTCTTCATCTTAGAGACTACAATTATTTAAAAATATTAAAAAAATATATATTTGATGACTAGTTAAACAACAAAAAGTGTTGGTAAAAATACACATTTTTCTTCGATCGCTCACTATATTTTTATTTTCCAATATTTCTTCTTAAGTATAGTATAAGCCATAGACAATATTATAAAAAGTAAAAATATGTTTAATTTGTTTGCTACAAATCATTTGTTCAAGACTTAGGACTTTCGTGATGAAGAATGTCATCACTTGCGCACCGCCATACAAGGCTCCCCCCAATTCCACTACCATACTTTGTCAAACTTTAAAAAATATTTTTATATTCAATAAAGATCACCTGGTCTGCACATTAAATATCAAAATTCTATATTTAATACTTTTCACATAAAAAAATATATTAAAAATCCATCAACAATTCATTTTTGTGCATATTTTTTGTATATAAACTTTTTTGCATACCACAGAAGTTTTTTTTTAGGCAGCTTTTAGCAATCCCTTTTATGGAACCATTTTCAATCATTTTAACATGGTTTTAATGGCGTATATATGTTTTTAAAAATGTGGTCGCCAGCCACACCTCCTGAAGGATTCGAACTTTCGAAAAATTGAAATAATTTACAGTGAGTCTTTCTAATCATACAATACGAATAAATTTGTAAATATATTTGAACGATCATTCTTATTTTTTATATTATATTTATTAATCATTCTATTCATAAGTTGGTATGGTTAGACCAATTATGTATAAATCTTACCAAATCTCCCTGACTTTGTCCTTTTAAGGGAGTTAGATAATGATATTTCTTACGCTAACCTACATTTTTAATTAGCTATTAAATTATCACATCGATATTAAACCAAAAAAGGAGACTCAAATATTGTATCGTATTTTTCAAAATTTAGCTTAAAAATGTTTGACATATTTTGTTGCGCACTGTGCGTAATTTTGCTGGCAATAACAACAATCTTGCGAATCATCACCCGACTAAAGTGTGTTAAAATAATTATAATAGAATAGGGATTTGTCTTTAAATCTAATTATTTTATTATTATTCAAGAATAATGAAATTTATAGATGCGTTCGGGCAATATGCATGCATTAACTCGTTCCTCGCCCCATCCACCTTATACGGTGAACGTTTACTTCCTTCATATAAATACGATTTAACAAGTTATTTATTTTCTATTTAATGGAATTAGCACATGCAAATATAAAATAAACAGAACATAAAAAAATATGTTTAAATATAACAAATAAAAACATAAAATTAAAATAACTAAAATATACATATACGATGCATAAAATTATGTTTAAAGTTATCTATTCATTAAAACAATTTAAACACATATGAGGTGATTTTGAACAATTAGGACGATTCTTTTTCAGTGCGATTCTTTTTACTTTTTTTTCGCTTCTTGGTGACCGAGAATTGGTCAATCAGTCAAACATCCAATCCAGCGTCTCATTGTTACGCATTTCTACGATTTACAAATGTTAACTCTACGAATGTCTTTCTACAATGTCTTCCAGATTATAACTGTCTAAATATCTTTCGAGATCGACCTCGAAACTTGCATTTCTACCCTTGTCTGTTCGCACTTATCTTCACTTTGTTTTTGTTAATGTGACTGATGCCAGAGTTAACTTATCGATCTAAGATAAAACAACACCTGAGAGAAAATGCGCCATGTGTCGTCCATGTTTATCCCGTGCATTATAATATTGCATCGCTATTCTTTCTGTTTGCGCTCCGACTATCGAATTTGGGCCCCATGAGAAATAACACCGATTCGTGCAAGGCGACGAACGTATTAAATGCACGCGTATCTTGATGCTTCGCGTCTTGAGGCTTCATTTTAATACCTTCGGTAGTAAATTTTTTGAAAATTTCCGGTGAAACACAAGCGACGCATTTATAAATCGTTATAAGATCATGAATATTATGAAATAACCATCTCGGATAAACTGATTCAGCATTCAGTACCCACGAGCTCAAAACTTTGAATGAAGCGATACAAATACCCTTTCGTTGCGGATTATGAATGTACTTATTTTGAGGAATCTTCCACAAACTTCTTGAAGCCGCAGGACCCAAAAGAAGGAATTGTTAAGTACTTAAGTGGAATTATGACGAAACGAGTGGACTCCAGCGAAGGTGAGGGATCTTTTGTTTCGGACGAAAGCCGAGCAAAACCTGGATAGCATCACGGTGACGTCACTTTAAAGAGGATGACAAATTTTGAGGGGGGTTGCGTCGATTTTTTCGAGAGGCCTATTCAAAAGGTCCACTCGACTGTTTTTGTGAGCCCGTCTTGGATTAGAGCACTCGGGCATCATCCCGGATTTTATGGGATGCTCCAGAAAATAGTATATAATTTTAATTCGTTCGAATGAAGAGTCGCAGGATCCGAGTGGGCGTACTAATCAAACCGTCTTTTCGAGGGGTTGTTGAGTATTTTGAAGCGAACATATTAGGGGGCGGTTGAAGTTGAAAGTGTGACAAAATAAATCTCAGCAGAACTAATGGTCTCTGAAATTCGAAAAGTTTGCAAATCAAGCGCAAATTTTCGTACTCTCCCTACGAGCCATCTGGCGCCACTCCCTGCTCAGTAAATAGGACAAGATAAGGATTTTCATTGTGTCAGTGAAAGCCTTAAATATTTCTAGCAATTTATTTTCACAACTTTAATGTAGTGTAGATTGTTCCATTGATATGAAAAGGCTTGCTGTTTTCATCCCCCAAGCGAACCCCTTTTTTACAATGTCCCCATAGACAAAGCAAAAAGCTATACGGGATGCCTTAATAAATGATATACTATTTTCTAATAAATATCATAAATATATCAACGTTTTTATGTGATGCTCAGATCGCATGCTTCCAGAGAAAATATCACGTTTTATACTTGATTGTAAAATATGTCTAATAAATGTATAATATATCTATAATGAGCTTTAAATTAATCTTCTTCTTCTTATATCTTCTAATATATAAAAATGAATTTGGTTTTGTTCGTTCGAAATGCACTGCCATACCGTTCATCGGATTGCAATAAAACTTCGTCCACTTATTGCTACGGATTCCGCGAGTAACATAGGTATAGTCTAATATATAAAATTAATTTTTATTTGTTCGTATTTAATGCGCTGCCAAACCACTCATTCGATTGCCATAAAACTTTGCCAACTTATTGTTTGCACTTTCTTAAATAATATGAGTATAGTACAATTAAATTACAATAGATCTTTTATATATATAAAAATCAATGTTTGTATGTTTGTTCATATTTTTTATAATAAAGCCACATTTTATAACAAACGATATTTTTATAATTATTACTTCTGTGGCAGCAACGCGCCGAGTACTAGTAATAGATAAAAACTGTTCCATTTTATTTGAATAGCAAATAATTTCATTGAATCAAATCATTGTGTACTTTGATGTCCCGCACACACGTTCGCGAACACATGTTATTATGTTCATGGTCATAACCATGCATACGCTCACAATTACTCATTTATCCCCATACTAATTCATATCAATGTGTTTCATTACATCACTCTGTGCGTGTTTAAGGTTGAAATGATTCAGTCAAGAGCCTTGGAAAGATGCGTTCTTCCCGCCGACTCCCCAGTGGTCATGCTATTGAGATATTTCTCTCAAAGAAAAATAAAAATCTTGATCAAACAAATTGATTTTACATTACCGCCTGATCGTCTTCTCTCCTTCATCTGCGATCCGATTGCGAACGGACCCGTGTGCGATCATCTATTTTACATCGTACGTGTGGGGACGAGGTGTCCTAGCTTAAAACTTGAATAGTTTAAATTGTAAATGTAAACAAATTAAATCTATGTAACTAAAGCAAAATATCATAGGAGTAAACGAATTTGAGGCAGTTTAATAATTATTATATAATCATAGTCGTCTCTATAGAGCTATTATTTTCCGTATCATAATCATAAATATTTTGAAGTCAAAATAGCTTTGCTATAAAACAACACGAATTTCGAAGAAATTCGCCAAGCAGAATAAATATTTTCAGGAATCTTTTCGATGGGGAATACATTCTCTTCAGAAGACAAAGCCCCACTCGAACATTGTTATTATCAGACGAAATTGTTCAATTTTGCTCGAGTTAATAAATTACCTAGGGTAGTATCGATATTATACGCTAAAACTCAATACTTTTAATCAGGGATGTTATACAATAAAAGGATAATGGAAATTTTCAATTGTCTAAAATTTAATTAAACCTCCCTCGACTCTCTTTAATGGCATTCTTACAAGTTGTTCAGAAGTTTCGTGTCCGAGTTAATCGAAATGTTCTGATTGATGGAAGTGAATCGATTATGACTCTGCTTGTCAATTTTTTTTTCTTGGGTGATTTTGTGCATTTAGGGGATGAATGTGTGTTTCGTAAAAGAGGTTTCATTCGTATTTTAAATTCAAAGCATCCGAAGAGTTCTTCAATTGAATGAAAATGTTTTTTAATAGTTACCAAATGATAAAAGTATCCTAGAATGTGCTCAAAGAGTTTTATCTAAATATTTTCTTGTACTTTTTAAAGCTTTCGCTTCGTATCCAATAGTTTCAGGAGCGGTTTTCTGAAAGCTCAAAGGCTCTATAATACGTATCAAATTTTCGCTCCCCGCAACGTACGATTGCTTTACTTTCCGAGAGTAAAAATATCTTCGGCAACAAAGAGCCATAAAACTTTGGGGGAGGGCGTTTTAATTCGTATTATTGAAAAATTACTGAAAAATTTCTCCCGCGGCTCCTTATCGAGTTTTCTTTTTCAATGTTTACCGCCTGAAATACACACGCCTCAAATTGCCGCAAAAATAATCCTGAAATATGAATGTAAAAAATTACAGCCTGGCATCGCGCAATAATTTATGTTCTTAAGTTTTCGACTCATAAATTTCCCCGCCGAATCAATGAAGATTACTATTTACATAAGCCAGCCGAAAAAAAATATTATCGCCCAATTTGAATTTCCCGCCCTAATCGCCTGCGTAAAAAATATACGATCGCAACTTATTGAAAAGGATATTGAATCAGTTTTTATGTCCTGCCGAATCGTCGCAGTGTTATTCCTGATGAATTGGAACGGGGGGCCCTTTTCCGATTTTTAAAGTCGCTTTTTATGTCCTTCCGGATCGGAGGTGACAACGGCAGGAAATACTTTTTTCCGAGTCGGAAATTGAGCCGCATATCTCGGATCGCAATCACATGTGTTCCAGGATCGAACGACGTGCTAACCTGGATTTAATTTTATTGCATGCATAAAATCTGAAGAAGCGCTCGGATCCTTTACAATCGGCCATTGAGGCGAACGATATCCGTGTAAGTGTCGATCGTCCTGGAAGAATATACTGCGCCATAATGTTGCATTACTGGCGCCACCGTCTATGTGTCAGCTATGATATAAAGCAGCTATGAGCGTTCTCATGGAACCATATATATCAAATACCCTCCAAAGTATTAGGTTATCCCATAAGTTTCTTTACATCCGTCCATAATCATCTGACAAAATTGGGCTACATCAATCGTTCAGATGTGTGGCTTCCTCATGAACTGACCGACTCAAATAAACTTCAGCGTATTTCAACATGCGATCTTCTTCTCCAACGACATAATAGCCAACCTTTTTTGAAGAGACTTGTTACTGGAGATGAAAGTTGGATACTCTATGAGAATATCCAACGTAAACGGTCTTGGACTAAGGATACAGAAGCTTTAACTGTAAAGCTAAACCTGGCCTACATCCAAAAAATGTTTTGCTATGCATTTGGTGGGACTGGAAGGGGGTAGTTTATTATGAGCTACTTCAGCAAGGTAAAACGATCAATTCAACAAAATATTGTTTCCAACTAGAAAATCAAAAGGATCCAATTACCAGAAAACGGCCAGAATTAGCAAACAGGCGAGGCGTTGTTTTTCATCACGACAACGCCAGGCCTCATTTGTCTTTGCTCGTCAGAAATAAATTATTATCATTTGACTGGGATGTTTTACCTCATCCTCCATACTCTCCAGGCATTGCCCCTTCAGATTATCATTTATTTCTTTCATTGAAAAATTCTTTACGTGGTAAAATTTTTAATTCAAAAAATGATATAAAAATGTACCTTGATCAATATTTTGCCAACAAACCTGAGAAATTTTGGCAAGAAGGCATTGTGAGGCTTCTGGAGAGATCCAGAAAGGTAATAGAACAGAATGGATCATATATTATTCAATAAATTTTGATGTAATACAAATGATTGTTTATTTTTTTCTTAGTATGAAAACGAAAGAAACTTATGGAACACCCTAATATGTTTCTTAAATTTACGCCTATATATTTTTGCAGTAAGAATACGTATATTATTAATATAAAATATAACTTTTCTCCAATGGTCAAATATGGCCGTTCCTTCTATAAGTAGGGTTTCATAATAGACGAACTCTTACGTGGGTTCTTATGCTATCGGATTGCAGAAGCAAAAACCAAATTATCTACATAAAATGTAGATGATCAGGCACTAAAATAAAAGACGCTCTTCTTAACCAAGATCCATATTTACTTGGAGAGAGATCGCATCTACGAGACTACACAGTGCCGGAAGATCGCGTCTTCCCGCGGCAAAGACTATCGGTTGACTCTCTCTTCTGCCAAGCGCGCATTTTAACAATAAGTGATCGCTGTTAATCTAGTGAATTACATCTAAATTGATTCACATCGGGCTTAGGAATTAAAAGCCACAATCGATCAGGATATAATTTGCATGAAAAAAACGACTAAAGAAATTTAAAAAGTTATATCCGCGTTTGTTAAATTTGAAATGTTATAATTTTATAGTCTCAAAAATACACATATATATATTATACACAATAATTATTTTGGATGTGGTATGATTTGAAGCAAGTCGTTAGGCAGGGTGGGATTTTACAATTTTTGCACGCGAATTTTGATTCCTGCCTTTTTTTTGAAGCAAGAATCATAACGCATCTCTTCCTTTTTACATCAAAGACTTTTCTCAAATCAGTTAAGAAATGGCTGTTTTGTCCTTCTAAGCGAAAAGGTAAATCGCCACTCTTGTATTTTTTTGATTGTTTGGACAATGTATTTGAATCGCTTCTCGAATCACTGCCAACTGAAAATCACCAAATGTGATATGCGCAGTTCAATGTTTATTAATACAATTTAAAATTATCAAATCTGACGAATAATAAAAAAGCATAATTTACAATAACTTTCAACCGGCGTGTTCGTCTGACGTTAATGGGACTTAAAAGTCGCGACAGGAAATAAAGGGCTAAATAGCATCCCTTAATGACCCAAGTGCAGCCATAACAAGGGTGAACGCCACAAAGGCAATTATGTCTGCAACAGGCATTTGACATCAAACGAAACGAGGAAACGACGTTAATGGAAGCTGACGACTTGATCTAATTGTTGCTCTGGTCATAACCGCTACCCATAGCTACGTATCAAACTCCATATTGGCAACATTAACCATCACATATTCCACTATGCATCCAACATAATTCATTTTAAATCATCCCTAAGGTGAACTAAGTAGGTGAATAGTTATTATTAAAATTGAATCAAATGCACAATAAATAAAACTTGTATTTTCAGACTTTTCACGTGATTTTTCAATAGCATGTATATATTTAATCTAAAATTTATTTATAGAATTCTGAAGACGGGCTGGAAACAGAAGGCTGCCATTTGACTAAAATATACGTAAATTTCACCGATATCGGCATGGATGATATAATCGCACCCCCTGGATTTTTTTTTGGTTACTGTTCAGGAACATGCCCTCTTAAAAAAGTACGTATAAAAAAATATTTCTTTATATACTTGTAATTATACGTTAATTTTTTTCGTGTTCAAACGTGAACATCCGATTATAAATTTCACAAAAAAAGCTATGACTTACATAGAAAAAGTGAAGATGCGTTCCGTGGATTTTAAAAACCGCATAACTTTGAAACAGCTATATAAAACATATTTCCAAAATCGCATAAAAAAAGTTAATAAAAAAACAATAAGGCAATTAAAAAATAACATTTTTGGTAACATTTGAAGGACGTCTTGCATCATTGGTAAAATTTTAAGGATGTCTGACATCTGGCATCTCAAATTCTAGACACTCACCGGAGAAATACTAATTATTTTATTTACAGACTATCATCGCTGTATTGTTGATCATTTTCATTGCGATTTTCGATATGACTCAAAATCTAACTAGTAAAAATGTCACCATAATCCCTAACTCAAAAAAAATCACAAAATGGCGAGTGCTTTAAAAAAATTCAGTCAAGTCACAGTTTTAATTTTTTTTTTAAATAGTTAAAAAATAAATTTTGACATAAATCTGGTAGAAATAATAAAAGGTTGTATAGAAAAGATTCGTACACAGTTTGAAGTAAATTAATTAATTAAAACATGCAGTGTTGAAAAAATCAGTTTTGAGAAAAAGGTGTTAAAAGATTTCATTATGGTAGGAGCGGCCAAGTTGTCGCCTCACTAAAATAGCTATAACTCCGTAAGAAGTTGGAATTTTGGAAATTCCTTTGGAGAACGTATTTTTAATAGTCGAAACATTGGAAAAATGCAAAAAAACGAAATCATTTTTTTTTCAAAAATCTAAACCAGAGCGCATTTATAATTCAGCGATAGCAGATGCAATATGATTTGCACAGTTCCAAAATATATTTTTTTCCAAATTTCGGTTAGTGTTGATGATTTATTTTATATTTTATCCAAAATTTCTCGATACGTACTCTTTATGAAATAAAAAAAAAAATACTTCGAAAATATCGCATAACTTCGAAATCCCCCAAAAAAAAAGCCGGAATTCAAAAATGTGATCGCCAGCCACATGTCCTGTAGGATTCCAACCCGAGATGATTGAGTTACATTGATTTAATTTTTAATAAGAGTTAATTTTTATAATAAGAGTTCAGGATCGAACTACTATAAGCTTCAACTTTGCCCCGTGGTAGTATTTATCGTTACAATTAGGGAATCCAATGTAACGATAAATACTGTCCGTACATGTCCGGGATCCCGGACAGTTTAAGAATACTTAAGAATCCCGGGATTAGAAAACGTAATCTCGAAAATCCCGGGATTGAAATTTTTATCTAACAGAAATCGTACACCTCGCCAACACGATGAAGGCTACAAAATCGAGACATTCCCGACGAAATCTGGATGCTTGGAAACAGTGGCGTAATTACTAATTGGCGAACTTAGGCGATGCATAGGAGCAGTGACTGTCTAATCTATGTATACATATATAGCTTACATGCATGTTTTTCAAATTTTATAATAACCTTTCCCTACCGGTGATGTATTTACTACACCTCGACTCTAATAATGGGAATATCGATATGAAATATAATAGATACGGGGCTCAGAATTTTTGTATTCCTCCGTAATATAATTACGATTCACATCAAAGTATTACAGTATATAAGTATTCATCTGCAGCGACGGAAATAAATAATTTGTCGGGAAATCGGGAATTTTGCGATTTTTAGTCCGTGTGTCAGCAGTAAAGAATTTTATCAGTCACATTAATGGTGTTATACGAAAATGAGGGTTCACGCGGTTATCAACTCGAACTAGCATTTAAATATCTGATGACGATATCTCCAACGAGTGTGGAAGCTGAGCGTGCATTTTCTGCAGCAAGTTGTCTGACTTCCAAAATCAGATCCAGACTAAATGACGAAACACTAATGTTTAATGTTAATGTTACTTCGGGCATATTTTCAAAATAATATTTGAATTTTTTAGTATTTTATTTATCTATTTTTTAATTATATTTTTATCTTTTCTTAAATAAATAAAATTCTTTGGTCTTCAAGTGATTTTTTATATTGAACAAATGGACTTATTAGTAATTTTTGATCGAATTCATTAAGGTAATTTCTTAAAATATTGAAAATCCCAATCCCGGGATCCCGGGACTGGTCCCGGGATTGTCTAATGAAATCCCGAAATCGCGGGATCGAAATTTTGGCTCGGGATTGGATTCCCTAGTTACAATCAACCAGAAAGGTTTCTTGCACCAATACGTTCTTGTGATTCCAATTTTGTTGTAATTAAATCCGGTCCTGTTGCTTCATTTAATGTATGGATTAGCTCAATTTATTTTTTATGGTTTACCCAAATGTCTATGCTGTCCCTTCGCTTTGTTTGCATTTTTTGCGCTCGAAATTCGCCAGCACATTGCTGGCACTTTGTTTCTTTGAAACCGCATTCCACCATAGTTATAATCTCGTGATGGAACAATGCTCAGAATTTTGCTGGTGAACTTTTTTTTTGAAGGCATATACAAGTCAGATAGGTGGTCAGGGTAGGTATGTTGTTGACCACCCAGTACGTAATCTAGTCCATATAGAATACATTAGCCTTCTGGGAGTAAAAAAAACCACCCATAAACATGTCGTGCTGCTTTTTATCCCTTTTTACTAAATGATCCTACCTGGTGCATTCTTCTCTTTCTGCTTACAATGCGATATGCGGACATTGTGATTTATTATTAACAAGTGATTAAATCGACCCATTCAACGTTCGTGATACTTTAATCAGCCGTGAGAACTAAAATTTGAAACATCACAAGTATGTATTAACATATTTCTCTCGGGGAATCTAACTCTACTAACACGTTCCGTGCCGCGTCGCGTGTTTACGGTTGACGGGCGTTCCCCCGCCCCGTCGCATGATTGCAGTGGACGTTTTCTTCCTCCATTTAAATACGATTTAACAAGTTATATATTCTATTTAATGGAATTAGCACATGCAAATATAAAATAAACAGAATATAAAAAATATATGTTTATATATAACATGTAAAGACATAAAATTAAAATAACTAAAATATACATATACACCCATCTCTCGCTTAACACGGAAGATAGGTTCTGCTAGGATCGCCGTGCTAAGCGAAATCGTGTTAAGCGAGACTAACAAATGTAAGAAAAAGAGGGAATAGGTTTTTTTTAAAGATATTAAGAAAAAACAGGTAGGTGGAACTTATGAAAATTTATTGATATGTAATGATACGGATAAAATATATTATTCAGTGTCACTATCATTAGAGGATATTAATATTGACATTTTCTTTTTATTTATGGGCTGAATATCATTATCACTACTACTTTCAATTAAATTTTCTATTATACTCCGACGTCGTTTAAAAAAAACGGTCATTTGAAAAGTTGAAACACATTTTTTTTCACCGAAACTGAAACCGTGTTAAGCGAGTATCGTGTTAAGCAAGGGATGGGTGTACTATACATAAAATTATGTTTGAAGTAAAATATAACTTTATATTATGTTACCAACTATTAATTAAAATAATTCAAACATATATGGTGTGATTTTGGACAGTTAGAAAAATATCTTGCGACCTTTTTTACATTTTTTTTTTCGTTTCCTGGAGATCGACAATTTGTCAGTCAATCAAACAGTCTTCGAAACGAGAATCCAGTGTCTCACTGTTACGTATTTCTGCGATTTATAAATATTAACTTTACGAATATCTTTCTATAATGTATTCCAGATGACAACTGTCTAAATATCTTTTGAGATCAACCTCGAAACTTACATTCCTACCCTTGTCTGTTCGCACTTGCTTATCTTCACTTTTTTTTGTTAATTTGACTAATGGCGGAGTCAAGCTTATCGATTTGAGATAAAACAACACCTGAGAAAAGATGCGCCATATGTCGTCTATGTTTATTCCGTGCATGATAATATTGCATTGCTGTTCCTTCTTTTTACGCTCCGACTATCGAATTTGGGCCCCGTGAGAAACAACACCGATTCTAGCTTGGCACGGAACGTGTTAATACCCGTTCAATTGACGGGTAAAAGAAAATACGCAATTTCTTTTTAAAATAATAATAAATAATATGTCAGATAAATCAATAACTATACGAAATGAAGTATATTTTTAAAAAAACAATTTTACCTGAATGTAATTTTTACATACGAAGATAGAAACTGCAAGTTCAAGTGTATTATGCATATTTGTAAGACTTAAGCTAAATAAAGCATAACAAATATATCACCATCCCTTGTAATATAAGAAAAGAAATTAGCTAGATTTTGTAACTTAAAACTAAAAAAACTAGCTAAGGTAGCAGAATAAATGAGTAAGATAGATAAATATATAGTTTTTATGGGGGGGGGGGGGGGGGTTGAAGTCTAGACTCGTTCGCGACCTCATTTGGCGCGAGCCACCTATGTAAATTAGCTTCTGAGGAGGCTTCCGTAATCGTACAGATCATAGAAGGCCCGGGTACACCATAAAAGAGGACGGAGTAGTCACAAGGTCGTGCGTGTTCAACCGGTCTGCTTTTCGAACCGCTGACATGACGAATGAGCGTCTCGCGGTCGAACGCCATACCCGAACATGTCTACAGAACGATTACGAACTCTCATTACAAAACGAAGTCGCTAGAAAAAGACAGATCGGGTGGGTTGTTTAAAATTTATAATCGGTTGAAGATATTGTTGATTTTATTTTATTGCGGGCTTATGCTGGCTGGGTCGGCCTAATGTTTAAGCAATCACGAAGAAAAGAAGGACTAGACAACTTAGTATATATATTTAATAACTTTTTTATATTCTGCTTTGGATTTCGCTCAATTAGAGCCATCATCGTCAGAATCAATTTGATTTACCAATCTATAAAAGTTCAGTTCTGTATAAACAGAGCTAGCTTCACTTTTAAGCTAGTTTTTAGCTCAAAAATGAAACTTGTATTACCTTGTCTGACATCCCAGCTCGGAAATTAGCCTCGTGTGTACCAGACATTAAAAACCAAGTGTTTAGAATTTTCTACCAATATATGCTTTAGTTTTTAAATTAGAATAAAGAACTTTCAATAATGCATAAACAATGTAGTAAACTGATACTTATGCAAAAATGGGTGAGCTGTTATCGGTGGTTTGACAGCTAAACAAATGATCGGAGAATGAAATGATCTGGAGAAATTTAAAAAATGAGGTTTAATATTACTATGATTTAGAAATAGTACAAATTCGCTCTAATGTATTAAAATATATTGTATATAATAATATGATTTAAATTATATATAATTTAATAATGTAATTTGTTTGTTATGCATCAAGGATGAAAGAGAAAGCTGCGTAAGAATCAACATATTTCAATTAATTAAATTAAAATCAGAATTAGTTTCTTCAATTAATTTTTCTCATTGTTAAACTAAATGATTAAATTATATTTTCAGAATCAAGGTGCAAACTACTCAACCATGGTAAATTGGCTACACTCTTACATGCCTAGCAAAATACCCAACATAAATTGCTGCATCCCGAGCAACACTACGGCACTTACGATTCTCTTTTTTCGTCCATCTGACGACAATGTAGTTTTGAGAACATACAAAGACATTTCAGCCGTGAGTTGCAAATGTCGATAAAAGTAGTAAAACTGAAACTGAATTAATAGTTACATTTTAACATTGAAAATAATGTGAATACATTTATACACAGATTGAACAACATTCGACGAGAACCTTCTCGTGTAATGTTTTGCATAGCAATCTAAATACTCAATCAACCGTTAAAATGTAATTTTTAAACTTTCTTAGTTGATAACGACTTCATTTTTTGTCATTGTATACACCGCAATTGCATTGGTGAAATATTCATGTTAGAGGTTTGAGAGTTCTGTAATATTTTTATAAATTTTATTAGAATACAATTATTATCTTGCAAATGAAATTTAGTAATATAAGTGTGTTATTAGACTGAGAGTTGTATTCCAAAGAATTTTAATGTTAACATATGAAGCTTATGCAATGCGGAATACTAGATTTCAAGCAAAAAATCTATCGATCAGTTTAATGAAAACAAAATTGATTCACGAGGCCCTAATACCTAGCCGTATCGTTTTTTTTTATGTACAGAACTTTGCAAATCAAAGATAATGTTCCGATTATGTTTGAAATTATTTTATCAATACGACTTCATAAGTGTTTATTCAATAAAATAATCTTGGTTAGTCATTATGAATTGATTGCATAAGTTGAAAATCGTTCTAACGTTAGGAAATCGTTTCATTTTCATAGCTGATAAATGTAAATGTCATAGATATTTAAAAAGAAAGGGTATCTTTAGATGTGGCATTACTAATATGGAATGCAATTTGTTCGTACATATTTGATATGTGAATGTGGATGCCTTATTATAATGAGATTAAGGTGGTCTGGCACCCTTCAATATACAAGCGCAGATGGATCGACATAACGAGTTGAAGTTGTACATACGAATAAGCATAAGTTTTTCTTTGAATAAAGCGATCGATTCCCTTTTTTACACTCTAAGATAATCAATATCGCTTGACTTTTGCTTCTGACGATTATTTAACGTTACCAAATTTGATCTCAATCCCACTACAATGTATATAAATATAATAGAAAATGCACAAATCCAATAAATTTCCATATGCAACATACATCGGATACTTGTTAGTTTTGAATTTTCAATTGATGTAAATATTGCCAAGTAATTTCTGCCTACAAAGCATCTTTAAATACGTATAAATTAAGTGAAAATCATCAACATTGCACGAATAGTGTTTGAATTAATCATCTATGCAATTTATTCAGAATTTATATTTGAAATGCTGAAGAACAAATACACAATTATCGGATCAAATAGTATTTGTAAATGCAGTTTAGCTTGGATTCTTTATTTTAGGGACCACACATGCACATGTTGGTTACTAGCAGATTTTAAAAAGTACGCATGTCTCAACATATCAGATGATGTTGACTAAAATCCGTTAGTAATGGAACGATTCCCATGTATTTAGTGTTAAGAAAATCAATAATGATGTTAATTTTTATCCCATCGTATTATAATATGTAAATGAAATATAATAAACAGTTAGTAATTTTACTATTCTATTATTTCCAACCATTGATACAGTAAGACCCCGTTTAACATTACTTCAGTATTGGAATTCCCTGAAATTGCATATGATTTGGTCGCAGTGCGTTTGATATGATTACGGTACAAACGTGTGTTCACTCCATTACACTATTGAAGCGTTAAGCAGGATCTTACTGTGATATCCAAATATGTAAATAATACTAAGGAGCGGTTCAATAGCAGACAAGCAAGAAGCCTACATAGTTATAATCACGATCCTTAGTTATGAGGAAACGGCTAAAAAGAATAATAAATATTATATGTAAACGCTTAATAATCATTTGAAAAGAAACGTAGTACATGGTTTATAGCTTCAGGTCACGTGTAGCGTGAGCCGAATAGCTGGGAAAAACATATGCATACTTCATCTCGTCTCGAAGACTGACTTAACCACCATATTGCGCCCGCATCCTTTCTCTCCCCTTCCACCAATATGCGCCAACATTTTTGCATCCATACCATAGTTTAACTATGTCTATGTTATTCCCGCAATTGTAAACAGTATGTTGACAGAGTTTTATTACAATCTGATGAATGGTATGGCAGCACATTAAATACGAACAAACAAACATTGATTTTTATATATTAGACTATGCCTATGTTACTTGCACAATCCTTAAGTGGACGAAGTTTTAGCAATAAGTGGAAAACACCTTTGTAGATTTTAATTTAATGTTGAAAGATTGATATACTGTAGCTTCCTGATTTACATTGTATAAACACACTGAAATTAAAATTAGCTTTGTAGAAATGGATACAAAATTTCAGTTGTTGCATCCCGATTTATTATAAATTGACTGGAAGAAAGATTACAATTTTATAAAAAGGTTTTTAATCCATTTGCACCAAAATAGTACACTGCTTTCTTTTTTTAACAAAACACATGCCTAAATAAAGCAGAACAAATAGTCTACATACTTATTTTTATGAAAATTAGCGATATTTGTAATAGATATGTTAATAATAAAAGATTTAATTTTAATCCAATATCTTTAATTGTCAAAATAAGTATATTTCTAATTGATGATTACAAAAGAACTTATTAAATATCACAATAATAATTAGAATGGTCCTTAACACTTTGAGAACCGCGCTTTTTGGTGTGAAAATGCTGTGGGGGCCGCTCGTTTTAGGCAAATTTCGCAAGAAATCAAGACCTTTATAATAATTTACATATCTTTTTAACCTATGAGTGTATATACGTAAAATTTTCAGGTTATGTTCTACATAATCAAAGGTATAGATATGTGATCTTCATTTTACAACTTTCAAGCAGTGGTTCTCAAACCAACGAAATACATTTTTTTTCTTTCTATAAATACTACTTGTTATTTATATTTCATTTAAAATTTATTTACTACATGAGGGTGATAATACTTCGCAATTTTATGGAAGGACCGCCACTGGATATGTATATATCCTTTACTTCAGGATCGTCCAACCTTTTTTGTCTTGGGAGCTACTTTTCAATTTAAAATTGTCTTAGGATCGACTTCTAATATGATTCTTATAGGAAATTTATTTTCTTTCTTCAACCTTAAAACTCAAATTTATATACCCTTTATATCTGTAGAGACATCTGTCAACGAATAGTGAAATATTAGTGTCGGTAACATTTTTTTTTATGATGTTGTAGGCCTACGTTTTTACGCCAAATGGCGTCAGCGGTTCATAACGGTTGGGGAATTTTTACGCCAAAAGGCGTCAGCGGGTCTCAAAGTGTTAATGGTCCATATTTAATTTCAACCTGATACAAATGTTTAAATGAATTGTTTCATAAAATTAAAAAAGGCCAGTTCATCTATCAGGAATGTTCTAAATACCCAAAAAATCTAAACAAGAAAAACAGCTCGTTTTCAAAATAATCTGTTTATGACCACATAACATAATGTTGTGAACGCAGATTAATATTAAACTACTGTTATCATGCACTTAAACAATGTCTGAAAATCTAGATGATTTTAAAACATATAAATATTATTCTATGCCCATTATACAATAAAAATATTTTTGAAACGTAACTTTCAAGCTGAAAATATATTATGCTATTACTATAAATGTTACAAATAATAGTTGGCGTATTCCAAGTATAGCAGCTTCGATGGCAAAATAATTGTTTAGATATCTGGTTTGAGATCGGCAAGAAGAACCTTTTCGCCGGGTTTGAATGCAGGCATACCCAAATAAGGACAGGCGGCACAACGGAATGCATCTCCCAAATAGCACTGAAATAAAATAAATAAATATAAATAAACATTTTTCCATTTAAAAAAACACATTAAAATGTTGTATGTTGTGTTAAAGATATCAACACCGTCATAATGCATTACTGAAGCCTAAATTCAAGCATCATCATGAGTCATCAATATAAACAAATCATTGATAACGATTCAATCGTATTCAACTGTTTTTCAATACCAAAGATGGTTTAAAGTTTAAACAATTTAAAAGTGAAAATTTTAGTTTAGAAAATAAAGTCCGAAGTAAGAAAAAGGTTAAAGTGGATGACAATATCCTGCGTGCTGAAACTGAATCAAATCTAACATAGACTATACGAGAATTAACAGACAAGTTCGGACACTTCCGGAAAAGCATTCAAATACATTTGAAAAAAATAGATAAGACCTCATCTATCATGATTTAATTGATAAAAAAGAAGAAACAACTGTTTTTACACTATTTTGTGACTGGAGATGAAAAGGGTGTTGTACTTAAATCAAAAATGCAAAAGACAATGACTTTTAAAGGGGCAGGTAAATAAACCGACCCCTCTACCAGGTCTAACAATAAAAATAGCTCTTTTAAATGTATAGTGGGACTCCAAAGGGGTAATCTACCATGAAGTCCCTCCATATGGTCAAACCATAACGAGGGAGATTTATTGTTCAAAATTAGAAAGTTTGAAAGTGGCGTTGAGTACAAATAGTCCAGGTATAGTCAACCAAACAAAAGGACCTTAGTTGAATATCATTATTTTAGGTGGAGGCACAAATAAAGGACAAAGTCATCGTCCTGGTGACTAAATCCCTCTGATATCGAGAATATTTTACAAAATAAAGATGATTATACTCCAGGCGGTATTTTATGGCATTCTAAACAAGGCTTATGTTAACTCCTACATAATTTACTGTCAAAATATGATTGAAAAGAATGAAAAATCAGTTATTACAAAAAAATACATAAAAAAGTTGAGTTCTATATTATCATTACTTTGGATGGAAAAGAGATTAGCTGCACTAACTTCGAAGTGTAATTTACACCAAAATATAACAGATTTGTTGCCAAAACCCTCCGAAAAATATTCTGAAAGTATCAATCATCAACAGAAAGTTAAAAAACGTCGACATTGTTCCAATATTCGGTGAACATAAGTTTAATGTCTGTCGATCTTCTTATTAGTTCCTAAATCCATACAAAAAGACCGTTATTTATAAATGTATGTGATAAAAACGATAATAATTAATCATTAGAATTTAGATTTATTAAGAAAAACATATATTTGGATAGTAGTTTGCGATAAGATATGTTGTCTATGGTTAAAGGAATTCAGTTGGCGAACGATTCCACATAGTCTACAAATACGTGGTGATCTCCACCACGACACTGTACTCCCACATTTTTTGAGAGAATAGTTTGATCGTAAATAGTTGATCCACAGTAGATCTGCCGGGTCTGAAACCACACTGGTATTCTTCGAGAAGTTCCTCCACGATGAGCAACAGCCGTCCGATGAGAGTCCTTGTGAAAAATTTAAATGCTATATTTAAAAGGGATATACCCCTGTAATTATCGGATATCATCCCAGATGAAATTCTTTTAATTCATAAGCCATCTGGTCGTGGACTTCAGGGATATGCCTCTGTGTTTTTGTAGACTTTTGCAAAGCATTGCGACCATGACTGCTCAGGACGTGATGCGCCTCGAGAGGTTTGAGAGGAAAGTTTTGAGAATATTTTTCAAACCTCTCCGGGGAAACTTCAGGTACTGAAATCATAAGGTCTAATTGTGAAGTCTTGCTTGCCCCGAGCCATCTTGGACTTCCAACCGAGCGGCAGTAGACCCGTCGGAAGACCTCGGCTACGCTGGGCTAGTCAAATAGAAAAAGACGCCGCACATCTGGGCCTGGGTAATTAGAGGGAGGAGGTTCAGGACAGACGAAAATGGCGACAAGTGTTGTCGGTGGCCGGGGCTCTCTCATTGAGCTATAGGCGCTACCACAAGACGAAGAAGAAACGATTCCACATCCACCTTATTCCCCTAACCGTATTCCTTCCAACACTACATTTTGTTTAGATCGATGCAACATTATTTATCGGGAAAAAAAAAATCATAAACTCAATTGAAACATATTTTATATCAAAATCCGTTGAATTTTATTCTTCCGGAATAAAAAAAAATTCAACAGATGGGAAAAGGTTGCATCTATTGAAGAAGAATACATTGTATCGATAAAATGTTTTAATATTTTTTTTGTTCGAATTTAACTCTCATTTAAAAAACGATATTCCTAACGGGACAATCTAATATATATCCAACCAACCTAACCACATAAATTTTTGGTATTGATAGTAGACCCTACAAAATATGTTGTGGCAAATTTTGTTTTTACAAATCAATTGTAATCAATTTTTAAACATGGCGTATGCGAAATTTATGTCAAGGTAATTTTTTAAACATTATTTCATAGACGGTATGAGTCAACATTCTAGAGGTCATGAATGTAAAATATTACTAGAGTGAAAGACTTTGAAGGTTACAAGCGGTAAACGGCAAAACTAATCCTTGAAAAATGAGGTGCATATACCGAGTCTATCAATAAGGATGCTCGATTTTTAAATGTAAATAAAACCAATTATGTATGAGATCCACTCAATCATATTTTATTTTAAATAATTTATTGTGTTTTATGGAATATAACGTCATTGAAATGTCCACCGTGGCATTGCTTGGAGACGTGTATTCAAGATGATCATATAAATCTGACTGATTTTTCTGGAATTGTTTGCAATTTATACACATAGACCTGGGTTTTAAGATAGCCTCTAAGGAAGAAGTCTGAAAGCGTTAAATTGCATGATCTCAGTGACCAGTTCATGTCGTCTTTTACTTTAAGCTCCTAAATCAGTTTTCCCGTTTTTCATCAGACCCAAATTTTCAACAAATTTAACAAATTAACAAATTTCAAGCGTCCCTATTGAAAGACCTTCTTATTAAATCAGCATACACTATAATTTTTTTGTCAGGAATAATTAATATGATATAGTAAGTAAACTTACACTGCCACATGAAGATTTAGGTTGTTCTTTTACTTCACCTCTTAATTCTTCTGCTAGACCGCATGAACAATCGGCACACGCTTTACGTTGTCCAGTAGTACCGCATACTACGGATATAAAATAATTAAGTTTGTATGCATTTATTATAAGAAAATAAACAATCAAATAAATGAATGACCTTTGAGTGGTACCGGTTCAGGTTTTTTTAAATCGTTTTCATCTAGCAACTGGTCTGAATTTATTATATCATCTGTGTCCATATTCCAAGCTGATTCCACAGCAGGGTCAAATTTCCATACTTTCTTATTGAGCTTCATAGATGAGCCGATCTTTAAAACAACAATAAATAAAGAGAAAACAATAACAGTTAAAATAGGAGAGAAATGTATTTAACAATTGTTATTGAGATTCAATCACTCACTTCAAAATTTGGTTTATTACAAACTATATTATCTCCGTCTACAGTTACATCAGTAAATCCATTAAGTTTCAGTTGAGAAATTATTGCATCAGACTTGTCACGTAAAATTAATTGGCCTCCAGGTTTCAGTACACCTAATATTATAGATAAATAGTTATCTGTATGGACAACACTATACGGTGAAATGACGTTGGATAGGACCATATCAAATGATGACGGTGCATGAGAATCTAAAAAAAAAATTGTATGTTTATTATCAAATAGAATATTAGCTCTATGCAATGTTTTATGAGCCATTTGATATAAGACTTGTCAAATATTCTAACCTAAAATATAGTTCATACAAAACTTATAATCTTGATGAACAAACTTTAACATTTAAAACTTAATTTGATATAAATAAGACCAATCAACAAACCTTTAGAAATCATCTCCGAATTTTCTAAAAAGAGATTTCCATCTCCAGCAGCGCACTTTGCTTGATTTACAAAATTCTTTAATATTTCCGATTGGCACTGACTCCATACTGCTAAGACTTTTTTTCCTTCGACGATCTTATCCATATTTAATTTGTTATTTGACTTCAAAAACAACGACTGCAGAATACACCTTTCAAGTCACACGAGCGAACTCAATCGACTGTCATATAGACGTAACAACATTTATAACAGCCATCAATTCTGAAAATAATTAGGCCTGTAAAACGCAATTAAATATATTTTTGCGAATGATTTAAATTTAAAATGATTTTCCATTTTGTTTTATATTGAAAAAATATATTTTTTTAATTTGATTAATAAATATTTTTATCCTTTAAAACTTAAATTATTGCTAAATATATATATATATATATATATTGAAAATGGACCCGACGAGTGGTCCGAAATATCGGATAAGGTAAAAAATTCGTTTTTTAATTTTTTACCAAAAACCTTAACGCGATCGAACACCCGGCTATTTATTAATATTTTAATAATTTAAATATGACTCGCGTAAATCTGAAAAACTCTAATATATATATATATATATATATAATGTTTTATATAAATAAATATATACATATTTATTTAAATGGAACGGATAATAAATGCACATTTCTTTGAAAATGGATATGGCCGGAATAATAAGGTACGTGGTAGTCAATATTCGTATCTAGTGAGGGAGACGTGGTTATTTGCACGTATTGTAGTAAATACGCCAATAAAAATGTATATTTGACATCCATCTCGGGGCAACATGTTGAGATGCCATATTTTGGCTTCTGCAGCCGGAGTATTTGCAGCATCAGCGGGAACATTCGGGAAACTCTCTGGAGAATACACGGTATTGTTTTGACATTTTTATATATTTTTTTAAATTGGTCTTAAAATATTGTTCTTATGGCTATGTATATGCTGTAGTTCGAATTTAAAATTTATATTCAACTCCATTTTTTAAAATATATTACGCAGTAAAATTAGGCTATTATAAATTAAATATTATTTTTAGACAAATATTTTATGGACTATAATTTTAATTGCGTTGATGATAATATGTAACATTATGATGTGGAATTTGTTTACTCAAGCTTTGAGTCTTTCAAAGACGTCAATTGGCCCTACTATGGTTTCAGCAGCCAGTAATTACATAGTTTCTGTAAGTATTTTTTATATTGTATTTTATAAAAGTATTTCTTTAAAGTTTGTCAAATAATATTCATTTTTCAACATATTCATAACAAAACATTAATATAACTTTTTTTATTTTCTTCCAGGGCATTGTAGGAATAACTGTTTTTGAAGAAAGGACGTCTTTGTTATGGTGGTCCGGAATCGGAATGGTATTAATAGGTCTTATGTTTATTGTAAAAGCTAACAAAGAACATAATATAATCGAGGTAAAACACGATAAATTACAATAATTTTTCCACTACATAAGAACATTATTTTTATAAGCGGTTTATAATACATATGAATAATTTTGGATCAATTCAATCTGTTTCCTATGTTTTTATTTGCATATTATTAGAGTGTTATGAATCACGAAAGGACTGATCATAGTTATTTGAATTTATTGGCTTGAAAATTGAATAATTAATTATTCATTTGTTTCATTTATTAGCTGTAATTTTCTTTGGGCACAGGCACGTATTTATCGAGTCCTAAATTTATATCAATATTTTCAATTCCTACTACATAATGCATGAAACAATCGATTAATCCAGCATTGGAAGGATCAGAAGTCGATTTCGTGTCGAAGTCGAAGGAGCAGCCGCAGTGCTTTTTTAGCATGTTAACAGGATTGTACCGAAATATTTAGTCAAATTACCGTATAAAAATTATTTGTATAAATTAATTTATTGCATTTGATTAAAATAAATAAACACAAATAATTAATGAAAAACATTTATATAATTTATATTTCCACGGCAATCATTTAAAATTATATACAACAAAAGTACCGTTCCAATAATGATTTTAAATTCCATGTATTACATTGGCGGGAAAGTCCTGTCGTATTTTTTAATGAAACAACTATAATAATTTTTATGAGTTTTATTTTTAGTTAATCAATAATATATTGTCCATTATTATCAACCACTCTTTGCCATCTCTCGGGCAACCTATCGATCCCCCTACCATAGAAATTTTCATCCTTGGAGTCAAAATAGTTATCAACTGCTTTGGAGACAGCTTCAAAGGAAATGAATTTTTTTCCTGTCAGATAATTCTGAAGAGATCGAAATAGATAATAATCTGACGGAACAATATCAGGAGAATACGTTGGGTGACTAAGAATTTCCCATCCAAATTCATTTAATTTTTTTTGAGTCATCAATGCAGTGTGTGGTCTAGCGTTATCCTGATGGAAGACAATTCCTTTTCTATTGGCCAAAATCGGTCGTTTTTCTTTGATAGCCGCATTCATTTTTCAAGCTGATTACAGTAGACACTCGCATTGATGGTTTGCCCCTGTTTGAGTAGCTCGTAGTAAATTGGACTTCTTCTATCCCACCATAAACAAAGCATAGCTTTTCTTTGATGAGAATCTGGTTTTGGAGTAGTTTTGGCGGATGTTCCAGGTTTGCAATAAACTTTTTTCCTCTTAACATTTTCGTAGAGTATCCACTTTTCATCTCCTGTAATGATTTTGTCTAAAAACGGTTCCACACTGTTTCTAATAAGAAGAGACGAACAGATTCTCATACGATCTCATAGGTTTTTTCGGTCAAATCGTGTGGAACCCAAATACTCTGCTTCAAGATAAATCCAAGTTGTTTTATGTGGTCTTCAACAGTAGAATGGTGAACACTGAACTCCTTTGATATTCTCTAGTAGTCAGATGTGTGTTAGTCTCCAGCATTGACCGCAAAATTCCATTATCGACCTTGGATGGCCTTCCAGATCGAAGATCTTCTTTGAGCGTGAAATCCCCGGAACGAAATTTGGCAAACTATCTTTGATAGGTTCGAATATTAACCACTTGACTTCCAAACGTGTCACAAATGTTTTTACATGCAATCGATGCGTTGCTTCCTCTCTGGAACTTGTACAAAATGCAATGTCGTAAATGCACTTTATCCACTGCCATCTTGATGGGTCTGTACTTCTCAAGTAACTGACGAAAAAAATTGAAATTGGTTCCGTTATATCCCACAAGCCATGCGCTAAACAATAAGACCCTATATGACTCATTTTACCTGCTCGTTTTTCTCTTACAGTCAAAAACACTTCAAACGCAGTAAATGCGACAGAACTTTCCCGCCAATGTAATAAATATAATTCAATGATGCTATCATGAGGCTAAAGAATTGAATTTTTTAGCATAGAAAATACCAGACTAAATGTTACTATTAACAAATTCTATTGGCAAATTTGTGCTTCTGTCCCTACCGCTCATTAGTAGACGTTTGAAAATATTTTGAGTGTAATCACTGGATGCAAAATTCAATTCAATTTCCTCGCTCATATCCTATAGAATGCTATTAAAAATAATCAATTATATTTCTTTCATTTTATAAATCCTGTTAAAAGCATGTTGTCTTATAAAAACAACACGCTTTTAACAAAGTTTCATACCATTTTGGACTAGAGTTATCGACGTGTCTCGCAGATGACTCTGTAAAGAAGTAAATATAGCAATTCCTATAACTATGATCTCAAAATGTTTTAAATGCATTCAATTCATTTCATGTTAATATTTCATCAATAAGGGTATTTTTTTAAAAATAAACGTATATTAAAAATCGCCTAATTAAAAAACTGACCGATCAAACGTGCAAAACTTAGAGGACTTCATGATCTCATAAAAATATTCAAATGAATGAATAGAAGGTTTTCATTGAAGAATGAAGATCTACTACTAAATATCCATTAGAAAACAGATTGACAGTCATGAAGGAGAGTTCAGTTTCGTGGAGCAAAAAAAGAACGTGGCGGCGGGCAAACTCTAACAAACTGATGGACTCACATCCAAATCTTATGCAAAATAATTCTATTCACCAGTATTATTTTTACGCTTATAAATTTATTATGACACTACAAGTGATTCTATCCATATAAAAAAAATGGATGAGACTCTCACACGGTTTTGCAATGTTTTTTCCCATTTGTTAACGCGAAATTGTTAGCTAAAAGATGAAGCTGACTTTGTGTAATATATAATAAAATGGGCAAGCTACAGGCTTAGTAGTTACTTTATGCTACGTATAAACACAAACATAGACAGCGCGGCGCATGCGCGTATCGTGTCTGTGATGTATTCGACGAAGTACAAACGATTCTCCCTCTCTATAAAATTTTCGCTTCGAAATGCAAACCCACGCAAAAAGAAGGATCAGGTGAACTTTCACATTTGTTGAAACGCTGAAAATTTCCATCAATAATGCTGATTTAAGTGTAAACGTTTAAAAAAGAGAGCTCGTGAAATAACCCATTTTATCAACATTATCATCAAGAAATATTTGTTTAAAAATATTTTATTCCAGTCATATATGACTGGAATAAAAATACCAAAATCCATATCTGAGTCAGAATCCAATTTAATGTCATATATTCGAAACCTTTTAATGCTTGATAAAAAAGAAAATAAAGCCGCCCGATTAAGATGCTAAGAACGGAACGTTGTCTTTCAAGTATTTTTTGTAATTATTAATCATAAATAATAATAATTGATTGTAACGGATAATGATTATAAATGCGAAATATTGAAGAGACTTTGTGTAATATATAATAAAGTAGATGCGTCGCTAGTGTAGTAATCACTTTATGCTACGTATAAACATACACATAGTAGAGGTGACGCGGCGCATGCGCGTGGCGTCTCTATGATGTATGCGATGAAAACGGAAGGGCTACAAATGATTCTCATTCTCTTTCCGACCAATTTCAAAGTTTCATTTATCGTGACGATTAACCCCTTCAACGTTTTGATTCACTGTTAAAAGTGTCATCCGTAGTGACGCGATCTTTTCGCCTTTTCGATCTTTTCGCGTCAAATCCAGTGTACGAAAATAGTACATCATCAAGTTCGAACAAGTCAGTTCCCGAGATGAATCATTCTTACATTTAACGTACACAACACTGCAATCGGACGTATCCGTGATTTTATATTGAGGTTTGCTTAACTTTCACAATGCGGATATATCCGTCATACCCACTTTGCATGGATTTTGGTCTTGACGGATATATACGTCATATCCACTTAAGGTGTTAAGACAATTTGCTTTCAAATATTCATTTTATCTGGCTGGACCTCTCTTATGGACCCTGAACTTTTTTTTAATCGCAAAAGCAAAAAGGTCTGGCTAGATTCTCTTATTGACAGAAGGGTTAATATTTTTTAGCGCAAATGAGTTCAATTTCATTTTGTTCTCATTTACATTTAATGCAATAAATATGTATTATTATTTTGCGATGAAAAATAAATGTCCGAGTTTCATTTTGAAGTAGTGAGCGAAAAGCAGTAATATGCAATGGATATTTAATATGCTTAATGTAGGTAAGTTTTGTAACGAGCGGTCATTTGTGGACGTATCCTAGAAAGTTTTCCCTCGCTTTTCATATGGAAGCTTTTCTTTGCGGGGAAATGAGGAGTGGGTGTGGTGTTTGATGGTGTTGGTGGTGTCGGTGGTGGTATTGGTGTTTGCTCACGTGCTAGAGCTGAGCAGTATCGGGCAGACCGCGGCCGGGTTTGCAGCTTTTCTCGCAGAGCAAAGTCCCTCCCCCGATTCCCCCAACTGACAGGAGATTCCTCGTCCACAGTAGGAGAAATTCCATTCGTTGGACAACAGATCGATGTGACCTTGACTACTTCTCGCCTCGAATGCCAGATTTTGTTTGCCAGGTTGTAGTTTCGCGAGCCGGTGTGAAAATGAGCGACGGGAAAATGTGACGTGCACGTAACGGGCCGCATGGCCGTTCCCATAATACCCTAACGGCTATCCCCTTTTTTATTATTTAATTTGCACATCCTACCCCGGACAGACGGATGTGTGCTGTGAATCTCAAACGAGAACTTTGTGTTATTCCATTGCTGTAACTTTACTTTCATACGGCCAATTAAAACGCGCATAAAAAAAGCGGGAACAACCACAGTCGAGCACGTCCCGGAAAAACATCCGCCATGGGGAACGGAATGAATAAGGTAACGTATTACAATCCATTTCTATACTATTTCGAATCAATTACCATTTATTTTATTTCACAAATATTATTAAAAAATATATATTAATTGAGATTTTCAAATATCTCTATAAACGTTCCCACAGAAATACAAACAAATAACGCAACAATTCCTTCATCAATATAATATGGCATTTCGTTAATGCATAAAATTATATTTATATATCCGGGATTAGTAAACGTAATCTCGAAAAATTCGGGATTGAATTTTTAATTTAACAGAAATCGTACACCTCACCAACACGATGAAAGCTACTAAATTGAAACATTCCCGCCGAAATCTGGACGCTTGGAAACAGTGGCGTAACTACTAATTGGCGAGAACAGGCGACGCTTGTAACTGTATAATTTTTGAATACATATATAGAGTACATATATGTTTTTCAAATTGTTATATTAAGCTTTCCCTACCGGTGATGTATTTACTACACCTCGACTCTAATAATAGGAATATCTATATGAAATATAATAGATACGGGGTTCAGAATTTTTGTATTACTCCGTAATATAATTACGAATCACATCAAAGTATTATAGTATATAAGTATTCATCTGCAGCGACGGAAATAAATAATTTGTCGGGAAATCGGGAATTTCATGCGGTCATCAACTCGAACTAGCATTTAAATATGTGATGACGATACCTCCAACGAGTGTGGAGGCTGAGCGTGCATTTTCAGCAGCAGATTGTCTGGCTACCAAAATCAGATCCAGACTAAATAACGAAACACTCGATGCTTTAATGTAACTTCGGGCATATTTTCAAAATAATATTTTAATTTTTTAGTGTTTTATTTTTCAAATTGTTTTTTATATTAAACAAATGGACTTATTAGTAATTTTTGATTATAAATACCAATAATATGCTACATATTTCCTATTTCAACTATAATTGTCTAAATTAGCATTTCCTCTTTCATTTTTGTAAAGGCAACGCTTATTCCTTCAATTAGGATATCTTTTGTGGGCACTTCTATCGTGTAAATTAATTCCTTTGTACGTCCCCAGACAAAGAAATCCCGCGATGTCAGATCTGGAGACCGTGCGAGCCACAGACAGGGCACGTCCCCAGGCAAAGTAATCCAGTGGTGTCAGGTCTGAAGACCGCGCGAGCCACTGAACAGGGCCGTCAAAATAATTAATTTACACAACAGAGATGCCCACAAAATAAATCCTAATTTGAGATATAAATGCCACCTTTGCAAAAATTAAATATGAATGCCTTTTCAGACGACTACAGTTGAAATAAGAAAAATAGTCGAACTTACAAAATATTGCATAGAACGTGTGGCATACCCTAATATATATCTTGATGCGGAATTGAAAACATGCAGAATGCTCTCTGAACAACTTAACCTACATTATTAAATTGTCTTAAGGAGGCAAATTCGGGAGAAGCGGGAGATGTAATAGACCAAGATAGGAAGTATTAATGTTTCCAATCAATCGTTTCGATCCAGGTTTATAAAAAACATTTCTTAGAAACTCTGTTTTCCATGGTAACAAAACTTGTTTCTTACCCTCAAAATTACTCAGCTATATTTTAAGAAATAGCTATTCATTTTTATTCTAAACAATGCGAGATTTACTTTGACTTCGGTCGCAATTTGCCTAATTGATTCACATCTAAAGGCCTTATAATGTTCCCCGATACCCCTAAACGTTAGCCTGTATTGGCCTAATTTATCTTATCTCGACATTACGATATTGCGTGATGATAAACATAAATAAATGCGAAATGTATTCAAATACATCGCATCGGTGTTACTGCTAAGTTTTGATGCTATCAATCTCAAAATGATGCCATATTTAATGCCAAATAAGTTGTATCGAGTTTCTCGAGGAATGCTATTGGAATTGAAGAGTCATCTGGGTCGTTTTTCCGACGACGAACCGTTCGTCCATCCGACAAAAAGACCATCTATTGCTGTTGACCTGACCTATTCTGCAAATTGAGAAAACATCGGCAACTGGGAATTACCGATCTTCCGCACCTTACGACGCCACTTTAAAATTCAGTCCCCCATTTCAACACCCCGATGTGTATTGGAGCATAAACTACCAATCCATGGGTCACCAACGACTGATATAAATAGAAAACTTTGAAAAGACATGATTTATAAACATGAAACTCTTATTTTGCTATGCTGTTGAAAGTCGAGAACGTATTGTTTCTGGAAGGACAGAATAAACATGATCTTGTAGTTGATTCTTAAAGATAAAACTGACATAATAAAACTTGTTTGCTTAGCAGATATTTTAACCTAGGTCAACAAGATATTAGCTTTAACTTTTCTTAAACAAAATAATTTCCTACCTTATACCTTATACTTAGAGTACTAAACCAGGATATGCCGACCATTTCTGATAATTTTTCAATGATCGGCATCGGATTGTCTTCGATTGCAGGCTTCAGGGGAGTTTATCTACCTGGGTGGGTCGTCCACTTTGAAGCTCGTAATCCAAACTCAAATCACTGTTGAAATCACCGAATTTCGATGTAGAAAGAAGGCGAGAAATAGAATTATCTGTTGCGCAACACGTAGTTATTTGCTTTCTCGTAAACGAAGTCGTAAAATCAAGTGAAATTTTGAGAAGACTTTGAGAAGAAAAAACCTAATCGAGCTGTCTTTTTCCCGGGTGGGTGTTAGACTCAACGATGCCCAACCTTAAAACCTTACGGGAGAGGGGGAATCAACCCTACGCCCGTGGGTAGCGGTCGAACCTCTGGGGTAATGATGTGGAGTAGAGGTCCTGTGCAAGCATCCTTGTCTGCTTGCTCATCAAACGCTGCTAGGGGAGCCTGCTTTGAAAAGCGTGTGTGGAACTGCTGGTTGTAGAATTTGGTGGAGTCTGTGTTAAAGGCATCACCACTATCCTCAACAGCCAAGTGCATACAGGGATGAAGGCTTTAGGCAACTCGAACGGCGATTCGTCTCCGTGGTTAGGCACTACTAATGACCGCACCGATACAAATACCATGGAGAAGAGATAGCCCCTGCAGTCCTTCATCTTCTGCAGCCCCCTTCAAACTGAGGTTGGATTCGTAGCGGCAGTGATCCCGCTTGATAGCATCCCTTGAATTTTAGAACCTTGCGTTCTTCTTCTTCCAACGCAACTTGTTTGCATGTGGTCTGAAGCCAGTCTTCCTGCGGGAACTTCGCCTCCCCCAGGAGGGCGCGGAGCAAAGGAGATGGGTACCTGGACGCTTTGTGCGTAACGTTTCTCGTGGGATCAAAAGATCGCCGATCGATCAAAAAGCCGTAGCTTGGGTTATAGGATCTGTTTAGAATACCCTCTAAACTGGTAAGCCGCTGTCTGTCGATCTGCCAATTGTCCTTTTATTTGCATGACAACGCATTCAGCAGCCATAACTCGCGATAAACTCACTCAATTATACTGGGAATACCCATTTTACAGTCTAGACATGGCTCCGTGCGACTATCATATGTTTATAGAGGTATTAGGAGGGCAACGATTTCGAGACCACGCTGCGGTCGAACAATACGTGCGCAACTGGTTCTTCCTGTTCTGCTTTCGGAGCAACCGCCTTCTTTCTTCAATAGTGGGATCAAGAATCTTCCTATCCAATGAAATAACTGTATTTCTAATGAAGGGAACTATGTAGAAAAATAAAATTCCGGGTTATATTTGAATCACCTTCGTACAAAATCAGCCACTAATTTAAACTCAATGCGTTAAATAATGAACTTAAATTCAAGCTGGTATTGATATGTATTGGAAGACAAATAAAACATTTTTAAAAAAATTAATGGCTACTTATAAAGTTAACATGATTTTCAATGCTTTAACTAAATCAAATAAAATGAGAGAATACCATGAGATTGATTATAATATGTCATGAGTCGAAATTTGGAAGATGTTCGCTGATTGATCATAATAGTTATATTCTGGAAATCTCCAGTATGAATAGCTTGGGAATTCATGTTGGATTATCTTGAGGTAGCAAATATATTCATATACGTTCTCTGGGGGATTGCAATTCAAATTGACTTTGAAAGTATAGCTAGATGATCATTAGTTTTATCGGATGCTGAATTTCTCCGCTGTTTCTAAATGCAAATTTTCATTGATCAATGATATGCCAATATGCAGAAGCTGCGGTATTTTGACATTACCACAGCCAATTTAATCTCGAATAACAAGCATGAAGGCTTATACAACAAGGATCACTGAAATAATTTATATATATAATACATATATTATTTAACTTGCAACCAATGCAAGAACAAAAAGGGTATTTACAAAAAAGACCATTAATAAAGTGCATTATAGTACAAATTTGTGCACAAATGTATATAATGCCATTAGCGTCCGTTGTATCAAATTGCTCCATGTCCCTATTCGATGGCCCAGGGCCAATTATGGAGGGAGCTGGAATAGCGTTAAATTAATAGAGCTGAAGTAGATTAAAGGGGATCAATTATCGGAAGCATCGTCTATTTTATTGTATAGACCAAAATGTAATATTTAAAATTTTGCCCGTTCCCTATTTTATCCCCCTTCAATGAGCGTACATTTAAGTTTTATTGCTTTTATTTTTTAAGTTTATTTGACAACTCGGTTGAACCTTGACCTGATGCCCTCGATGGTACGATACTATGTAAACTTGCGATGGATGCAACCAAAATATTATTTGCAATGCTCGCATTTCACTAAAGCGTGCAATTCAAACCGCGACTATGCCGAGTAATGCACGGAAAATTATCCGGAATATGCGAATAGCATTGTTCGAGTTTTTTTTACAATGGCAACACTTAAAACAGAAGCGCAGGAGTTCGTTCAAGATCGGCTCTCTTCGGAGTTTCAACGAATCGATTCCGCAAAGATCTAACGCTAATCGTTCAACTACACACAACATTGGACTGATGTAATGTGAATGTTTTAGTCGCTGCAAATTTTATTAAAAAATTCGTTGCGAAAAAATACAATATAAATGCCGAAATATTAATACAATCGGAAACTTTATTTTTTAATAAGAATTTATTCAAAATAAAAAACACATTTTTTTATCAAGGCTGACCATATTTCATATAAAATATCTTAGGCCATTAATATGAGGAAAAAAGGTCTATGGGTAGTTAAAAATGGGTGGTTTTCGAGCATTTTTTCTGCCTGAGATTAAGAATTATATGAATTTTTGCACGAATAATAAAAATATGATACCTGTAAGCTTTTAAATTTGAATTAATACAGTTTTATTTGTGCGATAAACATAATAAATTTATTCTATCCTGAATCCAGAAAACTTTTTTCCGTGGATGTAAAATATGTGTACACTTTAATATGTGTGCCTTTAATCAAGCTTTGTTTCAATGCATCATGGAAAAATAGACACATGGTGTCATGAATATGTAATTTTGTTGTTTTAATATTGTATCTTTGTGTCTGTAAATAAATATCTCATACATACAAGATTGAATTACAATAAATATTATACGTACTTAAAATGCGTAAATATGCGAAATTTCAATCAAGTTCCGCGCTATAACATTGGTCATGTCTACTGAAGTCTTAGCCATCTTGTATTGAAAATAGACGTCATTTATCTAACAATAGTTAACATAAACGTTTTGTAGACAAAAAAACAGCTTAGTACATTTTAATTTAATGTCGTTATGTACAATTATTCAAGTTTCGAAGATTGTTATTGATATCCACAATATTGAAAGCTTGATAGACTATAAATTTCCTGATTTACAATATATAAACACTATCATATCATCCGTATCATCAATTTCAAAAATCGTTGAAATTGTTGGATTGCTAAAAATCCATCCAAAATTTCATCTTAATGTAATAAAATAATTACAATAAAGCCAAGAACGTCAAAACCTGCGCCTCCAGCAGACATTTTCAACTTGATCTTTGACCTATGACTTTATTTATAACCATGTCCTTCCCAGTATTTATAGTTCGCTATTTCTGCTAACATTTCACGCATTTTCAGAGAAAAATGGCACTGGTTATAGAAGCTCATTGATCATGAATGTAGGAGCAAGTGTGGGTTGATAGTGGGCTATGTTACATTATGAACAAGTCGACAGACTATAATACCAGATCACCGTTGACATGGTGCAATCAAGGCGGCATTCAGACACTCCAGCCGAGAATACGTCTGAATAACTCGGGTTTCATGCCTTAAGCTCTTCTTACGATGAGTATTTTTTTTGTAAATAAAAAAGGAATTAAAAGCAGGTTTGCGCTTATGCATTCATGTTAAAATATTTAGGCTATTGCTTTGATAGTTTGGTACGATTATTTCCTCTGAATTCCTCTTTAACTAGGTCATCTATCTCGTTTGAAACCTTCAAATCCATCGCATCTATTTGGAATCTATACTATAATAGGTATATCGATGGCGCGATTGGAAAGAATTCATTGAATATGGTGCTGGCACGTATTGAAAGCTCGCAGCCGTATTTCGATTTATATTTTATTAAATTCGTTTATGATATAAATTTTTCTTATTTATTATTTTATTTTTTTAAATTCAAATAGAATAATTCATAGAACCTCGATTATCCGGCCTAACTGGGGATGAAAGTAATCCGGATAGTGAAAATCCGGATAATCGAAAATAATCATAATTGACAGGGAAAGTATGAATAATTTTTATTTGTCTAAATTTACATACACATATACAACTATTTTTTATTTAAAAAATCCATTATCGATTTTGGCTTTAAGCTAGCTCTTTTTTTAAAAGCTACCAAATCGCGAATACTCTTAAGATATAAAAGTTGTCCTGAATGATAATCTTCTTGGTTCTCAAGCCATTTCATGGTGACATCTAAACATCAGAATGTGTAGAACCATTGTTTTTCTGAGGCAGATATTTTTTTAATTACCTATTATCCTTAAGAATCCATGATAGTTTGCATCACAATTTAACCACTCGGTTACATCTTCGTCGAATTCGGCATATGTATATAGAAAATTATGCCATTGCTTCTGCAATGTCTCCTATATAAGGTTCTACCACGTTACTGGAACTTACTAAAGGTTTTTTCAAAATTTTGCTTCATGATTTTTTCAAAGTATGTCAAGTTCCCTGTTGGCATGACGTCTTTTG
Organism: Stenopsyche tienmushanensis; assembly: GCA_008973525.1. NCBI lineage: Eukaryota > Metazoa > Arthropoda > Insecta > Trichoptera > Stenopsychidae > Stenopsyche > Stenopsyche tienmushanensis. The sequence goes on along the minus strand of WACJ01000018.1, from coordinate 1,090,042 downwards.
AATTTTTCAAGTCAGCCTGAACTAACTTTGAAGACGAAATCTCTATTTAATCTTATATTGAAAAATATTGCTTTTTCACACAATAATGTACCATATATTGGCTGTTCAGTTGATCATCTTTATATGAACCATATAAAAATACACTCTTCAAGTCCTGTATTTCCTGATTTTTTCATAACTTTTCGCTCTGATCTATTTTTGTATTATATATTTTAAACAATCCGGATAATCAAGGTTTTACTGTACCAGTTAGAGTGGGAGAAGGGGAATCGTTTCATTTTTTTCTCATTCAGCCCAATTTGTCGTACTGCCCTTATAAAAATTTCTTTTCAATAATAAAAAATAGGAAAAAAGCAATGCATAAAATCAACTTTTCCTAAGAGCTAATAAGTTTCCCTTCTGCCGCACGAGAGTACTTACACGATTTTTTACATTTTATTAATAAATAATTCATAAATAGACATAATATTCACGAACCAATACATCCACCGCGTATTGAAAGATTTTATTAAAAAATATATTAATTTTAACGTACGTATAAGGCTATCTACTATCGCTTAAACTTTTGTCAAGTCCAGATAAGCGGTGCACATTAGGAATCGGTTCGTTCAGTAAATTAATGCGCTTAACAGCAAAAAATATGTCCATGACCAACTGGGAAATGCAAATCGTTTTACTCTGAGCCTTGTTCAGCACAAATGCGCCATAATGCCTCGAGAGATATCCTTGTCAGGTTTAATCAAATCCCAAATACTTTTAATCGCATGCACTCAGAAATACATATAATATACTAGCAAGTACCCGGCAATCAGTGCCACACTTAAAGTAAATGTTTGTGTTTTAATTATATTCATTGGAATGATTTTATATGTTTTTAATTATGCTGAAAAACGGGTATACGATAGCGCTTAATAATTATTTGAGAGCTACATTAAGAATTCAAATGAACCCCTTTTTCGATATTTCGAATCTCCTGTCGGACTTATGGACACGGAATAACTGCCAGCGCCTTCAAATTATTATATTAACCTTTCCCTACCGGTGATGTATTTACTACACCTCGACTCTAATAATGGGAATATCGATATGAAATATAATAAATACGGGTTTCAGAATTTTTGTATTCCTCCGTAATATAATTATGAAACACATCATAGTATTATAGTATATAAATATTCATCTGCAGCGACGGAAATAAATAATTGGTCGGGAAATCGGGAATTTTGCGAGTTTTAGTCCGTGTCTCAGCAAAAAGGAATTTTATCAGCTGCGTTCTGATGCTCTGTTACCCCGTAGATGATATATTTATTGGTTTGTACGATATGATGTAGACAAGAGACTTTTTATCTTTTTTCCCGTCCCAAAGATTATGTTTATGCCGCGCTAATGAAGTGCTTTTGGATACACAATATTTTTCGGTGTGATGCTTACCATCTGGTAATAAATGAGAAGGCCGCGAGCAGCCCATAGGTAGCATTAGCAACCATCACACCAATATGCGCCAACATGGTGCATCCGTTAAACGTCTCGCAAAACATATTCCGCACATAAACAATGATTGTGCTGCTTTATAAAACCTTCTTGAATATACGCCCAATAACTCGCCAATGTTTCATTGCAATCGGATGAATGGTATAGGAATGAATACTCCGCAAACAAACATTAATTAACGTATAAATATTAATTTTTATATATATATAGATAGATAATATGAAATATTCCTGCGTTTTTAAAAACAAAAACACGCAAAAAATGAACGTCGATATAAAGCCATTATGAAAAAGCCCCGTAACGTATGTACATAACCTTCAATACACACACTTCCCAAATTGTTCTTTTTTCATTTTTATGACCCCATGGGGTGCCTTTATACCCGCCCCCAAATATGCTTACGTCGGTCGTGTCCAAAGTATACATTTTATTGTACAAAGTTGATCGGCTTGTTTTTTCACAAAAAGTCCCCAGCAAATGCAGCCGCGTAGTGGCGGGAGCCAAACGTCAAAGTGTCGTTTCAAATTTATTGCACGCGGGAGAGCTAATAACAACACTTATATGGACCATGTCGTGTGTGTACACAACGGCGAATAAAAAAATGAAACATTCAATGATACACGCGCGCTGCCATTAAATTGTACATCAAAATGTTTCATAAAAAACGACAGATTTGTCGCTTTATCGGTGTTATCGTTTTTTCGTAGAAGCATTAATTTTAAAAGAAATATGCACGTTCGTCGGATCTCATTTTGCATGGATTGCTGGAATTTTTTTTATTTTTTGCGCCAGCGTTGTCAAACGAAGGCTGTGTACAATGCTCGAAAAATATTTTAAAAGGGGGTGGAAATATCATGTATTTTTTAATTGTTTTTTTGCGCTTTGTTTTCTCGTGCGCAACGGAACTTATCTCAATCCATATAATCTTCACCTCCCGCATTCAGATTCTCCCACAATTAATGCAAACTCGATTCAGCTCCTCCACCGGGAAGGCTTTGGAATGGCGACGGTTCATAAATTTCCATCCTGGCAGCCTTGATAACTCAAAACTTCATTATGATTCCATTCGAGTTTTCTCTCTGTTCTTTGATGAATGCTGAACAATTCCAAAGCTTATTGAATTGTCTATGTAGTAAATTGAGCAGCGGATTAGGTCTAACTATTTCATAAACATGTGCTCTAATTCGAATCTGTGCCAAATTTGATTAGAGCATAACTTATTCAAAATGCTAATCATTCTAATGATTCTAAGCTATATTTGGCTTTGAAAATCAAAAATACCCAGATACTTTAAAAGTATCAAAAGTCTTCCGAAACAAAATTTTGAAAAGAACTTTTAGTAAATTCTAGTAACGCGATAGAACCTGATATAGGAGACATTGCGGAAGCAATAGCACAAATTTCTATATGCGCTGAATGCGACGAAGAAGATGTAACCGAGGGGTTAAATTGCGTTGCAGACGATCCTAGAATTCAAATTTTGAATAAAATGATTTAAAAAATATCTACCTCAGAAGAACAAGATCGAGAAGACGAAGAAGAGATTTGCAAGGGGGGAGATATTGGTCCTACACATTCTGAAACTTTTTTAGTGTTTAGATATCACCATGAAATAGTTCGAAAACCAAAAAGAGTGTAATTCAGGACAACTTATATAACTTAAGAGTTATTACGATTTTGTAGCTTCTACAAGAAGAGCTAGCTTAAAGTCAAAATCGATAATTCCAAGTCTTTCCCTGTCAATTATGATTATTTTAGATTATACGGATATCTTTATTAGTCATGAGAGTGAGATCTGGCTGCCGGAAGGACATCCTCCCGTAGCCAAGGCTAACCGACGATTCCTCACGACTCCCGCCTCCTGCGCATCACACGGCATAGAAGATGGCGCAGTTAAATTAACACATTGTGCCCAAAAAGAGACGGAAGATATCGCCGTTAATCTGGCGAATTAAACTGCTCAGATTAACAGCGCCATTGCATTGCAGGATTTCGGGATTTCATTAGACAATCCCGGGACCAGTCCCGGGATCCCGGGATTGGAATTTTCAATATTTTAAGAAATTACATTGATAAATTTGATCAAAAATTACTAATAAGTCCATTTGTTCAATATAAAAAATCACTTGAAGGTCAAAGAATTTTATTTATTTAATAAAAGATAAAAATACAATTCAAAAATAGATAAATAAAACACTAAAAAATTCAAATATTATTTTGAAAATATGCCCGAAGTAACATTAGTGTTTCGTCATTTAGTCTGTTAGTCTGTTTAAATTATTATTTTCCGTCGCTGCAGATGAATACTTATATAACATACTACTTTGATGTGATACGTAATTGTATTACGGAGGAATATACAAATTCTGAAGCCCGTATCTATTATATTTCATATCGATATCCCCATTATTAGAGTCGAGGTGTAGTAAATACATCACCGGTAGGGAAAGGTTACTACAACAATTTGAAAAACATGCATGTACGCTATATATGTATACATAAATTAGACAGTCACTGCCCCTAGACGTCGCCTTAGCTCGCTAATTGGTAGTTACGCCACTATTTCCAAGCATCCAGATTTCCGCGGAAATGTCTCGATTTAGTAGCCTTCATCGCGTTGGTGAGGTGTACGATTTCTGTTAGATAAAAATTTCAATCCCGAAATTTTCGGGATTACGTTTACTAATCCTGGAATCCATGAGCATCTAAAATCGTCCGGAATCCCGGGATTGGATTCCCTAGTAGTAAGTAGCTATGAGCTCAAATAAGGGATGCCTATACACACAACCCTAACAAATATGCTCGCCATTTCAAATAGTAGCATCTTCTGTTGCGCAACGCGTAATTATTCGCTTACTCGCAAACGAAGACATGAAATCGAGTGGAATTTTGAGGAGATATGAGGCACAATTCGGTGGTGATACTCTAAGACCAAAGTATTTGAGCCCAAAAGTTTTGTGAATTTACAAAATGAAAGACATAAACAGCGTCCTGTAGCGAGCATCAATGGAAACAACATTCGAACTGTTAATAAGCTTGTGGAAGGCGATCGCCACATTATGATAGTCGAGATTTCGTCAATGATGATGATGAGTATTAGTTTCGGAAATATCCATACCGATATATGATATTTTGGGGCATGGACTCTGTCTAAAAAGAGACTAAACACCATTAAGTCGCTGTCTGTCCGATCTCAACTTGTCGTTTTTCTGCATGATTTCATGCATACAGCAGCCGTAACTCGCGATAAACTCACTCAATTATGCTGGAAAACTCTTGAACACCCACATTATAGTCCAGACTTGGCCCCATGTGTCTATCATATGTTTGGTCCTTTGAATGAGCCATTAAGAGAGCAACGATTTCATGTATTTTTAATGAAGAGAACTATGTAGAAAAATAAGATATTCCATTTGTACTTCATATATTACTAATAAATTTATACAGCAAAATTCTCTGGTGATATTTGAATCACCCACGTACGAACATGGAGTTTCACTTTTCGTGACGTTCAATTCTATTTGCCCAACCGCGCCTATGCAAATTTTATTTTGCGGTTTATTACGAAAATGGTGAATATATTGTATTGTAATTCTTCGGCAATATTTCGTCCATCTTCCGGGATATATTATATATTGTGGCTTAACTCTAGAATTATGTGCTCCCATTTTATTTCTCAGTGGTAATTTTTCAACGATTTCCTTTTATCCTTCAAAAGCATCCCTTTTTTGTCTAGCCGCCGCTCTGATGAAGCGTCCTTTACTTTTATTCCTCCTTTATCTGGCGCTCGTGTGTTTTATGGTCACATTATTCATATTTATATCGTCCTTGATGTCCTTCAGTCCCACTCAATTTGAATTTATATTTAATTTTAGATTTGGGAAAACATTTCTATTTTATTCGGCATGCCGATTATTATTACTGACATGCTTATTTCGAAGAAATGCTTACCTTTTTCCCGTTTTTATCCACTTGTATTACCTGTCCGTTGCCATTTTGAGCACTTTTTGAATTATAACATTTTGATTTGAAGCCAACAAAACGTGCTTTGATCCTTTTTATCTTTTGAAAAAAAGAATACATTATTTTATCAATAAGCTTGACAGAGAAAAAATCAAATTTCTCTTTATAAAACAGAAAATCTAGCTTTTAGTTGCGACTCTGCTGGGGAGGCGGGAAGAATACATTTTCCCGCGGCCAAGACTATCGGTCGACTCTTTTTTCTTCTTTCCTGCGCGTTGGTGACAAGATGCTGCTGTTAATCATGTGAAGTACGACTGCACAGAATAACAGTGTATTATAATATTTACCTGAAACTATAGCTTCATTCGGAAGATTTAATAAAAAAATATTTAATTTAAATACATCTTGCCATATTTCGATATTTAACAAAAACATTTTACTTTTACATTGTATTTATTTATTTTATAAATCCTTTCCTATTCCGACAGGCTTGTATGGCATAACGAAAGAGATTCTGGAGGAACAGTAGCGTCTGGAGATACATGATGAGATAAATTCAGTGCATATTTAACAATACGCCTCCATTTGAACAGGTCCTTCCGGGACTCTACGTGGGGAACTACAGGGACTCAAAGGACCCAGCTCAATTAGACAGACACCGCATCACACACATTCTGGCCATACACGACGCCGCCAGACGCCTCCATCCTGTAAGTATCTATTAATTTTGATTGAAATTTGCATGCTTTAATAAGATTCCCCGGGATTTCTAGATTTAAGATCGTCAGTTATGGCGCTGGCGCTAAATCTCAGAAGCGCCCACTTTAAACTTGCAAACAGCTTCAAAATGACTCAGATTCAACAAGCCCCATGTTACACAGCAACATATCGCATTGTCATAATGAATCTTATATTTCGTTGCATATTTTAGATCCACGGTATGTAAAATCTATTCTTGGCGCTAAATATAGCGCCTTTATTCCTGGAAGTATCTCAGCGAAGCGAATATTAATTTCAGGGTGAAAGTTCGTATGTTGTTTGTTTAATTTGGGGCTTGCTTTAAGATCGGCCTTTCAAATATATCAGGTCGTCCTGAAATAAATCCATTGTCCGAATAAATCGAACTGTCCGCAAATAAAACAACAGAAAGACAGAACACATGCGAATCATTATTGTTAAGACAAAAAATGTTTGTCTTCGTTTGAAAAATTTGAATTCGTATTTTCATCCAAAACCAATTATTTTCTCAATCATGCGATGCATATGAGGAAGCTCTCCGTCTCAGTCTCCCGAACTACGCTAAGTTCTCTCTGTCTCTATCAGTCTCCGAGCTTCAATGTACAAGAGTGCTCTATATGGGATATGAGCGTTCGGACATACATGTATGTCCATACTACTCAAAGGGTTAATAGAAGATTGGCCAAAAGTGAAACGGAAATTTACCACACAAAAAAAAATTATAAAATTCTCGCACAAATGTGGAAAGACAAGCGAGAAGTGACGATGCTATCCACAATGCACTCAGGAAATATAATCACATCAAACAAAATGGATCGACAAAGTGGCGAATCAGTCATAGACTTTACGAGAAATATGTGTATCATTTACAGAAGTGATAACATGATATCTTTCGTAAAGTCTATCAGAAAAACCATCAAATGGTACAAACAAGTTTTTTTTCCATCTCGTCGATTTATGTATACTTAATTCATACTTTGCATTTTGAGAGAAAACAGGGAAAACTTTTGGTGATTTTCAGCTGACAGTGATTCGACAGATGATTCAAATACGTTGTCCAAACGATCAAAAAATTATAAGAGTGGCGATTTATCTTTTCTTCGATCGAAAAAAGTCTTCGATGTAAAAAGGAAGAGATATGACTTTTTTAATTTCTTTGATATTTGGTTGGCAACCCTAATAAAAATCAAGTGCTGTTTTTTCATGCAAATTATATCCTGATTGATTGTGGCTCACCAATTATGCAAGTGAAAAATATTTGTTAGTAAAAGTACTTTTTTTCGCATTGAAAACACACGGCAATAATGAAGGTGATTATATTTTATATTGAGTTGTGTTAAAAAAAATGAAAAAATGAATAGATTTGAGTTGAATAATAAATAATGGATTACTTTTGGGATAACCCAATATACAGGATGAGCACATTCTTCCCTGTCTTATCTAGAAACGGCTTGATAAATACGTGTAATACCTCTTTGTCTGACATATCCAATGTTTACATGATGAGTGGGAAACGCCTTCAGTATTTTCCTCATATCTTCGGAAGTAAAATAGCAATATCATTTTCAAACCTTTTGTATATCTTTCAACCGAAAGTGTATGTATTTCTCTGCCGGGCACCATTGTGTCGCTTTGTCGACTTATATCATAAAAAAATTGTCAAAGGCGAATGTTCTCATTTTATTCCACCGTTATGTAGTTATATTTTTGTTATTTATCAAACTGCCTTTGTGTTCCGACAGGCTTTATATTTGATTCTGCGGAAATGAGAAATGTACGTCGTTTTGTATGCAGAGTTATTACATGAGTGCTCAAATATGATAGATTCATTATAGATAATAGGAGATCTCACTAGGTAAATGATTTTTTATATGGTGACTTCCACACGTTCCACAAATTTCTTCACTCCGTGATATTTTCACCACTCCATGGACATTAAATCCGTTTTTGAAAATATGTTTTTACGTATCGTGTCCTTTAGTACGTCCAAAGTGCACTATGGGTGTCACACCTTAAAGTTAAGGGTGTGGCGAGCTATTATCACGAACTCGTAATTTGAGCCGGTCAAAGGTGAGAGATGGTTTGGAAAATTATGAAATTGGGTCATAAATCAAAGAGTTGTGATTATATTTGTTCGTTGTTTTGTCGACTGAGTATTCTGAGTTAAAAATTCATAATTAAAAATCTAGTAATAATTTAGAGCAGTGAGTAATCATAGAAATGCAAGATCCTACTCAGATCATAATTTGGGCCGCAGTAATCGGCGTTGTTCAATTATGTTCAATTATTGCTCATAGTTCTGTATAAAAACATGAAAATTAATGAACACTTACAACGTAAAAATGTTCGAAATATGTGCTCATACTTGTAAGCACTTAAACAATATTATTACAGATCCAAAGTATTAAAATTTCAATGCAAAATATTAAAGAACAGCGTGAGGATATTTGAATTCAAAAGAAAAATAATTCCTCGAACAATGAGAAACTAGTGAATATAACAAGAACAAGCTTGAAACTTAAAACCATTGTCCCGAGCCATCAACTGAAAGACTTTATTCTTTGAATCTGGCTCAAAACTTACCCAACCGACACAATACAAGAAATCACACCAACAAGTAAAACCACAGTATTAAGTAAACCGTAGAAATTTATAGACAAAAAATGGTGTATGAATAATTTTTTTTGCAAATATGCTTCATAGGCGAAAAAAAAACGTCGTTGAAAAACCTAGGAAACTGCATATTTTGACTGGTAAAATTGCGCAGAAATCGATATTTACAAATCCAAAAATATTACAAACCATCCATGATATTTCTTCTTCGTCCACAACCCTATAACTCCTATTGCTGGCAGTAATTTTGACTTTCAATCGAAAGACCATTGTTCTTCATGCTCTATTCATTTCAGCGTCTCCGCTGAGAATTTTTAATGGCCGTTCTAATAAGGTCGTTTTGTTTCCCTGAACTATTGTCTCGAATTACGAGCTCTGGCGTCACATTTCAGTGTATCATAAATATTATAGCACTCTGCGATGGTATAACACTATTGAGACTGGAAGACAAGTACTAATGATCATCTGTATTTTAAATACACCCAACTATTAATATCAAGCATTTTCTCTGAATATAAATACATTCGGTGTGCAACTAGATCGACAGGCTTGTTGTTGTTTTGTTTGATTCGGATGGAATCATAATTGATAAGTGATAATAATTGATAATTTCTAGCATAAAAAATTATGTATTATATGGAGTGAGTGCTTCTGGGTCGTAGAACCCTGAAATGAGCCCCGCGCATATGTTTCAGATGGATGGCCACACGCGCGTCCATTTGCTATCGGATCGTGAATGGTTCGAGAATGTGATAGAATGTGATCAAAACATAGACGACATACAGCGACTGACTGGATTGAAGGGTCTTTCATACGACCCTATTTCCTGCGCTGCTACATGGTCTGTTCCAGGTTACCCCGGACTAGCCACGTGCAGAGCACCCAAGCGCTCACCCGTTTTGATTCGCGCCCTCCAAAGGAAGCGCTGGAAGACCAGCTTCAGACCACTTGCACCCAAAGGGAAGAGGAAGGATTGGGTTATTCTAAATCCAAAGGAATACTATCGCGGGTTCACTGCCACCACAAGTCCAACCTCAGTTTGAAGGGGGCTGCAGCAGATGACGGACTGCAGGGGCTACCCCTTCCCCGTGGTACTCATATCGGTTCGGTCATTCTTAGTACTTAGCCACGGAGACGAGTTGTCGTTCGAACAGCTTAAAATCATTCTTCCCTATTTGCCTAGGCTGTTGAGGATAGTGGTGAGCCTTTGACACAGTCTCCACCAACTACTGTAATCGACTGTTCCATACACCCCTTTATGGGTACGCAGCACAGGGTGACCTGCCCAACTCATGTTAGCTGGGCTATCTTAGCAGCGTTTGATGAGCAAACCGACGAGGTTACTTTCCCACACCTCTACTCTACATCAGCACCCCAGGGGTTCGACCGTTGCCCATGGGCGTAGGGTTGGCTCCCCACCCGGGGTTTTATGGAGGGGCATCGTGGAATCTAAGACCCATCCGGGATATTAAGGGACAGTAAAAATAAAATAAAAACATAATTTCTAGAAAGTAAAAAAATCATACGACGATGACGGACTGCAGGGGTTATACCCCTTCCTCGTGGTACTCATATCGGTTCGTTCGAGCAGTCTGTAATCGGCTGTTTCACACACCCCAATGGCGCTGTGAAAATATAATTCCTTAGAGTAAGAGCGACATCTTCTGTCTCTCTTGAGATGCAATGTGTTATTTTAACAGCGCTATCCTCCCGTGGCGCTGTGGACACATTGCGCCTGCAATATCGACCGATCGCTTCTTGCGGATGCACCGTTGCCGGTTGGGTAGTGATCCGGAGGAGGCGAGAGTCAGGGAGGAGTCATCGGTTAGCCTTGGCTGCGGGAGGACGTCCTTCCCGCAGCCATATCTCTCTCTCTCTCTCTCTTTCTCTCTCGTGATAAATAAAGAGTTATCTGAGAAAAGAATATTTCTGTTTGACGCCCGTTTACCTCCATCCATCCATCCAGCTACATAACGACTTAAAAGCCCCGGCGATATCATTGGGGAGTCGACGGGAAAAACACATCTTCCCGCATCCAAGGCATATGCATAAAAAGACGAAACCGCTGATAATCCGCGAATTATGTCTGCACAGATTAACAATGCCTTCATGAAGGAGTATTTTATCCCACGCAACGATATCTTAGATTGAAGCCAGTTTTAAGGATCGATACTAATTGACCACAAAAGTAGGGTTTAAGCATTTTTTGCCTTTGAATCCATCCAATATTTTTAATCTCAAATGAATTTCATTAAATTATAGAATCGCAAACTCAATCAACCCCTAACAAATCGAATTCGATGCAGACTTTTCGATCCAATTTCATCCGGTACCACCGTCTACCACCTTCCTCCTGCGACAATCGCCAATTTCTTTCCGCTGCACAATGGTTTATAAGAATGATTAATGTGTCTCTTTGTGGTGTATGTCGGTTCAATATGGCCTGACACATTTATCACAGAATAAAACAGGCAATTTTTCCGCGCCCAAAAAAGACGTCTCTCATTGCCTAACGAAATGTAAATTCTCCTGGCGTTGACAAATTATATCAATGGTTTTGCTAGAATATTCCCGAAGGATTGCTTGCAAATTGGGCCTCATTTCGCCGCAATGAAATCTATTGCACCGCCCTAAAATTAAACGAAGCGAACAAATCCCAGATTGCATTAGTCATGCCACATTAAAAAAAAGATTATCAATGCCTACGAAATATCGTAATGCAAAAAAATCTTCCAAAATGAAAGCAGGACAAGGACAATAGACTTGTGTCACGAAACTATTGATTCAATTTTTTCGTTGGCATTTATTTAATGAACCCTCCATCGAAATGTAACGCATTAAAACTTTCCCCATATAAGAATCCCTCACTTTGATTATTTGCTTGGAATTGATCAAAATTCATTTTTCGAGCATGTTTAATGGAAAATTTCATTCGATCGCTTTTTAATATTCATGGCGTATTTAAAAACATGTTATTCGTGAAGGCACATGGTTTGGATTCAATTATAAAATGATTTAAGAAGATGTATAATGAAAATTATAAGGGGTGGCTTTAGACACCTCTCCGCTCCGCATAGGTTAATCGATGCATGAATTAAATATGAGGTGATAAAAACGATCCCAATATTAAGATTTATTTTTTTGCTTTCAGAAAAATATCTTAAATCTGGGTATTAAGAGCAAAATAAATTAATGGAAATTTTCTAAGCAATAAACAAGATAGATTATGTATATCAATCAAGAAAGATGTAAGGAAATCCTCAACGTACTTAGGATCACCATTTCGATAAAATCTTATCCATCTTATCCACAATCTCACCTCATAAAATTTCTTAATTTGGATTATCCCTCTGATCTTTTTATTCGATTGAAAAATGTAGTAAAGTGAAACTTATATATGCGCGGTAAAATCGGCTTGAACATCGCGTAAAGTGAAATTCCTATTGACACCTCTACTGTGTTTGTGTCTTAACGCAGCACAAAGCAACCACTAAACCAATAGTATGACCATTTTATTATATATTACACAAACACAGCTTCATCTTCAAGCTAACAGTTTCAGATAAAAAGTAATGCATTTTTTTATCCGTTGATAATAAATTCCAAATTCATTATCAATTGAATTATTTAGTTAAAAATATAATATTAAGTATCTGTATTTGATTTTAAAATTATTAATAAGTACATACATTAAAAAGATAATGGCGCTCTTACCTTCATTCAGCGAAATCCAAAAAGCCCTCAGGGGTCCTCATGTAGGTCATTATTACCTTTCCAGAAGGATGCTGGGGTGACTGAAATTTTAAGAACCATTTGGGTTTAATTAGGGAATACTGAAATTTTATAGTCGAAAAATAATGTGTATTATGCTTTGATAATAATGTTTTACATACGTTATTTTTTTAAATCTTTAAACAGTGGTGTAGTGCTAAATAAAAAAGTCTGGGAGCGCTGATTAATTATAATATTTTATTACCCCCTCCCCTACCCACTATGGACGCAACTGAGCTTGGGGCGCAAAACACCGACCATGTTGAGAGATGTACATGGATCATTATTTTTAATGAACACTGATTGCCTCTGTCAGTTTTTATAATATACACTAAGTTGTCTAATCCCTCTTATTTTCGTTATCATTTAAACACTGGATCGAACCGCAATAAAATAAAGACAACAATATTTTTCATCGATTGTAAAATTTAAACAACCCACCCACCCGATCAGTGTTCTTCGGTCAACTTCGTTTTATAATGAGAGCTCGTAATCGTTTTCTAGACATATTCGAGTATGGCATCCGATCGCAAGGCGTTCATTCGTCATGTCAGCGGTCGAAAAAGCGGACCGGTTGGACACACAGACCTTGTGGCCATACTTTTTTAGGGCTTTTTGCGGCATTTTCAGAGATAAATGCATACCTGGTATCTTCTATGATCTGTACGATCATGAAAGCCCTCTCCCAACAAATACTTTTTTTACACGTTTTAAATAAACAATATTTTTAAGAGAACACATTTTTGGATCTTAAAAAAATTGTACAATTTATATTATGCAAATTTTCCAAATCGTCTAGAAAAAAGTGTGGGAGAGACGACCCCACGCGCCCCCGCCCCACTACACCACTGTCTTTAAAAGATATTTTAATATATTAGCGGAGTTGAAAATATTTAAATATTACTGTTTTAAAACATATTTATTTATGTGCCACATATATCCTTATATGAGAACGTATTTCACACTAAATATGGCGATTAACGCGATGAGGAGTGATCCCAAAGAGGCCCAAAAAGCATTTGTATAATTTTTAATAAAACCATCGATATATTAGGTCCTCCCGAATGAAATCCATTATTTTGAGTTTGAGATCAATTTTTGGTCTAGACATGGCGAAGGAAATATTTTTTCTTGTGGTTTAGTTCGTCAGATTTATTTTTTGTGTCATAAATCTTATTTTATTATTAACCCTTTGAGTAGTGACCTAATTTAAAATTATCATAAATATAGATGCTATATTTGCTTGTCCGTCATTTATCGTCATACAAATCCACTTATCTGTCAGGACCGTCGCAGCGTGTATGAATCTTGTACATAAATAAATAAACACTGTCGATAGCACACAATATTCGGTCATTTATTCAAGTAAACATAAACAATACACTTGAAATCGATTCATTATATCAATCACATATCATTATTAGTCGATAAATTTGGGTTAACGATCTATACAATCGTACGATGTACGCAGCATACTCTCTCCGTCTCTGTCCCCTATTCACAATCTTTGACCTGCAAGATATTCTCTCCGTCTCTGTTTGTCTCCGATCTCAACATGTAAGGATGTTCTTTATGAGTCACTGGAATTTGAACACAACAGACATTACTTCTCTGAGAGGTAAATAATAAAGATGACAAAACCCAAATAAACGAAAAACATATTCGATATCCTGTTTTATTTTGATCAGGGTCAGAACGCAACCAATGCCACAAACACCATCAATAAAATTTATGGATCAATTCTAATGATAAACAGATGTCAATTTTGGTTTTGTCAATGTCTTAAATCGGATGACGTATTTAAAATTAACTGATAAATTCAGATTCCTATTTTAAATCGAAACCATATAATGAAACTGATTATATTCTATATTGAATTGTATAAAAAAATTATAATCTTAAAATTTTAACTCTTTAAGTAATCCACTTATCTGTTAGGACCGCGCAGCGTGTATGAAGCTTGTATATAAATAAATAAACAATGTCGATAGCACACAATATTCGGTAATTTTTTCAACGTAAACATTTGAAATCGATTAATTTGGGTTATTGTTAGTCGATACATTTGGATTAACGATTTAACCCAAATTCTCCGCCTCTGTATCGTTTTCTCTGCCTGTTTTTGAGCTCAAAGTGTAAGTATGCTCTTTCTGAATCACTGGAATTCTATCGCAAATATGCGACTAAACTCTTCAAAACGTTGAAAATAAATAACGGATTTATTTCGGGACAACCTAATATTTCATATTGATTTTTTACGTCAATTAATTAATTATCCATTAACTATATATTCCTCATACCGAATGTTGTGATATTAATGCTTTGTATGGAAATGTTTGTTTCCGTGTATAGCGCTCGATTTTTATAATATCTATAATTATGCTGATGACTATATTATTATCTTTGATGTATTTAAATCATGTTCATTTAGTATTAAAGCATGACGAGGGGAGACATTATCAGCCTGTTCTGTCCGAGCTGTCATTCGACGATTAAAATCTTAGCCAGGCCCCTATTACAGAATTAAAGCCTTTTGTCTGCGGACTTGAAAGGCGCTTCGGATAACAAGGCTAATCCAGTCCTTTCAAAGTATTTAAATCGTGTTCAAATTTGTTCTGATACAGTATTAATACAGCAAAGAAGCGTGCACAAAAATACTACTGGCGGACATAAATATTAATATGCCCTCTTTCTTGCGATAGTTGAGAATTGAGAAGTTTATTCCATTTTCTCGGGTTTATTCATTTATGAAACATCCAATCCGCCCACATTTTGTTCATGTCTGAGGATTTCGGCCGTCAAGTTTATTTAATTTAGGGACAAAGTTACGTGAGGTTTTCCCCTTGTATTATTTAAGAAAAGCCGTTATGGAAAGAGATCTCGCTTGTCAGCACTCGTCAACAAAGTCGATAAAGCAACATCTTTATTGCGAGGATGGGACTCGTGTCGTGTTGCTTCGTATTTGAACTGGAGGGCGCATTATGCTGGACAACGGGTACTACGTGTTTCTATTTTTTACCTGTCCAACTTCGGGATATTTATCGCGCACTCCAGCATTGCTTTCACGTAGCGTGTATATAATTTTGGATTAAGGCTGGCAAGAAAAATTATGATGGAAGACCGTGTTCGCCGTCCGAGCAAATAGTGTTATTATGGAGGAAAAAGAAAAAGTATTTTCATTCATTCTCCTCGTCAAATATCCTGGCTTTAATGGAACCCACCGGCCTAATTCATGGACGCCATTTTCGATATGTAAGACGAAATTGCTCATAATATTGGTCATAATGACATATTGTTTACCTCATACTATTTATGCCTGTTGTATGCACAGTGACCATACATCCCTTATTTTGGAACATTTTTCTGTGAATATATTTCCTTCTAATAAGCAGGGCTTTGAGTCGATATCTTACTATATTTAAATTTTTAATCCGGTTCAGTTCCAAACATTTATATTGGTTCGGTTACTAGGAAAATGATTGAAATCTGGGAGTCCCAGTCTGGGTACATAAAAACTATAAATAATGCCAATGCTGCAGTATTCAGCATACTGCAGAAAAAAGCTACCATCTTTTATGTCCAATGCACAAAAGAACAGTTTTCAAGCAAGTAGAGCAAGCTGTGTGCCAACAAACCAGCAACTCTTGCTTTGTATAAACAAGCTTCTAGCAAACAAGTTTGTATAAACAAGCTAGCTTGGTTTTTAAGCTATTTTTTAGCTCAAAAATGGAACTAGAGATACCACCCTTCTAGCTTACTAGCATTTGCTTGCAGTCTGTCGTCTATATACTCCCCAAACAAACGCTCCATAATGTCAACACCTCCCTTGTACTTGTTGTAAAATAACATTACCTGTGGGTTTTGAGATTCTCCAACAACTTGATTGATGAATATATTGGACGACGATGTTCTTGCAATATGTTTTTAGAAATACATGTTTTATTCCGACGGACAGTCCCAACAAAAGTAAGTCCTGCCTGCTGTAGTTTGTCCACGCTATCGAATGCTATGAAATAGTTTTCAGCAATAACTGTCCTCCCACTTTATTTGTACTTGTCAGTTAATTCCAGTAGCACTTGTTCATCTAAGTTGACTGTTCTCTGGTCTCTTTCTTCTTTTCCAGTATACAGGATACCTTTACAAGGACATCCATTTCCAGAATCACAGACTCATCATCTGGATTCTACAGACATTTGGTGTAAAAACATTTTCTGCAGCACAGATAAAAGAATACTAAATATGGATATTTTAACAATCGATCTTTCGCGTTAGACGTCCACCGAACCGAAAAAACCGTTATTTTCGTATCGTTTTGAATCCGAATATTTTTATTCCAGAAAAAAAAATGGTTTTACTGGCTATCAGTTTTTGCTTCAGTTCATTATAAATACATTTAGAGAGCCTTGTTTGCGGTTTTTTAACCAAATTTGATTTTTTATTAAGCGTTCATACGGAAACATAAGCGACCTAATTTGGTTTTTTTTACAATAGTATCATCGTCGTCAAAGCGCAGTCACATGCAATTCAGTTTGGGACTAGGACCTTTTTAATATACATACGAGCCATATCCCGAAAGTAAGTGTACTGTGACAATAACGGGCTGTGGTTTCTTGTTTTTTAAGGATTGGCCATCCTAAATGGTAGAAGGAGATCTCCTGACAAAGCGAACAATATCAGGAACATAGTAGTACGAAAATTCACGTTGTAGTGTCAAGTTGCGTGAAAGATGTCCATAAGAAATCCCGCCAAGTGCGAGCGTGGGAATATTGTGGGACCCTAAAAAATACTCAAAATAAGAATTCAAAACAAAAGGAGGGATATGCTGATGAAAGGAGTGCGCTTGTTGCATGACAACGCCCGTCCTCACACAGTCTTAGCCACCAATGCGCTCTTGGACTTATTTGGTTGGAATGTTTTGAACCACCCCCCGTATTCCACCGACTTGGCACCTTCAGATTATCATTTTTTTCCTCTGAAGGCACACATGGGTGGAATTAAATTTTCAATCGATGAGTGGGTGCAGAAAGAGGTTTTGAAGTGGGGGAAGGAACTGGCGGAAGAGTTCTTCTTGGAGGGCATAAATACGCAAGTGCCACGACTCACCAGATGCATTGAACGAGATGGCAATTATGTTTAAAAAATAGTACACAAGTGTATTAATAATATTGTGTTCATTTTTTAGCAAATACACTTTTTCTAAAAAAATATAAAAATTTAGTACACTTACTTTCGGGATATGCCTTGCAATGAAGTTAAATTGCAATATCCGCAGAGAAATGACTCAACTGTAAGACTATCGATATATTTTTATTTATTTATTTATAAACCTTTATTCAATAAATATAATATAGCAAGGTAAAATGGTGTATCAATATACACAATTACATAAAAATGGATTAACAATTTAAGTCTTAGATTACTATCCTTATCTTAATTACAAGTATATATTTTAGTTATAATAAATTTTACATAATAAGAGTTAATTTAATTTTTGTATATATATAGGGGGAAAAGTAGGAGACTTAAAACCCCTTTGCGACATTCCTTAAAAACTATCTTACAAACTAAACAAAATAAATAATTTAATCAATCAATCATATATCCTTCATACGTCGCGCATTCATGACTATCAACTATAGTAAAATATGTTTAGGCATTTTGTGAACGTATCTAAAATTATTGTTTTGAGTGGTATATTCGCCGAGTGTAGATATGAGATGATTGGTGTGATTTGGAATTTTTGAGTAAAAATTGAGTGTTAGCTTATGAAAAAAATTCTTTATAAGAGGAAGCTTAATTTTATTGTGAAAACGTTTAAGATTAGTGTATGGAAATGTATTGAAAACAATTTTTATGGCTTTGTTTTGTACGATTTGAAGTTTATTGTAGTTGGTGTTGCATATATTGCTCCAGACGGGAGCGGCGTATGTGAGTGTAGGTCGAATCAGCGTTTTGTATAATAAAAATTTGTTAGAGGCCGAGAGAGCACTGCGCCGACGAAATATGGAGTGCAGCGCCCCCATAGCTGCTAATCCGCGGGCACGAGTCACCGACACCTGTGCTCCCCACCTCAGTCTTCTATCTAAAGTCACCCCCACGTATTTCACTTGGGGTTTCCACTCGATAGAGCTGGACCCGACGACTATTGGGTCAATTCGAAGATTTTTCCGTTTCACGGAGAACAAGATAGCTTCGGTTTTTTCTTTATTTAATTTGAGTTTCCAACGATCGAAATATTTAAATGCAGCTTTTAGCGATCGTTGGAGGTTTCCGACTATTAGCTTGTTGCTCCGAGAGCTGGTATAATATGCCGTGTCGTCGGCGTAGAGTGCTACGTTTGATGGGGACGGTGTCGGTAGATCGTGTAAGTAAATGTTGAACAGGTGAGGCCCTAAAATACTGCCCTGAGGAACTCCCGCTGAGACAGACTGGGAAGTTGACGTTGCTCTGTTTAAGGTTACCGAAAATGATCTTTTGTACAGATAGGACTGGATCATTTTAATAAGGTAAGTAGGAAACTTAAGGGATATCATTTTGTGGATCAGACCGCGGTGCCAGACAGAGTCAAATGCCTTTTCGATGTCGAGAAGTACCATACCGGTACTTCTCTTCATGTTAAAGTTTCTAGTAATGTGTTCAGTCAGTCTGGTCAGCTGATGAGCCGTAGAGTGATTCCTACGAAAACCGAATTGCTCATTATTAATAACATTTATACTAAGTTCATCCAGTCTATTTAGAATAAGTTTTTCAAATATTTTGCTTAGTGCAGAAAGTAAACTGATCGGGCGATAATTTATAGGGTTGCTGGCATCTTTACCTGGTTTGGGCAATGGAATGACTTTCGCCGACTTCCAGGTGGATGGGAAGTACCCCATGCTCAAACACGCATTAAATATTTTTGTCAACTGGATAATTATTTTAAATGGGAGATTTTTGATGACTGTATTGTCTATAGTGTCGAAACCTGGGGATTTCTTGCTTTTTAGTTGTCTAATTATTTTTAAAGTTTCAATGGGTGTTATCAGTTTAAATTTATGTGATTTTATATTTAAATTGTTTTGGAAATCCCTAATCGTTTTATCTACTATTTTAATGGTTTTATTGTTACTCATATTCTCTGAAATTTTGTGATTTAATTTAAAGGTTTTTGCTAACAGGTTGGCCTTATCTCTATCGGACTCGGCACTTATCTGATTATTAATTAAACTGGGAATTTCTTTAGGTTTATTTTTGAGGGTTTTTACAACTTTCCAAAGGGAATTGTCTGAGGGACTTAATTTAGAGAGCTTAGTTTTCCATGATTCATTTTTTTATCAAGACTATCGATATACTTAACACAGTTTATAGACTTATTTGATTCATAATGTAAAATGTATAACGACAATGCTTTTGCATTGCTCAAATCCAAACACGCCGTCGTATCATTATAATTTTATCACCCTTTCAATGATTCTGTTTTAGATTCCCAATCTAACGCGATACACAACAGAATAAATAAAACAAAATTGCGTGGATCAATATGTACACACATTCAAAAGTCGTCGACCTATAGCATCCGTGTTTTGATACCACCTAACGACTTTCCAGGTCAAGTCATTGCGCCCGGGGTCAAATATGCCCAACCTTTTAAAGGGCCGTTAAAATGTACGCAACTAGGGACTTTTTTATGGCGAGGCATTTTTCCGACACTTTACAATCGGGGAAACTTTTTGATGGTTCGATATAATAAATGCATGATCGCCCTAGTATCGGAAGCGCTTCCGCCCCCGAAATGTTTCCACCCCCCTGATTCTTGGACTTGAAAAAGACGACCGTAAAAAGATAATATTTTTATATCCGTCTCTACGAGCGTGTACTTATGTCAGATTTCCTCCATAGCCTTCGATAAGCTTAAGGTTTTTTTCTGGTCTCGGAGGAGGTTTTACTTCTCTCAGCGCTGCGCCGCTTTTGCCTCATACAAGTTTAATTCGCTTGTCTTATTCACATATACTGATATACACCAACCATACAACCGCTGAGGTCTTTTATTTTATTCGGGCTGTATTTTCTAATGTTATCACTTTCGGAGGCTTTATAAAAGTGGACTAAAAATAAATAAAATTGTTATGACTTGTAAGCGCTCTGGAAACAGTGTTGAATTTGAAATATACTCCAATGTACCTAGAATAAGTATATAGATGTATTTACTTACCAGTTTGATTAGACCATTGGCTCCCAACCTTATTCCGGCGGCGACCTCCATGCAATTGAAAAAAGACATTTTTAAGAAAAGATAAAAATAGGTGAACTAAAAAATATGCCCGAAGTAACATTAACATTAAAAATTAGTGTTTCGTCATTTAGTCTGGATCTGATTTTGGAAGTCAGGCAACTTGCTGCTGAAAATGCACACTCAGCTTCCACACTCGTTGGAGGTATCGTCATCAGATATTTAAAAGCTAGTTCGAGTTGATGACCGCATGAGCCCTCATTTTCATATAACACCATCAATGTTACTAATAAAATTCCTTTCTGCTGAGACACGGACTAAAACTCGCAAAATTTCCGATTTCCCGACAAATTATTTATTTCCGTCGCTGCAGATGAATACTTATATACTATAATACTTTGATGTGAATCGTAATATATTACGGAGGAATACAAAAATTCTGAACCCCGTATCTATTATATTTCATATCGATATTCCCATTATTAGAGTCGAGGTGTAGTAAATACATCACCGGTAGGGAAATGTTACTATAAAAATTTGAAAAACATGCATGTACGCTTATATGTATACATAGATTAGACATTCACTGCCCCTAGGCATTCATCTTTCATCGTGTTAGTGAGGTGTACGATTTCTGTTGGATGAAAATTTCGATCCCGAAATTTTCGGGATTACGTTTTCTAATCCCGGGATTCTTAAATACGTAAAACTGTCCGGGATCCCGGGATTGGATTCCCTACTTGGGAAGCTACTTCTTTCACTTTTTTTCTGAAAGACCGATTTTGACCCAAGCACAGATGGTGCACCATCCGTACAAATGCCGCAGACGTTTTTCCACTTTAATTCTCCAATCTCAAAAAACGTATTTCTCTTCTGCAAAATATCTTCACTTTTTGTAGTAGTTTCAAGTCAGGTACAAAATAGGAACTCTTCTTTGATATCATCTGAATGAATATATTTTACGAAGGCAAGCAACTGTGCACACTAGCTTACGTCGTTCGTTCTTCTTTCGGATCATGTGTTGCCGGACGGATGGATAAGGTTAGACGGGCATCGGACAAAACGACTCTCTTCTCTAGGTAACTTTTTATTCGGTACGAGAGAGAAAGAGATCTGACTGCGAGAAGGACGTCCTCCCGCAGTCAAGGCCAATCGCCGACTCTTTCGATTCCCACCTCCTGCGAGACAGTGCACGCGCAAGAAGCGATCGGTTGGTAATTGCAGGTACAATGTCCCTGTATCGTCACAGAAGATGACGCTGTTAAAATAGCACATTGCATTAAAGAGAGACGGAAGATATCGCTGTTAATCTGGCGATTTTGCATAGAGACGTTAGACAGTAAACCGATACAAGACAACCATCATTTCAAATCCTGCATTTATATTTTCATTAATTTCACATGATTTTAATGGGGTTGTAAAAACCCTCGACTTTTAACGTGCTAATATACCTAAACAGCTTGATAGATTTGGATAAGAGCTTGCCTGTTTTTTCACCAAAAAATCCTTTACGAATAAGATTTTTAAATAGAAAAAATGTATACATTTTGTAGTAAAGCTTTTCATTCAGGATCTGCGTCCAATCCTGGCTTATTCTATTCGAATATCCGATACTAAAATGTATTTATTTATAGCATATTAGAATTCTTCGAACGCTTACATTCCGTCCTATGTAGGATTATATCTTGCTGAAATATTTTCTCTATTTTTATTGTATTATTTCCTGCAACAACATCATTTATGCTCTTTGGATTTGTCTTTTGTTTACTTTACATTAAATCTCAAAATCCATTTCGGAAATTCGCTCCATAAACATCAGCTAAAATCATCGATTTTTCATTGAAAAAATCTATTTATATGCTTATTGTGTATAATTAGGGCGTATAAAAGCTTTATTTTATGGTATAAAATGTTTTGTATAACGTTTGTATATATGTAATTATGGCAAATTCAATACGGAATGTTATCCTTTGTGCGATATACTTTCTCCAGGGAATAATTATGGTTTATATTGTTACGTTATCTCGACATTTTAAATAGGGATGATAACAAATCATTGCTTTGTATTTATTTGGATATCAAATTCCCTATTGTTTTGAGAGAATCTTACATTATAATCAATATATACACTCATTATTAATCTCAATTCTGATGCTAAGCTAATATATAATCCCTTCTTCTTCGATATTTTATTGAAACGACGGCAGTATATGTGTTAATAATAGGCATAAGACAACGCTTGATTGATATGAGAATGGTGTAGTATTGCTTTTATTGATGGATGTGTCAAAATTCAAGGCTGAAATATTCATCCACCCTGTAAATACTCAGCGTGAAAGCCTTTTTTGTCTCTCAACCATATCATCCATCTTGCCTTCCACTAATAAGGTAATAAATAACATTTTCTTTCTTACTCGACTATGTTTGCATTGCGATTTCCCATGAAACTCGTTAATCAGATTACGAGGCACTTCGAGGACTAAACTCAAATAATAGAATAAAATGGAAGGTCACTCCGAGAATGACTTTGCTCAGATTGAACATGAGATAAGTTATAGAAAAGAAGGCGATAATACTCGTGGATAAATCTATATAATTTGGTATTAATGCTGGATCATTTTTCAAATGTGATCCAGAATTCAAGTGCGATCAATCTCGGGGTTGATTTATCCAAATGCTGCAGGGCGTATCCACAAAATTGCTAAACCTACGATATTAAAATGGTAATTAAATTTTGAGATCGAGTAAATTCGATGCAGTGCGTCAAGAGTCTCGAAACTTTTAATGCTCTTGGGCATACTTAAATTTTCATAATTCAATTTAAGTTTGATCGACTTAAATACTCGAGGGGTTAAAACGTGACAATATTATGATAGACTTGAAGTTATATCTAAGATATTCAAATTGTATCCACGTGTTCGTAATTAATCCGTTTAAAGCCGAATTCGATTATGAATTTCTCGTGAAATTTCTAAAGAACAAGAAGGTAATGTCTTTATCATTTTAACTTTTTTTAAAAATTTAAATCAATATAAACAGGCGGAGGGAAATATTAAAAATCCTTAACCCTAAATCGTAATTTTCTAATTTTTTAAAATTTAATTTTAAACTTTGACTGGGCCAGCTGCTGGATGACGATAAAACTGCTTGAATAAAACGAATAATTACGTGTTGCGCAACAGCAAAATTCCGGCTTATATTTTAATCTCCCTCGTATGATTTAAAAATGGAGTTTCATCATTACTCCGAGCTAGATTCTACTTTTGGGGAGTTTGCTCCTTCATTTACAATAGTAAGATGTTGGGTGGTAGAGTTTAAACGAGGTAACCGCCCCAGAAATGGTGGAGAAAATCCACAAAATAGTATTGGATAACCGTTGATTGTAAATGCGCGAGCTAGCAGATATAGTAGGCTTTTCAAAAAATGCTGTACATCGCATATTGAGTGAAAAATTGGACATGCGAAAGCTGTGCGCAAGATGGGTGCCGCGTTTGCTCACAGTGGAACAGAAATAGCGTCGTGATGATGTTTCAATCGAATGTTTGGCGATATTTTACAGCAATACATCTGTTTCATCTTGAATCATTTTTACACTAATTCAAGATGAAACATGGGTTCATCACTTCACACCTTAGACAAAGGAATATGGAGACCCTCAACTGACTCGAGCTGTTTATTGGTCCAGCTATTCAGGACCATGCCAGCTAGGGAATCCAATCCTGAGCCAAAATTTCGATCCCGGGATTTCGGGATTTCATTATACAATCCCGGGACCAGTCCCGGGATCCCGGGATTGAGATTTTCAATATTTTAAGAAATTACTTTGATGAATTTGATCAAAAATTACTAATAAGTCCATTTGTTCAATATAAAAAATCACTTGAAGGCCAAAGAGTTTTATTTATTTAAGAAAAGATAAAAATACAATTCAAAAATAGATAAATAAAACACTAAAAAATTCAAACATTATTTTGAAAATATGCCCGAAGTAACATTAACATTAAACATTAGTGTTTCGTCATTTAGTCTGGATCTGATTTTGGAAGTCAGACAACTTGCTGCTGAAAATGCACGCTCAGCTTCCACACTCGTTGGAGGTATCGTCATCAGATATTTAAATGCTAGTTCGAGTTGATGATCGCGTGAGCCCTCATTTTCGTATAACACCATCAATGTGACTGATTTAATTCTTTTCTGCTGAGACACGGACTAAAAATCGCAAAATTCCCGATTTCCCAATTTCCCAACAAATTATTTATTTCCGTCGCTGCAGATGAATATTTATATACTATAATACTTTGATGTGATTTGTAATTATATTACGGAGGAATACAAAAATTCTGAATCCCGTATCTATTATATTTCATATCGATATTACCATTATTCGTCGAGGTGTAGTAAATACATCACCGGTAGGGAAAGGTTACTATAAAAATTTGAAAAACATACATGTACGCTATATATATGTATACATAGATTAGACAATCACTGCTCCTATGCGTCGCCTTAGTTCGCCAATTAGTAATTACGCCACTGTTTCCAAGCGTCTAGATTTCGTCGGGGATTTCTCAATTTAGTAGCCTTCATCGTGTTGGTGAGGTGTACGATTTCTGTTAGATAAAAATTTTAATCCCGGGATTTTCGGGATTATGTTTTCTAATCCCGGGATTCTTAAGTACCTAAAACTGTCCGGGATCCCGGGATTGGATTCCCTAATGCCAGCCCGCTCAACAAAAGTACGAGCCTTATTTAGTGCAAGCCATTTATGTAAAGAGTCTCTGACGCAGCTTCCGTGATCGTACAGATAAAAGAAACTATCACAAGAGCCCTAAAAGAGAGTGTAGTGGCCACAAGGTCTGTGTGTCCAATCGGTCTGCTTTTCGGACCGCTGATATGACGAATGAACGCCTCGATCAATTGGACGCCATATCCGAACATTTCTATGGAACGATTACGAACTTGATTATTGCATAACTGATTGTATTAAATATATTATGGATTTATTTTTAAACATAAGGTTATCCAAAGGTGAAGTCTAGATGTTTTTATTTTATAATACCGTCTTGCTGAAAATATATCAGATACATTAATATAATTTAATTATGGCCATAAAGTCACTCAACATTGATTGGTATCGCTCAACATTTATCCGCACAAAATGCATACCAAACATTAACTTTTTTGTATAGTCATTTTTCTATAATAAAACAAGGGTTTTCATTACCTGTCTATAGTTGAAATTGTACTATCTTCCACTAAAACAAAATGACTTACATCATTCGAAAAGTTGTTATATATGAACATTATACAGTGCTGATATCTAGGCGCTAAATTTAGATAAGCCTACATTTGTAATGTAATTAAAGCCACCTGGCATAAGCAAATATTTAAGATGTAAATTTCGACAGAGTTATAATATCAAATAGGGGTTGAAGACCATCAGGAAAAACATAAAATACACAACCCTTTGTTTTTAAACAAGCGTACATTTTCAAGTGAAGTGGAAGATGTGGAGCAGATCTTGGCCTCGTTCCGTTCAGGAGAGATTGAACCCGGAGCATTTTATGCTTACATAACATACATCATATAAAAATAGCAGCCCGATGTCGAACACAAAGGGACGAAATGAAAATAAATTCAATTTAAATCATCGATTTGCAGGCGAAGATGTACGGACATAGATTAATGGACGCTTACGAGAGTTTCCGATTAAACTTTTTAGTACTCCCCCCCAGCAGCTAGAGAAGATAGCGATTATTGATAATATCGAGGGCTTTCCAAATATTTTCATGTGAAATTATTATATTTGTCTGCACCACCCTCTATTGTAAATGGGTGTCGGTCTTGAAATGGAGCGTCGAAAAGGTCACCTTTACACAGCATCAAAAATAGGTCCTTTTCAAGCCGTCCATCTTGAAACACTGCTTTCATGGAAGTCTTTTTACAACAGCTTTAAACTTTCAAGGGTAGAAAGGATTACGACATGCTCAACAAAGGGAGTGTTTAAATAAACCAGCGCCAAGGTAATTACTGCCGGAAGGTCGTACCCAATTAGGACACATTTAAATGCATCCTTATAAAATATTTTTCATCATCTTCTTAATATATTTTATCTGAAATATCGGATTTCCGTGGCGATTTTATAGCTTTTCCCTTTCGGAAAATGATATTTTTTGTATTCATAGGCGGTGATAGATTTTCCATTTCCACGAAGCTTTCATACGCATAGCACATTGAACCCATATTGACTCTTTAGATCTTATCAACCCGCTCGGGCATTCCATTAACTCCAGGGGGTTGTATTGACCGTTTTCAAACAGGCTCAGCGATGAATTATAATTTAGTTTTACTTACACAATGGAAAACACATGTATTTAATCCTTTTTACGATTATCTGTAAGATTGTATTCGATGTAAATATAATATGTATCGTATGAATAAAAACACACTTTTTGGCCACTCCAAGGATGGTTTTTCTTTTATGCGGATTTCATCTTATTTGAATTTGTAAATTTATATTCATAGCATTGGGTGGGAAATGTACCATCTAACGTGTGTAATATTATTTTTCGCATGCCAAAAATATTTTTAAAAGATGGCATTTTTCTTCAAAGATTTTTTTTGTTACATTTTAACACATTCCGATCGGCTTACTTGAAAACAAGTGTTTTGTAATCTGAACTTTTGACGCATAAAAATCTCGTGATATCAAAAGGTTCTCCACTTATCGGATGTTTCCTGTTGAACTGAAATCATCATGCTTATAAAAATTTAGTAGACTTTTTAGTCATCATTTTTGACCATTTTTTTGATAATTTTCACCCCAAATATATAATTTATTTACGCGAAAACCTTAAAATGGTAGGTATGTTGAATAAATAATATTATAGAGAGAAATCTCCCAAAATTTCAACCAGATCGATCAACAATTTTTTGAGCTATAACTGGAAACGTTTTTGAAGATGCAATTTCTAGATAATCTCGTTTAAAGTTTTAGTACAATAAAACTACTAATTTTAGTGTTTTACTGATCAATCAGCTATTCCAGGTGCATATAATAGATCTTCAGCTTCTTTGCAGCTTTGTACCTTGCAAGACTTTGCAGCAAGTGCCAACAACTATATACAAAGTATTCATCATAGAGCTGTAACCTTCATCAATTACTCCAGCAGCATTATTGGCTGAGATTTCAATTATATAGTAGCCATGATGTTGCTGGATGAATGGATGGGAATACACGGGCGTCGAATAGAAAGACTCTTCTCTAAGTACCTGTTATTTCCACACGAGAGAGATCCTGCTGCAGGAGGGACGACTTCTCGCAACCAAGACAACGGCGCACGCGCAAGAAGCTATCGATCGGTATGCAAATGCAATGTCTCCGCAGGGCCACAAGAGATGGCGCTGTTTAAGTAACACATTGCACCTGAAGAGAGACGGAAGATGTCGCTGTTAATCTGGAGAATTAAATCTGCTCGGCGCTAATGCGTGGGGATGTTAAGGTGCATTGGGGCTAACCATCAAACCGTCTAGCCATCAAGGATTTTTGAAGTGATTCGTCCCTGTATAAATTTTCATAAATCGGTAAGTGATGCTGATCATGTCACCAAGAAATTAAGAAACATCTTTAAATTTTGGATTTTTTTTAAAGCGATATCTACCACTTGCAGTGGCTGTCGATTTCAGTCAGACAGATTCCATAATTTAGTACTTTTTTAGTTGAATAAATATGAAAATAAGTAACCATAATTTGTTTTTTTTTTTCATACTCTAACCATAATATATTGTACTTTTTCACAATTTTATCCGTTAACTTACCTTATCCCTTATTTTTTTTCTTTTCTTAGGTTTCGGAGTCTGTTCTACGTGGTAATAGTCATCATAAGTATTTAATTCTATATAGTTCTCTTTAATTCTGCTGTAACTTTGTAAATGTTTCACATTCTGATTCTCTCGATACATTGTACTTTTGTAATATGTAAAAAAAAAACCATGTTTTTTAAACACTGTAAAGGGACTGGCCTCCTTAATTATATCAATATTATTGTTCACATTGTGTATAGCATTGGGTTCATCATTTACTTTATATTTTAGCATACTGATACCTATCTTACAGTTTGGAAACCACTGTTATGTGACTTTGTGAAGACGCTCAGAAAACTTCGCTTTAATTAGTTTGTTTGCTTGAAAATTAAACCGAATTGGCATGTATTCGTGTATGTAATCTTCGAGAATGGCGCGGACTGGAATGTGTTGATAAAAGTAGCTTATATTTTGACAAAAAACTTGCATAGAAATGCTCAAAAAAAAGTATAATTGAGCACACTTCGATCGTTCGCTCCATTTATTTTCCTACAAATTATCTTCCAATCTAAGACATCCTTCTGCTATCTTGCAGACCTGGTTCAATAATGTGAACAGTATGAATAATATATATATTTGCGGTTGCCACGAGACACTTAAGGTCATAAGGTGCTTGCAGCGTACACTGGAAATGCCATAAAATAGAATTGAATGGAAGTAGAATGTCGAAGGCTATGTGTGTGAAAAATAGTCTGAAAAGACGACGACATGTTTGCAATAAATCTACAAGGCGTTCCTAGCAATACATACATATTGTTATAATTATATGCTTTAAAATTTGAGGCTCCATATTATCAACCCTAAGGAATGGCCCTGTAACACGTTAATCTCCGCAGAATTTAATTGAATTATTAAAAATACGCTTGTTAATGTTGAGATTAAGCCCTGAGATTGGACTTAAATGAAACCGTGATGCTGTTAATTAACGTCGACTCATATTAGCTTGATAAATCTGTCTCCCAAGTCTACCTGTGGCATTCGACCTTCATTCCGTATATTATTAAATCATGGCCACCCCATTTACGCTGTTTGTAAACAAATCTTAAGTCGGCGTGGATAAATCTGATGTTGAGGGTTGACTTTTTCGCTGCTTTTAATTAATAGGATTTTTTTCGCAATCAGGCCTCAGTGCTCGAGGGATATCAATCACTGTCGTAATGACATCGTTGTTTAATCACTCGCCGGGGGGGTGAAGTATTAAAAAAATGTCCGTTTTCAGAAAAGTGCTCTACGATAAAAAAACAAATTCGCTTGCTGTTATTTCAATCCCCAAATCGAATTTATTACATTGCGAACAGGAAGCAATCCGTAGATATATTTTCAAGTGACATGCCATCGTTCATGGAGTGGTTTGTTGTCCTCGTCAATATTGTAGCGTCTTCTGTTTCCAAGCTACACGTAAAAGGCCTATTCGATATGTGAATCCGTTTCCATAACAATATTTAAGTGGCATTACAAGCGTTTTAATGATCACAGCGCTTATATAAAACTGTTCAAGCTGAAAATATTAGTCCTTTTAAAATGTCGCACTTATTGAATTGAGTGCTTGATTAAGGGTGCTATAAATCTATCAAATATGTATACATCAATCATTTCTGTCCAAAATGTATTAATTACTAGCGATGATAAGTTTGAGATAACTATGAATGCATAAAAAATTATATCATAAGACAAAATGAGTACTATCCCAGGGCCTGAGACCCCTCCATTTATTCGAAAGAGCACTCTTGTACATTGAGCTCGGAGACAGACAGAGACAGGGAGAGAACGTAACGCAGTTCGGGAGACAGAGACGGAGAGCTTCCTGCGTACATCGCACGATTGTATATATCGTTAACCCAAATTTGTCGCCTAATAATGATTTCGATTTCAAGTGTGTTATTTGTTTATGCAAAGAAATGACGTGGCCTTGTATGCTATCAACAGTGTTTATTTATAATATCTTACGCTGATAGGAGCTGACAGAACATAATCGGTGTAAAGCGATTATAGCATCAACGACTTCATCGACAAGCTAATATAGCATCTAAGACTATGAAGTTTAATTGTTGGGTATTAGGGAATCCAATCCCGAGCCAAAATTTCGATCCCGGGATTTCGGGATTTCATTAGACAATCCCGGGATCCCGGGATTGGGATTTTCAATATTTTAAGAAATTACACTGATATATTTGATCAAAAATTACCAATAAGTCCATTAGTTCAATATAAAAAATCACTTGAAGGCCAAATAATTTTATTTATTTAAGAAAAGATAAAAATATAATTCAAAAATACATAAATAAAACACTAAAAAATTCAAATATAATTTTGAAAATATGCCCGAAGTAACATTAACATTAAACATAGTGTTTCGTCATTTAGTCTGGATCTGATTTTGGAATTCAGGCAACTTGCTGCTGAAAATGCACGCTCAGCTTCCATACTCGTTTGAGGTATCGTCATCGAATCTTTAAATGCTAGTTCGAGTTGATGATCGCGTGAGCCCTCATTTTCGAATAACACCATAAATTTGACTGATAAAATTCCTTTCTGCTGAGACACGGACTAAAACTCGCAAAATTCCCGATTTCCCGACAAATTATTTATTTCCGTCGCTGCAGATGAATGCTTATATACTATAATACTTTGATGTGATTCGTAAGTATATTACGGAAGAATACAAAAATTTTGAACCTCGTATCTATTATATTTCATATCGATATTCCCATTATTAGAGTCGAGGTGTAGTAAATACATCACCGGTAGGGAAAGGTAAATAACACAATTTGAAAAACATATATGTACTGTATATAATTTTTCTGGATTACGTTTACTAATCCGGGATTCCAGGATTGGATTCCCTACTGATGCTTGATCAATATGGTATTAAAAATATCAGTTTTAATTAGAAATAAAAGTCACGCCGCTCATTGTTCATCAAGATATCACACGAATAAGACATAAATATGCAAATTCGATCTGAGACGTTATGGCAGACACAACCGACCAGCATTTGTACGATTTTTGTTAGATAAAAATTTTAATCCCGAAAATTTCGGGATTAGGTTTTCTAATCCCGGGGTTCTTAAGTACCTAAAATTGTCCGGGTTCCCGGGATCCAGGATCCCGAGATTGGATTCCTTAGTGGTAATGAAAGTCGAAATTTTCAGTCAAGATCTTTATATTATGCCGAGAGGAAGATCCCTGCTGCGAGACTGTTAGGAACCTGACGGGAAGGACACGTATTCTCGCGTCCTCCACACGTCCGCTTTTTTTAAATATCATTTAATTCCAAGTGGTGAACAAGCAAATATAGCATCTAAGACTATGAAGATTTTAAATTAGCTCACTACTCAAAGGGTTAAGGAATTAGATTTTCAAAATGCTAATTTAGTTATGTATTCTTTTGCATTCACATAAACTAAGTGCTAAATAAGTGCTAAGCGGAAAGACGAGTTTTTTCCATTGATTCCCCAATGATCTCGCAACTATGATTTGCTTCTCCGCCGAAAATAAAATTTCCAGCGGAATGAAAGGTAGGGTTTCAGGTATTTAGGTGGTTCTGTTACCAAATAAAAACGAAAATTTATAAAAAAAAAGCCAAATTAGTATTTAATTTTACATAAACGCGCATCGACCATTGCGCGGCTTCAATATTACACGGTATGTAGAAAACGCGGAAGAAACATTGGAAGATTTTTTTTAATACAAATAAAAACGTTTAATAACTCTGATTTGGTGCTGAATTACCCCTAGTTTCATGTTTTGTATTTGTTTTTATTCCTTTTCGGATTTTCAGCGATCCGATAGCAAACGGACCCACGTGTGGCCGTGCATCTTAGGGCTCTTTGGTATCAAACATTCTATGAAATAAATCGTTTTAATACAAGATTCCAGCTCTACTTTAACATATTATTCTACTATGAAATATTAAAGATTAGAAAGATGTTAGGCCGTGAGAAGGTAATTCTTTATAAGGTCTAATTTATGTAAATTTGTATTATATTTCTATACAATACATGATTTAATGGTCCATATCTCGCATCGTAAGCATGTTTTTGCTATCAGCATGCCTTTAAAAATTTCCGAATACGAATCTACGGTTCAAACGCGATCGCAATCACGTAAATTGCGAACCTATATTTGGTCATTCGACCATTCGTTATACAAATCATATGTAAATTTTTACCCGCAACACGAGTGGCTGAATTTTAAAACGACTCAAAAATAATTTTCTTTCAGCGATCAATATAGTTGCACGGGGTGAAATTGTAACTTTTAACAAAGTTATATTGAATTTCTTGCTAAGCGTTTGATGGCGCAAAAGTGATTTATTTATGTATATCACTTTCTGGTCGAATATTTGTTTATGATTGATGTAATGTAGAGTTGCCATACGCCAAAGAAATTGAGCAGTGGGATAATTATGTAGGCGACCTTTTCAAGGCTTTCCGAGGCAAAACGCTTCGAAATCCGTGCTCGTTTTGGCAGTAGAAAATTTCAAAAGCCCTTATTGTATTGGATTCCATATTCCAAATGATAAATCGTAATTTTTTCGTGCTCTCTGGTCGAAATTTTCGCATGTTTGCGCCGGAGCTCTCGAATGATATATGGCTCTATGGTCTTTCGCTAGTTCCTAAAAAATAATTCTCGGTCGCGATTAAATCCAGAGGTGGATATATACGGGCGAAGAGGCGCCCTATCGTCTAGTGTGGACCATCCGCAGCTCGCGGATCGATATTTTCAACCCCCGCCAACTTCCACCCCAGAGAGCGCGCACATTTTCACGACCTAGAACACTTTGCAGGGCTTAATGGGACCTTAATTTTTCACATCCTTACACAAATCATCCCTTCGGCCGTACTATGAAGATTACTTCTTATGTTCGAAGATTATGGGCTCTCCAAATGCGATATTTTCGCGCCTGAAACTACAGCCATAGGGGCTTACGTCGGCAGACAGCATTCAAATATCATGAATTGAATGAAATTTCCTTAATCTCCATAATCATAAATTGCAAAAATTGACTATATATAATTCCATATACTGTTTGTAATATCATAATTCCATATTCCATATAATAAAGTAAATATTAATTAATTATTATTTTAAATCATATGTGATCATTGAGGGATGGTTTTTATTTCCATATTACCATCTGTTTATAAATTGATTTAAGTCTGGATTCAAATTAGCTTGGAAATGTTATATTACAGAACATAAAATTAAATTCATTAAATTCTCTTACTTTCAGGAAGAACTTAAATTAAAATTATTATATGCAAAAACCCTAATTGACGATTTCATTAAAATAACATACATTTGTCTTATTTTCTTAATATATCTCTTTCTTATAAAGCCACAAGGAATCAATTAGTTATAAATGAATACAGAATAATAAACATGTTATATATAAATGTGTCAATTTACATAATAATAGTGATTACCCGGCATGCGTTGCAATGCCACGTCTCGCATAACAAATTGCATACACAAACAATATTTTTACTATGTCTATGTTATTCCCGCAAGTGTAAATAATAAATTGACAAAGTTTTATTGTAATCAGATGAACGGTATGGCAGGGCATTAAATACGGACAAACAAACATTATTTTTTTGTTTGTTATTAAACTATGCCTATATTACTCATGCAATCTTTAACAATAAGTGGATGAAGTTTTATTACAATATGACGAACGGTATGGCAGCGCATTACATACGAACAAACAAATATATTTTTTTATATATTAAGTAAATATATACTATTACGATTATATATTATATTATATACGATAGTACGATTGTGAAAATAACTAGAACTGCATACAACGATTGCTATTGGCTCATTGATGACTTCAAAATGCTCAAATATGAGTAGTTTATGTTTAAAAGGTATCAATGCTTAACCTTGTAGTGCATCTATTTTGCTTATACGTTTGTGATCAAACAAGAGAGGGGAAGATAACAAACAAATTTCCGTTCATCAAAATACACCGTAGAATTCAAAGGCTTAATATAGTAATCCTTTATTATTCCTTCTACAGGATATTTTACACATGGATAGACAGAATTTTTTGGGGGCTAAGAGGGCCCTATGTCCCTATGTATTATTATTTTAATTAGGATTTCTTTTATGGGCACCTCTGCCGTGTAAATTAATTCTTTTGGCGACCCTGTTCTGTGGCTTGCACGATCTTCAGCCCTGATACCAATGGATTTCTTTGTCTGGGGACGTGCTCTACTCCGTGGCTCGCACGGTCTCCAGACCTGACACCACTGGATTTTTTTAAAATTGATAAAAGATAATTGAAATAACAACAATTACTACATATTTAAATACAATTGTAGACTACAGTATCTTTGTCAATTTCAAATAGTCGAACTTCTATGCAAAATATTGCATTGAACCTGCACAAAAAAAATTGAATATCGTAAGATAAAGATCAACTTTAACTCTGTTTCACTTGCGAATATCATAACCGATTTTCGAAAGTTTCGATGATTGATTGCACGGAAAAGGGTCTTCTCTGCTATATTTATGAAAGCATTAACTCGTTTTTACTTCATAAATAAATTAGCTTAATATTTCAGGCGAATTACTGCGTAAGAAATACTCCATGCGGAATTCTTTATCTAGACGTGTACATTTGAAGATGTTGACGTCCAATTAATCATTTTGAGGTCTACGGGCACTCTTTGTTGAACAAAATGGAAGGTAGCGAATCAATTTTTCGTAAATATAGGGGATGTCTTAGATAAATTGGACATTTTTTCATACGTGTAATTGCAAAATATCCGATCGATCACATAGTTTTTCCATAACAGTCGATATTGCTTCGGTGTAATGCGAAATGACCCGTTATTTTTCGCGCACTTGGATATTATCCAAAATTCGTCCATTGTGCGATTCTGTTTTATGCTCGGATTAAGTATTATTTCAAAAATATTTTATTCGATGAGCGCTTTTCGATGGTTACAGTCGCGTTTTTTGCGCACTCTGGACGCTGTTCGCTCGGAACGAATCGTTATTTATGATGTCGGGTTTGTAAAAAGTACGGACAGGCGTCGTTGAGTGAAGCGATGTTACATTTTGTGATGTTCGATCTGATAATTCATCATAAGTATGATAACCAGCTTCGGGGGTTTGTTTCGAGCAAATACAGTTTGGGGAATGCTTTACAAATTCGTTTATAATGATGGAGATAGCATGTCAAAGCAATCAATGCGATGAAATGTCAGGAAAAATACCATTGAAAAATCTTTTCAAAACATATTTATGTTTTGTAAATACTGGAAAGCAATGAAAAAATATGATAAAATGCGAAGCAAGTACCACGCCGTAGCGCTGTTAATCTGAGCAGATTTAATTCACCAGATTAACGACGATATCTTTCGTCTCTCTTCAGGTGCAATGCGTTATTTTAACAGCGCCATCTCTTGCGGCCCTGCGGAGACATTACACCTGTATACCGACGGATCGCTTCTTGCGCGTGCACCGTTGCCGGTTGGGCAGTGACACGCAGGAGGCGGGAGTCGGAGGTGTAGTCACTTAGCCTTGACTGCGGGAGATCGTCCCTCCCCCAGCCAGATCTTTCTCTCTCTCGATCGTATGGAATAAATAATTATTTATGTATTTTTCTTTCCTGAAGAAATTACAAATATAAAGCATCCTCCACCTCTGGAGCTTTATTGAAAGTTTGCCTCTTGCCTGATCCACAATCAATGGTGGAGACGAACTTGTCAACGTTCTCACGGATCTTTTATGTATCATAAATTGTAGATCGTCCTATGCCGTACTCTCTTACCAACCTACAAAAAAAGATTCATTGCGATTTAGGCGATCCAAAATAACACAGCTTGCATTTTTTACATTGGCGAAGTTTTACTGTACATATGTACTATACTTGTATTGGAATGTCGGACTACATGGGGTTCCAGATTAGACTGGGGCCGATTATTGCGGGTCTGCTGTAAACTATTAAAAGTGAATATTAAAAATTACATATGGAGAAGAAAATAAACATAATTTCGATAGTGGTGGATATGAAAACCTCTGGCAAAAAAATGTCTCAATTTTATCCGAATATAATATGTAGAAAATTATATTCAATTTTGTGCTCTTAATCGTGTTATAAAAAAACAGCGAAACCATCTCAATATTTGTGAAAGAGAAGATCTTCGTTTTTTCATTCATGCTCAGAAACAACTTTATTGTATAGATAAATTAAATAAATACGATATTGGAAATCCCAATACA
The DNA here is from genome assembly GCA_008973525.1 of Stenopsyche tienmushanensis. Classification (NCBI taxonomy): domain Eukaryota; kingdom Metazoa; phylum Arthropoda; class Insecta; order Trichoptera; family Stenopsychidae; genus Stenopsyche; species Stenopsyche tienmushanensis. The sequence continues at coordinate 1,053,153 of WACJ01000018.1, read as the reverse complement.
TGGTCGCTAATCGAATAAGAGGAATTAAGACAACCACAATATAGTATACTGTTGAAACAGTAAATGGAACAAGAATCTTTAATTTTCATTCAATATTTAAAAAAAGGATACAGCAAAATATCAAATGGCCTCATTTTGCAAAATGTATAAAAGAAAAATAACGAAACTTGCTTAAGAACTTTCACCCTTTCCGCCGGATATCGCACCCTATAATTATCATTATTCTAGGTCTTTAAAACTCTTATGGAGCCTTTTATATTATTTTTTTTATTATATGAATTTGGTCTACGTTGAATGATTGCAAAATTTCGATTGCTAATTTTTATGGTAATTTTTATTATATCATTTTATCATTTTTGCGATAGCTAATTTTAATAACGAAATCTTTTCAAATAGTTGGCTTATTTCATCTCATGTTCATTTATTACATCAGTTTCAGTATCAATTCAAGTGTCGTATGACAGCTTCTTGTCGTGCCGTTGAAAAATATTAGCCAGATGATTTGCAAAAAATTCAGCTTTAGCTTTTCAGAGGAAATATTCGATGTCTTTTTTTCGTTGGACATCTTTAATAGATATATTTTGAAAAATGTATTCGTAATTTATAATAAGCAACAAAATTTATATACGAATTTGAACCGAAAATAGTTAATTATTGATTTTTAATATTTCTAATAATTGTGAGAAGCAGCATGATCTGTAGGTAATACCACTGACGACTTTTAAGAAAACGAAGATAGTCAATGGTGAATATTCTTAGAAAAAGGAACATAGGGACCTTCCACTGACCCGAGTTGTTTATTGGTCCCGCTATTCGAGATTTTGCCATCCCGCTCAAAAAAAGTATACAGCATGGTGCAAAAATTGAATTTAATATCCTTGTTCGCAAGGACACTCTCATTCTCAACTTCAAATGGCCACTTGTGCTCTGAGTGTGGAAGAAATATAAGCAAGATTTTAAGCTAAGATAGCAGCATAAATTAGTAAGATAAATAAATATATTGTTTTTATAGGTAAGGGAAAGTCTAGACTCGTTTGCAACCACATTTGGTGCGAGCCACCTATGTATGCTAACCTCTGAGAGAGCTTTCGAGATCATACGGATCATAGAAAATGCCGCAAAAAGTCCTAAAAGAGAACAGAGTAACCGCAAGGTCTGTATGCCCAACCGGTACGCTTTTCGGACCGCTGACATGACGAATGAACGCTTTGAAATTGGATCGATCGGATACCATACCTGAACATAACGATAATGAAGAAAAGAGGGATTAGACAACTTAGTATATATTATAAAAACGAACAGAGTCAATCAGTGTTGATTCGTGTAAAGTAGAATGATCAAGTAAAATAAAAGCCATGTTTAACTCTCAATTGGGTCGGTATACAAATATAGCATGATTTATGATGATTTTAAATTAGCTCACTATTTAAAGGGTTAATAACTGTAGTATAAGTGGTAGCAAAACAATACATGTTGCCTGAATCCTATCTCAATACAAACTGACTGTAGTTTTTTTAAAAACCTGATTATTATCCGGTTTCATTTATTATATATTAACACCTTACGTCAGAGCCGTAACTAGGGTATGAAGCGCCCATGGCAAGTATCTAACTTAACGCCCCCCCTCCTCGGAACTCCAATTTATTTTTTAAAGTTAACTCCAATATATTAAATACTATTGTAATGTATGTTTTAAAATAATATACTAAGAGTGGCCATAAGGTTTGTACGCTAAATCGGTCCGCTTTTCGGACCGCTGATATGACGAATGAGCGACTCGCGATCGGATACCATACCTGAACATAACAATAATGAAGAAAAGAGGGATTAGACAATTTAGTATATATTATAAAAACGAACAGAGTCAATCAGTGTTGATTCGTGTAAATTAGAATGGTCGAGTAAAATAAAAACCATGTGCAATTCTCAATCGGGTCGGTATTCTGCGTTTTGCGTCGCAAGCCCAATTGCGCCCGTGGCGGGTACCTGCTTTACCACACCCTCGTTACGGCTCTGTGTTTGGTTAGCGTTGGCTAAAATTTTATTTTGCTATTTCTTTTCGGATTATTTTGCTTATATGAGGGTTTATTATTTTTTTTGAAATGTAGTGTGGGCGATTTACCATCCCCACGCAATAGCGCTGTTAATATGAACAAATTTAATTCGCCAGATTAACAGTAACATATTCCATCTCTCTTCAGGTGCAATGTGTTACTTAAACCGCGCCATCTCTTGTGGCCCTGCGGAGACATTGCATTTGCATACCGATCGATAGCTTCTTGCGCGTGCACCGTTGCCAGTTAGGTAGTGACACGCAGGAGGCTGGAGTCGGAGGAGTAGTCGGTTAGCCTTGACGACGGGAGGTCGTCCCTCCTGCAGCCAGATCTCTCTCGTGTGGAATAAATAGTTATTTAGAGAAGAAAGTCTTTCCCGACGAGCACATGGGGGCGGGGAGCCGCTCGGGGACTCTGCCCCCGAGAGCGCTCCCGCCTCAACGGTACAGAAATATTATCAAAATACTAAAAAAAAATGATTAAAAAATTAAATAGAATTAACAATAAATTTTAAATAAAATATGGCGTAATCCGGCTTCAACGTCGCCAAACAATATTTTTCATGCGTAAAACTCAAACATTTGACCCATTTACGTATAAAACCCTTGTCCCAAACTCAGTTCAAGATATAAGAATAATTAAAGCGAATTGACCTCAGTATATCCTCGTAAGACGAAGGGCTCTAAGCCCACGGGGACCAATTCAGAGTTCAAGTAATTTAGGTGGTCCTATACAAACACTAATGGGAATCAACGGTGTTGTATTACGGTAAATGTAAATATTTTTCGGGAAAATCACATCCTACAACCTGACGTTAATTGAATTTATTCCATATATCATTGTATCAAATGACGATCCGGTACCAATATATTATTCAAGGCTGTGTTGTAGTACAAATGCATTAACTTATTATAATGAGTCTATATCGTGATTCGAATTTTGTCCATGAATATATGCAGAAAGTTTAGTCAAATTGCGTCGTGGAATATGGATAATAAATTTGTTTTGCTTTGGCCTTTCGACCTTATCATATATTTTATCGCATAATTAGTGGGAAATTATTATGGTTCTGTTCATGGAGCTCGGTTCGATGTTATTTTTAATCAGAGTCGCCATACCTGTCCATTCATTATAATGCAATACGCTATTCCATATCGATTTTTGCTTTCAAGAGTTCTCCAATTCCTTTGAAAGCCCTCACAGCCAATAATATCAATCTTGATTGCCGGCAATTATTGGCAACCCTTTTATTTAGTCGACTTTTTCTAGGGATACAAAACCGGTCTTTCTCATGTGAATTAGCTAATTAAGATTCTATCGCGTGGCTACAAAATTAATCCCAAAACCCAAATCACAATAACATTAAACGAACAGCTTAATGGCGATGTAACGATAATGGAAAAACTCTACTCAAAATAACGCGCATGAATGTGTTTTGTCTCCCAATCGTATGCTTTTGTTAGATCGATACACATAATTTTGTAGAAAAGCCAAAGATGTTTATTTGGGCATTAAAAAGCGATTAGTTTAGTATTTTAGTGCGATTGGATTAGTATGGAATAAGAAGGATTGTGTCAGATCGCGAATAAAAATCTTAAAAATAGGTAACCCCCACATTATAACAACTTGATTGAGTTGTACAAATGATAGAAATTGTCAGTTCTGACATGAAGCTGTGTTTGTGTAATATATAAAAAGTGCTACTGGTTGCTTTATGCTACGCATATACACATTAGAGGCAGCCCGCGCATGCGCATAGTTATAATTCTCTCATTCGATGATTTGGGAAGCAGACGTCGAGTGCAATAGAGTGATTTATTTGAAACAATATAGGCTATAATACAGGCGAATAATTTTCTTGAAGGATTATCAATATTACATTGGAGAATGTTATATATAAGGAATTAAGACGAAGAAATTATATGAGTTATCACCGAAACAGGATCAAGCTTAACCCTTTGAGTAGTGAGCTAATTTAAAACCTTCATGGTCTTAGATGCTATATTTGCTTGTCTGTCACTTATCGTCCGTATAAATTCAATTATCTATCAGGATCGCAGCAACGTGCTTACTGCATAAATATGCAAACACTTAACCATGATTTTTAACCTGTGGTTAAATTATACCAGAGTGAAAAAATGCAAAAAGGTGATAAATTCAATGTCATAAAAACGGAAATAATATGGATAATATTATTGATATTATCATGGAATATCATTAAAAAAATGTTTCGGGCATAATCATGTGTGTGTTATGCGTCAAAAACTCAAAATATAAAACAAGCATTTTAATCATCAAGCAAAAGTTCCCTTAACCCCTAAAGGAGTACTATACCAGGGCCTGTGACCCACTCTCCACTTATTCGAAAGAGCATTCTTGTACATTGTGCTCGGAGACAGACAGAGACAGAGAGAACGTAGCGTAGTTCGAGCGAGACAGAGACGGAGAGCTTCCCCGCATACATCGCACGATTGTATAGATCGTTAGCCCAATTTATCGACTAATGATGATCTCGATTTCAAGTGTGTTATTGATTTACGCAAAGAAATGATGAATTGTACTATCGACATTGTTTATTTATTTAATTGCTTCCCGTTCGTCGCTGCTTGTTGAATGAGTCTTTGTCCAATTATCATTTCCTTCTAAAACAGAAGCGAATGAATTCTTGTCTTGTGTATTGTTTATGTAAATAAATGGCGTGGTCTTGTATGCTATCAACAGTGTTTATTTACAATTGACTCTACCTCGAATTGAATATTTTCTTACGCTGATAGAAGCTGACCGAAATTAATCTGAGTAAAGCGATTATGTATGTATATATGTATATATACGAAAAAATATTCGAAGATGAGAATATTTTGCCAACTAAGCAATGCTCTTGATTGTGATTTTTTTGTAATAATGATGAAAATTGTCTATAATCATTTGGACGATTGATATGTTTCTTTGATATGAAATTAAAAACTTGTTATATGGAGTCTACTTGTACATAAAAATTTGAATGCCATCGATATTCCTTCAATGCTTAAAGCTTATTAATAACTCCATGAATGAGATGTAACATTTCCTACATAAAATGCTTTTACAAAGAACACATAAGAGGATTTAATGTACTCTTGAAAGCTTCTCAAATAAATAGCACCTGGAACGATTTCCATTTGCGGTCGTATCAAAAAAATATATTTAAGCATCCCATTTCGACGATAATTTCAAGGCATATTTTTAGAAAATTCAAAATACAAGTGGTATAATAAGTGGTGAATTGTATATATATATAGTGAGTCGTGGTTGGTTAAACAGAGATGAGCTTAGGGGTGAACTTACACAACGTTAAAGTAAATGGTGAGGCTGCCAGTTCTGACTATAATAGAGCTGCTATTTTTTTACAACGCCAAAATAATAACATTACCTTCCTCCTTTGCTCGTCTTGGTAAAATAAAACAAAAACTGAAGAACGCAGATGTTTTGTCGTATAATTCATCAGCAGCAGGCCGAAATACCAGATGTTCGTAGGAAATTTGATGTGGATATTAATGAAAATTAATTGCGATTGTGCGATTTAATTGCGTTTTCGGGATGGTTTTCGGGTGCTTTCGCCCTTAATAGAAATCGATAAATGTATACATTCATTTTCACATCCCTCATTATTAGAATTGTAAAACGAGTAATTATTAAAATGTTAAAGTGTATTCCCCCTTTTAATCCCCTCGTATTTATTGTCATGGAGTCTTCACGGTGGCTTAAATTCACATCTAGCATCTGCAGAACAATGTAAATCCTTGAATTTATTACACTGTTTATAGATGTAATATGCCTTATCTACATTATATTTTTTTAACACCCAATGGTCAACATTCTCCGATTGTAAAGTAAAGTGAAATTGAAAGACGTGCAATTAATTTACACTATTATGTGATAATCATGGGAGACATTCAAACAAGTTATATATATATATATATATATATATACCTTTTTTTGTGCAGTAAATGCGTTCTGCGGAAAATCGCACAAATTAAATCGCACAAAAAAGCTATGACTTTAAAAACCGCATAACTTTAAAACAGCTATGTAAAATATATCCAAAATCGCATAAAAAAAGTTAATAAAAAAAACGGGAATTCAGTCATTTTTTGACCTTTTTTGTCAGTTTTAATTTTTTTTTCAAGCTCTTAAAAAATAAATTTTGGCATAAATATGGTAGGATTAATAGAGGGTTATATAGAAAAGATTCGTATCCAGTTTGAAGTAAATTTATTAATTAAAACTTGAGATTTGATGTTAATAGTGTTGAAAAAAATACTTGCGAAAAAAACGCGTTAAAAGATTTCATTATGGTAGAACTGGCCAAGTTGTCGCGACACTAAAATAGCTATAACTCCGTAAGCAGCTAAAATTTTGGAAACTCCTTTGGATAATGTATTTTTAAATGTCGAAACATTGGAATAATGCAAAAAAATGAAATATTTTTTTTCAAAAATCAGAATAAAGGGCGTGGTCGTAATTCAGCGATTGCAGATGCAATATAATTTACACAGTCCCAAATTATAATTTTGTTCCAAATTTCGGTTAGTGTTGATGATTCATTTCCTCTTTTATCCAAAATATCTCGATACGTACTCTTTATGAATTTAAAAAAATCGCATAACTTCGAATTTGCTCAAAAAAATCGCACAAAAAAAGTTTGAGAATTCAAAGGAAGAAAATACAAATGGACATTGTTGAATATTTGACTGAACCCGGTTATCTACGTCACTTTACGCGTGTCTTCGATTTGATGACGATTCTCGAATAATCTAAACGTGAATGTAAAGCTTCAAGAAGCATCCAAAGATAGTAGGGAGGTTCAATTTTAGTGAAAATTTGAAATAATTCTATCGAATAGGGGTTCGGTTTGGAGTCCCTCGGAAGTGCCGTCTACGCCTCGTAACCGCCGATCCAAATTTAAAAATAAATATAGTCGTCAAGATCTGGTCCTTTGAAGATTGAGTCCTTCTCGCCGACTTTACGTATGACGCTGCAACTGTGGATTTGGCAAATCTCGTCCCAAGGATACCGTCGCCTCCTGGAAGAAGTATGAGAGTGTAGCCAGTGCCGAGGATAGCTGGACATTACATTACTCTAAAAAATAAAATAAATTCATAGCCTGAACCAAATAATTGGAGTGATTTAACTCAGAGAGGATTCCGTTACGAGACTACAGGAGAGCCAGCGGAAAGAGCACATCTTCTCGCAGCCAGTGCATTCAGCGTCACTATTAAACTGACGAGCTGCATCTGTACAAATTAACAGCGGCTTTATGCAAGGGCATTATTTCTCACAAGGAATTGAAGATATAAATTTAAGATATAACATTACAAACCCCCTCATTTAACCATTTGAGTAGTGAGCTAATTTAAAATCATCATAAACTTAGATGTCCACTACTTATCGTCCGTACAAATCCACTTATCTTTCAGAACCGCCGCAGCGTGTATGAAGCTTGTATATAAATAAATAAACACTGTCGATAGCACACAATATTCGTTCATTTATTCGCGTAAGCATAAACAATACACTTGAAATCGATTATTTTTAGTTGATAAATTTGGATTATCGATCTATACAATCCTACGGTGTACGCAAGATACTTTCTCCATCTCTGTCTCTCTCCGAACTCAACGTGTAAGATTGCTCTTTCTGAATCACTGGAATTCGAACACAAATACGCGTCTTAACTCCACAAAAGGTTAAGGGTTATTCCTAATGATTATGAACAAAGTCTTTATAAATAATTTAAATATAAAATTCCTATACTACAAATCATGCTAATATGCGTCGTTCGTTATAAATTATTTGTCTGTGGGAACGTTCGATACAATAAAATAATCATCTTTGCGCATCAAATAGTTGTATGATCTTATCCATTTTGCGTTGAATTTATTTTTTGCACACTCGGCCCTCGTATAACGCGATGCTTCTCTAACACTATTTCGATTTTACGCGGCCGAAGAATGTAATAAAGTTGAAGTGAGGCATTCAAACAAAATGGTTTGCTCAAGTACAAGTCACGTAGTAAGATACGTACGTTGAGGGAAACCATTTCAAGCGAATATCTATTGGGGGCAACACATTTATATTTTAGTCCAAATTTATAGTATTTTTATTGTCCTTGTCAAAATGCGTACTGTATTGAAGTATTCTTTATTGGAATAATTGGATCGACGATGTGGTCCAATCATGTCAAATTTTCAGGCTACAACTGTCGAATTTGTTTATTCTTACGTTTCGAGTGATGAAATATTCAATGATACGATCTTTAAGTGCTCATCGATAAAAAAAATGATACACGATTCGTCAATCGCCCGACAAAAGCCTTTATCAATTTTCTCGGTACGCATCCAACATTCGTCAACGTATAATGGCACACTTCAAAACAAACAATGCCTTATTCATAAAACAAATAGGAAGCCTTTTTACGGTGCGGAAGCAAACCACCCCATCCTGCAAGGAGCCCATCCAATATTGAACGCGACTGACCATGGAGAAATTAAATTATAGATATAGACCCGGAATGAGGGTCCAGGGATACAAAGTCCGATACGCCTCTTGCCATGATTAATGCGCCCTTATTCATCGACGGATCGAACCTGCGCCGGATAATACTAAAAACAGCAAAGCCGTAAAATATTATAGCCCCTCTTGACATTAGCATGCGTCGAAATATATATTCGAGATGGTTAAATTTCATTTTATGAGGTGAGAACTGTTAACGATAAGGCTGCGACGCTAAAAACGCAAACGAACGCCCGTTATGCCTCAGCCATTTAACCCGTTTATGTCCGCGGCCACCATAGCGACACGCTCGCATGATTTGATGAGCCCGGACAATTTTATTATCTGGCGAAATATAAAATTACAACATGTGCAATAATGCTGTGGAAAAATCGCTTGGAATCTCTCGGATAAAATTGAATATTTTATGATGGTCCATTTGAAACATGCCCAGGCGACGAACAGCAGGTGAATATGTGGACGTGTTTGAGTCCAACTGCCAATAATGGACTTGCAGAGTATTTTGAACGAGCATGAAAATCGATTAGCCGTTTGGGTAAAATTGGGACACAGGACATTAGACCGGACCATTCCAACTACCGGTCGGTTGTGTCTGCCATAACGTCTCAGATCGAATTTGTATATTTATGTCTCAGTCGTGTGATATCTTGATAAACAATGAGCTGCGTGACTTTTATTTCTAATTTAAACTGATATTTATAATAACTGTCTAATCTATGTATACAATATTTAGAGTACATATATGTTTTTCAAATTGATATATTTACCTTTCCCTCCCGGTGATGTATTTACTACACCTCGACTCTAATAATAGGAATATCGATATGAAATATAATAGATACGGGGCACAGAATTTTTGTATTCCTCCGTAATATAATTACGAATCACATCAAAGTATTATGGTATATAAGTATTCATCTGCAGCGACGGAAATAAATAATTTGTCGGGAAATCGGGAATTTTGCGAGTTTTAGTCCGTCTCTCGGCAGCATTTGGGGTCTTTGTTAATTTAATCATCCCAGCTGGCTCGAGCAACCTTGTGTTGTGCCACCACGATATCCATGATACATATTCTATCCAAAGATCCCTCACCGTACATGTCCATGGCTTCCCGATTGGATCTCATTGCTTCGACGTTCGAGTTTTAGTCCCGGTAAATTCATTCGTTTTTCTGTAATATATCATCATCTTCGTGCAATGGATGAAAGTAACCCAAGCGAAATTGATGAAGTCTTATTTGTGGCGTAACTACTAATTGGTGAGCTTAGGCGACGTCTAGGGGCAGTAACTGTCTAATCTATGCACACATATATACAGTACTTATATGTTTTTTAAATTGCTATATTAACCTTTCCCTACCGGTGATGTATTTACTACACCTTGACTCTAATAATGGGAATATCGATATGAAATATAATAGATACGGGGTTCAGAATTTTTGTCTTCCTCCGTAATATAATTACGAATCACATCAAAGTATTATTAGTATATAAGCATTCATCTGCAGCGACAGAAATAAATAATTTGTCGGAAAATCGGGAATAAAATTCTTTCGCCTTCAAGTTATTTTTATATTGAACAAATGGACTTATTAGTAATTTTTGATCAAATTTATCAATGTAATTCCTTAAACTATTGAAAATCCCGGTCCCGGGATCCCGGAACTGATCCCGGGATGATATAATGCAATCCCGAAATCCCGGGATCGAAATTTTGGCACGAAATCACAGGACTAAGTTATAAGAAGCTAGTATAAGTAGAACCCAAAATGGTTGTCGTTTTATTTCTTGAAACTGCATCGAGCATCATGCAAAGGAGTAGTGATACTTGGATAATGATGCTACTCCAGACCCTCTTATGAAATGTCAAAGCAAACGCAAATATTGTACGACGCAGCAGAAGACATTGGACCAGAAATGCGCCAGTACGAGAGAGGACCTCTTCGGACAACCGGACCAGACCCCGACAGAGGATGATCTCCGCGGGGTGGAGGGGGGGTTGTGTTCTCTCTTCGCTTCTGAATCCCAACAGGGAAGATCTTCAAGAAGACGATCAACATCGAGTTCAAGAAGATGCTCCGACAAAGCGTCTACCCTCGGGTGGCCCATCAACCGCTTGCTCCGTATTAGGCATTTTCGCTTGCTTGCCACTGATTCTCCTATTGTATGTTAATTAAATAAATACGTTGTGCCGATTGTTTGATATTTTATTGATCACCTGCAGCACCTGCCTCATTTCGATCTCTATCCCCGAGTGAATTAAATCATAAGTGTGTTTCGTCGTTCATCGCAGCCGACTCGTGGGTCCGGATCATTGTTGCGGATTGATCGGATCGATCACGGCGCGTAAAGCGATCTTGATCGATCACATCTAATAGTATTATATTTTGGCATTGCATTAACCTTTTAAGGAGTATTATCGAAGGGTCTTCGATATGACCTTCACTATTCAGAAAGAGCACTCTTGTGCATTGAAGCTCCGAGGCGGACAGAGACAAAGAGAACTTAGCGCAGTTCGGGAAACTGAGACGGATAGCTTCTTCATATGCATCGCATGATTGTATAGATCGTTAAGCCCAAATTTATCCACTTATAATGATTTCGATTTCAAGTATGTTATTTTTTTACGCAAAGAAACGACCGAATATTGTGTGTTATCGAGAGTGTTTGTTTATTTAACTGCTTGCTGTTCTTCGCTGCATGTTGAATGAGTCTTTGTCCAATTATCATTTCCTTCTAAAGGAGGAGCACTTGAATCGATTTTTTGTGCATTGTTTGTGTAAAGAAATGAAGTGGTCTTGTATGCACTATCACGTGTTCATTTACAATTGACTCTGCCTCGAATTGAAGATTGTCTTACGCTGATTAGGAGCTGACAGAAAGTAATCGGTGTAAAGCGATTATGACATCAACGACTTCATCGATTTTAAATTTGCTCACTAACGAAAAGGTTAATAAAAAGGAAGGAGAATTAAAACTTCTTAGCACATGGAAAAAATTAAATATTTTTATCTTAAAGTTGTGTAATATATCATAAAATCGACAAGCTACTGGTATAGTGATTGCTTTCTGCTACGTATGGGCACACACAATAGAGGCTGCGACGCGCATGCGCATAGCGTTTCTATATTGTATGCAACGCAGACAAAGAGACTACAAATAATTCTCCCTCTCTTTCCGACCAATTGTCGGTTGGAGTTTCAATTTTCGTGACGTTCAAGCCAATATATCGAAGATTTACATTTAGTAATACTTTTTAGTCTTAAATTTAAAAGCGCCTCAATTTCCATATCTCATCCAAGATTTTATAGCGATTTATAAGGACTGAGAGTTGGATGGGACTCACAGCGTGGGAGCGTCCAAACTCGCACCTTAGTCACTTTAATGGGACTTTTCTCATAACCCAATTGTAATATATAATTCAATATTGTCTCTATATAATTTGTATCAAAAATATGGTTGCTAAATTGAATTGCTAACAAATCGATTTTCATAAGAGCATACTGAGAATGTCAACACGGTTGCTCGAGTTCAACCAATGTTATCTTTAGTAGTGTTCCCAAATATTTATATTAGAGATGTAATCGATCTTTCAAGAATGTTGTCTCATATTAATATTAATAGACGCTACGGTGTTTATTTATGTAACATAATTGCTAATGGAAAATTGTTTATTTTATCATTCAGGTCTTGCGTCGAGTTTATTTACCGACATAATTTAGTTACTGATCCTTTATGTAGTGAGCCCTACTTAATGACGCCCGGATATTATTAATATTAACACCTTTTTTGCCGGCGGAAGAGTTGGGAGATGTTTCAATTAAGCGAAATAAGTACGGATGCGAAAAAAGCGTCGACCATTTCGAGTGAAGCAAGATTTATTGTGTTGCCGGCGCAAATAAAACCACCCTCCATTATAGGTTTTTTTTTTTTTTTTGGGGCAGGAAAAACTATTCTTTATGGTGTTTCTTTGCATTGCATTTAAGGTTAAAATCAAAGTCGCTGAAGACTATTTTCTGGATGAATTAAGTTTAAATTGCGGACTTTGATGAAATTGCTCAAAGGGCGATAAATATGTTTGGGCATTTGGTAGCCGAACAAATTTAGATCAAAAGAGAAAAGAAGGTTGTGGAGAACATTTTCGTCAATATCCCCAAAAAATTTATTATTCCATCCGCTGCGTATCCGACCTTCGTCTCCGAAACAATCAATAGTCCCACATCTACCTGATCTGTATTCCTTTCGCCGCCAATTTAGCTTTCTGCAAACTGGATTTGCTTTATATAAAAGTCACAACGACCTCCACAAGATCAAAAGTCTCCGCAAATAGCAATGTCTGCGTCGCAAGAAATTTTACAAAATAATCTTATCTTATCTTGAAATTAATACCGTGAAACTAAAACAAACATAGGAAGCAAGTTGCGAAAGCGGATGCGCAAATATCGTAATTGGGTATCCAAAATTAATGGCCTTAAGCGCGTTCCTTATTTATCCCTTCGCTAATTAATTATTCTCAAAACATTCTGCAAACTCAGCCAAATAAATGTCTTAAATATTTCACGCAATTCGAAATATCACGGCCACATTAGGTGTGTTCCGCAAACTTATTTCACATGCTTCTCGTCCAGAAATAGATTTTCTGAAAATGAGTTTCGAATTACGACGTTCGCCGCTTTGGCAGCAAGTTGCAGTTAAATGGTACAAGGACGACGTGCACAAAGGATCAATGAATGCAGCCAAATTTCTTCAGCGAAATCCATAGGTCGCATTTTACTTCAGCTATTTTTTTATAAAAAATGTAATCTGAATTACGACCATGCCCAGAATAAATTCTGGTTTAGATTTTTGAAAAAAAAAGATTACGTTTTTTTTGCATTTTTCCAATGTTTTGACTTTCAAAAATATATTCTCCAGAGGAATTTCCAAAATTCCAACTACTTACGAAGTTATAGCTATTAGTCTGTTCCATAAGTTTCTTTCGCAAATGAACACAGATCGAATAATAGCCATGGTTGAAGAAAACCCACGATATACTATTCGCGAAATAGCTAACAAGTTAGAAATTCCACGAACATCAGTCCATAATCATCTGACAAATTTGAGCTACATCAATCATTCAGATGTGTGGCTTCGGCGATGGAAAAGGACCTCTTTATTGAAGGACAACAAAGTTGCCTAGACGAAGACTAACTTCGAGTTCGAGAAAATAATTCGTCAAAGCATCTACCCTCGGGTGGACCATCACCCGCTTACTCCTGGTTCTCCAACCTTGTGATAGTTGAATTATAACGTTGTGCCGATTGCTCGACATTTTATTGATCACTTGTGGCCCCTATCTCATTTCGACCACTATCACCGAGCGAATGAAATCATAAACGTGTTCCGTCGTTCATCGCAGCCGACTCGTGGGTCGGGACCATTATTACCGCGATCGATCACGCATCGTGCCGAGATGTCAAAATAGAGTCGTGCGCTACAATACATACATTTTTTTCCTAATTAATTTATATTAGGTTGTCCCATAAGTTTCTTTCGCAAATGAACACAAATCTAATCATAGCCATGATTGAAGAAAACCCGCGATATACTGTGCGCGAAATAGCTAACAAGTTAGAAATTCCACGAACATCCGTCCATAATCATCTGACAAAATTGGGCACATCAATCGTTCAGATGTGTGGCTTTCTCATGAACTGACTGACTCAAATAAACTTCAGCGTATTTCAACATGCGATCTTCTTCTCCAACGACATAATAGCCAACCTTTTTTGAAGAGACTGGAGATGAAAGTTGGATACTCTATGAGAATATCCAACGTAAACGTTCTTGGACCAAGGGTACAGACGCTTTAACTGTAGCTAAACCTGGCCTACATCGAAAAAAAGTTATTTTATAAAAAATATAAAAGTTAGGAAACAATAAGTTAAGTTATTGTTTTCAACCAGACAATCTAAAGGATACAATTGCCAGAAAACGGCCAGAATTAGCGAACAGACGAGGCATTGTTTTTCATCAGGATAACGCCAGGCCTCATGTGTCTTTGCTCGTCAGAAATAAATTAATATCATTTGACTGGGATGTTTTACCTCATCCTCCAAACTCTCCGGCAACAGCCCCTTCGGATTATTATTTATTTCTTTCATTGAAAAATTCTTTACGTGGTAAAAATTTTAATTCAAAAAATGACATAAAAATGTTCCTTGATCAATATTTTGCCAACAAACCTGCGAAATTTTAGCAAGAAGGCATTATGAGGCTTCCGGAGAGATGGATAAAGGTAATAAAACAGAATGGATCATATATTATTCAATAAATTTTGATGTAATACAAATTATTGTTTATTTTTTTCTTAGTATGAAAACGAAAGAAACTTATAGGACACCCTAATATTTTAGGGCGTGAAATATTTTAACGCGTTTTTTTCGAAACTCAAGTCTTAATCAATTAGTTTACTTCAAACTGGGTTCAAATCTTTTCTATTTAACCCTCTATTATTCCTGTCAGACTTATGTCAAAATGTATTTTTAACGAAGCATAATTTTTCATGCCAGAGTATACATGCTCTATTATTTTTTTAAAATAAAGATATAAATATAATTATAATTCAATGAGTTCACTTTGTATTTGGAAATAATTTGACATGTTAAAAAATATTCTTTATGCGAGGCGTATCCCGAAAGTAAGTGTACTATGACAATAACGGGCTGTGGTTCATTTTTATTTTTAAAGGGTTGCCTATACTGAATGGTAGATGGGGATCTCCTGACAAAGCGAACATAGCAGAAACACGATAGGTACGTAAATTCACGTTGTAGTGTCCAGTTGCGAGAAAAGATCTTGAATTGGAAGGTAAGAATTTTCTGTATGTCTATTGTGACTGGAAATAAAAAGTGGGTGGCTCTTTATATGTGAGTCAAAAATACAGTCGTCACGGTGGTGTCACACCAATTTCCCATCTGCAAAAAAATCCAAAACCAAAAAGGCATCATTTTGGTCGAATTTCTGCCTCAGGGAGAGATCAACAATACACAACGATATTGTAAGACGCAAAATAAGCATTCAAAACTGAAAGAGGGGTATCCTGACGAGAGGAGTGTGCTTATTGCATGGCAACGCCCGTCCTCACACAGTCTTATTCATCAATGCGCTCTTGTGCTTATTTGATTGGAATGTTTTGAACCACCCCCCGTATTCCCCTAACTTGGCGCCTCCATATTATCATATTTTCCCTTCCTCGAAAGCACACATGAATGGAATTAAATTTTCAACCGACGAACAGGTGCAAAAAAAGGCTTTGAAGTAGAAGAAGGAACTGACGGAAGAGTTTTTCGAGGAGGGCTTAAAGAAGCGTGTGCCACGGCTCACCTTTTTATACTTTTTCTAAAAAAATATTAAAAAACAGTACACTTACTTTCAGGATCAGGTGACCACATTTTTTAAAATATATATATGATGTCATTCATTTTTATTACAGTGCATTTTTAACATTTATATAAGTAATTCTGTATATCATATTTTCGCTATTAAATTAATGACCGAAACGTCTTATTAAATACCGACAAATCAGTAATGTAGAAGAGCGTTTACCGATTACTGATAATGGAAATATGACGGCAAATTGTAATCCTTAGTTGGTATTATCCAAGGACCTCTTCTATATTGATATTTTAAGCTGTTCTCAACAGAACGAAGATAAGACGATAGTTTACAAGGCTTACTTCCTCCTAAAAACTCCAGCAAATTTATTTTAATCCGTGTTCAGCATATGAGTTAGAACAAGGAAAAATTCCGCTAGCGTAATTTAATTTTTACGTGTACGCTTACGTCCATAAAAGAAAAGTTACTTCAAATTTATAAGCTTAGGAGGGAACTTTATACTAAAGGATGTAATAATGATGGATATACTAACAATAGTAGGTCATTAAGAAAGTTTATCAAAGGATCCTCATTGCTTTGATTAATTTCAAGAATATCCTTTCGTCCGTTTTACTCTTTTTACAAGGTTAAAAGCTAAATCATTCATTCGCATCTTAATTATATTGATTGCTGTATAAATGAGCTTCAAATTTTAAATCAAGTTTTCTTTGTTATCTCATAAGATTTAATTTGTTTCTTACACTTTGTCTCTAAATTTCGAACCGACTGACGATTTTTATAAAGAGCTATTCTACATAGTTTTGTAATAATACAAGAATATGTATGGCTATTATATAGCGCTGTCTTACATATTTATGCAAATATATTCAGAGCTTATAGTGTCTTATTAAATAAATACTTGTTTTGTAAAGTCATGCATGGACCCTCAAAGAGCGTTAGACCCCGGAGGGTTGCACCCTTTCCAATGAAGGCTTTAATCGGATTATATACGAGACATTGCAGGGTAGAAAATGTAATTAGATGGACGAAAGACAACTGGATTTTTTCAAGACGCTCATTCCAAAGCTGCAGGAGAGAGAGATTCCAACTGCGAGACTTTCCGACGAACCTTCTCTCTTAAACATAGCTAAATCTGAATCTGATGCTACGGTTATTTTTTTTTTTTGATGACTGGAAGTTTATTTGCTATCTTTCTCTCTCTTGATTTATCGCGCTAATGCGTGAACAAGATACTGTATGTTGAAGTAAATATATGTAAGAACACGCTAGGCGTGTTCTTAGCACAAGACGGGTTAATGCTCTTGTAAAAAAAGCGAATCTTCCCAAGATGAACTTATCTTACATGCAGATATACAATGGTTACCTAACTTCGGATAATCGGATAAAAATCATCTTTATTTTAAAGTTAAACTTTTTTTACAATTAGATGAAATGACAAAAATGTCTGGTGAAAATAGTGTTGACCTAACATTAACCCCTTAAAGAGGTATGACATAATGTTGTGTCCGTATTCCAGTGACTCAGAAAGAGCATTCTTACACGTTGAGCTCGGAGACAGACAGAGATGGAAAGTATCTTGCATGTTGAGTTTGGAGAGTGACAGAGACGGAGATAGTATCTTGCAGACTGGAGATTGTGAATGGGAGACAGAGACGGAGAGAGTACCTTGCGTACATGGTACGATTATATATATATATATATTGTTGATTATGTGTAATTTAGTTCGCAAAAAGTATATTTTTATTGCCAAAGATTGCGCAAGTAATATACATATAGTTTGATATATAAAAAATAATGTTTGTTTGTCCATATTTAATGTGCTACCATACCGTTCATCTGATTGCAACAAAACTTTGTCAACTTATTCTTTACACTTACGAGAATAACATAAGTATAGTAAAAATATTATTTGTGTATGAAATTTGTTATGCGAGACGTGACATTGCAATGCATGCCGGGTAATCACTAGTAAATATATAATATACTAGCGACTACCCGGTATGTATTGCAATGCCACAAGCGCTTAGTAATTATTTGAAAAGAAACGCAGTAGTACAGTTACTCGAAGACCGACTGAGCCCCCTTCTCCCGTGAGCGGATCTCAACTGCCGTATTGCGCGCGCATCCTTACTTTCCCCGTCTCTATGGTCCATGTCACCAGACCAATATGCGCCAACATGGTGCATTCGTTCGTCTCGCAAAATAAATTCCGGACGCAAACAATTATTTTGCTAATTTAAAAGCTTTCTTGGATACACACCCAAAAACTCAACAGAGTTTTATCATCAATCAGATGAATGGTATAGGAATGTATTTGTTTCAAACAAATTCATTTATATATGTATATATTGCAATAAATTTATGTTAAAAAATGTTTTTGCACATCATGAAAAGGTTGGAAAATCCTGTTCTATGTAATATATTTGGATTGTAATATGTTTAGATCTTTAAAACATTCCATCCGGGAAAAACAATTTCGCAATGAAGATGAAATTAAGTTCTCCTTTTACTTATTGTATCAATTGATATTAAAATAATTTAAAGTAATGGTAAAATATCATAAAGCACATTGAACTTCATGAAATGTATAATCTGTTATATGACATGTCGACCTATATTCCAACTCGCCATAACATACGACAAATTGGCGACTTTAAAATTATTTATTATTCCTCATGAACGTCCTAATAAATTAATAAATACTCCTATCAGCCGACAAGAATTAATTATTTATTACATTTGAAATATATGTTCATTGTGAAGAAGGTATACTTCCTCGTTGAAAAATGTAAGTTCACCTGCAAAATTCAATTGAAGCTCTCGTAATTTCAGTGACCCCAATTTAACCCGAGCAAACACTAGCAAACTTTAAGACGTGTTTATGATTTGTGAGCAACCCTCGTGGTTTTAATACCTGGATGGAAATTTCGAGATGGCGCTGCGAAATTACCGTCAAACAATACGTTTCCATTAAAATGTCCCGGAACGAAATTCCCTACTCTGTCCCACTAATGGGTACCCATTTGCGAACTTCGCGTTATATTTTTGGCTCATCGGTTCGCTAGTTACCCCGTCATGTTCATGAGCGCCCTAATTAAAAACTTCCCGGCCCGCTTTAATTAATTCTATCTTTTTGTTCCAGGATAAGCACTACTTGTGTGTGATGGCCTCAGATTCTCCGGATCAGAACGTGGCGCAGTATTTTTCTTTGTGCAACGATTTCATTCATGCTGCGCGTCTGAGGGACGGCTGTGTCCTCATTCATTGGTGAGTGACCTATTGATTTGGGTTGTGTTTACATTAAAAATTCAGACGACAATCGACACGTCGATAAACATTATTGACGGCGTTAATGTTCCCAGTATGGAGTTTTGAAAATTTGGGTGAAAAAACCTAACAATGACGAATGGAGACCCCATTGTAAAACAAACAATTTTATTGCGTCACAGCTCAATGACCAAATGCGTGAACCCAACTGCGAGACTTTTACGACGAACCTCTTCCTTATGTTTGGCTCAAAAAGAGCAAATGGCATGTGTTTTTTTATTAGCCAAGACTTAAAATTTACTGAAATTTTATATAGACATTGGAATTCATAATCTCCCCCCCCCCCTCTCCCTAAAAAATGGCTTCTAACTTATAATACATTACGCTTTAATTAAGCTTATTTCTATTAGCATATAAACTGATATTATTATACCAATAAAATAATAAATAGACTCATAGGTCTGTAACGTGGGGCAGGAGCGCTCTTGGAATAGAGTCGAGGGGACTAGATGAGCTACGCTCGCACGTGGGTTCGTTTTTGTTTCGGACCGCAGTGATGCCAAGCGATGTGATGGAAATAGTCGGATTCTGATAGAAATACTGTCATCTTAACTAATTCCTTTTATTTATGGATAGAAAGACAAGTAACAGGTATCAGCTTGCTAGAAGAATATCTAGCAGACTGAATAACCAATGACTCCCACGATCTCACCGTTAAATTGACAAATTACGCTTGAAGGGCGACAGAAGACGTCGCTGTTAAACCTTTGAGTAGTGAGCTAATTTAAAATCATCAAAATCTTAGGTGCTATATCCGCCACTTATGGTCATACAAATCCAATTATCATTCATACTAATTATTATTATCATTGTAAGTCGATAAATTTGGGTTAAAAATCTATACAATCGTACAATGTACGCAAGATATTCTCTTCGTCTCTGTCTCCCATTCAGGATCTTCGACTTGCTAGATAATTTCTCCGTTTCTGTTTCTCTCCAAACTCAACGTGCAAGACACTCTCCGTCTCTGTCTGTCTCCGAGCTCAACGTGTAAGATTGCTCTTCTGAATCACTGGAATTCGCTCGCATATACGCGACTGTACTACCATATAGGTTAATTTGGCAAATTCCAGCCAACAAGTCATTTGCGCATAGTTCAAATAATTGTAGAATGGAGTATAAAAAGCGAGAGCCTGTTCTCGCCTTTCTGTATATACACGAGTCTGGAATTTGAACGTTTAGTTAATAAAAATATAGTAGACTGATTCGTGAGAAGACGCGTTCTTCCCGCTGGCTCTCCAGTAGTCTCGTAGCTGGAGTTTCTCTTCCTGAGTAAAAATGAGATATTGACTAAGAACGTCGATTTTATGATATTTAATTACACATAAAATTAATAAAAATGATGTCTGCGATAAAGAAAGAGTATGAAATATTATTAAATATCTGTAGTTTATATAGCTTTCTTATAGATTTTTCGCTTTTACATATTTTTTATTTATTTTTGGGGCATTCCCTCATATATGTATGACAGACAATCATTCAAAAATAGTTGGATTTTATTAATTTTGAATAATCAAGCTCTTCTTCTTTTTTTTGTTTAAGTGCCATTATTGGACATATATTTTTGTGTGGTAATTTTCCATCACCTTCTACATTTGTTTACGCTAGGATAAGATTATTTTTCAAATGAATGACTTGAATTACAATTAATAAAAATGGAATTTGTTGTATGAATATTTTGAGCATAGTAACATAATGAAGTAGTGGTATGGACCATTAGTGCAAATAGTAAATATATTTTCCTCTATAAAAATATATGGAGAGTTGAATTATAATATAAAAACTCATATGTAACATTTTACCCGGTTTTTCATATTATTTCCACTAACGACCATCCAAATATATACGCTAACGGATAAAATATATACGATCCTTTTGAGGGGCCCTTGGGAATGAAGAACGCAGGGCTGGAGCTCTATTAGCCTAGGGGGCGATCTGCCATAACCTTCGTCCAATTTCTATTCCAGAACTTTTCTTTTATCGTCTTTCATGCTCAAATTCGTGCCATAAAGTAGAGTCCAAATGTTGTGTCTGCGATACTAGAGCTTGAACATTCCGAGATTAAATTATATATGAAATTTTGGGTTGTTCTCCACGGTGCGTTAATTATAATTCTGATTCCATTTGGACTGTTAAAATCTCGTTTCACGCACTTTGCCCCGCCTCAAGAATGTTATTACTCCGACAAGTTGGCTACTTTTTGCCAAGTTTTTTTCGCTTTTATGAGCCATTACGAACAAAATAATTAAAGAAATGCCATAAGAAAAATTCCAAATTGGCAAACATTTATTCCTTATAATTTTTTATGCTGCTAAATGCATGATTTCAAATTTATTGCCCATTTATAATTCACATTATTTTTATTTCGGGAGAAAAAATATATACGTCTTTTTTTCATTTTTATGGCATGCAATTAAAATATTTTATACTCAGAGAAAACACTTCGCTATTACAAAAATGAATTATTTATCACGTGTTTGATAAATTTAATTTTATACCATTGATTCGAGAAAGATTGATGCGACCCGAGCGAGTCCTTGCATTCTTGTGGCCACTCGCCGTACCATTCTATTATCATTGCATTTGTATTTCAAACGAATAAACAACAAGTTCTTAAGGTCTTATTGATTATTTTCTGGATGAGGGGTGTTTTAACATCAAGGGCGTCATTTTGGAAGAGCAGTATCTAGATGAAACTATAAATATTGCAAGAAAGAATCTAAAACTATGATAGTATGTGAACAATACTTAACAAATAAAAGCTCTGTGTGCTTTTTCAAATCGATATAAATTAAATTCGCAAAGTTATAGGCCTACTAGGGGAAGCTGCGCTGGATAAAGCTGAGGAGAGAAGAAACTTTAAACAGGTTTTTCCAAGCTCACGGAAGTGCTTCCACACGTCCTAGATGAACATTATTTATGAAATTTGGCAAGCTTGTGTAAAATAAATTTCTTCATCGTTTGACTTATAATTATTTAAATATATTAAATAAATATTCTATATATTACATAAAATATTCAATTAAATGTACAAAAAACTACAAAAAATGTTGATAAAACACACACACTTATCTTCGATTGCCCACTGTTTTTTTATTTTTTAATATTTCTTTATAATTATAGGTCAAACTATGCGCAATATTATACAAAGTAAAATTATGTTTAATTTTTTTATTGGATATCATCTTTTCAAGACTTAAGACTTCCGTGGTGAAAAATGTCATCGCTCCCACTACCTTACTTTTTCTAAATAAAATACTAAAAATCGATCAAACAAAGCAGAAACGTCCCTTAAGTTGAGAAAATAATTGAGTTTTATAATCAGTTTCTCTTTTTTCTTAATTTTGTCATTAACCAAACTTACAAAGAAAAATAGCTCACTGTCTTTATCTAATTTTATTATTATTATAGCGTGGGCGATTTACCATCCCCACGTAGTAGTGCTGTTAACCAGATTAACAGCGACATCTTCCTTCTCTCTTCAGGTGCAATGCGTTATTTTAACAGCGCCATCTCTTGTGGCCCTGCGAAGACATTGCACCTGCATACCGACGGATCGCTTCTTGCGCATGCACCGTTGCCAGTTGGGAAGTGACGCGCAGGAGGCGGGAGTCGGGAGAGTCGTCAGTTGGCCTTGGTTGCGGGAAGTCGTCCCTCCTGCAGCCAGATCTCTCTCTCTATATATTTTAAGTTTAAAAAATAATAAATTTATTTCAAGTGCCTATAAAATAGGCTCTGACTCCATAGTATAATACCTATGTCAGTAATATGATGATATTTTCGTTGGATGTTTACATACAAGTAAAAATCAATTATTTAGGCCTTTTAGAATTAAAATAGTTTAATGGGGAATTTCAAAGAAACTTGTGCACAATGGTAATACGCACAAAGGCAAAATCAATATTGAGCCCGGCGCTGCCTTTTTTGCACAAGAATCGTCCGTCGAATCCATTAATGATTTTTTTTCGGGAATCCAATCAGTTTTTATTCGCTCCCGCTTATTCACCACGGGCGTTTGTTTGCGAAATTACGGTGTCAAACCGATGATCAAGAACAAAGGTGGATGATATCAATTTCGCTCCGAATTAAAAAAAAATGCGCCGTCGAATTCCCGACGGGAATATGGGAGAACGAAATTGGCCAAAATATGACGCGATCGTTAAAGCCAAATTCGACACTCGTCTGCATTCGTATGCGACCCTATCGAACGTGTATCGCTACCCGAAATTGTATAATTTCACGCCGGAAATTTTCCCGGATAATTTCCTCCGGGGAAAACAGGGATGGAAATGGAAATGTGGAGCAAATAATAAAAAAATGTAGTATGCCCAAAACTGAACCACGTAGTGGAAAATTGTTAATATATTTTGGGACCTTGCAGATGCCGACTGTCGACTCGGTTATGTCTGGCCTGATTTAGTTTTGCGCCCTGGAAAAATATTTTCAGAGAAGCGAACGTAAATAAATAAAATATGTTCGATATGTAAATACGTTCGAATAGTAAATTTTCTATATATTTTCTTAAAAAATATATATTTGAGTAGCAGATGTAATTTAGATAATTCATTGCTAAAATTAGATAAATGCGTGGTACTAGGAGATGAAAATGAAAGTTGATCCTCTTTCAGAACTCCCTTCAATGGACCAAATAAAATACGTTATAATCATCATAATCCAGATCGATACAAAGTCTATAATTAAGCTGCTGTATATTAAATCTAAGGGTAGAATATTTGAATATCAAGAATTTCTTGAAATAAAGTAGGCTTCTATTGAGTTGAATTCCATGAAAACATTATTTAGCTGAAAAATGTATATTTCGCTTTTGAACAAATCGATTTAGCAAAAAATAAAAAGCTAATGTGATCATCATCCATCAAGGAAAGAAAGGGCTCACATATGCTCAATGGATCCATCATAACATGAACATCGAAATGGAGTTTAAATGACTAAAATGTGCCTTGTCAGTATTTTTAGCAATAAGCTTAAGATTTAAATATTTTTTCCTTAATTAAAAAAAATATTTTTTTAAATGTAGAAAATTTGCCAAGCAAGATATTGTCCACGGGGTGTAATTTGCATACTAAAGGTCGATCTTAATTTGAAGTATACGATAAACTTTTTCTTTTTTCTCGACACACCGCGGCACGCAACGCCTCTGGCACTGAAAATCCCGTAGGTGGTATATTTTTATCTCCCGAGTGCTTAATTCAATGACAATGACTATGATTATATTTTATACATTGTTATATATTATAAAATAATAATATAATATTATTTTATAATAGAAGACGCTAAATAATAAGAAGGCCTCAAGTAGTTATTGACTCACCGCGTAATTTAAGGGACATTCTCATTCCTTAAAATACTTGGTTTCACTTTTGCGCAACATGCAGAAATCGTGGTTGAAATACAACCTTCAATTAAAAAAACTAGGCTTACTACCATCTTTATACCGCGTAATAGGAAACCGCTCATTTCAAGAGCCAAACGAGAGTTAAACGTTAGAATTTGTCACACTCCAAAAAACCGAATGAGTCCAGGGAGCTTCAAACTTAAATTATCACTGTGGGATCATTCTCTCACTCGGGATGTCATAATATGATATTATAGATCGCTAAGGTCTGCCATCGTACTGGATGTCTCTTTTAAAGTTGGTGATAGTATCTCATATTATGCCCTTAGCTATGAAAGATATGAATCGTAGGTTTTTTTTCCTGTGGGAAGGGAATCTTGTATAAGACACCTTGGGTTTGATCCCAGGGCAGTGTCAGATTCTTACTGGCTAAACCCCTTTCTTGCCTTTCTCTGCCTCCCTGGTATTGTTTTCGACATTTCTTCGGGAGGACAGGTGTTAGAGAACTGCTCTGCGCCTCTCTCTCTCACTGCCCTCATGGGCGCTTAGAATTTCTTCAACGTAATCGCACCAAAGTTCGCAGTTCTTCTTGCTTACCATCATGCTGTGGGCCATGTTGTCAACGTTGATCTCGGCTACCCCGAGTGCTTGTTTCAGCGTGTTTCTCTGGGGTGTCCAAGCCTCACAGTCAGTGATGGTGTGTTCATCATCGTCTACCTCGCCTTGGCAGTAGTGGCCCACTGCCGATGCTTCTATGTGAGTGTTTCCTAACCTTTTCAGTATTGTTACCCCTATGGCCTATTAGGGAAACTGATTTTACCCCTCTTTGAAATTTGTGCTCAGCCACATGGCGCTGATCTGCCATTTTATTATCTACATACCAAAAATAATCAGCTTGATTACCCCCGCAGAACACTTGTTTTACCCCTGCAGGGGTAATTCCCCCTAGGTTAGGAACCACTGTTCTATGCCAATTCGCTTTAGGTACGCACCGAAACATCCATATCCAGTGAGTACCTGAGTCAAGCAGTAGGTCGTTTCACCGTGTTTTCGGACCCTCCATCGGCTTACGACCGGGATAAGTCTGTGGGTTTTTAGGATCTCTGTAGTCCAAGGCCCTCTTATTTGCCTGGAGGCTCAGCAGGGGGATTCCAGCGATCATGAGCACCGCTTCTTCAGATACAGTTCTGTATGCTGCGGTGATTCGGAGCGCTCCTTGCCTCTGGACCCCGGCCAGCTTCTTTCTATAGCTTTCGTGTCTAAGCGACTCATGCCATATCGTGGCTCCGTACAGAAGGATCGAGTGAATTACCTCGTTTATGGTATGTCTTCTGCACGGTTTTGGTCTTCCGATATTGGGATTCGCCTGCAGGCTGTGGTTGTGAGCAGATTTGCGCGCGGTCGTGCTGCCAATGCTAACGGATTCTGACTTTTGTGACCCCATTCGGCGGGCGCTTCGCCCTCCTGCGAGGAGCCACGAGGAGACGTAGCCAGCTCGACTTCCACTTGATCAGCGACGAGCGTCAAACAAAAAAGAACATAAGAGCCTAGATACTCCCCGAGACCGGAATCACCGGAGCTTTCTAAATAGAACCCTACCGGAACTTTACCTGGAATTCCGTGGGGAATTTTCCCACGAGAATTTTTCGGGATGGGAACAACCCCCAATACTCTCGGATATTCCGGCAGTTTCTCGTAGGTATTACGGTCCCTGTACGCTCCCACACCTACACATGTCCGCTCCTAAGATGGTCGTCCTCACGCGGGTCCGTTTATTATCGGATCGTGGAAGATAAGAAATAATTACTAGGTGCCAATTTAAAATTAACGTTCTTGATCAAGATTTTTTATATGTATTTCAAAAAATATTTTCCTCGAAGAGTAAGTTGCGAGACCATTAGAGAGCCAGCGGGAAGAAAACTTCTTCCCGTGGTTAATGCTATCGATTGAAAATATTTTTTTCTTCCTGTTGTGTTCGTAAAGGTCCAGGAATTTATGAACTATATCAATGTTTAACAAAATAATTTTAGATGAAAATATATTGCTTTTCTCATGAAAAGATTTCATTTTTAATACCGAGCTATTTTCGCAGCGAATCTACATATTTAGCAAATCAAATTTGTTGCATCTCATTATTCCGAAATTCTAATTAAGACGTCGCCAAATATTTTCGTACTTGCGTCACCCGACGAATAATTGGAAGCGTTTTTCGGGCAATAAATCAATCGTCCGCATCGTGATTTACCAAAACACAACCTTGAATGTTTTCATCAATATTTTTTGTCCATCAAATTTGGTTCCATACATTACACGCCCCCTTTTAATCCATAAAACATGTGATTAGGAAATCGTTCAGCGTAATGATCGCCATCAAAGCACCCCCATACGCCGGTAGCCGAACAATCAATCTATTCCCCTAACGACGAATATCACATGAAAACCGTTCGATCAAACTGCTACCATAGTAAACAATAAAAATCACAGAAAAATTGTGATACATGCGACGTTGATTAATCACTTTTGATGTCACGGGTTTTAATATGATTTTGCGCAAGTATGGCTAAAAGCCTGGATTAGCAGAAAGCGGGAGTGGTCTGTGTGATTTGAAGCGTGTTTGAATTTTATATATTAAGTACTTCGTGCTTTACGCTAGAAAAGGCTTTCTAAGAAGTGCTATGTGGCTAATGGATGAATCATATATGATGGTTGTGTGCTTGGATTTCTTAAAAGCCGCTTGAAACAATCGTGTCAACATTTTTATGCGAATCAACTATACACAGAATACGAACATATTCAATTTAAATAAGCTCCATCTAAATAACTAATCAATTATGTATTCGATCCTTATAAAATTCGTCGTGGTATTTAATAAGAACTACCAAATATTGCTTTGAGAATACAAGAGCAATGTATAATATGTGGTTTAGAATATTATAATATATTAACATTCATATTAATCCATCTGATCCTGTATCTTTGTCTGATATAATATTTATCTCCGACAAAGTTATCTTGTGACCTTATATATGGTAATTAAATAAAGTAATAAAAATTTTGAGACATACTCTTTTCCTATTATTTTTATCGAGTTACGGTTCAAGAAACACATATTTTTATTGCCATTAGACTGTAAGATTATTTATTATTTATTGTTTAAATTTTTGCCGTAATATTAGATCAGGAAATTAGAGCTCCACCGTAAATGGTCGCTAATCGCACTACAACAGCATATAACAATATATGCATTTCTCTCATCTAAATGTGTAACCAACCCTATTTTAGGATAAATTATGACTTGCGATGATAAATGAATACTTTACGTTAATCTTGAGCAAAAAAAGAAACAATGGTTTTCGTCGGGTCGGGTTCTGTTCTTACCCTTTTAAGCCATCATTTACAATAAAAGGGTCCTCCTCTGCATATGACGGGTTATCGTATACAGAAAAAATGAGACAAAGGATCCATAATAAAAAATATGTATTATTCGGCATAATTTATGCTAAAAATTTGTATATAATTTGCTTTGAAACTTCAACCCATTCGCCTTATTTACCTGATGTTGCACCTTTTGGCTACTATTTGTTTGGATTCTTAAAATACTCATTACATAATAAATTAATGTACAATATAATAATTCAAATTTATAAGGCGTATTTATACTATATTAATATATTTTTGTAACTTCCAGATAAGAGCCCTATGCATATATATGGCTCTCTTGAGGGTTACAACTCCCAACTTGAGAGTTAATCCCATAGACAATAAGAACATCAATTTTTTTTCGACAAAATGTTGCAAATAATATAGCAGAACAGTTTCATGAATGATAATATCATGAAACTTAAACAATAATGTCATAAACGAACACGCGAATATTAACACATTCGCGACGGGCTACGCATAACATGGTCTATATCTTTGTAATTAAAATAATAATTAATCTAAATTGTCGTATGGGCTATATGTGGGGAAACCAATCCCGGAATTCCGGACAGTTTTAGGTGCTCATGGATTCCAGGATTAGTAAACGTAATCCCGAAAAATTCGGGATTGAAATTTTTATCTAACAGAAATCGTACACCTCACCAGCAAGATGATGGCTACTAAATCGAGACAGTAAATTTCTAATTTATGTATACGTATATACAGTACATATATGTTTTTCAAATTGTTATATTAACCTTTCCCTACCGGTGATGTATTTACTACACCTCGACTCTAATAATGGAAATATCGATATGAAATATAATAGA
This sequence comes from Stenopsyche tienmushanensis, assembly GCA_008973525.1. Taxonomy (NCBI): domain Eukaryota; kingdom Metazoa; phylum Arthropoda; class Insecta; order Trichoptera; family Stenopsychidae; genus Stenopsyche; species Stenopsyche tienmushanensis. The sequence continues at coordinate 1,024,235 of WACJ01000018.1, read as the reverse complement.
TACGGAGCTCAAAATTTTTGTATTCCTCCGTAATATAATTACGAATCGCATCAAAGTATTATAATATATAAGTATTCATCTGTAGCGACGGAAATAAATAATTTGTCGGGAAATCGGGAATTTCATGCGGTCATCAACTCGAATTAGCATTTAAATATCTGATGACGATACCTCCAACGAGTGTGGAGGCTGAGCGTGCATTTTCAGCAGCAAATTGCCTGGCTTCCAAAATCAGATCCAAACTAAATGACGAAACACTTGATGCTTTAATTTAAATTCAACGATTAGATAAGACTTTTAAAGCCAATGAATCGCATGTCTTAAGATGCATAGGTAAAACTATGAGAGCTCGTTGATTGAAGTCGAATCGTATTTATCGGGATTGATAAACATAAATTTAACGGAAGCTTCTTCATTTTATGGGTAGTTGATATAAAAATTGTATATTGTAACATTGTAAATATTAAATATACCAATGTAAAATAGGATTCATGCTGTATTTTCTGCGTTTTCCAATTGTCAATTTATTTAACAAGAAAAAACTCCATGTAATAAAATCTAATTTTGTTATCTTATCCCATTGTGTTTACTCTCAGCTCAGTCAATAGTATTTTCAACGTTTTCGTCGTATTTGAACAGGAAAACTAAACATACCTGACTGCCCATTCGATATTGATTTTCTTACGTTATTGTCAAGAATCAAGTTCCCGCATTGTTGATATTGAAGAAGCTATTGGTGCGAATCTTAGAATTTATGCAATGTAATCTATATTAAAATGAAATTCATGATTTTTGGTATACCAACTCTTTGTCTTGGATATCGATTCGCTCTTGAGTTTTCTGACGAAAATGAAGTGTTTGCCTTAAATTGTTGCTCTTTGTTCCTGAAGCACTTAAGCGCTTCAAGGACTTATTTTCTACGCCAAGAATACATTTTATGCATCACTAGCTTATATTAGATACACTAGGAATAAATCTCTGTAAGATTATTTTTTTACTACAATTATTAATGATAAAATATCAATTTTTGAAGGCGAAAAATACATCTAACTTTTTATCATAGTATGCTTCATAATCATCATCTAATGTCGCTAAATGTGTAAATTAATTGCAGCAATTAAAAATAAAAAACCGTGTCAATTTTTTTGGAGAGAATTAATGTCGTTGTCAGCCGAAGCTATGCAGAAGAGCGGAGCCCTACGTTACTGTGGGGCCGACATGCTAATTTGCCGTAATCTCAAGAAGTCGACATAAGCTTTGCGCTATAGATCAATTGTTAATTTTAACCTTTAGAATAAACATCAAAAAATAAAAGATTTTATAATGTACTGTGTGTTCGTGACTGTTTAAAGCGATGTGCCAAAAAAATGTTCATTGATCGACCCTCTGAACTAGTTCACAGCCTTCATCATCTCGCAGGGGGTCAATCGCAAAAAGTAGACTGACAGACTTCACGAGACCATAATTGAATCGCAAAAAAGTGGGAATATTGGGGTGTGATTGACAGACCCGGTTCGTGGACCCGGCGAAGGCTTTATTTATGGAAATGACTGTCGTTACGGTGCTTCCAAGAAACTTATCTACCGTTTTTCATCGCAGCACGACACACCGTGATTGACAATTTATCATAATTATACCCAGTGCTTTACTTCTGCGTCGTCAATCCCGTCGTCGAAAGGGGAGTGTCTTTAATGTGTCCTATTTATCTTTGGAGTCGAGAGTCCGCTCCGATAATTTCTATTTTAATTTTATGGCTCCAGAACGACGCTCAATAAACGTCCAGACAACGGATTTTAATGTGAAATATGGAAATGCTCGTTAAATTTAATTACTTTATTGTGTAATGACAACTCCGATTCGTTCGAGCGAATCCGACACAAAAACAACCCTTCTATTATAAATCCCACCCACCCTGTCGAATTTAGATACATAAAAATGTATCACGTCGAAATTTTCACAGGGCGACCCAATAAACGTACGTCCTGTTATATTTCATCTGAAAAGTCGGTCATCTTCCTTGATAAATTCAATTTGATGACTTGCAATAAATAATCTATCCGAGGGAAAATCTATACTAGATAACGCTCCGCTATTTATCTGTGTAGACGCAATTTGCGAGATTAAAAAATAAAGAGGATCAACTGAGTGCCTTGGCCGAAGGAAGACATATTCTTTCCGCCGGCATCGTCTATCTATAGTCTCGCAGCTGACGTGTCTCTCTGAGGAAATAAAATCCTTAGCTATAACAAAACCATATTTTTCTCTTAATCGGGCTTCCGCAATATAAGAAACGTACCAGAAAATAAATGTAGATTGTTAAATTAAGGCTAGGCTAGTCTTTTTTTCCTGGCCACCTGGAACAGGTAGTTTGGCCATAGATATAAGGCTATTCTATGTTGGAGAGCTGCTCTGCGCCTTTCTCTCTCTCTCACTCTCTCTATTTTCTTTTGCGGTCATCAATTCCACATATTCCTGCCAAAAGTCCCATATCTCCTTGCTCACCATCATGATGTGTATTATATCTTCAACTTTGAGCTCGACTACCCCAACTGGTTTTTTTAGTGTATTTCTCTGGAGTGCAAAAGTCTCACAGTCATCGATTTGCAACGCACTTGGCAATGATGGCAAGGTTGATTCCTTACCTATCCACTTTAAGTATGCTCCGAAGCAACCGTGCCCCGTCAGCATTTGGGTCAGACGGAAGGTCGTCTCTCCATCGGTCCCATCTGACTGATCCCATTTTTGTTGCCAGGCTTCAATCAAGACTCCATACAAAGGATTGAGTGTATGACGTTTATTATTCTTCTTCTGCCAGGGCACGGGCGGTTAAGGGCTTCGCTTTTTAGGTTTCGGCTTTCCACAGTTTCGGAGTGACCATGCGGCGATCCGGACATGGACGCAGACCACTTTCTGTAGACAAGTCCAGATATGGCGTCAGATCGCGAGGTACTTTTTCGCAGTGTTAGCAGCCCGAGAATTGGACCGGTTGGGCACACAGACCTAGTGGCCACTCCTTCGTTGTTCAGGGGCTTTAAAGCATGTTTAGCCAAAAATGCGTTCCTGGTGGCTACTATGGGGACTATATCGATCACGGTAGCACCCCCAGTGGCTAGTGCAAGCGCCAATATAATCGTGAGCGAGACTAGACAATCTTCCCCTCCATAAATATATATTATATTTTCGTCTAATTTAGTATTAATTCAAATATCTATTTATCTATCTTAGCTAGGTTTAGCTTCTGATTTCAATATGACTTAAGATACCTAGCTAGCACCCCCCCCCCCCCCCAGCGCTCAGAGCTCAGAATCATCTCCCGAATAGCGGGACCAATAAACAGCTTGGGTAAGAGGTGGATCCATATTCTTCTTCTACCCGGCTTTGACCCTTCTATATTGGACATGAGCCGTCCGAGCTCGCTGGCTACCTTTTGCGCCTTCTGCGTAGCCACTTCTATGAGTTTGCCGAAGGCCATCTTGCGATCCATGTCTCAGTCCATGGGGATCCTAAGACATGGAGTAAGGTTTTACTCTATTTAACCTCGAGTCCGTCAACGACAAGCTGGTTTACCCTCGGTCTTCTCCGCCTGCTGCAGAACATTCCTTCTGTCTTCTCTATCGCCAACTGCAGGCGATTTCTTCACATCCATGCATTGATTCTGGCGAGGACTTCATTCCTTCTTGCCTCTATTTCCCATGGATGACGAGCTGTGACCAGCAGCTCGATATCGTTAACAAAAGGCTAGGCTGGCTTAATTTAACACAACTAAACCAAATCGAGACTCTGTTCCACAAAAGGTCCTCAAACCGCTAAGCACACCGCTTCTCCCAACTCTTCTAATTAAGTTAAATTGATAACACTTGGTCTAGCAAACTGCTTTTTTGGCTGTTTGGTATGAAAACCTTGTTAAAATGGTCGACCATCCAATTTAAAAATACAGCATTGGGACACAATTTGATAATAGCGACCCTATAATATGTTCTTCATTTTTTTAATGCTTATGGAAACACATAAACGGTACAACTGTGGATCGCTTATGTTTTATTGATACGTTGAAATTTTTTTCGAGCCTCGAAACAATTCCAAGAAAGTGTAATTTCAAGAATTTACTTCAATTTCGCACTCCATTTCGACGATAATATTCCACTGGAAGAATATGGAACGTTGGCTTGAAATGCTCGAAAAGTATTGGAGCGTGGCTCTAATCGCGATTCCACAGCTCATTTGACAAGGACTATCCAAGTGAGGATTATCGCAGGAAAATAATGCTATCTTCTTTATTATGTGAGGCAAAAATTGTATTTTTTGCGGATGATAATTGCTCATTGCTGCGACAACCGCCATTTTGTAATTCGGCTTAGAGTGGCATCTATTGACGCAATTATCATTTGTAAAAATGTATTCATGTCCGTCACGTATTTCAAAGATACGCTACGCGCATGCGCCGCGTTGTCTCTACTGTGTGTGTGTATGTGTGTGTAGTCTAAACGTAGCATAAAGCAACCACTACACTAGTAACATACCTGTTTTATTATATATTACACAACACACAACGCAATCTTTTAGCTAATAATTTCTATTAATAAATTGAAAAAAGCGGTGTATAAATTGTCATTTTCAACGCGTCTCACGCATTTCTTTATTGTGAATCGAATATTTGCAAACGTTTCGCGTTTGGTTGTATTACGATGGGATTTAAATCAAACATAAGCTCTTAAATTCGGCGAATTTGATATCACATACGCACAGGGAGGCAATTCTTCCCAATTCGGAGATAAATAAACATCCATTTATCTCCTTGCCACACCTTGAGCAAAAATGTCAACTCTCGTTGACGATGATTGATGACGAATATGCTAAGGTGTTCAAGAAAGATTGTGTAAGGAAAAAAATCCACATTTGTCTCCATCGTCTTTTGATGTGTCAAAAATGTTTTTTTCTTCGCCCGAAAAGGGATCTCTGCTATACATTTCGAAATTGTTTTCTTTCTTCCCACTTTATTTAGACCATTTTTCAGCCTCAATATTTATGAGCTCATACTGACTTTTGATGACCGCATTAACCTTCAAAGTGTTGACAAAAAAAAAGAAAATCAAAACTACTTTTGCCTACAACGCAAGCCGCAACTATTCTTGCCATTTATTGCCATTGTTGTAAAATTTTATGTGAAAACTTTGCAGCCTAAGTTAGTATAACACAGTATAATTTATTAGCGTCTTACGAAATACGACGTTAAAAATTCCAAACTGTTTTTATAATAAGATTATCAAATTTCCCAGCACTGATACGTAATTATGAAGGGAAATTATATTTGCTTAGATTGTAGTATTTAATCAAATTTTGCTTCATGGTACAAGATTGTTGCCTTTGATTCAATGAGGATTTTATACAAAGCAACCCCAAAAGTATAATATAATAATTTAATATGTTTAAAAAATCATTATGATATGATCGACTTAAATTACAACGACGTAAAATCGAATCAAAGGTGGATGCTCTCAATATGTTATATCTGAACGTGGCGTCGATTCGAGATAAATTTAATACATTATTCATACTGACACGTATGATATTCGCTCCAAAGATTTGCTATGATAAAAACTTGCTATTCAAAATAATGGAGAAAACTTTCCTAGAACCCAAATGTAAATAGTTTCATTTCTAAGTTTGGATTTTGATATCATGCCAAGCTTAAAATCTGATTACCTTATAAACCAACCGAATGCACTGAAGTGCAATAATTTGCATTATGATGGTAATTATCATGCGATCGCTTAATATTATTTCTATCAAATAAACATCATTTTAAAATTCAATATTTGTTTCCTTAATTGACTTTTCCTACAATGATTATTGAATTATTGAGATCTCTTCTTCGTACTATTTAAATGAGCTAAAATTTCTTCATTTATATTCTAATATTATCGCACGTATGCCTTACACACACTTATTTCTAAAGATTGCGCGAGTAATGTAGACATAGTCTAATATATAAAAAACAATGTTTGTTTGTCCGTATTTAATACGCTCCCATACTGTTCATTCGATTGCAATAAAACTTTGTCAACTTACTGTTTACACTTGCGGGAATAACATAAGCATAGTAAAAACATTGTATGGATGCACCATATTGGCGCATATTGGTCTGATGACGTCTTATAAAAAATACACAAAATTTCGTCTTTAAATCTGTAGTCGTAATAACACGAAATGACTGTTTATTTTTGTATTTTGCAATGCATTTTTGATCTAAATAAATTATTATTATGTGCAATTGGTTTAAAGAAAATTATTTTTGAGATTCTAAATTAACATAAAATATGCAAGCGAATGGGGTAATATATACATATAATATGATAATTGTCATGATAATGACACGCGTTGGATTTAAGTTCTTTTTTATCGCCAAACGTATGTTTTTCAAATCGTTGTATTAACCTTTCTCTACCGGTGATGTATTTACTACACCTCGACTCTAATAATGGGAATATCGATTAGAAATATAATAGATATGGGATTCAAAATATTTGTATTCCTCTGTAACATAATTACGAATCAGATCAAAGCATTATAGTATATAAGTATTCATCTGCAGCGACGGAAAAAAAAATAATTTGTCGGGAAATCGGGAATTTTGCGAGTTTTAGTCTGTGTCTCATCAAAAAAGAATTTTATCAGTCACATTGATAGTTTTAACCTAAAATAGGGGCTCATGTAGTCATCAACTTGAACTAGCATTTAAATATCTAATGACAATACTTCTCTAAAATTCTTTCACCTTTTTCAAATTTATCAATGTAATTTCTTAAAATATTGAAAATCCCGGTCTCGGGGTCCCGGGATGGTCTAATGCAATCCCGAAATCCCGAGATCGAAATTTTGCCTCGGGATTGGATTGCCTACAGAAGACCCATTCGGAACCATCTTCAATGGACAAAGGAAAATATAGAATAAGCTTATTTGAATATCATCACATGTTAAAAAAATAATCATTCATGTATAGCCCTGCCCTACTTTATTATTTAATTGTACAGAAACCAGAAATCAGATTTATTTAGAATTAAAAAAAAATCTTTGATCTATCAAATATGTTAATATGGAATCATTATAATGGGAATCCAAGTATGTACTCTCTAATTTGCTTATCAATAAGACTAACGAAACATGAAATTAATTACATTAAAAGGGATTTACACAGTATTTACAGTTAATGCTTGAATACTGGAAGAAGAAATAAAAAAAACGTTCATGGATAGAAAGAAAACTTGGGTGGAAAAGTAAGAAAATCATTACAGAAATGAGCGATGGAATAGCGAACAATCTCGCTTCACCGTTTTATTCGAAGGGTCTGAAAGCAAATAAGCTTATTAAATCACGGGATAAGATCTGGCAAATTAAACAAACATCGAAAATAATACTTTTGTCGATTTATATGCCTCGATATAACTTCATGCTCGCTTCGACAAACCGTCATCTTAGCCAAATATTTTCCATACTTCCCGAGTGTTAACGAATTCGAATTTAATACACCCGGAGGACTTGTTTAAGGTTCTCATATCATGAGATCAATGCCTTAATTAAGTCCCTGTGGAGATATGTACACTGTGCTTAACGAACCCCAGTTAAGCACATAAGAACGAAAATTGGAAACGAGCCCTTTAATGGTACGGGATAAAACCTAAAAGATTTCCCGGCGAAGAATTTATAACTTATATTTACGAATAAAATTCGACTTGTTTGTTTTGTGTCAGCAAGTTGGCTTATTTCCTTGATCTATTTCAGATCGGCTTGACACGCTCGAACATGAAAGCGTGAAAAACCTTTGAATATTTTCCAATCGAACGTATTGGCTTTTCTTTCTGCCGACTCACTGATTTTTCACGATGGCAGATTAGACATGGACGAAACCGGCGATCAATAGAATCCTTATTCTTGATAATAAGCCACGATGATAAGGCAAAGAGTGGACCGGACCCATTTTATTACCCCAATCAAGGTTGAACCGAACCTTGCGCTACACGAATTCGCACTAAAGTGACCATATCGACGCGTAAAGCTACATTTTGTGTGGCACTTTAAATTTGATATTTATGTAATTCGCGTAAAACGCAGCTTTGGTATTATATGAGGGCGCCGGTCGGAGTTATTGCGTTTTTTTCCATAAAAAATGTCATAAATCTCGGAAAAAGATACAGCTTATATGGAGAAAAGATTGGCGGAGGAGTGAATTTATACGATTCATTTTGGGCTCTGCTTTTTTTAATATTTAACAACGGATATACAAAACCTATGTGTAAATTCTAATATATTTTTTAAAAGGAATTCAAATTGCTTTTGTTGATTTTTTAGCAAGGAGGCAATTAAAATATTCAAAAGTATTGATAATCTTTGCGAAGAAAAACATTCATCTAATATTAAAGCTTGTATCGAATGCTCAAATCATGATATAAAAATATCATAATAAAGCAGCACATAGATCTTAGATCTTAATTTATTTACATATTTATCGTAATTGAATCAAATTCATGCCAAATCAGCAAAATTGTTATAGAAATCATATAAAAATATTAACAAAATTAATGCCAATAAAAAGGACTGAATACATGCAATTATTTATTATCAAGAAAAAATTGCATTAATGTCTATGTCAAATTGTAATTAAATACAAAAAGTGTACAATTTATATGAATTTTAAACGTTAAAGAACAATAGTTAATCCATCTTAATACTAAGAAAGATCCTAATTAATTCGGGACGGGAATTCAACCAGTCAATTCGGGTAAAAACTTGGGAGAATCGAATAGTTCAGTTTGAGATGAGGTTCGATCTGGAGATCCTCGGAAGAGTCGCCTATGCCTATTGAGTCCTTCTCGCCGACTTCTAAAAAATCTCCCCCTAAAGATACCGTTCCAGGGAGGAAGAAATCGGGAAGACAATTCAAAGCCTTAATTTCTCTCAAACTGGCGACGATCGCGAGGCACGTGGCCTCCATCCGAGGCGGCGATCTGTCGCGGGACCAAAATGTACGTCTTCAATGTCCCAAGCCTACTTCTCCACTCTGTCTGATTTATTTGCCCGCCTTCCGACTAAATCCAGGCGGGTTTTAATTATAAAAATTATGACCAGCTTAAAGCCGACCAAACTGTAGACCACAGTCCATTTTAGTAACAATACCTTTTCACAAATAGTTTTTTTTATTGAAACTGCGGTAAATATTGTACTAACTATCAGATAACAAAAAAAAACCTAGTTAAACACCGCTAGCTCGATGTGCAGGAAGAAGTGTTCTTTCCGCTGTCTCCCCAGATGTCTCATAGTTGTTATCTCTTTCTCTCTCTTTATTGATAATAAAGATCTTGGCTAAGAAAGTCGACTTTATACAATCAGCTGACCATTTTCTTCCTCCTTCTCAGATTTTCTGGGATTTGATAACATACAAACCCGAATTGTATAAAGGGGAAAAAAATGCAAAAAAATTCAAGGTTATATTGGCGTGAAAAGGGCGGATTGAAACGGCGTTAGGAAATTCACGGACGTTCCTAGAACGCTATGACTATATTGATTGCTGACATCATCAATGGAATCAGATCCTCGTCAAACATTCTGAGAATTATTAACCAAGCTTTTATGTCCATTTTCAATGATTTAGATGTATTTTTATTGCATTGAATAAACATTTTTTTTGTGTAATTGAATTATTTTTTTGTCCGTTTAAATATATTTTAATGGTCTGAATATTTTGTCATCTCAAGGAATAATGTTTGTTGAATAATTAAATATCCCTTCCGTTCAATAATTCAGGCTTGATCCTTCTCAAACGCAGTGTTTAATGGCGTTAATTATTCACATTAATATTCAGTTTTAAATATTTGTTTGCATTCCGGAAGCTCATAACGGACAATTCCCTTTGTATCCCGCCAAACATTCCTTTTTGGGGTAAATTTCGGCTTTCAGAATGATCAATGGACCTTATCTTAGTACAGTCCAATGTTTTTCGCACCGCGCTGTTGTAAGCCATCCATTTTTCATGCCCTATCATTAATCGGTATTAAAGGGGTTCGTTTTTTCCCCGCATTCAAGGCAACGCGTGTTAAAATACGTTCCATTATATTGGCAGCTGACAATTGATAAGGAATCCTGAGGTCAAATTATAATAATGATTTTATAAATTTGGATCGTTTTTACAGCGTCAATCCAATGTCATAATGAAACTCGAACAGCCATCGTAATGATATATTCTGATATTATGACTAATTGCCGGTATTTTGTAATTATTTGCGTTTGTGAAGTTGGAATGCGGATTCGCAGTAAATAAAAAAAAGTCGACCGATAGTCTTGGGCGTGGGTAGACTTCTTGCTTTCTTGACTTTCTTTTTTGCGAAGGGGAGAATCTTCAAAAGACACCACCATTCTGGTGGTAGTGTGGGATTTGTACCCACTAAACCCCCCCTCCCCCCCATTCGGCTGCAGGAGGGACAACCTCCCGCAGCCAAGGCCAACCGACGACTCTTCCGATTCCCGCTTCTTGCGCGTCACTACCCAACCGGTAACGATGCACGCGCAAGAAGCAATCGGTCGGTAAGCAGGTGCCATGTTTCCGCAGGGTCACAAGAGATGGCGCTGTTAAAATAACACATTGCACCTGAAGATAAATGGAAGATGTCGCTACTATGTGGGGATGATAAATCGCCCACGCTACAGCAGCATATCTGTGGCATGCCGTGGAGCGATCAGGGTTAGAGCAATTCTTAGTCATGTGAGATAAGTATTGCGCGTCCTTTGTTCTCCTGGATGTCGCCTGTGTGTCTTTTAGGAGTATGTTGCTATTGTTTGTCGTCTTGTACGTTCAGCATGCTCCTCCTGCCGCATAGCGCACGTCGTGTATTTGTACCACACATTCCATGCCCTAGCATCAGTTAACATTGAAGGTACCATGTTGCTAGGGGAAAGCGAGCTGATTCCCAGCTCCTCCCATAGGATGTTTCTTTCGGTACTCCATGCTGAGCAGACAAATGTCGTGTGTGCAGCATCGTCGTACTTCGATCCGCAGTGGTGGTACTACAGGCCGGTCTCTTTGCCTATTTTGTTTATGTAGCTATCAAAACAGCTGTACCCGGTGAGGACCTCGGTCAAGTGGTAGCACAGTTGACCTTACTTTCTGGCTACCCAAGTTCTCAGGTTTGAGTTTAGGCTCGTACGTCCACCGACCTTTATCGGAGTTGTCCCATCGGGACTGCCACGCCGTCATGGTGCTTTGCTTAACGTTATCCTTATTTTCACCTTTCTGTATTGCCCGTCTCTTGTAAGCAAGCAGGTCGATTGGCCTTCTTATCTTGGGTAGACGTCTCACAACTAGGACTTCTTTTCCCAAAAAAAGAAAAATCTTAGTCGAAAACCAGGAATGTTTACATTACTACCGGACTGTATCTCAGAGCTTACGCGATCCGATAGTAAATGAACCCGCGTGAAGGGTTCTTCTTAAGGTGTACACGTAGAACGTGGCACAACCTCAAGGCTCTACAGCCAAAAAATATTAAATAAAGCATCCAAACTAATTCAGACTAAACTAAACATCCAAAGCATTAATTGTAATATTTCTTTTATATTTTATTATTCCAAACTAAGAAATAATATAGGGGTATGTAAAAATCTGTCTTGATTATAAATGTCGAATAATGCGATGGCTATTATTGAAACAGACACCTCGCTACGTTAAGCACTTAATGAAGTCAATAATTTCCAGCCAGTGGATTAATAAAGAGAAGATTCGCCAAAACATTTTTATCTGCCATTCAATTAATTCTCCACCATCTTGGTTTTTAATAAGATCAATTTTTCGATCCCATTACGTATTCCCTCATCAAATATATTCCAGGCGGGTCTCTTACTACTTATTCAAATGCTCATTTCCATCATTCATATTTTCGGCCCAGCATGCAAATACCATTGTTAAAATACAACTAGAATTAAACAATCCCATAAATCTTCCTCGCCTCGGGGCCAAAATGACGTCGCTTTGTATTTTTGATTTATTTATTCCGAAAACATCCTCATGCATTAAACAACGCTTCGGGGCGTATCCATTTTAGCAATAATCTCGTTATACTCCACGTTTGTTTTCGGGGCTCTCAGGAAGATTGCTTCGTAAATTTTATTAAGGATTATGAAACGAAAGATACATACGACCCCCCGCGATACAATTCCATTGTATTCGATCGTCAAATCGCTCGTAAAACGATGGGCTATAAATTGGACATCGGAAAAATGAAGGCTGATGTGATGAGCAATTAGAAGAAATTTATGAAAATTGCCTGAATATAAAACGGAGTTTTATTGTGTGGCATGGATTTGCCGGCACGCAATTAATCTCGCTGAGATTTCAGGTTGGGTGCTGTTTTTTGTTGCTTTTTTCTCACATAAAAGTCCCATAAAAGTCGTTGTTAGCCAAACAAACACAAATGGTGATTACCACCGAATTATATACTTACATCAGAATGATCCAAAAAATATTTTACCGCACATAAATTGCTTTAAGTCATATTACGCACTTATGATTAATATGGATTTTTGGATGCTCAATGATGAAGTGACTCATTTAGCGCTTAATGCATTCATGTCATGCCGACGTGACGAGAACATATTTAACAACAAGCCTACTCCACAAAATCGTGACATTTCTAATGCTAATATGCGTCATAAAAAGGAGTTTATCGCGTTTTTCGTCGCACACGAAAGGGATGAATTCCTAAAATTGATAAGGGTTGATCAAATATTTTTCTATGTAAGTACAAATGGCGTGGAATTAAACAATCTAGAATTATACCAGCCTTGTTTGGGGAAAAAATCCATTAAAATATTTGTTTGAAAATTCAAGAAATTCTTGTATTCACACATTTTCTTTGAGTACACATAGATAGTTTAAACCATGAATCATGTTGGTTCACTCATGATCACGAATTAACGTAAATGCTAGCGTGATCTATTTCTACAAATGTTCTTTCTTATGGCTAAAGCTGTTTTGAACAAAATAAAATAAGAAGTTCATGTATTATATATAAGCTTTTAAGCTGTGTAACAATAACGTATGATCAATTTGAATTTAAATAAATCCAAATTTATAGAACCCATTTGATTGCAAAAAATAATCAAATTTGTCTCGCATAATTTTCATACTCCATAACTTTAATTTTTTTTAAGATTTATCAGTCTTTCGTCTTGCATCGTCATCGTCTTGTAATAATTACATCGAAAAGATCTTCTCGCAAACTCGTGGCTGTAATACCTCACTCATCATTTATATATATAAAAATGAATATGTGTCGGCGTGCAGTCGGTTTGCTTAAGATACATTCTTATACTGTTCATCCGATTGCAATGAAAATTTGGTGAATTATTGGGCGTGTATTTGAAAAGGTTTTAACATTAGTACAAGCATTCTTTGTGTACAGAATTTGTTTTGCGAGACGTTTAACGAATGCAGCATTTTAGCGCATATTGGTCTGGTAAACTGAATCGAAACCGCGGGTCGGAGTGGGGACGCGGAGTGGAAGAGGGAGAAAGATGTACGCAAAATGCGATGGAAAGAGGAAGACAGTCGTTTTTCGAGGCGAGAGAGAGCGCACGCATGCCTTTGGATCTTAACTCCCCAACTTGCGCTATACATGGTCCACATAAATACACAGTGTAACTATACCACTGCGTTTCTTTTCAAATTATTACTAAGCACGTGTGGCATTGCAACGCATACCGAGTAGTTGCTAGTATTGAATAATTGCCCATTGCGATGCTGTGCGTTCTGTTCTTGTTCTGTGAGTGTCCTGGGACTAGCCACACAGGGGATGTCTTCCACCGCTCTTTTGACCCCGCGAGGAACGGTACGCATAAATCGTCCAAGTGCCTATTCCTTTCACTCTACGCCCTCAAAAGGAGGTGAAGTTTTCGCTGGAAGATCAGTTTCAGATCACGTGAACCCGAAGGTGCGTTGGAGGAGGAAGGAATAGGTTATGCTAAATTCAAGAGAGCTAACTACGCAAGATCACTGCAACCGCGAGTCCAATCTAAGTTTGAAGGAGGATGCAGCAGAGGACGGACTGCAAGGACTTCCTCTTCTACATGGCACTAATATCGGTTCAATTATTTGTAGTACCTAGCCACGAAGACGAGTGGCTGTTCGTATCCGTATACTCCCTGTATGCACTAGGCTGTCGAGTCCACTTACATTTTCTGTAATTAGCAGGTCCACGTTCCATTTTACGGGTACGCAGCACAAGGTAAGATATGTACTCGACTCATATTAGCTGGGTTGCTCCAACAGCATTTGATAAACAAATCGACAAAGCTACTTTCACCCACCTCTACTCTACACCATTACCCCAGGAGTTTGACTGTCGCTCACAAGCGTAGGGTTCCCCCCCCCCCCTATGAATGGGCATCAAAATAGTTAGGACCTTCATCCTACTGCTCGGTATTATCGCAGCCCGGCAAAAGAACGAATCGAGAACGTTCCCGGCTCACATTACACTGGTGTCAGAAATGAGGTGTCAGAAATGTGACCGCTAGAAAAACGACACCAGTGTAATATGTGGAGCACAATTATTATATTCTAATATTTTCCATAAAGCAACAACTGATTTTTCAAATTATTAATTACTGGACTCTTTTCAAAAAGATTGAGCTTCCAGATTGTGGGAAAAGTTTTCACCATATTAACAGACTTGGGACATCTTTACTTTTTACTTTTGGTAGCGCTTATAGCCCTATAAGATTAATTTCCATTTCCATCCCTCCAATTGTCCAGGCCCAGACGTGTGGCGTCTTTCTCAATCTGAGGGATTTCGGGATCTTTAGCATATCGAATGTGTTAATAATTTCGATTAAACGTCTCAATTATGTTATATTAATTTAAAATAATGAAAATACTACAAACACACTTATACAGGGTGTTTTGCACATGAAACGAAATATATATATTTTTTTGGGATAAAGGGGTCTTTTGCTACGTTTCACACATATGCCCTATGTCCTAAATGTCAGGGTTTTCGAAATAGAATATTTTCAACACAAAAAATACCCAAAATTTCACCTTTAAACATTTGGTCGTAATAGCACAAAATATATTTTTTTATATTTTATATATATATTTTTTTTTACCTTCCATAATATCAATACGCCTTTATTGCAAAACGCCAACTTTATTTTAGCACATCGTTCTATTATGAAATATCACGTCTTTCTTTTCAAATTTAATTTTAATATAAATTATGATGTTTCCCAATCTCATCTAACCATGAAAGATGTCGTCCGAGACGGCTTTTCAGAGAATGGCTTTCATCTCATTTATCACTAATAGGACTAGGCGAATCTGCGCGAATTTCGCTGAGAATCTCATAAAAAATATCAGTTATTAGGGAATATTTTAATTTCGACGGAAAAAAGGACGAGGTCGGCGTAAATTTTAACCGACCGTTTTAATAATGTCGAAAGACAGCCTTAAAACGAATTTCGTAATGAAACCCGCCCTGGCGTCGAGGAAAATTTATGGATTTCCCTTCAGGTGAAAAACTTGAAAGAGCCTCAACGGCTATATCTCATTTTAGTACATTTGAATACACAAAAGTTTCCGCATACTTTGCGAGACTTCCCTCTGAAAAAATACGGCTTTGATGTTGCGAATTTGAATTGGGCAAAATATACATATTTGTCCAAAAGTAGCAGACGAAAAACAAGTATAATATTTTTTTAATTAAATTTAATAAAACGGCATATTCATTGCATGGTGTCAGAACTGAGGGACCGTATCCCATTGATTGAGGTTAGATTTCAGATGACTCTGATTTCGTAGATGGCTAATTTCATAATCGCTGTCCTCGGGATCTGACACCATTGTAAGGAGGGAGGAATGTGATTGAGGAATATATCTGAGCTATTTTTTTTTATCAGCAGTTTTTGATTTTGAACTTATCTGCTAAAAAATAATAAGTTTTATGTTCAAATTAAAAAAATCATAAAAAAGGGAATATAAACATTTTGTGTACCTTTTTTATACAATGAAACACATAATACTTTGGCGAAAGCAGCATTTGCATAAAATTTTTGCACGCATGCTAATGCTGTGTACAGATTAAATAGGTCGGAAAAAGCCCCCAACAAAAGCTTAAAATTGGAGTAGTTCATGTCAACATTTTTTAATGAATGCACACAGAGCCATTGTGAACGCCATGCAGCAATAAAGTTTTCATATTCGCATTGTTGCAGTCGAAAAAGCATTTTCTCTCATATCTTCCAACGATACAATCTACATAAAAGCTACGCTATTGACATTAACATTGAAATATTGATCCTGGCAATAAAAAATGAATGCACTATTGCATTTTTCCAAAGCACCTTCATAACATTCATGTCGCATTATATCGTTATTAAAAATCGTTAACGCCATTCCCATGCATTATTCATAGAAACGACATAATTATATCCACACGATACTTTGTTGTGATAGAACGTAAAACGCTCGAAACTACGTCACCGGAAATGCCGATGTTAAATGCGCATTTTTTAATATATGACCAGATAGCAATAAACAAGTTCAAGGAGAGCTTTGTATAAAATTCGATCAAAGTTAACGTCGTTACAAGCACGAGAGGTTTCATTGTTTAATTCATGCGATCGCTTCTGTAACTTTCGACGAAATTGTACCTAGGTAATCATATTACCCCGTATTGAAACGACGCAAAATAATTCCAACACCGGTGTATGTAGTACGAAGCTCGGCTGATGTTAATCAGATTGATGTCGGGCATGTTTAAGGAACCGGCGATTTAATTTCCTAGCAATGAACGCCCTTAAATATCGCTGATTGAAAATAAAATCTGTGAGCACGATCGTGATTATGAGGCGGATGTTTAATATCCTGGCTTGATGATATAACAGCCATTTGCAGCGTGTCGGTGCGATTGTGAAGGTAAAATATTCGCCGCTTGTTTTATGGCGCTGCGGTCGACTTGAATGGCGAATGGCGTTCCCGGGTTTGTTTACTATCGGTTCGTAGAAGAGAGCGAGTAAACCAAGTCTTCCCGCGCCCAAGACGCTCGGTCGGACTCCAAGACAAGAAACTAATTGATTACGTCTCAAACCGCCAATTTTATATAAATTTTACCCCTTTAAACTACCCCAATAAAATATAGGAAGCTTACCTATTTAACGTCGCATTCAAAATTCAATTTGTGTCAAAATAGTAGAAAATCGTCAAAATTAAATTTCCTAAGCTTGAAAAGTCGCTGAAAGAAGCATCGTCATATCGACCACTCTACCTCATTCCGGTAGCCCGTAAAACCTTCGATAAGCTTTTACTGGCGGAGTTAAAACCTGTGATCAAAAACCATTTAATCCCCAGTCATCAATTTGGGTTTAGAAGTTAAAATGTACTCTGTTTCTGCTATATACTGCAGATATACGAGGAGCATTCAATAGTTTATTTATTGCAGTATGTAAGAAAATAATGAGCGTCTTAGTAGAAAACTAAAAGTAATACAAGTTGAAGATATGGTGGCATTTTACAATGAATTTGCCCTTTCATATTACAAAATTAAATATTAGATTAATCTGTTACATCAACATACAGTGGGTGCGCACATTTTCGGTAGGACGTATATATACGTCCCGCCCACCTGGTGTAAGTTTATATTATTATTTTGTTTTAACGATGCATAGAATTTATAAAAATATCAATGAAACATATATGTAAATGTAAGTTAACAAATACAGAACAATAAACAAAATCACATAAAGAAAATGGAAACATAGAGTTTTAAAAAATAAAATATATCCATACATAAATTCAAAACTCAACTTCTGTGTGATATATTTTATAACAGTTGTTGACTACTGTAGTGCTACCACACAATCCGGACACCAGTATGTAGATTCTTTTCCTTTTTTGTAATAAATTCGATATTTCCCGGTTTTAGTTTCCTTTCATTTGTCCTTTGAAAATGCCTTTCAACTAAGCTTGAAGGTTTAGGTGTAATGCTGTGTTTGATGGCATAGGTAGGCTTTTTACTGTGTTGTCTAAACTGAGCATCAACACGTCTTTTTTGTCCTTTCATTTTAATGTTGACGTCCACTTTAACACAATAGCGAAGTGCAACCATTTCTCTACCTATCTTAAATTCATATCAAAACATGTACCAACAACTCACATATTCGTTAAACAAACAAAAAATCCCGCCTGCTTTAGGTCTTAACATATATATCGAGGACGTATATATACGTCCTAACCAATTTCGATGCAGTTTACGTTGGACGTATATATACGTCCCGCCCACTTAACAGGCTAAGCAGGTTAAATGAGGAAGATAGGCGATTGAAGATGAATGCTCGAAATAAGCGAATGTAGATGTCTTGTTTAGCAAATGATCCAAAAAAATCAAGAGGAACAATTCATGAAAAATTGGATTAAAGTTAATGCAAGATTGTTTCCAGAAATATCGACAAATTCTGTTAAAAATGACACTCTTTTCTAATGTTTGATGATAGGAAACAAAACTTCCATATACTAGAAACAGAAGACTATAGACTATAACAATAATGTTGAAAATTTTACTGGAATGATCTTGGCAATGGTCTTGGTCTTTCATCTTGTTTTATGAGATGAAAATGAACGCATAAAGAAGAAAAGAGGTTAACATCTATCCCAATAGGGCGAAGGTCGCTTCCTATAAATATAGATACCAATTATTGTTATCATCCCCGTGCCAATCAAATACGAGGCATATCCTGAAAGTAAGTGTACTAAATTTTTATATTTTTTTAAAAAAAGTGTATTTGAAAAAAATAGGATATTGCTGATACATTTATTAACCATTTTTCAATATAAACGCCATCCCGTTCAATTAATATGGAGGGTGGCCCAAAACATCCCAACCAAATCCAAGTCCAAGAGCACCTTGGTGGTTGTTTTGCAACAAGCACACTTCTTTCGTCAGTATACCTCTCCTTTTGTTTTGAATGCTTCTTCTAAGTTTTTTTAGGATCTCACAATATCGTTGTGCATCGATAATCTCGACCAATAATTCGACCAAAATTATGCTTTTTCGGTCCCAACCCCCTGAGGCTATGATTTTTTGCCCGAAATTGTGATTTTTAAATTTTTGGCAGATGGGGAATTGGTGTGACGACTGTCTTTTTGACTCAGACGTGTAATGATCCACTCACTTTTTATCTCCAGTCACAATAGAGCTCAGAAAATCCTCACCTTCCAGTTCAAGTCGCGCAAGAAACTCACGAACATCTTTCACGTAACTGGATACTACAACGTGAATTTACGTACTACCGTGCTCCTGTTATTCTCACTTTGTCTACTCAGTATGGCCAACCCTTAGAAAACAAAAAAACTACAGCTCTTTATTGTCACAGTACACTTACTTTCGGGACATGCCTCATACTTATTTTTATCCATCGCGTATGCAACGATATATCGTCATTTATAATATCACAAATTAAATTCAGTATAATAAATATGAATTTAATGAAAATAAGAAGATCCATGCTATAAATTTAGATAAATAATAAACTATCAATAGATGTATCGTATATAGCTTTAGATCTTATTTTCCAAATTATAGAAGGTAACAATGCTGCCAGACGTCCAAGTTTCATTTTGGCATGAATTAAGAATATTAAAAGGTTTTGCTAATGAAAATGTATATAAGAATTTATATTTTATTGATCAATAAGCAATTTAAAAATTCGCAGCGCATTTCTCTTGAATTACTGTAATTTTGCAGGGTCTAAATGAGCTGCCCTTTGACATAGCTGAGCTAAAATTACTTTTCAAAGAACACATTATTGCCTGGGAACAAAGAAAAAAGTTTTCTGCGCGGCTAATTCACAACACTGTGGATGTGAAAGCGCCATATGGATTTCCTTGGAGACAATATTACACGACATGTATAATCGTTATTTTAGCAGCACCACGGGACGAACTGTTACCGTATGTCAGAAAATATTGCCTCGTTCAGATGCTGGGATTTACTTTTTCTCATTTCGGCCGACGTTCGCCTTTTGCAAATAAAGTCCTATCAATATAATCGGGCTGGGAAGATTTGGAAACTTGTTTCACGTCCACGACATATGAAATATGAATTCATCCCTTGCGCGGCAACCTCGGCGATATTTTTTCCCTTCAAAAATAGGGCCAGATGTGTGTAAGCTCAAAAGCAAATTTCGCTTATTTACACGTGGCTGTGTAAACAAAATTTGTGCCATGTTTTGAAGTCGCATGCGAAATATGACGTTCGGTATTCAAACAATAATATTTTTCTCAAGGGTATCCAATAAATTTAATATTTACATTGTGGACCTTTTCGTGTTCTATTTCGGAATAGTTTCGTCAACAAGCGGGAGGCTTTATTGTTTCGATTCGCATAACTTCCCCTTTATTTAGAAGTTTGACCCTTAAAATTACATAGACGCTCGCATTGTTACTCGTTCAAGTATTCATTATTTTTTTGTGGAATGTGATTCAAAAAAAAATTTAAAATCATTTAATGGGGGGTGAATTTCAAAGGAACGATTGACTCTATTAAAACTTCGCTTTTTAATTAAAGAAAAGGGAAGAAATTTAATATTTTTATTGGAAAAACTTTTTAACCAAGGAAAGGGGTTGTTTAATTGAATATACTTCGTTAGCTTGTCCTCATCGATGATAGGTCTTAAAAGTTAAAATGAAATGCTTACATTCAATTACTCACCCTTACACTAAATCAACGATCGATTTAAAATTTTACACAGCATAACATGTATATAATATTTCAGCAATACCTTTGATTAACAAGTCACAAATTAATACCAACATTCAGAATTTATAAAGCATATCAATAAATTTACATTCAGCAAAATGATCAATAAAACCATATTAACCCTTTGATGAGTATACACTCAAATGCTGAGTGTGAATAGTTATTAATAGTTTGCCAGATTACAATCGGGAATTTTTTCGTTGTAGGATGAATCAACGAGAATCTACTTCTATGATATTTGGTGGAGACAAATTCAGATCTTTCCATCGATGGATTAGTTGACATTTGTCGACGATCAAACTCGTCCATAACTCAATCATTAGATACAGTGTTATATTGCACAACGACAATGCAAAAAATAACATTAAAAACATAAGGGACTTTGAATGTGAGTTATTGTTGCATCTGAAGCAAGGAGTGCTCTCGGGACAGAGTCCCCGGGTTCATTCTGCTTTCGGGCCTTTATGTAGCCATATGTATGGGGATTGTGGACGGGCATCGAACAGAAAGACTCTCTTCTCAGATAATCTCATTATTAAACACGAGAGAGAGCTCTGGCTGTAGGAAGGACGCCCTTCCGCAGCCAAGGCTAACCTATAACTCCCCACGACTCCCGCCTCCTGCGCATCACCACTCAACCGGCAATGGTGTACACGCAAGAAGCGATCGGTGTCGTTCCTTCAGACGCCCTCAGTTCCTTGCGCCTAAAGAGAGACGGAAGATGTCGCTGTTAATCTGGCGAATTAAATCTACATAGCCTAACAGCGCTACTGTATGGGGATAATATTTCGTTCATGCTACACATCCACATTCTTCTTATTTCGCTCTTTCGAATTTTAATTTGTTTCCCTTAATTCATAAACTGTAAACTAGATGGAAAATTATGATAAATTCAGAGAAATAATATATTAGATATAAAAACGGCATGTATTTTTGGTGCTAACGATATATATGTACAGGTTGTGTTGGACATGTTCTGGAGATCGTGCGAGCCACGGAATAGGGTACATCTCCAGGCAAAGAAATCCAGTGGTGTCAGGTCTGGAGACCGTGCGAGCCACCGAACAGGCCCGCCAAAAAAATTAATTTACACCGGCACTATGGCACTACCAATAGATATATATTGTATTTTCTGAATTCGAATATCAATCAAGCATAATGTTTTATTCGACAGCCTTGCCGGAATGTCTCGAAGTGTGACCGTGGCGGTGGCGTACATCATGAGCGTCACATCTCTCAACTGGAAAGAGGCTTTGAAAGTCGTGCGAGCAGGACGGTCCGTTGCAAATCCGAATTTAGGCTTCCAACGACAACTGCAAGATTTTGAAACATACAAACTCATCGAGGTATAAATTTGATTAATCATTCAACAACAATGTGTCTATTTCAATATAAATATCCTTTTGTAAATACAGGAGAGACGACGATTGAAAGAACGTTATCCATCGCTGGCCCTTGTCGGAAGCGACGAACGCGAATGCCAAGTATCTCTTGCTAGCTACCAAGCAATGCTAACATCCCGGGACATATGTGAGGGTCGGTGTACCCTCGGACAAACGTGTCCCACAGGTAATCAAAACACAAAATCAGTTCAGCATATAATTTTATTTACAAAAATTTGTGTTTTTATATCGCTTATGCAGTTTATTGATATGATATGCAGTTTATTGATATGATACGCAGTTTAATGATATGATACGCAGTTTAATGATATGATGCGCAGTTTATTGATATGCAGTTCATTTAAAGCTTTTGGTGTCTTCGTAGAAATTTGAGACATATAGAAACACAAAAATGAATATTTGCCATTGTTTGCTTTTAAATTTAAAGGCGTATGCCGTAATAACTCTAGTAAAAGACTGTTGAGAAGAGCCAGCACGCGAACGACTCCGCCAGCATCACCACGCGTGGGAAGAACTGGAAACGATGTCGGTCATAGTACAAGTATAACTGGTGGAATGACCCGTAGCGACTCAACTGTCTCATCTATGTCTAGTTATCGTCCACGATCCTCACCCGCCGGTCTTTATTCATACACAGGTAACATATTTTAATTAAATTAATAATCTGATATTGCTTTACTTACTTAAGATGGCTCCTATAACCCTATAAGATAGCCCCGGCTACCGATAGCACATTTCATCATTTCCGTCTGTCCTGAGTATCCTCCCTCCATATCCCCGAATCTAGGCGTGTGGAGTCTTTTTACACCTGATCATCCTAGCGTAGACAGGTCTACTGCCATCCGGTCCTGAATCTAATATGACTCAAGGAACTGTTAATGTAGTACTCGCCAACGGTGCCCTGTCCAAGCCTTTCGAGATGACGACAAGTAACGGGGACACGAGAACTCTCCTCATTTTTTTTCATTTGGCTTTTAATAATCCGTTTTTTAGAACTATTACCAACCATTTTGCCATGGTTTTCCATAGCGTATACATGTTTTTAAAAATGTGATCAACAGTCACACCTCCTGTAGATTTGAACCACCAGTCACACCTCCACTCCCTATTACTTTTTTAATATTGCGTTGAAGGCAGTTATGAAGGAAGCTGACAGATCAGGACACGGTGTGATCTTACCAGTATTTGGACTCTTTGATGACAAGAGCTAATTCCCGAGTACTGCTGTGTGGTCTGACCCGAATATCCCCGAACTAGCCACACAGAATCCATTTGTCTTTGAATTCACTCTGCACTCTCCAGATGAGGCGAGGTATCCAGAAGAAAACAAATTTCTGGCTAACGTGCATCCAGGTACCATGGAGGAGGAAGAAATAAGATATACTAAAATTCAAGGGATGCTATAAGCGAGGTCACTGCCACCACGAGTCCAACCCCAATTTAAAGCTTGAAGAGGACTGCAGCAGACGATGGATTGCAGGGATTCCCCCTTCCCCATGGCACTTTTATTGGTTCGATAATTCTAACTAACGCACATCTAACAACACTAAGAATTAGTGTAAAATTAATTTAACGTTCCCCTGGTGGAACCAAGGGTGAGTGTATGGCTCTGTCTTAACATGTGGGTGTGACTCTACTCTACTCGGTGGTACCAGCCTCGACAGCCTCTGGAGCGGACCAGTGCTTGGCGTAGTAGCCGCCGTCGACGCATTTCGCGCCAAAACTCTGGCAAAACGTGTTGAAGGCGCTGAGGGCGCCAGGATGGGTCACCAGATTTTTGTTTCCCATTGAGCCCTCACATGGCCCGCGGACACGGAACAGAAGCGCCTCCCGCTCAGCCCCCATGCCTTCGCATGACCACAGAACATGTTTTGCATCCATGCTTGGGCGCTTTTGGAGCAGCCGTAACCGTTCTCTTCTATTTACACTAGGCCCGTTGAGAATAGTGGGGTCGCCTTTTGCACAGGTTCCTCCTCCTCCTGTAATCGGCAATTCCATATTCCACTTTACGGGTGCGCGACACAGGGTAAGCCGCACACCCAACTCATGTTAGCAGCGTTTGATGAGCAAGCCGATGAGGCTGCTTTCAAATACCTCTGATCTACATAATTACCCGAGGGGCTCGACTTTTATCCACCAGCTTAGGTATATATTAGGGAATAAATCACTATTGGCGAGAACAAATATTAAAATTTATAAAACTCTAATAAAGCCGGTAGTGGTTTACAGGGATGAAACATGAACATTCGCGACCCGATGTGTCCTGGGTAGTTTGATAAAATTTAATACATAAATGTATATGAAATTGTATCCAAAAGTAATTAAGCTTCATATTCTAGATAACATTTGGAATTTCAATTAATTTCATTCTGCTCCCCGGAGTCAAAATAAAAGTTATGTGGGCTCATTTAAACTTTGTTCTACTTCAGAGTTACGTTATCTTTTTTAGTAATTCATCATATAACAATGGAAACAAAATTAATACTTTAACTCAGTTAAATATTTGTGTTTAACGTTTGTAATTTTAATTAAAATTCTCCATATTTTTTTAGTTTTGGCATAGAGTAATTTAATTTGAAAATAGCTTTGTACCACATGCCAGGCAAATTATGTATGGGAGAGAGACTTAAATAATGATTTAATATTTCAGGTTCAGCACCACCTTCTAGATCTTGCTCACGCGCTGATATACAAGCAGCAGCTGAAGTAGTCGGCTCCACTGTGGTAATCGGAGGCAATGCTTGGTCAAGACACCGCGCTGCTTCTGCTCCGTCAACTCCGTTGCCCACCCCACCTGTTTCGCCGCATCACTGGCCAAGAAGGTTTTATAAGCTCCAAATCAAAATACCAGGATAATAATTTGGCATCAAATAAAAATGTGCAAAATTTCAGGACGAGTGTGCAGAGACGAGCGTAGCCTGCGTCCCGGGGCGCGGTGTTCCCCGGCGACCTTTACCCGCATTTACCAGCCTTCTGCCGCTGGCACTTTATTCCTCGTGTCCACACTCCAACACCTCTTTATTGACGTGCTCCATCGGCTGCAGTACAAGAAATATTTCATTGCATAAGGGATTTAAAAGAAAACGTCCACCTTCTTACTATCTTATAATCTAAATCAAATTTTTACGCTCGAGCAACTATATTATATTATTGAAATCTTGACGCTAT
The DNA here is from genome assembly GCA_008973525.1 of Stenopsyche tienmushanensis. Lineage (NCBI taxonomy): Eukaryota > Metazoa > Arthropoda > Insecta > Trichoptera > Stenopsychidae > Stenopsyche > Stenopsyche tienmushanensis. Next base: position 998,872 of record WACJ01000018.1, on the reverse strand, counting down.
AAATTCAATCTTTGCTCTATTAAATACGACTCTTTTCTACAATCTTGTTATACTTTAAAGAGAGATTTAAAATACTGTTATGTATTTGAATGTTTACAAGTATAATAAAAGGCTTGTGATTTTAAAAAAAAGCAATGATCACTCAAAGTGAGATATTTAGAGTAATTATAAATGTTTATGGTTTTGGGATTTGGCCAGGGCTTCGAACCGGAACGAAACCGATTTAAAAATATCGATATTTTTGGTTTCGACTATCTAAACGCTTTCTGGATTGTTCTGGATGCTTTACATCCGCTCCGAATTACGCATCGCATAATATTATTCCTTTCAAATACTGGTTTTCTTAGTTGATCTTAGTTGATCACTGAAGATACGACGATTGGGTAGTGATGCGCAGGAGGCAGGAGTCGGAAGAGTCGTCGGTTAGCCTTGGCTGCGGGAAGTCGTCCTTCCTGCAGCTAGATCTCTTCCTCTTGTGTGGGATAAATAGCTATTTAGAGAAGAGAATCTTTCCAGCTATCCCGACGAGTATGTGAAGGTGGTATTAACAAGCCTGAAAGGCATCCTTGAAAGTCTTCTCCGGGATGTCCTTTAGAGCCGATGCAATATGTGTTTGGATAGTTTCAACCGTGTCCCAATGTTTCTCTTTAAGAACTTATTTTAAGCGAGAAAACAAAAAAGCCTGGGTTAGCCAGGTCAGGGCTATAAAGAGACTGGGGAACCAATGAGATGCGGGTTCTGACCAGGAAATCTTTAATAACAAAGGCGCTGTGGTTTGATACGTTGTCGTTGACGTCCAGTGCGAGGTTCGTATGCGACCTTTTTTTTTCTATGGGCGAGGAATCTTCACAAGACTGCCAGAGAATCTGGGTAGTGTAGGATTCACGATTTTTCGGTCGTGCCTACCCACTAAACCTCCCCCTTGTCCTTTTCTGTCCCCCTGGTATTGTTTTCCACATTGCTTCAGGAGGACAGGTAGTCTGGCCTTAAGTAATTGGCCCTATTCTACTGTTGGAGAGGCTGTTGCGCTCTGCGTCTCTCTCTTTCACTGCCCTCTTTGGCGCTCATGATGTCTTTTACATAGTCGCGCCAAAGGTCCCAGTTCTTCTTACTTTCCATCATGCCGTGGACCATGTTGTCGATATTTAGCTCGGCCACCCCGAGTGCTTGTTTCAGCAGTTCTCTCTGGGGTTCCCAAGCCTCACAGTCTATGATGGTGTGCTCCGTGTCGTCCGCTACCGCTTGGCAGTGGTGGCAATTGGCTGATGTTGTATGCGACCTACTCTCCGCCCTCCTCGAACGACTTGTACCATCGGAGTACTTGTGATATGGATAAGCAATCATTCCCAAAGACCTGCTGAATTAATAAAAACATTTTGGTAGCGTACTTCCCAAGTTTAACACAAAAATTGATGGCAATCCATAGAACGATATATTGTGTCGTATTACATTGCTTCAAAAGGAGATTCATGTTGTTCAAACATAGATAAATATTTTTTTATATTTTTGCGGACCCCCAAGGGTTCACGGACCGCAGTTTAAAAACTGCTCGTTCAGGTAAACCCAAGTACTTGACCTAATTATAACCAATTTGAATCGGGGAATCACAATATGCTATTTATACATCCTACATATAACGAACCGAGCATTGGCTGTGCACATATACGTCCATAGAAAAAGATAGGGTGCGATTTCCGCGTCTGATCAACGTGACCCCAGCTACATCAGCACCCCGTTTACGATGCAATGTTTTATATTTTAATATTTACAATAAATTGTAAATACAAAAATTGTAAAATAGCAGTTCGAAGCCCTGGATTTGACGCCCAATTTTAATGCGATTTCACACATATGAATATCAAAAATGTGCTTAATAATTAATGTAAATTGACTTCGAATGGCAAGATCGAAATGTGTTTCAGCTAGGATTTGCACGGATATGAAATTCAAATATACAAATTGGACAAAAATACATCTGTTACCCAAATATTTGAATAATTTTGTATGTTATTGATAAGAATTGTTATGCATCGTTAGAGTTTTATACAAAACAAGGTAATAAATCAGGTTAATCTCTTAGTATGAACTTTTAGCATTCTCATTAGATTGTTCAAGAAGATAAAAATATGATCTTTGCAAATATTCTGATGTATTTTGCGTATCTAGACAAAAAAGATCAATGTCGGGAAGCAATCTTTTTTGTCGGCGATATGTGGTTGTACTATGAAAATGTTTGCATATCCAAAGAATTGAATATTTTATAAACAGTACACTTTGATTTGTTACAATTGTTAAAATACTTCCATAAAAATATATTTTAACTTTATACAAATGTATTGTAAGGGTAAAGAAAAGAACAAGCGGGGGACCAAAAAGGTAAACGTTGGATTAAAAATGAATGTGAATGAAAAGATTATGTATTTAGGGATGAGATTATAAAAATGTTGGCAATTGTCATTAGATAATATTTTTTGCATTTTTTGAGAGCAATAATATATTGGTATATTTAGACGTTTGCATATTACTATTGTCTTGATTGTTAGAAGTTACGATGGAAAATGATTGTTCGCGTTGTCGCACAATCAAATATTTACGGTTGTTGAGATATTCATATCTATGAAATGATTAAAAGTTTATTTTGATGAAATCAATATGTGAATTTATATTTAAACGAGTGATTAAATTATAAGGACAATGATTTTTTCAGAGTGGCTTGATGAATAACGTTTGCACTCTAAATAATTATGTATTGAAAATGTAAAGGTTCGTCCAAATATGACCCCTAGATTTTGTTTATGATGTTTTCTCAAGCTTTGCTGGAAATAGCCATCAGATAGATCAATTAGAATAAAATTGTACTATCTTCCACCATAACAAAATGGCTTATATCATTTGAAATAACGTCACATGTGAACATTATACAGTGTTAAAATATACGCGTCGCATTTGGACGAATCTTCATTTGAAACAGCTGGACATTTGAAAATGATTATTAAAAAAAAATCGCTATATCCCGAAGCAATGTTAAATTTGTGCAAACGCCTCGTATAAGAACGAAGCTTTTACTGTCCTTCTTGTGTAGCACAAATTTGCTCAAAGTTATTTTATGCTAGATATTTAAGCTCACTTTTCGACACATCTACGTGTTAGTTCATATTTAATAACAATCATTTTTTTCAAATAAACCATTTTAAACGTAATTTTAAAATCATTTGATGAAACCTTCAAATATAATACGTATTTAGCCCTTTCTCGTTGAATACATTCATTGTTATAGAGATCCAAATACAAAAATTTGAATTTACATTATTAATATCAATGAATGTATCGATTCCTTATTATTACAAGATGTATTGACATAAATATTTACATGTACATATTGAAATTCGAAAAAACTTGATATTCATTATCATCATCATTGGCATTCAAGAGGCATTAATCTAAATATAATTAATCTATATAAAAAAAATCAAAACAATGCAACATATCTTTAAAATTTATAATTGTCTTAATAACGTAGAAAAAAATGTGAAGAGAAAGGGTTAAAAATTACTTTACAACCAATTGACCATGTATAATTTTGTATTCGATAAAATGTCCAATATTTAAAAAAAAATCATATATTATTAAAGATATATTTTAAAATCGATACTCAAAACCAGGTTGTAACTATATTATCATTATCACCCTTTTATAATTAAGGTTAATCTTTAAAAAAAAATACATAAGTGATCTATTAGTTTTTTCTACCTTTGAATGTTGTTTAATGTTTATCGTCTAACTTGATAGTGATTTAGCGAATGCATTCTACATAAAGTAAATCAATGTTTGCTTCTTTTGAATAGGGGTGTTCAAAATCTTACGCACGGTATCAAAAATAAGTAATAAGCCCCCCCAGTATTGGTTATTTTTGGTATTGATTGTGCGAAGTTTGTTCAAATTTGAACTGTGCTTTATTTTTGAATAGTATTAGTGGATTCTAATGAGTAGCAATAAATCCTGGGCGATTTTCCTCGACCTTATAGACCTGTGGGATTCGTACGTTTGGACTAGTGGAAGTGATTTTTAAAGCTAAATATGAATGAGGTGGATTCAAATATAAGCCGGAATTTTGCTGTACAAATTGGTCCTGCCACTGAAGAAATTATGTTGCGCAACGCGTAATTATTCGTTTTCTCATAAACGACGATGTGAAATCAAGTGAAATTTTGAGGATATTTAAGACACAGTTCGATGATGCTAGTCTAAGTAAGACCCAAGTGTTTGATTGGCCCAAAAGCTTCGTGAAGGTCTGAAAGTCGTGAAACAGTCTGCTGGATAAGTGATGACTACAGTATTTTATCGATTGATTTTCTACATGACAGCTGCTAGATGAAGCTGAGGCTACTTATCGAAACAAAGGACGAAGGGAGAGAGAGGGTGCCATTCCCACGTATGTGGGTAACGGTCGAGCCCCTGGGGAAATTATGTGGAGTAGATACCAACGTAAGTTGCCTTGGCGTGTTGCTCATTAAGCGTTACTGGGGAAGCCCAGCTAACAAGAGTTGTGTTGTACGGAGTTCACCCTGTGTTGCGTACTCGTAAAGGAGAACGTGGAACTACTGATTACAGAAATAGGTGGAATCAACTGTTTTAGCAGACAAGACAGAATGACCAAACCGAGAGGAGTACCACGGGGAAGGGGTTGAATCCCCTGCAGCTTGAACTTATCCATTTTACAGCCCCCTTCAAATTGAGGTTGGACTCGTGGGGGCAGTGTACTCGTGGACAGTATTTCCATTGATCTTAGCATAACCTGTCTCCATCCAAGGTCGGGCACTTGGAAGCTTTTGCCTGAGTGTTATCCTGCCGAGACAAAATTTAGCGGATGAAATTCTACGTGGCTAGTCTGGGTAACCCGGAACACACAGTACAGTAGCGCAGAATAGTATGGAATATAATCCACGGATGCCGTCAGCTGCTGTCTGTCACAACATGTTCAACAGTTGTCCTTTTGTCAACGCGTAGTGGGACATGAACCTGATCAAGCCAGAAAACTGAGCAAGGACTGCCCTCAGAGCTCCGTACTGGGACCGGTCTTATGGAACGTCCTGCTGGATGACATCTTTGAGCTAAGTTTCCCAGTGTGGTGTGAATTGTTAGCACATGCGGACGACCTCATGCTATTAGTGAAGGCTGCTTCGTGGACCCACATCGAGACTCTGACTAGTGAAGCCCTGGAGAACATCAGCCAATACAGTAAATTGAACAAATTAACGTTCTCGGCATCTAAGACGCAGGTCAGGTTGTTACGACTTCCCAGAATACGCATGAACGGCGATCGGGTAAAATTCGTGAAATCGGCCCTATACTTGGGGATCACTCTGGGCGAGTTATGAAGCTTCATGGCGCATGCCTGCCTTGAGATAAAGGCCACAGATACTTTCGGGAAGATCACGAATCGAGACAAACGACTGGGGCGTTAGAGGACGCTCTCTTCTGAAGGCATACAAGCGTCGTGGCATATACTACAGGAGTGTGGGTGCATCGCGTGAGCGTCCAGCTAATTAAGTCTATCCTGCTGAGTGGCCAACGCTCGCTTCTCATCCTAATAACTAAGGCGCACAGAATGGCATCTAGCTATTGTCTGCCGGTGTTCGCCGGCGTGCTGCCGCTGAGCCTTGAGGTTCAATGTTAGGGTGCGAAATTCCTCGCCGAAGACGGTGTAATCCCGATAATCGGTGGCAAGGAAATCCCGATAGAAGGGAATGCCTCAGACGCGCTCGGCGATCTCCGTCGTCGCGTCAAGGAAGCGGTATTAGTTAGTCCCCTCGATTAGGGACTGAGATGTCGCTGGGTCACTGGACATCCCAGTTCCCAGGGCCTCGTTGATTAGGTTTGTGCTTTCAACAACTTCGGAGGGTCCATGCAGAGATCCGTTCATGGACACGGACGTGTTCTGTTGTAGACATGTTTGGGCATGACGTCCGATCGCAAGGCGTTCCTTCGATGTGTCAGTGGTCCGAAATTCAGACCTGTTGGACACGAAAACCTTGTGGCCACTTCCTCCAATTTTAGAGCATTTAGGGCTTTTTGTAAAAGTTTTGGGGGAAATGAATTCCCGAGACTTTCTACGACCTCCACCGGGTGTAAAGATCCTTCTTGGCAGCCTTTTTCGGGTTCAATCACTCAATTATACTGGGAACACTCACCTTACAATTCAAACTTGGCTTCATATGATTGAGAGGAGAACGATTTCAAGGCAATGCTGCGATCGAACAATACGTGCGCAACTGGTTTTCGGAGCAGCCACCTTCTTTCTTTAGTAACGAGATATCTATGTGGAAAATAGATATTCTATACATCACTAATAAATGTGTACAGTAAAACCCCGGATTATATTCGAATCGTCCTCGTAGAAAGAGCTAATAATGTAAAAATACAGGACTAGTTAAAATTGAATGGCTCTCATTTATTAAACATTCATAATAAAAATATTTTTTCAAATATTCTGTGTTAGATACTATAAATTTAACAGGTTGAAACGTATCTAGTACAAATTCGTCGCAAGCAATTCGACGCAATGTACCTGAATGAGTGTAAAACTAAAGCTTCTTGTAAATTACATTAATTAAATGAAATATTTTTACACCGTGACTCTTCTGTTGGGAATTTCGAAACGCGAATAGCTTTCAAATTTGTAGTCATCGATAGTATATTTTCATAAAATAACAACGTTTAGCAGAATATAAAATTGTTCCTGAGGGCTGGTAACCTCGTATAAAATTATATATTTTATATAGGAAAGATGTTAGTTCAATTGTAGCCTCTCCAAACTTAAATGGGTCCTCTTTCCTTTTCGTGAACTTAAAAAAATAGTACTTAAAAATCGAAGGGTAATAATTGCAATATCTTGTCGACAATTTTAAGATAAATCGTTAATAACCCTCCAGACAAATGCAAATTGTCCATTTTATATTATTAAACCTTAAAAGTCATTCGATGATATTTTTAAAATACTGATTTAATACATTTGCATTTGTATTATGTTTTCTTGTAGTATATATTAATAATTATTTCCAATTTAAATTTCAGCACCTATTTGAATAGATATTAATTAGTCGGCAAAATGATTGATTGACCTTTGATGAAAAATGTGCAGCATCTGTTTTATCATTTCTGGCGGGAGTTTAAATAACAAATATTAACCTTTTAACCGCCGGCGATCTTAACGCTTTCAACTGTAATGTTTTTAGATAATTTTAAAATTGTGAATTTTAAAAAACGTGCGAAATTAATTACGAGCTAGTGCCACCCCTACTCAAAAAAAAATTCGAGTGTTGTGGAAAGGGTTGAATCGTTTGACTTGTATATTTTATCGCCTAAAGACGACTTGTGTATCCTAGCATTTGCATGTATACCACGTGCTGTCCTGCGGGATTATTTACGAGCTAAGAGCATTTCTTGTTCAGGGTTGTCACAACATATGAATATTATTATTTTTAATTAAGATTGTTTATATGAAATAAAGACATTTTTGAATTCGCTGGCGGTTAAGTGAATAACAGATATGAAGCTGAATTACAACAAGATGTAATTGCATTAATTTTATAAATGTACACCTCGAGGAAATGATCTCATGCATTGTGCATTTTTCTATAAGGTTAACATTTTTTTTCAGAATCTATTTCAATCTAAACGAACACATTGAATATTATTTCTATATAAAATGCATATTATATTCTTTAATAATCCTGTATTATAAGCGATGAAGGATGTACTGATTATTTCTTAATATATTAAGATGATAACTAATTCTAAGTAGTAATAAATCAAAGATTTTAACACACTCTCTGAGCATTAATCATAAGAAGGTTGTATATCTATAGATTCATTTTTCACTCACCGTTGCATATGTAATGCAGATTTCCCGCAAATTTGCATATTTTTATGCAATTCATATGGTGATCCAATAAATTAAAATATTATCCAATTCTGGACCTTTTGTCAATCGAAATTCTGAAATTGAAACATTTATCACGTGTTGCAAATTAATTATTATAAGATTTGGCACCCAAAATTTTTCTCTGTGTTTATACGATTACACTTTTGAATTTTTTTTAGTATAGATTCGCTCATTATATTCGCGCAGAAGCATTTTGCTAATGTGATAACAGCTACAATTCTCAAGCGAGCGCTTTTAGATTGTGATATTATACATAGATTTTGATTGTCGATTGTTAATTAGTTATAGGAGTTATAGAATTTACATGAAATATCTATTGTTTGACATGAAATATATAATCTTGAGTTGACATTATTTTATTTGTGTTACTCCAAATTTATATTATAAACTCCTAATACTTCCTAAATCCAAAAACAATGCACTCTCTCGTTTATTGATGATTTAAGTGCGATTTTCCCATAGACGCAGAAGGCTTATATACTATAATACTTTGATGTGATTCGTAATTATATTACGGAGGAATATAAAAATTCTGAAGCCCGTATCTATTATATTTCATATCGATATCCTCATTATTAGAGTCGAGGTGTAGTAAATACATCACCGGTAGGGAAAGGTTAATATAACAATTTGAATAACATATATGTACTGAATATATGTATACATAGATTAGACAGATACTGCCCCTAGGCATCGCCTAAGCTCGCCTATTAGTAGTTACACCACTGTTTCCATTGTTGCATTTTGTAGAAAATATAACGATTTTCCATTATTTTTTTTACACCTCTGCATGATACATCAACATGCGTTATGGGCTAAACTTTTAAATTTTGAGGATGTAATGAAAATTACCAGAAAGATAATCAATTCCATCAGAAGTGAGCCGCTGCAAAGAAGAAAAATCAAATTGCTACAAGATGTACCCGAATAAAAGATGAATACGATTGCACAAAAATAGATTAAATAAACTTTTCTTGTTCGTCGTATCAACGGTCCGAAAAGCGGACCGATTGAGCATACAGACCTTATGGCCACTCCGTCCTCTTTCGGGGCATTTTGCGACATTCTCCATAATCTGTACGATCGCGGAAGCGACGTAGCGTCTAAAAACTTTTTATTATAGTATTATTTTATAACAGTAGCTACCATCTATACGTTAGGTCGGGTACATTTGGGACTATCTTTGTATTATTTTAAAACATGCATTATAATAGTATTTAATGTATTGGTTAACTTAACAGATTCTTATTGTATGTATGTTAACCCTTCTGTAAATAAGATAATCTAGCCAGATCTGGTATCCTGTATACTGGAAAAGAAGAAGACCAGATAGCAGTCAACTTAGGTGAAAAAGTACTACTGTAATTAATTGACAAGTACAAAGAAAGTGGGAAGACAAGTGGACAAACTACAACAGGTATTCAAGCAAAAAATGTATTCCAAAATAAATGTTGCCGGAATGTTATTGTCCAATATATAAATCCATGTTCGGATTTACAGACAATCAGGGTCGTAACAAGGAGGTGGCAAAGCAGGCGCCCGCCACGGGCGCAATTGAGCTTGGGGCGCAAAACGCACTAAACTACTTTACATGAATCAACACTGATTGACTCTATCCGTTTTTATAATATATATTAAGTTGTTTAATCCCTCTTTTCTTTGTTATAAGCCCGCAATAAATAAAGACAACAATACTTTTGACCGATGGTAAAATTTATTAAACAACCCACGCAATCAGTCTTCTTCGGACAACTTCGTTTTTTAATGAGAGTTTGTAATCGTTCTGTAGACATGTTCAGGTATAGCGTCCGATCGCGAGACGTCCATTCGTCATGTCAGCGATCCGAAAAGCGGACCGGTTGGATACATACACACCTTGTGGCCACTCCGTCCTCTTTTAGGGCTTTTTATGGCATTTTCGGGGATAAATGGGTATCTGGGGTCTTCCATAATCTGTATTATGCATTTTATTTTTAAATTATAAAATCTGGCTAGTTTTTATCCCGCGCTCAGTGGCCACTCGAATTTTAGAATAAGTATATTTTTGCAGACATGGATATTAAATTCAGTTTTTGATTTCCGAGGAAGGAGGAGGGGCGAAAGTTAGATACTCGCCACGGGCTCTTCATACCCTAGTTACGGCTCTGCAGACAATGTTGCAGTTGTTTCATACGTTCTGAAAACATCAAAAGCTGCCATCCCATTGTCAACTGTCCGTTATGATACCAAAGTTGTTGGAGAAGCCCAAAAGTCACAGGTAATGTTATTTTACAACAAGCACAAGGGAAGTGTTGACGTTATGAATCAGATGCTTGGGGAGTATATATACAAACGACAGAATAATGGAGGGTGGTATCTCCAGCTTCGTTTTTAAGCTAGCTCTGTTTATACAAAGCTAGAATTGCTGATTTGTTGGCACACAGTTTGTTCTACTAGCTTGAAAACTGTTATTTTATGAACCGAACGGGAGGTAATAGAAACATTAATTGACAGAAGGGTTAAAAATACAAAAATAATTAGGATAATTGGATACAGAGTTGAAGAATAGAGTCATAATGCATTTTATACTTTTATTAAAAAATTAATGGAATAATACATTTTTAACTGAGTTTCTATATATGTACACATATACATGTATACGTACAAACACATACATATATATGTATAATTAATATTTATAAATTTACATGTATTTAGACTAGACACTTTATAGATGAAATTGACAATGCACATGGTGCAGATAGACAATATGGAATGCAAGCCGTGGATGCTTGAGACGGAATGTGCTCGGTCAGAACAGTGCAATAGTCGACGCATTGAAGTCAATGCCGACTCTACAATGAAAGCCGATAAGATTTTTCTCAATTATTTGATAGTGTGATATTACTTTAAAACAAGACATTTTAGAACAACTGCCATAGATTTTTTTTTTTTTAAATCAACACTGGTTAGATTATCGTGCAATAAAGATATTGTTGACCCTTTTACATGAAGCAATGATAAAATTATCACAATGCCATTTAAAATAAATCAAAAGTATATCGTTTAGTGGTCTAACAATATACATATTATCATATTGATATATTAAAAATATACGATTTAGACGGGGACTTGTGTATTACCGGATCAAAGATTAAAAGACATGGGATACATTAAAACGTCCCTCGGTTAGTGATTTAAAATATACTAAAACATAGCAAGAGTTATATTTCTTCAATTCTGTTTAATAAATCTAAAACCATCATTTTGAATAATGTCAGTCCAAGTCCCCAAGTTAAATTACATCCATATAGATACACGATGGATAGAATTACAATATAATAATACTTGCTAACTTTGATGCATATCATGTTTTATTATATAAACCTATCTATCTATAACCAGTGTACAGTTTTACTTTTTGCAGTAGTATTCTTATGCCGATACAGTTTTCGATTATTTAGAATTAGCAACACAAAAATATAATAGGCGTTCTTCAAAAATAAACGAATGCAGGTACAAATATCACAAATCTACTGGAAGAATACCACGGAAATCAAATATGTTTGAAAATAGGAACTGTAAAGCTTTTTTTGCCTTTTTTATATCAGAAGAAGATTGATACTACGAAAATATATCGATTCAATAAAACGCAGTTTGATATGCAAATCTGTACGAATACGGTGAAATATTTGAACTCTGAACGATCACTTTTAGATTTAAGAAATTAAATACGGCACTACGAACGCAAAAATTATCATCAATTCCATTTTGTTTCGGTGCGAATGCTACAAATGGACTGCATCGTTTATTTTTGACGACGATGCACATCTTCATAAACCCGTCTCAACTATAACAGTCATCATCCATGCGATCAACAATAAAGTTCGAGCTACATTCGTTATACTTTTTAAATATTCTCTGTTACCATCACCTTCCTAAATAAGAATCGTTTACTCAAATACAGGTGAAACACTGCAACATTAAATGTACAAGTGAAATAAAATCCAACAATTATAATCATTTTAATATTCACATGCTGGTTGTTTACTTTAAAATCTATAGTACACTCACCAACATTTCCTTTATACATATATTTTTACATGACAATCGTATCAGTCTAGAAAGTTATATCCGGTTTGATATAAAGACCTATAATTTACATGATTTCTTTGGCAGTAAATGGACACTGCTTAATAATTACTTTAATATGTAAATATAAATATGTGTTAGACCATTTAGCTGATTATTTAAAATATCCTAGAAATTAAACATTAGCATAAACGTAAAAAATATCCCGACTTTTTAACGAGGGAATAAAGAAGAAATCATAAACTATTAAAAGAATATTAATCAATAAGAATCAGCTAAATCGTCACGTTACTTTACTTCACATTTATAATATAATGGTATTTAAGATTATACATAAATTACATAATGAATCTTGAATTATACAAAAATAGCTTTGAGGTACTGAATAATATGAATGAGGTGTTTTTAACGTTCGACTACATTTAAACTTCCGTTCGCTTCTATAAAACAAAAATAAATTTGTTCATAAAATATACGACGACAAAATTTTGGGCATACGCTGACGACACACACTGAGCAGGCACAATGTGACAATGCAAACATACTCTGTAAAATATCATTCGACGTACGATTAGCAAAGGTTTTTATATTGGCAATTTTGTATATTGTGCATAATATGTTTTATTAAGCTCTGCAAAAAAATGAACAGCATATTAAATATTTAAAATAAGCACGTATAATAGAAACGTATAAATTAATAAATGTTTTGATATGATTGAGTGCTACAAAAATTAACTCGATAATCAAAAGGTAAATTGCAATAGTAATGTCGTCATTTTTTAAATTGCTATTTTCAAAATATATTTGTGCATCGTCTGCCTACTCGTTAAAATAAAGCGTAATTTGGATGATCTCAAATATAATATACGATCAAAGAAATTTCATACTTGTGACGTCTGCTATTATTTAAAATGAATATGACCTATAGGATGGTCCTTATATATGAATTTCTGTCCTAAAAAAATTAATATGTTTTAGAGGTCGCTACCGATGAATCCGGCTTATTAAATATGTTATGTTTATTAGTCTATTTCGAAGTGGAATAGCATGTAAGACTCACTACTTCACTATACTCAACCCTCTTCTCCTTCCCCATTTTCTAATTCTTTCCTGTGGGTACACATTGAGATTGAGCCCTGTCCCGCACTTCAATCATTAGAGAGTTTCAATCATTCTTTGTCGGAGTGTGAGGTTCATATTGTCATCACAAAAGGTCCTCATTTCATTGAATGCAGCACGTGCAACTTCTATTCGGCACCTTACTCTTATATCTGGTTCGAACGCCTTTATTAGGATGCTGCCAAGGTATTTGAATCGATCAACCATTTCAACATCCACTCCGTTTAGCTGCAAAGATGCTCCAGAATAATCAAGTCTCCCAAATGTCATCCATTTGGTTTTAAAGATGTTGATTATCAAACCTGATCTTTCTCCAGCAACATCAATCATATCTAGGAAGTTTTGAAGATCATATAAACTTTCACAGGGATGCATTCTCTCGCCGAACTTGTATACGGCGAGTTTATTATGCGCAAAGTCCTGGAAAACTGGAACGGTGGAATCTCCATTGGCGGAAAGAAAATCTCCAATCTACGATATGCTGATGATACAACGCTAATTGCCACGACCACAGACGAAATGACGACACTCCTCCAAAAAATTAAAGTTGAGAGCTCAAACATGGGACTCGAGATAAATGAAGCCAAAACTAAAATCATGGTTGTAGACAGAGCATGTGCACTTTCCACAACCAACATTCAAGGGCTGGAAACGGTGCACGAATTTATTTATCTCGGATCCTGCATCACGGACTCCGGCGGCTGCGACGCAGAGATTAGGAGGAGAATTGGTATGGCAAAAAACGCTATGTCTCAGCTGAACATAGTTTAGAGAAATAGAAGTATAACCAATGCAACGAAAATGCGTCTGGTCAAATCCCTCGTATTCTCCATATGCCTCTATGGAGTTGAAACATGGACAATGAGAGCGAGTGAGAGGAGACGTATAGACGCATTCGAAATGCACTGCTGGAGACGAATGCTGAGAATCCCATGGACGGCTAAACGTAGCAATATATCAATCCTGGATAAATTAAAAATAAATATCAGACTTTCGACCGTATGCCTGAGACGCGTTCTGCAATTCTTCGGTCACATTACTCGCAGAGACAACGACAACCTAGAAAAGCTGGTGGTAACAGGAAACGTGGAAGGTGAAGAGGAAGATCTCCTACCCGCTGGTCCGACCGAATCAAGAGTGCCACCGGCCTTCCAATAGTGGAAGCACTTCGTTCTGCGGGCCATAGAGAAAATTGGAGGACGTTCATCGGTGCCACGGTCGACTCATAGTCGGAGTCACGATCCTCAGCCATAAGGAGTACGATGAGAAGAAGAAGAATAAACTTTCAGCCAATATGACTGCGTCGTCAGCATATCTGATATTATTTATTACGACTCCCTTGATCTTTACTCCCAGATTCGATTTTCCAGAGTCTTTTGGAAAACTTTATTGGAATACAGGTTAAATAATAGGGGTGACAAAATACAACCTTGTCAGGACTCCTCTTCGTATAGCTATAGCCTTTGTATTTCCACTTCCATATCTGATCTCCGCCGTTTAATGCCAGTAAAGAGATAAATGTCGATTTCAACTTGTTCAAGATTGTTGTTCAACAATCTTGGGGTATAATCCCCGTGTCATAAATCTTATTAACCTTTTAACTGCCAGAGCGTAATGAGCGCGTACAAATGCGACTCGCCAGTGAGTTGTTGGCATTTAAAAGGTTAAACAACCTTAACAGGAGGTGAATATTTTCTTCACTAATTAATTTTAATACTTGGAATTTAATCCGGACCACATGATTTTCTGTTGGCCGAAGTTTCAATGGCATGGAAAATTTCAGACTTGAGAATAGGCAGTCCTTCCAATTTACGGTCTATTCTGAAGTTCCTTCGTTATCTTTGAACAGCTTTTCAACGTGTTTTTACCATATTTTAATAATTTCTTTTTCATCCAATATTAGTTTATTGGAATAGTCCTTCACTTTTTTATGAAGCTCAAATGCATTGTGGGCTTGATTAAGACTTTCGAGTTCATCACACTGCTGCCTCATCATTCCTCCTTGGTCTTTTTGATTTCTCATTTTATATTACGTTGAAGATTTCTATATTGCATCTCGTTATTCTTAAGCTTCCTTCATTCTTCCATGAGAGAGTAAATATTTTATGTTAATAAATACAAGTTAGGCATTAAAACAGTGTTTTAATTATTTTTAAATTAAAATTCAAAGCTTGGTAGCGACCCCTAAATATTTGACCCAAATAAGAACCACCCTAATGACCAATTGCAATAATGATAAAGACATAATGGTCTTATGCATATTTGGCAGCGCACAGCAGGTTAGCCGCATAGCTTTAATACCCAAAGACTTTCCATTAATCAAAGAGTACAGTTTTCGGGATGTCTTTATAATGGATGATTCCGCCCTTGCAATATTGATGTAAGATATCATAAATGATG
This sequence comes from Stenopsyche tienmushanensis, assembly GCA_008973525.1. Taxonomy (NCBI): domain Eukaryota; kingdom Metazoa; phylum Arthropoda; class Insecta; order Trichoptera; family Stenopsychidae; genus Stenopsyche; species Stenopsyche tienmushanensis. Next base: position 983,337 of record WACJ01000018.1, on the reverse strand, counting down.
TATTAAAAACGAGTGAGTTAGAAAATAAAAAGAAAGCATGCACGCAAATCTTCAGAATACAAATAAATTTATATACGCAGCTCAATCACATTATAACAAATTATGAAATAATCAATTATAATAAACTATTATCGTCTAACAAATAACATTTCATATTAAAGAATACGATTGAACAGTTTTAATGGTAGGTATGTTTGGAAGATTTTAGATAATAAAGCTAAATTTGCAATAAATATGATTTTTCAATATAAAATTAAAAAAATAAATAAAAGTATAATATGTACAATGTCCTCGATGGATATATTTCTTTGGAAGTTCTCCCTTTTAACACAATAAATATCTCTGCTACATAAATCTAACACGAAACACAACAAAAAGACAAATAAAATAATACACACCTTCGCAACAAAAATCTTCAATGCATATTTTTTCCACGTATACAAACATAAAATTGCTTACGTCTTAAAAAAATGCGTGTCTAAATATGCATCGTGTTTCATTCCAAATGTAGACCGAATTGCCGATATTAAGTAGCAACCGCATTTAAGACGTTGAATGCATTTTCAACGAAATCATAAATACACAATGAAATTAATTACACGTAAATATATAATATTAAACAAACATCGGATTTTATGCAATGGAATGGTATAAGAAACATACATTTGAAGAAAACGAGACTCGATATATTGCATTTTAGGAGACTTCGACAAAACGCTTCGATCGACATTTTTCAAGCCGATATAAACAATTACAAATTTCGATTCAAACCAATCATTTTTTAGTACATTTCCTTCGTTAGCACCATTTGTTAAAAATATACAAAAAACGAATAATGTGGAAAATATGCAAATATAGCACCATCAAATTAAAAGACTCTTATTTTTTCTCGGGCACATTTTATGAACTTTAAATGGGATTTTGATATTTTTTTAAATGTGAAAATCAAGTGAATACTCAGCTTGGTGAGACAAAATAATGCTCAGTACAAAGCATATGTCAACTTCCCAATCGATAAGAAGAAGAGCAAGAACTACCCCATCTAAACAAGATGAGCTAATATACAAGCCAGTAGTCATTTAAGATTACATTAAAAATATGGGCGGGATGGACACGGCAGATTAATACGCAACATCATATTGTTTCATACGAAAGACTGAAGTGGTGGATTAATTTATTTTTTTGGGGTTTTGAAATATCGATTGTAAACTCTTACATTTTATAAAAAGAATATGAACTCGGTGAAAATATAAATCCAATAAATCATAAAAAAATTCGTATATATCATGCGAATCTCAATTGCTGTAAGCATGATGGATCACATAACGATAATCCAATGTACTTATTTCGTTGAAATCTGATAGCACATGATTCATTAGGATTATCTGATCATATTTCAACTGAAAAAAGATAATTTATTACTTGTCATGTGGATAAAAATTTGCAGATTGTTAGCAATATGCACTGCCAAAAAATGTCGTAACGAGGGTATGAAGCGCCCGTGGCAACTATCTAACTTGCGCTCCCCGCCTCTGCCGCTTGGTAGAATTTAAGCATGGCCGTACAGTCAAACATGGGTCCATCACTTCATATCTGAGACAAAGGAATGTGAGGACCCTCTGCTGACGCGAATTATTTATTGGTCTCCCTATTCAGGATCATGCTAACCCAATCAACAAAAGAGCACAGCAAAGTGCAAAACCTGAATTTAATATCCACCTCTGCAAAGACACGCTCATTCTCAAATTCGGGTGGCTATAAAGTCTGTGTATCCAACCGGTCCGCTTTTCAGACCGCTGACATGACGAATGGAACATGTCTACAGAATTATTACGAACTCTCATTATGAAACGAAGTTCTCCGAAGAAGAATGATCGGGTAAATACAAGCCCACATGGCGGGGGCCTGCTTTGCCACCCCCTTGTTACAGCCCTGTCTGTGAGACTAATGATTAGTGATCTAGGGTTTAAATAGAAGAACAGATAATGTGATCTTAAATCAATTGAAATAATGGTTACAAATTAGTTTTTTTAATTTGATGGTACAAATATGCACAGTTGTAAATATTTAAATTTAAATACAACTTCGTATAAAATTGTGTTTTTTTAAAGATGAAGGAATGTATATTCTAGATATCGTAAGCGTTTTGATATAAAAACTAACAATAAAAATTCAACACTATGTCGGCTAAAGCAAACGTTTCAAACGAAATCTAAAACGGACACAACACCGAAAATGTTTCGCAAGGACAAAAATGTTTCAAAACTGCTAAAATTTTTATGAGCAAATATTTTGTAATCCTGCACTACTAGCATTTCACAAAGCTCATGTACATTTAATCATTTAGAATAGAATTAATAAATTTATCATTGGTTCCAAATCAAGTCTTATTTTTTCTACGAATAATGACAATTCAAATTATCGCTCGAGTAAAAAATTATATTAAAAAAGAAATTGTATATAATATTTCATAATAAATAAAAAAACACTTATAAGAACACTACAGAACAAACAATTTTAGAACAGCCATTTATATTTTAAATACTGTAATTTAATAAACGGCAACATGCCGTTATTCATCACAATACACAATTTCTAATAATTCCAATACACAGACAACAATACATTACTTTGTTTTTATATATATAATAAAAAAAGAAATATTGAATTAATAACAAATGTATTGTATGAATATGTGTATATATAAATATATATAGACTGCACTGTTATATCACATGATTTGCTTTTATTTTGAATTTGGTTATTAAAAATCACAAATGTAATTAGGAGGCCTTTATACCTAGAAGGTTATTAAATGATTTTAAAAAGGAGTTACTTCCCCAATTACGAAATTAATATAATCGTAAATTTGTATTATAGTTTTCCAATATCCTGTCCGTAGACGGAATATCAGAAAACGGTATTGATTAAATCTTCCATATATATTTTTTAATAAAATATTGTCTAATTTTCTCTCAAAAGCTTGTCATTGAATTCAAAAAATTAAAAAAAGTTAAAATCTCTTCATTATTTTGTATCGTTCTAGGCGTATAAATTTGATAGGTACCTGAAGACATTTAAGCCAGTTTATATGATAGAACTCCATCGTAGCAATTTCAAACGTTGAAATTATATCGCAACAACAAAGCTGGTCCCATCAAACTTTTATAACACGCGTTCAATTTCAGTTGCATTTAAATATTACGTATGCAATATATGAAAAAGCTGAAAATGAGTTCTATTATATTAACAAACGACAAATGACAAAATACCTTTATTTTGCATTTACCCCCATACAATATGGACTCGAACCCGGCCCCTCCGATATAACCTTGCACTTAATATGAGAAGATAATATTACATAAAATTTTCTTAATACAATGTATCGATCTGCTAAATAACTGACATATGTAGAAGTGAATTTCCAAAAATAATTTTATATCTCTACGCAAATCTTAATAGTAAAACTGTTCATAAATATCATTGAATATTTCCATATACAATATTCATATCATGAGAACTGATTTCTAATAAATATTTTATATTAAAAACTTACTCCAATTATTAAAAATGCCAAATCATTTAAAATAAACGTAATATAGAAAGCTTTGAGAAACACATTAATTAGCACAATATCTAATAAAAAATATGTTAGATTTGATTCACTGGAATTCGTCATCGGAGCTGAGCAACATAGTCTTCTCGTGGTAATTTGTGGAGATTGTGGCAACGCGTTGAGCTGCGGGGCGAGGGGCGTGCAATGCCCCTTCCTCGGGTCCCTTAGCCAGTTTACTATTTCCTGCATTCAAATAAAATTAATAACAATTTATCACTATAATATGAACTTTCATCATAGTAAATCTTCTGAGAGGGTCAATATTTCATATAACAATTTTATTTATGAATGAGATTCATATTATTTTTTAAGTTACAATGTCCAAATGAAAGAATGAATGAAAAAAATATATAAATATGTATTACAAAACATTCATTTTATTACATTTATGCACACATTCGTATTACATATTTGAATTGATTGCATTTCAATTAGTATCCAGCATGATAGCGCACATCGAGGATAGAAGAAATTAAATAAGGAAAAGCATTTGATCAATCGGGAGAGTTCAATATGTCATATTCCAAATCATTGTTTTATATGGTTTTAAGCATCAGAAATATTTGAACCACTTTTTTCAACGAGTTCATTGTATAATAGTCGAGATCTGTACCAAATATTCATTTATCTAATGGACATGCATGATTCATCTATAAGTGCTCCTTACGCTATTGTAAGAGCCAATCATCCCCAGTACAGGATGCAGCAGGAAAATTACTTTAATTTAAAAAATGAATAACACAAACAAAATAGAAAATATCAATATAATTATTTTTATCAAATCACAGAGAGACATTTCATTAAGGTTGCCTCCGTTCTGGTCAATGCGTTGAAATAGTCAAGCTACGGAGAAATTTCCTTATTTGAAATATGTGCCCTGAAGCGACAGTTATTCCGAGAAGGGTGGGGTGACAACTCTGTTCGTTATGTCCATTTGATTGAGGAGTTGTTTTACCAAAACTCAAAGAAACGGATGTGAGGGATGTCTGGTTTTAGCAATAAGGTGCCACAACATGAACGTTGATAAATCTTTTGCAAAAACACTTCCTCGGATGCCTTATCTCCTTGCACAACGATCTTCAGTGGCCATTTTAAGCAGATTTAGCCCCGTGTGTCTTTTTTTGTGAGACTGGCCCAGACCCTGGCTCAACTTAAGAACAGTATTCAAACTTCTATCGATAACATACCCGTTGATATGCTGGAAAGAGTGGAGAGAAGCCTCAAAACTCGACTATCTCAATGCATTAACCGAAACAGAAGCCGAAGCAGAAACGGGTATCGTCAAATCAACACACGTACTGGCCAACTGACAGAAAAAAAAAACCCAGACACCATTGATTTTTGTATCATCATCATCATAGTGCAGCCACTAACAGTCCACTACAGAACTATGGGCCTCTTCAATATCCATTCATAGGAAGGGGTTACATCCATATCGTCTGTATCATACATTCACCTACTCATTCGCTCGATATTGAAGGTGATTTTTGTATAATAAAAGGAATATCAGCAGCCTACTTCAAGGCAGAATCCAGTCTCGATTTGTCCTCCGATCATTCCCTGGCATAGTCACGATGAGCAGCCAGGGACACACTAAAGCCCTTAAGCTTTCCTTTACTATGGTGTATTTACTACTTTGAGTCGAGTTGTAGTAAAGTTGTAATAATGGGAATTTTTACAAAATTACTACATTGAATCTCGATATACTATCTATATATATTATTGAATATCGTTATGAAATATAATAAATATGGGGTTTTAGAATGTCATATGGCGTACTAAATACGTAGCATCACAAGGGAAAGGTTAACTTTAACCAATAACCGCAAAAACTGGAAATATCTTTCGCAAACTAATCAACAAACACACCCCTCAAAACGAAAAAGAACCTCACTAACACAGTTGAACTTTTTAACTCTACTCTGCGGGAAGCCGTCAGGAATTCAACTCTGGAATGAATGCAAAAAAATATAAAAGAACTATTGTGCACAACGATCAATCAGAAAATTGCAGAAAAACGCAAAATAAGAAATCTCTGGCAACTAACGAGATCGCCGGAAAATAAAAACAAACTAAACCGTGCTATAAAAAACCTTAAAAACGCTATCAATAAAATCAAAAATGAAACGATCAGAAACTACCTCAATGGGCTAATCGCCGCTGAAGCCACAAAATACTCGTTAGACACTTGACAGAATTATTCACTCCACACAATACTTCAGAAAGCGAAGATGAGATTCACCAGCCCCCAAATACAAAAAATCCGCCTGGCTACGATCTCATTACGGGAAGAATGGTAAAGGAATTTCCTACTAAAGGATTTAAGTTCTCAGTACAAACATTCAATGCGGTACTAAAAATAGGCTATTTCCCCCCGCAATAAGCCTGGCAAGGATATACATGACGCCAAATCATACAGACCCATCAGCTTACTCCCGATAATTCCCAAAATTTTTGAAAAAATACTACTGAAGAGACCTAAGGCAATGATTGAGAAAAACAACCTAACACCTTATCACCAATTTGGATTCCGTCAACAACATGCAACTGTGGAACAAATGCACAGGATCATTAATAGAATCCACAAGGACTTAGAAGATAGAAAATATTACTCGGCAGCATTCCTGAACGTAACTCAGGCTTTTGACATAATGTGGCATCCGGACTTGCTACATAGAATTGGAAAACAACTTCTCACGAATTATTTCTTCATACTCAAATCATACCTGACAAATAGAACATTCTAAGTCAAATACGAAGATGAAGCCACCACACTGCACGATATAAAATCCGGCATACCTCAAGGCAGCGTACTTGGTCCAGTTCTATACCTTCTATACTCAGCCAACATTCCGACAACAGACTGCCACCTTCGGCGATGATACAGCTCTTCTGATCTCACATACGATCTCAACTACTCCAGCATGATCTCAACAACATACAAAAATGGCTCAAGAAGTGTTGCATAAAGGCTAAAGAAAACAAATCTATCCATGTCACTTTCACCAACAGATGGTACATGGTAAAATATCTCAGTATGCACTTGAACAGACACTTAACATGGAAAACGCACATCACTAAGAAATTATCCCTAGATAATCAAACATGTGTGTTATTCATTTTTAAAATAAGGTGGTTTCCCTGTTGCACCCTGTATTTAAAAAATCCATATATAGTATTTGTAGAAAAAAATCCAATTTCATTAAGCTAAATACTATATTACGAACAACAATTATGTAGTAAAAATTTCATATTGTAAGGATCAAAAACATATAAACGCTCCCTTCCTAAAGATGTAAAAGGAAGAAAACTTATCAAACAGGATATTTTTTTAAATATTAGTAAGCATCTAAGGAGTTAAAAGAAAAAACTTTTTTTTAAAAAAAATTAATTTAATCTATGAATAATGTAAATAGTAATAAAGATTCTTTTAGTAATACAGGTCAAACTTAAAAATACGTTTTTTTAATATTTGCATATGAACATGCAGATTTAGTAATGAGCCATTACGGCACTGATGAAAGACAGTCACAAATTCACTAATACTTTTTTTTTTGTAAATATATATGTAAATACTTATTTCAATGTCATTTATTTTCACAACACAATTATTAAGCATGCATTTAATATCATTTATAATTTAAAACAAGGAATCAAATATGTACAAGACGTTTGATATGATGATTATTTTTCAATCATTGCAAGGCATCTTTTAAACTTTCAAATATATATTCTATATATATGCCAGCTTACTTTGAAAAATCAGTACGTTTTTATATTTAGATGTAGGAAATCAATTCGACGTTAAATACGTCAAATAAAAAGACATATGGCTGTTAATGAATTATGTCAATCTAAGATGAATAATGATCTAAAATATGGAATAATGCGGAAGTTTAAATTATTTTTGTTTATGAATAAATATATATAAATATTTATGAATAAATAAGCTATAAATCTAATAAGCTATGAAGCACATGTTCCAATCTGAAAAGCTTGAAAATCATGCAAGCAGCATCCAACGTCAACGTTAATTTTAACACAACACAAAATAATACTTTCACAACAATTTTATGATACCCTAATCATACTACCATGAATAATTTTGCAGTATCTGCTATTTAATAAATAAAATAGAAACAGCGCGAATATTATTTTTCGCCGAGTTCCTAATATATTTGAGTAAGATGGCGCACATTGAAACACCTAAAATAAATAAAACTGTCTTTCTCTACAGCATCCATGGCATTCATTAGCAATCAAAATATTTTATTAATCATAAGTATTTCTTTTCCAATATATAAGGCTAGGATTTACTATATCTTACATCTAAAAAATGCACATAGCAATCAATTGAATAATATTTCACATCAAAAGCATAAATTAAAACTATCATTTACAAGATTAAATATAATTATTTCTATACACAATATTACATGCTAAGTACATAAAATGTAGCAGCGATAAATTTACATTCATATATTTAATATATTCAAGGAGTACATTAAAAGCATGTACACTCAATCCATTTAAGCTTTTAAAATGGCGCATGAAGACTATAATAGTATCGAACCAAAGTAATCAAATTTGCATCTAAATTTATCATCAGAATTCCAAAACTTCCCCTCGGCCGGATTTAATATCCGATTAACTTCCATGATTTGGTTGCACATGTATATTTTATAAACTAATGAGAAAAATATACATATTATTTGCTTTAATACGAGAATTAAGACATAAGGCGTGAATTATTAAAATGTTTTTAAATATTCAAATCTTTATCCCAAAATCTAAAATTCCACATGGAAAAATGATAGATCGGTGTGTTCTTAAATTTGTTATATTGAAATTAAAAAAATAATTCTATTGCGTTCCACCAATTTCGCTGAACACACGATGGTCAAAATATTAATTAAACCCTAGTATCTTGTAAGATTCTGATATAAAATCTACCAAACTAACAGTTCCGTCTTCTTTTTAAACGTGTATACATCATGTAAAATAATATATTTATCTAAAAATTACAATTTATTACACTAGCAAAATACTTTTTTTTAAATACTATCATTTAATATTGAGATATAAGGTAATATTGATTAAATCAATCGGATTATAATCTTCAATACAACAAAAAATGAGAAATTAAACGACGGACCAGGAAAGCACATGTTGTGGAACGTTATGAATATTAATAAAATAAATATATTTAATATTAAGAATCACAAAATAATGCAAGAGTATATTGTATCAAGTTGTTTACAAAGAAATAAATAATTGAAAATATATATACAATAAATTCTTCTATTATCGACTATTGTTAATCAAGTCTGAGAGTGTGAAATTTACTAATCTTAACAAAAAGAAATAAATAGTCAAATTATCACATATCGATCTGACGTTAGCCATTTTTAAGTACGCAAGACTAAAACAATAATTTAAGCATCATATGCTGACAATTACTTCATAAATAATAAAAAAGTAACAAGATTACATTACACTCATGCAATAGGCAATCATTAAAATAAATTATCCAAGTTTTAGTAATAGGCAAGCAGACACATTCCAGCAGCAGCCTAAAGCTTTTCATATGGCAGATGTGAAGTCACTTCTGTAAAATATCAACACATGAAATAAAGATAAAACAAAAAAAACTCCTAAAGAAAAAAAAAAACAGAATTTAAGAGATTGATTAAAAAATAAAACATAATAGAATGACCATAACTACTGATTTTTTTAAAGCTGATCGTGTTGTAGATTTTAAATACAGTAAGCCCTCATTTCAACGGATTCCAATATTACAAATATCAAATTTGATGAATGATAGAAATAAATTTGTAAAAATATATATGTTAGGGTGGTCCTTATTTTTCGACTTTTAAAAAATTTGGCAGTAAACCCGTCATATGATTTTTCTGCCCTAAAAACATTAATACGCATTTTTTATTTAAAAAAAATATTTTAGAGTTCGCTAACACAAGTCAATTAATCTGATATGTTTATTAGTCTATTTTGAAGTGGAATAGCATACAGAGATTGAGCCCTGCCCTGCTCCTCAATTCAAATTCAGTCATTAGCGAGAGCACGCGTGGAGTGAAAGGAGACACAGATGACTAAGCTAGCATCTGACTCAGCTCCTAACTTGATACGGTTGCTTCGTTGCACCTATCTGAAATGGATAGGCAAATAGGTGACCACCGAGTGCCACCACTGTGGGGTTCAGGCAGATGATGCAGACCATACGATGTTTGAATGCGAAGCATGCGAGGAAGAGCAGATAATTCTCTGCGCCTCCATAGGTGATGAACAATTGTCGATGGACAGAATGGTAGCTTCTATACTTGAGAGTGAAGATGGATGAACCGCCTGGGTGAATTTCGCTGCCAAGTTGCCGAAAAAATAAGAAGACAAGCAGCACTAACGAGGACAACGCTGTCGACACTGCCAACAGTGAGCCGAGATGGGTATAAACTTGAATTTCGTGTCTGGCAAATGCCTAACAGTTGAACCAGACACAATAAGAGGTAGACAAGGAGGGGTTTTTAATGACTATACGAGAAATCAGTGCACTACTTCTTTCCTGCCTCACATACCACGCATCATCCCTTGCATGTGGTAAGATGCAGTGATTTACACAAATGAGTCTAGGTAATGCAGGGATAGGATTTACAGTGTAATTACCAAAAAAAATCCTCATTTATAATACTTTACATTGAACTATAATCATTAAATGACATCCCTAACTTAAATCGGTCGATTAAAATGAGGGTTTACTGGAAAATCTTGAGTAACTAGATTCACAGAAATATATCACTGTATTGTTTTATAACAAATAATATTAAAAATCTGCTCACTATGCAACAATTAATTTAATAAAGAGTGCATTTTTGTTTGCTTTCATATTAAAAATATTTTCTTTTACTTCTAATAAAACTTCATAAATTAGAACTATTAAACAAAGCTTATAAAAAAATATGTAAATTGAATAATATCAATATTTAAGTAAATTAAATTTACAAACACAAAGTAAAGAGGAACTTAAACAGCAGTTTTACATTAAACATGTATTAGGGGTACTCATAAGTAATCAATTATTTTGACAGCGTGTTGTTATATATCAGTTGTTGCTGACCCATCGACTGGAGAGTTGTATCTTATTAACCCTTCAAGGAGTACTATCGCAGGGTCTGCGATCCCCCTGCACTTATTCAGAAAGAGCTCTTGATTGAATTTTTTCGTTTCAATTCGAAATAATCGATTATTTATGGGTACCTCTAATACCATTTAGTAAGATTTTTGTACACTTGACACACCCATACGTCATCTAATATCAATGCCACAAGCATCCATGTGCTTCATTTAAATATTTATTTTATTATCACAGATACAGCTCGGTGAATCTAAATCTTCAATACCACATGATTAATAAGGCGTTTAACCACCCAACCTCCCAGTTACATTTGAGATGAGTAATTTTTTTTTTCTTTGTATTACGAAAACAATATTATTCGTCATCATATTGTAAACCCATTGCGTGTCACGTTCGTTTTATAGACATCGGATTTATCTTTCCTAAAGGGCGTACATGATACAGGTTAGTACGCTATGGTTAAATAGCAGCGCGCGTATCACGTACGTGCGAGGAGGTTGGGGGGTTAAAATAAATTGTAATAAACCTGTGAAACAAAATTGAAATATCTAATTTAATGTGTAAATAAATTTTTAAAAATCAGAAGGCAAAGTCTAATTTATCAGAATACCATGGATCTCTTATGTAAGTGTAAATAATATAAGATAGAAGAACTCCATAATTATTGACATCTTACCTTCTTTTCCAATTTAAAATTAAAAATATTTGAATCACGTCATATCAAAAAAAATATCCTTTACAAAACACTTTGAACCAAATAAAATTAATTTGTACATCTTAAAAATCGATAACAAATCACTGTACATATAGGGGACTTAATTTAAAAACCATGCAGTACATTACCAAACATTCAAATGAGCGAAACAAATTGAAAAAAATGAACTAATAAATACCTGAACTATATTGTGTGTACTGCTGATATTGAGGGTGGAAATTGTGAATGGCATCTGTCATTATATCCTTTGGATTCATCGTTTCCTGATTATGAAAATAAATTGAAACATATTATAACGATATTAGCATATTGTATTGAGAGACGCACCCGTGCATCTTTAACGCGATAATCACAAATATGCCCCACATTAAGATAATGCTGTATTAATAAAGTGTTAAAGTGATGGGAACGTGTTAATAAAGACGGTTTTATTATCAGATAAATTTGTTTGGATGTTAGAGAGAGAAAAGCAATCACCTTGAGACTGCTAGATATTGACTGCATTGTTACAGAACGATGGGTATCTGAATGCAAGCCACGTGCATACACCTGATGAGGGAATGCATAACGTAAAGCAATGGCGGCAATCAACATCTCAATGCAGATTAGGAAATTTTGGTATCCTGCCGAAACCGTACCAGCAGTAGTCGGCACATTATTAGCGTCCACTAATGGCGATATGACTTCAGCTTTTTCCAAAACAGCTAGAGCGACACCTATAAAATAAATTGAAAGCATATAACAATGCACTTATTTACAACATACGTATGTTTAATAATTTAAATTAATAATAACAACCTTGCCAAAATGACAGGAAAATAACACTTTTAACAGTGCAAAACTTGAGGACAGGATCAAATGGAGTAAGCATTTCTCGCGTAGCTCCAAGGAAGAGGAATAGACCATACAGAGCGAGACTCACAGAGATGTTGTAAATAATAGTGATGTAAATATAACCACCATCGGGGCTCCAATCGCCGTCATGATAATGTCCAGCAGCCTAGTGTTAAAATAAACATGATAAACTATACAAAAAAAATATTTATTCTATTTGAATATCAAAAAGTACCATTAAACATTTACCTGCAGGAAAATAATAATGAAAGCGCACAACGGTTTAACAAGACAAAATTGCAAAGTGGCTTGTTTACAGAATCGCAATACACCGATGGTATAAGTTGAACCGGCGAGGCATCTTCCCGCAGCACCCCTCACTGGACGTCCTCGCAAAGCGGACATAATATTGCCTTCGCCGCCCAAATATTCATAGCATAGTGAAAGGAAGTTATATATTACAAACGCTGTTGAAGAAAAAACAAAATTTAAACACATATTTTGAACGATCATTAAAATATTTCAACATTGCAGATATCCAAATTTAGATTTCGTTATATTACAGTTTTTAATTTTTATTTACTAACCTTCATAGCAATCTCGAACGGTGAAAAAATATATATAATAGGAATCTTTGTTAAAAAATAAGAGTGAAATCCAGGAATAGCAACCATAAATGGGCACAATAAATAAAATTCGAACGATCCAGCGTTGTTCGGCGGGATTTGTATACCATCGTAAATGATGATAAATCTATAAAATAAAAAAAGCCATTATTAAAAAATGTAATCACTGTAATTAAATGTAATTTGTTTTAACGTCTTAAAATTTTATTATGATAATATTTAGTAAATATCACATGATTAGCACTCATTTCCTTTGACTTTTAAATAATCTTCTTAAGGATATATTTATTCCAGATTAACTTTTTCGCGACGGGTAACTCTTATGTGAGTTTTTAGTTCCCAACACTTGGCGACGACAAGTAAGTCTTTTTATAATCTCAAGGGGAGTGATTTAAGAGACTCACACGAGTCTCCCGTCACAAGAGCTAATATAACATTATGTCAATACATATTACAATCATCAAATATGTTTATTTGAAACACGGTGTTCATTACAATTTAGAGACGACAAACGATGAATCACAATTTTATGCTGGCCACGGTTGGGTTGATAAATTTAAATAATGGATACGATTACGTAATCTAAAACTGACCGTTGAGGATACAAGTGCAGCTTTTTATTGCTGCCTCGATATATATTGTGTTGAATTGTAAATTTTAAAATAAAGGATAATTGGTGTACACTATTTAACTCAATGATGAATATGCATTCACATAGTCTGGGCAACGTACCATAGCGTTTAATTTACAACGCCGTGCTTGTATTTCTAATAGAATATTATTTAATCAAATTATGATATCAAACATTTAATTTCGAATTGCTTTCTTTTCTTAGTGATGTGCGTTTTCCATGTTAAGCGTCTATCCAAGTGCAGTGCGCAGTCATTTAGTGAGACAGGAGGATATGTCTTTTTTCTTTTGGTGAAAGTGATATGGATAGATTTGTTTTCATTAGCCTTTATGCTCCACTTCTTGAGCCATTTTTGTATGTTGTTGAGATCATGCTGGAGTAGTTGAGATCGTATGTGAGATCAGAAGAGCTGTATCATCGCCGAAGGTGGCAGTGTGTTGTCGGAATGTTGGCTGAGTATAGAAGGTATAGAACTGGACCAAGTACGCTGCCTTGAGGGATGCCGGATTTTATATCGTGCAGTGTGGTGGCTTCATCTTCGTATTTGACGTAGAATGTTCTATTTGTCAGGTATGATTTGAGTATGAAGAAGTAATTTGTGGGCAGTTATTTTCCAATTTCATGTAGCAAACCCGGATGCCACACTTTGTCAAAAGTCTGCGTTACGTCTATGAATGCTGCCGAGCAATATTTTCTATCTTCTAAGTCCTTGTGGATTCTATTAAAGATCCTGTGTATTTGTTCCACAGTTGTATGTTGTTGACGGAACCCAAATTGGTGATTAGGTATTAGATTTTTCTCAATTATTGGCTTAAGTCTCTTCAGTAGTAGTTTTACAAAAAAATTAGAAATATTTGGGAGTAAGCTTATGGGTCTGTATGATTTGGCGTCACGTATATCCTTGCCAAGCTTGGCGATTAGAATAATCTTAGCCACTTTAGATTACGAGGGAAAATAGCCCATTTTTAGTACCGCATTGTATGTTTGTACCAAGAACTTAAATCCTTTGGTAAGAAGTTCCTTTACTATTCCTCCCGTATTGAGATCCGTAACGATTTTTATATCAATCTTTGCTATGATTGATTTGATTTCTCGCCTTGTGAATTTAACTTGCACAAAGATGAATCAAAAATTTTAGAATCAAATAAAGGAGTGAGCTTTAAATTGACCTTGAAAATAAATAATTTAAATATGTACGAACATTAAATTTAGCTTCCAATTTGTATTTTAATCTCATGGTGATGTTATGCGTAAAAATATCTACACTTCGAAGATCAAAATTCACAATACATATGCCCGTGATACAAAACTATTCAATCAGATATTCAGCGCTTATTTGTTTACATTTTCATATTAAAAAACACAACTGAATGGAAGGAAATCAATACTTTATCATTCAACCTGAAATATATTTTCAAATTTGTAGTTTTAATATGGGTCCTACACAGTTGTGTGCGCGGTCTGATCACATACATACATTCAACTATATGTCAATAAGAAATAAAAGATAAAGTGCACAAATTGTTTATACAACTGAAGATCTATGAGTCACCGGTGGTTTTTGATGTAATGTGGTTTATGGCTTATTATCAATATGGCGTCATTAATTTTATGCGGCTTTTCAAATACCTCAATTGTCATAAAAACATCTATTGTTCGAAAGGAAGTAATTTAATAATATTTTTATATTATAAAAAACGTTGTTGTCGATTTCATAATAACAAATCAGCATTAATTATGCTACAATTTGAAAAAATAGCATTAAAAAAATCAACAGCTCTGGTGATTTAATAATCTCAAATAATCGTCTCGTTTATATGCCTTTAGACTAGAACAGTATTTATGTTGTTATTATCTGAAGAAATGAATGTCCCTCAATGAATAGATTGTTTAAAAAAATGGGGGGGAAAAAATATAATACAATCCTAATAGAACAACAACAAAAACATAATTTTCTAATGATCCCTTACGCATTTTGAATTCTATAAGATCTTAAAAGTGATATAAATTAATGTGCTAAGAAATTAGCATAAACAGATCATAAAACATTTATCCAATTAGTATATTACATAAATAAATTGAGAAATGCATACCTGTTGACATGTTATAAAGAGTGCAGTCCAAACAAAGAGACCAGCAATAATCTGTGCACCTTTAGTTTGTAAAAACACCGGCTCTGTAAGAGCACGGGGCAGTAGATGCGATGCTTCCGTCGTAGTCAGCACTGTCATCGTAGATGTGGCACTCGCTGCCATTGTTGAATTCGCTATACTCTCAGAAGTAGTCATTCTATAAGAAAATTGATAAACATGAAAAAACCTTTAAAAAGCTGGTACAGTATTAAAAGGTATAAAGCACAAGTGGCAAGTATCTAACTTGCGCCCCCATTCCCGAAAATCCATATTTTTAAAGTTTTTCAAAAATTAGTTATCGTTAAGTCATACAATACTTATATTTGGAAGGTCTCAGTCCAACTAATATCAAATCCGATCTAAATTCTACTCTCGGTGAGTCTACTCCTTCGTTTACAACAGTATTTTGGGTGGCAGAATTTAAACGAAGCCTTATGAGCTGCCAAGACGAACAGCGCAATGCTAAGATAGCAGCATAAATTAGTAAAATAGATAAATATATAGTTTTTATGGGTGGAAGTCTAGACTCATCACACAATTTCATTTGGTGTGAGCCATCTATGTAAGTTAGCCTCTGAGAGAGCTTCCTTGATCGTACAGATCATATAAAATACTGCAAAAAGCCCTAAAAAAATAATGTAGGGGCCACAAGGTCTGTGTGTCCAACCGGTCCGCTTTTCAGACTGCTGACTTAACAAATAAATGCCTCGCAATCGGACACCATATTCGAATATATCTACAGGACGTAACGTAGAACGTGTTAAGTAGAATTATCAAGTAAAATAAAAACCATGTGCAACTCTCGACTGGACCTGTATTCTGCGTCCCAGCCCCAGTGGCCCCTTGTTACGGCCCTGTTGAAATAATTACTTCTAATAGCGCCTTAAAATTAATAACATCACACTTCATTATCGTCAGTGTTAATGGATCTTATCAATGGCATTGGCGTGAGAGTTAAAATTGAAGGTCAACCCAAATTAATTTACAGAAGGTTACAGATTTAAACTAACACCGTGACATTTGCGGATACGCTCACATGAATCCTACGCTTATTTGAAACCATAGAAGCCATTGTCAAAAATAGCAGATTTGATTGTGACGCTCGTTGGCAGTAAATCATTTTATATCAAACACATGCACGTTGAATGCATTATTTACAATGCAGTCTGTTATCGTCATAATAAATTTAAGCTTTCCATATGTTATAAATAATTTGTAAAATGCACTATACTAGCATATGGAAAAACAAGTTTCACAACGAAAAATCAAATAAACCTCTTAGTCACATTGTTACTTTTTATTTAATTTTAATGTTAGTCACTAGACATACACCTGTGCATTCCAATTAAATATTATCTCTCAAATAGATATCGTTAGAATTGTATGAAATGTTTTAATGACTGTGTATTTCATATTCTATAACCAAAGTAATCATTGATTATATACGAGTTCTTAAATAATGATCCCGATACCCTAAATGAAGATGAACCGATTTAATATTCCAACCATCTGTTTCGTTATAAGATAAATATATAAATATGAAATCAATCATTTTATAGTCGATCCTTTGCATATTTTCGAATGATTATTATTTTGAATGCATAAAACATCAACGGAGCTTCATTATAATAGTACATATGATGGAAATTTTTCCATATGGATGCTAAATTTGAAAATAAAAGCCAATTAGATACGGTGAAATTATACCCAAATAGTTTGATTCAATGGTAAAAGTAATATTTAAATGCTCAAAAGCGTGTGATACATGATGAAATATTTATTAATAAACAACAAAAAAATCATCTCCGTTCTAGTGAATGATTCAACACAAACTAGTTGACCTTTATACGAAAAATAAAGACCGAAGAACATGTTCAACATATGGATCATGTGCCGAAACAGCACTTTAACATAAAATAATAAGCCAATATATAAATCTATTATCAATCAAATCAGCTGAAAATTACAGACGCCCTAAAATATATTTATTAAGTTCTTAAAAATTTATAATCATCATACACTATCAATTTCGATAATGTAAAAGAGTGGATTAACATTGATAATCGGTAGTAGATCAAACATTTCGGCGTAATCTTAGTACCGTTGCTCAACGTTCTGATGGCTCACAACTTTGGTTTTATTCCTCGTTTGATTTTATTGATCGTAAATTCAAGCACATCGATCACTTATCATCCCTAAATAAATACACGTTTACCTGCACCACTAAATTTAATGTTTTTTCGGGGTTTATTAACCATTTCTGTTGTATTAATGGTTTTATGCTTCCTGGACTATAAGAAAGCGTTCGACTGCGTTAATTGGGAACGCATCTGGAAAGTGTTGACATTTATGAAAGTTCCTGAATGGCCCGTTTCAGTTTGTACATTCATTTAATCTGTACGGAGAATTCTTAACACGATGAGAGCATTGGACGTCTGGAATAAAGCTCTCAAATCTTAGATACGCTGATGATACAACGCCGATAGTCAAAAACACGGTAGGAATGACCGAATTCCTTCGTCGTGTAGAAATCGAAAGCAAATGGAAATAAATAGGCCTAAGACAAAGGTAATGATGTACACTGCAAGACTCTTGTATTTTCATATTGAATGCATTGTTTGCGTTTTTGACGAAATTATTGGTAAATTATTGGTAATTTATTGTTGTCTCTTCCTTGTTTTGTTATGAACTGCGTAATCTCGAGTATATTTATTACAACATCATAAAACATCGGTGATTTTCATTGTATACAATTAATCCCCGTTAATTACAGGGGATACGTTCTGAAGATCACGATGAATAGCGAAATATTCATTGAATATTTGGGGAGCTGCTTTGCAAAAAATCCATGCATTGATTGTGAAGAGAAACGGCATTTTCAATTATTTTGACATTTAATTTTCGTACATGAAAAACTTCTAAGACATCATTATCTTGAGACGGAGTCACTCCAATTCCGGCAGCTCTTCATCGGTTAAGAATTTGCCGTCTCATTTAAGCACAGTATCAACATTTTCAATGTGTCCAGCTAAAAGACTCTTCGATATTTTGGATATCATTTTATGATTGATACGTGTATCAACAATATATTTAAACAATTTTTTCCAAGCACATTCATACGAGCCTTGGATAACTTAATTCCATGCTTCGTCGATGTTTTTGATTGCTTTCATAATATTGAACTATTTCTAATGAGCACGCAACAAAAATGCCATTGTTACGTAGGCCCCTTGTTGATACAAGACGGTCCGCTATCTTCGACGCTGCAATTTCATAACCGCGTTCTTCGCGTTAAGGCACTCTCCACACAATCTCCCAGATGCTTCAGCGTCCAAAAATACACCAATCAGATGTCTTAGCGGGGATTCCTTATCTTTTCGTGATAACCCTCTAGGGTTCAGGAAGTCCCGGTTCCACGAATTCCAAGCTATATTGTCCTTAGATAAGCTTGGTCTGAAATGTTTTCGGGCTGCGAAATACTGTAGTTCGCCGCAAGCATGATGATTTTATATTTGTAATTTAATTGCCATCTGCCGAGTGTTAGCCCTCCACACAACACCTTGAGCTCTTTAAAAATATTCCATAGAACGAAATAAATTAAAATCAGACAGTGTGAGATCTCAGTCAAGATCCCTACTTTTTTCACGTATTGATTTCACAAGATATACACAAAAGCACTATATTTAATTTAATTATCATTTGGGGTTGAAATCGCTTTATTTTCTTCGCGTTTGAATAGAATCTTTTAGGATCATCTGGGTATTGAATCATTTCTGATATTTTTTCAATGGTCAGCATCGGAACATTCTTGATTGCAGACTTCAGGACGCCCCCCTGGATGAATCGTCCACTTTGAGGCGCATCTTCCAAACTCAAATCAACAGATTTATATTTTTTTAAAACATCATAATTGGCATTTCCCGGCATTCAATATGTCACCATAAATCTCGCAGTTATTTGTAATTTCTGTTGCTTTTTTTTCCATATGGTATTAAAAAAGCAAACAGCTCCGCATATGTTTTTCCAACGGATATGTCTCTACCGTTGTTGTTAGAGTGATAAGGCAGGCAATATTTTTTCATTGTTTCGAGTCAACAAACAGGTATACACTCACATGAGAAATTTCAAAACACGTTGTTACTAGAGACTCTGCGTCGAGACATCCCGGGAAAATGTGCCCAATATATTGTACATTTTAATTATAAAAACACATTTTTATGCCCCCGAAACCCTCGAAATTCGTCGATATATCCAACTAAATAACTACAAAAAAGGTGATGGTTTATCAAGGACACAGTCCAAAATAAATCACACAAAGTATCAGACACAACTTGACTAGTGAGACATCTTGAAAGGGTGCATTGGGTTTCTTTGAATAAAAACACCAACAGATGCGGAATATTTAAACAGTGCGAAAAGAATTAAAATATTCCAACCACCAATAATAAATTTTGTGAAGAGGACAACGCTTCCAGAAATCATCCCGATTATGTTACACTAAAAGGGTTTTCATTGCCATAAAATCAATCCAGCACAATGAGATTGATCTTAAAATTTATCAAAGCTATTTTCAATAGTAAAGGCTTAAAAGAAGTGAATGCTCGCTTTAATAGAATGGATAAGCATAAAAAATAGAAGATATTTTAATATTATAGTACGTTCTGAAAACGATTAATTTAATCTAGGACTTGTTTATATATCAAGAAAATGTGATTCTTTTGTCGATTGAGTGAATGTGGAATTGATTTTGAACATGAAATAGTAGCAACAACGACTAATGGTGTGATGAAAAAGTTTGGGAGTGAAAGTCTCGTTGTTAATGAACTTTGCATAAATCATGCCGTACATCTAGCTGTAATTGAAACATTGTACCAGAAAACTTATCAAACAGAAACAGAACATTTAGATTATTCCAATGAAGATGAACAAAACGCTGAATCTGTACATAATTGAAGAGAAAATAAAATTCTCGAGTCCAGGGACTTTGAAATAGCGGAGACTTTAGAATCCCTAGTTGTTACTGCTTTACAGACTGAAGAAGACCATTTTTAGTCCTTACGACTCCTATGGCCACTATGTGTGGCCGGTTTTTTTCTCGGGCAGTTTTTATGAACTTCAAATAAGATTTTGCTATTTTTTTAAATGTAAAAAGTTCAATACAAAGCATATGTCAACTATCCAATCGATAAGAAGAAGAGCAAGAACTACCCCATCTAAACAAGATGAGCTAATAAACAAGCCAGTTATTATTTTATATTACATTAAAAATATGGGCGGGTTAAACACGGCAGATTAATACGCAACATCATATTGTGATAGATTTATAGTAGATCAGGGAGGAATTATAAAGACTGTATGGTGTATTCAGATCGTGAAACTGAAAAAGGATGAAAGTGAACGCTATATTTTTGCGACACTTACGAAAGGAAACCAGCGCTTCATTCTGAAGACGGCTTCAAAAAATATCATATATTACATGATTACAAAAATTAATAAACCAAATAAAATGCCCATAAACACCCAATTTTTTCATTTTACTCCATACAAACATTTTTTTAAGAAATATTTAATAATTTCTAAAGCTTATGAATGCAGCAATTACAAATTTATCAGCATTCAATTAGAAGAAATTCCTATTGAATAATTGCTGTTTTTATTTCTATCTGCATTTAGATTGTATATCTCGAGTGCCATTTTATCTCGGTCAGTCTATTTGCATTTTCATGCATAAAAATGGGCGACGAATATGTAAATATTTTGTTGTTGCGAATAGTGAAAATAAATATAATGAATTTGTCTTCGGAAATACGTACGATTCGAACGTAAAAAAGACGAATGAATTGCTACAGTTATATTGCTGCAAAAGAGTTACTTAATATCGTCAAAATACATGCTAATTGAGGGAAATTTGGTTAACATATTGGATTCAAATACTTTCTCTAAATTTACATATTGCCAACCGCTGATGCAAAATTTATATTGAGCTGTCAAATACAATGTTTATTATCGGATGGGGATAAAAATTTAATGCAAATTATGAAAATTAATATGAATTATTTAAAGGATACGATTGTTATTATTATTTAAACAATTATTTTATTCGGTGATTTATTTTTTTTGTGGAAAAAATGTAAATGCATTTTATTGAAGTAGGTCAGTTATTTGTTATTATTCATTTGTTTTGCAATTTTGACATTTAATTCGATTGATCAAAATTGTGATTTGTTGCGAAATCCTCAGGTCAGGTCGACGAGTTAAGGCCGACGCTTTCCGAAGTGAGGCCGTTCGCCTCTCGGAGGACGTCTCGTCTGATCGAACGTAGTTGCCATTCGAACGGAACGCAAATAACAAAGCGCGCCGAAGGTCGCAATTCGCAATGGGACATATGTTATTCGACGGATGATTTTCGCTCGATCGATTCCGTACCTTTCTATCTCGTGAGATTTATCCGACGACGTTGCACCGAATCTAATAGGGAATTACTCATCCGCGAGCGCGACCGACTTCGACGCGCGACATTGCGTTTTGCGAAAAACAACCAGTGACGTATGAGGAAATGATAGTCCGCTGCGCGCAGCTCGTCCTTCTCCGAACGGAACGACTTCCCTGGGGCGATACGAATTGACCGACGGAACAGTCGGGGGGCGCAGCGTTCGAGACGTTCGAGAGGGGCGGGGTGAAAGGGGAGAAATGCACACCTGGAGATCGCCACATGGGGCCGCACCGATTGCGTTCGACTCCTTCTTCGTTCGCTCCCGTGGGAGCCCACACTCGCAACAGCCCTCAGAAGACGTCACCTTCGTCGATTCCAGCTCGCGCACTCGCTCACACGCGCAGGTCCACCAACCAACTAATTCTGCTCGATTCGATCGCCACCCTTTTCGCCAGAGAGCAACGCGCGAATAAAATAATATCCACAAATAATGAATTTATTTCATGAATTTACACATTTAAATACAATAATAAACAAATAATTATTCCTTGTATAATGTGATCATTCTGAGCGATTTAAAATCGCGAATCGATTCAATCAGACAGTTGGCAGCACTGAAGAGCGGGACATTACCAACTAAATGAATATTTAGAATCAATTACCATTACGGGGCAATATGCAATGGTGTAGTGGGGCAAAGATGCGTGGGGTCGGCGCTCCCACACTTTTTTTTAGACGATTTGGAAATTTTGCATAAAATAAATTGTATAATTTATTATGGGTCACTTTAAGATGCTGAAATCCGGCTTCTTGCAATCATTTAGTCTTGCATCCGCACCCACTGTCCGAGTATACCGGGTTTAATATTTTCTAAAATTGCCGCCATCAATGTCTTTGCACTGCGATCAGCTACTTTGAATAAAAAGCATTCGCGTGTCTCTCGGCATAGTCCATCGAAGATCTACTGCGGAGGAAGCCTGTTAATGAAGATGTCAATTCCTTAGACCAAAAATTTTAATAAGATCGCAAATTTTATACGATCATTAACGAACCAATATCCAGTGTGAATATTCGCTTTTTTCGACACTTTCCACAATTCTAGACAATACGCAAACCATAGTAAATCTTCATTTCGTGGACGTTTTGACAATACATCTTCTTCGGAACCTAACCTAACCTAAACAGATTTGAATTTAAATTTAATTAAAAAAAAAACAAGAAACAAATGAATAATTGTTTTATTTAATAACAATATGTTTGCCCCCGCTTACAGGTTTGTACCAAAAAAAATTCTTATATTTTCTTGCATTGATCAACTTGCAATTATAGCGCAACAATTGAGAATTTTACAATCAAATAATTAATTGATGAAGTAAATGTCTATAAGAATTATTTAAAAATATAATTAGCAAATTTATTTATTTCCCCTGTTCTCTTTTATATTAAAAATAAATAGATTTTTCTATTAATATTATTATTCTCTCCAATTCAATTATTGTACAAATATTATAGATTTAATTAAAATGTTAATATTTTTATTTGTAGAATGAGTAAAAAAATAAAAAATAAGTAATTCGGAAGCGATATATCGTGATTTTTTGCATCGTATTAAATAATATTTTTTATTGCGACGTTTTGTGAAATCAGTTTTAAATCGCGTCACTATGGTCGCAATAAAAGCTCTTATTGCCGGGCGAAAAGAAAAAAAATATCAGTCGACAAGTGAAAAACGACGGATTCCAACGCCGAGGATTCCTTCGACTCGACGGAGAAAATTTTAATAGGCAATTGAAAAAAAAATCAAAATTATTCGTTTGCATGTCGTCGGTGGGGATAACCGATTAGCGGAGTCGGTCATCGGCGACGGTTGTCTCGCGGCGCGCGAGATGCTGGTCCAGGAGCCTGTGCAGGTGAGTCGAGATCCGAAAGACGACCGACACTATTGTCCGTCTGAAGACCCTCGAGCTGATGCTTTCGTCGTGTTTCAGGCGGCCATCTGGCGGTGCCTTGACCATTATGCTTATGCGGACGCAGTATTCCTCGCAGAGCGCCTCTACGCAGAATGTGAGTATACAATTTGCCCGCCTTGCCGCTTATTTTTGGCGAAAACTTGGCGATGTCTGCCGAATTTTAAAACTTGACAACTTCGTGCGGTACTTTTACAGATTTAAAATTTAAACTCGACTAGACAAACAATAAACTGAAGTACGGAATGGATGTTATCGTTAAAATCAATCAATAGTATCTTTCGATTTATCCATTCTAAAAGCTGACCTTATTGAGTGTGAAAATGTCAAAAATCAATATTTCGACTAAAATAAAAGATGTCATAATAGCTAATGCACAAGTGAAAGATAATCTATATAACAAGACATATTTAAAAAAAACTTTTTAAACGTAAATTGTATCAAATTGGCAACGCCAATGACTCGTCCAAACACACATTTGAGATGCAAAATTTTCTTAAAATGGAAAACATTGATATTATGTTGATCATTGAAGCTCACTTTACGAACAAATGTTATATAAAATTCCTACAATACAGCACATACATAACCGAGCATCCGGATGAGACAGTTCAGGGCGGAACTGCAGTTATACTAATAAAGTCTATTAAGCATCATGAAGCCCAATTATTTCTTTCACAAATCGATTTTATTATCAATGTAATTTATAATCATTTTCTCAATTTTAGTATGTTCGGAAGAAAGCGTTTTCTTGTTAGGAACATGTTACTATAGAGCTGGCAGAGTCAATGAAGCGTTTTGGTTGCTGAGCAATTCAGCTCCGACCAATCCCAGTGCAAGATTTCTATTAGCACGTTGCGCTGTAGACTTAGAAAAGTAAGATAATATGATTTATTTAAAAAAATATGTATTTTATCGTTGATATGTTATTAATGTCTTGGTGCTAATTTACTTTGTAGATTGAGCGATGCAGAGGCAGCATTGTCAGGTGCCGAGTCTGAATTCGGAGATATAGCTCCTTTCGCCATGCAGCTCGCAGCACAAGTTTACTGTTGCACGGAAAGAAGAAATAAAGCGGCCGAATCTCATCGTAAAGCTCTGAGATTGAATCCCTTTCTTTGGGATTCCTTCGCTCAACTCTGTCATTTGGGTGAAAAAGTTAATTCCGAGGAGATATTTCAACTGTCCAATGTGAAAACGTCATCGTGCTATTCCGGCAGCACCATGAATGGGACCCCGGCAAACGGGACAGACTCGGCGTCCTTCAATGCGCCATTCGGTAGCGGTCCGAAATCCACTCCGTGCAACAATGGTTCCTTCACAACACCCGGTGCAGTTGGCGGTCTGACCCCAGACAGTATTGCCGTCGGCGGAAGATTGCGGAGCGTCTTTGGGGCCGTTCCGATGACGCCGTTTTCTCCGTCATTTGGTGTTCTTCCCCTCGAGGAGTCTCCGGTGGCTCTCTATACGCCCACTTTGACTGATGCAAATGAACAAAAGGCTCTACCGAAGTTTATGAACTCCTTCCGCAATCAAGTCGGACAGCTCAAAGAGGCAGTGTTCAGCCCGACTCCCCGACAGACTCACGCTGTTCCCGCTCCGCATGTTCGTCGCTCATCCCGACTATTCAGCAATAGCTATTCAGTCAAAGAAAATAACAAATCTCCCAACAGAAAGTTTACCACTCCGAAAAGTCCATCTCGTAAGAACAAACAGAGACTATCGAAAGTCAACCTTAATAAAGCGAGCATGGAAGTAAGCGAAGGACGACTCCGCGACTCAACGGATTGCGTGGGGACTGCTGCTGCAGCCGTTGCGGGAATAAATGCGCAACAGGCGGCAAGACAAAGCTCGGAAGGACTGATGACACTGCTTCGCGCTATCGGGGAAGCATATTTTAGGCTCGCAAGCTTGGAATGCCGGCACGCCGTTGACCTCTTAGAAAAACTACCACCAAGACAATACAATTCTGCATGGGTGCAATCTCTACTGGCCGTGGCACATCACGAGCTTGCAGAATATGAAGCATCAGCTCGTCACTTCGCCATAGTTCGTTCGAGTCAACCGCTGCGGACGGAATATCTAGACATATACAGCACTTGTCTGTGGCATTTGCAGAAAGAAGTTGAATTATCGGCGCTTGCTCGCGAGCTCGTCGGCAGGGACAGAAAGTGCGCCACCGCCTGGTTGGTGGCCGGAAACTGTTTTTCTCTACACAAGGAACACGACACGGCCGTGCGTTTCTTCAGACGGGCCGTTCAACTGCAACCAGATCGCGCCTACGCCCATACTCTACTCGGTCACGAATACGTGGCCACCGAAGAGACCGATAAAGCCCTCGCATGCTTCCGTTGTGCGGTGCGTCTCGATCCGAGACATTATAACGCGTGGTTCGGAATCGCGACAGTTTATTCCAAGCAGGAGAGATTCAAACTCGCAGAAGTTCACTTTAGTAAAGCTTTAACAATTCATCCCGAATCAGGTGTTTTGCGTTGTCATTTGGGAGTAGTGTTAGTAGCGCTCGGACAGCCGGAACGCGCTTTGAATACGTTAAATACCGCCGTAAAGAAAGATCCGAACAATCCATTATGCCGATTTCATAGAGCGTCTGTACTATTTTCGTCCGGTCGCTTAAAAGACGCCCTCGAAGAATTGGAAGAGCTCAAAGATCTAGTTCCCAAAGAGTCGCTCGTGTATTATCTGCTGGGGAAGGTCCACAACAAACTGGGCAATTCTCATTTAGCTCTCATGCATTTCAGTTGGGCGACCGATCTCGATCCCAAGGGTACAAGCGGTCACATAAAGGAAGCGTTTGATCCGGCGCGAGCGGAGAACACATCGGACGCCGTATTGTAGCTGCTCTACTTAGTTAGAATTTGGTTAAAAAAATGCGATTGCATTGTATAAATGGGTCGAAATCAGACTGCGAACAATATATAAAATTTAATTTATATGTATATATGTATAATTAACTTTTATAGTATATTCCAATAGTCGGATTCGAGATTCATCATTTGAGTGGAACTCTTCCTACATATCTACATGTTATCTGTTAACTAACTACTGGTGAGCAAATTTATATATTATTGAAGATGTTGAATCTTTTATTATGAAATATTTTAATTGCGTTGAGAGTGAATGTATTCCTCGACATTTATTTGATGGTTGGATATTGCATCCGTGAAATATGTATGATAAAAAAAAATACGCTTTCATTCCAATTCTATTACTTAATTCAAATCAAATTCTCGCTATCGGCTTTATATGTAAATTAGTGTTAATTATGTGTATACTAGAGATATTAACTGGTCATAAGAAAATCACTATGTGTTTTGCCATAATAGCACAATATTTTATAACATAGATATCGTTGACTGACTCGATTCTCAATTAACAGATTGAACTTAATCGTCGGAATTGTATTTATTTGAACGGAGGCTTCCGAAGGCATCGTTTGTCCGGGTGTTTTGTGTGTATATTTGATTATTAATAATGCTGGCTAGTCGGAATATATTTGTTTTAAATGAGAGCAAGCCTAGTTCATGTTGATTTGATCCTCTGTGAATATGAAGATATCAAAGATGCCATGTGCAATAGAGTGTATATTTGAATAGTGTCGGTGAAAATTGTCATGTTTTTTAAATAGATGTATAATTTATTTAGTTTTAAGTATTAATGTCAAACCAATTAAGTTTTAGTAAATTTTTATGTCAATAGTCTTTCGTTTACGATGGTCGATCTGAATGCCATCCAGCTTGCAGTTTTTATTATAGTACATTAACTATATGATCATCGGCCACATTCGATCCGATAAGACCTCTTCAATAACCATTCGAAGGGGTCGCAAATATACCGTTCATATCATACATACGTCTCGCTGCTCATACGATAAATTCTTACCCCGTGGAACATCTTTGGAAAACTGTTGTATTCGCATCAACTGTATTTATATCCATATTTATTTACATACGTTTTGAAATTGAACATCAAAAAAAGACGCCGATTTTGTACGTACTTATATTGTTGCTATTTGTTCAACGGTCGATCGTAATTTTTATGGCATTACGCGTCTCGATTGATTTCGTTCAGTTCAATTGGGTTGTTTCGCCGTTGGTTATTGTATTTATTATGATTGTTTAAATATGAGCATATAAATAGTTTTGATGACATTTAAATAGTGTACTTTGTCTGTGTACGAGATGTAAAATTAAGGGAGGTAATGTATTTATAAATTAAATGAAAAATATGTAGGTATGACATGGTAATATGTTTATGTAAAAAAATATTGATTCAATATTTACACATCAAATACTTTCCTGTTATAAAGCAAATATACAAAGTCAGTTTCGTTAGTTAAATATACCATCGGTTTATTAAATCTTGAATATGTATATATAAATTATTTCTTTACGATGAAATCATGTGTCTGTCGATTAAATTATTGAATGAAATATTTCACCGTTACTATTATGATGTGAAATTTATGATCATGGTGTGCAATCATTTTACGTGGTGATCGAAAACAAATTCCCAGGATCAAAATATTGCCTTATTCTGTGAAATATTCACCTTTCGACTGATCATCCTATCCCTTTTTGACACTATCTTTTGATATATATAAATAGTTGATGAAATATATATATACATATTAATAATCAATATAACAGATAGATGCTTTCGTTATTTTATGTATTTAAATTAATATCTTTGCCAAAGTTTTCATGAATAAGATTGGACTTCTCGACGCGAAGCTAGTCTTTTATATTTTAAATGAATCATTTTAGAGACACAATACGTGTTTTAAATGTAACTCTTATGATTTATTTATATTCCAGTATATAATTTCTTCTGTATATTGAGACATTTTGCTGTATATCATACTGTTGTCAATAATAAAGTGTTTCACTTCATTAGATATTGATGTAAACGAATATTTCAATCCTGTCATAAGGTATAAAATGATTATCATCAAAGTTGAAAATTATGTCTTCGAATGATGTGTAACATGAAAAATAAAATTATACAAAAAACTTGTGATTGATTACATTATTTTTGTTTGTGTATGACAATTTTGTTTATTTTTTTTGAGCTTCATCACTAAACAATATTTTATTTGAAAGCAATGGATCTCGCGTTCGTTATTTAATAATAACGTAAATGCATTGTTGCAATGTACCACCGGTTGAAATAGTACTACCTTCTACGTCAGCTATTTGAAAAGACGTCACATGTAAACATTATACAGTGTTGACTAGGGATACTGTGTCGAGACATCCCGGAACTTTCGGGCTTTTTTGCAGACTGATTTAAAATGTGTCTAATATTAGGAGGACCGAAAAGAAATCAAAATTTTTACGTACATGACTTTACGGTCAGTTTGTGTCAAGACACCGTGGAATAAAAACATTTTTTGTTGCTAGTAGATCGTGAGGGTCATGAATTTGTTATTTTTATCTATTATATTTGCTACCATTGTTAAGAATGTCAGGGCTAACAATCAACGAAGAAATTTTACAGTATTTTATGTTGTTCTTGTTTGACCGGGGAATGAAGGCGAAATAAGTAACAAAAACAATTACAGATACATAAGTGTTAAAACTTAATAAATGTCATAGATGGATACATTTTTTTAAAAATAACAATAGAGATTTCAGGGTTGCCCCTAAAATAGGAAGGCCTTTAAAATTGGATGATGACGTATTGACGTCATTAGTGGAATCAGATCCTCGTCGAACCATTTCAGAATTATCGATTAAACTTGGCTGCCCACGGTCAACAAAACGGGAACATCTTCATCGACAAATATGATAATAGTTTGAGGTTTAACGTCTGCCGCTAAGCTTCAATCAGAGCTTTCAATCCCTCTTTAGCCATCTCAGAACAACTTTATAGAGTATGTATGAATTAATCAAACAAATTTCCGTGCCCCAAAAACAAGTTTATACCAACATTTAAAGGATTTTCAGAGAAAACAATATGTCAAAGCGTATTGATCTGTTTGAGTGTTACCTTTTCAATAAGCTAACATGGATTTTTTTAAAGAGAATTTTAGCTCTTTTATTTAGTTTGGTAATTCTTTTCTATTTGTTAGAACCATCCCAGTGAAATGGCATTTGAATTTGGCTAAATCTTGAGCCAAGATGTAGCTAGTATGGTATCAACATATGGTGCTCCAGAGTACTTATTTAAGATAAACACTAGGACGCAATAGTAGGGCTTCTCGAGTGCAAACGGAAAACAATTTTTAAAACTAATATATATGGATACAATCGATCTCCGTTTTTCAGACATGATTTACATCTAAACCAGGGGTACTTGTATCTTATAAGTAGTAAAATTTTCTTATCGCCCACGAGTTTTTGAGGGCTCATTCTACAAGTAATGAGTTGTGGGAGTTGAAGTATTTATTGTGACCTAAAGTTTGAGTGCTGTCATAAGGCGTGGGAAGAATGCTCTGATTTGAGGAATACAGATGAGGGTTTTATTGTAGGAATATATGATATATGTGTCATATATTTATACATATGCTGCTTTGTTCTCAACGCTTAATCTGTGTGAAATTTATTTCTCGCATTCTTTAAACATTGAGACAATAATTTAATTATATTAGATAATGTAATTTTAGTGGAATTTCTTTGCATTAACAAATATGCAACATTTAATATGTCAAACTATAAGAGAACGAAGGAAACACTGCTAACCTTTTAATAGGATTTTTAATAGAAAATAGTTAAAATCTATATTTTATATATATTATTAGATGTAGGCAATTCTCATAGGAATCGTTGCCAGTAATAGAGAATTGTTAACAACATGATTAAATTAGGATGAGGGTATTTTTAATAGGAATTTTAAGTAAACGAAGATCAATTAATGATTTATTAAATCATCATAGTTTTTAACGATGTTTTAAGTATTGTTACCCATATTTGGGTGACATTTTTCTTTACGCAATTAAAAAGAATTAAAATATAACATATTACACATCATAGTATTTGCAAAAAATACTTCAAATACATTTTTTATGGTTGTTCCTATAAGTAAATGTTATGGCAATTTGTATTGTCATTTTATGCTTTCTACGAAAAGAAGGCTTATGAATTAAAGGAATTTCACCCGGGATAATATTCGTGGAGGAACTTCTCGGAGAATACCAGCGTGGTTTCAGACCCGACAGGTCTACTGTGGATCAACTATTTACGGTAAAACTGTTCTCACAAAAAATGTGGGAATATGGTGTCGATCTCCACCATATACTTGTAGACTTTTGTAAGGGATATGACAGCATCAATAAGGAAAAACTTTGGAGGATCATGTTGAAGATGGGAATCCCGGGTAAGCTGTTGAGGCTGTCGAGTGTGTGATCGGATCAATCAGTATTGTACATTAAAACGGCACTCTGTCAGAGCCTTTCGAAATGACGACTGGAGTTAGACAGGGGAACGTCCTCCTCCCGTTCCCTTTAATATTGTGTTGGAAACAATTATAAAGGATACTAGCAAATCGAGACATGCACATCCATGGAATGAAGATATAATGCATCTTCCTTTTGTGGATAACATTGATGTCGTGGCGAAATCGAGGTGGGGAGCTTTGAGGACGCTTACGTCTATCGACGGGGCCGCTATTACCTTCGGTATGTCAATCAATTATGATAAAACTAAGAAAGACACACCGAGTCCCTTAAGCCATCTTAGATTTCCAACCAAGTGGCAGCAGACCCATCAGAAGACCTCAGATATGCTGGGCTAATCAAATTAAAAAATACGCGGCAGATCTGGGTCGGGCAATTGGAGAGAGGAGTTCCAGGACAGACGAAAATGCATATACATCCTCGTTATCCGAACTTTTATTTATAGCCTTTCAATTATGTTTTTACAGCGTCTAATAAAAATTACAAGGATAAATCATTGATAATGCTTGACAAAAAAAAATAGAGGATGGATCAAAATAACGGGAAATAAAATAGTTATTCTGTATAAATATATAAAATATAATTCTAAATTTTGGACACGAAATTATATTGCATTTAAAACATTTGATATTATTGGTTTTGGACGTATTTTGAAAATCAATTTCTTTTTAACTATTGCTTTCACGATGTATTCTGTCCCAGTTGAGGTCCTATGCTCTAATGCAAATGTAGAATCAAACATACTTTTATCGACTTGAGAAGGCTGCGTTGCCTGCGTGCCTTGACTCGTTCTCATGCTATCATCGTTGATATGGATTCGTTTTTCTAATACTGCAAAAGGCTTTTCCATTTTGACTTCCTTGCCTTGAAGAATATGGTGCCCGATTATGAGGGTCGGTTGACCACCTTTGGTATAATGGAGATCTCCGACAAATTGACCGTGCCAAGCATTCTCCTCGCGGGTTTGTAGATCTCCTTGCAATTCAATTATCGCCCATTCTGGAGCCGCTTCGCCTGGCGTTTCTCTGAAATTACAATGATATTTTACTCATTAGTTCTGGATATAATGATATTGATATTGAGCCAGAAATATTTCTATAAAGAAACTTAATGCTAAGAGTGTTCCATAAAAAATTGCTCAATAAGTGAAAACAGTTTGTCAACAACACAACTGCACCAAAAATGCATATTTCACCTGCTAAAATGTGGATTAATAAAAATAAAAAACAAGTTTGATCAAAATACTTTATTGTTTAATTTACAAAGAAAATATTGAACATTTGGTATTAAATCATAAAATGTATAACAAATTCCATCTGAAACAATAAGGAAAATTGTTCATATGTAATCATAAACTATAAATTGATTTAAATGTATGTTATGTATACAATGATACCTT
The DNA here is from genome assembly GCA_008973525.1 of Stenopsyche tienmushanensis. Lineage (NCBI taxonomy): Eukaryota > Metazoa > Arthropoda > Insecta > Trichoptera > Stenopsychidae > Stenopsyche > Stenopsyche tienmushanensis. Next base: position 950,423 of record WACJ01000018.1, on the reverse strand, counting down.
TTGATGACCTCAACGTAAAACTACCAGTTAACATCTGAACTTTTTAAATAATGGATGTTTATTAGCGGTTGACGACGATGGTCTCTTATATTCGTAGTAAACTGCATCATCGCCTCCAGAGAGAGATGCCATATTACCAGAGCGTCTAACTGCACTTCCACTACCACCGGCCATGGAACCGCCTTCGCCGGCTATGCGTTCATCTTCGCAGTCTATATCAGATGCGGCAAGAACCTTAGGACAGATATTAAATAAATACCATATCGAAATATTAATAAAAAATAAGCAATCGTTATGAGCTTTACTTGTTGTAGCAGTTGTCCCTGTTCTTCTCTTGTTCCGTACATTAAATCCTGTTCAGTATCTATGCCTTTTAATTCGGTAATTACCTTTAAAATTACATTAAAGTGAGTTATTTTATTCGAAAACTATATTTGAAATGTGCTTTGTAATGATTTCACGTTACCTTGTAACTGTATCCTTGATTTATAAGAAACCGTTGCCGTTTACGACTGTATGACATTTCCATGGTATCTTGAGACACTAGGGTATAGAAGAAAGCATTGTATTCTTCGGCAATTGCTCCTTTCTTTGCACGCAAAATACGACCTGAAATAAAAAAAGAAATTAAAACTTTCAGAAGTACATAAAATATACAGAACTATGTCTTAATAAAACAGAACTTTGTTTAAAATTTTAGAGATAAAAATATATTTGCGGGGAATTTAACTGCACTACAAGAAGCATAGACGCCAAAGCAAAATATCCATGGTTTCAAGTTCATGCTCCGACCAAGTCATCGCAAGAGACTTCTGCTGAAAGCAATTGATTCGTTTAAGCCTTGACCCTGATCGTTCGAGGTGAATTCAGACGGGACATTGAGGACCGTGCAAATTCTGCAATCTCGTTTTTGTCGGAGTGATTTGAATAAACTCGCATTCGTCCCAGCAAAGACGGGTGCGATTCAAATGAGGAAACATTGCAAAAGGCCACCGAGAATAATGATGAATAATACCATAATACACTTCCGATCCTCAGTGTTCTATCTTAGGGTCACACTGGATAAGAGAGGCAAGTTTACAGAGCACACCAAGAACACAAGTTTGCCCTAAATCACTTGCATCTTGGGATCGGACTGGGGAATCGGGGGCAAGGCTATAAGTGTAATGTACGCTACGGGGACTTGGGCTCACAGGCTAGATTAGCACTACGGCATAAACTTAACGCCCCGGCAGATGCTCTGTTCTGGACAGAGAAGTGCTCTCATTATTATAACAAAGGCCTATAGGACTGTCTCGACTGCGGCCCTGCCTGTTCTGGCTGGTCTTCTGCTGCTAGACTTGCAGCTGCAGTTGAATGCAGCTCCTTATAAGATCACGAACCGATTATAGATTTTTATTGGCAACAATTGCATTAACACATCCCTTCTGGATGACCTGGAACCTTGTTTAGAATCCGATATGAAAATACTAAAAAGGAGGATACTTTTTTGCATGCAATACTGCATGGCAGGAAAGATTAATGAATGAGAAGAAGGGAAGACATTTATACAAGTTCTTTAGTTCCATTAAATATCGTTTGTCGTGTCGCTGAGTTGTTCCATGCTATTGGACTTCTCAGTTCCTTATGGGACACAGATGATTTGTCGGTTTGACATAAGAAGTCTTTCAGAGTGTCCTTGCACAAATACGGACATGACAGCAGATCATGTACTATGGTCATATCCGGGCATGAAAGCTGATTGGAACGTTCTCCTGGAACTTCCGAGTCTACTCCTTCCATGTTTGTTGAATGTAGACTCATCAGGACAATAGGCTGGTATCTGGATATAATAATAGATCAATCATTCCAGCGTTAAGTAAGCTTCAGACAGAGCTGGCAGTGAGTTGTCCAAAACCCTATTTCCCTGCAAATATTTGTAGCAGCCACAGTGGAGCAGGAGAACGTTCCCAGCAATACCCCTTGATTAAATGACTTTTACGCTTGGTGCGTACATTTTGTTTATTACGTGTGTGTCTGCGATGACCGGTGTAAATCAGTGTCAAACAATACAAAATTGTATGTAATATTTACCTAATCTTTGGGCTTCTTGACGTCTAGAACCTCCATGAGAAGATATTTGGATTAAAACATTTGCTTCTGGCAAATCAAAACTTGTATCGGCGACTTTACTTACAAATATGGTATTAACTTTCTGATTAAATTTGAAATTTTGTAAAATTTGTATTCTTTCATTTTGTGAAGTCGGTCCATAAATAAAAGGCTTATTCATCTTCACGGCATAGTGTTTTAAAGCAAACACGTTATCAGAGAAAACAATTGTTTTATCGCCTCTTTTTTCGTGATATCTAGAGAAAAAAGTCTTCATTAAAATATATACAAATTTACAAAAATATATTCAGATGGATTTTACTTATGAATTTACCTAATGAGAAATTGGCATGCTCTGAATTTAGCCGGATTCATAACATACAACAACATTCGACGAGCAGTACGACACGTTAGATATTCTCTATAAAACTCCGGTGCCATAGGACACCATACTTCAGCACACTGCACGCGTGCAATAAATCCTCGCTTTTGCAATTCCAACCAATTGGCTTCGTACAATTTTGGTCCAATCAAGAAATTTAAATCTGCTATTTTGTCATCCTCACGCAGCAATGTTGCAGTTAATCCTAAATATATAATAAAGTTGTAACAAAACCATATTAAAATACATAAAAATGAAACATTTATTTTAACAAATCGTTACCTAATTTACAATGTGAATGTACTATTGTCAATACTCTTCTGAACATTTTTGCAGGAATCGTGTGTACTTCGTCCAATAACAAAAGTCCCCATTCTTGACTCTTCAACCATTTCATGGTCTGTTCTGCTTCCCAACTACGACGCTGCGTATGCGTTATCATTGAATATGTCGTTACTAATACGCCACAGCCGACCGGTTTATCTTTTGCTTCAGATGTAAATCTATGAATGTTATAAAATTAATAACACGACAAAAGAAAAAATATATTAACACTATCAATTCGACATACCTGCAGATCATACTATCATCGGCAGTGGACCACATTTTGAATTGTTGTTTCCACTGTTCAACGGAAACACCCGAATTGCATAAAACAAGAGCTCGTTTCCTAATAGTACAACAGGCCGTCACGCCGACTAATGATTTACCAGCACCACAAGGTAAAACTATGACGCCAGATCTGAAATTGGTAAATATTATAATAACGCAATGCAATTTTATACATATTCAAAAATCGTTTTCAATATAAAATTAATAATTGTAAGTTCACCTTGCTCTTCCATTGCCGAACATTTTTCTGAGACTCTTTTCTTGATATGGTCTCAAAACAGCCATTGGTTTTAAGTCGATATTAATGTCGGGATTAACCTTTTGATAAAAAATAATGTTTAAAAACAGTTTTACATAAATATATTAGAGGTACCCATAGTTAATATCATTTTTCCCTTCAGTCTGTGAAGAAGTAAGGACGTGTTTACTTCTGAAGGAGTAGATTTTGCAAACGAATGGTGATACTCGGCTAATGACGCCACTCCAGAACAGTCAAGTGGGGTTAACAAAATTGTTCAACGATAAGAATGATGTGAGTATCTTAATTATCAAAACAAACTCCTGCTCTCAAGACAACACGAACCAAAATCGTCTTATCTTTGTTGAAAGAGCTTAATAACTTATCTGACGATAGCTAAATTTTTTGACAGCTAAAAGATTCTTTAGAATACGATTTTTTGTTGAATAATAAGTATAAAAATTTACAAGTTTAGACGTGTAGGTGTACCTTTATGGCACCACTTTGCATTGATGCACGAATTTATGATGAGATGCAAGACACCCATCTCTGTCTCACGATTTCCGGTCCGATAGGGTTGAGATTCAAATTTCAGTTCTATAGAAGGGTTGAAAATCGTGCATGAGAAATTCAAAATAAATGTGACGAAAGGTTCAATAAAGTTTAAGATTTTTTTGAATTGCATTGAAAAAAACGATATTACTTCCAGGTACCCTTAATATTTATTTAGATTTACTAAAAATTACCGTATCATTTCTAAAATCGTATTCCGCAAGTAAAGGATGCTCTAACTCAATGCACCTCTTTTGTATGACTTCAATTTTTTCCGGATCTACCTCAAAAGATACGGTACTACTTGAAACTTCTTCAGCTTCCTCATCTTCTTGATCTAATTTTTCATACAAATTAGTAATATCTTCTGGTATCACCTCTGGAACCACACCATCTACAGGCTTTTCTCCATCTGTGATTAAAAAAATTGAATGTCAAATCCAGCAAAATCATAAAACTATTCGTTTAAAAAAAAATGCGTGTAAAAACCTGCAGGTTTTGGTCTTGCTCCAAAGTTAGATAAAGGTTTTTTATCGACGTTTGTATCTGTAATAAGGCCATCGCCTTCACCCTCATTTTCGCCAAATCGTCTTAGACGACAGTCTCTAATTGTGTTATCTTTTAATACCCGTTGCAATATTTCTGGATGGGGACTCTCTACATAATACCTGAATCAACAGAATGATGCTTATTATATTTTTCTATAATAGATTTAAAAAATCAAGGATATGAAAGAAGTCATTACCTGTTATGCTTAAGTACGAGTTTAATCTTTCCATACGATAATGTACATAATTTTATAAATTCAATAATACCATCGGGAACAGTACATTTACTCAATCTGCGTAAATATTCAATTATATCGTCTGTCTGAAGTCCGACGGATACGGCCGCGTATAAACTGTACGCTGTCAGCTTGTATTCGTGTATGTGTTCAGGCCTAAAATATTAACAATCCGTTCACACGACGTTCATAATATTCAGACGGTGATTTTGAAATACTCAGATGAATACTGACCTACAAACTGGTTCCGAAATTGCAATCAAGAAATCGTGAGCATGCTTATAAACCGGAGAAAACGATTCTAAAAATATATGACCGTTCGGTGCGACCCATAGCGGTCTCGAAGAATGATCCGTTTTAAGATTCATTTGGCTCCTGAAAACACACGTTTGATAAGAATCAACGATTCACACTGTGTTCAAATCAAAGAATTGTGATAAAATGAACCTATAATCTTTGGCACCAAATTCGTCTTCTTGGATTTGTTCATCGTTCTTTTCGACATTCTTTGAAGCAGCTCCCGGTACGCCATCTGCCTCATTTCCATCTTCTTCAATGACCGGCGTTATTGTTTCTTCTTCTGCACGGCGCTTTTTGCCTGCATATTATTAGTCATGTTATAGAAAAATTTTGGTTATGTGCGCGATAACAAACGTTTAAGAAATTCTGCATTAAATTACCAAAACTAGATGATTTTGAGGACGAATCATATTTCTTATTGCGCTTGGGTGGCCCCATTACGAACTACAAATAAAAAATGACAATGCACAAATAAATATCTGAGCATTGGACTGTCAATTCATTTAAATATCATAAATATATATTGAGTTAATATGTATAAAATAACTACGCAGTTACACAAGTTGCAACAAGTCAGCCCGACGTTCCCCGTCCGACTGTCAAATGCAAGCGACGTTTCCTCAAAGATTGCCACGTGCGTTCATATCATAATAGCATAATGTATAAAATCGTATAACTTACCTTATTTTATAGATAAAATTGATTTATTCATATATATCGCCGCACAATAATAAATCACTCGATAATAACACACCACGGTAACACGGCGGAGCGCGATTTCCGAATTTAGAAATGACACATATTGCAAGCTTGTTATGGAACGACGCTAAGCTGCGAGATTAACAAATACGGCGAAAACTGCACGATTATATCGAAATACGATCACGCGAATGGATGCAAAATACAATATCTTACAGTCGCACTGCGATTGGCATAGCAAATGGCAATTGTTTCACTGTTATAAACAATAAAAGTGTTGTGCCGCCAACTTCTTTGACATGTTCGGAGCGCTTAAAGTGCACATTTGGCGGCCATGATCGAAATATTTTTTATCGTCCAAAAATTTGAGATTCATAATATTTAATTATTTATATCATATCTAAAGCGTATATTTTTTACCATGTGTAATTATTATTTTTCAAATTTATAGCTTTAAATTTAAAAAGATTATATATTTCAATATATATTTATAATACTTACAAATAAATCTTATATTTTGTTTTGATGCAATTTATTTTTTAAGTGATTAATCTATATTTATAGAATGATATATTTATTTTATTCCCATGCATTGAAATATAATAAAAATTCCGCTCTTATAATCGATCGGTTTTGCACGCTGATGTTGGTAGTCAATCGAGTGCTTCGATGTTGGCTGACTGATCAGTTGTCATTCGATCAAATGGCCAGTGTATTGACTGCAATGCTTTTTTTTCTGCTTCGATAGAAATCACACCTTCAATTCCCACGACATTCGCTGGTTTTTACCATAACTTATTTATGTTTGTGTTGCTTACTTAATATTATTGGCGTTTTCTCTTTCTCGCACTCGGATATGTCTCATATATTGGATTAATGCAATTATTTTGGTGACGTTTATTAGACTGTATTTTTAACACTCTCTCTTTATTGTGTGATATTTGTAAGAGTATCTAATGATCTGTAGAAGTAACCATGTAATGTTTTAATATTATTGAAAGTACTTTTGTTTATAACACGAGCATTGTTTCCGATTTATAACTCCGTATACAAAAACCTTGTGGATATAAAAAAAAAAGGAAATAAGGTTCTTATAGGTGAATATTTGGCTGCGTTTACATAGTAGTTTAGGTATTGTACAGTTTGGATACAAAAAACCTAATTTGGATCATAGTTAACCGTATCAAATATATTATGGAGATTGATTTTTTTCTCTCTGATTTCCCTGTTCTCTAAATATATACAGAGAATCAACCAGAATCACATATGCTAATAATGATAATATTGCAACAATCTTACCTAATTTGTATATCTTAATATTTTATTCTGTGATTGTCGTGGATTAAACGCCTATTCATTGTAAGAATGCTAAACCAGAGGAAGTCAGGATTTATAATGAACTGTTGCCATTGACGATGAAAATATGTCCGAGGAGTAATATCTTGGCTATTCTATATTTTGAGGTATCTTATAAGCATCCGATTAGCTAGCGATATTGAAGTTATCAAGGTGAAATGATAAGTATTGAAAACAAACCTATTCAAAGAATTCTTTTCAAATAGATGAAAATTTATTGAAAGTTTGTATAAGAATACATAGTTCATTTGGTTTATATTCTTTATTTAAGGCAAAATAATTTCAAGTATCTAGTAAAGATGTTCTTGAGAGAAAAACTTACCACGATAAAGAATATCCATTTTTTATCAGCAAGATTATTTATATCTCTTAAATAGGAACAAACAAAATTGCACAAATAAATATAAACATTATGAATACAGGGCATTTTATTAATTTCAATAAATATTCCAAAATGACCCCTACTATTATTATTATATTATAATATTATAATTTACTTTGATACTTGTGACGTTGTTACAACGTAACTACAAGTGTGACAACTTTCTCTTAAAATAGCAATAAAGACAATGTATTCACCCTACATAGGCAATTTTTTGAGGCAAAGTATCACCTCCGTAAAATAAATATATATGTACGTGTATACACATACATAAATACATATATATATATTTATAAAATTATGGGTAAGAGATTTATTAATTTCCCAGCCAAATTAAAAACTAGTGACTCTTTAATTATAAAATATTGCCACAACTAAGCTGATAATTTGAACACTTATGTATACATTATACTAATATAATTATTGAAAATTCATCGGAACATTAAATTTTCAACATAAGAAATTATATATATCTACGTATATATAATCCGATGGAAACACAACAATGAAGGGAACAAAAGACGCAAGAAGTAGTATATTTGCGTCCATTTTACAATAAATATTACATGACGTATATATGGTAATCGGCAGTCATATCAAACATCAAGATCGCTTTTAAATATTGCTATGTATGCCCCTGTCTATGCTGGAAGAAGTCAACATATGCCACAAAGATACTATGAAAATAAGATCGTATGCAGTTCTTATATTTGTGAGAAATTATTATTGATGCATAGAGAGTTTATCCGGTTTAAATCCTACAAAAAAATGTTTTCACAGATGTAAAGATCTCGACTAAAAAAAGGATTTGAAAACTTCTTCCAATCACACGAATAAAGTTCGACAAATCCATCCATATATCGCATGCAAGTATCGTATTAGAGGGTACCGGAAAAAATCGTTTCCGCCGCGTTAAATTAACAAGCTCGTTAAAAATGGAAATATTTTCGATTTCACAAAAATTATACGTACATACATCGAAAACAGTCTGCTCTTATTAAGCGAGGTCTGATATGTAGCGACCAAACGTACCCGACGTGGGAAAATACACTTTAGATTTAATTAATGAAGACATTTTAGATTAATTTACAAACGATAACCTTTTTTGGTACCCCTAATAAGTAAGCATAAAATAAAGATCGGTTGCTTCAGTCATAGATGAGCATTATTTTTCAGCCCTTTGAACGTTAAAAAAAAATCAAATTTAGCCGCGTTTTCTATTAGGACAACGTCGTCGAGTTATTTGGCTTGTTTTAATATTATATTTAAAAATTAAGTAAAACGCGTTGAAGCCGAATTCCGACTATATCACAACAATAGATTGAAACTTGAACAGATTACAATTTTAAATCGTGAATCACGGATATATCGTTAATTACAAAAGGATGAAAAATTCACTATTTACATCGTAAAATGAGGATGACTGATTTAAACTATCAATCTAGAATTATTACATTGTACACATTTATTTATATTTGAAATAAATAGTCATTAAGATTAAAAAGTTTTTTTTTTATGTACGAACAAAACAAACAATGTTGCATGTAGATTCCACTGCATATGTTTAAGATGTAACGTTTTTTTATTGCAATAACATTAAATTTAGATTTTTTCAAAGGACAATTTCTTGCAATTGATCAGTCTCTATGAACTATTTTATAAAGAAAAAGTATCGTCAAAAAATCAGATGAATAGTAATTTTTATCTAAGATCTGGTAGTTATAAAAAATATATTTATTACTTAAAAATGGTACCTAAGTTGTATAAATATCATGATCTTTCATAGTCAACAGTATTTTCATTTAATATTTGAAACAACAATAATAGTCCTCTTGAGGAATATCAGGGATGGTATTTTTTTAATGTATATATAATATTCCAAAATTGAAAAATAAAAACAAGAAAAACTTTAAAAATTGAAATACATATAAATTTAATAAATAATATAAAATATAATATATTTTGACTATTAGAAATTATTCTCATTATTCTCCTAAAGTTCAATATATATCGTTGGCTCTCAATATATTATTCTAGAAAGCTATTCAATACTTTGATTGGCCAAAAATCATTAAATGTAACAAGCTTGAGTGAAATTGAATCAATCTGAAAAGAACGTTTACTCATCCTCGCTTTATAGAATCACTTGTAATTAAAATTAATACACGATTCATGATACATGATCCTCGGCAAGTAAATCGTTATAAAAAAAATGTATCAAATGATAAATTTACGTGGTTTAAAATGCGTAATTCTGTAGAGCGAGAACGTAGCGTAATCTCAGAACAAATCACGCATAATAATTTTAAATAAAATAAGCTAATTTTGCGAGAATTTTACGAATTATTAGATGTAATATTGACAAAACGACATTGACTAATATTATTTATGACATTAGAAACAATATAAATTACTCCAAAATAAATTTGATTCTTTTCCAATATATTAAACATTTATATGTATATATTTACAGCTTACAAAAATCTCTCGAGATATGTACACACCAATGAAAATAATTGGAATCAATACGTACACGTCTTGCGCAATTAAACGACACAGAATGCTTCTCTAATACAATTTTGGAGAACAATTTAATATCTTACAAAGTGACATAAATAAAAAATAGGTACATCATTCGTAGGCACATAAAAAGAAATTACATATCACTATCTCTATATAATATATAAAATATATAATACGCAATAATGCACACATAAGTGTGCATCGGGCACACGCACGCGCGGTATCGAATGCGTAGCAATGTATAATTGTGGCATATTATCATCTTCAATCAGCGGAACACAAGGGAAAAAATAAAATGGTGTAAGCGAAATTTACCTATTTTATAATAAATATACAGGGAAGCAATAATTTGTCTTCGTATCATATTTTAAATGTAGAATACATATTATCGAGATTATAAATTACCTTAATTATGAAAGACGGAAGAAATTTTTTTAATGATTGAATTCTTCTAGTTAGTTCGGGGAGGGATATCGATAGTTTTGAAAGTCACTAGTATTGGCTGAGAAATTACCCTCAGATTATATAAACAATTACTGCATCGGCTGTCACGGTATAATTTATTTGAAGCTTATAAACGCAAGAAGTACTAAATGCAAGTTTTCTCTCAAGTACTTCCGATGATGTATGAATTTGAATTCGATCGTACATGACAAAGTAAAATTAACGCAATAACAAAACATTTTGAATGATAAATTTGTTCTCAATCAAATTTTCCAACACAAGTATAAGGCAGCCGGGAAACCGAGAGTCGATATATTACGCCGGATACGGAAAGCAATGACATTAGATAAACTAGAAATAAATGTAGGAGAATTACGGAGAAGGCTGCCACAATAGGATAGGTAGCAATAATTATAGAAATATATTGTGTTTTAACACAAAGCGACGCTATGGGGCCGCATTACTGGCATTTTATAATAAATTATTTAATTATTATCAAGAAATATATTGTATTGCATATCAAGAATGGAACACTATTGAATAGATTTACGATTAAAATTCTTTACAAGGTCAACATCCAATTGTTTTATTAAATCGAATTATAAACTTTAATTAATTTAGCGAACATGCATCGATTTATTTATCACGGCACATAACGGGTCGGAAAGAAAATCAAAACATTTAATTAAGGTTTTATAATCATTTGTATATTTACTTTCAGTCTTCATTTTTAATTAGCAAAAACACAAAAATACAAATATCGCCAAATATACACATTTATCGACAACCATACGCTTCCTAAACGTTTTTATATTACATTTTTAGAACAATGTTGCTTCTTCCTAGCAGGCAGTGTATGCATTAATTCGTAAAATTTCAATAAAATAATAATTATAAATATTTACCCAATTATAATTTTAAACGACTAGTTCAAATGTGTAACTATGATACAGAGGGGCTACCGTAAGCGAAATGAGTACTCTCATCGAGCTATTTATCTTGAGCGCAGCCCCCGCATTGAATGAGAATAAAAAACATGAAAGCTTACAAAAAATTACACATTTCCCCTTTCATCTACGTATTGCTCTCACCTCGTTTACAGAAGAAATGAATAACAATTTAAACAGAGATAATGAAAACATGGAATACTTCAATAAAAGATAATAAGAGAAAGCGCCAGTGCAAAATGACGGCGTATCAATCACATTCGCTTATATTCTCATAATCTATAATTGTCATTTTATCATAACAGAATATCCGGCAGGTGAGACTACGCACCATTACAATGGATGTAACGTCACCCGCCGTGCTCCCTTTAATTGGCTATAATTTAATTAGATAATATGTAGATTGGGGTGGCACGGCAGCTACTGTCTTTCGATGCTTCTTGCTGAATCTCGCTATCCAAAGTCTCCAGGATCGCGCCCACAGCAGCCGTGTGCCCGACACTGTACCACTGAGCCCCAGCCTAGCCGCCACGGGTCACGATAACATTCGTTCCACCCGGACAGTTGCATGTTCTATTACATGGAATGTGTTTACAATATACACAAATGATCGGATAGTTTGGGGCACCCAAGCACAATCGTGTACTCGATATTTTCACGGTGTCCGATATCCAGAGCGCCGGCAGGCAGGTGAGCGTACGGCCGACGCTCAGACTCGTCAACGTCGCCTCCGGCTCCAATTGAAAAAATAAGTCTTTTATACACATTAAAACTATAATACCTATACAAGTATATATATTTGATATATCTCTCAGAGAAGAGGAGGAATATATTTTCTAATTTCAATAAGTCTCATTAAGAGTCCATTTCAACTAGGCGGCGCGTGTGGCGGGGAGGGTGGGGCCGCAGGCGCAGGTGGCGGAGGCAGAGGCGCGGGCGCGGGCGGCTGCCGCAGAGGGACCATTACATACGGCGCCTGGTTTGCCTCCGCCCCCCCCGTCCCTCCACCACCATCCGCGCCCGCCACCACTGCCCTTTCCACTCCCGTCACTGTCCCACTGTGCGTCGTTGTTTCCGCACCTCTACTACCACTACTAATTTTCGCCAGGTACTTCAAAGCTTTTTGCACAAAACAATCTTTTTTATGTGGCGATGGAGGTTTACGAGGAATAGCAGACGGTGGCACATAATCCGGTACATCTTGCACTGATTTGTTGGGTGGTGGTTGCACTGCCGATCGAGTCAATTCCGATTGCTGGAATCAAAAGGAAAACGTCAAAATTAGAACGGCACACGAGAGCACGCAACGAGGATACAATCGGACAATTGAACTTACCTGGTAATCGACTCGCAGCCGTAAATGTCGATCCTGCCCTTGTTCTCCGTCGGGCAATTCTATTCGAGGTGGGTAATTTAACGGTTCTGGAAACTGTGCACCACGCGTATGAGCAGTACGTATTTCATGTATCACAATATTATATTCACTAGTCGTCATATTTTGTAGATGACTTCTGGAAAAAGTTTAGTTATAAAATTATTTTCCATTTTAAATTATCATATTTATAAAATTAAAAATATCACATTCAATACATAAACGGGATAAAATAATAGCATTTTTAAAAAGTTAGATGTTTCTTGACCCACTTTATGTTGTGTCAATAAAACGGTAAATTAACGAAAATTTTATCCATATTAAATTTAAAAATCACTCACAAGTCATTGAGGTCCCGGTACCGGTCCGCCCTCCCTCCTCCCCCCGGCCCCCCTGGCGTACCCAACCGCTCCATGCCCGCGTACCCTGGTGACTGTACTGAGAGCATCTGAAATAAAAAATAGAACAGATTGTAAAATTTTGAATATTTTCAAATATACATTTGGTAACATTAAGTTTGGCTCGATGTTGTTTTGTGAAAAAGAAAGTACATTTGATGTGAAATATTCGCATCGACATGTTAATCTGTATCGGTATAGTATAAAATATATCATTCAGTATTAAGGCTTATGATTTTAATACAGCAAATAACCTTTATTTACACCATAATGTAGAATGACAACTATGTGGTTTGTTTATTCGGATAGCATTTTATCAATTTAATATGTAAGTGACTATAAATTTATACCATAACAATTAGGCATTCGTCATAGCTACGAATCGGTCCCCTAGAAACAGACAAAAACTCTAAAACTGACGACAACAACTTTATATAACATACACTTTTCGATATAGGTAATATTGTAAAATAATAGGAATGCTTGTTATGTGTTACATTAAATAGAACATATTCGCATACATCATCGTAAAGAGCGATATCCTTATAATAATACGATATGGTTAGAATAAATAAATATCTCGAGTAATCGTAAGGCATGTTCGTAGTCTGTCGCGGTAAACTTTCGGGCGGAAGGTCCGCAGTCACTGCGAGTGTTGGGTAATAGAGGTTAGGTGCATATTTGACAGCAGATGCGGTCACGTGACTGCGCTCGAAGCGCGGCAGCCGACTGCTTTACCGACAGAGCTTTCATAAAAGCTCTCAGGAATGCGGTTCTAATAATATTTCCAGCTTTGGCGAAATATCCCCGCCTCAAATACAAACGATACGAAAATAAAGGTGGACTCCACGCTACAAAAAACTCATATCGCATACGAGAAAATCTGTCAAGTGTATTAATCATGTTTTACGATGGCACCGCGATGATATCGCGCGTCGACCGGGACGCCATGTAAAAAATTTGAATTTTCATCTGACGTTTGTGACAATAACACGCTGCAGTTCGGCCATGACCCGAACGAATGAAAATCGATTCGATTTTAAAATCGATCACAATCAGAAAAGAGATTAATGCAGATTGCTAAAATATTTAAATATATTTTTGAGGAATATTCGTGTACATTAACGTTACGAGTAAATTATATGTTGCAAAATAAATTTTTTGGGGGGTGGTTGAGATAGGGGGACAATGTTTATAATAAAACTGATATCACCTTTGCGAAGTGCCCGAGTACGCTACGTAGCGACCGGCGTGCCAATGAATAATATAATACTGAAATCTAGCCGCGAAAAAAAGGGATCCACAGCGAATGCGAGGAAACTGGATGCTCCGAGAGCCTTTTGGGCGAGCGACGTCTCGAGAGGAGGGGATCGTTCTTATCAATGGACTTTTCCAGACGGCGAGTCTGGGAGGGGGGAGCGTCTGGGGAGGGGCCGGCGGACCCCCGCGACACTCCAGACCTCCCAAACCCGCCAGACGCTCGTCACAGGAAAACCAATATTTCACCCTTCGCGACTAGCGAGCTCATCATCCGGCAACATTCTGCGCGAAATTTTCGCACCGGTCCGGATCGAATGTATCGCGCTATCTTTCCGGGATCGTTTGAAAACTTGATATGCCAATGTATCCTTTCTTATGGCAAAAAGCTGAAAAATTAACCCCCAAGTGAAATAATTCTACATAACAGCATAATAGAAAAAATACAATTAACCCTTTCAAACCGGAGAACATACATGCGAACCTTAACACTGTTGATAATAGTACACAATATTCATTAATTTTTTCGGAATATTTCTTAATGTTCAATTTGCATGACATGTTGTTCAGTAGATTCTGGAATAGAGTTTCCAAAGGAGCGGTGATACTCGGCTAAGGACGCCACTCCAGAGCTGTCAAGCGGGAATAACAAAATTGTTCAACGATAAGAATGATGCGAGTATCTTAATTATCAAAACAAACGTCTACTTTCAAGACAACACGCACGAAAGTAGCTTGTCTGACGATAGCGATTTCAGTTAATATTTTTTTAGAATACGATTTTTTGTTGAATAGTAAATATGAAAATGTACAAGTTTCTATAAAAAAAATTAAAAACACATTGAGAATATATAGGCGTGTAGGGGTATCTTTACAGCCCGATCGATGCGCGCAAAACACCCGTCTCTGTCTCACTATTTCCGGTCCGATAGGGTTAAAGTACTATTTTTTGGAATTATAACATTTTTTTTAACCCTTTGCGGTCGTGGAATTTTACTGATTTTTGGCTAACAGAAAAATATATATTTGGACTAAATGAATCATTATTAAGTCGTGGACTACTATTGGTGGAGATGTATTCGATCAAAAATCTGATTTATCTGAGTATTGCATTTATAGGAGCTCAAATTTCTTCGTCAGAAGCAGAGTCCAATATGAGGATGAGATTAGATGGTCTGGAAACTGTCTGGTGGTTTTATGCTGTTTTTTTTTGTAATTCATAAGAAACATCATCTATACTTCCATCGACTAAAGCCAATCTTTTAAATTCGTAAAAAACAAGCTTAAAAAAGTAATCAAATTGAGCCTCAAATGATTGTTCTTCCAGGAATTCCAACACTGAACCAAAGAGTGCATAAAATCGATCCAAACAAAGTTGCGCAAATAGTCTCTCATTTAAAGCATTATTTTTGATTTTATTTACTCGCGGACCCCCCGGTATTGTGTGCATACATCCCTATATTAATTTTAATTTACCACAGACCCCCACAGCAGTCACAAGGACCCCTGAGGGTCTTTAGTGACCACTTTGAAAACCTACGATCTAAAATAACAATGTCTCGTCAATTTGTCTCGTCTCCCGCAAGAGCGATCTCGGCGGCATTGAGAAGTCCATATTTGAATAAATCCATGGCAGTATTTATAACCCGATTCGTAAATAGAATACAAGAGGAACGTATAAGGGAGGACACGGCGGCGGCATCCCCTGCTAATAAAGGGATGGGGTCGCTAGACCTACGGAAGCGGGGCGACTGACAAAGTACGCACATAGACACCTATGCCAGGGTTGGCAGGGCTGCCAGGACTGCCAGGGCGGTTCGATCGCATCCCGGGGACGAAGGTCGGACCAGCATAGGAAACGGGATAGAAGATAGGCGAGGCCCTCCCCGCGGGAACAATCTAATACAGGATAACGACGCAGACTCGCCGCTCTGCGGTCTTTCAATCCCCGATTCGATAGTCTTCCGTCTATACGAGATTAACTCACTTCGCTCAGACGATCGAACATGACACTTAAACATCTCGAAATCGATCATCGATCGAATTCGGTCTGCGAGATGCGATTCGCAAGGCCCGATCTCAGCGAAGCGTCTGCTCGAAACGCAGACGGCGGATTAGAGACAGACAGTGACCATAAGCACATGCATAGATAAATATGTAGAGAAATGTCTGCTCTCACTAAAAAATGATGATTAAACGAGAGACGCTCCGTATGAGATATTAACTCATTAAGATCCGGAAGCTTCGTTTTTTTTTTGTATATAAATCTCGGTTTACTCTTCCATCGCACATCAAAGCACTTGGAAAATAATCAGACTCAAAGATCCATAGACGCGCTACGATCGTCTGAACTGGAACAAAAATACTTGGATTCATTGATCGATTGTATGATCATCACCGCTTTGAGCAGAGCAAAATTCTCAATAATGAGGATAAGGAAACCAAATCATTTGGATGGGGAAATGTGTGAAAACGTTGCGAAACGTCGGAAATATCAATATTTATTTGACATGATGAATTCTATTTTTCACAATCTAAATCATTGTTAACACATTGAACCAATGATGGCACAATGGGTTAGCGCCATCGGATTACGAAGGCATGACATCAGATTGCGGAGAAAATAGCTAAAATGCGGATAAAATCGATTGCCTTCAATGCGCATGCGCAGAATCAGCCTTTCTTCGTACTTGGTTAAACGCGCTTTCATATTCTCAAGATGTCATATCCGTCATCGGACATAAACGATCTTTCTCATGGATTAATTATTTTAATGTGGTGATAGCCTTCCACATGTGGCTAAATACGATAAGATCGCACGTTTATCGTTTGTATTTCTGTGGGAACACTCAATTTACTTTTACGCTTTACGATGTTACGTCCTTTTAATTCTTTGACTAGTAAGCTAATTTTAAATTATCATAAACTTAGATGCTATATTTGTATATACGTAAAAATCCACTTATCTGTCAGGACCGTCGCAGCGCGTATGAAACATGTACATAAATAAATAAAACACTGTCGATAGCACACAATATTCGGTAATTTCTTTGCATAAACATAAACAATACACTTGAAATCGATTCATTATATCATTCGCATATCATTATCAGTCGATAAATTTGGGTTAACCGCCTATACAATTTTACGATGTATGCAAGATACTCTTTCCGTCTATGTCTCTCATTCACAATCTCCGATTTGCAAGATACTCTCCATCTCTGTTTGTTTCCAAACTCAATGTATAAGGACACAACTCTGTGTTTTACCTCTTTAAGGGGTTAATTTAATTTATTATTGAGTTTCTGATTAATTTTCCATCGTGCGATCATCTTATTTCTGCTAAGTAAATGATGGAGAGGTTTTGTCAACGCCTTCAAGCATTCGAGCGTTGAAAAAGACGCACTCTTGAACCATTGAGCGGCAAGTATTTTTCGATTAATTGAATAGTGATAGCGCTGTTTGCATACGTCGGATGAGTGGATCTTTTCAATAAAAAATGGGTTAATTCATTTCAGGTCTTATCGTGAAATTGGATCGCGTTTCGAGCCACTTTCCCAGCCACGAGACGCCAGCCGCGAAAAAAATTCATATGGCGCGTAGCAATTTGAATACGAGCAGAGCAGAACGACACAGAGAAGAGTCCAAAAATGCTTTTAGAAAAAGCCGATATTGGAACGAATTCCATCCGACGTCTAGACGTCAGCTACACTGTGACCATGAAAAAGGAAGTTCGACATCTAGACGACTGTCTACGGCACACGCAGACATCGCCAATTATACATGGTACAGATGCTGGTTACATTGTTCACTTTCGCTCTGACGACTTTGCTAACTTTTCAGTTTCAGGAAGCCCTTTCAACGCGATGATTCGCATGGAGTTCGAACCCTCGAGGGTTGCTCGCTGCCCCAGAGCCACCCCCTGGCAGATAGTGTGGAATTGAACGCGACGACAAAGAGAAATGTTCTCGGGGAAAAATCGGACATACGAAAACGTTCTATTTTTCCTCGGAAGCCTCGGGGTCACCTCTGGTCTGAAAGTCGCGCCGACTCCATACCCCCAAAGTTGTCTGTTGCTAAATTAAAACCGTTTTTAGTAACAAAGGATTTTACATTAAACATGAGAACGGCGTATCAGTGGCATAATAAACGTATCATAGCGTGGAAAGACGTAACGACCCACACAAACAAAAGATAATAGGATTAATTAATTTATTTCTTCCCTTTTTACAGCGAGGGTGGCACCATATCAAGTGGTATTATGCATTTTCATATCGTACGCGAAAATAATTGCTCGCAATCAACATACAAAGACAATGCGATTATAACAACCGAGCAAACGCGACAAATAACAACCCACGGAGACAAAGCATTTATGATAGAATCGATTGATAGAATAATTTCTATCGTCTTTGTCTTTGAACGATACAAATAAATCTGCAGATGAAACATCAATCGATCAGATCAAAATATATGAACTTGAACGATCAAACGAACGACATATATACACGAATCCATACGAAAATAAGAGGATGAATTTGAGATTGAGATGAACAAAGACTCGTTAAACAAAATTACAAACGACATTAACGAAAAGCAATACGTTGCTCGATAATATAATTTGATGACGATATCAAATATTAGGTCCTCCCGAAAGAAATCATAAATTCTGGTTTAGACGCTTTAAATCGGGTGATAAAAAAATGCAGGATGCCCCTTAATCGAGACGTCCCTCAAATTTTCATAGAAGAACTGTCACAGATCATCTCAATCATCAACAGATATCTCTCATCATCTCATCATCAAGACATAGCACATGCGCATCATTATTATCAAAATAAAGAACGCGATTTTCCCCCCGAAAATCATCATGCAATATAACAAACGACAATGGCTTTCTAAGAAACGTACCACCGTATCAAAAAAATGAACAAGTAGAGATCGTCACTATTTAACCCTTTCATACCGGAGAACATACACGCTATGCTCTAATGTAAATTCACTTTTCTGTCAGATTCGTCGCAGAGTGTAACAAACTTGACAATGAATCATTTCAATAAATTAACCTTAACATTGTTGATAGCACACAATGCCAAAATAAAAGGATAGGGTTACCGTGTAAGCCTGCCAATTTAATTTTTTAATCTATTTCTGAAGGAGTAGATTTTGCAAAATGAGTGGTGATACTCGGCTAATGATGCCACTCTAGAACAGTCAAGCGGGAATAATAAAATTGTTCAACGATAAGAATGATGCGAGTATCTTAATTATCAAAACAAACGCCTGCTCTCAAGACAACACGAACGAAAGTCATCTCATCTTTGTTGATTTTTTTTAATGAAAAATATATTGAGAATTTTTAGACGCTCTCTGTCTCACGATTTCCGATCCGATAGGGTTAAACGGAGGATAAGCGTAGTCCTGCCCTCGATAAAGAATCGCGATTAACTTTATGCCCTGATGCTGAATGACACACACATCGTGCTGGATGCAGATTTGATCAATATTTTAATGTGTTATATCAACATTGTAAACGAGACCACCATGCAAAAGTCAAGATCGCTATTCCACCTTTGTCGCGTTATCAGCGTTGACTTTCTTGACTTATGACCACGCATTATTCTCATATCATTCGAATATTCAATGTTTGTGGTTGTTGTGTTTGTTGATGTGGTGTGTACGAAGAGAAATTTGCAACGGGCAAGAACCGGTTTTTTGGTCTCGAGCATCGCTCGAAGATGCACTTCTCCGCATCTTGGAGTCCACACGAGACTCGACAGACGAGGCGTGCAACCCGGAAGCGATCCGTGCAGTCGCTCTAAGAGCATCCGCAACACTCGAGCGTCCAACAAAGGAAACGGGAATGGCGGCAGCCGGCAGATGTTTCGGAGGCATTCGCGCGGTGCAGGCGGACGACGGGATAATCGCAAATCCCGTTTGAGTCGCTCTTACGGGAGCTCTTTGTGTGGGCCCCCGTGCGTGGGGCACGCGCTCGACAACAAAAGCAGAGGTCAAACGGGTTCCCAGCGTATCTGGCAAATATTTAAATGAAGATTGTTTGTTAGCGGAGGGTGTGAAAGGCCACGTGCCGTCAGGAAAGAGGAAGGGTAGCAGCCGTCTGGTGACGTGCGCCCCCTCATCACCCCCCATCTGTCGTAAGCTCCGGGAGTCGCCGCCGGAGGTTTGAGGGGGGGGGAAGTGTTTTTAATCGCCCTTATGAGCAATATCGTCATACGTACAAAGCTAAGCCCGACGCGAATAATTTAAGCGCTCCCCCCGTCTGAATCATGCGCCCCAATTTTTTAACGTCCGACGAATCCGAATCATAACATTTTCTTCAAATCGATTCAAGATTTCTTCGATGGAAGCATGGGACAAAGCGAGGCGTATTTATTGAAAGGAAGGGCAAATATAGGACATCCTCCAACAAGTAGTTCCCCAAACTCGCATAGACTGCGTAATGAATAGTCTAGGCGGCGGTCGTCTGACGATGGAAGACCCGGCATGGAGTATTTCAAAAGTAAATAATTCATAAAATCGGCACTAAGACTCCCTGTACATAGTTTCGTCACGACGGGGGTGTATATCGAAAAACCGATGGCATTAATTAGCGGAGAAAATAATTACAAGACGGATAAAATTGTTTGCCTTCAATGCGCATGCGCAGAATCAGCATTTCTTCATGCTTGGTTTAACGTGCTTTCATATCCGTCATCGGACATTCTTCGATCTTTTCCAGGGATAAATTATTTTAATGTGATGATAGCCTTTCGCGCATGAATAAATTATGATAAAATCATTTTAACACTATCGTGGCCGCATCAAAAAATCAGATCATTGAACATATTACTTCAAATAGCTTCAATAGCAATTGCAAATATAAAAATTCATTCATCGTATTCATTAAGCATGATTTTCAACATAAAGCATGATTGGACCCATGACTCAAGCATATTGGATTCAAATCGATAGACGGTGTGGTTGGTCATCAGCTTAAAATTAGATATGATTGAAAAAGTAGTGGGCAAGTCATGCGGCAAGCCGAACGGACGAAAATGGACAGATACCGTTATGCATACCCGATGAAGTAATAAATTGTGGTGCTGTACCGAGGAGGTCTACGTCTCGACGTAGATTCCATTAGGCTTATGAATTTTACAAGTTTTTAAAAGTCACCACACAAAGACATCTGGGGGGGAATCTTCAAAAGTTCTGTTGCTATGTCATAGAGACTTCGTCGGTAGACGTTACGTATCTAGGTTAAATCGGATCAGTCTATAAAGTATGGGGTAAAACGCTATAATGGCTAGACACTCACTCCAATCTGTCTAGCTGTCTGTGTTTATAGACTCTGCAGCCCCCGAGGAAACGTCCTACGGTCATAAGTTACGCAACTTTTGTAATACGATTCGGTAAATTCCCAAATAGGAAATTGCCCATAGTGCTTCTGTTACGCAAGGGCAATAAAAAGTAGTAATATCTCAGATTTTTTTCGATCAACACCATATCCATTTCGTTCTCAATTTTCGGCACAATACATAATGTAACATTATTTCGTGCTCCACTCCTCCGCCTCCAAATCTCAAACTTATAAGACGCGTTAATCTGGCGGATTGGGATACAAGACGGAATGCTTAACGATCCCTGTCTCTATCCGAGACGATTCTTTAATATTCTGTTTTTCTTATTTATTTCTCAAAAAAAAAAAAAGATTCTAAGCTTTTAAATTATATACGCAGCCATTAGTAACGGTTACGCTTTCTTAAATATGCCATTATATCTATTACTTTATACGAGGAGAAATCAAGGAGCGCTATTATGATTGGCACCGTTATCGATGGGTCAATTAACCTTTAACGCCACGGCGACTGTGAAAGCTTTTAGCCATAATCGATTTATAAAATTAATTTGGGGCAAACCTTTTGCAGAAGACCCGCGCCAAAAAAGGCCTCTCTCGTTTGAGCACCCTCTGAAAAAATCGATCGCGGTGTGTTTCGATGCGAACCAAATCTCGCACGTGATAATTCACGCCGGGGGGTGTCAAAATTTCCCACAAGGCCCACAAGGCTCTGAAGAGTCGAGGTGTCAAAAAAGCTTCACTTTCATTGACAGTGCGATCGTAAAAGTTTATGCAGACAGTAAACTTCTCAAACGATCAAAAAACTTCAACACGATTCCACGAAATGCCCGGTTTTTTTATACCGACACGCAATAAACATGCGTAAGTCTATGCCGCAAATAAAACAATGGATCGACGCATTTCATTATGTTCATCAAAATACTGATCGAATGTTCAGCGAATGAATGGTTGATATGAGCGACGGCAGATATTAAAGACCGCATCCTTTCCCTATATAACAATCTTTGTATAGGAAGCGGACTGCATTAACACTTTCGTGGTCGGTGATACATATGTTGGATCATCGCAGGTTTGACCATTGACGTCCGCATGATGCCACATCCATTTAAAATAATACATTCAATGGTCTGATATTTTGATGCGGCCACGATAGTGTTAACACTATAATGGGTGATGTCACAGCGTGTGTGCCATATGGCGCATTTTCGTCAATTCGCGATCATGTGGCCTGTATTATATTAAAATTATATTTTTATGAAGGCATTTTTCAGAGGTTGATCTCCTTAAACAAATTGGTTGCAAGATTATTTTAGCGGACATTGAATGCTGGATGCAAACTGTTCAAGGGCAGGGCTACCAATTACGCTCGGTCATTTCAACAAATGCGGATCAATTATATTTTTATGGCATTTATGTTACATTTATTTTATCCCAAACTTTGCTTAAATGATACGGTCAATACTTAGAGCTCTTGAGTAGAGAGCTAATTTTAAATCATCATAAATTTAGATGCTATATTTGCATGTCCGTCACTTATCATCCGTACAAATCCACTTATCTGTCAGAACCGTCGCAGCGTGTATGAAGCTTGTACTTAAATAAATAAACACTGTCGATAGCACACAATATTCGGTAATTTATTTATGTAAACATATATTATACAATACACTTTGAATCGATTCATTATATCATTCATATATCCAGAGCCGTAACGAGGATATGAAGCGCCCGTAGCAACTATTTAACTTGCACCCCCCTACCCCAATATTAAAAAAATAGCTTCTGAGGGAGCTTCCGTGATCGTACAGATCATAGAAAATGTCGTAAAAAGTCCTAAAAGAGGACGGAGTGGCCAGAAAGTTTACGTGTCTAACCGGTCCATTTTTCGGACTGCTGACATGACGAATGAGCGCCATAAAAAACAGTTAGTGATGCGTTTTTGATCTTAGTGCATGCGCAACAATGGACGTGTCGCATATTTAAAGGATGTGTTCGGGATGGGTTCAATTTATCTTCATAATTGATGATTGAATGGATATGGATATTCGCTTTATCAATGAAACTTCAAGGCACGAGGGTGAGATCGTAATTAATTGAGTTTTGGCTGTAAATGAAGACGTGTTTACAAGCATCAAGACAAATTAGGATAGTCCAGTGGAGGACAGCCCGAGCGGAGACACGGAGGCTCTCGAGCCCCCAGTTTAAATGGAAAGCCAATGTGTAGGTAGAGGAAACAGCGTAGCCGGGTTGCCGGGTGTTGGGTGGGTGGAATGCGTCACGCTAGACAGGGCGGACCTCTGTTAGCGTCCTGACCCAGATTCCTCGGCCGCCGCTCCTAGACCTCAACCGGCCTTACGTCATCGGTCTAGACTAGATTACGGCCATAAAACTAGATAATATCTGACATTTTTTGTTCTTCTTTGTACACACACTACCGAAAATTGGCGGCCTTGATCGTCGCGGAACGCAAATTGGAGTCATTACGAGAGCATTTTCTTTGACAGGAAATGCGGGAACGGAGGCAAGTCCTGGCGCTCGAATGTCAAGGCCTCGCAAACCTCAATTAACTGCATCGCCTATCGAGACTAACTGTACTCCTACAGATGCTAATTTCAAACGCAAGCGATTGATGGTTAAATCCTATTCTTATATTTGAGAGATTCAAACGATTCAATTTTAGATGAGAGTTGAAAGACAACGCGGAGAGATCCATCGTCTGAAAACATCCTCCTAAAAGCTACGGATGTTACAATCGCACATCCAAAGGTTGTAATAACGCACACGCAGAGTGGATGGGAGATAAGAGGCAGGGTTCAAGAACATGTTTGCTGAAAAAGCGACGATGAAAAATCAAATTTCGAATTTATATCCAACAACCGACAATATCACCTCTTATCGAACGCAGCTCAAAATATACGTCCTCGGATAATATAATCCTTATATAAATTTACTCTTGTATCTCCATTGAGTTCGTGATTTTAAAAAGGTCCTTCGCATAATGCAATATCGGGTTGTGAGGCGGCTTAATGTTTTTGCCAAATTGCGGACGCATAAAGAGGAGATTGAAGGATTTAAGCAGGGTATTAATATAGGGATTAAACTCAAATCGACATCCAAATAAATATTAACGTGAAATTATGCTTTGGCGTTGTTAACATGGACCGAGTGTGGATTTACTGGATCTGATAAAGTAAAAACCGAGGCGATTAATATAGTCGTATATCTTCTATTTGAGCAATTCATATTGAAAGTATCTCGAGTCTTTTAATTTCTTATAATCGATGCCCTGATGATATACGAGTCGTTTATTTAACTCTTTGCCGTCTTATGGCTTACATGCTGAGATATCGATTCTATGCCTAAAAAGATCTATAGCTCTTTGTTTCCAGGCACGCTGAAATAAGCACGAATATCTAAGTTATTTTATGCATTTGGAAAAATTAAAATCCAAGTGTGAATAATTCTTAACTTAAGGGCATAGGAAATATATTTTTGCATTATTAAAAAAATGCGCGATATATTTCTGGTCAATACTGCTGCAAAAGTGCATTAATTGTAATCTTTAACACTATCGTGGCCGCATCAAAATATTAGACCATTGAACGTATTATTTCAAATAGATGTAGTATTAGCAGTTGCAGTTACAAATATTGATTAAACATATTCATTGATTACTAATGTATATGGACGCTCGATGCGAACATGTTTCATATGTGGTATGGCCACAAAAGTGTTAACTACTTATAAATCTATTCCCATCAACAAAAAATCCAATCCAATCAGACGTAAACGATTGAAAAATACTTTCCCTTCAAAATACTATTGTGGAGATCGCCTAGATCCGATAACAGATATGTCACCTTAACTAGATGAATTAGCGGTTGTGGGTCTAGTAAAGTTGATTATGTTTGGGCTGGATACAAAATTGATATCTACCCTTGAAATATTATCGCCAGAGAAGCAATTCAGTCCCAGGTCGACGGTGTTCGTGGGATCTTAAATGTGATAGTAGGCCAATATATTTTAATCGCAACCGCGAAGCTCTTCCGAATATCATCTCCGGCAAGATTTATCCCACGGTCGGTCGCTTAGATAACAAGTTCCGAAATCGATATGATAATGTTAATTTATATACGCACGACTATGCACAGCTGTGCTGTGGAGGACCAGTCGGGGGATGGGAGCGTGGAGACGGTTCCGAAAACCGTGAATAATATAAGGGCGGGAAGATGTAGGGCACGCTGGGAGACGTGACGTCATCGCCTCCCCCTGGGGAGTCTTCCCAGAAACCCCCGATGTGCTCTTCCCACCCTCTATGCCCCTCTGTCGAGGGAAGTGCGACCTTATCCTCGCTTAATTAACTCCGCGTCTCATTACTGCTTTTCGACATCGATACCGTCGTTTTGCATTCTTCAGACGGAGGGACTTCGCCCCACCCCGCTTTGGGGGTATTTTTTTGTCTCGAGAGCGCAACGTGCGTTTCGCGGTCTCGTTTCGTGCTCGTCTTGTAAGTGTGGGCAAAACGGCAAGCGCCGCGACCCAGACAGACCTTGACACAGAAAAATATAATCAAGTGGGTAAACTTCGACATAACGGCTTCAAAGGTTAACACAAAGAGCGCCCCTGGCTACTCAGATAGGGATAATCAAGCGGCACTAATATTTTATAAGGGATAAAACCATAAAAAGGCACGAGTCTTTAAGCGTTGCCCACGGCTACGTCGATTATGGCAGACTCCGCGCGCAAAAAATATTCCCTCCGAAACACCACAAGAAACGCTTTGCTCTTCGCGTGGCGCGGACTTTCCGAGAACTTTCGCGTATCAATCACACATAGGTATTTTTCTTCGACGGAGTACTTTCTTCGGTTCGTGAATAAATGAATAAATTAGAAAAAATACGGAGAACTTTTCAGCGACAGTCTAAAACTCGATGGCGGATCGTGCGATCGTTTTGCCCGAAGAATGTATTTATTAATAAATCACGCTCAAGACATATTAACAATCTCTTCTTTTCGCGGTGAATGAATGATTTTTGAAGTGAAGCTTGTATGTGAAGATGTCACGAAAAGTGAAACTTCAAGCGGCAGTCTTCTACTTTCAGTTGTTCAACTATTTTTGCCTATTTGTGTAGCCAAAATAAAAAGACACGGTTATCGTGCAAGCCTGCTAGTTTACTTCTGAAGGAGTAGATTTTGCAAAGGAGCAGTGATACACGGCTAATGACGCCACTCCAGAACAGTCAAGCGGGAATAAATAAAATGTTTAACAAAAAGAATAATGCGAGTATCTTAATTATCAAAACAAACGTCTGCTCTCAAGACAACACGAACGAAAGTCGTCTTATCTTTGTAAAATTAAAAATACATTGAGATTATTTAGACGCGTAGGGGTTATAGACCGATCGATGCACGCAAAATACCCGTCTCTGTCTCGCGATTTTCGGTCCGATAGGGTTAAGTGATGAATACCCAAATACAAAACGAGCTTCAACAACAACAGAGAGATAAAGCGGCACCTCAGATACATCCGATGAAACTTTTGCAAAAATAAATCCATCAAGCATATTAAAAAGTACGTCCAATATTTGAACGCAGCGGGTCGAAAACACCCCACTCTATCCGCCGAGCGTGAGTGAATTTAAAATAAAAAAATGCTGAAGGATGACTTAACCGATTTTAAACTACAGCACACAAGGCGATATATCATATTTTTTTAAACAATAATAAAATGTAAGCCGAGAAAATATTTTTTTTTTTCAGCGCGGGACGATTTCGCAAAAATGAAATATTTCAGCAGCAAAAAATACCATTTGCGTGGAACAACGAATATTTCAGTATACGGATTAGGGCGATGAAAAATGTGTATTGCACGGATCGATGTCGATTATAAGCCGCGCCAAAAAAGTGTACACACGAAGCGCGAAACGTCCGTCTGTGCTTCCGTAGGCAACGGCGAAGAAACGATAATAACGTTAGATCGCTCTGCATGTATTGATGCCATAATAAATTGACATGACATCCACGTATTAGTCCCTGCGCTATATACATGTCGTACTGGAGTTACGGTCATAAAATTTAGTATCACTCCAAACAAATAGTATTACTCAATCGGGATTACGATCGCTAATAACTGTCGCGCAGACGAAGTTATTGGCGATCGTAATTACACCACAGTATTTCGTAATGTCGAGGGTCATTAAGTTGGCGGTTTTTTTTTTCTCCTCCTTAATTAAGACGACGAGACGTGATAGAAGACGTCTGGCCATTTCCAAATATATATATTTATAAAAAACAAAGGATCTGAAGTAGGGGCGTAAAATGTCGATGATGAAATCGAGCCGGCGGTTCTTCCAGCGCCATTGTTCCCAGACAAAGGGCGTTTTAAAATTTCGGGAAGAAAAAAGACGATATTGGATACGCATAGTTTGGAGCGAGCTTCGAAAGTGCGTAGTAAACATTTTATACGAGCCATTTTATCCGGGGAATTGGCGCCTTTGGAGCTTTCACGGATTTCTGCACTGACACAATAGAAAATAATAAAAACCAAACGACGGCAGACGAAGCGTGTGATATCCGGGAATTTGAAGGAGCGCGATGTCGACTATGAAAAGTGGATGTATCGAGTGATGGATACGTCCTGGACCGCTTACGAGGCTCACGTTTTATCTCCTTCTGCCGCGTTCGACGACGGGACATTCTTCGGGATATTGCCGCGAAAAAAAATTGCTCTGCCTCCGGGAAATATGCCACAAAACCGCAAATAGCACGTGCGATATGATTTCGGTTTCGTATGCGAATTGACTTGGAGCGTTAGCGGCATATGTATGAGACCACCAAATTTAGCAGATGATATTGATATTCACACGAAGAGCGTCAATAACCAGGATTATGACTCAATTATAATGGGTTTAAGGCGTCCTGGATATTATCTTTGTTTGTTCGTATGCAATGCGCTGCCATAGCGTTCATTCAATTGCGATAAAACTTCGCCAACTTATTGTTTGCACTCTCTCAAATAATATAGGTACAGTATAATTAGCTAACAGTAGATCTTATATATAAATATCAATGTTTGTATGTTTGTTCATATTTATAATAAAACATCATTTATTCATCCATGTACAAGCTTTATACACGATGCGACGGTCCTGATAGATAAGTGGATTTGTACGGATGATACATACAAATATAGCATCTAAGTTTATGATACTCAAAAGGTTAACAGATTTATATTTTCAGAGCGTTCCCACGGAATGATAAACGACAAGACATGCATAAAATATAGAATCTATATAAGAAGATGCTAAATTAAAATATTTAATTTTTGACAATTCTGCATGATAATCTTGGCATGTCAAAAGCGAGCGTAAGATGCCAAGAATATTTATGGCATATGAAGTTCCACATCGACATATTTTATAAGCATCGAATGATCGGATTCTAAGAGTCGTGAAGATTGAATATGGATCACGATTGGGATGAAATAACATCCATAGGAGGCGTTAAAATGCGTCCTTCGGGCCGCAGAATGCAATTGAGAATTCAATGTGTTGGCTGGCGGTCCTACTACGACGAAGAATCCGATGCACTCTGCCATTCTGTGAATGGAGAACGGCATTTTGGGAAGACTCCATAAATTTCGTCGTCTCGTTTGGACTACAAACGGAGTACGTCGGCTCGCACCGCCGAAACAATTACGCGGGCCAACACAACGGCAATAGCCGGGTCAGATGGATCAAGCCGACGGTTCATCCATTGCCGATAATAGTTTTGGGTGGAATTAGTGGTAAGAAAAATATAATTAAAGAATAATTTGATTTGTATATTTTTAACCGCGTGGAGCGGGGCACGCTGCCAAGCTTTTGATAGTTTGCTGTTCACCAACAAATTGACGACTGACTCACTTTTTCAGTCATCACTTTAAAAAGATAAACGGTCTTTTAAAACCTCGCACAACAAAAGAGCCACCGCCAACGTCCTCGTAACGGCGAACTTCGTCGGAGCAACCGCCTCGCAGACACATCGACGGGCTTCATTGCAGCGGTGGATGAGTTCGAGGTCGGCGAAGAGTCGAGACACTCTTCCCATTGAGATGTTTCAGGGTCAGCGCGGCTTTCAGCTGATCGTCGTCCCAGATTCCCAAAACGAAAAAAATATGCTCCATTGTCTCAATAACTGTCTGATGAATAGCTTCCTAAATCGTTTTCCGGTATTGTAGACAGGCCTTAATTCGCTCAAACATTTTTAATGTACCACACGTTGTCGATGCAAATTACCTATTGTTTAATTTAGATTTGATTTTTAATCGTTTAAACAAAAGCTGAAATAATATGCATCTTAAAAGCGATAAAATTTATGACCCGACGCAATATTTATCCACTCGCTGATTCAAACCTATATTTTTCATACGTTTGAGATTTTCATTCAATCAATTATCCATCAGTCATGTGCTTAGTTATTATTGCTGCAATTTGGCAAATTGGAGATGATAAGAAATCATTAATGACCCTTTTCAACTTCCATGCCCATTTACATGCCAATGGGTCTTAAAGCGCTGATCGATGTAAGCAATTGAGGAGCGATCCTTGCAAGGAAATTGTACGATCGATCCAATGGGAGCATCTGGAGCAGATGGACGCCGTCAAGAACAATACTCTGCGGTGGGCATTGTTGTTGCAATAATAATTATCGACGAAACAAATTATTACGGCGTCATGACGCAATGGCTAGACGACGATATCGCTCCGCACTCGAGGCCGTTATCGCCATAATATAGGTCAGTACGCAATTTAATTCGTCTGGAAGTTTGGGAGTGGAGATAAATTACGCGGTGTTCGGTCACTATGACAGCGTAGCGTTTTGATGAAATTTCCCGTAATGCGAATCCAGGTTTTTTGCGCGTCCCGTTATTTATGTGTCCCGCGCTGATCCCGCCTTCACAATAATAGTCCCGAGCGCGCCGCTATTAGAACGCGCGACTGACCAGGACGGACCAGGACGGGACAGGACAGATGAATGGTCCAGCGGAAGGTCAAGGACCCGTCAACTGCCACGATCAGGTTTTTTGAGACGCAGCATCCGACCGAACTGGGCTGCTGCGGGGTGCAGCTTTTAGTCTAAATCCCATCAACCATTGCAAGACTAGAATCTTACTTCTGGCCGAACGTTTACCATTTGCACATGCAAGGTCAATTAATACCACCATTGGGTCCACTAATGCAGACGCGGATATGACCCATAGTTGCCCGGCAATCTTCTTTGCGGTTTTCATCCATCTCACCGAATAAATTTAAAACACAAAAGAAAGACTAAACAGAAGCAATATTGCATCATAAGATAAACGCGATACATCTCGGCGTTTTCGCACGGATTTGATGACAAAATGTGTAGTTTCGTAATCAAGCGCCTAATCGCGATCGTTTTTGAAACAAATCAAGCTGCGAACAAATTTAGATTTACGTTCCCACGGATGCACAAAAACGACGATTGGGTTTTGCTGCCAAATCGACAGTATTGTTGCAGGCTAGCCTTAACTCTTTTAGTGCCGAACGATCAAATGTACCTAAGCGAAGAATCCGCTCGTCTGTATCATGCATTCACCTCCCGAAGGTAGGTGAACCTCCGAGTTCCATTTAGAACGCTCATCCAGCATGTCATCTGGATGAAAGTATCGAAGGGCGCTTTCGCGAGCGTCTCCATATGAATATGTTCGGGCATGGCGTCCGATCGCAAGGCTTTGATGCGTCAGTGGTCTGAAAATCGGACCGGTTGGACACGAAAACCTTGTAGCCACCCGCTCTAATTTTAGGACATTTGTAAAAGTTTTGGAGAAAGATGCATCCCCAGGGCTTTCTATGGTATCCCCCGAGTCGTAGAGGCCTTTCCTAGTGGTCAATAACAATAAGTGGACTCGCACCTGAGACTCAAAACTCTTCCCAATCATATACAAAATATATATTTATATTGTATTTATCTATATATTAAAGAGCGGAGAAGGAGCGTGTCCTTGCGGATAAATTCATAGTTTTGCACCATGCTGTGCACTTTGCGAACGGGTTGAAATGGTCCTGAATAGCGTGATCTACACACAGCTCAAGTCAGAGGAGAGCCCCCATGTTGTTATTACCGGTGATGTATTCCGTACAATTACAACTACAGCCAATAAAAACAATCGTGGTGTACCAAATACATATCATCGGTGAGCGCGGGTATTTTTAGCACAGAAAGGATTGTTGATCGCATACACAACGATATATCGTCGTCGATGCTTTGTGCAAGTGTTGCCAACGACGATATATCGCTGTGCGGCAGTAAAAAGGTTGAAACGCATCGATCGCGTTCAAATTCCGTTTTGCCCGTAATATATTCAGAGCAGCGGCTAATGAAAATTCATGACCCATCAGGCGTATTCGCGTTTTGTTTCGGCGGTGTAATGATGCTCCCGAAACCCACTCGAGTTGGTGTATTTTCTTCGCTGCGATTCGACGAGTCTCAATGGAGTCGTAGGGGGTCGTATGGGAGCCCTTCAAAAAACACTCACGTATACGAGCGTTTAATCGAAAGCGTCTGTCTGAGAAGTTTCGGATTTTATAGACGCCACCTCCGAGGTCCGGTGTGATTAAGGTCAAGAGAATGTGATCGTCGAAACGGGGCGACGCCGGCGAAGAATCTCACATGATTCTTCGAGAAAATAAGAATCGCATGCGAAAAATTGCGCGTTGCATTCCGAGAAAGTCAATCGAGGAGACAATAAAACGCTCGATTGCTTCTCGGAAAGATGCGCGATGCTGATTGCGTTTATGGCTTTTGACAATTTTCTGGAATATGATTAGCCTGGACGGCCGGATACTTGAATTGCATTGATATTGTTGTCTGGATCTCTTCGCTCGGGGCGTTTGACACATGTCAAAATCGTGACGGTGTTTATTTCAGGTTCATTTGCATAGTCGAGTCGTAAAGTGGTGTTCGGAGATGTTCTCCGCGGTCAATCCAGACGTTATGGTCTATGTATAGACAAAATTGACATTGTGCATGTAGAATGCGGTTCAAATGATTCGAGCATGATTTGATTGACATATTTTCGCATGTGAGAAAACATCCGCGGACAGAAATACTATTTCAGGCTGCCCGCGAACTGTGGCAAACAACGCCAACAGACAGTGAAAATATCCATCAAAAATTTGAAATGCATCAGCCTGAAAAAAGGAGCCCACGCATCACGCACCAATAAATAAACGCGTGTTTTACGGGCTAAATGAGATATTTATACGGGGTTTCCAAGTCAATTAATATTAAAGTTCCGACTTGAATGACACGTGTTACTCTGCGTCAACGGGACACGCGAAGACCGCACGAAAATAGCTCTTAAATTAATATTAACACACATACCGCGGTTTAATTTTACGATTCTTCTATCGTCAAATTATTTCAGCCATTGACAGCTCGGTGAGGAATGTCCCTCCAAAATAATCCGACGCCGGGAATTAATGAGCGTCGATGCTGTTAATTGACGCGCTGACACCCCAACTGTCCGGGCGGATCTCCAGCGGAGCCCCCGGCGACTCCGATGCAGCAAAATTTAAGCCAGCAAAAGGGATTGCAATTATTGCACGCCTTTATAGCCAGTCAATGAGCGTGCAAAACGCAGCGAATTCCACGCGAAGAAAGTCATAATAAATTCGAGATAGAATTAGAGATGAATCATCCAAAGAGTCCGCATCGAATGCCTGTGTGATCGATAGAATCGAGAAAGGAATGCTCACGATGTAGGAAGAAGAAGTAAAAAACGAAGACAAACACTAGCAAATATCGCTCCGAGACGATCTTCGAGCAAAATATTTGGATGCGAAGAAAAAAATATGGTTTCATCGCCGGCGAAAAACCCTATTGTGAAATAGAGTAGGGCCGACGACGTTTTCCGACGAAATTTCTAGACCTAGACACATTTAAATTAAGGTTGCCAAGCACGTGATTCACGTCTATAAAGAGTGTACCGGCTTGGAGTGATCGCAAGATCGGCAGACGAGGAGTGTCCACTTTCCGCGAATCGGACTTGAAATAAAACAATAAGAACCGAAACCTGGTGTTAATTAATCTGCGCTAAAAACATTTGCGGGAATCAACCAAACAACTTTCATCAATCGAGTCAGCGAGTCAATTCACCAATTCTTGCATTGATTGATGAACAAGCACAAGGTTGGCGGTCATCTTCTTGCAAGCATCTTTGAATATGAATCATTAAACAGGAGATTTTAAAGCTTGATCGCTTTCGAAACTTTATAATAAGAGTCCAGGATCCGACCCGATTCTAGCCGATTCACAGAAGACAACTTTAAGAAGCAATCCATTAATAATGTTAAGCACTGAATGGCCATGATCATATTGCAAATATCAATGCACACCAGGATACAAACCACTGGGGGTGCATTTAGCATATTCATTCAACAAGGCTTTGTGTCAAACAAATCCTGCAATATCGGCGTTAAAATATGCGCTCAGACGCAATCAAAGCAAAATCCCAATGCAGCAGAAATTCAGGATAAATATATTTTTTGGTAAATATATAATTTTCACCCGCCTCTCCCGAAACAAACGAGCCGAAATTACCCCTGCTCCCGTATGATAGAAGATTTGCGACATGAAGCATCCGAAATGATAATTGGCGGGTCTAGTGGCGAGGGTGTATGGGGTATAATGTACGAAATTGACACTGAATAAAGATGAATGGACGTAAATTGGGAAGGTCGTCGTTCAGCAATGGACCTCATCGGTGCTATAAAGATGACGATCAATTATGCGGCACGCATGAATACGCTTATTGAAAACGCCATTTCCAGGATATTCCAAGAAAAGCTAGCCAGTCTTCCCAATTACATGAATTTTCTATCCAAATCGATACAATCTGATGGATGGTCCACTGGATGAGCGTTCACAATTTTGAACTCATGTGGAAGCAAATGTATGATATTTTTCTTCTAATACGATAATAGAAGATCTATGATAACTTGGGAGGTTTTAGATCTAATCCACTGTACTAGTTTCTATGAGAAGGCAAAAAAAAACATGCAGGTAAAGTGGGAGTTATTTGTAATCATCATCATCATAGTGCAGTCACAAACAGTCCACTGCAGAACTATGGGCCTCTTCAATATCCATTCACAGGAAGGGGTTAAATCCATCTCATCTGTATCATAAATTCACATTACCACCGAGTTTCATTTCGAACGCTCACCCAGCGGGTATCCTGAATGAACTTATTGACGAACGCTTTCGCGACCGTCTCGATAGAGAATGTGGGAGGTTTATAAAGACTGAGTAGTTTTCTTCGGGAGACAGTGGAAAGCTACTCTAGATGACTTTTTTAACTCTACTGGAAAGGGATTTCTGGAGTGCAAAGAGTCCAATCTCTCATTTCCTCGCTAGGGCGTTACCGAGTGCTTTCTTATTTCAGGTCGACCTTCTCAGTTCGCCAATTTCAAAACAATATTTATTGGAACCCTTGTTCTAAAGATTATTGGCTCCGAACCGATAAGGTTCTTCATGCTCCATATTGTTAGGATAAACTGAGTATCAGCTTGCTGTTAAAGGAGTATTTAAATATTTAATCTGACATAAGTAATATATTGTATGTCCGCCGCTTATCATCCGTACAAATCTACTTTTCTATCAGGACCGTCGCAGCGTGTATGAAGCGTGTACATAAATAAATAAACACTGTCGATACCACACAATATTCGGTAATTTCTTCAAGTAAACATATATGGGACTCTAATGATTCATTATATCATTCACATATCATTATTAGTCGATAAATTTGGGTTAACGATCTGTACAATCGTAGGATGTACACAAAATACCATCTACGTCTCTATTTCTCTCCAAACTCAACGGGTAAGAATGCTCTTTCTGCATCACTGTAATTTGGACACAATACTGTGTCTTACCTCTTTAAGGGGTTAAAATAGAGCATTGCTGATTATAGATCCCAATTATAGATAGGTGTCGGATTCACATTGCATTAGTCTTCAACACTTCAACATTTGATGCGTCGATCGATATTGAAGAGGTCTTCTTCGTGCACCATGATGATGTCAATGGCAGACGTGAGGTAATAAAAGCTCCCGCGTGAAAAAAATGAGTCCGCTGCCAATTAAAAGATGGCGTTTGACCGCCGGCGGTCATTATTTTTCAGCACTAAATAAAAAAAAAATTCGTCCGCGACATCCTGAACGCTAGATTAAATGGGATGATTGTCGACATGTTCCGCACAACGATTTGATTGAATAATTAGCGACAGAGTCGATTTGCGGAAACGGCGCGATGCGGCCCGTCAGGCGTCAAGAATTCAATACCCCTGGGAGCGTCTACAGCCAAAACAAGTCTGGCTGCTTAAAAATGAAGCTGCATAAATTAGCGTGTCGTGGCGATACGACTATTACGTAAACACTTCATGTGATCACAACTCCACAAGTCGAGTGGTGGAAGCACGCATACTGTCCCGCACTCGGGGATTCTGGATACTCTGGGAATCACATTTCCATCTCACAGCACACCGTCATCGATAAATAGAACCAAGCCTTTAAATCCATCATTAGCGATCTTACGGCAATATTTCCTTACCAGCAAGATTAACAGGATGTTACGCGAAACCCATTAAAGACAGGAAAATCATCAGATGATGCATAACAGGAAAAGCATAGTTATGAGAAACATAACGTGCCGTGCATGAGGATGTTGGCTCTTACAAAAAGAAGCGTCCTTCTGATAACCACTCCGCAAAGTGGCGGACAAATCCAATATCAGAATTTCGACGGCAGATTTGTTTTCAGAAAAATACACAAAATATCATCCATTTTTTTTCTATTTCACTATTCATCCTATATAAACCATTAACTAAAAGATTGAACTGAGCGTTTGTATAATTCTAATATATAAAAATCGATGTTTGTTTGTTCGTATTTAATGCGCTTCCATACCGTTCATCCGATTGCACCATGCACCATGTTGGCGCATATTGGTCTGATGAAATGAAGTTTGAGCTGCGGGGACGGAGAGAAAAAAGGATGCGCGCGCAATAAGTTATTTTCAAATTAAGCGCTTATGGCATTGCAACGCATTCCGGGTATTCGTTGGTATAAAATAAAATAGGCAGTGCACATGTGATGGACATGGACACATTACAATCGATCTCTTTTTCCGACCAACTGCCATTTGGGGTTTCACTTTTCGTGACATTCAGACGAATTTCCCTTACCGCTTAAGTTTTTTCATTCCGCGAAGAATTTTCCGCCAGAGCAAACAATCTGGTGTACTCCTCGATTTTTTCCCCCCGCCCCAGTACAGATACAATTTAAAGTTTAAGTACACCGAGTCTTTATTGCTCTCACTTATTTTTATGCTTTCCTCCATCAAGTCTACAAAGAGGATTCACGATACTGATATTGCTCGGCAAAGCGACAGACTCATCGGTCGACAACCTTCGGCACCCCGTCGCATTTTGTGCGAATTTATGGCCGCAAT
The DNA here is from genome assembly GCA_008973525.1 of Stenopsyche tienmushanensis. NCBI lineage: Eukaryota > Metazoa > Arthropoda > Insecta > Trichoptera > Stenopsychidae > Stenopsyche > Stenopsyche tienmushanensis. Next base: position 913,207 of record WACJ01000018.1, on the reverse strand, counting down.
CCTCCGAGAGGTTCAATGTCACGACATAAAAAATATTTTCGTGGACTCCCCTCCTGCCGGCGACTATAAATTGGCGATATGTCCTTATCGGTGCACTCTGCAGCATAGCATGGACATACATTTGATTGCACGGAGAAGGATCAATATTCTTATTCGCGCATATATGCGCCAACATGGTGTATCCATACAATATTTTTACTATGCCTACGCTATTCCCGCAAGTGTAAACAGTAAGTTGACAGAAGTTTTATCGCAATCGGATGAACGGTGTGGAAGCGCATTAAATACGGACAAACAAACATTGCTTTTTATATATAAGACTATGCCTATGTTACTCGCGCAAACTTTAAGAATAAGTGGACGAAGTTTTATCGCAATCTGATGAACGGTATGGCAGCGCATTACATACGAACAAACAGAGATTACATTTTATACATTAGATATATTTGTCGCTTATATCATAAATCTAAAATTCTAAACATTTTCTAAAAAGGGATTTCTATAAATATAAGAGCGAAAAACCCTTTTTGTATATGCAACGATAGCATACGCCATGACGAATGTACACAGTGATTTGTCAACAAATGCTTTTCTCAGCCATCGGAATATCGAAAGTAGCACAACTACACTATTGCACTTGTAATTAGTGGAGAGAAGCAATAAGATGACGGAATAATATTAAGACATCCAATCTGATTAAAAATCCGAGATAAGACTATAATATAATAACATTATAAGTGATAATATCAGACCGCCAATAGTTATCTGATGAAGTGGAAAAAAGTTGTATATTGTCACAAAGATAAATACTAATGACAAAAATAAAATTTAATATACACATATGTATTCGAATTTAATTGATGTTTTTCATTGTAAATATAAAATATTTAATGATAAATATTGCGGGCGCGGGTTGGCGATGTCTGGCTGTCGGGTCAGGTTTGTTTTTGTTATAAAAAGGTGAGTGGTGGGGGTCGGCAGACGCGCGTCAGACGGGCGCGGGGCGGCGGGACGAGGGGGCCGGCCCGAGCAGCAGGAAGCGGTCGCTGCCGTTATGCGGCCGCAGACGGGCCGCCAGGACTTCTCAACGCCAGGACGCTCTCTCTCATCATCTCATCCAATTACCTGCTAAATCCACTAAATCCACAAACGCACTAAATCACCACCCATTAATACCAATAAGCTTTAATAAAAAAAAAACGTTAAATGAGGTCATCTTAACACGTAAATAATGTGGATATTGTCTTTGATCTTCTATCAAAATTTAAATAATTTTTGTATAAATTTGTATATAATTTCCGTTTTTAGTGGCTAAACTTTTTTTTGTTAAAGTTTCTTTTGCTCCTCATCTATAGAAATGCTAATTTCATCATCTTATTGCACTTGTCATTCTATCAACTCTTTAAAATCGTCATTAGAAAGACTTTCACCAGTTGCAACTTGCAATAAATCTTCAATATTTTGCGCATTATCCAAGCCTGATTCATCAACAATGGATTTTCTTGTGTCGATATTCTTGCTTAGCTCCAATCATACATTCTTCCACACTCCTTACAAACAATTCTCGGTTACCTCTTGAAAGATTGATTTTGTCTACGTCTATATTGTAGGTTTTTTAGTATATCTAATGGATTGTTTTTCTTTTTCATCCAAAATCCCAACACTATCGCGTAATACTGAAATATTTCGTTAAGCGAATATTGTAATATTCAGCATCCTATGCAACAAGTGAAGGAAGAAAATCGAGCCAAATGGACTAACTCATATATCATTTTTATTATACTATCGATTTGTATTTGGGAATACGCGCACAGCTATAAATTTTTGACAAATTATGGTAAACAACACCCTGCTAAATGAGACCTAATAGAACTCGATACAAACAAAATATAGATAGAACAAAACGAGAGCATTAAAAGCAACACATGAAAAAGACGTTGAAAGGAGGAAAACAACGATATCAACACTGTCTTCTATTGACCTCATATTTTGCTGCCAAATGTCTTCATCTTCTCCAGCTATTGCTAGGAAAAAATGGACTTGATTTCGTGTACTTCATAAAATAGCAATTGTAAGCGGCTTAATTGCCTAACATTCCCGCGGACAATAAGAGCGATACTAAAACAAATGCCGGGTTCTTATAATAAATTGGGATTGAGATGTCAAAATATGAATCCGGGTATAAAAGAACTGTCTTTGAGTTGAGTTCTTGGGGTTGATTGGTAGTCTTGGCCGCGGGAAGACTGCTTCTTCCACAATCTGAGAGTGAAATAAATAACATTTTATGCAAAAATTGTGCAAGTGTGATAAATGATCGATAAAGATAAGAATTCAAAGTAGGTCCTTCTTTTCAGTTGCGATAAGCAGCTGTTGATAGTATGTTATTTAGCTGATATTTTCGAAAAAGTAAATATGCTCAAATTTATTTTTTCGAGGAAAAGGTGATATTTTAACAACGACTGTGAAAATAACTGCATTTCGAAAGTAAAACGTGATATGGATGAAGATATTGAAAAAGTTATATCTTTTGCACAGCAATCCAAAATGTATGTTTGTAATTTGATTTAAATGTGTGTAAAATTATCTATCTTTTTCTGATATATAAAAATGATTTCTCATTTTTCGTATGTGATGCGCTATCATTCCGTCCATCAGATTGGGATAAAACATCGTCCAATGATTGCTAAGGATTGCGCAAGTAACATAGGCATAGTCTGATACATAAAAATCGATGTTTGTTTGTCTGTATTTAATGCTCTTCCATACCGTTCATCCGAATGCCATAAAACTTTGCCAACTTATTGTTTATACTTGTGGGAATAACATCGAAGAGAGCGCTCATTCAGAGATCTTATAAATGTGGGGGATGATTCAGAATGTTCTTTAATCCATTCTATATGTTTTCGTGGATAAATTTAAATCTGCGAGCGCTTTTGCTCGATCGACCCAATTCAGCAACATTTAGTTGGAGCAAATACTCGATGAAACTTCGGCAAAGTATTCAAATAGGTCGAAGCAAGGTTGGATCCCACTGAATCCAGTCTCGTCTCGAGACCGTCGATGTTTACATTCGAGCTGTTCGTCTGCAATGTTAGCGATTTTCGCATCCAATATCGCAGAGCCCCGTCCCGTCTTTCGGTTTAATTAATCCGGCAGACGCCATTGCGCGTCACCGGTTCTCCTCGGGTTTCTCGATATTCGATACGATAAGGTCAACGGACGGTTACACATATTTCACAGAAATCCAACACGAGGCTGCTGTGACGTCACCTACGTCCACGCAAATTCGCAGAAGAGCATAGTGAAAAAATGGCACATCAGACAGACGTCTACGGTTGTAAATTATGCGGAATCTATTCGCGAATGCACTGGAGGATTTCTCGCAGAGAAAACGATGACCGCATTGAGAAATATGACTAAGTTGAGATATCGGCTTTCAGCAAAAAAATGCCACGATTGGAGACGTCGAAGTAACGCGATTAACCCTCGTGGTGTCAGATTCTGCAAGGTCGATTTCGCTGATAGTCTGACAATCGCGCAAGACTACTGCGTTCAGGTCGTTAACTCTGACGGCAATATGGGCCATCGAGTTCCATAGAAGATCCCAAAAAATTCGGGATTGAAATTTTTATCTGACCGAAATCGTACACCTCACCAGCACGATGAAGGCTACTAAATCGAGGCATTCCCGCCGAAATCTGGTTTAATTTATGTATACGTATATACAGTACATATATGTTATTCAAATTGTTATTTTAACCTTTCCCTACCGTGGATGTATTTACTACACATCGAGCTCTAATAATGGGAATATCGATATGAAATATAATAGCTACGGGGTTCAGATTTTTTTTATTCCTCCGTAATATAATTACAAATCACATCAAAGTATTATAGTATATAAGTATTCATCTGCAGCGACGGAAATAAATAATTTGTCGGGAAATCGGGAATTTTGCGATTTTTAGTCCGTGTCTCAGCAGAAAAGAATTTTATCAGTCACATTGATGGTATTATACGAAAATGAGGGCTCACGCGATCATCAACTCGAACTAACATTTAAATATCTGATGACGATATCTCCAACGAGTGTGGAGGCTGAGCGTGCATTTTCAGCAGCAAGTTGTCTGACTTCCAAAGTCAGATCCAGACTAAATGACGAAACAATAATGTTTAATGTTAATGTTACTTCGTGCATATTTTCAAAATAATATTTGAATTTTTTAGTGTTTTATTTATCTATTTTTGAATCGTATTTTTATCTTTTCTTAAATAAATAAAATTCTTTGGCCTTCAAGTGATTTTTTATATTGAACAAATGGACTGCATCGAGTTCCATAGAAGATCCCAAAATATTCGGGATTGAAATTTTTATCTGACAGAAATCGTACACCTCACCAGCACGATGAAGGCTACTAAATCGAGGCATTCCCGCCGAAATCTGGTTTAATTTATGTATACGTATATACAGTACATATATGTTATTCAAATTGTTATTTTAACCTTTCCCTACCGGTGATGTATTTACTACACATCGACTCTAATAATGGGAATATCGATATGAAATATAACAGATACGGGGTTCAGAATTTTTGCATTCCTCCGTAATATAATTACGAATCACATCAAGGTATTACAGTATATAAGTGTTCATCTGTAGCGACGGAAATAAATAATTTGTCGGGAAATCGGGAATTTCATGCGGTCATCAACTCGAACTAGCATTTAAATATCTGATGACGATACCTCCAACGAGTGTGGAGACTGAGCGTGCATTTTTCGGGATTAGATTCCCTAGTAATAATACTATAATCTTTACTCTTTAATTATTATGTTAAATAAATACTTCAGATAATATTGTTATCAACCCAGATTCCAGTTTGTAATCTTATATCGTTATTATGTATTTTGTTTAATTTATCTTGTCCTATATATTTGCTATGTGCCCAGAGTAACATTCACAGGTTTTCAGCCAATATTGGCGACTTAACATCATGTATTTCATTCCCCATACGTCTTAGAAGACATTTAAAAAAATGCTTGGGTCAATCCTGTGTTTGTGTAATATAAAATAAAATAGGCTTGTTACTGGTGTGGATAATTGCTTTATTCTATGTATACACACACACATAAACACAGTAAACGCGACGCGGCGCATGCGCATTACATGTCTATGATGTATGCGATGGTTACGAAGGCACTACAAATTATCGTCCTTTTTCAGACCAAATCCCGCTAGGAGTTTCATATTTCGTGACGTTCACGCCACTCGAAGATGAACCGATCGATGACTGATACCAAACCGATATATCTTTTGAAAACAGAAACGAAATGACAGTTCGAAGTCCTATATAAATGCGACAAAATATATGCACATCTCGACGAGAATTTGGGTAAATAATATAGATTGGGTACACACAGACAGACAGGACAGATTAAGGTCGTCTAAATGATAAAGAAAACTCAAATAAAAAAATATGATTACTCGGAACCAAATCGTCAGTCACAATAAAAATGTGTTTTGATTTCAGCTTATCTTCTGCGTAAGATAACAGCTGTCAAAAATGATTCTACGCACTTGAGATTCACCCAGGGAAAAATACACACATATAGAATAATCGATAAACAAGCATATTTGTGGATGGAATTGTTTGGGAGCGGATTGCGATGTTTATTCATGCATTATGTCCAACAAAGCTGGCAAATTAGAGGTTCAAGTGTACTGAATTCCTCATCGCCGTCCGTAGGCGACAATGACCTAGAAATAGAAATGCAGCGCTGCTTCTATTTACACTGGTTTTAGAGTCCGAGGATTATTTATGTTCGTCTATTTGCCATTCGTATATGACCAGATTGGAAAACCGACATTCCTCGGCTAATTATGCGGCCAAATCCAAGCTCTGGACGTACGTCGAAGATCACGACTGCAATTTGTCAAAGAACACAACGACAACGCGGAAGGAAGGCGTCCATTCACGCAGCGAAATTGCTTTTATGAGATCGCCGAATTCGATCTGGATGAGCTTTGGAATAGTGCTTCAGATCTTGGAATCTTCGAGTCAATCAGTTTGGGAGTATTCATATTTACGATCGATCTTCTCGATCCATTTTTAGTCTGATTTTCTGGATGTGAACAACTTTACTTGTTTACTTTAGACAAATTTTTGTTAAAAGCTTCTGCGTACAAAACCTCAACCCTTTGAGTAGTGACCTAATTTAAAATCATCATAAACTTAAATGTTATTTTGCTTGTCCGCCACTTATTATCCTTACAAATCCATTTATCTGTCAGGACCGCTGCAGCGCATATGAAGCTTGTATTTAAATAAATAAACACTATCGATAGCACACAATATTCGGTAATTTCTTCAAGTAAACATAAACAATACACATGAATACAATTAGTCGATAAATTTCAGCTTAAGATGAAATTAGATGGAGTTTTTCAGAGCGGGATGACCAACAATGCCCATCGTCTTCAAACAGGATGAACATCCATCATAACGCCAAATGTGGCACCGTACCAAAAAACCTGGACAAGGACTCGAAATTCAAAAAACGGAAAAAACCAATTGGCGATAAGAATGCAGACGGCGTTAAAAACGGACAGCAATAAATAAACGGACAAAAATAAACCCAACACAATCACAAAAATGCGCGACCGTCGATTTCAATCGAGGACTGTTTATGTTTATATGTGCGTTTTTTTTTTTTTTGGGGGGATGTGCAGAAATTTGTCGGAAAAAAAACGCGGGAAAAATATGGCGCGAAAAAAGTTCAACCGAAGGTCGAAGCACGCTATTGTCGTTATGCGAGAGATTAATCGCTAGTTTCTGACGATTGCGGACAAAAAGGGGCGACGATTTGTAATTGTCAACATCAAATGCTACAAAAACGTTTATCATTTTCGTGGAAAACTGCTGTAAGACGACGAAAAATTGTATTTAACAAATCGAGCCAAATGAAAACCGAGCGGATGCAATAGCAGAACTTAGTAAATCCATAGGAGAAGAATGCTTCATCTGTATGAATAGCGAGGATATTTAGGAATTACTGATGGAAGAAACGATTTATGAAGCAAATTTTGACATGTGGAATAAGACAAAATTCAGTGTCAAACGATGTAGCATTATAATTAGAGCTATAGTTTTCAATTTAACACTTTTTTCTGTGCGATTTCGAAGTTATGCGTTTTTTTAAAGTTTCATTCTTAAAATTTTAACAATGATGCTTTTCCGTTATAAATGCTATCAAAAATGTTATTTGTTAATTGCCTTATCGTTTTCCTGTTTTTTTTATTGACTTTTTTTTATGCGATTTTGGATATATTTTATATAGCTGTTTCAAAGTTATGCGGTTTTTATCCATGGATCCATGGATCTTCGCTTTTTCTATGTAAGTCATATATTTTTCTGTGCGATTTTCCGCGGAACGCATCTACCGCACAAAAAAAGGTTTTAGTGTACATCAGTAATCAATGAATACGGTGAATTAATTTTTATATCTGTAATAGCTGATGCTACATCTACCAAAAATCTTATGTTTTTAATCCTTTTTAGCAACATTTGCTTCCAATAAATATATTTTTGCATATTCACAATAATGTTAATAACTCATTATGTACGGTGTGAGTTCTAAATGCCCCCACAAAGTTTTCCTTATTATGTTCACGATTCATACTTATTCAATTACAATTATCTAGCCGTGTAAAAATGAATTTATCTATGGAGGTCATTAAACATGACATAATAAAGGAGGTCAAATCTAATGAATATGGTCAAAAATATACATTGAGCAAATATAATGGATCGAATGTACTATACAGCGTTAGATGCTACTCCCTAAATTTTCCAATACGGGGAAGAGCAGGAAAATATCCAATTTATATTTCGATCGGCGCGACTTGTCAAATATGAACCAATAGCGGCGGTCTCGCGTTTTCGAAACGGGCAAACTCTACCCACTTTGGCAAACTAAAAAGTGGAATTTGCATAATTTTTCCTATAATTCTGAATGTCGCCTAACGACTTGGCGAACTTTGAATATAAACTAGCGAGCTATTTATCCTTAATCAGAGCCCCGGTCTCGAATTCGTGCCCGGCTTCGTAGATAACCTTTTCTGTCCCCGATGGTGTGAGTCGACCCGGAGGTAGGTAGAGAGTCGTTCCAGACTCGGAGGCCATATTGACGATCCCAGGGTCGATTCGACCCGTCTTATTTTACCAGAACTGCTGCTATACACCTGTTTCGGAGCCCTAGATAAATTCTCCGAGTCAACGGGTTCCAGTAAATTAACGTCTATTGTGCTTCCAAGTTACGAGAATACATCGGCATATATCAAGGAAATTCGGAATGGAGAATGAGCCAACACAATACGCAGGGTTCGCCATATCCGTCCTTAATGGAGAAGGTTTCGAGCAACTGAATATATTCACGAGGAGTAGACGAAATGTATGCGGAAGGATGGCGACCTTGGCGAAACATCCAGGATCATTTTCAATCAGCGCAAATGAAATTACTCTGTATCAATATGCGACTTCAGCATTTGAAATTCCGATTTAAAAACATTAATATTCAACAAACAAGAGTCAGGAAGCGCTTCTTCAAAATTGCATATTAATCCTGAATGGAAAACCACCATGAACGGAGGAAAAGAGCTGCTGAATTATGTCGAAACATGACGACGTACATCTGGTTCATCTTGCAGAGCAGACGGGATGATAGAAACAAACATTAATATTGCAGATGAAAAACTTGCATGACCGGTTCTATTGCAGCATACAATCATTCTTCAGAACTGACGCATTCAAGATCAATATATATTTCATGATTGTCAACATCCAATAAAAACGCAGAAGAATACAGGAGTACATACAATGTAAATCAGGAAAATTACAGTCTATCAAGCTTTCAACCTTGCGGATATTAACCTGTATAGTAGTACTCTCGCTTATTTGCGAGCGAATTCTAGTAATTCAGAAAGAGCATTCTTATACGTTGAGCTCGGAGACAGACAGAGACAAAGAGTGTCTTGCACGTTGAATTTGGATAGATTATCTTGCATTTCGGATATTTTGAATGGGAGACAAAGACGGAGAAAATATCTTGCGTACATCGTACTATTGTATAGATCGTTACGATGCGACGGTCCTGATAGATAAGTGGATTTGTACAGATAAGCAAATATAGCATCTAAGATTTTTATGATTTCAAATCAGCTCACTACTCAACGGGTTAATAAGTTTTCGATATCTGAATAATTTCACATACCGGCAATAAATAAAAATATACAAAGTTACTTTTTTGTGTATAAGTATTTTACGTTAATTATTGTTAAATAAATGTCGTCTAATTTCGATACAAAGTGGCTATGGGTTTCATAAACGTGGCTTAAGTTATAATGCGGGAACTTGATGCGCAGTTATTACATAGTTTCATTCTTGTAGATCTCAGGATAGATCAAATAAGATCAATCTGTTTTGTAGGAATAATTACACAAATAATATCATTGCTTCCCGTATTATTACATTTATACATTATTAACTCGATGTTATTTCAGCGATCATACTCCAAGAAATCCATTGTAAAGCTCTTTTAATGGCGACTCAGAGCATGATACAAAATCGCATTATATCAATCGAGGAATCGTTATTTTAATTACGATGTGTTCAATCGATTCGATGGCGTAAAGTCGGAAAATACCGCGGGGTAATTCGCGACCCCGCTTCCACCAGCAAGGTTAATTTGATTAGCGCCCAGACGTATATAATTTTATCACTGTAATTTCGATTATGACGGTACGAGATTGAATTGAATGAATAATCACCTTTTATTGTTGAAAAGATGAATCGGAATTGTGCACTAAGCTGAATAGCAAATCAGCTTTCAACGGTGTATTTCAACTGTAACCTGAAATAAACAAATATTAATAAAAATCGTTCGAAATAATCGATCAAGTCTCCGATGTGATTGAATCGCTTCGCTTATTGTTTGAGAAGATTTACGGAATGAAATGTTAATTCGATTTATTAGCGAATAATAACGATCATAAACTAATTTATTTTGGGCACATAATGGAGCTATTCATTAAAACGCCGAGCATTTGGGGTCTTTCCATTGCGAAACGAAGCTCTCGATGGAATTGTTTTAACTCAACATGTCACGCCGAATAATGTAGTCTATCGAAGAATCGAATTCGGAGCAAAAAAACGGAGACGATTAGGCGTAAATAACGAGTCAGCTTCGCGAAGAATCTAAATTGAGTCATCTTATGTAATTTATACAACGATTTGTGTGCTTTCGAGAAAACTAGATTAACTCCTTGTGTGCATCATCTCAGATGTCTAGACCAAAACAAATAGCAACATATATTAGACGTTGTTTGATGTACTTTAAACTGCGCAAACACGAAGACATTTACGTCATTTTTGCATAAATTAATGGTTCTGTATGACATCAATATGCGATAATAGAATGCATGCATAAGCATAATATGGATCTTAATGGAATATAAACAGTAAAACGGCAGCACATCTTGACTTTTTTCCATCGCTAATGAGACTCGATCATCAGAAACGATGCTGGCATCGAACGTAAAAAATAATATATTCGCTTCATTAATACGGACGATTCGGAGTCAATTCCCATGAAGTGATCCTGGCCAAATCCCCGTGAAAAAGGAGCGATCCTCTTCCGTGCGTATTTGTTCGAAATTTAATCAAATTATATGAGGGACGGATGAGGTTTACGCACGGATGGCTTTCGTCAAAATTCGCTCGAGCGTTTTATCCCGAAGATGGACAGGGCTTAATATTAAATATAAGGACGCCAAAGGAAATTATCCTCAGAAGAATTAAAACGAGGAACGCAGGATCCGGTTTTCAATTAAAATTAAACACGCAATATACACGAGGCTCGATCAAACACAAACGAGACTAATCACACAGCAGTGCGGTCGGGCAAATCGCACCCCACCCAGTGAGATTTTGGAGGATCAAATCATCCCTCCTCATCAAATGGCACAGATCATCATATGATGCCATTAAAAAACATTTTAACCCTATCAGATCGGAAACCGTGAGACAAAATCAAATCGATTTTTCGTGTTATCTTGCGAACACGAGTTTGTTTTGATAATTAAGATACTCGCATCATTCTTATCGTTGATCAACTTTGTTATTCCCGTTTGACTGTTCTGGAGTGCCGTCATCAGCCAAGTATCACCACTCCTTTGCAAAATCTACTCCTTCCAGCCAGGATTTACACTTTGGAAAGTTCTTTTATGGGCTTGGTGGAATATGAGTTTATGATTTAGTTTGAACTTCTTGAATCGGCCGAAACAATAACTGCGAAAGTTTATTATCGACATTAGGCACGCTCAAACATAAATGAAGTCACAAATCGTTTGGATTCGTATATGAGAGTGATATTGGTTTAGATCCATGTCAAGCATTTTGTGTTATTGATTTGGGTTCTAATATGTTTATAAATTCATATCAACTGGTTTTTCAGGTGGAATTCGAGTTCTGTTAAAATACTTTTATAGAGTCCCGAATGAAGGTATCTGGGTGGAACGGGATGGCCCTTCGATGCGTCGGGGTCCCCCGCGTGTTTCGTCTGGATGAAATGTGTGCTGGCGGACGAAGATAACGGCGTGTGAGCTTTTTTATTTGATCTTGATAGATACAAGATGAACGTTGACTGCTATAGGCGGTGTGGTGGGACCGATAGTGGCGCAGACACAATATGACCCCGAGAGCGATATAAAGCGAGACCGCAACGTCTGTTTAGGGCTGCTAGGTACTAATTGTCGACGGCGTGCATAAGTGGGGAGTGGGAGTGTGTGTGAGCGCGCGTGTTGCGCGTGTGTGTGCATGCGCGCGCGCGTATGCGTGGGGTGACCTTCCCGCACGTGCCGGCTGCAGCGGTCTAGACGCGCCAAGGTCGCGCGCCCCACTGCACGTCTGCCTCCACACCCCACTGCCACCCCACGCCCACACCGACACCCACACACCCACACAGCGACACCGACACCCACACCAGCGCGGCCGCCTATCGATCGGGCGCAACAAAGCCGGTCCTCTGGCGCAGCTCTGCACGCTGCTTGACACACTATCTCCGAGCCTTCCTGGCGGCTCTCATCCGATGAATCCCAAATCCCAGAAATAGCTCCCGACTAAACAAATCAATTCGGCATAAAAGAAATGGCGAAATAGGGCGAACCGACGTCTGCAACCAATTTCCCGGCAACAGTTCCACCGGCTATAAAACGCGTTTAGAGTTACGCGCCAAATTTATTAACACCATTAAAATGTTATAAAAGCGCCAAATTCAACTACAAGCTATTTATTTTACAACGCAACAGTCGTTATTGAAGCGATTCCGCGAAGATCGAGAGGGAAGACGAGGAGAAAAAAAACAATTTTTCAGAACTCAAACAATAAGGAAAAAACAGCCTCATTTCAACAGCTTAAGGCTTTTAAAACGCCCCCATTAAAAATAATTCTTAACACTTTTAGTGCCGGTCGAAAAACTGTACCCAAGCGAAGAATACCGAGCCAAAGACCAAAAACCGTATTTGTAAGCAAAAAGAATTATCATTTGGTCACAGTTTGATATATAACATGTAGTATAAATCATTTTAATCTTTCCTTCACTATGGTGTATTTACTACACTGATTCGAGTTGTAGTAAATTTGTAATAATAGAAAATCTTAAAACATTTAAACATTGAATCTATATCGATATATCATGGGTTTCAGAATGTCATATGGCGTACTAAATAAATACAATTTAGCATTAATTTGAAATAAATCGTATAATTATAAATAAATCCTATTGCAGCCACGTATCCATTCATCCAGACGACCCCAAATCCTTATTTTGTGCACGTAAATCAACTCGAGATATTATTTTAGTAAATGCCAAAAGCATCATTGAGTATTCAGACGACGATACTAGTTAAGATCTTTCAAACGCAATTGTGCATTTAGTTACTCCTTCAAAATATACTTATCTATTAAACAAGAGTCTCATATAACATTCCGTAAAGTTAGTTTGAAACAGAGTTATCTCGCTATCTGTTGTCTTTTCTATGTGGTTAACCCCTAAAGGAGGTAAGACATAGAGTTGTGTCCGAATTCAAGTTATTCAGAAAGAGCATTCTTGCACGTCAAGCTCGGAAACAGACAGAGACGGAGAGTGCCTTGCATGTTTAATTTGGAGAGAAACAAAGACGAAGAGAGTATTTTGCGTACATCGTACGATTGTATAGATCGTTAACCCAAATTTATCGACTAATAATGTGTGAATAATATAATGCATCTATATCAAGTGTATTGTATATGATTACGCAAAGAAATTGCCGAATATTGTGTGCTATCGATAGTGTTCATTTATTTATGTACGAGTTTCATACACGCTGCGGCGGTCCTGACAGATTACTGTTAACAATTTATGCTTGCATCAATGAAGTGCAATCGTTGCTTGGATAAAATGCGTGGAATATGCGTCGATTTCCGAAATATTTCCAAGGCTCAATATCGCGATTAAAAAGCTGTGCGAATCGACGCTTTAAGGAAATTTATATATGAAGTGCTTAGCGAAGTTTGCGAACAGATTATAATTAAAGTTCGCGAACAATCTGCGCTATGCGGACGATAAAGTTTCAAGGGCCAATAGTAAACAGAGTTTACAGCTGCTAATCAATCAACTTAACGGTATTTCGATCGCGTAAACAACGCGAAGTTGTATTCCAAAGAGATGGAATTGCTTGCCAAAAAAAAAAATCCGGATGCCCCGTTTACGCGCACATCCCAGGAATCAGCATATTTTCCCTACTACATTTGCATATATCGCCGGGCTAAAAATAGGCGAGGGTTCGCCCTCGAAATTTGGCACCGCGGGGGTGAATGCCAACTTGTAGCTGTATTGGGGGGCAAATAGTGGGCTGTCGGAATTCTATGTATGTCGTCACAAGGGCAATTATTATTTACCTAAGGAGATTTGAGTGCTTCGCTGACACAAGTAGACGGGAGCGATGAATTATTCAAACAGTGGAAGCCTCTCTCAATTAAGTGGATTCTGAATGCCCCGTGGAATCCGACAGCGAATGCGTTAAATTTGAATTTTAATAGCCGACTTCGAGAAAAGAAAGCCGAGAGAACAATCGAAGAAGTCTTCCGCAGACGGGAGGAGCGTCGCGCTCCCGATTCCACCCGAGCTCCTCCTTTCTAAGACGTCGAAATCTTATGAAAACCATTTCATTACATAAATAATAAAAATCAAGGCGCATGAAATGTATTACGATTCTATGTAATCGTCCTGTTACTTCCTCGAGGAGTCGACACCGAAGATTCGCGCGGAAAACGGGAACGAATCAATTATTAGGAAGGCAAATTTCCCATATTTTAATTATTAAGCTTCATCCATTGCGCAGGAGTGTCTTTTAGTTTCCATAGATTAATATAGTGCGTCCCCATTTAAATAATATATCACAGACAAAGCGAACGCAAAACTTTCGGCACATTAGCACTCCTTTTACGACGTTATGGCTAAGCCCGCGCTTAGAGAGGAAGTCGTTTAGGGTCCTTAAGCAGAGGATCGTTGAGGACCTTTTTCATAAATTATACACGATAGACCCTCTCATATCGTTTTATGCCCTGCGAGCACCACTAAGACTGTTTGGGCTCTGAATTTTAACACGGTCGATGGCTGCGAGAATTAATTTTTGATTGAATTTCATCAGAGATGGATTGTTGATTTGGGTGCTTTGTATACGAGGAATGTTCAATAATTTATCCACTTCAATTCGATTGTACCTTGTTCTATGTGTCAGGATGTCAATTAGCCGATTGATAAGAAGGGTTTGCCCTGTCACTCTATAAAGCTAAATTATATCGAGGCATCTAAGGAGAAGCAATTCTGATAATTTAGAGTGAAATTCGTGTGCAGAGCGAATCATACCATAGAAGAATAAAACAATAAAAATAAAGATCAAAGAGCGATTGAAAGTCAAAATGCATGACAATACCAATAATTAGCCCCTAAATGAGTACTATCCCAGGGTCTGGGACCCCCCCTCCACTTATTCGATAGAGCACTCTTGTACATTGAGCTCAAAGACAGACAGAGACACAGAGAGAACGTAGCGCAGTTCGGGAGACAGAGACGAATAGTGTGATCACTTCACTACAGTAATGAGAATGCTAGTAAACCATGCACAAGAAACCACGCTCGTGGAATTCGCTCATTATGGTTATATTTAATTGACAAGTAGAATATCTTAGATTAAAGCTTGAAAGACATCATTTATCTGACAACACCAATCTTTCTTGGAATAAAGTGACTGAGAACTGATTGAAAGGAGTGTGGAGTGGGATATTAACACAAGACAATCCATTTTTAACACCCGCGCGCTACTATGATATGTATTTGATACACCATATGAAATTCTAAAAGAATCTGAACCTTGTATCTATTATATTTCATATCGATATTACAACCGGTGAAAGCCCTTCCAACAACTGATCTTATAATAAACCAACAAGAGCATTCAGATGAAGAAATTAGTGTTCCTGTAAAAGCAAAAGGAATAATCAACGGATTTTTAAAAAAAACTTAGCCGAATGAAACAGGAAAAGCCAAACGACGTTATAGTACATTGCGGCATTAAATTAAAATCTACAAAATTGTTGTTTTGTCTACAAGTAGTTTATGCTAATATTTGTTAAATACACGTAGTCTACATTCGATACAATGTGACTAGAGTCTTGGTAGACGTGGCTAAAGTTATAGCGCAGGAAATTGATTGAAGTATTGTAACTTTCAAAACAATACAAATTCACAAATAATATATCATCATATTGGATGATTAGGATGTTACGATCAGGCTTGGCAAATAATCAGAAGATTTGTTTTTATTTGGGAATTATGCTGATAAAATATCATGTTTTCTACTTTTCATGGTTTCAGCCTCAATTCAGATGGAAAAAAGCATAACGGCTACTATTATTATGCCACACGGCATCTTGTTTAATAAATAAAATATAACATTTGACATAGAGCAATTAGATGTACGCATTATGAGCATGTATTATCTAAGAGCCAGAGTAAATAAATAATGTCGGTTGCAGTATAATTAATTTCCTAAACAATTTTGTAGTACCCTTATCGCAACGAAACCAAAATAGACATTATTATCTCGCTGATAAAATGGTTACAAAACACCCATATAGACAATGGCGGCGTCTTTCGAGCGGCACGTGGATGTTTTTTAAGTTTCCCCGAGAACCCATGAAAGTTTACCTTGAACGATGGCAAACACGGAATCCGTAGGCTGCGACGACAACAAAGATAAAATGGGGTGTCAAAAGGTGAAACAACTGTGGTTTGGGTTTCATGGCTAGACATGGTGGATTACGGTTTTCCCAGAGAATTTATGATGTCTAGATCGTGTTTACTATGTTAATATAAGGCCAGGGCCGGAGCGACCTCCGACACTTCAAGGGCGCCACCATACGCACACCATACACTCGGGGCCCAAAGAGGGACTTTTAAAACTCGCCCCCTCAAAAAAATAAAGGGGGGTGAACTACTTTAACGGCACAGTTTTTATGTCGCCAAATGTGGGTCTAATATTTATATTTTTTCTGGCGAAGGCCCCGATGGGATTCCGTGAATTTATACCAGGATCAGCTGAAAATTCAGCGATATTTACACGGGACAAACGAAAATTTCGCCACAGCTACTTACGTACACAAATACGCATGTATTTGCATTGAAAATTACACAGATATTTTACATCTTCTGCGCATAGAAATATATCTTTATAAAAACACTCTAATTTTGGTATATCCATACCTCGCTTTACGGCCTAGAAATATTCCGGATAATTTGTAGCCGTATAACGGAAAAGCTGAAGCTAAGCAAGAGGTCGCTAACAGGGCAATATATTTTTGGCCGTATAACGAAACATCGTGGGCGATTATAGCTAAATGCCGTATAGAGAGGTATATATGTATATATTTAACATTGATTGCGAGCATTTATTACACGGCACGAATTCAATCTTCGCCTTTAAATGGATATTGATACATCGTAGAAAGCCGAGTATACGATAAAATAATCTAGTTTCGCGATATCATAATTTCGCGATAAAATCATTTATTGATAAAAAATGCGGGGCTCTGCTTATTGGAGCATATTTGATGAATTCGTTTATCAAACCCCTTCGGATATATCGGGGTGGATAGTTCGTTTTTTTATCCCATCCTCGGGAGCAATTTTCCGCCCACTATAAAAGAGCGGATCTCGCCATCCAGGACTGAATATATATATTCAAATTTCTCAGGGCATAATTTGCCGAGGGAGTTTCGGCGGGCGCAAAAAAAAAACAAGAGGGAAGTAAAATTTCAATTAAACTCCATGCGAAACTAGTTCAAACGTGGAGGAAACGAAACGATAAAATATACGCAAGATTCGCACGAAGCAAATTGCTTTTGATCCAGTGCTCGTCAAATGTCATCTTTTTCGAATTTACGTATTAAATTCCCGAGAAGAATAAATAATAAAAAAAATGAAGGCACTATCGCTTTAGAATTTGATGACGCAAGATGCTAAAAGGGTCGTTGGTGAAAGATATGAATATAAAACAAGATGTCTATCGTGGGAATTTTCAGCCAATGTAGAACAATCTACATTGTCTCGCACTCGCGCAAATTTTTTTTTGGAACTCAAATAGCATTGTGTATATTTGAATTTTGACGCAATTTCCCAAACTTATTCTTAAACAATGTTTCCGAGTTCTCAGTTATCGGCGAAACTTCAAAGAATGCAGACCTCAAACAGATTGGCATGATTGAGAGCAGTCTGAATAGAAAAGCAGTATTTGTAATTTAAAGAATTAAAAAACAGTTGGAGGATACAAATCTTTCAGATTCAGATCTAATAGGAAGATACAAGATCCCAAACAAATTTATATAGCAATTCATTGACAACCAATTCCAGAAGAAATGCTTTCCTGATCCCAAATACAACTTCGTTAATCCAACCAATGGCATCAAGACATAATATTAAGCTTTAACTATGCTAGTTTTTAAGATAGTAGAGCAAGCAAGTGCTCGACCCAACGTATAGATAGCAGTTACTGTTTTAAAAAGGATTATGATAGAAAATGTCTAGACGCTACGTTGCCTCCGTGTTAGTACAGATCATATAAAATACTGCAAAAAGCCCCAAAATAAGACGGAGCGGCCACAATGTTTGAATGTCCAATCGGTCCGCTTTTCAGACCGCCTTGCGATCAAATGCCATACATGAACACGTCTACATTATAAACTCTCATTGTGATACGAAGTTGTCTGAAGAAAACTGTTGTTGTCTTTATTTTATTGCGGGCTTATGCTGGCCGGGTCGGCCCAATGTTTAAGCGATAACAAAGAAAACTGGATTGCTGGTTTGTTGGCACTAGCTTACTCCAATAGCTTAAAAACTGAGATTCATACCGAAACTGCAAGAAGTATGTATAGAATAATGTATGATCGAAGCTAAGCAAGGATCCATCGTTGATGTCGACGAAACTGTCAAGCTAGGCTTGAAATATAAGAGACAGGCTTGGATAATATAAATGCTCAGAATATTGAAGAATTATAACTGGTGAAAGTCCTTCTAGCGACGTGGATGAGGATCAAATGAGCTTTCAATGGAATTTAAGGAAAACATATTTAGCCTTTTGATAGCAGACCAAAGGTAAAGGTTTCGCTTAGAATCTCGCGTTAAGCGGGGTCTTACTGAAAATATATCGAATACCTTGTGGTTTTAACTGGCGAGAAAACTTTGGCCAGGATCAGGCACACAACAGACAGAACAACAGATTTCCCACATAACTTGGAAACTCACATAAACAAAATACCTTGCATTGAAGTCGTCACCAGAGCACCAGGAACTGGACAACTTTTCTGAACATGTTATCCTTAAAATGTGACGTTCATGAAGAAGAAAATCTGCCAGAAATTTGAAGTTTGAATCTTCTGATGTTATAAAATGTGGATGTTCACGCTTTGGAGGTCGTTTGAAGGCTGTGAATGCTGATGAACGAATATGTTATCCCTGTGTCTTTTCCACGTCAGTTCTACTTATCCACCCTGTTCGTTGTTTTACTGGAAATCGAAAAGCTCTTCCTAGAGCCCTCAATTAATCGGCGCTCGCTTCCGATCCTTTTCAATTATTCGAGTGCGAACACTAACGAGATTGTATGTGTAAATGCGTCAGACAACGAGACAGACAACAAATATCCGATAAGGAAGACATTCAGACGGGCACAAAGGAGAATAGTCAGACACAAAGATGCGACAAGGACGGCGGGTGACCTTGGCGGCGGGCGACATGGGAACTACAGTATGACGCGCCCCAAACTTTCGCCGGGCGCCCCCGAGCTACCCCACTCGGAGGGTGGCTTCGACCCAACCCGTCGAATTTGGATCCACCCCGCCCTCCCCCCGTCCCGACTACGTCTCTAGACTCCTCGCGGTGATCCAAATTGAATTATAAACTAACCCAGGTTGACGTGACCGCTTGATTCACAATACCAGACGTGCCGACGTGATTCGGCTGATATCTGCGAAGATAAATCCACAGACGGAACTCGCCGTTTTTTATGTTTTCGTTATTAATTTAATTTAACTTCATAAACCAGACAGAAAGACTTCCAATTTATTTTAAATGCGTTATCCCCGATAACGGCGGTGTCCTCTTCGGGACGCGTTTTTGCGATCGGAGCCCGGCGGGATGGGGCGGCGGCAAATTCAGCCTTTTTATTATAATTAATCCCGTAAATGCTGGTGCTTTGTAATCAATGGGAATTCTCGCAGAGATACAAAGGACGTTAAATAAAAACATTCGAATAGGAGGCCCGTCGCTATAATGATCCGTAAGTTTGAATGTCATCAAAGAGGATTAAATATTCCCAAAGGCACACTCAAGCGACTCGGTGTTGGTGAAAATCCTGGACTGGTTCAAATCCCTCTGACAATTCACCCTGCCGACAAATCGATCGTCTCGATCGAGTTTTATGCTGATATGTTGTAGTTGCGCATAATAAATACTATATGTACTTAATATTGCAATACATCAATCAAGTTCTTGCGCTATAGCTTTAGCCACGTCTACCCAAACCCTAGCCACCTTATATTAAAAATAAACAATGTTTATTTAGTAATAATTAACGTAAACTACTTGTAAACAAAAAAGCATCTTTGTAGATTTTAATTTAATGCCGATATGTACAATTAGATTTCGAAAATTATTATTATATATATGGCTTTGTAGAATTTCCGCGCAACTTTTTAAAATGTATTGATTCAAATCGCGACGATTAATGTACAATCGCAGCGCCGTCACTAATGCATGTAACGATATTGTGTATAAATAATTCAATGCATTGTTTATGTTTCCGTGGGAACGATAAAAAAACATAGAAATTATACGCTACGGGCGCAATTTTGTTATCTGAATCAATCCTCAAACGGAATAAAAAGATCGTTGATATATCTGCGTGATGTAAAACACTTTGGTTGTGATGTCTAATAATTTATGTCGTTGCAAGTCGTCTATTCAGACTATAATATCAGGATATGAAAACATGCAAATGGGTTAATACGGCGTCTAGTCTACTGAGTCCCATTCAGCTATTTTGCGCGTAATCCGCCAAACAGCACGAAAATCCAGCGGAAAATACGAAGAGCCAAAAAGCGACAAAACATATTTATCAGGCGCTGTTGTGTCTCGTTATTTTTAGAGTTCATTAACAGCCATTACTCAAGTGTTTTGTGCTCCGCATGCACGTCGCATGTTTTGCAATGTGTCGAATTCGAAAAGTCGTTCTGCGTCCAATGTCCAACAGCGACAAAATCATCCACCCCCCGAGCGTATCTTCGCTAATTTTGCAGACCCCCCCCCGAGTGGCAAGTTCGACGCCATATCCGGTAATTAAATCTGAAACTTTCCGAACGACTCCGAAATATTTCGGCCGGCGAGAAAATATGTTTTCTCGAATTCGAGCCGATAATTTATTCAATGGCCTGTCGGATAAGCACATAATTCATAAATTGGACTTCGGCCCCCCCTTTAATCCGCAAATCTGGGTCGTAGACGTTGGCAATTCGAGGCTGTCTATGGAAAATCATAAAACTTAACACCCGTGGATTGAAGTGTGCGTTGGGGCTTAATTCGACGGCATTATCGCGTTATGAAAGAAAATTTATGTGCCGTCGGAGTTAAAACGAAAGCAAACATGGACCGCATATGGACCAGTCGTTTCGCCGTCGGTGTTTCGTAAATAGAAATAAAATTTTCAATAAAATAGCGATTCGGCAGCTTAGAAGCGCTTTGCAATGTATTACAAAGCATGAAGGGACGTCGATAATACGTAAAATGTTACCCATACGGAATTGAAGGGCCTCAGAAGTGCCTTAATGTCGCCTTCATTGTAAGGCATCGAAGCGACGAAAACATATTTTATTCAAGAAATATATACAAATTGAACAAATATAGCGCTCATTTCATTAGAGTCGATTGTCGAAAATTGTATTGTGGTGGTGGACCAAACGTTGACATAGTGGTTTAAATCATGTACCCTTATTATAAAAGTTATTTTATATAGACGCAGCAGGGCAATATGGGGACAGGGACAGTTTTAGGTACTTAAGAATCCCGGGATTAGTAAACGTAATACCGAAAAATTCGAGGTTGAAATTTTTATCTAACAGAAATCGTACACCTCACCAACACGATGAAGGCTACTAAATCGAGACATTCCTGGCGAAATCTGGACGCTTGGAAACAGTGGCGTTTCCAAGCGTCTAGATTTCTTTTTTTCCTTTTTCCTACCGGTGATGTATTTACTACACCACGACTCTAATAATGCGAATATCGATATGAAATATAATAGATACGGGCTTGAGAATTTTTGTATTCCTCCGTGATATAATTACGAATCACATCAAAGTATTATTGTATATAAGTATTCATCTGCAGTGACGGAAATAAATAATTTGTCAGGAAATCGGGAATTTTGCGAATTTTAGTCCGTGTCTCAGCAGAACGGAATTTTATCAGTCACATTGGTGGGTACCGTATGATCTAGCATTTAAATATCTGATGACGAAACCTCCAACGAGTGTGGAGGCTGAGCGTGCATTTTCAGCAGCAGGTTGCCTGGCTACCAAAATCAGATCCAGACTAAATGACGAAACACTCGATGCTTTAATGTTACTTCGAACACTATTCGAATCCCGGGATGGTCTAATGTAATCCCGAAATCGAAATTTTGGCTCGAGATTGGATTCCCTAATCACAGACAATTACATGCATGTGTGTGTTTTTATGTGTACACAAAGCGACCACTACACCAACAGCAAGTCTATTTAATTATATATTACACAAACCTGGAGCGATTAATAAAGTCGAACAAGTACGTCTATATATAACGAATATCAGAGGAACCGGGTATTAATCAATGTGAATCCTCGACAAATCGTCGAAAAGTTGAAGATCGATGATATAAATATAATTAATTTTTAAAAGTTATTAAATTCTGATACGTTTATTAGTGTGTAAATAATACACATCATCGGATTCGCGTGATTATCTGCGCCAAATGTCAAGGACAACGCATCACCGACGATGTTGCGATTGTGCCCTAGCCGTTGAGAATCAATCTATATTGAAAGCATCAAATAAGACACAGAGCTGCAATATCGCATAAATTAATTTGCCGACAAAACCACGTGCTGAAAAACCAGTTATTTCGGAGTGTTGATTAGAGCGAAATGCGGTTTCGTTTGTATGCGGGAATTCAATTATTCTTGCGCAGACTCGCCGGTGGTATTTTGTCCATCTTCGGACGTATTCTCCTGCAAGCAACTGCTTCTTTTCGACTTGGTTGATGAGTCGGGCGAGCAATGCCAGATATTTGATTGATGGGTACATTAACGCAATAGGGATCCGTTGATACATTCGCATTTCGTATTGGGTATACCTGCGGGGAATTGCATAATTCCTCATAATTTATACGGCTGTCAAGATCAGATTCGGTGAGATCCGGAGATATTATTGACAGCACCTCCGAGAACGCTGTCAAATATGTCGATTAATATCCGATCGACTTAGAACGACGTCGGCGCCGTAAACGATTCGGATGAAATTATTTTTCTAGGAAAATATATTTAATGTCTCCTCTGCGTAGGACGAGGGTTCCAAAATCCGACTACTGATGGGAGATGTTCTAATCGAATTTTTAAGCCGAAAAATAGCCACGGTCTGATGGCGATAAGTTGAATTTATAAGAGATTCAAAAGCGGTCGGGTGGAATGGTACGGTAGAGTGAGGGCGGTGGAGGGTGGGTCGAGGGTGGTCGAGGGCGGGCGCTGCTTACGTCAGCCGCCCCGCCGACTATACCCACTTGTTGTGTCGATACAGCTGATCTTGTAGACATGCGACGAATCAGCTGAGCGAGACACAAACAAAGCCCGCCGGATAATTCCCGGCGAATACAA
Source organism: Stenopsyche tienmushanensis (assembly GCA_008973525.1). Classification (NCBI taxonomy): domain Eukaryota; kingdom Metazoa; phylum Arthropoda; class Insecta; order Trichoptera; family Stenopsychidae; genus Stenopsyche; species Stenopsyche tienmushanensis. The sequence continues at coordinate 889,655 of WACJ01000018.1, read as the reverse complement.
ATTACGGACCCCATCTCTCTGGACCCGTTCCAGATGGACTCTCAGGGACGAAGCGAATTATTCACTGTCGATATTTCCAGGCCGATATTCAAACATTTCATAATGGATCGAGCCTGACCTATTCGGAAATGTCGCTCGGTGACATTAATAAAGCTTGACCTGTCTGAAACAAAAAGCCTTAAATCCAAAGCCTCAAATTGCTTCATGCCTAATTAAGAACTCCAAGAAATCCCATTAATAATACAGATCAAAGAAAGCGAAATCCGTATCGAATAAATACCACGCAAAGACAAAATTAAACCCTAAACATACAATTAATTTTTATTCCGCGCGATATTTTTACGCGGTTTTATACTAACGACAAAAATATTATATAACCAAATGCGATTTAAATATATTAAAATAGAATAGAAAGAAAATAAATGTATACTATTATAACAGTCCCTGGGCGGACTTATTCGGCATTACGGTGCTAAGTATCAGGGTTTCGTACCGGAACTGAACCGATTCAAAATTTTCCGGTTTTTTTTTCGGTTCAGTTTACGTCATCATTCTTATACAGAATTTATTTCATTGTATTCATCTGATAATATTGTATGTAATCTTTACTCTATGTTCATCCTGTTAATTGTCCTGTTGAATCAATACTTCAGATAATATTGTTATCTACCCAAATTACATCCTGTAATCGTAAGTTAATATTATGCATTTTGTTTAGCTTAACCCCGACTCCCAGATTACAAATTGATTCCTGGTGCTATTATTATGTACTCAAATATTGGATTTAACCAGCACCAGCACCAGCACTTGCTTGCTCTACTAGCTTGAAAACTAGCCTCGTGTGCACCGGGCATTATAGTCTGCCATTTGTATATTTACTCCCCAAGCATCTGCTCCATAACGTTAATACGTATGAAGCGCCCGTGGCAAGTATCTAAATTGCGCCCCAACCGCCCCCGGATATATAACACTATTATAAATGTAATGTATTATATATTATTATGATGTATATTTTAAAATAATCTACGATGATAGTCCCAAAATTACCCGACCTAACGTATAGATGTTGTTTGTTAAAAAATACTATGATAGTGTTTTAAAAAATGCTGTTCATCGCATATTGAATGAAAATTTGGACATGAGAAAGCTGTGCAAAAGATGAATGCCACGTTTGCTCACAATAGAACAATCGAATGTTTCACAGCAATAAAGCCGATTTTTTGCATCGATTCATAACCATGGATGAATGTAGGTCCATCACTTCACATCTGAGACAAAGGAACCTGGGAAATACCATCGAGTATGCATTTACAAGGTATGTAAGTCCAACTGGTCCGCTTTTCGGATCGCTGATATGACGAATGAGTGCCTTGTTACAGAACGATTACGAACTCTCATTACTAAAGGAAGTTGTCAGAGGAAGACTGATCGGATAGGTTGTTTAAATTTTACAATCAAACAAAATTTACAATAAAAACTGTGCAACTCTTGACCGGGTCGGTATTCTGCGTTTTGCGCCCCAAGATCAATTGCGTCCGTGGCGGTCACCTGCTTTGCCACCCTCTTGTTACGACCCTGCCTGTTTATTTTCCAGTATACAGGATACCTTTACAAGGATATCCATTTCCTGAATCACAGATCCACCATCTGGTTTTTACAGACGTATGGTGCAAAAACATTTTCTGCAGTACAGGTAAAAGGAAAATATCATACTAAATATAGATTTTTTCCTAATATATGATGCGAAAGGATTTCTTAATACATAGGTCAAAATGCAGGTCAACATGAGAAATATGATAAAATATTTTTTGGATCGAAAAATGGAAAATGAAGAAAAACGTAGTTTCTCTTATGAATTTTATGAAAAAAAATCTAGGTCTGGCCAGACCACTTTCATTGATTCTAGGCGTATAAATAAAAACATATTTCTTCTTCTTCAAAAACACCCGGAGCTGAACCGATATAAATGTTTAGAACTAAACCGAAATGAAAAATTAACGGTTCAAAGCCCTACTAAATGCTATCTAGAAATCGAACGCCCACTTCAAATTTTCAATGGATACGTCGATTGAATGAATTTATTTATTTGTCATGTAAGTTTTTGCCCTGCCCTCAAACAGATAGGAGCTGTCAAGTTGACAAGGAAGGCTTTCGTTTGGCATAGATGCGCGGTTTGCAGACCGTCCGTTTGATGATGGATGTCCGTTTATTCTAGGAGCTCTCGCATGTGCCAATCGGGTGGCGCATGTACGATAAGTACTATCTGGCGTTCGAGATTTAGTCATTGACCCCACAGCCGGAGATCTCGGTTTCTATTCATACCCGACTTACATAATGGCCTAAATGCGGGTTTATAAATATCGGAAGGCGAAAAAAAAACTCGAGTGCAAAGCAAACTACTGTAAACAGTCAGAGTTTGCACGATCGATATTGCAGAGGAGGCGATTTCTTTGGCGCCAGCTGGAGTGTCAATATCATTCATTCTCGCTATTCTTGCATACACATTTTTTGCCCGAGCAGACGTTTTTATCTGCGCTTAGAAAGTGATAAGGTTGTTTATTCGCATTTTGCTACCTTGACTGTGGCGTTATCGCAGCGAAATTGCCAGACATACAGGTAACAATATTTTTTTTCCGCTATAAGCCACATATCAATTATGTAATTAGCATTTTCGATAACGGATCGGCTCGTTCGTCACACGAAGGCGAATTTCGACACTGGTCTGGCTGTTTATGGTGTGCACATGTTTATCGATAAATATTTGACACGATGAAGATATCTCGAGCATGCACACGGCTAAGCGTGGCCGAGTCCCGACCGAAAAAAGCGCGGAGTCGAGACTGCGGATCGCACGAGAACAGGTTTCGGGAAATAATGCGATGCAAGATTTCAGTTCGACAATGTTACAATCGTCTGTTATTAGATTCGGCCCCTCCTTGTGCACACACAGATTGGATATGACTTCATGTTCAATTTGAAAATGAACATTTTGCCGCGCTTGAGGTCGACCGCCCGGAAGCGAAAGCCTCACCCGCGTCTACTCCTCAATTCTGATGACACAAATTATATTAATGGAGTCGATTATTGATTTGTCTGATGGAGCGACTTCCGAATCCAATGTAAGGTGTTGCTATGGTGGGTTAGATCCTGGACGTTTATTATAAAGGTTGGAACTCGACTTTCTTCTCTATCGCTTAAACATTGGGCCGACCCAGCCGGCATAAGCCAGCTATAAAATAAAGACAACGATATTTTCAACCGATTATAAAATTTAAACAACCCACCCGGATCAGTCTTCTTCGCACAACTTCGTTTTGTAATGAGATTTCGCAATCGCTCTGTAGATATGTTCAGGTATGACGTCCGATTCCGAGGCGCTCATTCGTCAAATCAGCGGTCCGAAAAGCAGACCGCTTGGACATACATGCCTTGTGGCTTCTCCGTCCCTTTTTTAGGACTTTTTGGATTTCCTATGATCTGTACGATCACACCCGTGGCAAATTAGATACTTGCCACGGGCGCTTCATACCCTCGTTACGTCTCTGATGTTATTCACATTTGGGTTAACGATCTATACAATCGTATGATTCATTCGTACGACACATTCACAATCTCCGACCTGCAAGATAATCTCTCCAAACTCAACGTGCAAGAAACTTTACGTCTCTGTCTGTCTCCGAGCTCAACGTGTAAGAATACTCATTATGAGTCACTGGAATTTGAGGGGTTAAACGAATAATCGTATCTGAAATTATAGCATACAAAATAAAATATATGCAGAAACAATCACAAAACGTGACTGATTGGTTCAACGTCTATATATCGCCAAGCCGCAATTTTGGCGGAAATTTGCATAAATATGATCATTTTTATTCACATCGTGTTTCGATAGAAATGTTTATATGATCCACAGAGCCGTAACTAGGGTACGAAGCGCCCGTGGCAAAAATCTAACTTAACGCCCCTCCCCTTCACTGGAAATCCAATTTTTAAGTTAACTAATACTATTATAAATGCAATACATTAAATACTATTATAATGTATGTTTTAAAATAATACACAAAGATAGTCCCAAAAGTACCCGACCTAACGTATAGATGGCGGCTACTGTTGATAGAATGTATAATGGTGTCTAGAGGCTACGTCGCTTCCGCGATCGTACAGATCATAGAGAATGTCGAAAAATGCCCTGAAAGAAGACGGAGTGGCCATAAGGTTTGTGTGCTCAATCGGTCCGCTTTTCGGACCGCTGAATGAGCGACTCGCATTTAGACGAAGAAAAGAGGGATTAGACAACTTAGTGTATATTATAAAAACGGACAGAGTTAATCAGTGTTGATACAGTAAAGTAGAATGGTTGAGTGAAATAAAAACCATGTGTAATTCTCGACCGGGTGGGTTGGTATTCTGCGTTTTGCGCCCCAAACCCAGTTGCGCCCGTGGCGGCCGCCTGCTTTGCCACGCCCTTGTTACGACCCTGATGATCCATCACAATACTCAAACAGTCTTCTTAAAATAACAAGAAAGTGTAGGTTATTGATCAGATTTACTCTTTCCACAAAAAAAATTTCCACAAACATTTATAATAGCATTAGCAAAAGCAAGTCCTTTTATCGAACATTCCCACCGAAACACGAACAATATGATTATGTACAGTATACTCTTGAAACACAGACAACATGTGGCTCATCTTCTCTCAGGTGTTGTTTTATCTCAGAACGATAAGCTTGACAATTAGTCAAAATAATAAAAACAAAGTGAAGATAAGCAAGTACGAACAGACAAGGCTAGGAATGCAAGTTTCGAGGTCGATCTCTATAAAGATATTTAGACAGTCGTCATCTGGAAGACATTATAGAAAGTCGTTATAGATTCGCTTTGCGGAGACTCGGACTTCGTAATTTCTTCAAGCAAACAACACACTTGAAATCGATTCATTATATCGTTCAAACATCATTATTAGTCGACGAATTTGGGTTAATCGTGCGATGTACGCGGAAAGATCTCCGTCTCTGTCTCTCTCCGAGCTCAACGTACAAGAGCGCTCTTTATGAATCGCTGGAATTCGCTCGCAAATACGCGATCATCCTACCATACAGGTTAACTATGAGCGTTTGTCTTGATAAATAATCGAAACCAAGTAGAAATCCCCGGCAGTCATTATAATATACATAGTAGATATTTCAGTAATACTTGATCAGATCCTGGATTTCTGTAAAATATTTCACCATACGAACACATTCGGGAGAGCGTGCGTATTCATATTTGTGATCGATCGTCTGGATCCAGATTTAGCCTGGTTCGACTAATCAGTGATGGATGTAAGGGTTATGCAATAGCGTTGCACCGTTAGCAATTAGCGGCGGCAGGTGAGTCGCGGGTGGGGCGGCGAGGCGGCGAGGCGGTGGGCGGCGGGTGGCGGGTGGTGGGCGAGTCTCAAGGTCGTCTGCACGAGTACAAGTCTGCGTCACGTCGATACCATCAGCTCTATAGCTTCCTTCATCGGACCCACTATCGGAGGAAACCAATTCGACCGAACGCGGATATGCTTGTGGCCGACCGGAACAAAATATAAACATAGACCATTTGGGCGAATGCCACGTTGGAAATTCAACGTCTAGTGATATTATAGTGTGCCAACTTCAAGAAAAAAGGGTGCGAATATACTAGACGAAGTCTCTGTAATGCAGACCGAAGTGGTGATAGTATCGCAGCGACATAAATGGCATACCAAGGAATGTATATATTCCACGTGAAAAAGTATTTAATCATAGAACGGCAGGATGAGACGTATTTGGGTGATTTTTAAATGAGGATTTAATATCAAATCGTTGAAATCTAACCGAGAGGTCATGGACATGCACGATACATGATGGTCTTCGATCCACGTCCGATTGATATTAGATCTGATCAAATTAACAAGAATTTTGCGTGGAAATACATGCGAAAATTGATGAAGGGCATATAAAGCACTCAAAACATCAAACAAGTTTTGTAGACTAAAACCATCAATAATTTGAATCGGTGATTGACCGTGAAAAGGCGAGGATTTGCTCGGGTCATAATTTATAGCGCCAGATCATGTTATGGCAATACCGTTGCACAAATGAAGATTTATGACACATTGACTAAAAAAATTCGGATGAAACGTAAGAATGCTCAGATAAACTCGAACGAAATCAAACAACGCGCGTGCTCTTGTAGACATTGATACCTCCGTTAAACAGACGTCATCGAAAAAGACAACACCGATTGCTGTGACAACGAACGTGCCGTATCTATGTCAGTCGATATCTACAACAGAAGCATCGTACAGCTTGCTTCAAACACATTCTCACGAGGGAGAGGACAGATCCGAATACTCGGGATATTCGCGGATCGAGGAGCAGCTTCAAGATCGCCGATGTCCCGGTTCCCAAGAAAGGTGAATTGCGAACGCTCCAAGCGCAAATGTGTAGGTCGACTGGCAACAATGGTATCATTGTGGACAAACCGTGTGGTGGCTGAATGTCAATTTAAATTGTTGACAATGCGAATCTATTTCAATTTAGACGTCTGCCGCTCAAGCATAATAGGGTCGCGACAATTCACCGTTCGGCAACAGATATCGCTGCTGTAGCGTAAGCGATTAGAGCGACTGACTCACTGGGTTCTGTTCCCTTTTAATTGGACGCCCCGAATGCCCAAAATTGATCCCGAAGAAGCTGAGCAAAAAAATTTAGACCCGAACGACAATGGCGTCTGGGACGCCTTTTAGTAATCTCCGGGCGTCTGGCGATAAAAATGAACGCACTCAATGCAGCATTCGGGTGAAAAAAGCGATCGATGATGAACATCCAAGGAATACGACGTATCATCCCGGGAGACTTCGAAATCATGGGTCCTGGACGCGTGTCTCACATGCTTGAGTCGCGGTACATTTTTAAATGTGACGACTGGGATAGATTCACAGCGTCGTCAATGACGCGTTTTAACGCTTTGAGCAGTGAGCCAATTAAAAATCATCCATCCAGCCGCTTTTCATCCAATTATCTGTCAGGACCGCCGCAGCATGTATGAAGCTTGTATATAAATACATTAACACTGTCAATAGCAGGGCCGTAACAAGGGGGTGGCAAAGGAGGTGCCACGGGCGGAACTAGGCTTGGGATAAACCCACAATAAAATAAAGGCGACAATATTTTCGACCGATTGTAAAATTTAAGCAACCCACACGATAAGTCTTCTTCGGATAACTTCGTTTTGCAATGAGAGTTCGTAATCGTTCTGTAGACATGGCGCCCGATTGCGAGGCGCTCATTCGTCAAGTCAGCGGTCTGAAAAGAGGACTGGTTGGATACACAGACCTTGTGGCCATTCCGTGCTCTTTTATAGCGTTTTGCTGTATTTTCTGGGGTAAATGCGAACAATGATCTGTATGATCATGGATCAGAGGCCAATTTACGTAGGTGGCTCGCGCCAAATGATTCTAGACTTTCCCATGGATTTTCTAGGGGGGGGGGGGGCGCAAGCTAGATACTTGCCACAGGCGCTTCATACCCTCGTTACGGCCCTGATCAATATAGCATAGTTCGATCGATATTTTTACACATAAGTATATCTCCAAGTGAGTTTCAGCTTGGAGTACATAACACTAGCATACAAATTGACATTTTAGTAATCCCAGTCTGGCTACTAGGGATTACAATTATTCGTCATTATCAGCTATTCGAATATCGAATAGTAAAATTGGTCCCTATTCGGATATATTCGGATATCCGAATAGTTTTTACAGTATGAAAATAACAAACATTACCGTTGAAAACGAGCGTATTTTTATCATTTATTGAAACTTCATATTTTAAATATAACAGAGCATTAAATGTTTGTTGTTTGTTCTTAATTTAGTTTTAGTTTGTCCTGCCTTTGAAAATGCTCGTTCAGTAGCTGTTTACGTTGGTTTTATTGTTAGAAGTGTATTAAACAACACGTCCAACTTTTCTGTCCTTCTATTTTGATCTAAATATTTGAAATATTTTTTCAGATTATTTGTACTGTCATATTTCTTCGTTTTCGTGAGAAACAACATTGAATTTTGCATTTCATGAAATGAAATTTGAATTGAAAGAGAATGAGGTGTTATTTCCACACCATATAGATTTATAGCACAAAGCTCGGGAAAGCAAAAAAACAATATCCCAAGTAATGGTTTCAGTCAGGTAGTAATACACCGAGTATTCGTGTGAGCGTTCGTCGATTTGGTAATATTATTAACATTTTGACGTACACAGCCGTCAAATCCCGGCATGCATCAGCAGATATTCTTGCGTATGCGCCAGATAAGTCTATGTATACCGTTTCGTGGACACTTCAAATCTTATCTCACATCGACGAAACTCATCAGAACGAATACAACCTTAAGCGGGTCAAAAACTCTTAAACTTCTCTGAGAACAGAAATGAGGCTGATAAAGCTACTGTCAACAATCAATGTCATTGATTCAAAACAATAATTATTGTGTGTTTTAGCGATGGTTTAATTCCAATTTTACGTTCATAAATTGCGAAAATCGTTATTCCAGACGTGTGTCAACCGGGAAAAAATTATTACAAATACTATTCGGATATTTTCCCAAATATCCGAATATGGAATACCCTAAAAACTAACGAATATATCCGAATATCGAATATCCGGATTGGAATCCCTACTGGCTACATAGCAAATATATAGGAAGATATAAGTTGAATAAAATACATAATAATGACGTAAGATGTATTTATTTAACAGGATGAACAAAGAGTAAATACTACAGTATTATCACATGAAAACAATCAAACAAATTCTGCATAAGAATGTTGAAGGTCACATATTGTATCAATTAGACTGTATTTCGCTGCAGATTGCAGAAGCAGAAGAATTCAGATCTTTGAATTTTTTCATAAAAATGTGTAGTCCCTGTTCCTTTGAATTCCTTTTGAGAAGGATTTAAGTTTGAATAAAGTTATTGCATGTAAATGCGCTTTTATTGAACGCGAGCTTTGGGTGCGTCCCCCCGCAGTCAACGTGTTAAGATGTGTTAGGCCCGATCCACACTATGGTGCCGGTAACGGTTCGATCTCGCTCTCGGTCTCGGTCCGGTCAAATATTCTCATACAAAAAACGGGATTGGAACGATCCGATAGTGTGAATACTCTGATTTTTTTGGTAAGAATATTTGATCGGACCGGGATCGGAGCGAGATCGAACCGTCAACGGCACCATAGTGTGGATCGGGCCTTAAGCACCTTTTGAGGATTTGAACGCGATGTGCCCCTGTATGTAATCGATAATCGATCACAGATGTCGCGTGGAGCGCCCACGTCGCTGTAGCGAAGCTTCGAGTCCGGATTCCAGAAGAATTCATATACAAACATGTCACGAAAGCGTTATTTCCAAATTGATTCCAGGAACCCGGTTCGAGAGGCGCGTCCTTCGCATTTCGCCGTGTTTACGTTCTGTTTTTATTTGTATGTTTACATCCTCAGCATCCTTATCAAACATAATCTGGTCTGACACGAATTTCGTGTGCTTCCGCATGCTCCGGCGAACATCTTATCGTCGTCGCTGCGACTATGTACATACTCGTGTAATTAGAAACTCCAGCCGGCGCAATACAGGATGAACTTTAACCCCCGGACGGCGACGAAATGCGGAGCAGTTCCATTTCGAAAAATATCCACACAAACACGTCTGAGAGTGCTCGTGAAAAGCGTCGAAAATAATGGAAAACGGCATGAAAAGCGCCAGTTTCCAAACCCAAGTGCAAATGCTTCGCGCCGGGCAAAAAAATGCGATTTTACGGTAAACCCGACACAAAAAGTACGGTATTCAAAATTGCGCAACACCGAATAACATCTGCATAACCGGTTATGAAAACATAAAATATTATTCCGTACTTTGCAAAACAACGATAGACGTACATCGCGCATTGCAGCGGAACAAGCGACTCAACCAAAGCAATAAGAGATTGAGATCTTGCACCGTTTTATTGACCGTGCCCCGAGAGCAAATCCTTCAAGCTGTCAACGATACGCGCGACTCCGCGATGACGGCCCGCGAGATTGATGCTCGTTAAATACAAAATTCATCATCGAATCGCAGCAATATGCTATGAGGATGGATCGATCATAGACAGGAGCAGACAGCATCGACGAATAAACAGTGGGCTGCAATAGCGAAGGTTGCAGCCTCGACCCGAAAAAAAAGAAATGGACGAGAGCGACGATGATGTCTGCATAGCATTACAAGTCTCAATTATTTACCTTCACAGAATTCATGCCAAATCAAACACATATGATGTCAAAGTAACACGAACGGATAAATACAGCTTATGAATCCCACGTTGAACGAATTGAAGATCAAGCTTTGAATTCCAATGCAAGTTTTTATATTTTGCATTCAGACGATGAAATCGATTCATTGAAAAGTCACGCATGCTTAAAGATCCTGGACGCTTTAAAGCCTTTGAGTAGTGAGCCAATTTAAAATCATCATAAACTTAGATGCTATATTTGTATGCCCAATTATTCCCTACGTCTAGGGAATACAATCCCGAGATTCCGGATCCCGGCTAATCGGGGAGCTTAGGCGGGCAATAACTGTCTAATCTATATATAACATATATACAGTACACATATGTGATTCAAATTGTTATGTTAACCTTTTTTTACCGGTGATGTATTTACTACACATCGACTCTAATAATGGGAATATCGATATGAAATATAATAGATACCGGGTTCAGAATTTTTGTATTCCTCCGTATTATATTTACGAATCGCATCAAAGTATTATAGTATATGAGTATTCATCTGCAGCGACGGAAAAATAAATTAAAAATGCATTTTCAAATTCAATAGAGATCGTCCGCTTTTGTATCGTCGCCAGAAGAGCGACCTAAATCTTCTTAGATTTTGAAACATAATCGTGACACGAGAAAAACAATCGAACGATAAAATGTCTAAAAAAAAAAAGATCGAAATCGATAGACTTCAATCGATAAGGCGACATCATCAGATTGGGCGATATCTCTATTTAATGCGAGCGCTTGGATTTAGATGAATCTCTCATTTGTTGTCGCATACAAATAAATAAAATGCGTGAAACTCCAAGCTAAAATGGCCTTGTTAATGGTGTAGCGGTTGCTTTATATAGCGTCTCTATGATGTATGCAATGGTTTGAAGTTTGAACGCTTGAAGTTTCACTTTTCGTGACGTTTCCCTAAGCCTATTTATATAAGTTTGGCATCGACAAATATATTTTTTTAAAAAAACAGTACCTTCGCTGTGAATAGGAGTCCGCATGAGGCGGATTATGCAAGAGGCCAGTTGCGATTGTTGTTGAAGCAAAACGAATGCACCAAGGTTGCACATGCAATTATTTCGCTGGACTTCTAATGAGATTCCTCTCACGACGTTTAACACATTCACAATAACGTCATATCACCTCCGTGCGACCTCAATTTGCAAAAAAGCAATGCTGCAATGAAAAACCCATAAATATTACCATAGACAACCCGTTTTCTAAAACGCATTGCAAAACCCCCAATGGGACCGCATACCCACTTTCGTATCGGCGTTAAATATGGAATCGCGAGCGTATGGACGCATCGGACCCACTTATTATTCCAAAAGCAAGGGTCAATGTTAAGATATAAACGTCATACATATTTAATATTTTTTCGGGCTACGTTTCATCGGCCTCGTCGACAATGTGCAGCCGAATCCGAAAAATCATTGCAAACGATTTGCAATGCACTCCTGATGAATTTTCATTCACTCTGGATGACGACAGAAAATGCAATTTCGATAGGGCACAATCGGGATAGATGCACGGGGTATGATTTTATTGGACGGGTTCATTTCGTTCGATCGCTTGGCAGTGTGATTCATCCAGGTTTACATTGGCCCTTTTCCCTGACAATGTATTATGGACGGTCCACCGTCTGGGCGGACGTCCTCGTTTTCCTGGCACTCTACCCACCGATACCAGCTATTCTGGATTGTCTGCATTTCAACGGACAATGTGTTTTTCTCAAGCAGACGGCTGGGAGCCGCTCAACTATCGCCAGTTCTTGGACACGCATTAACACTATACACGCGGCGATCTTTGGGACATATTGCGAATGCTGCTTTCTGCGAATATCGATCGATCGATCTTATCGGACTTAATAAACGACGTTCTGAACTTTGACACACACGTTGTTTCACCCGCCATTTATAATATTAACGCATTTCCGCCGGGGAAGCCGCGCGCTCGTTTTTTTATCTGCACACAAAAAACGAAGATTTGACGCAATAAACGCGATTGTACAAAAAATTCCAAGCCAAATTTTATCTATAAGCTCGGGAGATTGGGAGTATTAACACATTTGTGTCGGGAGATTTTTTTCCCACGGCGAGCAAAACAGCGCTAAACACATGCATATTAACATCAAAGTATTCAAGATGTTTTAATATTTTTTAGCTATATTACTCACCCTGCGTATCACCAACAAAATAGCCCATCGTCTTTTTTAAAGTATAGTTTTTACTAATCACGTCCAATATTTTAAAGAGAGCACTGATTTATTACGCACATTTAAACACACGCACATTTACGTTATTAAAGCCATATTAATCTGAAATGGCAACAATCATTTTTGCAACTGTATTAGTTTTGGCTGGAACCATGTCAAGATAATCAGGGAATGTGTCGTACACAGAGCTGGGACATTGAATATGAAACCTTTTTGCATTAGGCTTTTTTCGGGCTTAAATTTTAAATGCAGATGTATCCTTGACATTAAAGTCGCCGATGTGAGCGCTGGGAGGCATTATCTTAGAAAGCGAGATCATATTATTTGTCGGCGTTTTATTGCTTCAAGGTGACAGTTTTTTAAGTGGCAGACGATCGAATGTTGACTTTTGATGCCGGAGTCTTCTTCTGGACGATCGTCGGAGTGCAGTGTGACGTTCTGAGATATTTTACGAGAAGGTCGAGCGACTGGGTGAGGTCGTCTGGGCGATTGCAACATCTCACATCGTTCTAACTGATCGTACAGCGGACGCGCTCGCGCAGACGAGTCCGAAGGGATGAAAGTCGATCGATCGTTAACACGGAAGGGTCGGGAAGGCGAAGCGACCGCCCCGTCCGTCGCACCGAAATCGCGTATCGCTGCATTCGGCGCGCAGGTCAAAGAGTGGCGTTTTCGATTACTCAGCGTCTGGCCCGTCCAATTGTGCAACGAAAGTCGCGAAAACAGCGTTCGCGAACGAGGAAAAGATGTTTTAGCATTCCGCTAGAATTATGCAATTGCAGGGTACACAATAGATGATGGCGAGGAAGACGCGGCGACATATTTGAACAAGTGAAAAGTGTTACATAACACAATGAGGTGTCACGGAGCGTTATGGATGGCACATTAGAAATAATTGGCCCGAGGTCTACAGCTAGACACGTGCTGGAGACAATGGCGCAAAATAAATCGAGATGCATGCAACGGACCGAATGCAAATATTTGGAATCAACAGTAAGCGCGCCGTATATTACGCGGATGACTTTAATTGCCGTTTTAAATATCGACAGCAATTCTAAATTAGAACGGCGCCATCGCGGCGACTCGGCAGCGGTCGCACCGATTTCGGGAAAACCGGGAGTGCACATCGGAGTCCCGGGAAGCGAATTCCGGTTGCGCAACCGCTCGTCGGATCCTCCCCTCCGCACGCAGGAAATGAAACACATAAAACCTTATAGAGAAACGGGAAAGCATCCCCGGAGGATGTACGAAAATAAAATTCCCGATGAATACCTGAACCGCCAGATACTGGCGAGCCGTACAATCACGCTCGTCTTATATGACCGACCCTAATGGCCTTTCCTCTTTTTATGTATTCCATTTATATGAACGTCCATCGGGGCCCATCTCTTTCTTTCATTGCGCAAGATAATTAATCCGAGCGTCGAATTTAACACATTTAACACATTTTCATAAACGTTTAATCACATTGATTGGCTTATTAAAACTATTTTGTCAAAATTGAGCACATTCACAAAATTGAAAACACAGAGTGACTTCTTCATTTTTTTCGGAATAATAGTTTATACATTTATACGAATTAATACTGTATATAATTAATATGTATTTATAAACAGCACAATATCTCGAGAATCCTGGAAACGAGTCCCGATTCTAATCCAAATAAATATTTGTGGGCCGTAAATTATGAAGCAGAAGAGTGCAAAAAAGTATTCACAACATTAAAACGGTGGAAAATTGTCTTGTAAAAATTATCTAGTCAAAAATTTAGGTTATTTCCAAAGTAATATACGTTTTTGTTCGAGCGGCGTTGAAAGATTGTCAAACGCATGCGAATCATTTCCGCACTTTATGTGTTAACATTCGACGCACAAATACGAAGTGGAATCCAATAAGAAACATTTTTCGTTAAAAATCACTTAGTAATAAATACGTGCGTTTGTCTGTATTTCGCCAAATACATTTATAAATTGTATTTTATCAGTATTTAATTTAATTAAATTTTATAGTACGGAAAAGTAGACGACGCGTCGACATCGCCCGTCGAAGATCGATCCGATGTCCAAAATGCAACGGCGGTGAGTATTTTTAGGCAGATGGAGACCTCGACCTGCGGAGGACGAGCGCGAGGAATGCGCGGATGAATGAATCGCCCCCCGGAGTATATTTAGCGGCGGATCTCCGAGGACCGGTGGAGAGTTTTTCGCGGAATTTTCGGCGAAATCGATGAGTCCAGACGGTCGATCTCCGTCGGAAATAGATTTACGATGTACACAAGTGCGGTGCAGCGGAGGCGGAGGCGCGGCGAGGGGCGAGGGGCGCGACGCCACCCTCCGGGAGCGCATCGGAGTCGCTCTCGCGTCAAAATAAATAGTCATCGGTGCAAAGCGTCCCCGCGTCGCCGCGAGCGCGTCCGACGGGTGGCGGCGCCGATTTTCGAGCGCTAACATGACAATTCGTTTGTTTACGTTTCTCTCGCACGGCGCGTCGGCGCGAAATTCGAAATCCGAGCGCGCCCGGCGAGCCGGAAGAGCGCACCGCGGGCGACGAGCGACGGGGCGGAGCGCCCGGCGCATACTTACAACGAATCCTGCGTCACTCGACGATCACAGTAACTGTCAAATCACAGACGCGCGGTGTCGAACGTCACTCTCTTTCATCGCGGTCGTTCGGATTCCGAGTTCACTGTCGCGGTGCGCGATCGTAGCCCCCTGCAAAGAGAGAGCGGAGTTGCACTGCACTGATCACGCGACCGGAGCGAACGCGCCGAGACGCCGTCCCGTCTGCCGGGCCGCCGGGAGACTCCGGCGGGAACCCCTCGCCGCCTCGCCGCGAGGGCTTCCCGCGCTCGGCCCCGGGCGCGGCGCCGCCCCGCGCCCCGCGGCCGCCACCCGGGAGCGGCGGCTCCGGACGGCGCGAGATCGCGAGCGAGCGACGGCGGGCATTATTTTTAAATCGCGCCCTCGGCGACGGGCGCGTCTCTCGCGCGTTCGCTCCGCGGGCGGACGAGTCGACGGTTATTTTTGACGGGTGCGGGCGCGTACCTGCGCGAGGCGGCGGCGGCGTCGGACGCGCGCCACGTCCGCCGACCGCAGAGTCCCGCGCGCGACTGGCGCGCCGCGCGCCGCCCCCGCCGCCGCCCCCCGCGGCTCCCCTCTCCGCGCCGCGCGAAAGCTCGCGACGAGACTTTCGACTCGTCGGCGGCCGCCCGAAAGTCGCGCCCGTCCGCGAGCCAGGGTCAGCCGCCGGTCCGCCCGTTCGCGCGTGCGAGACTCGTCTCTCCGACGGAGACGCCGACGGATTATTTTGAATGTCGAATCGAAAACCAAAAAAAAACGTCACACCTGCGGCCCGCGACGCGTTCGTTTTTCAATAGCTCAAATGAAACGGACGCATATTTGAATTTCAAATTCAAACGCGACCAATGACAGCGCCGCATTCGAATCGCTCGAAAGCCGCCAATCGCAGAGCGGCGCGGCGCGCCGAAACGTTTAGGCGATTTTTCAAAAAATATCATCTCGAAAGTCGCCCCGACGGTCCGTATTCCGTTACATCACCGAGGCAATCGGGCGAAATAAACAAACTTAATTACGACCACTATTTTTAATTCGAAATAAATTTTAAAAAAATTATAGATAAAAATCATCAAACAATCGAACAAAAGGCCACGCATATCGATTGTCGCACAAGCGTAGACATTAGCGGTAATGAGATAAAATTATAGGAAATAAATTATTTTATCTATCTAGAGCAGGGGCTCCCGACGGGGCTCAGACTAGGGAATCCAATCCCGAGCCAAAATTTCGATCCCGGAATTGCATTAGACCATCCCGGGATCAATCCCTGGATCGGAATTTTCAATGCTTTAGGAAATAACATTTATAAATTTGATCGAAAATTACTAATAACTCAATTTGTTTAATATAAAAAAATCTGATTTTGGTAGCTAGGCAATCTGCTGTTGAAAATGCATGCTCACCCTCCACACTCGTTGAACCTGAACCCCGTATCTATTATATTTCATATCGATATTCCCATTATTAGAGTCGAGGTGTAGTAAATACATCACCGGTAGGGAAAGTTTAATATAACAATTTAAAAAACATATATGTACTGTATATATATATATATATACATAGATTAGACAGTTACTGTCCATAGGCGTCGTCTAAACTCGCCAAATAATAGTTACACCACTATTTCCAAGCGTCCAAATTTCGGCGAGAATGTCTTGATTTAATAGCCTTCATTGTGCTGATGAGATGTACGATTTCTATCAGATAAAAATTTTAATCCCATTTTTTTCCAGATTACGTTTACTAATCCCGGGATTATTAAGCACATAAAACTGTCCGGGATCCCGGGATTGGATTCCCTAGTTCAAACCCATTCGATCGATGTCCATTTTTTAATTTTAAAATTTAATTTATGTGTAATTTATTTACTCAATATGAATATTTTAAATTTGGGAAATTCCTCCTCATTGGAGTACAGTTGTGAGTTTTAAAAGTTCTGATATTATTAAGAACAAATTAGGTGACTTGCCCAATACACAATTGATGTTAACACAATGTTTGCGGGAGCAGCGAATCGCCATCATTCACTGCCACTCACGAAATGCATCTTTGCGATGCATCATGCGATAAACGGACGAAAACAGACATGATCAGATTTATTTGATTGTTGCAAAAACATTTTTTAATATTTTCAAGCATTTTTATGAAAATTAGATTAATCAAAAAGACGCCACAGGTGTTTATTAATATTTTTTTACCACAAAACAAAGTAAACACCTAAGGGGATGTTTTATAGCGTTACCGATTTTATTTAATCTGTAAATCTAATTAAATTTTATACAGTGCCGTTGGCGTTATATCATTTCTTTAAAACTAATTGACTGTCAGAATCCAAATATCGTCAGATTTTTAAATATAAAAAATGTCGCTTGGATTGATT
Organism: Stenopsyche tienmushanensis; assembly: GCA_008973525.1. Lineage (NCBI taxonomy): Eukaryota > Metazoa > Arthropoda > Insecta > Trichoptera > Stenopsychidae > Stenopsyche > Stenopsyche tienmushanensis. The sequence goes on along the minus strand of WACJ01000018.1, from coordinate 872,163 downwards.
AAAAAAAAATCGGTTGATTGGATGTTGCTTATTTGGTTCCCTTAGGTATCCCCTAACAAAATGGACCCTTTTAAGCTACCCTATCGCTTCGTAGACACAGGGGGGAGTTTATGTGCATCCTTGCCGATGAGTTACTATTATATGGCCTGCACCGACTTTATTAAATATGCTATTTTATAATTGTATGCTCTAAAATCGGCAAAGCAATAAGAATTTTGTAGGCGATGTAGAAAAAATAATTGTATGATATATCAAGTGAGATCAGATTAAATGTGGAGTACGATGGATTATATTAGTTCAGGATGGATCTGGATCCATGTGGATAATCTTATGGCTCAAATTGTATCGTTAAGAGTTGTATCACAATTTTCTTGGATTTAAATGTACTGATATACTAAGTGTGATGATCATATTTTAAAAAGATCGGATGTCAAAGCGGTATGAAATGGCTGCTAAAAAAAGCAATTATATTCATGGGGATGAACGGATACGAGTGGAGTAGTTTTTTACCCCCAGAGATCTCCTTTGGGGATCTGTGGGACATGTCTAGGGAATCTCCGGTCTATAGACGATATATATGTTCCAATATTTCCACTATAATACATCACTTCATCGTATACAAAGAACAGACAGACATACATTCAATTATATAAATTCATTACAAGTTATTGAACGCGCGAAAAATGAGGAACGATGGCGATATTCGATCTGAAAGATGATAGTCGAAGGATTCCACAACGATACCTAAACTGTCTTCCGTTACTTTTGTGTATTGTTTTGATCTTATCGAACTGGAAACATATATCTTAAAATAGATTCTGAGATGCATTTGAGCGTCATGTAAGTCTTCCCCCTCGATCAGTATCGCCCTTGTAATAAAAGGGTGTACTGAACTTTTCCATAAAAATCAACACGGTTGTCTGGGATAGTTTTTCATTACTTTCCAAAGCCGCTTAGTCTTTAAAAGTACCTGAATTCCCTATTAAGAAGGCAGCAAAAGCGTCCTTCGATACGTTCACCTGAGTAACCCGCTGTGTGAGTGTTCATAAATTAAGCTTGATGATCATGTTATCTTCAATATCGAACATATAATGCAGATGGTATGTCTGCGACTATATTATTTGAATGGTTATACTATGATTGATATATACCCATCATGAGTATATATAAAATGTTTAAATGTATACGCCCATTTCATATATTTAAAATAACAAAACAGACCCACCCCCCTGTTTTAACACAGCCCACAGCAGAAATTACATACCCACCCTCCCCCGGCTTAATTATTGTGGAGCTTATACCGAGGGCTCAACAGACGTTGCAAAAGCATAACGCGTATTATGCTCTTATGGAATCAATTACGATCTGAGCCTCTGGGTCCGAAAGACCCCAAGTAAATGTCCGTCTGCATTTTGGAGGGTGGGCAGTAATGCATCACATTGATTAAATGCAGGTTGACGGGCGATTAAATTACACGAGCGCCTAATATTTCGCATTCGGGTTCTCAACCGGTCGGGATAATTTAAACCCGTTACACACAATTGAAATGTTATTTGAAGAAAACTTCAATTGGATAATTGTGATATACGGCAGGAGTCCTTTTGACCGACGGCTAGGATTAACTGATGCCATGTAAACCATACTGATTGATAGCACGACAGCATCACAGCAAAATGTACATCGTGCCCGGAGGTGGACCAATTAGGAACCCATTTATTCTGCGCTGGAATAAATGAGGCTGATATACAATGTCAAGATTTAGTATTTGTTCTCGTATGAAATCATTCAATAAGTCCGTAGGATGACAGAATGTTCCCCAAAATGAGAAAGCTTTGTTCGAAGTGGGTACCGCGTTTGTTCACAATCGATCAAAAACACCAACGCGTCTACAATTCAGAGTAAGTTTCGATCACTATCCTGGAACTAAATCCATATTTTAAGCTTGTATTGAGACACGGTTCATAAAATACGCATTTTTATCATTAGTAAAATGGGCTAACGTCTTCGAAATGAAATCAGATCTTCATCGAACAATCTGATAATTGTCAACCAAGCAAACATTTTCTTTACAAATTTTTACCAGTAGTCTAATAATCTATTAGAATAATTTGCAACATGATCGCAGCCCAAACTTCATATCTTCAGATCAATATCTGCCAACATGGTACATGCATACAAATTTTTATTATGCCTATGTTATTTCCGCAAGTGTAAACAGTAAATTAACAAAATTTTATTGCAATCGGATGAGCGGTATGGAAGCGCATTAAATACGGACAAACAAACATTGATTTATATTTATATACAAGACTATGCTTATGTTACTCGCGCAATGTTTAGCAATAAGTGAACGAAGTTTTATTGCAATCTGATAAACGGTATGGCAGGGCATTACATACGAACAAACAGATATTAATTTTTATACATAAGATTTGAGTTTATAAATTCAGACAATATATCAAATACAGTCGATTCCATGAAATGATCTATTAAAATCAATGGTTGTGTACATATAAATATTAATATGACATGACATTAGATTTTTCCCAAATAAAATGCTGCCAAGTGTCCGAGTTTCATTTTGATATCGATGCTAATATGTATAGCATGAATAAATTATCTGCGATAGATATAGATGCGATTTCGACAATAGATGTCGCGTCGAATGCGAATGTTGCCAATTTTGCTATAATATAATTCAATGATATATTATTCAATTATAAAAAAAACATGATGTAGAAAAATATATTGAATAAAATTATATATAATAAATTTAAAAATAAGTAATTGAATATTTTCAGCGAATAGTACGTGTGTTATATATTTGGATATCAAAGATTCACTTGCTTTTATAAGAAGAAAAGAGGAATTTAGCACCATATTCCAGGAAGTCATTTTTAATCAAATTATCAAGAAATTGATCAAATTTGTTAAAATTTCAATAAAAACCAATCCAGAATTATTTTGCACCACAAATAAGACCAATAACTAAATAACGAAGTTCTTAAAGCTAGATAAATGAGAATAATGTTTTTTATAGGCACAGTACAGGGAAAATTAGCCTAAATGTCACGAAAAGTAAAACATTCCCCTTCTGTGACTCTAGAAAAAAAGTGAGAGAATCTAAATGGCAGTTGCCGCGCATGCGCTGTGTCGACTATTGTATGTCTATACGTAGCATAAAGCAACCATTACACCAGTAGCAAGCCTATTTTATTATATATTACACAACATACGGGTTCATTTTTTAGCTAACAATTTCCGTTATGCAAAATAAATATAATGTCGACATACGAGTGGAAAGGGTTAATATATTATATATATGAATTACATTACTTCATACTGTTTTTAAAATAACCCTTAAAACATATACCATCTAAAATAGAATCGAACATCCCAGTTTTCTTTTTGGATGAAAAAATCTAATGAACTAATATATATTTGCATCTTCGAAATAAATTATTAACACACATCTTTTTAGCTTAAAACTACAATAGCAAAAAACTTTTTTTACTTTTCTAACATTTATATCGGTTCGGGTATGATTTTCGTTCCGCGAAAAAATAACGATTTTACCGGTTATCGGTTTTCGGTTTCGTTCCGATTCGAAGCCTAGATAAATATACGCCATTTCTTTCACGCGTACCCGGAATATCTTTAAAATTGATCATTTTATGATTTTTTTAATAATAGAATATATACACTTCTATGTAAACAATTTCAGATTTTCACGAAATATAGCATTTTATTGGATGGAATACATCCTGGGATGATTGTAAATGGTTAATTTGTATTTGAATGAATACATTACCCTGTTTTGATGGCAAATCACTTCAGGACGTAACGGAATAGTCTCGAGCTGGATGTTGCACTGTTAATTTTTGCCATTAGCGCCATCGACGCGAGTAGTGGGAAGGCATTTAATCATTCGATCGCAATCAACAAGTCGGAGATCACAACCATAAAGGGTAAAGGCAAATTCACATAAACATCCAGCTGCATCCACACACAAGACCAGCTTTCAAGTCTTCACACAGGCGGTTCACATTAACTGCGTGCACACACTGCGTCCCAGACTAAGTGCACTTTGTAATCGCGGTCAGACGATAACACACGCCGAACCTTATCGGATTTTTAATTTGTCCGAGACAATAAAATACGTATACGCCGCAGACTGGTGTTTCGTCTACTGCTGTGTTTAGCAGGAAACTTGAAGTTACTCATCGGCCAGATAACCGAGGCCGGTCCCCATTATATCCGCGACATTCAGACGACCGGTACACACTCATCGCTGACAAATTGTACCATTTTACAACAAAAAAGACACAAAGGTAGTGGGACGGTCGGCCTGAAACCCAAAACACCTAGCCACCATCACACAATCGTGAAAACAGTGACGTCTGGGGCGTGAGACGCTTTGTCTGCACAAGTACCGGGGAAAATTGGGTCGATTCGAGCGAAGGAACGACCAACAGACGTTCGACGAGCTAAAAAGACTACAATGCAAACGACCTTTCTTTTTTTTACTGACGTCACTTAATTATCCCTCGAGTCCTATTCACATTTTTTCGTGTTGGGTAGGCTTTGAAACACTGTGTCTTAATTAAGCTACTCCGATCCACAATACAACTATATATAGATACATCCATTGAAGAATGATAATAGATAATAGATTCAATAGCAATAAAAAAACTGAAAAAATCCTGATGAAATCTTCATTGTCTTAGATGCTATATTTGCTTGTCCGCCACTTATAATCCGTACATATCCACTTATCTGTCAGGACCGCAGTAACGTGTATGAAGCTTTTATTTAACACTCTCGTCGCCTAGCGTGAATCGGTGTTGTTTCTAATGTTTAACGATAAGCTTCACCAATAACTCTATCATTAGACAAAATAACGAAAACAAAGTGAATATAAGCAAGTGCGAATAGACAAGTTTCGAGGTCGATCTCGAAAGATATTTAGACAGACGTCCGTAAAGCTAATATTTGTATATCGTTATAGAAATACGTAACAGTGAGACGCTAGATTCGCATTTCGGAAACTGTATAAGATTTTACTGCACTTACCCCAGAGCATATCAGTGTTTTTTATACTCAAATCAGAAAATCCGGGAACTTCCAGTAATTGTAGTCGGAAAATGCTAGGCCAAACATTTCATTCACCATATTTGTATGTCTTTATACGTAAACAATACACTTGAAATCGATTAATTATATCATTCACGCATCATTATTTTATTTTATTTTGATTTCATAAAGAGCACGTATCAAGATATTTTGTATAAAATAGGAAACAAATTAAGATAATTCAAGATAATTTTTAAAAAATTAGACCTTTATAAATATATTATCCAAATTAATTTCCAAAATTCTAATTATTTACAGAGTTATAGCTATTTTAGTGACGCGGCAAATAAGCCATTTCTACCAGAACTAAATCTTTTAACGCGTTTTTCTCGAAATTACTTTTTTCAACACGGTTGACATCATATCTCAAGTTCTAATCAATTGATTTACTCCAAATTAAATACGAACCTTTTCTATACGACCTTCTATTGTTCTTACCAGGTTAATGTCAAAATTTAATTTTTAACTACTTTAAAAAAATAAAAGAAAAAAAATATATACAGCGATGATAATTTGTAATTTAAATAATTATTATGTCTCTAGTCTAGTATTAAAGATGGCAGATATCCTTAAAAAAAAATTTAATTGCTTTATTGTTTTCTTGATTTTTTATTAACTTTTTTTATGCGATTTTATATAGCTGTTTCAAAGTTATGCGGTTTTTAAAATCTATGTAAGTCTTAGCTTTTTTTGCGATTTTCTGCGGAATCTATCTACCACACAAAAAAAGGTTTAAGTGTATCGAAATATGTAAAAAAAAAGCTGTGATGCGTATAATGGCTAAAGACGCATAAGTGCGTTTCCCGCGTCTACCAGTAGTACTCGAAAGACAAACATGTGCGTAACCCGACGGGAATGTGTTAAATCGTATAGTTTTGTAATAATATTGTTATTTAAACATTATATGTATATACAAAAGATAGTGAAGTGATCATCTTCTCAAATTTCATGATAAAATTGTATATCTGTAAATATAAGTGATATATAATTCAAATGCTTTGTTGATAAGAGTGTGCAACTATGAAGCTCAGATGTCGAGATGTCTCAGTTGTCATGTTGTATAGCTACTATTGTATATTGTAAATCGTGGATGATCCATGGAAAGCTACTCGCATATCGATGGTTATAATTTGGACGAGAATTCAGTGGTGATGTGCGCAAATTGAGTGCCGTGCGAGTAAGCTTCAGTTGATGCGTCCGACTCTGATGAACGATCGTCGCAATGCTGCCATTTTAAAGACGGAAGCAATCGAATTCAAATTTCAATACGTCAAACAATTTATTTGCTATTCTACCCATGCTTTGATTTTAATATTTCGGCAAAAATGTCTGCGGTTAGACATTTTTATCAATGTATTATAAACCGCAAAAAAATGCAATGAATTCAGCAATGGCCTTTGATATTTAAGAATAAATGCAGACATCTTATCAGCGGTTTTTTTTAGAATGGGCGTTATACTGTTGAATAAAATATAGCGCCATAAAATCGTATGATATCATATTCTATAAAGGATTGAATTTATGCCATTTTGGAATGTTGTTGAATTCAAAAAGTCGATGTAATTCGATCAATAAAAATAATGTTGTATATCTGTGATTTATAGATATTTTGATTATGTTTAATCAAGTGGATCATAAAGTGATAAATTTGATGAATGTGATGTTTTAGCATTGGGCCTATCATGTACCGAGGCGGACGAACAAAAATCAACCATAATATATGCTAAATATATGCTTCGCATAATGATTGTTGAGGAGTCTGTAGCTATTGAATTGGCATAGCTGATGATGATATGGAACATAAAAGCAATAATTATTTTTTTATATTCCAGTTAACATTTGTATTGAACATTTCGACTAGATTATGTTTATGCTTTTAACACCAGACGAATATTTTATACGCGATAACCTTCTAGGAAAAATTTGCTCACCGCGTGTATGTCTATAAAAACACATTATCTATAAAAATGTGTCTGAGTGAAAAAACGAGAATAATCCTGTTTTGTGAGCGACGCAGTTAAATATTGAGGCTGTAATCTTTCAAAGGTCACAAGATCTTTCCAGAATACTCGCATTTGGATGTAGAATTCGGCATGCTATAAATAATAGCAAATTTATAGGAATGCTTGAGAGAAGTCCCCAAAGAAAATATTATAAGGGATGACAATGTGGATATGATCGATAGATATTATTTTTGTGATCAATTAGTATTGCGACACCGGTATAGGGAGCACCTATGAGCAAGCTTTTTATCTCTTAGTTTTCTTATTTGGCTTTTTTTGTGGAAAAGCATTTAGTTTTATTGCTAGGGGTAAAGTGTCTGAGCCTGAAACGGACGAAGCCCAAATTAAACATTTTATGTTCCTTTATTTTGACCTTGGTAGGAAGACGACTGAAACATCCAAAATGATCAATAGTTTTTAAAAAGACCCAACTTATAACAAGCATACAAATTTTAATTAATTTACTGAGATCAGGAAGAAAAGCAAATTTGATTTAAACCAAACCATCACAGATGTATTTTAGTTTGCAGTGTAAACCTATTTAAAGCCTATTGGCATTTAGCTCTTAAGTTTGGTTTAACAATGAAGATTAATTAAGGATTATGCAGTGGAATATGCAAGGATTCATCTGTAGGGGTTAATAAATAGCACCGATGCGAAAACGTTAATCTCGAGTCACGTGATATGATAGTTGGATTAATGGCGGCCCTTGCGCGCGCATCCGTGAATGTACATAAAGTAGATGCCTAAATATACTAATAATATGATCTGCTTTAATCCATCCATTTCCAAGTCCATTTGTATAATATAAAAAATAATTTGATTATTTTGAAAATATGCACGAAATAACATTAAGGCATCGAGTGTTTCGTCATTCAAATGCACGCTCAGTCTCTACACTTGTTGGAGGTATCGTCATCAGATATTTAAATACTAGTTCGATTTGATGACCGCGTGAGCCCCCATTTTCGTACAACACCATCAATGTGACTGATAAAATACCTATCTGCCGAGACACGGACTAAAACTCGCGCAAAATTCCCGATTTCCCGACAAATTATTTATTTCCATCGCTGCAGATGAATATTTACATACTATAGCACTTTCATGAGATTCGTAATTATAATACGGGGGAATACAAAAAATCTGAACCCCGTATCTATTATATTTCATATCGATATTCGCATTGTTAGAGTCGAGGTGTAGTAAATACATCACCGGTAGGGAAAGCTAAATATAACAATTTGAAAAGCATATATGTATTGTATATATGCATGCATAGATTATACAGTTACTGTCCCTAGGCGTCGTCTATGCTCACCAATTAGTAGTTACGCCACTGTTTTCAAGCGTCCAGATTTCGGCGAGAATTTCTCGATTTAGTAGCTTTCAACGTGCTGGTGAGGTGTACGATTGGATTCCCTACGTGAGAGTGTACGGGAAAACCTGAGGCAGTTAATTTCTTGTCGTTAACAAGAACATAGCCTTTATGCGACTTCAACTTGGCGAATTTTGCGTCGGAATTTGTGTTTACACCCTTATAAAATCCAACTGACCTAAACCTACATTGCCAAAAACTGATCGATGATAAGCATTTTCTTGTCATCTAAATTGGATGATATGAACACCGACAACATGTGATTTCAACGGGACGGCGCTACGTGCCATACAGCGCACGCCACGATGGATATTCTGCGCGAGCGATTTGAGGGCATGGTTATCTCGCGCGGCGGCAACGTGAACTGTCCACCAAATTTGTGCGATTTTCGCAAAGTCCAGCTAATTCAGTTAGATTTATGCGATAAAGTCATCGAATATTAGACCTCCCGAATAGGTGCCATCAAACAAGACCACGGCGAACATTTGAACGACGTTATATTTCATACTTATAGCAATAAAATTGAGTGGATTTCTCGAGCGTCCTTATTGTAAGATCCTATAGTTTTATGACGCTTTTCTCCGGTCTAAGTTGCCATCAATTTTAAATAACTCAAACTAAATGACATAGTCAAGGCAGAAATGCATTCTAATGATTCTCAAAAAAAATATGATCAATAGAAGTAGAGTCATATTTCATCATGACGATGCACATTTATCCGATATGGCGCCATTGGATTATAATCTGTTCAGGGCTTTAGCAACATTCAACAGAAGATGAAATTAAATGCTATGATTTAAAATGAAGAAACGTGTGTAGTATTATATATTATACAGAAATACAGTGGTGTCAGGTCTGAAAACTACGCGAGCCATGGAATAGGGCACGTCCCCAGGCAAAAAAATCCAGTGGTGTCAGGTCTGGAAACCAGGCGAGCCACGGAATACGGGATGGCAAAGAAATCCAGTGGTGTCAGGTCGAGAGACCGTCCGAACCACGGAATGGGGCTGCCAAAATAATTGTCCCGTAGCCCCCAAAAATATTTTGTCTACGTATAAAACACTCTGCATAACTTCACCATATCACTATTTAAACGATACGAAATGCACAAATTTATACGCTTTATTTTTCGGAGCATAACCAAAATATCTGCCGATAAAACACAAGTTTATAAATAATAACCGACAGACACACAGTCGGAACCAAAATAGCACCAAATCGTTTATTAACGGCGCATGTTTCCTCTATTGTTATTTTTTTCTGCAAAACTGCCCAATGAATTGGCCTGTTAAATTTTATTAGCACACGTAGCACAAAGACATCGCATAAATAAACAAATATTTATATACGAAAAATTCCAACGATTCCTACGCTAGACCGAGGGCATATTTATTGACAACGATAAGCTGTAAAATAATACGCTTTATTCACAAGTCCACCGCACGGAATCTCTGCCATTGTTACTATCGGGCATTTTTTGAATTTTCGACAGGTCACTATCACTTTCAGGAATCCGATACACGCGAAAAAAGATGTCCGACCTTTCGGAGGTGATGAAATTAGCACATTTATATTTTAATATCGGCGCTGAAATTGACTTCTGAAAGTGGCATAGTTGAGGTCGGCGACTAATGACGGTCCCTAGGCGAAGCCCTAATAATCATCGGGAAAATTCGACCCTGCCTGTCCGCAGACCATATCAATTTTTCTCGAATGTCGCCAACTTTTTTCATAAAATGAAATTACCGACTGAGTTAAAGCGAACCCAACGAATGCGGGCAAATTTTCATCCAATAACATTTTTCTCACGCAATATTCGATTTGCTCTAGATCTAATAATCTTAAACCCAAATATATATAACATTTTAGATTTGTACTATATAACGATAAGTGTTAGATAAATACACGAGCGCCTGTTAGTTGTGAAAGCGGTATAAATCGGTTATAACGAGCATCGATGAAATAGCTAATAAGTTATAACATTTTATGCATAGATATTTTGCTTATTCAACCTAACAATGTGTCAATAAATTCACAATTTTTCTTTGTATTATACAGAGTGTTTTGCACATGGATCAACAACATTTTTTTGGGGTTAGGGGGGTCTTTTGCTATGTTTCACACATATGCCCTAAGTCCTAACTAGGGAATCCAATCCCGAGCCAAAATTTCGATCCCGGGATTTCGGGATTTCATTAGACAATCCCGGGACCAGTCCTGGGATACCGGGATTGAGATTTTCAATATTTTAAGAAATTACAATGATAAATTTGATTAAAAATTACTAATAAGTCCATTTGTTCAATATAAAAAATCACTTGAAAGCCAAAAAAAAATATTTTTTTAATAAAAGATAAAAATACTATTCAAAAATAAATAAATAAAACACTAAAAAATTCAAATATTATTTTGAAAATATGCCCGAAGTAACATTAACATTAAACATTAGTGTTTCGTCATTTAGTCTGGATCTGATTTTGGAAGTAAGGCAACTTGCTGCTGAAAATCCCACACTCATTGGAGGTATTCCACACTCGTTGGAGGTATCGTCATCAGATATTTAAATGCTAGTTCGAGTTGATGACCGCGTGAACCCTCATTTTCGTATAATATCATCAATGTGACTGATAAAATTCCTTTCTGCTGAGACACGGACTAAAACTCCGGCAAAATTCCCGATTTCCCGACAAATTATTTATTTTCGTCGCTGTAGATGAATACTTACATACTATAATACTTTGATGTGATTTGTAATTATATTACGGAGTAATACAAAAATTTTGAACACCGTATCTATTATATTTCATATCGATATTCTCATTATTCGTCGAGGTGTAGTAAATACATCACCGGTAGGGAAAGGTTACTATAAAAATTTAAAAAACATACATGTACGCTATATATTAGACAGTTACTGCCCCTAGGCGTCGTCTATGTTCGCCAATTAGTAATTACGCCACTGTTTCCAAGCGTCCAGATTTCGTCGGAAATGTCTCGATTTAGTAGCCTTCATCGTGTTGGTGAGGTGTACGATTTCTGTTAGATAAAAATTTCAATCCCGGATATTTTCGGGGATTACGTTTTCTAATCTCGGGATCCTTAAGTACCTAAAATTGTCCGGGATCCCGGGATTGGATTCCCTAGTCCTAACTGTCAAGGTTGCCGATATAGAATTTTTTTCCCAACATTTTGAAAAGATACCTAAAATTTCACCTTTAAATCGTCATAACTTTTTAAATTGTGGTTTTAAAAGTACGAAATAATTGTCTAAATAAATCATTATTTTATGTAATCGTGTTAAAAAAATAGTTCTGAGCTTTCAAAGTCACAAAATATGTGTAAACGAATGAGAAATGTCAACTTCTAAATTATTTAAACGAAAACTATTTTGAACTTAATTTGGCTTTAAAAAGTTCTCTAGGATTATACATTTTCCAACGATAGGCTAAATGTCATAAAAATCATTCAATAACTTGTTAAACTTGAAGAGTTATCATTTTGGCAGGGTCAGTATTAAGAAAATACTTTTTATGTTTAAGATGTTTTTATTAAATTTATTTACAAAATTCGATAAAATCGGCTACCTCTTTGGGTTCCCAATTAGGACTGAAGAACATGTGAGTCACGGAATAGAGTACATCCCCTAGGCTAAGAAATCCACTGGTGTCAGGTCTGGAAGACCGTGCGAGCCACGTAACATTTTAGTATCAAATCCCTGAAGTCATCCCATGTTTTAATGTGAAACGTTTTGAAAATGCGGATTATTTATATTGAAAAATGACTTTCTCCTTGTAAAATCATTTGTTATAATCAAATCTCGATATAATAAAGCTGTAATTTGAATTAATTTTACTTATTGCGCTTAATAAAAACCTTAATTTTCATACGAATTTATCTGATTTTACTCGAATGGCTTCTGATTTTTTCTTCCTGTTGATTTTTGAGGGCATGCAAAATTTCGTCAAGGATTGTTTTTATTACATTTTTTGCATTGCCTATTGAATTGGTAAAAAAATCGCTGACATTCTTATCAAAATGCATTTTATGACGAAGATTCTGTTTGTGTCTGGTTTTTTGCCAGGTTTTTCTGCGATTCAAGATCAAGGAGATCATGTTCATGATTTATAATAAATATTAATACTAATATTGAGTAGCTGACAAAGCTGCACGATCAGAAATTAATGTTTTGAATTTAAAAATATTTTTTAACTCTAGTTTTTGATTATTGAGGCAATGTGGCATGATTTGAATTCATATTTTGATTTATTTCTCCATATGAAAATATGATATATGTTGAGAATTATGTAAAAAACATGTACCAACAAACATGTAACGAGAACTACAAACAACGATCGCTATTGGCTAATTGATGATTTCAAAAGTTCGAATATGAACAGTTTCTCTGTGTCAGGATATCAACAAGAGCATATCATCAAACAAGAGAGAAGAAGATAGCAAACAAACTTCTGTTAATCAAAAAACATGGTACCAGACAAATGATTAAGAAAGTCAACTATTCATCCAAAAGCTGTCAATTATCGATCATCGATTTTATACGACCAAGGAGCTTCGTAGCTGTCAAAAATCATTGATAGAGTAGTCTTGTGTCTATAAACTATTAAAGCCGAGATGCGGATTTTTACATTATCAATGCATGATTCTATATATGAAGATATGAATATTATCAATGGATTGAGCATCCAATTAAGATAGGTCTTAAATTGTATAAAATATAAGAAATAAATTGGTACAGGGCGGTATATAGCGTTACTATGCGAATCCTGTGCAATTGCCCGGGGCGCGGATATACCACGTCCCAACATTGATTTTTATTCCCGGTGGCGCCTCCATCCAGGAATCCAATATTGTTACTTTGCTCCTATTGTTATTTGTTACAGAATAGGCGTTAATTATTTATAAAAACGTCGTCGATTTGATTGCGTTAAACATTTTATCACGAATTTGCCATTGTTCATGATTAAACATCCTTAGAAATCGCACAATTTTGTCCGTTTGACTGAAACCGCAATTGTTTGTGAATGTCTTACATCCAAGTCGACCATTGTTTTGGAGTGGCTAGTCATATGTCAAACAAATGTCGGCATTCATAAGTGCATCCTTGGTGGAATCGTCTGCAAATCAGGTGCTGTGAGGCAGATCATTAGAGGTTTTATACAAGAGACGCATGCGGAATATTCGCCCGATGAAATCGTGGATGAGGCCATTCCCGAGGAATTCATTCGCCGTCATAAGTGTTTTTTAAGACTTTACGTGTCCGGCATTTGGTGAAGACGTGTCGTAACTCAAATCGTAAATGCATTCATTCGTCATGCTACTGTTGACGCTACTATTTAAATGCTAAATGATCCCGGAGGAATCGAAACGACTGGGACATAATAAGTATTTGTATACCGATTTCGGTTCGTACGTGACTTTGAGTCACCATTTCAATTCGTGACACGTATCACTGCATGATTTTCGCTGTACGAAGTCAATTTTAAAATCATTAAAAAGAAACTGCTTATCATACTTGAAGACAGCTTGAAAGGTTGAGTATTATGCTGAGATCGCGCCTTCCGTTTTGTCTCGAGATGAAAGTGTTTGATTAATGTGTTCTGCCAGTTATGACGTATGCTTGTGAAACACAGAGAATAAACGCTATCAAACACATTATACCGACAATAAATTAAATAAATTAGGTTTAAAATGATACAAACAATACTGAATTGAAAATTGATGCTCATACAAGGATATTAGCTTATAATCGGCAAGATTATAACAAATTAATTTAAAATAATTGGATTTAAATAGATTTATTCAAAAAAATCGTTAATTAACCCATTTGGACCGGAGAGCAGACATGCTATGTTCTAATGTAAATCCACTTTACTTTCAGCTCCTTAAAACTGTTTTAATTTTTCGGAATATTTCTTAATGTTCAACATGCATGGCATCTGTTTTCTGTTGTCCAGCTATTTTTGCCTATTAATGTTGCGAAAATAAAAGGATAAACCTGCCATTTTATTTCTGAAGGAGTAGATTTTGTAAAGGAGTGGTGATACTCGACTAATGACGCCACTCCAGAACAGTCAAGGGGGGATGACAAAATTGTTCAACGATAAGAATGATACGAGTATCTTAATTATCAAAACAAACGCCAGTTTTCAAGACAACACGAACAATCACGCTTTGACTTCTAGATACTCATTCTGTTCTTAAGGCTTATTCGTAACAAAGTGACAGTGAATTGTGTCTCTTTCTCCGAATTTCCGTACCCATAGGGCTAAAACATAATAAAATGATTAATTTGCGATACAAATCGGTCAGAAATCTTCTTTTCGAAGCAGTCTAAGCATTGGATTTAGTATAAAACGAGACGATGAATAACAAGTCGTTAAGCCGCCTTATAAGTTTGCCATAATCGCAATTGAATAGCATCGTATGAGCGAAGATAAGAACAGAAAACGTTTTTATAAATCTTCTAATGGGCCATTTAAGATAAAATAACAGAATGCACCATATCAAGTGTTACCAATTTCATCCATTATAGCCGCTGAACGATCGATAAGAACGTGCTTATTTTTGATTTAACGTCAGTTTATTACATCATTGATCAATTGCATTTGAGGCATAGTAAAAAAAAAATAATTTAACGGATGCCCCATAATATAAAAAAATGCAAAATCTATCTATCAATACGTCGAAGTGGTGAGTGGCTAAGAAAAATCGAAGAGCTGCACAGATCTTAAAAGCTTAATTCAATATTATGATGACTTATTGAATGGTGTTTTAATAGCGAATTCTAGCTAGTTAAATAATGTTAATTAGCAGGTACAATTATAAAAAAATGGATTTAAAGTGTATTTTAAAAATAATATTAATCCAAAATTCCATAGTTTCCACGGATGATTAATCTAGTTATGCGCGACTGTTTAACCACATTTTTTTTTTCAAAAGAGCAAACCCGATGGATTTCAGGATTATTGTGCACATTTGAATGTCCTAATTAACCACACAAGTGCACTAATGGCGGAAATCCAAATCCTATGCAGTGGCACGTTTACTTTCATTAAATGCATTTCCATTAAACTAGAAATTGAATATTGTCGCCCACATTTGATTCAGATTACGTTCAATGATAGACATGATCGTATGAGGGGTTTTAATGCGAATATTTTAATGATAGGCCCTAAACAAAAGCCTCATTCGATTCATAAAAGGGGTTGCGAAAAAATCCCGAGCTATTGTTGAAGAAAAACGATTCCATTACGGTTAAAATTATGTCTCTTTGTCATTATGAGATTATTATGAAAATATATTTATGTGGAAAGCTCCACTTGAGACAACTGCCTTATTAAATTTCTACGCAGAAGAAGAGCTTTCGCTGAACAATGATAAGCTCTCTACGGCTCTATTAATACAATTTAATGATTAGAAACAATCAGCATCCTTCAGACTTCAGACAGCCATTTTTCAACAATGGCTTTTTGCTAAATGAGCTCAATTATAATCATTGTGTCCAATTTTTAACGATAAAATGTAGTTCAAGACCCCTCCATGATTAAGAATTGTCTATCAAACGTCATTGGGAATCATGAAAAACGACCAATATTAATAATCATCCTCCCGCAAATGGATGATGTCAGATTGATTTACATACAAAACGATCGCCGACCGAGTTTTAATCTTATCACATAGACACAGATTAATATGTGAATTCTTAGACATTGCACCATGGACCGGAGTTGATTATTTTGAGATATTCCATTGAAATTTTTTAAAGTACAAAAAAACACGTGTAATTTCGCCAAGATTACCTTATCAACTGCAATAATTGCATACACCTCAGTTGCTTAGTGCAATATTCAAATGGTGTATGAATTCTTTGCAGTATTGCATCATTATATAAAAATGGCGATCAATGGGTCAGGTTTTGTACGATAACAATGTTGTGATACATCTTTATATAATCAAATTTGAGTCTTTTAAAATGATGTAATTTCGGCCAAGTTTTGACAGATCTGTTATTAATGGAATTTCTCTAAGCAAAATTATGATAGCAAACTCAAAGTTCAATAGGAAAGATATGGTACGAACTCTTCGTTCGCGACTAATTTATATAAAAAAATTCCAAAAGCATAAGTCATTGTCAATAGAAGATTATTAATGGGGTCGAATTTGTCGTTGAAACCTAAATAAAACCGATAATTATAATTAACTTAATAAGAAATAGTAATCATTACTAAATGTATGTTAGTCTTTTAGCTTGTATCGAGACACAGTTCAGGAAAAAGCAATCTATGCATCTTTCTTGCTTTGATCTAACAACTTACACATTTTTTAACCCATTGACATACAATGACGTTTGGGAGACGTCATTCATTTCATATGTCATTGTAAACTTGACATCTCCAAGACGGCAAGAACTTTCTTCGCCGAACTCCGCGTAGTATATTATTAGGTTCTTTAACTGTTGCAGTCATGCCTTGATCCTGTTTTATTTATCCCTTTAAAGAGGTAAGACACAATGTTATGTCATATTGTGCAGATGCACATTTTCCTAAATGCGATGGATAAAAAGCAACACCCTGCAAAGAGATGTTTAACTATTGCACATTAACATTATATATCAGCTTTATTAACCTTTTCCTTACTGTGCTAAAAAGCACCCACGCGCTTCGATGATATGTATTTGGTACACCATATGAAAAAGTGGCGCAATCATCACAATCACAATATTATTAGAGTCGGGTTGTAGTAAATACATCACCGGTAGGGAAAGGTTAAATGCTACATAGCAATGTAAACTTGAAAATAAAACGTTATTTTTCAAAGCTTATACACTAGTAGGGAATCCAATTCCGAGCCAAAATTTCAATTCCCGAGATTTCGGAATTTCATTAGACAATCTCGGGACCGGTCCCGGGATCCCGGGATTGGGATTTTTAATATTTTAAGAAATTACATTGATAAATTTGATCAAAAATTACTAATAAGTCAATTTGTTCAATATAAAAAATCATTTGAAGGCATTAAACCTAACATTAAACATTAGTGTTTCGTCATTTAGTCTGGATCTGATTTTGGATGTCAGGTAACTTGCTCCAGAAAATGCACACTCAGCTTCCACGCTCGTTGGAGGTATCGTCATCAGATATTTAAATGCTAGTTCGAGCTGATGATCGCGTGAACCCTCATTTTCGTATAACACCATCAATGTGACTGATAAAATACCTATCTGCCGAGTCACGGACTAAAACTCGTAAAATTCCCGATTTCCCGACAAATTATTTTTTTCCATCGCTGCTGATAAATACTTATATACTATAATACTTTGATAATATTCGTAATTATATTACGGAGGAATACAAAAATTCTGAACCCCGTATCTATTATATTTCATATCGATATTTGCATTATTAGAGTCGAGGTGTAGTAAATACATCACCGGTAGAGAAAGGTTAATATAACAATTTGAAAAACATATATTTATATGTATACATATATTAAACAGTTACTGCTCCTGGGCGTCGCCTAAGCTCACCAATTACTAGTTACGCCACTATTTTCAAGCGTCCAGATTTCGGCGGGAATGTCTCTTAACGCTTAATGTCGCTTAACGCGTTGGACGCGTGAATGCGCATTTCATTTGTATGTCAAGGGGTTAAGATTATGCCAAACGAAAAAAAACATATTTTTTCCTGGATCGATTACATTTTTTTATTTTTAAACTATGATTAATTTAATATTATTATTTAAATTAATTTTTTTCGATATCGAAAATTGTGAAGAATTTCTACCAAAAAACAGTGCCAAAAAGCTGACAACCGAATGTCAGATTTGGTTATTGGTTGAGTAGAAATTTGGTTATCTATTATGAGTTATTTGGGGCTCGATCTGGAAGAATCAAAGCAATCAGCTGCTAAAACAGAAGATTCCTTCTTGAAGATATGATCGATCGATTAGTTTGTTTATGTCAATGTGTCCGAATCAGATGAAAACAATTCTTATAATAATAGATTTTCGATCTAATCGCGATCTAAATCACGCGGTCTATAGTGCTAATATTGTTAGTTTAAAAGATACAAGTTACAAGCTCAAAGTCTTGCGCACATTGGCGCGACGTTGGCCGTCATTGGCGAAAGCTCGGCCAATGTTGCAACAAATTTGCAATTTCACTATGATAAAAGACACAAACGAATCTGATTATTGCTGAATTACAAGAACATCTTTGGCATACGTACTTGTCATGCGTTTCGGTAGCCTCCTTATGTAACCATCATTGCATACTCTACCACAAACCTGCAACAAAATAAAGGTAAGATTAGCATTTTGATCGGTTTAATATCACACGGATGCCTGGATGATGGCTTAAATTGGTGGAGGATTGTTGGCTTTGGGTCCAAATTGTTCAATTAGCGAAGCCGACCATGTAAAAAAAGACATTCTCGGATTACAGAGACAGCCGATAAATATCTCAGTTGCTGAGACGCAACCCGCACTTTACATGAAATACTTTAAGGTCGATAAACCATGAGATGTTTTTTCTGTACACATAGTTTAGTCAGAGCATTATTCGTTTATCTAATTTGCTTGTCTGTCTGCAGCTGTCATCCCATTGTTTGTGCTTATCAGGTTAAAACTGAGTCTATGGGCGGGCATTGGCCTCCCGGCTTAATGGTTTTGACGATTTAGCTCTAATAGACATTAGTTCAACAAAATTAAAAGCATAAAATTTATGAAGCGACAAGCATTTCATAGGAATGGAGTCGAAATAATGCAGAAATGCCTGCTGCAGGAACTGCGTACGTCCAGAGTAGATCGTGCGCGCGATATCCACCGCGAAGAGTGAGAACATTGAAATATTAACATGCAGAGAAATAATTAAATACAATTAGAGTTATCTAAATGTTTGCATTGCTGAACCTTGAAGCATTATATGGACTAGGGGAATTTACATCCAAATCTGAGATATCAAGATTAATAGGTTGTAAATGGGTTTAGGTTGTAGACGTTGCTTATATAATTCATCCTCATTAACGTCAAATGCGTACATATTTCATTGTAGTGTGATCGGCGGATGGACAAAGCAGAAAAGAAGCTCTGATCTACATCCAAATTGAAATCAAGCACAATTTAGAATGGATTTAAGCCAGGGCTGTACCAAACATGGATGAAATCAATATTTCATTATACTGCATCAATATTATCTGAACAATAAAACTGTACGAAGTCGGAATCACATACTTGCGCCTCCCCCCTCCCGCCTCCTCAACTGCTGTTCATCGCATATAGACTGAAAACTAGAAAACGAGAAAACTGTGCACAAGATGGGTGTCACGTTTGCTCACAAAGGAACAAGAACAGCGATCATACAGATCATGGAAGACCAAAGCTGAAAATGCCGAAAACAGCCCTAAAAGAGGACGGGGTGGTCACAAGATCTGTGAATCCAACCGGTCCACTTTTCAGACCGCTGACATGACGAATATACGCCTCTCGATCGGACGCCATACCCGAACATGTCTACAGAACGATTACGAACTCTCATCACAAAACGAAGTTGTCTGAAGAATACTGGTTGCTTGAATTTTGTTGTCTTTATTTTATTGCAGACTTGTGCCGGCTGGGTCGGCCCGATGTTTAAGCGATAGCGACAAGATGGATTAGATAGCTTAGTATATTTTATAAAAAAACGGATAAGGTCAATCATTGTTGATTCATATAAAATAGAATGATCAAGTAAAATAAAAACCATGGACCACTCTCGACTTGGTCGGTATTCTGCGTTTTGCGCCCCAAGCTCAATTGCGCCTGTTTTGCCACCTCCTTGTAGGAAAATCAATATGGTCATCTTGAGTATATTTTTTTACAAATTCAGACTAGCAAATTGTCAAGTACATAGCAAAAATGCAGTGAAAGTATCAGATCCACAAATAGACAGATGCAACAGGTATTTCGACAAAAACCATGTTTGTGCAAGACAAAAAGGGGTCCATCTGTTGCATATGTTTCCATGAGAACGCTCTGAAAACCAACTCTGTTTTATAATTTTAACCCCTCAAAGAGTTAAAACACAATGTTGTGTCCGAATTCCAGTGACTCATAAAGAGCATGGTGGAGAGAAACAGAGATGGAGAGAGAATTTTGCATACATCGTACGGTCGTATAGATCGTTAACCCAAATGTATCGACCAATAATGATGTACGAATCATATAATGAATCGAATTCAAGTGTATTGTTTATGTTTACTTGAAGAAATTACCGAATATCGTGTGCTATCAACAGTGTTTATTTATTTATGTACAAGCTTTATACACGCTGCGACGGTCCTGATGGACAAGTGGATTTGTACGAATGATAAGTGGCGGATAAGCAAATATAGCATCTAAGTTTATGATGATTTAAAATTAGCTCACTACTCAAAGACTTTGCCTGACTTTGATATAGATCTTCTCATATCTAAAAAAATGGAGAGCCACTACATCATTTTCTATATCCAGAAAAGGCACATATGGAGAATATTTATGTTTGATTTTGGGTATGGTAGCCTAAGAAGGAAAGAAAATATATTAAATCAAGTTTAAAGAATACTAAGAGGTCCAAACATAAAATACTACAAAGCTATGCAAAAAATAAATGCTTTGATTTTTTTGACACAAGCAACATTATTTATACATAATTTGAATATTTTTTAATGTATGAGTTTTTACTGTATGTAAAAAAATCTGAGGTCAGACGAGATAAAGGCACGTGATGATTAAACTACATATCATAAATAATGCTTCATAAAACCTCGATATTTCATCAGTTAAAGGCAAGAAGATTATGAAAACGTATAAAATGGATGATGACACCTCAATACAAAATAAAGTCATTCCAAGGTATCCGAAAACTCTCCACTTTTAGAAAGTTACATGACAGCCTTTGACAGTAAGGACCTAGACTTGAATGGCTTCAACGTCAACAGGATCTCCTGCATTAACTTCATCCCATGACCAATTTATGCAATTTTCATTTTTTATATTATGCAATAAACAATTTTACAAAAACAAGTTTTTCCCAATAATAATTTCAGTTATTATTTTTTATCATCATTGCATCATCGATCCATTCTCAAAGCGATTCAATTCATAATTTTAAAATATTACATCATTGATTCTCTTATCAATATAAATGAGCAATAAGAAGAGGACTGGCGATATCAATATCGAGCAAATTTAAGAAGAATCTAGAATTTTAGCGATTTGGTTGTCCAGACAGTAAATAAAGGTGAATGACATAAGATCTTGTGTAATATAACTTGAGTCTCATATTGAAATTTCAGTAAGGTGATCAAGAATCTTGGGGGAAAAAGGACACCCATCGGTTTGAATCTTTAGAGTCTTCATGCAGAAACATTCAGAAAATTACAAATTTGATTATAAATTATATTTATGCATGAATCCCTTTATTTTAAATTAGCAAAGAAAACCTGTCTATAAAAAATATAAAACCAGTAATTGAAACGTGTTTGAAATTGAACATTCAATACTTGTCTTCTTCAATTTTTGAACAAGATTTTATGATAAATACATTCTTGAACGGATAGAATAAGATAATCCTCAATGGAATTGATTCAAATCTGGATTTGATTTTTTGATAATATTTATGTGGGGAGAAAAAATAAGTTTTGACGACTAATAATGTTGAGGAAGATAAAATATAATAGAAGATCACGTTGAAGGCGCATTTCATGGTTGAAGAATCATCGCCTGTGTCTGCTTGCTTTCTTTTAAATTAATTTTCATATTGATAAAATATGAACGTTACATTTAGATCTAAAAAGATATGAAATTTATCCAAAAAGGACCGAGCTTTTCAAAATAATTTGCTTTTTATGACTACAGTAATTCCTTAAATTACGACAATTTACATTTACAACCATAAATTGCAGATTACTCTAGAAAAATGCAATATAAAATGGATGAACAAATACAAAACTTAATAGAAAACGTGAATCATTTCGATTGAAAATTATGGTTGTATAAAATTGTAAATTTCGCCATTCAAACTTATGCATTTATCGATGATAATGTCCCATGGAAGAATTGCAAGGATTGCTAATATAATCAGATAGGCATTAAAAATACCCGAAATGATGAGACAGGATGGCTACAACTTATAAAAAGATTAATGATACGATTAAAATAATATTAGAGGCAACATTTTGATTCAAAAATGATGCTTGAAGTGAAAGATCTAGCCTGATTAAGACTCATACTGTCCGAAACCGTATCTAATTCATAATGAATCTTGGATGTTGCTCTAGCAAAATGTACAAGTTCATATTCATAAAGTCATTTAATTTTATTTATGAAACTATTAAATACAAAGTAAAATATTTACAGTCTCAATTCATAACGTGTCACCGCGTCAAGTACCCGATTTATGGCAGTAAATTCAACGTCTATATATCGCCACGCCGCACTTTTGGCGGAAATTACCCGCAAATGTTATAAAAAGTTGATTTGCACTCATTTTTTTATTCCTTGTATTTAAATTATACGATCCTCGATATTTTTGAACACATACGACATGAAATGTTGAAAGTTGCACATGAATTTTATTTTACTTAACCATAATCATTTACACGAATAAATACTGATTGATGGTCCGTTTTTATAATATATACCAAGTTGTCTAATCACTCTTTTCTTCGTTATTGCTTAAAGATTGGGTCGATTCCAGTTGACATAAGTCCGCAATAAAATAAAGGCAATCATATATTCGACCGATTATAAAATTTAAACAACCCACCCGATCAGTTCTCATCGAACAACTTAGTTTTGTAATGAGTCCGATCGCGAGGCGTTCTTTTGTCATATCAGCGGTCCGAAAAGCGGACCGGTTGTGGCCACTCGATGTTGAGAATGAGCGTGTCCTTGCGGACATGGATGTTGAATTTAAGTTTTGCATCTTGCTGTGAACTTATTGTGAAACATCGACAAACACTCGATTGAAACGCCATCACGACGCTGTTTTTGTTCCATTCTTATGTGCATATTTTCAGTCAATATGCTATGTACGATATTTTTTGAAAGACTTACCATGTTTGCGCACTTACAGCCGACGATCATCTAATACCAGGACCGTAACTAGGGCGTGGCAAAGCAGGCGCCTGCCGCGGGCGCAACAGGGCTTGGGGCGCAAAACGCAGGATACCGACCCGATTGAAAGAGTTGCACGTGGTTTTTATTTTACTTGACCGTTCTACTCTAAATACATTAAAGCGTTAATTGACATAGCAGTATTTTGGGGTAATTTTCGGTATCTTGCGTGGGGTTTCCCTGCGTCTTCGTTTGCCCCCTGCGTATTCGTTTCAAATTTTACGTTATCCAAATATAATACAAGAAAAATTGAACAGGATCATCTGTCACAATAAAAAAGTTGAAAATAAGTACTTCTCATTCTCATTACTCTGAAAATTGACTCGGGGTAGATAAAGACACCGAACAGACAATTGATATCAAGCTTGAGACTCTTTGAGCCACTTAAGTTTGTTTTCACTTTGATGAGTTTCATCGATGTGAGATAACATTTGAAGTGTCGGCGAAGACGCATGACGGTATTTGACGGTAACTGTGCGTCAATGGGTTCGTTTTTAGATCAATAGAAAAAAATCAAAAAATGAACAACTTCTTAATAATATTACAAAAAAATGGGGGGGGGGGGCGCAATTTAGATCCTTGCCACGGGCGCATCATACTCTAATTACGGCTCTGTCTAATACCATTTTATGGATTTTATTCATCATTTTTGGGGTAGTTACCAAATTTGGTCGAACACTACGGTGTTCGTCTTGGTAATACGTACGGCGTTGTCTAATCTTTCCTTTACTTTGATATATTGACTACAGCTCGACTTATAATAGGAATATTGATATGAAATATAAGCGATACGGGGTTCAGAATCGTTAAAAATTTCACATGGTCTTCCAAATACATATCATGGTAGCGCGCAGATGCGCGGGGGGAGGGCACAAGTTTGATACATGCCACGGACCCTTTATACCTTCGATACAACTCTAATATTTTGCACTTGATCAAGATCATTTTGTATAATGAAACCACGCCGTAAGTCGATTTATCGCTTAACGACAATAGATTGTCGACTGATTGTTTCGATTTTAACACATAAAGTAATGCAGAATAATTAAAGTGGTTGACGCAATAATAATGGTAATAAAGACAGGCGCGGAGATATTCAAAACGCTTATTTCCGCTGTGGGCGAATATTTTTCATGATCGCCATTATTTATCCATCATAAATTTGTGTTTGGGCCATTAATAAACGTTCAGGCTCTAAAACGCAAGTGGCAGAAGACGAGTATCTAAAACGAGAAGGATTCGTTCGAGTATGTTTACATTGGACCGTCATTGTTGACCTTTTTTATTTGCATAAATTCGCTTATGCAATAGTTCGGCTGCGGCCGATTAAATTCCGCATATATTTGCATAATTTAGCGAGATGTGCAGTCGGGCGTGCAGAGTGCAGTATTATGTCATATATGCTTTTTACAGTATTATTTTGGTCGTCGGTCTAATGCGGTGTCTAAAGATAGCGCACTTATCTGAGAGCGGCTAACGGACGTGGCGAATGTGTCGAAATTTCCATACGTAGACTTTTGGTAATTGAAGAAGTGATATTAATGGCGATAACGGTGCTGATGGTGGCTGATGATGGCTGATGATGGCTGATGATGACGATTATGTCGCTGCTCGTAGGTCAACTGGTACAAGGTCGCTTGTGACCGCAGACGCCCGCCAGACAGGAAATGAAAGCGATTACAGTTTTTTTAGTGTCCAAAATCACCAGACATTGTCTAATCGCATTTTCGGTCTAATCACACAGCAGACGGCGCGACACACTTTGCCCAATGCACTTGCACCAAACCGTACAGTCGCTTTCATCATATTCATCATTCACATGCACGTCATGCCGATAAATCACTTCTGACACCGACGACCAGCATCGTTTAGCCATATTTTATTTTATTGCTCATTTTTATTTTACTGCGAAACTACTATGAATATGCATATCTGAAATAGATCCATTAATGTTCGGATATAACATATTCGAGCTCTCGGTTAACCGAAATCGCCAAAGAAATCGATTTGATTGAAAAACGAGCAATGAGACGGATCGCATTCATATCCTCCATATAAGGGGTGGCTATCAGTTTATCATGATTACTGGAAGACTGATTATCTTTTCAATTTGCCAGCATTTTCACAATTTATGCCTAATGGATTAACCATAAAACTAATCATATATGGTTGATTAGCAGACAAAGAGCTTGGTGGCAAAGATCACATTAGTAAAATTGTTAAAAAAAAAAACTGGAAGAGAAAACTGGAGTCGGTTTTCCAATATATATAATATGAACATTTATAAAATAGTATTCCTCCAGCAGAAATTTTGTTGAGCTAAAACACATATATGTAGATAGTCCCGCGATTATGCGGTTGATCTAGTAATTCAAACGTGATGAGTTCAAATCTACAAGAGGTGTGGCTGGCGACCGCATTTTTAAAACATTATTTAAATTATGGCTTATTATCCGTGTAAAATGAAAACGTTACGGTAGTATTAGAAATTGGTCATTCGTCTATTTCAAACAATATTGCATAATTCTCAGAAAATGTCAATCTATGATTTAGGCGCAATTAATTTAGTGCAATGCTGGGATGCGACTAGGAAAAATAATGCGTCATTAGTCTTTTATCCAGATTGTCCCACAAAACCTGACTTTTGTATTGGATAAATATTGATTTATTTAAAATTTACTATTGAATTTGAAAATGATAAAAAGGCTACTTAAAAAAATGTATCTGAGAAGAAAAAGAATATTCAGACGTGTAGGGGTATCTTTACAATACGACCTTGCCACCAAATATGAGTGTATGACGAGACGCAAGACATCCGTGTCTCTGATTTTCAACACTCAAAGCGTTAATCCAACGAACGGATCAAAGTGTAACACCAAATTTAAAGATTGATAAAAGCCATGGAGAAGGTGGACAATCAATTAGAGTTCTTTTGGAAAAACTACAATAACATGGATACGATAGGCAACACAAATCTTTTTTGGAATGAGATGCCCAAGAAACGTTTGAAAAGAGTATAGACGAAGACATGAGAGAATCCATCGACTTGGATAATATAAATGCGTAAATATGGCAAACAACTGGCGAAAGAGAACCAGTATCTCAATTACTTACGTGATAAGATGAGCTGAATGTGAGATGCGCTACTCCAGTTGCGCTTAAAAAACGATACACGAGGCATTCAAATAGCGCCATATCAAAGTTGTCAATAGCATTCCTGAGTGCGCTGACGATACGTGGTTTAATTATCACAAAATACCTGATTTCCCAAAACAAACGAACAATGGACCTTAAGAGAGCTTGATACACGTGCCCAGCCAAGGTTCCTAAGGATAAAATGATGCATGGGTATGAAAGTAATGAGCATACCAACATAATTCATATTTTCTTCCTTTTATGCGGCCTTGATCTGCAATCCGATAATAAACAAACCTACGGTGGCCATATTGAAGAATAAGTGCACAAAGAAGTTCATGTTGATGTTATTGGATATAGGAGTACACCAAATTCAGTTCTTTCATACTGAGGGAGCTTCCATGATCGTACAGATCATAGAAAATGCCGCAAAAAGCCATAAAAGAGGACGCAGCGGCTACAAGATCTATGTGTCCAATCGGTCCCATTTTCGAACCGCTGATATGACAAATGAGCGCCTCGCAATCGAATGCCATACGCGTCTACAGATCGATTATGAACTCTTATTACTAAACGAAGTTGTTTGAAGAAGCTCAAGTCCCCATGTTCTTATGTCTCAGGTGTGAATCGATGGACCGATGTTTCATCCTGAATTGATGCAAAAACTCAGCCTTATCGCTGTGAAACATCGCCAAACACTCGATTGAAACATCATTATTTTTGTTACTTTGTGAGCAAACACGGGACCCATCTTGCGCACAGCTTTCTCATGTCCAAATTTTCTCGGCCGGATTTGATATTAGTTGGACTGAAACCTTTCAAATAAAAGTATTGTATAACGATAACCAATTTTTTCCATGTTTACGATCGGAAATATCAATTGAACTAATCAACTAAAAATAATTTTATATTAATAACATAAATAGCGGTTAATATTGTACTTTTTCTATATAGCATACGTATTAATAGCAAAAACCGCAGACTACACAATTCCAAGCAATATATATATGTACCAATTTAGAATACTTTGAAATTGGTTTCCTGGATTGTAAATATTTTGCAGTTAAATTATTAAATAAATAAAATCTATATTGTGGGTATGCTAGATTTAATCATTGATATGATTATTTACAATCTCGTTGAGCGATGACTTACCATGATGAAGCGAGGACCTGTTCAGGTCAAAATTAAAAGTGATTGTAATATACGTTTTGCGTAATTGAATGGAAAAGATCAAATGAAGAAAAGAATCATAGAATTTAGATTATTTTAACGATGAGTATCTAAATATACAGAATGATTAAGGAAATCATTATTTTTATGTAATTTAAGTACTCATAGAAAGCTTAAATATTTTCTTGGCATAAGTGGATATTCTCTTAGAGTTATTATAGATGGATGTTTTGTAAAGTTGAATCAACCCTATTGATGTTCATTCAACTACCTCTTATTAAAATTTAGTATTTGCACATTTGCATAATTAAATGTCCATTTTAATGACAAGCTTCTCGATTGCTTTAAGCAAACGTCTCGTTGCATTTCTTCTAGACTGATGAGCACTGCTTGCTTTATCGTCGATGCAAAATTTGATATTTTATTATGGAAAAACCTCCACAGCAGTTGACTATTCCTGTTCAATATATTTTAAAAGCGCTTCCGCAGACTGCTTGTGGCAGATTCGTAGATAACATAATAACAGGTCGACAGACAGCCGTGGTGATAGCACAATACCGTTATACACCAGTTTAATTATAAAGAAGCTATATTTATACCATTGCATTTATGTTTGTGCATAAAAAGAAGCAGCGCAACTAACAAAGGGAGTGCAACATTGTATCGCAATATAAAACAAGCGATGACTTACTACAGGACAACATCTTGATAATGCTGTATAATGAAGACTTAAAAAGCTATTCTTATAAAATAACAGCAAATCAAGATTTAATTTCTCGTAATCATGATATAAAATTAACAATAGTTGATGAAATGAGCATATATCGTTTAATGGGACGTGCAATATGTTGCTGGAACAATGTAATTTTTCCGGGCGATAATAAGTTCATGGAAAGAATTAACATGTTAATTTATTTATGAAACATAATACTGCATTGATTTGTTTTAATTTCGGTTCAGTTTTAAATATTTATACCTGTTTTGTTACGATTTTGTCCCGGGAAAAATAACGGTTTTTCCGGTTTTCGGTTCAACTCCGGGTAATTTATTTTTGAATATTTTAAATAATTTTATTTGCATTAAAAAATTATTTCCTAGTATTATTTAGAATTTACTCTCTTTTATTAGTTATTAGCATAATATTAGGTTGAGTCATAAATAGTTGCCGGCGAAAAGAAGCAATAAAAAAAATCGTATGGCTATTGCCACGGGTCAAAAAATTAAACCATTTTTAAACAAAATAATTATACTGGAGATGGAAAATAAGTTGAATACAAAAGACAGAGACTTGATAAAGATCAACCACGTATATAAATGGGAAAAAGGGTATGTGAGGATCGTCGAGGCATAATTCATACTGTTAAACGATAATACAAAATCGCATACAGCAAGTTGACACAGCAAAAAATTCTGGAACTTGGGTGATCTGTCTTACCACACTCCCCAAGCTCCCCGAACCATATCTCAACCGATTACCACCTATTCTGTTCTTTTCAGATTTAAATGAATCATCTCTTAAAAAAATCTATTCATTTAAACCTGCTAAATTTTATGAAAAGGATATTGATAAGTTACTAGTAAAATGGGAAAAAAGTATCACTACTAATGGTGAATACTTAATAGAGCTATATAATAATTGCTTTGTTATTTTGTTAAAGCTAAATAAATGTTTGAAAAAAATCGGCAATTATTTATGACTCGATATAATATTTTCCATTTCTGCTTCTACGTCGGGGCTATATATTTACAATTATTTACAGTTATCGGAGTGGATAACACTAGGAAGTCAAATTTAAGTATGTAAGTCTCAGTCTAGGTCCATAATAAATATATAGGAAGATATAAACTAAAGAAAATGCATGATGATGACTTAAGGGGGGAAACCAGTTTAGGAGGCAGATTTTTTAGTGATTTTCGTGATTTTTTTTAACAGGGAAGGAATAATTAGAATTTATTTAAACTTTGAGAATATCTTATTAATACTTTTAAATATATCTGAAATTTTTTAAAATTCATTTCCGCCAGAAATATCTGAGTTATAAGCTTCTGTAAATGGAAGGTCGCCATCAGAGTTTGCTATTGGCGTGAATTGTAAAAATCACAATTTTTATTAAAAATCAATACAATATTTTGATTTTATTAATAATATATTTTTTTAAGAATATATATACTCAGTTTTGATTAAAAAAAATTAAAAATTACGTGTTTTAGGAGTGTCTTAACAAAATGTTACGATTTTTACCATTCTTTTGCAACTTCTTTGCAATAAAAATCACATTTTAAACAATAATATTTTCCCAGAATTAGCTATATATTCATTAGAATTAAGTATAAAATCTGTATAAATTTTTTTAAAATAATTGGTTAAGAACTTTTTGAGTTAGAGTTCCCGCCAGTTGAAAAAAGTTGTTTCGAGAAAAACGCGTTTGAAAGTAGTCCGTACTAATTGTCGCGTGTTCCAGCATCGATTTGAAAACATCGGAAAAAATCGGAATTTTGTCGTGAATCTTTGAAAACATATTCTTGAATAGTTTTACTAATAATTTATAAAATAAAAAAAAATCGATTTTTCAAACCGTCTAAACTGGTTTCCCCCCTTAAACTGAACAAGGGTTGATATTATCTGAAGTATTGATTTAACAGGGCAATTAAAAGGATGAATAAAGAGTAAAGATTACAATATTATCAGATGAATAAAATCAGACAAATTTTGCACGATAATAGCCAATATCACATATTATACCAACACAAAGATTAACCAAACTGAACCGAAAAATATGATATTTTCGAACTGGTTCAGTTTCAGTTTTCATTTCGGCAAAATTAACGGTTTTATACGCAAAAAATACATACAAAATATGTATATTGCTGATAATAATTTTGGCCCTTGAGTAAAAGTAGCCCCAAAAAGTAGCCATTGACCTGAACCAGAAAGATGCACAAATTATCTTTCTCAAAAAAAGTTTAATGATGTCATCCAATTTATGGGATGTTTCAGAGGTGTTTAAATCGGTGCTTGAAATTGGAACGAAATCGAAAGAAAATAACCGATAAAAAATATTTTTCGCGGAACGAAAACCGTAACCGAACCGATATAAATGTTAGGAACGTAACCGAAACCAAAACGAAACAATAACGGTTCAAAGCCCTCGTTTAAAGAGCCCCATGTTTCATGAACCGTGTCTTGATACAAGCTGATTGTTACACTTGGGTCTGTTTTTATGCGAACCTTCTTATGCGATTTTGAAGATATGCGGTTTTCAAAAATAATGGAACCTATCCCTCATTTTTCTATAGAGAACATAGCTTTTTTATGTGAATGCGCATAAAAAAGTCGCAAAGTTAAAAAGAGCAGTGAGTGAGCATATTTATATATCCACCACTTCCACACCTAATCCATCATCCGTACAAATCCACTTATCTGCCAGGACCGTCGCAACGTGTATGAAACTTGTATTTTAAAAAATAAACACTGTCAATAGCATACAATATTCGGAAATTTCTTTGCGTAAACATAAACAATACACTTGAAATACGCCTGAAATCGATTCATTATATCATTCATATATCAATTTTAGTCGATAAATTTGGGTTAACGATCTATACAATCGTACGATATACGCAAGATACTCTCTGTCTCTGTCTGTCTCCGAGCTCAACGTGTAAGAATGCTCTTTCTGAATCAGTTTATAAAGGTCAAGTATTTTTTTATGCGATTTTTTTATATGCGCGGAACGTATCTATCGCATAAAAAAAGACCCAAGTGTACACGGTTGAAACAAGCAAGATTCTAGGTTTAAATATCTTCCAATGTATTTTTTTTAAACGTATGTGACGCGTATTGAACCGAAATAAACCGATATTTTCGAAGCATTTCGGTTAAGTTCACCAAAAATAGCGGTTTTCGGTTCAGTTTATAAAAAGACACACATTATGATGCTTCTACAATAAAGCATGTTAAAAAATTCGCTTCTAATTAAGGAACAATGTCGGGAGTGAATCGTGCGTATAATTGAAATGTGCGTGCAGAATTTAAGTAATTTAATAGTTGCGCGATCCCAAATTCCGCATATATTTTTTTAATGATGTCTACATTGTTTCTGGCCTTTAATGGTCTTTAATTTTTATGGCTGAGAGTCACTGGGACGTTAAAACGACTCTGTTTTATGGAGTGTCTGCTTTCATCCGCGAGTTCGAGTCTGCTTTTTATGGTATAACCCAATTTGATAGAAACTCGGGATATAATTTGTAAGCACATTTAACCCTCTGACAGCGTAAAAGTTATTCGAATACCCTTGAATGACACACTAAATCGATATTTTTAAAAATCAGCACACGTCTAGGGCTTCAAACCGAAAGTGGCTGTCCATGTCCTTAACCGATTGAATTTAAGGCGTTTTAAATATATATTGCAATCTGATGATGAATTTGAATTTGCATTAGTTCTACACTATTGTTAGACACTATTGCTTTGCACAATTACTGGGAAAACTAAGGTACAAACGCTATTGCTTATGATTTATGTAAACAGCATCCGAAGATAAATAGTCGTCAAGCGTTGTTATGACTAGCTATTGGAATGCTGTATAAATATATAAAAGAATATTCCCTCTTTTCAATCAGTATTTACAAACTGAGCAGAATCTAATTACATCGTTGAAAACTCGTTTTTCAGCTCGCTGCAAATTCATACGTTATTGTTTATAGATTGTTTAAGAATGTACTTCCATAATAGCAGTCATACGATCCACATGTTCATAAAATGGTGTCGCAATAAGCAGAATAATATTATTTGAGAATTTATTTTAAATTTGTTCAGCAGATTTCCTACATTGATGAATTGGCTGTCTGGTATTTATTGAATCTGCTTCTCAAATTTCATCGTATAGATTATAATGTGTCACCAGCTATTGATAGAAGCCTTTGTTAAAATACCAATCTGCGAATCAGCAAACGTCAATGAAACAACCCTAATTGATTGATGTGCCAAACAGCATCCATATCGAGAATCTGACGAAATGTTATTCTTTAAATCTGCACGTTAATATATTCAAACGATTATCATTTTGCCCAAGCATCATGATGTGATGTCTACTGATTGCAAAATACTAAAATTGACTTAGATCTTAGATAGACAGACAATATCGAATGAACGTAATAGATGAATCAATAATTTCCGGTATCGAATGAGTCTAGACACGCACACTGATTATCACACAAGGCCATTGATTATCACATTAGATTGGTGATGCATCAAAAATAGCTGATAAGAAATAGTATAGTTAAATCGGGTTTTAGATAGTTAGATAAATAGTCTAGTAATAATTTAGATCAACGAGTGACCATGAAATTGACTCAGTTCATAGTTCCAGACACGAACTAACACTCGTAAAATTCCCGATTTCCCGATAAATTATTCATTTCCGTCGCTGCAGATGAATACTTATATACTATAATACTTTGATATGATTCGTAATTATATTACGGAAGAATAAAAAAAATCTGAACCCCGTATCTATTATATTTCATATCGATATTCGCATTATTAGAGTCGAGGTGTAGTAAATACATCACCGGTAGAGAAAGGTTAATATAACAATTTGAAAAACATATAAACTGTATATATAGATTAGATAGTTACTGCCCCTAGGCGTCGCTTAAGTTCACCAATTAGTA
This sequence comes from Stenopsyche tienmushanensis, assembly GCA_008973525.1. Taxonomy (NCBI): domain Eukaryota; kingdom Metazoa; phylum Arthropoda; class Insecta; order Trichoptera; family Stenopsychidae; genus Stenopsyche; species Stenopsyche tienmushanensis. The sequence continues at coordinate 838,515 of WACJ01000018.1, read as the reverse complement.
GTTACGCCACTATTTTCAAGCGTCCAGATTTCGAGGGGAATGTCTCGATTTAGTAGCCTTCATCGTGCTGGTACTGTGTACGATTTCTGTTAGATAAAAAATTCAATCCCGATTTCTTTGGGACTAAGTTTACTAATCCTGGGATTCATGAGTACCAAAAACTGTCCTGGATCCCGGAATTGGATTCCCTAATCAAGACTTTGAAGCAGCATCAGGTCATAATTCAAAACTATTTTTTTGTTTGAATCAAGAATGTTACAGTCTACAAAGCTGAAAACTGAATAATTATATATACCGACATTATATTGAAATCTACAAAGCTACTTTTTAATCTACAAGTAGTTTACGGTGATTACTGTGAAATAAACGTCATCTACTATCGATACACAGTGGATAGGTCTTCGATAGACGTGGCTAAAGTTGTAGCACGGGAACTTGATTAAAGTATTACAATTTTCAATGCATTTCAATATTAAGCGCATATAATATTTATTATACGTACCTACAACATATTTTCAGTCTTATAGGTATACGATTAAATATTAGTTTACTTACAATATCAAAACAACAAAATTATGAAGAAACAGCTTTGTAGAATAATTACACAAATAACGTCGTAGTCTCTTATACTATTAATATTAGGGAAACCACTTTTGGAGGAAAACCACCACAAAAACAATTAATTCCCAAAAAAATGTATCCTATGGAGATTGTCTATGTTTTGAAAATAAATATGGCATCCTGACTTCAGTTGTTTGCAATATTTTCGTTTCGGTTGTATTTTAAACAATTTTCGGTAAAAAATTGTAATGTATTCGTGGAATTTGAGGTCTTACTTTTTTTATCAACAGAAAAATGTATATTTGGACTTAAATCAACATCATTGGTAGCATTTCATAGTAGATTGTTATTGGATATTGGAGGAGATGTATTTGATCGAAACCTGATTCATCAATACTGATGTAGCCCCTGTAGGCTCGTGTTGTATTTACAGAAATCCATTTTTTTTTAAATATTATACAATAAAATTATCTAGAATTTAGTTGAAGCCGTCCTCGAAGTGCGCGCGTCAAGAATCAATTATAATTTGTCAATAATCTCATGAAGAATCATAGTCATCCCTATGTAAACACGAGGAGAAAAAAATGGTCACTTGTTTTAAACGATTATAAGATAATTCGTAAAAAAAAGAAATTAAATCAAATCACAGTTTTTTGCGTTATATTTTTGATAAGAATTTGTGAAATTTGGCTTAGCATTAAAAACATTAATATATATGCTCAATAAAACCATACAGTCCGAAAAACGGACCGGTTGGCCATATAGACTTTGTGGCCACTCTGTCCTCTTTTAGGACTTTTTGCGGCATTTTCTATGATCTGTACGATCACGTAGCGTGCGAAAATGAGCATGTCCTTGCAGATATTGATATTAAATTTGAGTTTTGCATCTTGCTGTGCACTTTTGTTGAGCGGGTTGGTATGGTCCCGAATAGCGGAACCAATGAACACCTCAAAAGTTTTTGTTCCATTGTGACCAAAAGCGTCACCCATCTTGCGCACAGCTTTTTCGTGATTTTTTTAAAGGCCTATCCATATCTGCTATCTCGCGCACTTACAGTCGTTGGTCATCCAATATCATTTTCTAGGGCGGCTAGGGCGGTCGACCACTGCGGTGTTTAACCTTTCCTTTACCATGATGTATTTACTACAACTCGACTCTAATAAAAGGAATATTAATATGAAATATAATAGCTACGGGGTTCAGAATTTTTCAAAATTTCATATGGTGTACCAAATACACATCATAGTAGCGCGCGAGTGCTTTTTATTTAGATTTTTATAAACAATAACCGTCATGTACACGTTAAGTTTGGGTTCTTTTGGGATTATCCGATGATTTGTGGTAAACATGAATTATTATATTATTCGGTATACGATTTATATAGAAATACCGAGTGTTTATTGCATTTAAAGCACGTTCGTGTCGAGTTTATCGAAAGAAAATGTTGCTGCTTGCGTTGCTTGCTCATAACCATTAAGTGTTGAGTTGCGAAATCGGCTCGTCTGCAGATGGTGCATTATCTCTGGTTCGAGTTGCCAAGCAGAGGTCGACACCGATTGCACCTGCACATCATGTCTGAGCCTCAAATCAAAATACTATGTATCATCAGAACAATTGGATGCAGCGAATTGAAAGTGAGCAGCAGTCGGAGAACGGGCAGCTTTCTCCGACCCAGACAGGCAGACACGAGACTCTTGTTTACCAGCAGACGTCGGATGTTTAGTCTTGTTTTGCAGACATTTACAAAGCGCGAGAAAGTGGTGTCTGCCAGTCGGCAGATTCTGGGCCACGCCGTCGATGGATAAACTCGTCTACGACACCACCTCTATAATCTTCAGATATGATCGGCGGCGGATGATGCATCGCCTGATGCATCTCAAGTTGCACTTTGCTCCGGCGGACGAATCCTCTTTCTTATGAACTTTGCAGCCGGAATAATGATTTGCTTCCAAGGTTAATGGTTGCTAGCGTAATCGATGGAGTATACAACATTATGATGCAATTGATATGACCGAAGAATACGAAAATAGTCAGCGGACAAACCATAACAATTTTTTTTTTAACGCTTAGCCGCGTGTCGATCGTAAGTCTTACGATCGTTCTAACTGCATCTGGTGACAAAACTTGCTCGGCTAAAACTCTCGTGCCGGATTAGTCTATTGTATACCGCCTTCGGGGACACAAAAAAAACAAGACAAAAAAACAAACCATTTTCAAAACATTGCTCAAAGACTCTCAAACTTTCCCGAATAAGATAAATTAATTTTGGTGAATCATTCGATTTTTGCGATGCACAAACTATAATACATATTATAAACATCGCTCACTATCGCGTATTCGACAATTTCGCCAAAATAAAATAAAATCACATAAAATAATGTATTTTGTCAACAGAATAGTTATTTTTAATAGAAGATTTTTAAATTGAAAAATGTGGAACCATCGTATTATGCACGTATATTATCCCTCTTATGAACAATAGGATCGGTGCTATTTGTTGTAGTCTTTTTATCAAGCATTTTACGATCCATTGACGAAATCTTAAAAGCATCGTAAATTTAGCAGCTGGTCTCTTTGTTTAGACTTTCTTTTCTAGTTTCGCCGAAGATCGCCGTTACAATGACTCAAGTAAGCAGAGCAATTTAGTTATCTATAAATACTCATTTTTGTCATTTATGAGCTTCTAAACATTTTGCATATATATATATGATACTCGCTCTCGCCTTTCGTTGAGTTCAATTGTGTATAACATTTTCGTTTTGTATTTGGATTATTTCGCATTCCGCTTTTAGTAACTATCAAAGTAATTTTGTTGATCGTGAAGTTTGGATAATGCCTGGACCGATAATCATGCTTCACAAGGAAATGATAATTGGACAAAGAGCCATAAAACAATATCAGATTTTGGTTTTGATTCTGCATCTTCAGGAATTAAAAAAGATATTGGAGATACACCTATAGAATTTTTTAGAAGTGTTTGGACTGAGGAAGTTAAAAAACTGTTGATAAAATTTACGAATGCTTATGGAAAGAAGTTGTTGAAAAACAAATTACCAAAAACAAGACACTACACGGTGACCAAATTCAATGAAATAAATGATATGGAATTGGATAATTTTTTGGAGCTGTGTCTGCTCGGTGGGCAAATAGGTTTTCCAACATTAAGAAAAATGTTTTCACGAGCTCCGTTGTATTATCATCCAATATTTTCTTATATAATTTCGGGTAGAAGATTCGAAAAAATATTGAGATGTTTGAATTGTACATTAAATAATAATGACAGGATGTCAAAAATAAGCCCACTTATTGACATCGTTGTTTCGAATTTTCAAAATATATATTCTCCATCGGAAGAAATTTCTTTAGATGAATATCTTCTTCTTCGTCGAGGGCGACTGTGGTTATGGCAATACATGAAAGGGAAGAAAGCTAAATATGGCATCAAATTTTATAAACTTATTTGAGCTGCAGGTGGTGTTTGAAAAATAATAAACGTGCCAACACTACATGGAGATGCCAAACCTGCAATAAAAATCCTGCTCTATGTAGTGGAAATTGCTTTATTTATTTTCATCAATAATTTTTTTATAGATACTAATTTTTTGGACTTTTCTTTTGTAAATTGTAAATTTATAAAATTATTTCGCAATCTTATGACCTATATTATTATTTTTTATAGCTTTGTAAACCCTTTTTGTGTATTTTTAAAAGTGTGTACTGTGTGTAATTTTCGTAAATTTGTAAACCACAGAATCACCCCATATATATCCACATACGAAAAATAAATATAATACAATAAAAATAGAATACGATCCTTGGCAAAAATAAAAATTTTGAGAACAATTGTTCGACTCCCATAAATATAATACAATAACAGGAGACGGCCCGTCTCAGACGGGATAACCGACCCTTCATTGGGTGTTCTAGCGATGGTTTTGTTACTCTTTGAATAATGTCGTCAATCGGATTTACGAAACAAGGTAATCAGAATCTGATTGTACGCGAAAGTGTTAAAAACACACATGAACGATTGCAAGCGGGAGACATAGACTATAAATAAAATTTGTATGTATGCAGACTCATCGTCCAATCTAAACACTAAAATGACGTTGTTGTGATATGCATCAAAATCACACTGCCGTTATATTTATTTTACTTAATTCTAATACAGAATGCGGCAGGGAAACTACCTTATTTTAAAAATTTATAAAACCACCAATATAGCAGATATCAATATAATTTTTCTTTAATGTTACAGAGAGACATTTAAATTTTTTATTTATTATATTTTAAAAATAATAGCATTAAAGTGGCTTCCATTCTGATAAAAGCATTGATATGACGAATATGTCATCGATAGTAGCTTGAATATTATTCAGCAAGGATTCTTGGACGATCGATATATTGTCTAGAAATCGAATATATTGAAGTTATTAAACAAATTTGATGATTAATAGTGAAAATCTCTCTCACCTCGTTGATATATGATGAAGCACTTGTGTTTATATAATTTTATAGCAAAAATATAAAATTATCAAGAAATAAAAGAGTTAGATACCATAGCAAGCTGGGAATAAGAGGACGTGATATTAAAAGAAATACGTGAGTGAAAGAAATGGCGAAAGTTTGCGAAATGGACGAAGCTGTCACGAAATGTTACCCAAGAGATTTAACACGATCAAACGGTCGGTAGCTGGATGGAATAAAATCAGCAAAAATACCAACTTCAAAAGATGTGCATGGATAGAATCGAGCTGAAGAGGCTTTTATCCAGCATTTTTTTTTTGGCATTATTCAATGGATATTATACACATTTGAACCGAAAATTTGTTATGGGGATTTTATACAGATCTGTTGATCAAAGATCGATGAGAAGATTGAAAGCCACTGGTGCAAATCAAGAAGTTCAGTGACTCTATAAACCGAGTCTACTTTTTGCTTTCTTCTGTTAATGTCCTCGCCTTCCGTCATTAACGAGTCTTTATAGCTCAACCTATTGTCACAGGCGATTTCATGATATCGATCGATAGATCTCGCTGAATTCGATCTGCAGTCATTTATTACGATTTTAAGCATGTTTACATTGCATGGGGCCGAATTGAGTGACAAAAATACAAAACGCTTTAATGATGCCGAGTTTGGGGAAAATCGATATTAAGGACACAGACGTAGCAATTAAAGTGGAATATTAAACAGTTGGAGTCCTTTTTTTGATGTAATTAGATTTTATTATATAGCGTCTGTCTGATGGTCTGGAACAAAGGCTCGATTGTATCTTTCGTTTATTCTAGTTATGTCTGGGTTTTGCTTTTTGTGCGTCTAGGTTTTTTTTTCTTTGCTAAATTAGCATAAAACTGGGCTTCTCCATTGGTTGGAATTGGTGAAGATACAAATCATATAAAAAGAGGATATTTATTTTTCAGTCATGACCGTCTGTCAATAACGTCAATCGGATTAGTTGAGAGCTTCATTTATTTTTTATTCGAACTGTTTTCAATGTCTCTGTTATTTTTAGGCCATAAATAATAGTCTTGTAACAAGATTGGCAAATTAGAGTGCTAAATGTGAGCGTTGATAGTTATATTCAGATCCCGCAATAAATAGAGTTATCAACGAGCAGGGAGACAGCAAACCCGTCCAGTACAAATATGACAATTTCAACAAGGAACGTTACAAATTTAATCGCTCTTACTTAACATGAAATAGCATTAGCATCAGATGTAATATTAAAAAATGATTACAACATTAAAAAATCAAAATGATTCATACCAGCCAGAATAAAACGTTTGGGCAGTAATTGCAATATGTAAATGCCATATGCGTCGCAGATATTTAAGCACTCTGCATATTGAATGAGTCAATTGTCCAAGTTCAGGGACTGTAACAAAATTGGCAAGCCTTTGTTGAAAAAAAATAGATTCTTATTTGCATCTCATGCTAAGAATGTGACGCTAATATTTAAATACAATTCCAAATCAACTCAAAGAACAAAAAGTGGCTGGCGATTGACATTAACAAGAGATTCGGGTCGAATTTCATCATACATCCAGTGAAAAATAAAATGAGACAGATGCTGAAATACTCCTCAGCGCATGACGTATTTTTTAACATGCATAATGAAAAATCAATAAAAACTTGGATGTGACTGATCGTGCAAAAAAGTTGTCTGTCAAATGAGTCTCTGCAAAAACCTATATGCGTTGTATAGTATGCTCTAATGTAACATTTTTTGCGGCGAATGCAACTTTGTTTTAAGTCGCCATTCAAACATTTCCAGATTCATAATTTATATCGCGCTTTAAATTGATTTATGGATCGATAATGGGATTCTTGGGTTCGTGACGTCACTGGATGCGGTGTTGAGAGCAGCTCTGCATCCATTGAAATTGTTCAGATGGCCTACACTATTCTATAGTGCAACACAATCGTCAGGTTATATTATAAACAAGTGGTTAGAGCTACCGTAAATATTATTCCCAATAAAAATACATTACATAAAATCATTTTTATTTCTAAAATAAATATTATTTTTACCACACCGTAAATATTATAGTCCTACTTTGATATAGTAACATGAAAATTTGGTATCCAAGTATTCCAAAAAAATACTAACATTTTGTATTCGAACTTTCAGAGATGTTCTCCCGGGGAGATTACTTCAAAATACAACATCCAGAATATTTTGTTAAAACGATCCTTTGTGATCGTATGCGAATAAAATGGAATTTTACTAAGATAATTTATCTTATACCTAAAATACTGAAAATATGTTGTAGTTGCTTTTAATAAATATTATATGTGTTTTACATCCCCAGTAATATCTCTCTGCTTTTTGTACTTAATTTTTAATATATCAAGGTATTGAAAAAAAAGGTTATACCTATAAAATCTTCATAAAGAAGAATGTGATGTATGTGAAATATTTTGAAAATTTTCTAGATCATAAATGAAATTATAACTCAAACAAGCTCAAACAAAATCACACATTTAAAGCTAGCGACCGATAAGGGTTAAAATATTGTAATGCTTTGAAAGTTGCAATACTTCAATCAAGTTCCCAGGCTATAACTTTAGCCACATTTAATGAAGCCTTAGCCATCTTGTATCCAAAGTAGATGACGTTTATTTCACAGCTATTAACGTAAACTACTTGTAGACAAAATAGCAGCTTTGTACATTTCAATTTAATGTCGGTACATACAATTACTCAGTTTGCGAGAATTGTTATTGCAAACTCATATGCAAAATTTTGGTCGTTGCCTCCCGTACTATTTGCAGTTTTATGTCACGTATGACTCGATATCGATTTTGTGCTGGTGAATCCTATGTCGAGAAGTATTCGACATGCTTATTTTTAATATAGAATTTACTTTCGAGAAATTTGGTCTTCTGCAAATGCAATACGAGCCTTCAGGGGTAACAAATATGAAATGTTACCAATAATGATTTAAGTCCAAATATACATTTTCATGTTCATAAAAAATTTCACGAATACATATTAATTTTTATACCGAAAATTATTCAAAATACAACTGAAACGAAAATATTGCAAACAATTGAGGTTAGGGTGCCATATTTATTTTCAAAACATAGGATACATTTCTTGGGAATTAATTGTTTTTGTAATGGTTTTCCTCCAAAAGTGGTTTCCCTAATATTAATAGTACAAGAGACTACGACGTTATTTGTGTAATTATTATACAAAGCTGTTTCTTCATAATTTTGTTGTTTTGATATTGTAAGTAAACTACTATTTAATCGTATATTTATAAGAATGAAAATATGTTGTAGCTGTGTATAATAAATATTATATGCGCTTAATATTGCAATTCTTTGAAAATTGTAATACTTCAATCAAATTCCCGCAACTTTAGTCACGTCTATCGAATCCCTAACCACTATGTATCGATAGTAGATGACGTTTATTTTACAGTAATCAACGTAAACTGCTTGTAGATTAAAAAGCAGCTTTGTAGATTTCAATATAATGTCGGTATATATATTATAATTATACCGACGATATCGATTTTTTTCTAGTCCTATGTCGAGAAGTACTCGACATGCTTATTTTCAATATAGAATTTACTTTCCGTGATGTTTATACGATCCTTCACAATGTTTAGTCTGTCTTCTAGAGAAAATAAGGGAGAGAAGGTTGCTGACCGAGTAGACGCACACTTTTCAACAGTTTCATTGTAATTTTATATTCATATAATTTTTGTGCGGATATTTCCACTTTGTGGGAAAAAAAATACATGAAGCTCAGATATGAACTTATTAGTTGATGAATCAACATTGGGGTCCAGATGAAGAATTGAGTTTTTTACATACCTTCCAAATAGATATACAAAATGGGATTTACGTGTATATCATGGCTGATATATAACATACATTCGATTGTTCATACATCAAAAAAGGTCCTGAAAACAAGTACTATGATAAATTACAACCAATATATGAGAGGTATAGAAGTTGCCAATCAATATCTGTCATCACATTGAATCATCCTGAAAATCCTTAAATGGGGAAGAAAATGATTTTATTTGGGTATTGAATAAAAGAAAGAACGAAATCAATTTTGCATACATATTTCTGGAAATAAGAAACTATTATTGAGTCTCATTTGAGAGAACAAAACCCAGAGAATCCATAATTAAGCACACAGACCTTGTGGGCATTCCGTCCTCTTTTAGGGCTTTTTGCGGCATTTTCTATGATCTGTACGATCACGGAAGCTCCCTCAGAGGCTAACTTCCATAGGTGGCTCGTGCCAAATGAGGTCGCGAACGAGTCTAGACTTCCCCTCCCCACACCCATAATAACTATGCATTTATCTATCTTACGAATGTATGCTACTATCTTAGCCGCTCGAAGTTGAGAATGAGCGTGTCCTTGCGAACATGGATATTAAATTTAGGTTTTGCACCTTGCTGTGCGCTTTTGTTAAGCGGGCTGGCATGATCCCGAATAGCGGGACCAATAAACAGCTCGGGTCAATGGAGGGTCCCCATGTCTCAGGTGTGACCCATGTTTCCATCCTGAATTCATGCAAAAACTCGATCTTATTGCCATGAACCATAGCCAAACATTCGATTGAAACATCATTACGACGCTGTTTTTGTTCCATTGTGTGCAAACGCGGGACTCGTCTTGCGCACAGCTTTCTCATGTCCAAATTTTCAGTCAATACTAAACTTAATCTATATTTAGGTCGGGTACTTTTGGGACTATCTTCATGTATTATTTTAAAATATACATTTATATAAAATATGCATTTATAACAGTATTATTTAAATTTTAAAAAATGGAGGGGGGGGGTTCGCTATACGGCCGCTCTTTTACACGCCATTTCGCTATAACGACTTTTTTAATAATAGATTTTTTCGATTTACGTTCCACAATGTTTCGTTATACGGCCAAAAATGCTGTTCGGTTAGCGACCTTCTATTTAGTTTTAGCTTCTCTGTTAAATGGTCAACTTTTCCGGAATGTATCTAGGTCGTAAAGTGACGTATGGGGGCACTTAGAATACTGAGAATGGTTTCATGTCTGCGAAGATATACTTATTTGCTATTTTTGTAATTAGTCGAGAAATATCATTTGTTTAGTCTAGAAGTTTGCCGAATGATATAATAAGAAGCAAGTTCCTGTAAAGTTGGATATTTGTGCATCTAGAAGCGTTTATGTTAGGGATGCCTGGAAGTTATTTTGTTTTAGATAGAAACATCCGGTATTTCCTAGCTAGTCTAATTTGAAATAGGATAAAAACGCATCTCAAAGTAAAATTTCTGATCGGGTTGATAAGGAAATTTAGTCCAAAGATGATCATTGATGAAAGAATTTGTTCAGGTTGGAAATCTGAATTATTTGGTCAAACAACTGAATATATATTAAAAAAAAATGTAGGGATGAAATTTGGTTTCAGAATAGTTTATCTAGTAGTTTCTTAAGAGCACTTGATTACTATCGAATCGCTCCTAATGTACTCAATCAATAGCAATTGGATCAAGACACTTCCAACATTCAAAACCGAATTAACTACTAAAAGCCTTTTGGTGGAAATCTAAAGGAATTATTTATTATTTACTGTCAAAATTATACCAACTAATGAACAAATGGGAAGACTGAATGCGACACTAAAATCAAGTATAATAAATGGAAACAACATTAAACCAACGTCTAACCTGGAAAGTCCTAATTTAATATTCAATAAATGAGCACTCGAGGACATTTTAATCGATTATATATAGATAAATAGTTACCCATTTTGAAGTCCAAGACTGAAAGATTAATCCAAGACGCCGTAAGATTGACAAGCGTATCGATGCAAGTCAGCAATGTAATCATCAAGCAAGACACAATCTTGCCAATGTGGTCTGCTAAACACAGATTGCAAACAAATACTGAATTGTTAAATCTGTACTTTGTATAGTCTAGGAAATGTGGACTGCATGTGGGATGAACACATGTGAATATTAAGTGCATGTGCACCGGACGCTTGGATCTACATGCATATAAATATAAATGATGATGTTATTCCTTTACAGAATTAATCTAAGAAGATTTGTTGGTGTTTTGGCAGTTTTCGGATTCCTATTTCATCCGAGCTTCGTCTATGATTCAATGCATTTTGTTTGATTTATGCTCGTTGTTCAGGCAAAGAATTAGCATACTGCGAGTTGGTCTTTTTCAGGGATGTGCTTTTTTAATGCTCTTAAATACCAAACGATGAAAATTCAACCGGCGATCATATTGCTTTTTGTGAGTACAATTTCATACGATTAGACACTTCTGATTATGAACCGAATTTCTGCAAAAACAATCAATTTATCAACGAAAAACAACAATTTTTGATGCCTAATTTATTGTTATTTACACAGAATGGCCGTTATTCTGATATAAATATGTTTCTTTGTCTAAATGAATTCCTAGTACCTAATAAATACATATTTTGGGTCATCACGGTTATCTATAAATTCACATTTCAGTATTATCTTGCTCGTGTAAATAATCATTGTTTTACTATTTTATGTGAGCTATTTGCTGGATATTTTCGAAAAAATCACTAACAATAACTTGGAAATATAGTTTTAATTTTTCATCCTGATTGTCTACTTAGATAGCAATTATTAGCAATAGAAATGATCTTTCATAGGATAATTTCAAATTTGTCTTTTAGGCATAGATAAGTGTGGACATTGAAATAGGAATTTTAGATAGGAGAGAATCTATTTATTACTTCCAGGCAATCCTGGACAATTTTATTAATAATCTCAGTATTTCCTTTTTAAAATTCAAGAAATCAGGATAAATCTGGATTGAAACGATCGACAAAACAACGAAATATTAATATTTTGATTCAAGATCTTTATGATAAGAGTCCAGGATCCAAACCATGCCGATAATTATTGAAGAGGCTTAACTTATTATTCAAAGCATGTGAGTCTTATGGTATAATATGGTTAGTATAAGTATTTATTTTGATGAATAATAATGAAATTATATTCTATTTCTTATTATTATATTTCATACCCACATATTGGACAAGAACATTTTTTTATAGATTATCTATAGCCGAAGCATCTGACGTGTTGATTTTTGATTACTATCTGATAGGGAAGCTAGAAATAAATCAACATTTTGGGATTTACTCTTTTACATTCAGCGTGTATTGAGACACGGTTCATGAAACACGTATTTCTCGCTTAGAAGCAAAAAACGATTTTAAATGCATTTCCGCTTGCATTTTTGAATCGTTTTTCTTTCCTTGGATCTAAAATGGTAAAAATCCGTCGGTCGTCGTAAATCCGGGCTTAGACATTGGAATTGGGGTTTCTTTTCGAGAATGCCATTGATTTTTTCGTTGTATATTGTCGTAATTGATCAATTTATTTGCATGATTTTAGTGCGTCGTTGGCGAAATTCAAAGGTCTTTCTGTTCTTAATTCATCCCTTAGGCTTCTATTGCCAGTATTACATTTCTGGAACCAATATTGGCATCTGCGGACTATTAGCACTTAACCATAAACATTTTTGAATATTTTACTGGCTTTTGTGGCATACCAATCCAAATAAAAAGGATATGGACTTCGTTAGTTTCGGGTCTGGAAATTTTACCCTTAACCCTTTGAGTAGTGAGCTAATTTTAAATCATCAAAAACATAGTCGTTATATTCATATGTCCGCCATTTGTCATCCGTACAAATCCACTTATCTGCCAGGACCATCGCAGCGTGTATGAAGCTTGTACATAAATAAATAAACACTGTCGATAGCACACAATATTCGGTCATGTCTTAGCGTAAATATAATCAATACGCTTAAATCGATTATTTTTATCATTTACATATTATTATTAATCGATAAATTTGGGTTAACAATCTATACAATCGTACAATGTACGCAAGATACTCTCTCCGTCTCTGTCTCTCTCCAAGCTCAACGCGTAAGAATGCTATTTATGAATCACTGGAATTTGGACACAACTCTGTGTCTTACCTCTTTAAAGGGTTAATAGCGACAAACAAAAAAGATGTTCTTCCTTGTATCTGGAGACATAATAAGCTCAAACATGAGGTCTCAAAATACGTGAATATTATTGGGTCTCTCTAATATAACTATGACATGCCATTAGGCAAATTTTATGTAGTAGTTTAACAGTGTAATATATTTATTTTGCATCAGGATTTCAATTCCCTAGGCTATTTTCCTGATGCCATGAAATGGAATAAGCGTGCTGAATGAATCTATGTGCGATCATTGATCACAGCTTCCAGACGCATCAACATATCTTTAAATGTTTTATCCCCCTGCGTATAAATTGAATTCAATCATACCGAGTACATTTGGAATGCTGCCGATTGTTTTCTAGCCAATCTCCATTCGTCTATCTCAATCTTCACTTAATTTCACAGATCGGCCGATAAATATTCCGATCATAACAATTCCAATAATTCTTTCACATAGTCAGCCATGGAACTGCACTCAGTAGTACATTCCTGTTCATTCCCTGAGCATAAAGTTTATAGCCAATTCACGTTAGCACCCAGTAAAACACGCTCAATACCGGCAGACGTCTGGACTATAAAGACTGCAATTTAATATCACTCGAGGCTGGCGGAATTTTTTCGAGGTTCAACAAGTCAATTCGACGATTCGAGGACTGTAAAGAGCGATGTTTATGGTGTTGTGGGAGAAGCATTTCGATGGTGGGCATTCACGACAATTGTGTACATTGCGGTGGATGATCGTTCCGCATTCTTCAGGCACCGAACCGTTTTCTACGGCCGACGACTCTATAATCAGCATGCTATTACCATTATCTAATATTCAACACGTGTCTTCGGACCAAATCAAAAAGTCAAATTTACAGCTATACATCAACTAAACACTCACCGAATGCCACTTCGGCCTGTCAAAACAGGCGATTTTCACAAAATGTGAAGGGCGTCGGGCGCCCAGACGATGCCGGCTCGACGGACAGCTTTATTGTTCCTTTTATAATTTTTATTGGTATTATATCGGAGAAAATCGAAATAGATAGAGCGTGCTTTCGCCGACTAGATAAAAATATATGGACGCAGTAAATCAAGACCGACGATATCGAACAGAAACGAAGTACTATCCATCACTTTTGGGAGAAAAAACGCTCAAAACCTATTTAAATGCTCCGATACACGAACGTATTTATAGACTTTTAACCCAAGATAACAACGTGTGAAAATATTTTAAAGTCCTATAAAAAGAAACAAAAGGGAGATATGATATATCGCGAAACAATCTGCGAAATTGATTGTTCAATTCAATCCGATTTAAAGACACTCAGATCATAATTCCAATTTTTATCTTCAGAATTTTGGGTTACATCCACCAGATGTTCGTATCTTAACTAGGAATCCAATACCGGGATCCCGGACAATTTTAGGTGCTAATGAATCTCGGGACTAGTAAACGTAATCCCGAAAAATTCGGGATTGAATTTATTTTCTAACAGATATTGTACATCTCACCAGCACAATGAAGGCTATTAAATCAAGACATTCCCGCCAAAATCTGTACGCTTGGAAACAGTGGCGTAACTACTAATTGGCGAGCTTAGGCGACGCCTATTGTTATTTTAACCTTTCCCTACCGGTGATGTATTTACTACACCTCGACTCTAATAATAGGAATATCGATATGAAATATAATAGATACGGGGTTCAAAATTTTTGTATTCCTCCGTAATATAATTACGAATCACATCAAAGTATTATAGTGTATAAGTATTCATCTGCAGCGACAGAAATAAATAATTTGTCGGGAAATCGGGAATTTCGCGAGTTTTAGTTCGTGTCTCAGCAGCAATGAATATTATCAGTCACATTGATGGTTTTATACGAAAATGGGAGCTCACGCGATTTAATATCTGATGACTGAATATTTTTATTCTGGGATCAGTCCCAGGTCCCGGGACTGAAATTAACCATTTGAATAGTGGAGCTAATTCAAAATCATCATTTACATGCTACATTTGCTTGTCTGCCATTTATCATCCGTACATATTCACTTATCTGTCAGGACCGTCGCAGCGTGTATGAATCTTGTACATAAATAAATAAACACTGTCGATAGCACACAATATTCGGTAATTTCTTTGCGTAAATATAAACAAAACAAATACACATAAAATCGATTCATTATATCATTCACTTGTCATTATTAGTCGATAAATTTGGGTTAACGATCTATACAATCGTATAGATCGAGATATTGACGTTTATTGATTGGAAGTTTGGCAGTCCCAGTTTGGAGTACAAAACACTGGGAAACAAACCGAAATCAGGGAGACCCAGTCTGGAGACAGAAAATATATAAAAATGAGATTTAACAAGATAATTAACCGATATAATAAAGAAAACAGTATTATCAGATGAATACAATGAAACAAATTCTGCATAATAATGGTGAATGTCACGTATTATATCAATTTAAAAATTAAACAAAATCTTTTTGGCGAAAGACGCATGTACCGAACCGAAAAACCGATATTTTCGAATCGGTTCAGTGCCGGTTTTCGTTCCGGAAAAATAACGACCAAGGGTACAGAAGCTTTAACTGTAGCTAAACCTGGCCTACATCCAAAAAAAAGTTTTGCTATGCATTTGGTGGGACTGGAAGGGGGTAGTTTATTATGAGCTACTTCAGCAAGGTAAAACGATCAATTCAACAAAATATTGTTTCCAAATAGACAATCAAAGGATGCAATTCCCAGAAAACGGCCAGATTTAGCGAACAGACGAGGCGTTGTTTTTCATTAGGATAACGCAAAGCCTCATGTGTCTTTGCCCGTCAGAAATAATTTTTTATCATTTGACTGGGATGTTTTACCTCATCCTCCATACTCTCCGGACATTGCTCCATCAGATTATTATTTATTTCTTTCATTGAAAAATTCTTTACGTGGTAAAAAATTTCATTCCAAATATGATATAAAAATGTACCTTGATCAATATTTTGCCAACAAACCTGGAAAATTTTGGCAAGAAGGCATTATGAGGCTTCCAGAGAAATGGATAAAGGTAATAGAACAGAATGTATCAAATATTATTCAATAAATTTTCATGTAATACAAATTATTGTCTATTTTTTTCTTAGTATGAAAACGAAAGAAACTTATGGAACACCCTATTGGCTTTGAAAGTTTGTATATATTAATTATTTTCGCACTGTAAAGATAATTTAATTGATATACAGCGTGTACAAAGTGAAATTGTTTATTCACCAAAGAGAATATATTCATCAGATGCAAAACTGAGACAGAGATTTGCGGATTTTAATGGTTTTAAGAATGCAGATTTTAATAGAGTCTGTATCGCCGTTCAAAGATACAATAACAAACCGTATACACTAAATCACTGTCTGAAAAATACGATTGATGGGAGTGAAAATCAATGATTTCCTCATTGAGGAAAACGTATAGCCACAAGTTGTTCACAAAAAATGATCTTTTTTTGTTATCGTGTGATTCAGACATCGATCGTCTGGTATAAATCCATGAGCAAATTCGATGCACATTGTCTCAAAATTGTTTACACAACCATATGCATTATGCACAAGGTTTTTCAGACTACTTTGTATCTATTATTATTGCAACACTGTATGTGCATGGTTGAAAAAATAACTACAATGACTCCTCGAGAGTCATTGTTAATAGGCTAGACACTGAGGAGTAGTCCGGATATTTGCTAACAATGTGAATCATATGCAGGAGCATCAACGTTGTATGAAAATATCGCAAAGTATACACTTAAGTGCTAAACAATGTAGAAACAAGTGTAAACTAATAGCTTGGTATTCATTAAACCAATGAAAAGCATACAAATTCTGCTTTCAGCCGGTATGCCCATAATCTATGCGTTTCTATGTGCAGCGAGTCTCAATTTGCAACTCTGTTATCCGGTTTGCGATAATGCAGATTTCTTCCCGACAAGACCGGCGCGATAAATGCATCCGGCTGTGCTGCAAGAAAAACTTGCATCCGTTTTTTTGAAGAAATTCCATATAATAATTCACTTTTTACGAAACGCTTGATACGACGATACAAAGGTTACCAGACGTCTGCTTTTTTCCGGTCATGAACAGTTCCATGCTTCCGGAGGAGATACGAGTAAGATATTTATGTCTGTCTGGGATTTATGAAAAAGGCCGATTAAAAAGCAACAACTGTTTTAATTATGTGGCATATGTACTTCATTACGGGTCATCGACCACTTTATTCAAATTTAGCGAGCGGTCGAGGAAATTCGAAGCAAATTCATGCAAAATCACGCTTGAATCGGACGACAATCACTTTCACCAAAGTCACCAAAAACATGCATGACAAGCAAAATATGCGAAAGATTGACTTATCTGATATGTGCATTGAGAAAAATTCATTTTGCAATTGATTGAAGATCAACGATTATCAGCGGAAAATCAGACTTTCCCATGTAATACTTAAAATGGTGGCAAAAAATATGCACGTTAAAGTATCAATCAGGCAACAAATTATTTATCTATCACTCTATCAGCTTCATGAGATATTATTAAAGTAAAACCGATTATGATATATCTAGATATAACATGTTCTATTCAAATGTATGCATGATATCGGCGTGCTTTTGTAAGCGAGCGTGTGTGCGGAACTTATGATAGCAGTTGGTTTATTCAATCCCGAGATCTTACTATTTTATTGATTTTAGAATAAAACCGAACTGAATCAAAGTTTATTTTCATACAAAAATGATTTTACAGAGGGTTTGGAAGTTTTTTTTTAATAATGTATAGAAGACATTGAATTATGAACGTCATTAGTGAATATAGTCTTTCAAAATAAATCCAGACAAATTTGTCAATGTGACAAAAAAATGGGTCAAACTAAAATTCGAAAAATTCAATGTCAATCAATGGTTTTGAGTCAATAGTAATGTAGATATATTTACGCTGATAAAAACGTATTTCGCGCAAAATAATACCACTTAATGTCGATTATTAATAGGGAATCCAATCCCGGAATCCCGGCATCAGCACAATGAAGGCTATTAAATCGAGACATTCTCGCCGAAATTTGGTTGCTTGGAAATAGTGGTGTAACTATTATTTGGCTAGTTTAGATGACGCCTATGGACAGTAACTGTCTAATCTATGTATATATATATATACAGTACATATATGTTTTTCAATATTATATTAATCTTCCCTACCGGTGATGTATTTACTACACATCGACTCTAATAATAGGAATATCGATATGAAATATAATAGATACGGGGTTCAGATTTTTTATATTCCTCCGTAATATAATTACAAACCACATCAAAGTATTATAGTATATAAGTATTCATCTGAAGTGATGGAAATAAATAATTTGTCGGGAAATCGGGAATTTTGCGGGAGTTTTAGTCCGTATCTCAGCAGAAAGGATTTTTATCAGTCACATTGATGGTGTTATACGAAAATGGCGGCTCACGCGGTCATCAACTCGAACTAGAATTTAAATATCTGATGACGATACCTTAAATGAGTATGGAGGCTGAGCGTGCATTTTCAGCAGCAGCAATTTTTGATCAAATTTATCAATGTAATTTCTTAAACTATTGAAAATCTCAGTCCCGGGATTTTGGGAAATTTTGGCTCGGGATTGGATTCCCTAGGATTTAAATTTTACTCAATTTACCTTCAGTACCATTTTCCAGGGAAAAGGCTACTCATTTCGATTTTCGAGATACACTCATTTGCGGATTACTATTTTTGATTGACGGCCTACGTGAGTTCAGTTAAATATCGGATCGCAGGAAAGACCACAGAAGAGGGCAATGAAAATACAACTTTTGGATCCGGTTATTTTTTTCCATTGTGAAAAAGATTACAGTTTCGAGATCAAGGAAACCAGCGGAGAGAAAACATTTTCCCGCGGCCAAGATAATCAGTTGACACATCTTGATCCACATCTCTTTTTTAATAAGCTCTACTCGTCCTTAGGAATGTTGTTGATAGACTTGACAATATACTTGTATTAAAGTTAGGTATTAATTCGCTTATTGCCATTATGAATGCTATGGATGACCTTGATCTGGCGTCGTTTGGACGTTTCGTGTATCGTTTCTTTAGGCGCAACTTTCAATCTATTATACTAAATCAGATTTATTTACTCATTAAAAGTAAATATTTAGATGAATTTATATGTCGAACATGACCGCCTTTGGGTGTCTGATACGCAACAATGAGTGTTTGAAAGAAATTTCATACCTAGATGTTAATCTCTAAGATGTCTCAAATTAACGATCCTTTCATTGCGTATTTGTTGAATAAATCGGTTTGTATAAATTTGAATATAGGAAATAAAATACTTAGGTATAAAAGGCTAAATTCAAAATCTAATGCGTTCATTTTAATATCTTCAGAACCATTTATTTTTTGGACGCGATCTTACAGATGACAAAATTATCTACAATTTCATATCATTTGGGTTGCTGAACGAGCACCACTTTTAATATGTAATCCTCGCGTTTATTGGAATTTACTCATCTTTGGCGACACGTGTTTTACATAAATAACTGAGTGTGATATATTACGAGTTGAAGATGATAACTATGGCAACCTAATTTCGCCGGAAAGAAATTATTTTTAAAAAGGCACAAGAATACTCGTTAAATCCTGGGATTTTGAATTTTAAGAATCCGCATCCCCAAGGGCGAAATGTATAATTTTTTCCACGATTTACCGAACAAAAAGAGATACGTATGTAATTTGGGAAATAACATTCGGAATACGTGAGTTGCTAAATTTATTTCGCTGACACGATTTTAGTAGGATTTTTTTCGAAATTATTTTGTAACCTCGGGGTTTCACCTGACAGCTCGAGATATTTTAATGCATTAAATAAATTATTTTAATAGCGCAGTACGTCTGCAGCGTATAATTTATCATTGTGCATTCGCATACGTATGCACTTTTTGCACATTGCCTTTCACCCAATTATAATTGCAATAACTCATTTCAAGTTTTCCTGTTTCCCATTCACATTTTTTTTCATAATCCAATAGACTATTTCAGACGATGAGTCAGTCTAAATCTGTTCTGAAAGTGTTTATATCAGTGCTGTCAAACAAAGTGCAGTCAAATAATGCAAAACAGAAGACGGACGACTAATAATGATAACTAGTTAACTTTTCTTTTTTAAATACAGTACAATATATTTATTACAAATACTTAAATAACATCGATAGTTCATCATAACTAGCAATCCTATATCGACATATATACTATCTATATTGATATACATATTATTGATATGACATATAATAAATATGGGTTTTTAGAATGTCACATTGTGTACTAAATACATAGCATCGTAACGGGAATCCACCTGAGCTGAATCGAAAACCAGAAAAAACCACTTTCATAATTTCCTCTTAAATTTTAAGCTTCCTTCCATCAGACCTTTTATTTTCTGAATAAAATATTTTTATTTAATGGCAGTAATTTTGACATTTAATTTTGGCTCACGCAACTTTTCTTTGACATTTTATATTAGGTATAATATAATAGTAAGAATTGCTTCTTAGAATTTTAATACCATCCTGCACTAACAAAAACATCGTGGAACGATTGTTGTTCTTCAGATGACCAATATTGTGAACATAATTTTCTATTGTTCTAATTGCTTCATCGACCGTGTTAAAGTCGAAACCTTGTTGAAAACGAAGCATTTTATACGAGGGCCGAGTGTATTTAACCCTTTGATTGGTGAGCTAATTTTAAATCATCATAAACTTGGAGGCTATATTTGTATGTGCACCACTTATCATCTGTACAAATTCACTTATCTCTCAATCCCGTTCGATAGATTTACGATACACAAGACACTCTTTCGGACTCACTAATCTCTGAGCTCAACGTGAAAGATACTCTTTCAGTCTTTCTCTCTCTCCAAACTCAAAATGAAAGTGTAAGAATGCTCTTTTTGAATCACTGATATTCGATCGCAAATACGCGACTGTACTGCTTGAAAGATTAATAATCTTTCATAACTTATCTTAACATTTCTCAATAATATAACACCACCAATATGACTGATAAAAATCTTATCTGCTGAGATACGGACTAAAACTCCCGCAAAATTCCCGATTTATCAACAAATTATTTATTACCGTCGCTGCAGATGAATACTTAAATACTATAATGCTTTGATGTGATTCGTAATTATATTACGGAGGAATATACAAATTCTGAATCCCGTATCTAATATATTTCATATCGATATTCTCAATATTAGAGTCGATGTGTAGTAAATACATCACCGGTATGGAAAGGTTAATTTAACAATTTTTAAAGTACTGTATATATGTATACATAAATTAGACAGTTACTGCCCCTAGACGTCGCCTAAGCTTGCCAATTGATAGTTACGCCACTGTTTTCAAGCGTCTAGATATCGGCGGGAATGTCTCGATTTAGTAGCCTTCAACGTGCTGGCGAGGTGTACGATTTCCGTTACATAAAAATTTAAATCTTGAATTTTTCGGGATTACGTTTACTAATCCCGGGATTGAATACGTCCGATAAAGGATATATTATCTAAAGAAGGCAATATGAAACTTTTCCATTATTACGAGCATCCAATGGCGATGTATCCATCATGCAATATAAGATGGAAAACATTCGTTTAATAACCCAGTTATTTTGTCACAAAAAAGGTTTATTACCCGATGCTTAGTTTCGAAACAATTAAGAGATTCCATCACATGCATTATGCAATGTTGCAGAAAAAAAACTGCATAACCTAATTGTCCAGATGTGCATCCATGCATTTCCTGAAGCGGTAAATTTGAGCAACCTTCGCTGCACAATGCAACTGCCGGCCTTGTCAAGATTTCGTCGATTGAAATATTAACGGTGCAATTCGCCGTGACTAAGTGCATAACTGCATTACTTGCTGCAAATGGCTAACAAGCATTCTGCAAGGCTGTATATAATTTTCATAATGCTATTCGCAATGGTCTTAAGATTTATGAACTAGAACGAGGAAGTCGCAAAGAATGCAATTTTGCACCGTCGCATGCATGGATCCGTTTCTAAAATAATGGCAGCCCGGTTGACGTTATTATGGCGAAATTTGCGACCTTTTGAATCATTTATTTTTGTAGCCTCATATAAAGGCATCAAAGAACAGGTCGCAATCTGGAGGCGCGACGAGATTGGATCTCAAAATGTCCGCGTGGGCTGGATTGGTGCTGAAAAAAATATGTTTTAAGTAGTAAAACCTTTTTGTCAGCAGAAGACAAAGCATTTAATGGGGGACCCAAAAAGAAAAAAAAGACCACTTTGAAGGATGGAGCTGTTCCAAAAACTGAAGCCTGACACGTTACAAAAGGATATGACAAAGTGAAAAAGGACTTACAAGTCGACAGGAGATTGCTTAAATATTACACAAAATAAACATGCACAATTTGCTTGAATGACATCCGTCTTATACAAGAGATAATTAACTCATTTGAATTTGCGGCAAAAACAACAGCCAATTTCAATAAATATTTTCGCAAACAATCATCCATTTAATCAAATTTAATTATAACTTAACTCAATATTTATAATCAAAAACAATCGAATTATTCACGCATCTTTTTATGCGAATTGTTTAATTACCGCGTATATTTGTTTATCTGCGTCGATAAACAAATCGTTTATATCAGGCGAATACAGAATGATGAACATTGTACTTTTTGTTGTCAAATACAAATTTAAAATTCATCATCAGCTTCATTTTCAATTGTGAAAATCGCTAGTTTGTTATAAACATGGGACGAATCAGCGATTATTGGATGAAACGATGAAGTCAACGAAGACAGATTTATTCAACGTCCTCGATTACTTCATCTGAAAATCCAATTATTCCCGATAAGTGCTAATTATTTTGTTTGTAGAAATGACAAGACAAACATTTCAACTAGGCATGGAATTATGACCACAACATGACAAACATTTTTTTATCGCATTTTAAC
Source organism: Stenopsyche tienmushanensis (assembly GCA_008973525.1). Taxonomy (NCBI): domain Eukaryota; kingdom Metazoa; phylum Arthropoda; class Insecta; order Trichoptera; family Stenopsychidae; genus Stenopsyche; species Stenopsyche tienmushanensis. The sequence continues at coordinate 815,428 of WACJ01000018.1, read as the reverse complement.
AAGATAAGCAAAAATATACCGATTCGAAAATATTTCTTGTAATTCAATACGTATTTTTTATATTTACATAGGATTTTTCTTAGCATGTAGTGTTTTTTTATGTTTTTTATAAGAAGACGATACAAAAAGAATAACATGCGAATTCCTTTAGAAATTAAAGAAATATGAAGGAAAAAAATGGTCTTTCAAGTCAGATTTTATTATATAATACTAAACCATCAAATTTAAATCTATGCGAAATTACATCTAATGAGTAAGAAAAAATAAGTAGATATTTGCAATGGAACAGAATCGTAACAAGGGGGTGGTAAAGTAAGCGCCCGCCACGGGCGCAACTGAGCTTGGGGCGCAAAAACAGAATTCCGACCCCGTCGAGAGTTGCACATGGTTTTTATTCTACTTCACATGAATCAACACTGAATGACTGTCCGTTTTTATAATATATACTAAGTTGTCTAATCCATCTTTTCTTCGTTATCGCATAAACATTGGGCCGACCAAGCCGGCATAAGCCTGCAATAAAATAAAGACAACAACATTTTCGACCGATTGTAAAATTTAAACAGCTCACCCGATCAGTCTTCTTCGGAATATTTCGTTTTGTTAGAGACATGTTCAGGTATGACATCCGATTGCGAGGCGCTCATTCGTCATATCGGCGGTCCGAAAAGTGGACCGGTTGGACTACGCAGACTTTGTGGCCGCTCCGTCCTCTTTTAGGGCTTATTGCGGAATTTCATATTATATGTATGATCACGCAAGTGGCCACTCGAAGTTGAGAATGAGCGTATCCTTGCGGATATATATATTTGCAAGTTCGCGTCCTTACAATCGACGGTTATCCAGTACCATTTTATTGACCATTTCTGAGATGGTTAACTCAATTGGACAAACACTGCGTTATTCGTCTTGGTAGCTCGTACGGCTTCGTCTAACTTTTTTTTGCCATGATGTATTTACTACAACTCAACTCTAATAATAGGAATATTGATATGAAATATAATAGATACGCGGTTCAGAATGTTTCAAAATTTCATATGGTGTACCGAATACATATCATAGTAACGCGCGGGTATTTTTTATTTAGTACTTTTTTTAAACAACAACCGTCATCTATACCTTAGGTTGGGGTACTATTGGAACTATCTTCGTATATTTTTAATAAAATATACTTTATAAAGCAAGACGATCATCAATGCACTGGAAAACATTATCATATTAAAAGCAGCAACAAAACATATTAAAAGAGTGGGTTCCAAATGGAATCATAGTAAATCATTACAAACAAAATCTGGATTTTTTTATAAAGAAAATTAGAAGATAGAGGTCACAGCTGTAAGAAAGTTGTGTCATCCTTCTTCAGGACAACATACCAGCATATCAGCATTCTTAGTTATGTAATTTTTGGTGGAGAAAGTATTTCAGTGCTTGAGCACTCACCTCCTTATTCATCAGACCTAGTTGCATGTGATTTTTTCTTTTTTCATAAAGTCATGTCTGTTTTCAATGGAGCTCATTCCGAGCCAGTTACTGAGTTGGAGAATAAAACTACGGAGCTTCTGAAACAGCTGTTGAAAGATAATCAACAGCACAGCTTTCATCATGGAAGACCAAAATGCAGCAGTGCGTAGAAGCAGGAGAGAAGTATATGATCTTTTATATCATGATTTTGTTTCGACTTAAGTTGTCGACTATGGATTTAAATATAAGACAGTTTCGGAATCAATTACTATACAATCAACATAGATTAAAAAATATATCCAACCAAAATTTAATTTTAATTAACCACTTTATTGATATCGATAAACTTTATAACTCTAAAGTCATTCATAGGAAAACAATGTTGAAAAACATTACCCTCAAAGATTTCCAAGAAGCAAAATCAGTGTCTGAATTCGATGACAAATTTAATCACATGTGACCATATGACCGAATAATGATCACGCCCAAAGAATGATTCAACAGTTACTTCATACATAAAATAGGCTGCACGTCCAGTCTTTACTCATGGGTTTGGATGTAATCCTCAATTTATTTTCTTACTTTGGTAATCTTTAGCTTCTTTTCAATATTAATTGTTACAAAGTAAGGAGCATAGGCTGTCGTATGTAGCAAGTGCTGAAGAATGTCATTGTTGGAGCAATGATGGTTCAGAATGGTTTAAGGATGACTTTATGTAGCAATAATTATACATATTTACTTACTTTACGTATGTGGCAATTAACAACGCGTTCTGCTATTTACGCATATTTTGTGCCACTTACCCTCTAATAGAAAGCCATTTTAACAATTTTATGATCATTGGAATTAAATTCTAAGATTGCTTCAAGAGCTTGTTATATGACAATAACAAAAGCGAAGATGATGACAAAAGCTAACGGTCAATGATTCGATGTACATGTCCATGACCTCCTAGACTACATAATAGATTTACATACATTTGTTAGTCCAAAGTAGCGCCGATTATAGTGTTTGAATTCACTTTCATCAAAATATCCACCTTTGACATGCATTAACACAATCCATATTTTTAGCATTATTTGTAATAATTTAATTAAACGATGTTTGATAAACATCTCCAATATTCCAGCAGTCAGACCGGATCGTTCTTTCTTATTAAAAATGGTACAGTATTTTAAAATGTTGTATAGATATTTATGTATATATCATTATCTTGCTTGAATGTGAAATTTCGCTCTAGTATTCGAAGACCTGAAGGTATTGCATTGTCATATAATGAAGTTATTCTAAGAATCCATAGTAGATTTTAGTCTTTTCCTCTCGATGAAAATGTTCATTTTTTCGTAATATTATGAAACACTTTAAAAAGAAAATCATCTTTTCAGATTAGCGCAGAGGTTAGTACGGAAAACGTGCAAGTGATCTTGCGAAAATACAAATTCTAATCGGCATCGTCCAAACGAGGCCATATCGAGATTATTAATAACATTCACACTGGTGATAAGAACAATGTAAGTGGCTTTATTACCCCGATTCTCGAAACAGCCGAACAATGGAGCTTAAGAAAGCTAACTACACGCAGCAGATTATCACAAGTCCAAGGTTGTGAACAAAGTTCCCGCGGATGATAAGAGGAGGATAACAAATGTTGGTTTCTAACAATAAATGGACAATGGGGTTAAAATAAGTTGGTTATTATAGGCTTATAGCAAAACATCAAGCTGGACATGAAAAGAGCCAGGATGACTAAAAGGGAAGAATCGATAACATAATGGGGTTGATTGGTAGTCTTGGACGCGAGAAGACTTGGCCTTCCCACCGACATTTTAAAGCTCGTATTTTCATCCTTCATTTCAATACGTCTAGATATGGAAGACGGCTATTCTTCTGTGGGGTATTTGGGTCCACCCGTGTTTGGGTGACATGCATATAGCATTATATTACCTAGTATATTAGGGCTGTAATAAGGGGGTGGCAAAGAAGGTGCCCGCTACGGGCGCAACTAGGCTCGGAGCGCAAAATGCAGAATACCGATTTGATTTATAATTGCATATGGTTTTTATTTTACTTGATCTTGACGATCTCGGAGTGTCCATACGGAAATCTGTTCATGGACGCAAACCATGTTCTGTAGAAACGTTTAGGCATGCAGTCCAATCGCGAGGCGCTTATTTGTCGTGTCAACGGTCCGAAAAGCGGACAGGTTGGACACACAAATCTTATGACCATTCCATCATCTGGAAGGGGGTGGGGATTCGCAAGTTAGATACTTGCAACTGGCGCTTAATATCCTTGTTATGGCCAGTGGCGAAGCTAGGTAACCAAGGGCCCTGGGGCAAATTAAAAAATGGGGCCCCACTGCTATGTAAACTGATTAGGTTTTATCAAATAAAAATATGAAATATACAAATACTTTAAAAATGCTAAGCTACTTAACGCTTTCGCGCGCGCACATCGTCAACCCCTTCGTCGCTGCAGCACACGAGTGCAAATAAACCTCGCTCAACCTAAACCTCGCGCCGGATTAGTCCTATGCCTACCGCGCTCCCAGACACAAAAACAAACCATTTACAAAACATGGATCCAAAACATAGAGGAAGGTTATTTGACAACGAACCTAGAGGAACCAAAATTGATGCCAGTGTACTTAAATTGACGAATCCATTTCTCCACAAAGGTCATAAGTGCTTTCGAATCCCATTACTCTAATACAGAATGATTAACCTTTCATTTTGTGTATTAGCGATGGTTTAAATAGTTTTATTATTTAAAAAATACAATGGTTGAAAATCACTGAAAAGTGTAAAGAATACATTAAAAAAACGTGTAGATCGATTTACTTGATGATAAATGTTTCGACGGCAATAAAAGTTCGGTCTTATCACTGGAATGTTATCACCAAAAACGATTAGTGAAGTGAAGAGAATAACTGACTCATTGTGTGTTCTGGCGATGGCTTAAGCACTAATACGTATTCATGAATGTCGTCGGCAATCGGATTTACGGACACGAGCTAAAATGACGATGCTCTTTTTTGTGATTGACAACACTGCCAACCTACTGAAAGAATTTAGGGGAATTCCCTAGGCATAACTTATGAATTTCTCTCAACTGAGTTGTCATGATTAAAGTGGGGTTGCAACCTGTCAAATTTATTTTTAAAATGGGAGAAATTTCCAAAAGTTCAGTTCGATCGAGATTTCTGGTAAGGACTCGAGGGCCCCCTGAGCTTAAGGGCTCCGGGGCACTGCCCCGCCTAGCCCCTTGGTAACTACGCCACTGGTTATGGCTCTGTAGCATACTATTCAAACACGTTTGAGATCTTGAAGTCATTTTTACTTTTTTTTCGCTTCCTGTCTTTAGGTAGCATAAAACACAATTCCTTCTCACTTTTCGTAACAAGGGGGTGGCAAAGTAGGCGTCCGCTACGGGAGCAACTGGGCTTGGGGCGCAGAATTGCATGTGGTTTTTTTTCTACTTCACAAGAATAAAAACTGATTGTCTAATCCCTCTTTACTTCGACATCAGCCAGCATAAGCCCGCAATAAAATAAAGACAACAATATTTTTGACCCATTGTAAAATTTAAACAACCAATCAGTCTTCTTCGGAAAAATTAATTTTGTAATGAGAGTTCGTAATAGTTTTGTATAAATGTTCGCACATGACGTCCGATCCGAAGTGGTCCGAAAAGCGGACCGATTGAACACAGACTTTTCATTCCGTTCTCTTTTAGGGCTTATGCGGCATTTTCGGAGATAAATGCGTACCCGGAGCCTTCTATGAACTGTGCGATCACGGAAGCCCCGTCGGGGGTTAATTTACATAGATGGCTCGCGTCAAATTAAATCGCGAACGATTTTAGACTTCCCTTACCACAATATAAAATCTAGTTAGTTCCTCTCACGCGCTTAAAGCGCAAGTGAATAGCGGGATCAATTAACAGTTCGGATCAATGGAGGGTCCCCATATTCCTTTGTCTCAAGTGTAAACTGATGGATCCATGGTTTTGAATCGATGTAATATATCGGCCTTACTATTGCCAAGTACTCGATTGAAACGACGCTGTTTTGCAAACAAATTTTCATTCAATATGCGATGTAGAGCGCTGCCATTTTGAAAAGGATACCATATCTGGTATGTATATGTAAATAAACAACAGCTGAAAGAAAATCTGTCACAAGTGGCATTTTTAAAGTTGATATTTATCCCGTAGATTAGTGTATAATATCGCCATTTCAGCTAACCGTTTTAGGCTTTTAGACTCCAACCATCGAATCGGGGCAATGAATGTGTTAAATAGAAGTGTTTTAGCTTTGAAAATAAGTAAGAAATTATATTTTTACTTAAAACTCGATAATATGCTAGGCGTTTACAGACTTTAAAAAAAATACACATATTATCCGCGTGTCAACTTCGTGCTCTTGGCTATTGATGTGTTCAATATAAAATCCACAACAATGATTATGTTATCAATCACGCTCTCAGTAATCGACTTAATTTCCAGATTAAGACAAAAAATTCCCACATACATTATATGGAAGCATGTTTGTTGGGTTTCCGTAAATTTCCACCGATAGCAGAATTGTCCGACGATAACGCCGCGAAAATTCGTCACCAGCTCGCGTACGAATGCAGCCATCGTCCACCGTTTCCTCGAAGAGTTGTGGCGTAATCTGTGCCATCTGAGGACGATATTACAAGAAGTGTTTTGGCCTTGCCAAATATCGCAATGGACACCAGCGGCGTCGCGTTCCTCACACGTCATCACGCCTATTTACACCGAGCGTCTATTACACTCTTTTTTTTCGCCACCATCACGTTTTTATGCGTCACGTCTAGACTGGCCCATAAAAATTCGTCTTACACAGAAAAAAACCGCTTTATTAGATTATTTTTTATCTGCGACAATAATTACAATACGCTATGAAAGAAAAATACTAAAAATACACAAGGCAGACGATAAGGAAACGCTGATAAGATTCGGCGAGACTCTTTCGCGAGTCTGGTAAATAAATAATATTTGGCGGACTTTTCATAAGAGGGGTCGTCGCTGCGATCATTTTATCGGCATTGTTCGCAATCGGGCACTGCGTCGACGCGCAGCGCCCGTGTCCCAAGACCGCCATATCAAACGATCGCAGTTGACGATTTGTTTATGGCATGCTCTTTTCATTGTTTTGTCTGGAGCTTATCTGTCCATAACATAATATATTTTAAAACATAATAAAATAAGAGATTTCCACACGCACTGATGTGTGCACGCCTAAATTTAGCCCGCGCTCTATTATTAACGATTTTGAGTCGAAATTGTACATTTAAAATTCACGCACCGCCCGTGAGCCGCGAATTTTTAACCCCTTACTCGCTGGGACTGTTTACACTTGTAAATAGACGAATTGCGCAAGAAAGGTGCACGTTATGCAATTTGCATTTAAATTGTACATTATGCAAGGTAACCATCAGCATCTATGTTTATAATGCAATTGCATGTTTTTCGCTGGAAAAATATGCAATAACGTTCATCGCATTATACGCGTAAATAGACCGACCATGTTTATCAAATGTTGCTCTGAAATGTTAATAAAACAAAGACATGATTCCATTTGAGCTATATTTGCTATGGATCATAAGCGAGCTCAATAAAAGTTATTTCTAGGAATAGTATTATTTAAAACAGGATGTAAAAATGTATTTTTTAAATGAAAATGCATTGACTTTACATTTATCGAAAGAAGTTTTAAAGTCTTTAAATTTGGGAGATATTGTGTAAAGCAAATGACGACACGTTTACAAGCTGAAATTTGGCTTGACAATAAAAGTATTTGATGTATTGATTTAGCAGGACAATTAACAGGACAATGAACAAAATTAAAGATTACAATATTATCAGATGAATACAATCGAACAAATTCCGCATAAGAATGGTATAAAGTTCACATGTTATCGACACAAAAATCAACCGAATCGCGCGACTTTATTAACCCCTTAAAGAGTAAAGTCACAATGTTGTGTCCGAATTCCAGTGATTTGAAAAGAGATCCGGGATTGGATTTTTTTATCTAACAGAACTTATATCTAACAGAAATCGTATACCTCACCAACACGATGAAGGCTACTAAATCGAGACATTCCCGACGAAATCTGGACGCTTGGAAACAGTGGCATAACTACTAATTGTCGAACTTAGGCGACGCCTATGGGCAGTAACTGTCTAATCTATGTATGCATATATACAGTACATATAAGTTTTTCAAATTGTTATATTAAACTTTCCCTACCGGTGATGTATTTACTACACCTCGACTCTAATAATGGGAATATCGATATGAAATATAACAGATACGGGCTTCAGAATCGTTGTATTCCTCCGTAATATAATTACGAATCACATCAAAGTATTATAGTATATAAGTATTCATCTGCAGCGACGGAAATAAATAATTTGTCGGGAAATCGGGAATTTAGTCGGAGTTTTAGTCCGTGTCTCAGCAGAAAGGAATTTCATCAGTCACATTGATGGTGTTATACGAAAATGAGGGCTCACGCGGTCATCAACTCGAACTAACGTTTTATGTTAATGTTACTTCGGGCATTCTTTTAAAATAATATTTGAATTTTTTAGTGTTTTATTATTTGAATTGTATTTTTATCCTTTCTTAAATAAATAAAATTCTTTGGCCTTCAAGTGATTTTTTATATTGAACAAATGGACTTATTAGTAATTTTTGATCAAATTTATCAATGTAATTTCTTAAAATATTGAAAATCCTAATCCCGGGATCCCGGGACTGGTCCTGGGATTGTCTAATGAAATCCCGAAATCCCGGGACCGAAAATTTGGCTCGGGATTGGATTCCCTAGTTGCAGTATGCAACAGGCTAACTGAGAATACTCAATTTTGGGCACACATATGGCTCTTTTATACAATAGATCCACGGTTATCCGGCCCCTGTATAATCCGGCACCCCCTGTAGTCCGACATCTCAATTTAAGTATATATCTACAGTAAAGCTTCGTTAATGTAAAAAACACAGAAGTGTGATTCTAGACCGCATATTGGCCATGAAAGCAAATGGTTTTACAAGGAGGTAACAAAAAGAAGACTTTGTAGTTAGCAAGGAATTGTTAAAATGCTTCAAAAATTATCATAGGATACGTTTCATGATGGTAACTGTTTTTTTTATTCTTTATAATATAAAAATTTGTGTTGTCCATGTATATATCACCATTTTTATATTAATTTGTATTACAAGTACTCATTTTCAAAAAAAATCCAGACTACAAGGGGTCGGGGGTAGTACTCTATAGTCCGACAAATTGGATAATCCGACATTGCCTTTATTTAATTTATTTAAATATTATTGACACCATTCTAAAACAACATCATTGAAATAAAAATATCGTAAATATCTAAGATATGTAGTATCGTAAATAAAGATAATGATGTAACGATGTTAATTGGGGTTCAACCTTATACTTCAAATCCTTATATCATATTTAATTGTCCTTATTTCGAACTTATTATTAAATAAACATGAATATTTTTTATCCAATTATCTATTGTAGTTATCAATATTATTATAGCTTGCTTCTACGTTATTGGCGGTTTTATCGCATTGTTTTTTAAATCTATCACGATCTTGCATTGCATGAATACTGATTGATCAATGATTGTGTATTCTTACTACGCAGATCTTTATAGATCATTTGGGATAAATGCTTTTAGAGTTTTTGACAAAATTCCATTGCAATAAAGTGGTAAATATTTCATCATTCACATCAGTCACAATTATTTCACAAAATTTCATATTAATTGATCGACGTACAAATATGATTTTTCTAAGGTTTTCAGGATATTTTCGTTATCGATATTATAAAGGACGATAATATAGCGTGTGTATGACAATTTATTATTATTTTGATACTAGAGTCTGATGCTGCGAAACATTTGAAATGTTCTTCTCTTGCAGAAATATTGAGACGGTTTCTCTGTTTAGTCATAATATGATTAAGAGCACTAAAACCTGATTCTACAAGATATGAGGTAGGGAAAGATAACATTGAATTGAATATAATTTTCCTCATATTCGGATATACTGGAGGCATTTTCATATTTTACTATAAGTTTTCATTTTCACCACTATCGAAATTATGTTTCTTTATAATATCAAATTTCTAGCAGTTCTTCATAGAAAGTTATATTAGCCTTCTTGATTAATATTTGTGGTAAAAGGATTTTTCATCTTATAAGCTTAAAATATCTTCAAGTCGTTTTTCGATATCCAATTTAAGCTCGTTATGGTGGTGGCTGAATCTTTAAATCTGCTCTGGAGTTACATCATCTTTCATAAATGTAACGACATGATAAAACACACAACGCTCATCGTGGTAGGAACCGAATTGGCTATCACTGCAATAGTGGCTTTCGTGTATTCTTATTTATGCTTAGAAAGTTTCCTCGCCTCGACAGCTGAAGACATCACGTTAAAGATGTAGATGGCAGTGTCCTTCCTATCAGAATGATTCAACATCCAGAGCAAACTGAATCGAGTCCAATTCCCAAGCATCAGATGGCGCATACCAGACTGCAAACATTTGAACAAGGATGATTGCCTCCTTATCTGAACAAATTCCGAAGCTAAAGAAATTTTCGTCGCAACAATTGAAAATCATGCCTAGAATAGACCATTGTGTATACAGTGATGTTAAAGGAGTTGTGGGGGGTTATCGAGAGAAGGTCAACAAACAGATAGCCTCGATTTTTGCAGACAAACTCGCCGCTGGTAGATAACCACGAGAGATTTGTCGGAAAAGTGTTAAGTGAGAGCCCACACGTAAACAGAACACTCCATTTATCATTTGTTCACTCTAGTGATAAGTCGGTAACGGTTCTTATCAAGTATGTTGTGGAATGCTTCATTTTAATTAAAGTCTCGTTGAAGAGACCATGGATAGAAAATGAGCCAAAAAATGATCTAAAAGTGCCAATTTTCCATCAGCAATAAAGACTGACGTTTACTTAAGATCAACCATGAATGAAAACAACATGTTTAGTTAAATTGTATATAGAAATGTCTTAAATAAAAAAAAAATATATATGCGCGAAACTTATGCTTGGTAGAAGTGATACATCTATAGAGCTCTTAGGAAAAGTTAATTTTATGCATTATTTTTATTACATCTTAATAGTTAGCTAGAAGGTGTGGCTGTGTGTTGTGTAATATATATTAAAATAGGCGAGCTACAGGCATGGTGATTGCTATGCACACATATATAATAGAGGCGGCGAAAACGAAGAGACTACAAACGAATCTTATTCTTTTCCCTATTATTCCCGATTGGAGTTCCATTTTTCGTGATGCTTAAACAAATTTGCCTATAGAAATTTCAATTTAAAAAATATTTTGTAATTGTACTTTTCAAATATTTATTAATCCTTCAATGCGATTCCCATACAAAGTCAGATTTATGCCTGCTTTAACAGACTTTTCGCATCAGAAAAACGCGAAAAAATTAAATTAAGCCCTCGGTATTAACTGTTTCATTATAAATAAAAATTGAGTAATAAAATTTGATTTCTATTCGCCAGACATATTAATCAACCTGGCGAAGCCGTGTTCATTGCACGCTCATATATCAACATTAAGTAAGAATTACGATACATTACATAGGTTTTTTTTTAGTTTAAGCTTTGATATCTTCAATTTATTTTTTTATTAAATTGCTAAGTACCATGTTAAAGGATCTTATGTCTAAGGCGATTAAGAAAAATATTGCTTGATAGACGATAAACTCTATTAAAGATTGTATCATGTACATGTATTATGATGGATTAAAATGTACGCAAATTTTCTTTTTGGCTTTAAATCACCTCGCTGATCGGGCGACTTTATAAAGGCAATTTGTAAATTCTTATCCATGTATAAACTGATTATACTCCATTCTTCATGTCGTAGATATTGAAAGTCATTAAATTTCACATCAATCAAAATGAAGTATAACGCAAAGATTGATAAAATCATTTTTGTGACAGTCTAGAAATAAATACGTCATGGCGGATCTTCGTCAACTTCGAAACCACAGCAAAAGTTCACGAAAAAAAGAGCTTCGATAGAAGCTCTTGACGGAAAGCTTTGAATGAAAACTTTAAAAAAATATAAGCCATATTGAAACTTCATGAACATGGGTTATATACTTTTTTTTGAATTTGCAAAAGATCATGCATTTTATGCTTTTATGGCTAAATTTATACATTTTTTGAATTATCATTCAATAAAGGGTTGAAATTTTATGCTCCTTCGATTGGGAATATTTTCCATCTTCAGAACTTAAAAATTATTACCACAGTCAAAGAGGTGATGCAAACTTCTTGGAAATAGTCGATATAACTTATTATTATATTTTTGATTCCTCGGTTGTTCATCGAATTCTATTAGGGATTTTAATATATCGTTATAAAAAAATCGAAGGTTCTTCTGTTCTCGGTTCATCCCTTTACCTCTTGACCGGGGAATTTAGTTTTGCGTATGTTAAAAAGTGTGTATATGCAACGAGGAAATATTTCAATAAGATAGGATTACGGATTATTTCGTCATACCTATAGTAAATTAAAATGATCGGTAGCTCTTCATGTCCACTAGAGAGTAATTTTTAAAAGGTCTTAACGGAATATTTCGTTATACTCGCTACAGTTGCTTTATTTTTTTGAAATGACGAAATATTTCGTCATACTCGGTTAAGAGGTTAAGTGTCTACGATGATTGTCATGTAAGAAAAATTTCCAACAATAATTTTATTTAAGAATCATTGTGATTTGAAAATAAGGAATAATAAAGTAGTGAGCTAATTTAAAATCATCACAAACTTAGATGCTATATTTGCTTGCCGCCTCTTATCGTCACATAAATCCACTTATCTGTCAGGACCGTCGCAGCGTGTATGATGCTTGTATTTAAATAAATAACCACTGTCGATAGCACACAATATTCGGTCATTTTTTTGCGTGAACATAAATAATACTATTGTGATATTGCGTTTTAATTTTTTTAGTTCCTGGCTCCAATTTTGGCGTCTATCGATTTCGTAGCTTTCATGAAGCATTTCCACTAGGATAACCATATAAAAACTATTCTAGAATTTACATTTAAAGAAAGCCTTATAATTGAGGCCTGCGTTTTGCAAGCCGTTGAAAATTATATTCAATGGAAATAGTTATTGAATTTAAATTCATTTAACGTACGCCGTACGATATTGTAGCTTAAGCGGTTAAATTAATAATATTATCATATTCATCTGATTGAAGATTGATTAAACCGGTGCAATAAGTATGATATTGTTTGTTTTTATCTTCAAATATTTCATCGGAAAAAATTGTCAAAACTGCACTTGCGTCGTGATGGTATTTGAGCTCGAGATTTATTTTTATCCTAATAGGCAGAATTTAAATGCTGTATCCTTTTTAATGAGATGGGAAGCAAAATTGGACAGCTTGATCTCGATGTTCACGCGCTTTGCTCTTGAAAACCCGACATTAACACGTTTACCTGTCTGTCTGATACAATGTAAGCTGTGTTGGGTTTTAGCTCCTTTCTTATCTTATTTTTAAACATAAGGATTTTTTACATTCGACATATGGGATAGCATCAAAGATAGGGTACGATTTTGAAGCATCATCATATGGGAACAAACTTGAAAGTCTTACAAATGTCATAGAAGTCTCCCAATGAGACAACATGTCCCTTGTATAAATGTATAAATACAGGGAACATCTAAGAAGATGTTTTAAGTTTTAGGGTGGTCTTCTGATTTGATTTTAGGGGACGCTTTGGGAATTGTTGTTCGTGATTTGAATTGTATGATCATAGGAGAGTGCGTCAAAGGCAAGACGCGCAAGAGCATGGAGCGTATCGCCGTTTGTCTGCCGGGAGCTATGCGGCATGCCTCGGTTGTCATCATCTCCTCATTACCACCAATTAAGTTTATAATCGTCGAAAAGTGTCACGGAAGCTCGATCTTCTGATGATAAGAAGTGGCATGTGACGGTGGCAAGGTGGCGATCCACCCTGGCGTGCAAAGGGCGTGGACGCATGACGCAGTTGGAGGTACGGCGCGTTGGCACGTCGGAATGTCTCAGTACTGATCCATAACCCCATTAAGACTGTTTATAAACAGCCGGCTGTGTTGTGTCTTATATTTTTACACGAAACCTATATTTATATGCTGCTCCGGTGCAATTTCGGGGCAGACATTGCTCAGCGTCGCCACCAACCAACGGAAGATGCAGACGGGTATGACTAAGAGACTTGCAGCGCAATCGTTATTTATTTGGCCAATGCCAAGATTTTTTTTTCGCACGCAAATCAAATTTGTTAACGCCTACTACTCCCAAAATGTATTACCGAACTGGTTGTTTCGGCACACGATGACCCAGTGTCGTTCTTGAATCACAGGCAGGACCACCATATGGTGAGCAGAGAGGACACTCTGATTTTGAAGACCTTATTCATAAACAATACTAACTCTAACATATATTAATTTAAATAAATAAAGCACGCTATTTTGTCTAATGCTTTAGAGCGCTTCTCTATACCAGATTATGGAAGCATCACAAGTGGGTGAAAACTCTCGGACGAATTTACACTGGTGTCATTTGTGTAATCAGATTCTTGCCAATCAACCGGGAAATTAAAAACCAAATCTATTTGTCCATTATCAAAAGTCCAGGATCAACGAACAGGTGTTAAATAAACAAGGAATCTAAGATATCAATGAATTGTCGCTAACCGCATTAGAGCGTCAAACACAATCTGCATATTTTTATAATCCAGTAGTGAATTTGATCTATTTTTGAGATAGTATTGTATAATAACAATTTTTATAATTTTTAATATTTATTGTGATTCAAAGAAGATCAGCAAGAATCAGAAGACCCCATAGCTATGGTTGTTGATAATTGATGTGATAACTCTCTAGTTTGTATTATATTTAATTGAAACGTGACAAACATATAATGTGTTTGAAAAACCAACATGTTTTGAAAAATATCACATTCTAAAAAAAATATTACTGATAACCTTCGTGGGTTTGTGTTTTGTAAATACCATTAAATTTTATTCAAACAGTATAAAATCAGTATAAAAAACCCTATACACTTAAATCTTTTTGTGCGACTTTTTTTGTGCGATTTCGAAGTTATGCGGTTTTTTAAAGCATTTTTTTTAATTTCATAAAGAGTACGAATCGAGATATTTTGGATAAAATAGGAAATAAATCATCAACAATAACCGAAATTTGGAAAAAAATATAATTTGGGACTGTAAATAATATTGCATCTGTTATCGCTGAATTACGAGCACGCCCTTTTTGTGATTTATTTTTTTCCGAGTTAGGGACTATAGTGACATTTTTATAATTATGAATTATATTGTTGGAAAGAGAAAATCTACACAGAAGAACAATGATGACATTGACACTGGGTATACCATTTCTTCTTCTGAAGAGAACGATTTTGAGTCATATTGAAAATCGAAACGAAAATGATCATACAGCGATGATTAAAATAATTAGTATTTCTCTAGTGGATGTATGGCATTTGAGATGCCAGATATCAGACATCCTTAAAATTATACCAATGATGCAAGACGTCTTTTAAATGTTACCAAAAATCTTATTTTTTAATTGTCTTAACGTTTTCCTGTTTTTTTTTTTTATGCGATTTTGGATATATTTTATATAGAAGTTTCAAAGTTATGCGATTTTAAAAATCCGCGGAACGTATCTACCGCAATATGTTAAACACGTTATTTTATTCGCGAAACGCAGTTTTTATCCGCACTGGGCGAGAATTTATTGGCGCTAAGACCAGCAAACAATGTGTTAATAAGAACAAGGAGTGTTTATATTATAAGACGTTTCTAATTAAAGAATTTTTAACAGGGTGGTTTTTCATCACAATTTTTTGGCTATTGTTTCTATTTAAATAGCTTCTTAAGAGTCTTACTGTTAAAAGCTTATTGCTTAAGTTTGATAACTCGTACCTGGAAGCTGGAACTAAAATAGCCGATATCCCATCTATTAAAATGTTTGAATTTATAGAAAGTTATTTAATCTTTTAAATAATATCTAAATTACAAAGCAAATACCGGTACCCTATTGCAATTTATCTTATTTTATAATATTTTTTTTTCAAGCATTCCAAGCAGTGAAGCTTTCCAAATAAGAAATTTAGCTCAAGTACACATTTTATTCAAGTCATGCCACATGCTTTTAATTGAAGGAAGATGACAAAAATGACGATTATATATATGAAAAAAGCGCTTACTTAATTCAATAACGAGAATAAGCTTCTTCCCGTTCCAATGAAATGTGATTCAACCTGCTTAAATTGTGGGATATTTAAAAAAAAGATTGATTCCTAAACGAATTGTGTTATTCACGTAAATGTATTTAAATTCAGAGAATACTTGTACAATATACCGATCCTGTGTATGGGGTTAAGTGTGTATTTTTAACGCAAATAAATCAAAATGAAATGGGATGTTCTTGTTATTGACTTATAAAGCCTTTTATGATTTATTGCCAATGAAATTTCTTGGAAAACGGCTGGAAAAATGATTATTGTATTATGAATTGAAGCCACACACGAAGAACAATATAACGTGGTTTGATTGCTCGAATTTATGTTTTTGTAATTGGTATGGTATTAATTTTAATTGCTGAAGCGTCTCAATATTCGCCTGTGTAATTTTTATTTTGAAAATGTTCAAAGCTTCAGTAGAAATAATTTTATAATTTTGCATCCAATTTTGACAGTCGTTCCCAAGGAAACAATTTTATTGGAACAATTAATCATCAAGCTATAGCTTTTCCAAGAAATTGATCATCATGTCCTGTAGCTTTCTAAAGCAATAAATCCAATGGTCGATACGTATAAATACCATTATTCGTAATTGCTCTAAGCTTCAGCTTGATACATTAAATCCAGAAATAATCTCCGGTCAAATCAAATATAGAAATACGCTGCACATCTGTTATTCACCAGGACGTTTCGAGGATCCCAGCGCCGTGGCCGAAGCTCGTCATCATGATTCATCGCTCAGGTACGACCCGTCTGCAAGACGGTTCCTTGGAAGTACACGGCGATTGAAGATTAAATGGCAGATGGGCCGAAAGGTGGTCGGTGTCCGATGTCCTTAAGGGCAGCAGCTGGGTCCTCGTTATCGATAAGGCTGGGTGCAAGGACTCCGTACAGGTGCGGAGCGACGGGAGGGGCGTCGCAGACCGGGCGCAGACCGCGGGTCTATTTATACCGGCCGCCGGCCACCACGCATTCTTCGCCACTTTTTATATAGAATGTGCGTTCCTTTTTTTACTCTCCCGAGTCTCGGACGAGCGTCCCGGACGGCCCCGAGCCCCACGTCATTACTATCGCTCCACGTTATTGCTCAATTCACGTACACACGCCGGTACTCGTGCACACTTGCTGCGCAGACTTTACGCGTGCCCTCCTGAGAGATGCGCTCAAGAACCAAGTCATTTTTTGGTCTTGCGAGACCAGTTCAATGCTCCGAGTGCGATTCCGAATGAATTCTACTTACAACTCCTACCAGTGTCGTATGAGAGCTAAAATAATGGCGGAAAAATAAATAATCAAAAAAAGCCTCATAAGATATGAATGAGCATGACCGTTGCTTTTGATTCCATTAGCAAATTAGTCATATGCAATGCGTTCAATTAGACTGCCGTTATTTATATTTAGCCTAATACACATCAATTTCCATTGTGACTAAGCTGCAGTTTCTCAGAACTGTGCTATATTTTGACTAGATATTTATGTTGAATATGATTTATGAAAATATCTAAAATAACTTCCACGCAGCCAATACACATCTCAAAAATTTAAATTGTCAAAATAATGACCTAGCTAACATGAACATGTGAATCGTCTGAAAGTCAAGCTAAATTTATATACAATTAATATATACATCGAAGAAGTTCTTACCCCATAGTGAATTGCGTGTGGCTATGTTTTGAAGATGATGTATATGACTATACAATTACAGAACGTATATGTTGCAGATAGCTAAGAGTTGTTAATTTATATGAATTTATCATCGAATTAGCCGATTTAAATTAAAATCTTATATGGAGGCGGCGGCGCACATTCTTTAAGCGGACGGTCTTCGTGCGTGCGTTCATTATCGGATCGCGAAAAATGCCCACATAAGAGAAAGTCAAGATTTTGTCTTCATGCTGCCAAGACGTTTGGGTGGTTCTTAAAAATTTAAATGAGTCTTAAATTAGTTAAGTATTCACATTATCGGATCGCTCCAGTACCGAACCGGCAAATTTAAAAACGATGAAGTCGTTGATGCCATAATCGCTTTACACCGATTACTTTCTATCAACTTCAATCAGCGTAAGATAATCTTCAATTCGATGCAGAGTCAATTGTAAATAAGCACTGTTGATAGCATACAAGATCACATCATTTTTTACATAAACAATATACAATAAATCGATTCATTTGCTCTTGCTTTAGAAGGAAATGATAATCGGACAAAGACTCATTCAACAAGTATGCGATCGTGCGATGTATGCGGGGAGGCTTTCCATCTCTGTCTCCCGAGCTGCGATACGTTCTCTCTCTGTCTCTGTCTGTCTCCGAGCTCAAAGTACAAGAGTGCTCTTTCTGAACAGCGGAGTCCCAGGCCCTGGGATAATACTCCTTTGGGGGGTAAAAACGCATTTTGAAATCGCTTATAGGAATTTTGTTTATGACCTTGATTGGCGCCGTTTGGACGCCTCGTGTATTGATCGTGTTAATATTGTTAATATTTGTGAAATAGTTTATGTTACATACATGCTTGCGTGTGACCATCGTTATTTTGTATGTTGCTCACAGAATTTCCATGAACCTTTGATAGAAATTTTGGCAGGAAAATAGCCGACAAATCCTTGAACTCAAACTGCAGATAAATTCTTATGCACATAGTCGTATCCAGGTCACAACTTAAGATTCTTCTTGAACACCGCGTATCCATGTGCGCATCACAATGACTGAGACGAATGCCTCCTGAATTGTGATTCATTTTATACGTTAGTCTGGGGATTCATCGCTCATGCAGCCAGAATGCACCGAAAAATAAATACAAAGCTGAAAAATCGATCCAAGTTTTTTTTCTGAAAGACGTCTTACGGCTTCTAACCTTGAGACTGGTTTCGACTTTAGACTGGCCGTATATACGAATTCTTATTTTTAATCCGCTCACCATCAATCATGCCAATTTTAATAATATGGCATTATCTCAGGCTAAAAATAAAGGCGACCTAGCTTGCAAATGCTTCCTATTTTGATATGGTCTTATTTGAAGACAATCATGATTGATTTCGTTAATCTTTCATCCATTCGCCTCGTCACATGACCTGCATTGACTAGTAATGGACACGATTATATCTCGTTGTATCCATAAGTTATTGAGCAAAATTGCTTAAAAAAGTGCGCAAATTCACATTAATCAATGTTGAAGTACCTCTAATGGTCATTCCACCGATTTCAAAATGAACCCAAGTGGAACCCATATTTAACTCCAATCCCGAAAAGTGGTAAAAAAATCACTAATTTTAAATACATATTACAAAACACGCTAATGGGTAACGCCACGATTGAGCCGATTACTATGTAAATCAACCAGTTACCCTAAATCACAGCGAAGGATGCGAATTTTATGGGCAAATGTAAATAATTACAGTTTTGACCTACGACAAAAAAAGTGGATGGTGGATTGCTCGACCTTGCAAGGTACGAGTACTTTAAGTGGTGGTTTTGTTAATTTTTTAATTGAGTCATTCTGACGCCGAAGTTGAGGCATTTTCGAGGGCTGCAATTGAGGTCGAGCCGTTGGAATGTCGTATTTAATATTCTGCCATTTTTTCGATTTCGACATGAAAGGCGCAAAAATCAATTTTTGCAGTGGCAAATTGGAAGAAATTATTTAATTGTCGCCAAACGTGCAAAACCTATAATTGGTCGTATTCCAATCCAATTTCATTGCTTATTATATATATGAAGCTGTTGATTTCCACGAATAAAATAATAATATGTAAATTTGCGACTACAAGCAAAAATACACACACAATAGCAAACAGATTAAATCTACAAATTTTACTTGTATAGATTTGGCAATAAAATTTTGTACTTGAAGTCCCATGATTAACCCCTAAAGGAGTACTATCCCAGGGCCTGGGATCCCCCCTCCACTATTCAGAAAGAGCACTCTTGTACATTGAGCTCGGAGACAGACAGAGATAGAGAGAGAACGTAGCGCAGCTCGGGAGACAGAGACGGAAAGTTTCCCCGCATACATCGCACGATTGTATAGATCGTTAGCCCAAATTTATCGACTAATAATGATTTCGATTTCAAGTTTGTTATTTGTTTACGCAAAAAAATGGCCGAATATTTTGTGCTATCGACAGTGTTATGTACAACTAACTCTGACTTGAATTGAAAAATGTCTTACGAAAGGTTAAGTAGTTGGACTAGCAACTCAATCATCTTGAGTTCAAATCTAGAGAAGGTATGGCTGGCGACCACATTTAAAAAATGTATATACGCTATGAAAACCTATGTTTAACCCTTTGCGGTCCGAAGGTTTTTCCTAAAAGTGTTGCACCAGGTCCGAGCCATTTTCAGTGAATTTATTGAAAAATATGTTTATGGTGAAAAATGAAGGAAACGTGGTAAAATAAATAAATAAAAATATTTATTTAGTACGAATGGTGTTTGTAGATATATTTAATACTAATTTGCAAAAATTAATTCCTAAAATCACGCAAGTGTGGTATTTTTTAAAACAATCTCCAGGGTGGAGGTCGAGCTTTTTCTCGCACGTATCGTAATATAACGATGTCCGTCTTATTTTTTCTGGAATATTATGATTCGAACACATCATACAATCCTTGTAGTTTGTAGAATCATATATATAATGTGGATTTCTATTCAATTGTTCCTTGTTATCGTTCGTCGATCTACGCCCGGTATCTGTCGATCTACGCCCGGTATCTGTCGATCTACGCCCGGTATTTTAACAATTTTTTTCACAGTAAATACACTGTATAATTAAATAAATCTTTTTTAGATTTATTATGACACTCTTATATAATACTAAAAAAAATAATTCGAAATTTAAAAATATATATATTATATCGTTTTTAAAACATCAAAATGACATGTGTAAAAAGATGCATGTCCACGGGGTGGAACAATATTTTCATTCAGGCTTACTTGAATCAAAAAGTAAAAAAGATTTTTAATCTGTAAGCATTTCGCTACCTTATTATCGTTAATTAAAACTTTTTGTTTAAAAATAACAAAATGGCGCTATTTTAAAAAAGTTTGGAAAAAACACCTTTTTTGGGGGTATTTTTTTTAATGTAAAACGTAAGATAAAATTAACATTTTCACCTGGTTTTACAAACTGCCATAGCCATATATGTTTAAAATAAGCTCGCAAATTTTCAAAGCAATCTGCGACTTGGTTTTTTAAAATTCTTTCCACACCGTATGCAAAAGTGTAAAATCTGTCGGTGAATACATGGTAACCTTTTATTTCCGGACTCATTATCATTTAAAAACTCACGAAAAATAATTAAAGTGTAAGACCACTTCAAAAATATGAGATGTTTACGGTGACACAATTTGCCAAAGACTATTGTTTGAAATTGTGATTTTATATCTGCAGCGGACAAAAATATCCCATCCCAAACGGTTCTTTTTACATTCCAGGAAACAATGAAATGGTCTAGTTCCTAACAGCAAAGCAATTACATACATTATAGAACATTTTTTTCATTCCACAGTTTAAAAAAAAATACTAAAATCGCCAAAAAATATCTTTAAAAGTATCCGTAAAGAAATGTCAAGACAGTATTGACACTGGACCTGCCAGTAAAAAAATGATGTCAAATACGTCTTGACACTGGACCCCAAAGAGTTAAATCTTTGGCAATGGTCTCATAAAAAAGGAACTGCGAAAAGCCACTCAATACATAAATACAAATTTGCAAATAATATTCATCCAAACAGCTAGACTTAATTCATCAATGAGTGATTCATTGTTTCTTAAAAGGTGCACATAAATGCGGCAAAATTTTGTATCTAAATAAATCAGCCGTCAGTGATTTTGTAAATAAAGTGAAAACTATTAATTATCTGGTGACAAAATGCGCATCTGCAAAATTATAAATTTATTGCCTTGTGTTAAATGAGCAATTTCAACATCAGGTGAAGGCATTCAAAGATATGAATGTCGTTCATAATACACCTCGACATGCGTTCAGTATTGATGACTTTTGATGTACTTTTTTATGAAGAGATGTCATAGCCATCATGTTGACATTTCAAGTATCCACTCAATCCAGCATATTGACGTGTATGTTGTCGATAGCAACTTGGATATGGTTCTATAGTTGAGCCAGGGTCCTTGGACGATTGATGTAAATTAGGAATTTCAGATACCCCAAAAAAAGTCATACGGAGTTAAATCCGCTGAAAATCCCCATATCCGTTTCTTGATATGGGGATTCCTGAGTGCACGATGCGTGGTGATGTTTAAATGGCTGCTTAAAAAGTACGCCTCTAAGGCGAACGCACGCTCCTTCTTATTCACTGCATGATCATTACTAAACCAATATAATAAAAAAAACTTTAAGATTTGATCTTTTGAATGAGCACCATTTCATTCTCTTCAAAATAACTGTCGCATCAGGATGTGCGTTTTAAATAAGGAAGTTTCCTTGCCGCAGTCAACTTAGCAGTTTAAAATAATTATGGCGCATTTTGTGCATACTTGAAATAGTTATTTTTTTAGCATCACTCAAAAGATTGTAATAGTACGAGTGGCTGTGATCGAAATTTTGCACCTATTTATACAAAGCTAATTTCTGTTTCAGTCGGTGTTTACACAACGTAAATCAGGAAAATTACAGTTTACCAAGCTTTCAACGTTGCGGACATTAATGACAATTTTTGAAACCTGAATAGTTGTGTATATCAAAATAAAATTAAAATCTACAAAGCTGCTTTTATGTCTACAAATATTGTCAATTACAATTATTATGTCTACAACATAATCAGTTTTGTGGGAATAATTACACAAATAATGACGCTGCCACCCGTATTATTATATTAGGGAAACTTAAAATATCACTAGAAAATAATGACAAATTAGCTGCTCAAGAATAAATATTATGTCAATTTGAAAGAAAACCATCACAAAAATAATTAATTCCCAAGAAATATATCCCATGGAGATCGCCTACGTTAGAAAATAAATATGGTACCCTAACTCCAAATGTTTTCAATATTTTCGCTTCGGTTATAATGCTTTGTACAATTTTCGGTAAAAAATTGTAATGTATTCCTGGAATTAGAAGTTCAATTTTTATTTTATCACAAAGGTTGAAGTATTGCAACTTTTTTAAGCATTGCAATATTTCAATCAAGGTTGTAAATGTATCAATTGTTATCGAAGTTTTACAACAAAAAACTTTATCCTTAATGAAAACAATATTTTAATGATCGTTTGTATTTTTTGTATTTATTAAATACAGTGAATAATACTAAAAAAAGGCAATATTCGGAAAATGAGGCAACTCTCGAACAGTTCCTTGAGGTGTTATATACACAGATCAAGATTGAAAAAATAAAACTTTTCAAAGTGATAAGGATGACGCTTGTGTCTTAAGTAGGGAATCCAGGTGCTCATGAATCCCGGGATTAATAAACGTAATCCCGAAAAATTCGGGATTGAAATTTTTATCTAATTGGAATCGTACACCTCAGCAGCACGTTGAAAGTTACTAAATCGAGACATTCTCGCCGAAATCTGGACCCTTGGAAACAGTGACGTAACTAATAATTGGCGACCTTAGGCGACGCCTAGGGGCAATAATTGTCTAATATATGTATTTATATATATATATATATATATATAGTACATATATGTTATTCAAATTGTTATTTTAATCTTTCCCTACCGGTGATGTATTTACTACACCTCGACTCTAATAATGGGAATATCAATATGAAATATAATAGATACGGGACTCAAGATTTTGGTTTTCCTCCGTAATATAATTACAAATCACATCTAAGTATTATAATATATAAATATTCATATGCAGCGACGGAAATAAATTTTTTGTCAGGAAGTCGGGAATTTTGCGAGTTGTAGTCAGTGTCTTAGAAGAAAGGAATTTTATCAGTGACATGATAATATTATACGAAAATGGGCACTCATGCGGAGCCTGATTTTGGAAGTCAGGTAACTTGGCAATCTGGTTCTGATTTTGCTACTGAAAATGTACACTCAGCCTCCACACTCGTTGGAGGTATCGTCATCAAATATTTAATTGCTAGTGCGAGTTGATGACCGCGTGAGCCCCCATTTTCGTATAACACCATCAACTGATCAAATTTCTTTCTGCTGAGACACGGACTAAAACTCGCAAAATTCCTGATTTCCCGACAAATTATTTTTTTCCATCACTTCAGATGAATTCCTATATATTATAATACTTTGATGTGATTCGTAATTATATTACGGAGGAATACACAAACTCTGAATCTCGTATCTATCATAGTTCATATCGATATTTCCATTATTAGAGTCGAGGTGTAGTAAATACATCACCGGTATGGAAAGGTTAATATAACAATTTGAAGAAGATATATGTACTGTATATATGTATACATATATTAAACAATTACTGCCCCTAAGCGTCGCCTAAGCTCGCAAATTAGTAGTTACGCCACTGTTTCCAAGCGTCCAGATTTCGGCGGGAAAGTCTCAATTTAGTAGCTTTCATTGTGCTGGTAAAATGTACGATTTCTGTTAGGTAAAAAATTCAATCCCGTATTTTTCGGAATTACGTTTACTAATCCCGGGATTCATGAACACCTAAAATTGTACGGGATCCCGGGATTGGATTCCCTAATCGAGAGTCTATTGTACATTCGGTTCCCTTAAGCGCATTTTTTTTAATTGGTGAGCCACAGTTTAATTTGAAATATTTTGAAACCATTATAAAGTTTGAAAACAAACTATGCAAAACTACATTCCAAATTTGGTTTTTATACGTTGACTTGTTAAAGAAATGTTATATTTTAGAAAATTCCATAGTTTTTTGTCTAAATTCTCTAATACTTAGAAGTGTTTATTGGGTTAAAAAAACAATCACTAGGTCAGATAATTCGTGGCATATCGTTTTAATAAAATGTTTTCTCGTTGATGATTAATATTAAATAATTTATTTTCGATGGTTTTGTTATATATTTTTTATTCGGATGTTTTTGCACGATCTTAGTTGCGGGGGAATTAAAACAAAAGCTCCGCAAAGAATAGCAATATAAAATGTCAAAATAAGTTATTACCGAGAAAGCCGATCCTCTCGATGGATTGATATTCAAAAGGTTAAATGTCCTTTTTTTACAGCCATCGCGGAGCAAATCTGCCTTTGTAATTTTGGGACGTATCCTCGTAAAAACGGCAAAAAAACCTCATTTTTGAGGCTTTAATTATGCACGCGAATCTCGAAGAGATTCAAAACACGTCTTTTCCCGGAGATCCCTCCCAACTATAAATCCACAATGTAAACAATCGGTAATTGCAAAAAAGTGTGTTACTATCAATCACCGTGACAAGGGTATCACATCAACAGATTGTAAACGGTGACATCGATAAAAATAAGAATGATGAGTTGGCAATGACAAATCGTTTAAGGTTTGCTTTTTTGCAAGCTGCTCGCGCTATAAAGGTGTCCTTTTCGCATTATATTTATATTGGCGTGACCCTCTCCTGTGCTCTGCACTCCAGACCGGAGCGTCTGGCTGAATTTGTGACTAAATTATGATTAATGATCACGACCAGGCCAGCAATTCGCACCCGTGATGATGTTTACACTTTAACACATATGTTGCCGACCATTATCCCGGACTATTCCAACAGGATAGCCAAATATGCTAAGGACGTCACTGAAGGATGACGCGCCGTAAAGTCTTCAGTCGCGCGGCCAGAATATGAATCAGCCGGCAAAAAAGATGATGGATCTATCCGAGGATGAATGCCGATGTATTTGGAATATTTTCTAATAATCTTCAATCAATTTGTGGCATGATAGGCTTTGATGAATGTGCTCGGAGCTCACTGTGTAAAATCAAGCCGAATTTGATCGAGTCTCTTCAAGTAAGACATTTTGCTCCAATTGATCCGCACATCAAATTTTTCATCAATCAATAAGCGATGCTGTTTACGTCATATTTATCAAACACTCATAAAGAATACTTTATATTGGAAATGCATTTAATATGTTCATAATTTTAACCCCATGAATACCGTGCGCACAGATCTGTGCGTTTCATCGCTACAAATTTAAACACAAAAAAGCACACGCCTACCTGAAATAGCTCTTTTTTTGAAGAAGATCCCTTTTTTATTAACCATCATTATAATATGTTTTCTTAAAGTTTCTCAAGGTTTTCTTAAGTTTTGCTGCAGAAGTTTGTGTTTACAATCTGTCAAAAGTAAACGAGCAAAAAGAGTGGGATAATTTATAGTCAGTGTCATGAATCATATAATATGAATGCATTTATTGTTGAAAACGCATAGTTTGTAATTGAAAATGAATGTTCATTTTTATAACAAAACAACATAGATTTGGTTCATTTCAGCACAATTCTGTATTTTTTATTGGTAGGTGAAAAGTTTGTATTTAACTTCATTTACCATTATAGAAATTTAAGAAAAGCTATAGTTAAACACTTAAAAAATAAGGGATTGCCTCAAAAACAGTATTATTATTAAATAATGTTCCTTTTCATCCAAAACGAAAGTATATTGAAAACAAACGATGAACCGAGGCGTTATAGGAATATCATCAACGAAGATGACGATTTTATCAATTCCTGGAAAAAATAAAGATATTAAATACTAAATATAGAATAACACGAAAATAAAGTCACTAACACTTCCTGAATCAGATTTAATCCATTTTGATGAGAATGAAGCAAATGATATATATTAGACCTACGGTAATCCGACAAACGTTTTGCAAGGCGTTGTCGGACTACAAAGTACTGCCCCAGACCCTTTGTAGTCCGGATTTCATTTTGCATTATTTACATAGACGAAACTTTATCGTACATATGTACTATACTTGTATTGGGATGTCGGACTACAGGGGGCGCCGGATTAGAGCTGGCACCTCATTATTCCATATGGTTATTCAAATTCATCTTCAATCAATCATTGTCTTATTTAATTACAATCGGATCGAAAATATCTACTCATTTATAATAACAATGCCGCGAAAGCCTCACTTGAATATACAATTTTCCTGCGCCAATTTTGAGCTTTCATCGTATGAAAATATGTAGCATATTCGCTTTCTAGGATAGACTTTTCTAGGAAATGATTGTTTCATGCTTTCATGCTTTCGAACGTTTTCCTCGTATGACTAAAATAGCACAGGATTGTTTGAATAGAAACTTTAAATAGGACTAAAGCTACATTTTCATCAATTTTAAATTATATTTTAATTATTGCTATGATTTTGGATCGAGGCGATCGATCGGAAATGGCAATAGGATTTAATCAACTACGTACGATATAACGTAATACTCAATAAGTTCGTAGGATTTCAGTGGAATTGCCAAAAACGACCCCGAATGAAGAAGAAAAAAAATTAAAGTGAAAATAAATATCGTACAAACTTATTGAATGATGTGTTACCAATACTTCTCATAAAAATAGGCTTTTTAAATTCCATCAAATCGATATAAATGAAATTCGCAAAGTTATAGGCCAATGAAGAGAAGCTGAGGAGAGAGGAAACTTTAAACGCGTTTTTCTCGAAACTACTTTTTCCAAGCTCATGGAAGTGCTCCCATACGCTATAGATGAGTATTCTTTATGAAATTTGGCAGACATATGTATATTAAACGTCTTCATCGTATATACTACAATTATTCAAAAATATTTAAAATGTTTATTCAATGAACAAAAAACTACAAAAAATGTTGATGAAAACACAAACTTTTTTTTCGATTGCTCACTATTTTTTTATTTTTCAATATTTCTTCTTTATTTTAGTCTAAGCTATACACAATATTATGCAAAGTAAAAATATGTTTAATCTTTTTTCTGAAAATCACCTGTTTAGGATTAAGGACTTCCATAGTGAACAATGTCATCGCTCGTGCACCGACATACGTGACTATTTCCACTATCCCCATTTCCACTATCATTCTCCAATTCCATCAATATGGACTTAGTAATTGAATAAGAACATATTTCCTTATTTTTATATACAAAATATAAATGCGTATATTTTGGCCTTTACATTGAGAATAATCCCATAAAAGAGCCAAAAGATTTAGCTGAAATTCTTGTATACTGAGATCGTTTTAACAGTTTCTTTGTTGGCATTGAAATGCTTATACTATCAAAATTTAGTGATAAGGTAATCCTGCGAGATTCGAGTGCTGAGAGGAGCAAATGAGTTTAAATATGTCAAAATAAAAGAGACGATAATCGATCATAAGCGCTTAATCTTTCTTAAGTCATACAACCAGCAAAATATTTAGTTACTCATAATCTGCAATAATCCCCAAATAATCAAATTCAAATAGCTATTTTGTTAAATTATATATCAATAAGGCATTATTTATTATTTGGTGCTTATGTTGATACTATAAATCAATTTTGAAGCTCTCAAAAAGACATGGAACATTTTTATTAGAGACAGACAGAAATTTGTGATTTTGTTGTTTTGTTCTACAATTATTTTTCATCATTTGAATCAGATCTTCGTCAAGCAATTTTGGAATTGACTAGTAAGTTTTGTTGTCCATATTCAATAGTCAGAATTGTCGTTAACCGCATTAGAACAACGAAGAACAATGTAAGATAAGGTATCTGTTCTTATTACCAAAGTCATCATAGATAATAAAAAAGTTTTTTTTTGTACATATATATTAATATATATATTTGGATATCATCTTATCTTATATTACGTTTTGTTAACAGTTGGAAAATGCGATAGATTAAATGAATGTCATTATGTCACCATGTCTTTTGCATATATTATAATGATTTATTCTATCATGTTCTCATTGAATTGGTTGAAATGTCTGGTTTCATTCAAAATTTTAAGTGTGGAAAATACGATAGGTTAAATGAATGTCGTCTTTCGCAAATATGAATGATTTATTCTATCATATTCTTATTGACTTGGTTCAAATGTCTGGTTCCATTCAAAATTTCTAGGTAAATTATGAATGAAAAAAATCATCAAAGTGATTCGTCAATACTAATTGTAGACTGAAGAGCCCATAGATTGGTTAATGCTGTTCTAAGAATGCATAAAGCATAGGTTATTATTACAAAAATGTATAATTAAATATTCAATAAATTATACCGTCGTAGGAAAAAATACAATAGAACAGTATTTTATGATATATTACATGCATAACATATGCAAAAATATTTCTTGTCGTGACTTATTTTTAAGATTGTGAAATATTTGTGTTTATGCCGAGGTTCTGATTGTATTTTATCGACAATCATTGGTTATTGTCTGGTATAGTTAGCAGCTTTATCGCCTAGTCTTTCGTTGTGGCTGATCGTTGGCTGCATTCCTGAATTTCCCGAGGACTGCACCCATTCTACTTTTTAAAATCGGCTTAAGGACATTTATTGCTGTAGTTATTTGAGGACTTGTTTACAGGCGTCGTGAGGAATGCTAACTAATGAACTCAGATTTGGAACCGAAGGTGCGTGCTGCTGCATTCTTCAACAAACACTTAGCTGAGTGCTCTGAGTGCCACTTGCTGAAAGCATCATGAAAAATAAATTTCATGTGGAACAATTCGTATTATATTTCAAAGAGGATTGCTACATTTGAAAGCCCGTTTAAAATGGGTTCCAAACGTGTGCAATTTAAGATGGATCTTCGTCGTATTGCGGACTCAGATGGAGAAAGATCCGATTATGACGCACGAACAAGCAATACACGAACATAATACACAAACTAAATCCTGATTATTGGAATAATTTATTTAAACAAGGGTGAATTTATTTTGGGAAATACATAAGAGGATTTTAAATATTGATACATGTATAGTTGATGTGGACAATAAGCGATAGAAACATCCCTTGAGACCCACCCAGGAGGATTTCCTCAGAAATAAGATTATGTTTAAATACAACAATTCCCAAAAATCAAATATATATTATTTGACATCATTTCAATAATAATATTTTTTGATGGATCATCTCGATTGTGGTTTAACCTGATTTCTTCAATCTGAAAAATATGGGAAAAGCGTCTACTTAATTACTTGTATTTAAACACGAATGCATTTCAAATTGAGCTTTTATATGATATTTTTCCAGACTAATGAATATAATTTTAAAATATATCAACCAGAATTAAAATATGAGATATGCGGCTATAGACGCATACGGCCTAGGTGAATGGATACTCGTTCGCGTCTATATACGCTTGTGGCATTTGATCGGATATTGATCATTTGAGTAACGGATGATATTTTGTACAGGCTCAATTTTGTTTTAATAGAAGGTAGTACGGAGCGGGGGTGCTCTCGGGGCAGAGTCCACGAGCGGCTCCCCGCTCTATAGAGAGATCTGGCTGCAAGAAGGACGTCCTCCCGCAGCCAAGGTCAACCGATAACTTTCCTCAACTCCCGCCTCCCGCGCGTCGCTACCTAGCCGGCAATAGTGCACGCGCAAGAAGCGATCGATCGGTATTACAGGTGCATGTCCCGGCAGCGCCACAGAAAATGGCGCTGTTAAAATAGCACATTACATCTAGAGAGAGACGAAAGATGTCGCTGTTAATTTGGCCAATTAAATCTGCTCAGACTAACAGCGCTATTGCATAGGGATGGTAAATCACCCACGCTACAACCACAACTGAATCATATTGACCCAAGACGGCGCAATCACACAACATTGATTGAATAAACATCTAGGCGCAAAATTTGGATGACCCTATGTAATAAATAATGCAATATTATTTTTTGTAAAAATATTTTTAAAGTGTTTATATATTTTTTTAAATGGCGGAATAAAACCATTTCCATGTTTCGTTGGAGACATTTTTTTAAATTCTCAAAAGTAACATGATTTTTTCGCAATAGGCTTTGAATGTTTGCTTCATCACATATGTATAGGGAGTAGTCGCCAGACGGGGCGAACATTTACCGAAAATTTTCACCAACATAGACACGCTTTAGGCTTGCTTTTCACCGCGAAATTTCTTATTCTCGTCAAACTTTCTGCAGAAATATATTTCATCGCGTGATATGAATAGAAAGTCAAAAAAATAATGGCGCATGTTTAAACCGAAGTGAATTTCATCCAAGAAAAGAAATTCGCGCAAGGTGATCAATCATCTCCCCGGTAGTTTGAAAAGTTTGCCAAACTCCTCGACAAACTTCCAAATAAACTCGAGTGTATCTTTTCAAAGTCATGAGATTTTAAATGAAAACGCCGACAAACAGCAAATAAATGGTCCATTCATGTTCGAGCGTGATATCATATCTTAAGGTCAGAATTCATTCACAAGAAATCATCAATGTTGAATTTAGCACCGAGAAGATAACAGATTGATTTATTACCTATTTGATCAACCTTAATGGAAAATATTTGTCGAAGATAATTTAATTAGAAGTAAGCCATGACATTAAGACGCCTCGGGAGTCTTATCAATTAGTCTATTTTTCGTGATCCAAAGATTTGTACAAATCCACTGCGAAATATCTGAGGAATCCATATTCCTAAATATAGAAGCAAACAATAGATAAAACATGATAGTTGAACAAAAACATTATAATCTTCTCGTTTATTTTAAGACTAACCCTTCGAACGTCTCCCACGAGGCATCAAAGTGCAAGCTACACAATTAATACGATTTTGACGCGTTGAGCTATAAAATTAAGCTTAAACGAGATTCAATAACATATTTAATAATAAATTGATCTTTGACATTGTAATTAATTGGGTTTTTATTGGGTTCCGTGATTAAGCGATCAGATTAGTTGCTCAATCATCACGAATTGTGGCTGGCGAATACATTTTATAAAACGCTATGAAAAACCAAGCCAAGATGATTGGCAATGGTTCCATCAAAGACATTGCGAAAATCATTTCAATAACGGAAATTGTTAGCTAAAAGATGAAACTCTTTTTGTGTAATATGTAATAAAATAGGTTTGATACTGGAGTGTACACACACAGTAGAGATGACGCAGCGCATGCGTATATCGATTCTCCATCTCTTCCCAACCATTTACCGATTGGAGTTTCACTTTGCATGACTTTTAAGCCTTTTACTTCAAAACATTTAATCAGTAATAAAGCAGGTTCAATAAATGAACCTTAACACTGTTGCAAAAGAGTGATGATACTCGGCTAATAACGCCATTCCAGGACAGTCGAGTGGGAATAATAAAATTAGTCAACGATGAGAATGATGGGAGTATCTTAATTATCAAAACAAACACTTGCTCTCAAGACAACACGAACGAAATTCGTCTTATATTACCTAAGGATCAATAATTTAATCCCTTTTTTAAAATATTTTTTATGGAGCTATTGGAAAAAAATATGTATTTGCGCGAAAATTGAACATTTCGCGCAAAAATATTCAACTATTTATAGCATTATACAACAAACCATCTTACGATTTGCAATACATTTTCAAAATTCAAAACACAATAACGTTCATAAAAATAAAACCATTCATAATACTTCAGACTTTTTCAACTATGCAAACATCATGACATATCAGTGGATGACTGCGTTATATATTAAACTAGTTTGTAATTTTATGTGTTGTAACAAGTGCAAAGATGTCACCTTTAATTTAATTGATAAAAAAATATCAGTAACAATTGACATTGTCTATGAAGAGACAATGATAGAGTTACATACGGAAGGACAATCATGATGCTGTTAAGGTCATCATGTGAATTACAACAGACTGACACAATCATTGAAAACAGTGTTCGTCATTAGAGTGTGTTAATTGATCCCAGACTATTGCATCAGACTCACGTGTTCCATGCACGTTGTAATTAATTTCAAATAAAGCACGTGCGACCTCGGACCATAACGTGTTGGATGCAATTCAATTGCCACTATTGGAATTGTGTTGTGTCTGTCTTTTATTGATAGAATAACAATAGATAAGATGACTGCAGTTTATTTATGTTTGTCTGTTTAATTAACATGCGGTATTTTCCGCTCGTCACGTATGGATGGCCTAGAAAACGTCTATGCAAGTCTTTAATCTAATTAACAGATTGATGGTCGCGCAAATGGCTTCCGAAGCTCAGGAGCTGGTCTGACCCCTGAGATGATCCGATGGTCATTAGAAAGCCGATTCGTCGATAAATTCATTTTCATCAAGTGCTATTCATGTACAGGCAGATGCTTGAATAACGAATTCGATACATTTTTCCACCTGTCTTTTAAAAACGTTCGCGTTCCCCGAGGACCCATATGCGACGTGACATGGATCTAAAAGCGGCGTAGCTCAAAACATCCGTCGTCGGCCAAATTCTATCGATATCTGACCCATTTTGCATCAATTATGAGCGCCCATGTTGGCGAATAAATGAAAATCATCCTCGGCGGCTTCAAATTGGGGATTTATTGACAAAAATAACGTGTCTGCCGTCGCAGGATATTTTTATTCCAGACTCAAGAATTTGTGGCACTGCTTACTCTCATCCTTTATGAAGCACTTTCGACCAATTAAACCACATTGAATTGACAATGGCAAGCACATCTTTCAGCGAAATATGCTAATATATCTCGCTTGTGGTCAATTTGGTTTAAAATAAAAAAGAAAATGCGTAAACTCATAATATAACATTTATTATTTAGTATGGTCGAAAATCAACACAGTGAAATGGCATCTAATGCTTGCCATTGGAAAATATACAGCAGGTAAGTTGTCTCAAAATAAAATGCATCCAAGATTTATCGTCGGTGGAATAAGACGACGATTTTGGCGATAAATAAATACGCATAAATAGCTGAGGATTCATACCAACGTTATAATTTATTGATTTCAAAAACGTATACCCAATTCCTGGAATTCATGGAATGAATGCTTAAATACTTAAACTAAAATATTAGCGAAAAGCACATGATACGATTCTCTTTGTACGTTAAAGAGTCCCAATAAAAACTGCGAGCAATGAGTGACCATAAGAAACCAAGGAATTGCGCAGGTCATAATTTGGGTAGTATAAATGACCATCATCAAAACTTTTTAAAATGTGCAATTATACAGGGGGTGTTAGGAGGGTCTTTAGCTACGTTTCACACATGTTTTTATTTAAATTGACCATCCTAGGTAAAGAAATCCAGTGGTGTCAGGTCTGGGAACCGTGCGAATCACGGAATAAGGCACCCCTCTAAAAATGCGGCGGGTAATTTGCTAAACATATTGTATAAAATATGCAGACTTTGGATATTATCATAAAAATCAAAAAAAACCTTAACAAGGATAGAAGCAGATATGCCACTGTTGAAAGATTTCCTCTATAATGGAATGATCAGGTAAACAATGATGCTGAATGTCTGAGTCACGGTACTTAGATGGAGAAGGTTAAGAGCTGGCGTAAATAACGGAATATGCTGCCAGTGGTATACACACATATCCACTACCGAAGTTTGGAAACGCCTTGCATATTATCGAGTTTTATGAAAAAACGTAAAAAATAATTGTTAAGAATAATGTATTACTTATTTTCAATGATATAACTCTTTTACTTAGTAAAATATCATATTGTGTATTCGAATATGGATATAAACGGAATAAAAAAAATAAGGAATTCAGAGAGTTGTTCTCGCTATTTATTATACGAGGCATATCCAGAAAGTAAGTGTACTCAATTTTTATATTTTTTTAGAAAAAAGTGCATTTGAAAAAAATACAGGATGATATTGATGTATTTGTTTACTATTTTTCAACATAATCGCCATCCCGCCAGTTCCTTCCCCCATTTCAGAAGCACTTTCTGCACCTGCTCGTCGTTTGATATGAATATCTCAAGTCAGGTGAATACAGGGGATGGTTCAAAACATCCCAACCAAATAAGTCCAAGAGCGCCTTGGTGGTTAAGGCTGTGTGAGGACGAGCGTTGTCGTGCAACAAGCATACTCTTCTCGTCAGTATACCCCTCCTTTTATTTTGAATGCTTCTTTTTTTAGTCTTACAATATCGTTGAGCATTGATGGTCTCTCCCTGAGGCAGAAATTCGAACAAAATTAAGCTTTTTCGGTCCCAAAACACTGAGGTCATGATTTTTTTTTGCCTGAAATTGTGGTTTAAATTTTTTTGGCAGATGGGGAACTACTGTGACGACTGTCTTTTTGACTCAGACGTCTAATGAGTTACCCATTTTTTATCTCCAGTCACAATAGAGTTCAGAAAATCCTTCCAATTTAAGTCGCATAAGAAACTTGCGGGCGTTATTGACCCGCTCGCACTTGGCGACTTTTTCTGGATACTACAACGTGAATTTACATAATATCGCTTGGTCATGAGATCCTCATCTACTGCTCAGTATGATCAACCCTTAAAAAACCACAGCCAGTTATTGTCATAGTACACTTACTTTCCGGATATGTCTTGTAACATGGATTGGTGATATATGATGATGATATTTTTTTCTAATTCAAAATGGGAAAATGAGACTATTAAATATAGCGATTCATGCCTATATACTATATGCATTTAAATTAAATACGGAAGTGAAAGTGTGAATTGACAAGATGGTCGCATGAAGATTAAGCTTAAAGCATTTTTAAATACATATTTTTTATATTAACATAAAATGGAGTCGATATGTTAAGTCGACAGAATATCGAGTCCCAATGGAATACAGCTACTTTTTCAGCTTCGTCGTCGATTCTAGTCAGCAATGTTTGCGATGGCGGCTGCTGTCCCTCGAGATGACATCCCAGTCTGGGATGTATGCGTGCAGAGCACTGCAGTGCATGCATGCAGGCCACGCTGCATCTATGTTAAACATGCAATTTGAATACACAAATTGCACATATGTGTGATTTTAATGTTAATGAGAGGCTGTGAAAACAATCGAGCCCCATTAAGTCAGACACACAAGCGCATCTTTCCGTCGGCGATCGGGCCAGCCCAGACGATAGTGATTACTCGGGTACACAATGCAGTGGTAAATACACCCAGACGCTGATTGCGTCTGTTTACTCAATTACAAACAAATTAATTAATGTTCTTGTGTGAATATTTGCTAATCTCGTCTGGGGTGACTTGACTCTGTCTCAAGGTAACGGTCACCCAAGTGCTTGCAGTCTACACTTAGCGCGCCTTAATTGGGTAACGTCCCTCGACCGCGCTCTCGCTCAATTAACAACACTGAATTTTCATAGCTCCTGTGTTGACACTATCAATAATGGCTGAGGAATGGAAATGTCCACTCAGGATGACTAAGGAACTCGGACTTGTCGCCGGGGTGTAGGTGAAACCAATGACTTGGACACCCGTGACTAAGGACTAAATCAATTTAAGCTTGGATCAATCCAAGAGGCATTCCAGCCTCTCGTTTAAATTTAAGTGTGACTTATACGCCAGAATTAATTAAAACCAAACAATCTTGAATCATGCCTCAGCATCCGCGGCTCTAATGGCTAAAGAATTGAATCAAATTCGGTAATTCGCCCTGAACATTAGATATTGTTAAGAGATCGCGCCAATGAGCGCTTGTTATTTGACCATCATTCAACGCACAGGGGTCACATTAGACTCGAACATTGCGAATTTTAGATCGCTATCATCAATTAACACATATTAAATATGAATTTTGTGTAAATTTGAATGATAACAATGCCGATCGACACACAGATGTAAAAATGTGGTCGCAAACATAATTAATCGTATACCTTATCATATACTTATATTAAATAAGCATAACATATTTAATTTTATATGGAAATTTAAAGATTATTCGGGTAACATGATGGCCGACTTCTCGAGATGTATGCTTTGCTTTCGTCGCCACGACAATGTGTGATTTTTGCGCTGTTCAATTGCGGAGACCGTACCGGGGGATCACTTGGGATACGGGACGCTTCATACCATCAGCTTGGATGATGATCTCGGTGTTGATGAATGATTTACATCCATTTCGAAATACGAGGGCCCAAAAAACGTAAAGATTACCAGATTAAAATATTTATTTAACTAGTTTAGCATTTATTTGCGCTTTTGATACTAGGCAATAATCACGAGGTACAAGACCTCTATATATTCATAGACCTAAAGTAAGCGTTCAATCTCAAACTTCTACTTCATTCGTTCCACTTGTATACCTAAATTATTTGGCCAACCCTATTCAACTAAAATATTTAATTATCATCCGTATAAATCCACTTATCTGTCAGGACCGCAGCAGTGCATATGAAGCTTATATTTAACACTCTCGTCGTCCAACGTGAATTAACAAAAACAATGTTAAGATAAGCAAATGTGAATAGACAAGGGCAGAAATGCAAGTTTCGAGGTCGATCTCAAAAGATATTTAGACAGTTGTCATCTGAAAGACATCATAGAAAGACGTTCTTCATGTTAAAATTTGCAATTCGTCATAGAAAAAGACGTGATTCCCGCGGAAGAACGTCCGTCGTGCATATTTAGTGGACGCAGCGAAGAACGAGTTTCTGAGTTCACAAGAGTGCTCTTTTTGAATCACCAGAATTCGCTCGCAAATACGCGATCATCCTACCATACAGTTTAATGCTTAGACCGAGATAAGTTCAGACTACTCTTCATTAAAATTTTATAATCCGTACATATTTTGTATGTTAGTAATACACGCTCAATTAATCCATAAGATAAAAAAATTCTAGATTGAATACGATTTTTTTAATCTTATTCTGGGATTAAAATATTGCTATGTAATTATTAATCATAAACATGTTTATTTTTCATGGAAAAAATTATCACGGTATTAAGATTGAAGAACAATGTATCAATGGGCATTTGATGAATTGTTTCACCGTCAATATTGCACGTGTCGCTGTCGTAATGCCACGTTTAAATTAAAAATCATGTTGATTTTGGTATGGATTTTAGCATTTAATCCCTAAAGGAGTACTATCCCAGGGCCTGAGACTCCCCATCCACTTATTCGAAAAAGCATTCTTTTACATTGAGCTCGGAGACAGACAGAGACAGAAAGAGAATGTA
Source organism: Stenopsyche tienmushanensis (assembly GCA_008973525.1). Taxonomy (NCBI): domain Eukaryota; kingdom Metazoa; phylum Arthropoda; class Insecta; order Trichoptera; family Stenopsychidae; genus Stenopsyche; species Stenopsyche tienmushanensis. Next base: position 777,641 of record WACJ01000018.1, on the reverse strand, counting down.
GCGCAGTTCGGGAGACAGAGACGGAGAGCTTCCCCGCATACATTGCACGATTGTATAGATCGTTAACCCAAATTTATCGACTAATAATGATTATTTATTTAATTGCTTCACTATTCAAAGGGTTAACACATTGAAGATGTAAAATAAAACGCATTTTGTTAGCAAAACATTTAGGTCAAGGCGGCTTTATTTGCATAAATCCATAACTGAAATTAATTAGTTGGAAAAAAATATATTTTTAAATATATTAGTATAAGTAGTCATATTGGACTATAATTTAAATGCAATATGTATGTTTGAATGGCATGACTTCATCGTTTGCAGATAGCAACAGAACATAATAATGTTATCAATAATAGATACTGGCGGATATTTTAGACTAATAATATAATTGGCTGTTATTCTAGACTATTTACTATATAGATTGTGATATTACTACTACTATTGACGAGACTAGGTTTGTTTTTACATGCCATTCTTTATACAGTCTGGCTGCGATAAAATTACACGTGTCAATATCAGTAGGAAGTATACAATGATGTTTATCGTAGTCTGGCTGTCTGTCAGGGCTTGTAATTGTGTGGAAAGATAAAAGCATCATTCATAAGATCGTCTGGTTTTCTGATATATCTGCTAGACATGGATATAAATATTAAAACAGTTGCTGTTAATAAATTGCGAGAAAATATGAATTTTAATGAGTAATACCATCGGTTGTGATTAAAATTGAAACGCAAACATTTTTCCAAGTAAGCCGTTAATTTTTATGGTCAAATTTAGTTGAACTTGAGCACCAAAGAAAGTCTTGCACCCACTTTAGTCGGTCTTCAAATTCAAACAGTCGAAGACATCGTATTTACAATTGAAATGTCTCGTTCTCCATGTTTGGTAATCCACACGGATCCACGAAGAGCGATGCTTTCATTTGCTTTCTAAATCTTTTCAGACTGGCCAAAAGCAAAAAAAAGATAAATGCCAACAACCATTTGATGTTCAGCAAATGTAGATTTTAACTGTTGACTGTGTTACATTATATGTCAGAATGTAAATGCCATTGCTTCGTATGCATGATGTCTACGCTTTTTCCACTGGAATGCAAATCTGCTTCAGACAAATGCAAGACGATGAATATCATACTGAAATAACTCGAGCCAAGATGCTGTTATTCAAATTTTGGGGTTGTAAAATCTCGCATGCAAAATGCAGAGGATGAATGCGATTTAAGTGTATCATAATGCCATAAATACATAATAAATGTGGTCAATCGGCGTGCTGCATCGGCTCTAAGCCGCTGAAAAAGCGTCCACATTATGGCTGGAGGATAAATTTAGTGATGAAATAACGGGGAAAGATTCTAGTTCTCGGTTATATCACCGCGAACAAAGAGAAAGGAAGACTATCCGAAATAATGATGACATGAAATTATTTATATAGATGGGGCGAAATGAGACGACATCCAAAGAATTCGGTCAACCTATTCAATGCCGCATATTTATATCACAAAGATATGAGGCATTTTCATATGGTGGTTTTCCATTGCCTTATACGTATGGTTAAAATAAATTTGAACAAGAAATCATACTAAAAATGGATCGAGACGATCGATCTGAAATGTTGATACTGCCAGCATTTTCCAAAGATTTGAACCCGAGCCATCATAATAAGATAGTATCAACAATGGGTTGACTTAAATTTGCCCTGCCCTTAATTTGAAAATATTTGGTAATGGCTCGAAAATTTATTATTTGCTTCATACATTGCCAAATATCAGATTAAATATTCGATTTGTGAATAAATATGGACGATCATAGGATCAAAATACATCTGATCGATCTTCTAAATTTAGCATTATTTTTTGATTTGATGTTGATAAAAAATGGTTGATTGAATTCGATATGCTTTTGTGTAGAATAGTGTTTGTCATTTAAAATAATGTGTTTCTTGATTAAATTTGAGCGATTCGATTCAGTCGGGCATGCATCAAAGATTGCAATTTTATCCAGAATCCATCGAATATTTTTACGAACCGGCGCGCCGAGCCGGTTCGTTCCGGTCTATTTTGAGCCTCAAACTGAACGGGTTTACCGCGTTCTTATGAAATTCATACTATTGATGAACATTTTGGAATTATTTTGGCCTGGGACCCCCCCCCCCCCCTCCACTATTCAGAAAGAGCACTCTTGTACATTGAGCTCGGAGATTGACAGAGACAGAGAGAAAACGTAGCGCAGCTCGGAAGACAGAGACGGAGAGCTTCCCCGCATACATCGCACGATTGTATAGATCGTTAACCCAAATTTATCGACTAATAATGATTTCGATTTCAAGTTTGTTATTTTTTTACTTGAAGAAATTAACGAATATTGTGTGCTATCAACAGTGTTTATTTATCTCTGCCTCGAATTGATTATTGTTTTACGCTGATAGGAGCTGACAGAAAACAATCGGTCAGAAGCATCAACGACTTCATCGATTGTAAATTTGCTCATTCCTCAAAAGGTTAACGGAGATTAATGTGTCATTTAAAAAAAAGATACGTGAGACTCTTACGCAGTAGATGTGAAAATTGTATACTCATAAGAAAAATTGTTTGCATTTGTTAATGGAAATTGTTATAAAAATTAATATTTGTTTGTTCATATGTAATGCGCTGTTATACTGTTCATCTGATTACAATAAAACTTTGGGGAGTTGTTATGCGCACCTTCGTGAATGTTATAGAATAGGCACAAATATTGTTTGTGTACGCAATTTATTATGCGAGACGTTTAGCGGATGCACCTAGGAGTTTCATTTTGTGTGACGTTCAGACCAATTTTCCCTAACGCAATAAGGTCGTTCTATGGTCGTCTGCGTGCTATTTTAAGTATGTTTATGCATATGTTTTTAGTTTGAATGTAATTTTGTACATTTGGAAATCACACATATGTACAACTAGTCGTCGGTAATAAATAAATATTGGATTGGATAAATACAATATACAAAATTGACATTATCAATGGAGCTTTTGTTGATAACTTGTGCACATTTCGAAGGCCTTATCTTCAGACGGTGAATCATTCAACTGCATAGTACGTGGAAATTTGACTGTTACACATTTTATTTGGCAATTTTATAAGAGATAACCGACCCGAATTTACGTCGGTCCCGCAGATAGGTCCCCGAGTGCAGACATGGGCGTCTGGACGATAAGATATGCATTTTCAACGTATTTCCACATCGTTTCTGTCATTGGTAATTTTTAACGAGATATAATCTCCGAGTTCCGGTGCTGGCCGCTTTCTCTGTCTAGCCACCGTCTGATAGCCAATGACTGACAATAAACCCCGATAAGTCGTTCGCTCTGAAAACGCCGTTAAGCGAGGCGAGACGCTAAGATATGCGAAGCCGATTTCCATTAAGCCTTCGACTTCGGTCGGTTAAGTTGGTGTTAAAAATGCGAGGTGCAAACGGCGGCAGGACGGGGCGTCTGGCTGAAGATGCTTCTGCATGTTGACGTCATAATCCGCCGTCTAGACAAAACCTCTCCAACCGGTGTTACGTTTACTTTATAAATGACTTTTAATCTTCACCTAGAGTGCTTCATAGAGCATCATCGAATTGAGTTGCCAGACGCTGAAAAATTCGCCTGCGTTCATTCAAGACTAGAAAAAACCAACCGCCAGACTGGCTGCTTCAGATGAACTCGACGACCATGACATCAAGAAGACTAACGTAGAAATGACATCGAATTTGAAATACCATCTCATTAACATTCAAATGATGAACCAAAATTGTTTAGCCAAATGCACCTTGAATATAAAACACCTATTAGCAAAAATTGAGACATCCATTAAAAAAAACGCCTGATAGTTTTGCGCGATAGAAGGAAAACTATAAGAAAATATAATAAAAGATGTTGTTGTACTGTGTATTATATAATAAAATGGCGTGCTACATGTCTAGTGGTTGCTTTATGCAACGTATAGACACATACGCACACACGACGATGCGGCGCATGCGTGTAGCGTGTTTATGATATATGTGACGGACTTGGAATAACCAATTGATATTCCAAATTTATATTATTTTTTAAAATACTTTTTAATAATAGAAGTAATAAATAGTTGGAAATTTATTAATTAATTATTACTTTTATTGTTAATGATACTTGATACGAAAGAAGTTTTGGGTATCTGAATGTTATATATAGATAAATGGAACAAAAATAAATATATTAAAAAAAATAATATTAAAGTTATTAATAAATAGTCGAAAATTTAATAATACATATTATTGTTATAAAATAATAAATATTTATTCTTATATTAGCATAAAAAGTATTAATAACGATTTAAAATCATGTATTGCTTTAAATATTTTTGTTAATGTTGGGTTAAGTAGAATTTATATTTATTTTTGATATTAATAAAAAATATTAATTTCTGTCGACAATTAATTTTTATAAATTTAAATAAATATATTTTGGAAAAAACGTTCAGTTTGGTCAGTCGAAATGATATATTAAATATAGATAAATGGAATAAAATTATATTAATGAAACATTTTAATTAATAAATATTAATTTTATAATAAATTATATATTTATTTTAATATTCATATTATAAGGGCTTTGTATGCTTTAAAACCTATTATCGCTTTAGGTATCTTTTTGCCAGTGAGTAAAGAGGGATTTATGTAAATTTCAATGAAAATAAACCATCATTAATATATGTCTAGAGATTCATAGTAATATTAAATATATTTTAATGAATAAAGGATTGATAATATTTATACCAGAAAAATACGAAATTTTAAAGCAATGATTACTATAAATAACCAATAAGAATAAATAAGCAATTTATTTCTAATGCTTATATCGGAGTTGAACGAAATTTTGAATGTGGTTGCCGAATGTTATATATAGATAAATGTAATAAAAATAAATATTATTAAAATTATTTATATTAAAAATAGTAAAAAGAGTTTAAAATTTAATAATAAATAATAATTTTTGTGATAAAGAATATATTTATTTTTTTATTCACGTTACAATATGTCTATGTAATCAAGCATCATGTAGTGCTTTATGTTTATTGAAAATGTATTTATTTTTTAACGGAATTAAGATTAATTAGCAATAATAATACAAAATTATTAATATTTATATATATTTTGCGAATAAATATTAATTACATAAATAAATGACGTATATACAATATTTGTATCAGAGTAAAAAATAAATGTAATACGGTTCTTAGAATGTTATATATAAATAGATAGAATAAAAATTATTAATAATATATATAAATATAAATAAATTTTAAATTGAAAGTATTAAGTTATTTATATATAGATAATAAATAAATAGTTTTAGATGAGTAATAAAAATAAATATTCCACGAATTTAAATCGAAGTTGAACGAAATTTGGAATGTTTTTGCAGAATGTTATATATAGATAAATGTAATAAAAATAAATATTATTAAAATTATTTATATTAAAAAGAGTAATAAAGGGTTTAAATTTTAATAATAAATAAGAATTTTTGTAATAAAGAATATATTTATTTATATATTCACGTTACAACATTTAAGTGTAATCAAGCATCACGTATTGCTTAATCAGAGTAAAAAATAAATGTATTTTAACGAAATTTTGAATGTTTAGTCCAAATGTTATATATGTATAAATGGAATAAAAATAAATATTATTATAAAAATAGTAATAAATAATGAAATTTTCAATGGCAATAGAAAATAATATTATTTATTGACATGCGGGACGAGACTAAAATTTTGTATAAGATGTGTCCAAATGTTATATATAGATAAATATAATAAAAATACATATAAATAAAATTATTTATATAAAAACCAATAATAAATAATAGGAAATTTATTAATAAGCAATTGCTTTTATAATTCATTGCGTATTTAATCTAATATTCATATCAAAAGTATTAACTTTGATTCCAAATGTAACGACATTTTGTGTTTTGGTGGTTGGTGGATTAGGCGGAATTAATTTTAAAAAAATCAATCAAATCTGAAACTATTAACAATGTAGATCTATGTCCATCTTACAAAAATGTGGAAAGAAAATCGACATGTTTTTTACATGATACATAAACATGATTTTCGCCGAAGTTTCAGGATGAATACTTTTTTATATCGAAGGAAACGGAAGAGATGATAATCTATGGGACACATCCAGAGCATAAGATAGCAACGAAAGAACATCTCAAACACGTCTTTGATATTTTGTTTGGTCCCATATGGCATGAAAGGAACACGTCGTTGAAAACGATGCAAAAAGGATCCTAAGCCTGGAGAAAAACGGGATTTGACCGATTAAATTTATAAAGAGATCATAATGATACAATAATGTTTTTCGATGAGATACGATAAAGATATGCTCTTATTTAAATTGTGCGACGTTTGCATACATACTTGTCATTTTGTCGGGGAGCCTTGGCATTGTTACAAAACGCCAAGTAAGATGTACTAACCTGCAAGTAAAAATACATAAATTAATATTTATTTAGTATATTGTGAGACGATGTTAAATAATACGATGAATCACACATTGTTAAATATCATAGTGTCTGCTTATCTCATAATGATAAGCCATTATCATATATTTTCAGGGATTTTCAAACATTTTTCGTTTAGTAATATTTTCATTAAATGCGATCAAAAATGTCTGAGGTCTATTTCCATTATTTTTTTTGTTTTGAGAGCAAGATTATACAATACAACTTGCGGTCGTAAATATGGTCCCGAAAGCAGGGGGAAGTTTAAAGTCATAAATTATCATAATATAGTGACCTGTTTTCTTCGGAGAGTTATGAAAATAAGGAGGCTTCAAAACATAAAAGATGCCATGCATGAAAAAAAATATTTCCATATCAGAGTAGACACCCTTACCCGAATATACGGTTGGCTGGATAGGGTTGGATTTAATATTAATTTTGTTTGTGGCATATGTCAAAATTATTTTTCTGGAATGTTTGAATTTTCATTCGGGATAAACAAGTTTTTTGGCGTCCTTGATGGAAAATATTTTAAATTTATAATCGCAATTTTTTATCAAAATTGCTTGTCATCGGCATCTTACGTGGCAAAACATGGTATTTATTAATCGAATATTATTTTTTCCCCATTATATATAAATTGTATAAAACACCAAATCATCTAAATAGTAATAAATAATATAAATTTTAATAATAAATTAAATAATCATAAATTTATATATTTTATTTATTTTTATTATGAAATAATAATCGGAGCAAGTCAAAATTTTGGATACGGTTAGTCGAAATGTTATATATAGATAAATATAATAAAAATAAGTTAAAATAAAATAAATTAATATACAATTGATTAATAATATTATGAAATTTAATAATAAATAAAAATAATATAATAATCATTTCCAAATATATAAATATACAATAAATTCGAACGACGAACCCAAATGTTATATATAGATAAATATAATAAAAATATATATTAATAAAATCAATTATTATAAATTTAACAATAAATAATATGTAATTTAATAATAAATAATAATAACAACATTTATATCTATATACAGCATAGATTTCATATAAAAATGCATTTTCATGCATTCAAATAAGCGGCTTATTCAGAGATTGAGCGAATGTTTGAATCTCGAAATATCGAATAACTCGAAGGTCTTTCAAATGTGTTTCGCTTTCAGACACTTCATCAATCGGCGATGTTCTTCTATTGGAGATGACCAAATTCAATACGGCGCTCGCATATTTTTGGCACCTGAGGAATTATAAAAGCCAGTCGTGACTTGGCCGAAGCTTAAATTATTCACCGTTTATGTGACCGACAGACACACATATCGAACATCTTCGCATTCAGATCGTAGCGAAACAAAAAAGTATTGACACTTGATTCGTCTGTCTGCGCTTTATATATAGATCGGACGATCCACCTTGACTGTCTGGTCGCTTCATCTCTTTTTGCAATTTAATGATTTGCGAATCCTTGACATTTGATTTGTGTCTAATAGCCACGAGCTGCAAAAGGCGCAAGTCATCGGCGACAGAGTGGGACTGCAGAAAATAACTGCAGTTTCACTGCACTTTTTTCTCGCCTAAGCGTAGGTAGGTCAGAGCAACGGGGCGTGTCGAATAATTGGCAGGCGTCGGCGGGAGGTATGACGTTGAAAAAGTTTGAGAGCGACAGGTCTAGTCTAGACCATCGGTAAACACACTAATTAGGCGGCAGACGTCAACTCTTGGCCTGGTGGGGCAACACTCATAGGTGTCTGATAAGGACAATGTTGTATTTGCCCCCGGATGACAAATATTTGCGATGCGACATCAGGGTGGACTCTCATTGTTTTCTGATAGCACTTATCAGAAATCGTTTGGGCGTTCCGACGGAAAAATAACAGTTTATTACGGGAATTACCCGATGTACGTCACGCTCGATGTGGTCATCCTAACAGCGACTATTAATCACTCAGTGCCTGCGAGCAGCATTTAGAGTGACATAATCTTTTATCGAATAAAACAAACAGTTATCCAATTGACCCAATGTCGGTCCAAAACGTGCCCAAGAAGAAAAAAAGTCTACGATAGACTACCTATAATGCATTAAATTGCATCATCTTCATAAGCTTGCTTGTCGCTAATCGCACAAGGACAACGAATATCAAACTGTGCATTTCTTGTTCAGTTTTGAAATCGTTTTTAATTGCATTCATGTATTAAATGCAATTTTATATGAAGTTATTTTGAGACAAAGCTCTCTCGCGATGCGAATTTTAGGCCCCAATCGTATACGCAACGATATATCGTCGTTGACACTTTTCGCAAGTGTGTCCCTAAGACGATTGTACAGTTGGATTATCATACGTTCTAAATTGGAAGATGATGTGAACATGTCATTAGTGGATTCAGATCCTACTCTCGGCGGCACGGAAAGTAGCCCAAACTCAATACACTTAAACCTTTTTTTATGCGATAGATGCGTTCCGCGGAAAGTCGCACAAAAAAAGTTATGACTTACATAGAAAAAAATAAGATGCGTTCCATGGATTTTAAAAACCGCATAACTTTGAAGCAGCCATATAAAAAATATCCAAAATCGCACAAAAAGTTAATAAAAAAAAACAGGAAAACAATAAGGCAATTAAAAAATAGCATCTTTGTTAACATTTATAGGACGTCTTGTAACATTGGTAAAATTTTAACGATATCTGACATCTGGCATCTCAAATGCCTATAGAAGAAGTCACTATAGTCCCTAGCTCAAAAAATAAATAAATCAAACACAATAAAAATAAAGAGAAACATTGGAAAAATGCACAAAAAAAAAATAAACGGCAAGCAGATGCAATATGATATACACGGTCCCAAATTATATATTTTTTCCAAATTTCGGTTAGTGTTGATGATTTATTTTCTATTTTATCCAAAATATCTCGATAAGTACTCTTTATGAAATTTAAAAAAAGTCCTTTAAAAAAATCGCATAACTTCGAAATCGCACAAAAAAAATCGCACAAAAAAAGATTTGAGTATATTTAGTTTGTATCAAAAATATATGAAAACTGTGTAAGTTTTATAAAAAATTGGCATTATATTGATATCAAACATACGGGAAAGCTTAAGTTAATATCGTATGTTGTCTCTTCTTGCTCAGATGACTGCTTATGTACAATCAGGTATGATCTGAATTATGTTTTTAGCATTAACTTCGTCGAAATTTCGTCCCAGGCAGCAACAACAGGACTTAAAGAGTCTGTGGTGGATTTGAGTTTGCCTTAATTCGTCTCTCGAACATGTCCCAAATATGCTCGATTGGGTTCATGTCAAGAATTCGGGTTGGTTTTTGCGTATGTCGACTTCTGCAAGGTACGCATCGACACAACTAGCGGTGTAAGGTTAGGCGTTGTCTTGCATTTGTAAAATATCATAACGAATGAACCCCGTGTATGGCACAACTTCAGAGTTTCGTTTAGTTGTACTTAATATGCTTTGAAATTTGCAATACTTCAATCAAGTTTCCGCGCAATAACTTTAGCCATGTCTATCGAAACCCTAGTCACCTTGTATTGAAAGTAGACGAAGTTCATTTAATAATAATTAACATAAACTACTTGTAGACAAAAAAGCAGCTTTGTATGTACAATTATTCAGGTCTTGAAAATATCCGCAACGTTGAAAACTTGGTAGACTGTAAATTTCCTGATTTTGCTTTGTAGAAATGGTTGCAAAATTTCGGTCGATGCCTCCTGCACTACCTTAGATCGAGGCGATTGATCGGGAAATATTAATTAGTTCAATTTCTTGAATTTTTAAAATGGTGATTTAAACCTGAGCTTTTATAATAAGCGTCCAGAAACCAGCCCGCTTTACAAACAATTGCTTTTTAAAGTGCACGCCCCTAAAAAGATCGTGACTGCATGGTCACGCAACGTACATATTTTGCCCCACAAGCCGATATAAGTGATATTACAAAATACGGATGTTTATGTTAATGTTGGAAATTCAAATAGGTTTTGATTTGTATAATTTTACGTGCATTAAAAAAACATTATAAAATTTAGCGATTAATGAGAATTTGCCATAATAAGCAAGCAGAGTATGATTTATGTAATTGATTTGCTCGATTTTTAAACAGATTTCAAGTATTGATGTACTTATTCGTCTGTAAAAAATCTGTTTCATTATTTTTATATCTTCATAGTAATATCGTTCGAAAATTCTGAATATGGACATGGACATTAAAGATGGAGTAATTTAACAGCCAGTCCATTTAGTACACTGAATGAGCTCTGAAGAAAACACACAGATAAAAAATCATCGGTGCTGTGTTCATAATTTGAGTCTACACAGGCGAGATTTTGTAAATTAAAATAATTACTCACTGACTGTGAGCGCAAATTAAATTTGCAGAATCCTACTTTAAAACTTGTTCCACTCTTGCTCAGCAAGCGCCAATTTCCCAAGAAGCCTAGACATTCGAATTTCACAAGATTAATCTACTCCAAATTTCGAGTTGTGTCTGATGAACTTGCTCCGAATAACGTCAGTCAGCCAATGTCTGATGCGATATTTGAATTAGCGCTTTTCAAACTTTTGCTAATATCAAATTTTATGCGCCATTAAAAATGGGACCCTCTGTCTGAGATTGCAGAACGGCTTGATTTCTTGGAAAATCGTCTTTTATTAAGCAGCCTGAAATATGCGAGTACTAAAATTTTAGAGCATGCTTAATTATAAAGTCTTTATCGTGTTATCAAGTTTGCGTTTACATCGAGATCGCTTTGTTCAGATAATCAAACATGTTCATATACTCGTTCTGTAAGTGAACATAGCCCTTTATGATTATTAATGTGTGAAAATGACGATTATATCCTTTAATAATTGGCAATCGTCAAACATACGAAAAAAACAACGCGGAGTGGATTTGAAGAAGAAATAATAAAGACAGAAGAAACATTTTTTTAATGCAACATTATTATATAGAAGATAAAGCTTTTTTTATGCGAATGCGCATAAATAAAATCTAAAATTAATACTAGTGCAAGTTACAGCCGTTAAAGTGTGTGTATATAGGGCAATGGGCGAACGGAATTATTTTTAAATCTATATTATGTGAGAATGATTCATTAACAGTACCTAAAGTTTGGAAAAAGTTTTAAAGCAGTTTGGTCTGAATGTATTATAAATGGCGAAATAATAAAAACTTCGACATTGTCAGCTGTAATCATTACTTTGGCAAAACAATGCAAGAAACTCCTGCCCCCTGAATTTTTATAAACTTTTTTTATGCGATTTTTGGTACATTCTATCACATTGATTTGAAGTTATGCGATTTTTAAAAATATTGGAACCTATCCCTCAGTTTTCTACGTAGTTCCAGTCTTTTTTTAAGCGAATTTTTTATATGCGACTTTTCGTGGAACGTATCTATCGCATAAAAACAGACCCAAGTGTAAAATTATTCTTATACTGAATTAATTTTTCAAGATCATATTTTTCAAGATTCAAGAGATAAAAATAGCAGTGATCGATGCTAAGAACCAATACCAAGCCTTGGATACATTTTAAATATTATTAATCGAATATTTCTAGTACATCTACAAATTATTGACGGAGAATTTGTTAAACATTTTATCGACTTTGTTCGACGATAAGGGTTTTAAATGGGGACTTAATGGAACATAATTCCAGAAATATCTCTTGCTACTTTTTAATGGACTACCTTATTTCTATCTTTGAAACATAATATGGTTGTAAAGGTCTGTTTATATTTATAAATCCATGTGGCAAGAATATTACAAGGTATTTAAAAAAAACTGTCAATCATTTTAAAATGTTATAGGCTGATTCAAAAGAGTTTGATGAAATAGGAGCAAAATTTATTGCTTCTTCATTCATTTAAAATGCATAATATACAGAGTGCGGCAGAGAAACTTCCTTATTTGAAACGCGCACCTATAAGCGATAATTATTCTGAGAAAACTGAAATGGCACTCATTTAAAAGAAAAAGATTTAATGTTTTTCTACATGTAGATTAATCATGATTATGTAGTGGATTATCTTTAAATTTCTCTCTATAACCTGGAAAAAATAATTAATAAAAAATATATAGTTATTTGCCGCATCTTGTGCATATAAAAATATTAAAGGAATGAATAATTCAATCAGCATATGTTTCTTAAAAAATCCTATTGAAAAAGTGAAGAGATCATCGGGTTTCTTCAAGATTTTGATTTGAAGATTGTTAGTTAATTAAACATCTTTCTAATAGAAGAATTTCTGTATTCCATAGCTTCTAAAAATATTTTCAACAAGAAAAACATGTCTGGAATAGAAAAGAGCGCTAGATAAAACGCCGAGTACAAATTCGCCCACACGGCGATTCAATGCCAAAACTTCAATGCTAAAGCCCAATCGCGATCTTAAAAACATGTTCAGAACGTTGGTCCGTCAGGAATACCAGAAGGTATCTTCCTGGGATATTTAGCAACAATAAGAAGCTACAGGAAGACATTTGGACGAGGAAGGTGCGTGTCTGGCGCGTGTCTGGAGCGCGTGTTTACTACGCAGCATTGTCAATATCAGCCGTGCTTATAAATACACGTGTGCGCGCCTCCACGTGAGTCTTGCGCGCGCATCTTTTACGCAACAACCCTCCATCCACCATCCCCTAAGCTGCTTCATCCCTTCCTCGTTGCCTGCTCAATATTTCAAGGGCATCCAGCCAAACATATGATTCGCTTATCCCGATCATTCAAATATCGACCAAAACACGAATTTGAGGGCTGCTTCCCTTCTAACCAAAGCTATTCAAATAAATGGATATTGCGTTTTTCAAACTTATGTTATTAATCAACGATGATATCGTGATTAGCTGGATGCTAACTGATTGTGAGCAGATTTGTGTTTATTAACTTTTTTATATGTTTTAAGGGCAGGACGATGCAAATAAACCATCAACATTGATATAGCAACAAACTTCTAATTCATGCATAGCGGAATGATCAATATTGATATCAAATTCGCGATGATGAACTATCAATGTTATATTTGACTGGAATAAAAAGGACAAAAAATACTGAGATGCGACTCAATAATCATTATATTGAGTTACACTAGTCAAAGGATTACAGATCTAGGATATCAAGTTATGTCTGGATCAAGATCGCTCACATTATTGGTATGGTGTAATTTAATGGATCTAAAATTAGAGGGGGTCAAAGATTATTTGCGTATTTTGAAGCCTCATGTTTGAGCTCAGTTTGGGTCCGGATACAGAGACGAAAACATCTTTGTAAGTTATTTTTTCATATAACTATTGCTAAACATTATTTTTGTGCAAATTTTTATTTTTAAGGATAAAATGTCCAGATCCGAAACTAACGAAGTCTTGAATACTGTTTATTTTTAATTTATTTTTCTAAATTTGTATAGAAATGCCACAAAAATCTGTAATTTACTCAAAGATTTTTATGGTGAAACAGTCTGCAGATGTCGATATTGGTTCCAGAAATAGAAATCGGGCATTAGAAGCTTAAGGGATGAATCGTGAACGGAAAGACCTTCGAATTTTGATTTGAACGATTCACTAAATTCGAGGAGCTATCGCAAAGACTGGGATCCCATGGATCAATGTGCAGACGCATTTAAAAATTCATCCGAAAACTAATGGGATGGATGTTATGGGATACCGCACGTCCTTAACCGGTTGACGCACACGTCTGGAATAACGATTTTCGCAATTTATGGACGTAAAATTGGAGCTAAACCATTGCTAAAATACACAATTATTATTGTTTGTAGCTAGGAAATCCAATCCCGAGCCAAAATTTCGATCCCGGGATTTCGGGATTTCATTAGACAATCCCGGGACCAGTCCCGGGATCCCGGGATTGGGATTTTCAATATTTTAAGAAATTACCTTGATGAATTTGATCAAAAATTACTAATAAGTCCATTTGCTCAATATAAAAAATCACTTGAAGGCCAAAGAATTTTATTTATTTAAGAAAAGATAAAAATACAATTCAAAAATAGGTAAATAAAACACTAAAAAATTCAAATATTATTTTGAAAATATGACCGAAGTAACATTAACATTAAACATTAGTGTTTCGTCATTTAGTCTGGATCTGATTTTGGAAGTCAGACAACTTGCTGCTGAAAATGCACGCTCAGCCTCCACACTCGTTGGAGGTATCGTCATCAGATATTTAAATGCTAGTTCGAGTTGATGATCGCGTGAGCCCTCATTTTCGTATAGCACCATCAATGTGACTGATAAAATTATTTTCTGTTGAGACACGGACTAAAAATCGCAAAATTCCCGATTTCCCAATTTCCCGACAAATTATTTTTTTCCGTCGCTGCAGATGAATACTTATATACTATAATACTTTGATGTGATTTGTAATTATATTACGGAGGAATACAAAAATTCTGAACCCCGTATCTATTATATTTCATATCGATATTCCCATTATTCGTCGAGGTGTAGTAAATACATCACCGGTAGGGAAAGGTTACTATAAAAATTTGAAAAACATACATGTACGCTATATATGTATACATAGATTAGACAGTTACTGCCCCTAGGCGTCGACTAAGTTCGCCAATTAGTAATTACGCCACTGTTTCCAAGCGTCTAGATTTCGTCGGGAATGTCTCGATTTAGTAGCCTTCATCGTGTTGGTGAGGTGTACGATTTCTGTTAGATAAAAATTTCAATCTCGGGATTTTCGGGATTAAGTTTTCTAATCCCGGGATTCTTAAGCACCTAAAACTGTCCGGGATCCCGGGATTGGATTCCCTATTTGTAGCGTTATCTGCTTCATTTCAATTCTTAGAGAAGTTTGAGAGTTTTTGAGCCGTTTTCGTTTTGATGAGTTTTGTCGATGTGAAAAAGCAAGTATTATCGGCTGATGCATGACGGGATTTGACGGCTGTGTACGTCAAAGTGTTAACTCAACCAAAAAAGCAAGCTATACAGCTTTTTGACAACACAAAATATAATCTTGTATTTGACTGATTATAAAAAAAGTTTTTTTTATATTTGGTGGGATATGCCGAAAATAATTAATTATGAAATAACAAAACCGGGAGAACTTATATACTCACAAGTTAGAAGTTTTGCATCAAAAATTAAAAGGAATGTGCGTATTTATCCGGGGATGTTTCCAAGTTTGGGTACCTCATCAAGTATCGCCTGCAAATTTGTGTTAATGGATCGAATTTCAACATGCGTTTCATTAAATGCTAGATAAAAACATGAGGCATAATTGTATAGATTAGTGATGAAAATGGGAAGTATACTGATTAGTTTTCTTCTTAAGACAGCGAAAAACTACTCTAGGCGACCTTTTTAATCCTACTGGAAAGGACTTTCTGGAGTGCAAAGAGTTCAGTCTTAAATAAATAAAATACTTCAATTGCGTAGATCAACCCAATAATTTGTAAATAAATCTGGACCTTGACAACGCCAGGCACGTACCGCCAGCGCATTATAATTTGATTAGTCTACCGCGTCTCAATGAAGGATATTTTTGCGTGCATGAGATTTATTAAAGCAAGCAATGGCATAATGCTGGATGGATATAATTATGCAAGAATTTGCTGGACTAATTGGCAATTGAAATAGTTTATAAGCGTTAATCGTCGCTTGGATAACGGCGGAAGTCCAAAAATACCTCAATGGGCAAAACCACGCAGAATGCTGTCATCCAAACAAAACCTATTTTCTTATTGTTCCCAATACAATAGTCGTCGTCTAATTTTACACGTCCTTGATCGCAAAGGTCGCCTCGTGTAGATTCAGCAAAACTCGGCCCCGTCAAATGACGGAATCGTGCCTTGCAACGACTTTTTGTTCCAGTTTTTTGTGTTGCCTCTGGTAATCAGTAAGCCAGCGTCCGTCTGCGAAAGTGGAAGTAGACGATGCAAATTCATCATAGAGTGCTTCTTGATTGCCTCTCGGAGGATTTCGGAGAGCGTAGGAAGTGAATAGACGAATTTCTTAATTGCTCAGATCAAGATTGTGCCATTCTGTGGAGTCATTTTCATCGTCTATTGTTCGACTCTTACGTGAAATTATGTACTTATGTTTTTCATTCGAATAGCGGACAATGTAATGCTATTTGTTTTAATGCTTTAAGATTTCCTGCGCATAAGAATACATAATAAAAATCAATCCTTATGATGCATTATGGCGGGATTATATTTATACGGATGCAGACAGATGAAGTTGTACATAATGTATTCATATACGAAGCAAAATGACTACGATTGCCGGTTAACAAGTATCACCAGAAAAATTACAAATTTAAAACAGAAATATTTAAATATCATCCCTAAAGCAGCGGAAGGAATTTGACATTCCAAGGAAAAATATTTGTTGAATGAAAATCTTACCCTTAATTTTTGTATTGGCTTTTCTGTGAGATCATTGCCAACTAATTTTTATTAAATTTCAAGCTATTTTATTGTTGAAATGTTCAATTTTTTTCCGGCCAATATGATTGATGTTAATTTAATATGAAAAACTACACGATTTTAGAGTGCTTTTAAGAACTTCTGTAGGATATTCAAAAAATTGATAGCTATCGATTAACCGGATGCGGATTATCCATGCATTAAAACAATCATTATTTGAGTGTTTGATCGGATTTAAAAATATGCCAAATTTAATTATTGAAATAAATAGGGATAAAAAAGCCTTCATACGTTGTGTTTCGTGGAAACACTCCGAAAATAATATTATAGTAAATGACATGAAATTACGTTTTAATTTAAATTTTCATTGATAAGATCTCCATAATTCCTTTTTGCTTTAGTGAAATTATTTTATAATCAGATTTAAATTCCTTACTTTAGATTGTTTGGTTCCATCTCTATTCAGTACACAAACCCATTATATCATACCTTTTGCATCTTATATGCGTCTTTCGGATAATATCGGTAGATTCGGGAGATGCCTTATTTTTTCATAGTTTTGATTTTTTTAAAGGTAGTTAAATATAAAATTTTGACATGAATCTGGTAGGGACAATAAAAAATTATATAAAAAAGATTCTTACCTAATTAAAAGTCAATCAATTAATTAGAACTTGAGATATTATGTCAACTGTGTTGAAAAAAGTAGTTTCGAGAAAAGCACGTTGAAAGTTTTCATTTTGGTAGGACCGGCATAGTTTTCGTGGCACTAAAATAGCTATAACTCCGTAAATAATCAGAAATTTAAAAATTTATTTGGATACTATATTCTTAAACGTCTAAACTTTGTAAATATGCTAAAAACGATTTATTAAAAAAACGGTAAATAGTTATTTAGGAAAGAAGTAATATCACAACCCTAAATTGAATTTATTGTTTTCAATGAATCTAAATCTAAGGGATCTTAATTACTATAAAAAGGAAGCATACATTGGAAATATACAAGGAAAAAAAGGACCAAACAACCAAAAATAAAGAATGATCTTATGGCACGTTTTTCATCGTTATTGACATTGAATTATATACTTATACTTTACAAAAGTAAATCAAATGATACAACTTTTTTATTGAGTTTGAAACACAAATCCGTCAAAACTGAACGCCAAAGATTAATTTATAATAAGACTAAATTTGCAGAGCAAATGGCAAAAGAATATAGTATCAAAATATGATCAAGAATTATGTATTAGGTTGTCTCATAAGTCTCTTTCGCAAATGAACACAGATCTAATCATAGTCATGGTTGAAGAAAACCCGCGATATACTGTTTGCGAAATAGCTAACGAGTTAGATTTCCACGAAAATCCGTCCATAATCATCTGACAAAATTGGGCTACATCAATCGTTCAGATGTGTGGCTTCTTCATGAACTGACTGACTCAAATGAACTTCAGCGTATTTCAACATGCGATCTTCTTCTCCAACGACACAATATCCAATATTTTTTGAAGAGACGTCACTGGAGATGAAAGTTGGATATTCTATGAGAATATCCAACGTAAACGGTCTTGGACCAAGGGTACAGAAGCTTTAACTGTAGCTAAAGCTGGCCTACATCCAAAAAAGTTTTGCTATATATTTGTTGGGACTGGAAGGGGGTAGTTTATTATGAACTACTTCAGCAAAGTGAAACGATCAATTTTGATGTAATACAAATTATTGTTTATTTTTTCTTGATATGAAAAAGAAAGAAACTTATGGGACACCATAATATTTATTAAAATTTAACATTTAGCTGTCATAAATGCTTGGATATTTATGTTTTAAAAGGCAGATGAACTTGACATTATAGAGATTGATTCATGAGAAGCTAATGTTCGGATAATGCAAAAAAACCTCACATTTTTCATACAAATTATCCCTTTGCGGTCCTATGTCGAATCTGATTCGACATCGATTTTATTCCGGTTACAATATGGAATTATTTTTGTAAGAAAGTAATTAATCAATGAATGTAATAATATTTAAATAATAAGTATTTTTCCAGTAATTTTGTTTTGTTTCGGTAGAAGTAGTTTCGTTGAAATCTCGGTAGTTTTAGTGTTAAATATTTTTATTAGGCACGCAAATCATTCATATGAAATTAGTCCTGCCCCATTTTATAAATTGTGTTGTTATTTAATTGTCAGAAGCTATGAAATCAGACTAGATCTAGATCAAGGCGATAAATCTTCCACATTTGTTGATACAGCTCATTGGATTTGAAGTCGAGGCGTTGTAATAAGAGCTCAAGAACTAATCCACAGTGCCGACGCATGGTCATAAGACGTACGATGACTTTCAATAAAAATGTGGATGCTGAATGATTTATGAGCTATTTAGCTGAAAAGAAAAATGTCTATGATAGATCTAGGTGTTTTGAGTAAATAAAAAGGCAGACAAAAAACGAACGAGTAATCAGCGAACACATGAGTCGATATGAATGATGTCTTGTATAATTAATATCTAGTCTGTGTATCATAAATCTTGTTTGGGAGCAAGTGTGCGGTGGGCAGGTCTTGCAGAAGGAGTGCACTGGTTGTTCGAAATACGACGAGGTCATACAGCAGTTTTTATCGCGTCTCCGGCAATTGTCGGCGCATATATGCGCTCAAACGGAGAGACGGTCCAGTGCATTTTTTGCCACCGTCGGGAATAGAGGCTCGTTGCTGCAGGGTGTACAGGTTTTGTGCACCTCATTGCGGGCCTTGGCCGTCTAGACTCCAGACATCAGGCCTTCTCAACTCCGAGGATGGGAGAGGACGCCCTTCAGATAAGGGCGCTACATAAAACAACCGAGCGATCGGATTTCATTCCATGACAATGTGCACCATCACCTATCTTGGGGAGACTATCGGGCACAAATTTGTAGAAGACTCGACATATATGTATTTTTAAATTTGCAAGCGATTCTTTTGAGTAGAAAAAATGATGCGAATTCGAAAGCCTACATGGCTTTAAAATGAATGCAAAAAACCATATTTTTTAATGAAAATGTAATAAAATATTTAAATGACGAATGTTTAATATCATATTCTCATTCTCATTTTGAATTTAATCAAGGTTTTGGAATAAAATTAAGTTCATATTTTCGATTTTTCGTTCCGGGAAAATAACAGTTTTTCCGGTTTTCAGATTTGGATTCAGCTCCGGATGATTCATTTTTGATTATTTTACATGTATATAATTATAACATACAATTACTCAAAATAAATAATAAAAATCAAATTGAAATCTGGGAGTCCCAATCTGGATACATAGCAATAATATAGGAAAACTTAATCTAAACAAGATAAATAATAATGACTTAAGAAGTGATTCAACAGGACAATTAGCAGGATGGACATGAACCAAAAAACCGGTTCAGTTCTGGTTTCCATTTTCACAAAAATAACATATTTTTCTCGGTTTTAGTTTCAATTCCGGCTTGAATCCTTGAGAACAATCATTGATTGTTCTTACATATTATTCTAAGATACAATCATACATCGCGAGTTGATGATTATTGATTTATATCCTTGAAATATACAGTTGGCAGTCCCAAATTCTATGATTTCTTTTCAATCAATAGACAAAAAGTATGCACATCTACAGTTTTTGTCAGATTGATACGTCATTATACCATATTTGCACTTGCATATTTAATATTATAGAAACAAACTGTTTTTATAATATTGTATATATATAGTGTCTTGCACGTTGAGTTTGGAGAGAAACAGAGACGGAGAGAATTGTTTAAATGACCGAATATTGTGTACCATCGACAGTGTTTAATTATGTATGTACAAGATTCATACACGTTGCGACGGTCCTGACAGATAAGTGGATTTGTACGGATGATAAGTGGCGGACATACAAATATAGCATCTAAGTTTATGATGATTTTAAATTAGCTCACTACACAAAGGGTAAATAATGCATGTTTTTCATTGCATCTTTATATTTATTATATATGCTTATCCAGAATGAATGTCTTTGATCCATTGCGATCTATTCGAATCTCGTTATTTAATAGCGTTGTTATTAATTTAAATATTACCGAGTGTTATAGATTTTAATATATTTGGAAGACAAAATAGGAACCACTGCATGAAATATCTTTTCCCTGGAAAAATCTCTGGATATATAGAGTTCTTCACATCCTATAACGGCTATAGCACTTTAAGAAAAATAAGAATATTATAGATTTAAAGAGATCTTGGAACAATATCTCGTAATAATTAGTTCAATATCTTATTAAATATCATACCTATTTAACAAGCCAACGTATAAAAACCAAATTTGTAATATGCAAATGCATCCATATTGTATGATTCGAGACGTTTACTATAAATTATCCCACTTATTTGCTTATTTACTTTAGACAGATTGAAGACTTGAAGAATGATAAATGTGCATACGAAAGTTGATTGATGACAAGAAATTAGAATAAAAGGCAATAAAAAAGGGATTCGCTGAAATAAAAGACTATTTCAGGTAGACTAACATTTGTATGCAATACAAAAAATATTTATATTGAAAAATATGCGTATATTTTTTTTTGAACAATGTTATTGTATATCAAAACGCGAATGGAAGAAAAAAGAAATACAAGGCTGATCACGTTGATATTATGATAAAATTCCTTTCTTCTGAGATACAAACTAAAACTCCCGCAAAATTCCCGATTTATCGACAAATTATTTATTACCGTCGCTACAGATGAATACTTACATATCATAATGCTTTGATGTGATTCGTAATTATATTACGGAGGAATAGACAAATTCTGAACCCCGTATCTAATATATTTCATATCGATATTCCCAATATTAGAGTCGATGTGTAGTAAATACATCATCGGTAGGGAAAGATTTATATGACAATTTGAAAAATATGTATGTACTGTATATATTTATACATAGATTAGATAGTTACTGCCTCTAGGCGTCGCCTAAGGTCGCCAATTAGTAGTTACGTCACTGTTTCCAAGCGTCCAGATTTCGGCGAGAATGTCTCGATTCTAGTAACCTTCAACGTGCTGGTGAGGTGTACGATTTCTATTAGATAAAAAATTAAATCCCGAATTTTTCGGGATTACGTTTATTAATCCCGGGATTAATGATTGATTTTGATGATCGGTTTTTTTGACAGCAGGCTCAATGAAAATGAAATTATGGTCGAGTTTAAAAATAAAAACGTTCAATTTACTTTTTTTAAAATATATATTTTTGAAATGTAAATAAAATTCTGATCGTTTTTATTTGGCTTGAAAAACATCAAAATTTCACTTGATTTCACGCCTTCGTTTACGAGAAAACGAATAATTACGTGTTGCGCAACAGAAGATGCTATTTTACGCCTTCTTTATGTGACGGGATCAAGAAACTTTGTATTCGACGGAATAAATTTATTTATAATAAAGAGAACTATGTAGAAAAATAAGATATTCCAGATGTATTTCCGGGTTATATTTGAATCGCCCTCGTATATATCTTATATATAAAAATGAATTCTTGTTTGTTCGTACGAAATGCGCTGCCACACAGTTCATTTAATTGCGATAAAGCGTTGTCCACTTATTGCTAAGGACTGCACAAGTAACATAGAACATATTGTCTAATATACAAAAACAAAAATTTGTTTGTTCGTATTTTATGCGCTGCCATACCGTTCATTCGATTGCGATAAAACTTTGCCAATTTATCGTTTGTACTTTTTCAAATAACATAGGTATAATATAATTAACTTACAGTAGATCTTACATATAAAAATCAATGTTTGTTCATATTTATAAAAAACCAACAAAAAAGTCATTTATACGTTTCCCTTATATCATTCAATTTCAATAAATGTATTCATTATCATAAATTTCATTCTTTCTATTATTCCTAATTAAACAAGATCTTTCAAATTTCAAACGATATTTTTAGAATTATTACTTCTGTGGCAGCAACGCGCCGGGTACCAGCTAGTATTATATAAAATATTTTACTCATTTTATATTCGATACTAGAATAGTTGATTTTACGAATATTTAAGACCCCTATCCACATATCATCGCCTTTGATTGTAGTTAATATTTAAATTATTCAGACGATGCAAGTAAAATTGGATGCATCATAAGTTGGGGATATAACTGTATCGAGGCTATAATGTCTAGCCATACAAGTCGGAGGAAATTTGATTCCTTTTGGAGGTAAATATTAAGGCTGCTTAAATCATGGGACTACTGCCAATCGAGGAGCAGAGGTTGTCGACTCTCAGTTTTGCATAACACAGGCATGAATACGACCTTATGGAGATGTTAAAAATAGAGAGGTGCATCAATTTGAGAGGCGATAAATATCTATGTGTGGTATGTGTCGAATTTAAATTAGCGGTAGTTGCGAGGACCGCCTAAATCCCCGATGCCTAGATTGTATCATTAGAATGCCAAATAAGTTGGCTCGTATGAGCTAGTGCTTAGATAATACGGCCGAATCGAATTCTGAACATGGCTATACTTAAGTCCTCTATGCTGCTCAAATTGTTGCCTTTTTTATGGACGCTGCAATTGTTTGCAGGATTTATTGTCGGATATTAAAGTCGGCCGTCTGAAAACAGGTACGACCCGAACGAGTTTGTGAATCTGCTCGTATATAAATAAAGATCGCAATCAATCTTCTTTTTTATTGTGGCTGAGATTAAATTGCCAAAATGGTGACCTGGGAGATTAGAGAGCTGCAGTCTGATTCCGTCACGTAGCCTGGACTACAATTATGCATAGGTTCCGAGTCCTTTGATCATGTCGCTGCATCGTGCACGCCTATCCATTTCAACACAAATAACAGTAATTTGCTGAAGTCTTCCGGCAAAAAATGCAGTTCATCGAACGGATGGCCATTATTGCAGGTGAAAAAAAGTTGTTTACGGAAATCGTCTGGCGAATCAAAGACTGAATTGTCGGTCGCGGGGAAAAAATCGGGTTGGACAGAAAAAATGCTGAAGCCTCAGAGGTGAGTTCGTCTGGCTTACATGGAGTGCTCATTTGGACGTGTTGCATTTTTTGCATCGGACTCCGACAACAATGCGCTCTTTCACCGGTCGCTGGCTGCTCACCTTATTCTCCGATGGCTCTCTATTATTTCAACATCAATGCCAGCCAATTTGCTTAGAAACATTCACTCCAGTTCGGACAAAAAAGCATCATTAAGAAGATGCAGTATGAAGTCATCCTTTTGGGCCACGGCTTCAGCATCACGAACGATCGAATTAAATGTCGTTTTTTTGCCAGCTTTTCCAGGCTTAATCATTAATAGTAATGGTATTATCATCCATATTATTCATTGCATAGGATGAAATGACCCTAATGTTTGATCATATTCTTGATTGATGGCGATCTTAATCAGGACTTGAGCCGATAACCGTTTAAAACCATTATTTTTATCAGAATAAAATATCGTCTATTATGGTTTGGTACACTTCTTACGCAAAGTTTGGTTGATTTTTATGCTGGTATAATATGTAATATTCAAGATTTTTATGTTGAATTTGTTTGATTGTATCAGGTCAGTCCAAAAGTTCGTGCGCATTTATGGGATATTTTTAAATAGTGCAAATAAAACACAATTTAACCATCTCGCCATCTCACAGGTAGCTTTTTAATTCCGTTGCTATAGAAAGATACTGGTTTTAAGTCAAAAATATTTGAAAGTCCATTTTGTATATCTTGTTTAGAATTTAACTTTTTCACTAATAAGAAAAAATGTAAGGAACGACATAAATGAAAATCACTTGGAGCAATATTCAGGGAGTAAGCAGGATGCGGCAAAAGCTCCCAATTAAATTCACTATTTTTTAGCAGCGTTGTTTGAGTCAACATGAAACAACAATAAAACAACACTTTCTTGATATTCACCAATCTAAGTTTAAACGACACTGTAAGTACCTGCATTAATAGTTCGATTGTTGGCAATTGGATTCGGATAGTTCATACGGTATCCACTTTCCCAACATGGATACTTTCCCTTTGAATCTCCTTTGAATGACGAAAAACTGTTCCATTATATGAATCCATCCTTTCTGTGGATCAGACAGCTGCAAACTATGGATAATAATATGAGTCTGATGTTTACGAAAATTTGTGACAAATTGACTAATACATTAGCCAAGCGAGAACAAATTTCGACAGGTTCGATATTTAATGTTAAATTGTGTTTTATTTATACTATTTAAAAAAATCTAAAAATGCGCACGAACTTTTGGACTGACAAGATTTTTCTACTTTGTTGGTTAAAAAAAAATTTTTTCTTCGTGTATCGGAAAGAACCAATGTTTAAGAATACGTTCAGCAAATTTAAAGTCGATATAAAAGAAATTCACAAAGTTATAAGCCGACGACGAGAAGCTGCGTTTTACGAAGCTGAGGAGAGGAGAACGTTTAAACGCATTTTTCCAAGCTCATGGAAGTGCTCCCATACGTCCTAGATGAGTATTCTTTATGAAATTTGGCAGACATATGTATAATAAACGTCTTCATCGTATAGACTACAATTATCCTAAAATATTAAAAAGTGTTTATTTAATGAACAAAAAACTACAAAAAATGTTGATAAAAACACAAATTATTTTTTGGTCGCTCACTATTTATTTATTTTTTAATATTTATTCTTAATAGTAGTCTAAGCTATATGCAATACTGTACAAATTAAAAATATGTTTAATATTTTTACTGAAAATCACTTGTTTAGAATTAAGGACTTCCATAGTGAACAATGTCATCGCTCGTGCACCGACATATGTGACTCCCTTCAATCCCACTACTATACTTTGTCAAGCTTTAAAAAATATTTTTATGTTTAATAAAGATCGCCTAGTCAACATACTAAATAATATAAACTATTTTTAAATCGTTTTTTGTGCAATTATTGATGTTAAAATGTATCAAAAAGTGTCTTCGATGTTATATTTAAACTCATTTATCAAAGTAGGATATAATTATTTTGAATTTATATAAATAATTTTAACTCCTAATAATTACTCAATCATCATTCAAAAATAATTATTATATAACATCATGCATCATGCTCTTCAAATCAGTGTAATTAACCTACCCCAATATTATATATCAATGCCCAATGTTTCCTTCCACGAAATCAAAATACCTGATGATTGAGGAAAATTGCTGTAATAACGAAGGACGTTCTGTCTGCTCTATTCGGATTTATGTTGAACATAAGCATGAATAAATAGTTCCTTTTGGTGCTTTGATAATAACACTCTGTTATTTCTGGCATTTCAGATGAAAAAATTCAAGGTTTTTAAAATATATATTTTTTTAATTCGAAAACTTAATGAATAATTTGATCACGTATTTGTCGGTATGAAACTCGATCTTTGTTCTGTTTTGCATTTAATTTCTTGACAGTTCTATTCTTGACTTAGGATGCAACTCTTGTGTCATTATTCATGAGTTTTTTTATCATACGTATTTAGAGACGTGGTCTCGAAGAGTGTCGTGTGTGATGTCGCGGTGGTAGTGAGGTGGTTGTGAGGCGGTGGTGAGGTGGTGGCGAAGCCGGTCCCGGGACTTATGACAGATTGGGTGCACCTATGTAAGATTTGGGTTCCAGATGGACAAGGCGACATTTCCAAACGGCTCGTTACACAATGGAATACGCATCGTCATCGAAGTACATTGAATGCAAATTTGAATTATACCGCGAACAGAAGAAGGCGGCCAAAGGGGCGGTGAACCCGCGGGCGGCGGCCGTCTGCGGTCCGGACGACGACCCGCACTGGACCCGGACCGCAACTCAAAGCCGCGGCCAAATCTGGCTCAGGAGGCAGGACGCAGGACGCAAGACCTCAATACTAAATATCCACGAACCGGTTTCTTCCGTCTCCGAACAGCTGGTCCGGCCGAACCGGAAGTCTAGCTAGAGGACCAGCGCGAACACCGTCTAATCCCGGAACGATCTACTACAATGTATCCAGAGCCCGCAACACACCAGATGCTGCCCGTTTACTTTGCGGGGTTAAAGTACGACGAGCGTGGAGCCGAGCAAAAACTTACCACAGCTTGCAGGACAATTAACGAAGGATGGGACAGTACTTCCATGCACTCTCCTTAGCATTGCGCCGCAACCACGCACCATCGCTCTCACACTCGTTTGTTCATCGCGATCGCTAAAATGTTGACGACCACAGAAGCATATCCGATATGTGATCCCAATGCATCCAAAATCATTTCCAAGCATGCAACCGATGGTCATCAGTGTAATTATTGCAATCTGATAGCGACGGCCACTTTCGCAGCGAGTCATCCAGACTACTCTATATCCTGTGCCACTTGCAGCTAACGCCAGTCAACTTTCTAAATTCATCCACCTGAGAATGAATACATTCACCAGACGTGTCAAAATAAATTCAGCTGCATTTACGACGACCATCAACATCTTCAATACATGGAATCACCAACAAGCGATTGAGTTTTGGTCATCTGTGGTCAATCCAATGATCATTGCAATTTCATATCCGATGGTAAACCAGGCATTTAACGACGCAAGACACTTCTGACAACCATTTTAGATTGCTTTGCTGAGTTCCAAAATTCCGCAGTCCATCACTTTCCAGCAGACTGTTTCTCGACGATCTTAACGAAACCTTTGGACCCAATCAAACATTTGGTTCTTACTTATGATAGAAGAAACCCCTTTTATGGGACCATTATCACAATCATTTTCATATGGTTTTTCATGGCATATGTATATTTTTAAAAATGTGATCGCCAGCCACATCTCCTGTATTCAAATGAATTATATTTATAGTGACAATCTGAGACGATTACGCGCAAACTGTTTTTTAAGATGTGTATTTTTGAACCTCAATCTAATAGATATATCAGACACAATGCCGTACGCACATATTTGTGCGTTTCTTCATTTTTACTTTATACACAAAAATCACATAAAATGTGTTTATTTTACATGTTGCACAAACAGCAATAAAATTGTGCCAAAAATGCGTTTACGATTCAAGATTGCAGCTTAAAATTTGTCCATATATGTATGTTTTTCTTTATAAATATTTTTCGCGCATATAAATGTCAGCCTACCTGAAATAGTCCTTTTTATTAAAGGGTCCCTTTTTTGTTAGTCATTATTCTAATTTGTTGCCATTCATCGATTTTTGCATGCAAATTCATTATTCCTCAAGGTCTTCCAAGGTTTAACCGCTCAAAATAGTTATTTTTTTATTAGTATGCGGGTCACATAATGATTTTTATTAATTTTACCATGGTAAAATTTTATAATTTCAGATTTGCGTTCGATACGTTTGCTTCTCAAAGAGTTTTTTAAATCCAAATTCTCTAACCCTTGGCATATAATATTTTCAATTAATCCGTTATTCAAACACAATGCCAATTTGAAATTTATGAATGATAGATTGTGTATTCATTTAAAAAGTCTGTATCCATTAAGTATGATTTTGTTAAATCGAAACGTTGCACGCCCCCAGACAAAGAAATCCAGTGGTGTCAGATCTGGAGACTGTGCGAGCTACAGAATAGAGCACGCCCCTAGACAAAGAAATCCAGTGGTGTCAGATCTGGAAACCGTGCGAGCCAAAAAATTCAAAATGATTGTTAGTTTGTTGTTTAGAGAATTTAGAAGTTGATATTTCTCATTCATTTGCACTTTCTTTTTTGTAACTTTGGAAGCTCAGAACTAATTTTCAGATGTTAAAAGCTTTTGGTCTCAATTTGTTGTTTAGCAATTCCATTAAATTTTATTACTAGAATTATACAAATATATAATAATAATATAATTGGAGTATATGTCGGAAAATCATGCGTTTTTTTCTGTGCATTGTAATAGTGTTTTAATATCATTATCCGAATTGGTGATTCCATGCAATATAATAGATCCAGATTACGAACAAATTGATAGTTTAAATCAAAAGTACAAAGAGCGTTTTAAGCCCGTATGAATATTCAGGATGTGAAATAGATAATGGTTTTATTAAATTGTATTATTATGGAAGTTAGAGCTCGAACTATCTTTTGATCTATCCGATGAACGTTACTAGAATAAACATACGGTCAAATATAAATGGATATTTAATGGCTTAGTTACCATATTTGAGTAGCGATTTTATCGCACTATACTGGCCTAAAATCTTGGCCGGATAAGGCAGAAATCATAGTATTAAAAAGTATTATGTATTCAGCAAAGCGATTCCTGACGTTTATTGCTAAAGTGTTCCGTCCGTTACGCGATTTAGTTTCCGTTCCATTTGGATCCGAAAGCATTTTCATGCTCTGTCCGATACAACATGCGCTTTACATCCTCAATATATAAATGAACTTCATTTGAATGTACTTCTTTTTGCTTCTAGTATCGGAAAGTCGCTACCGAGAAGGTCCACGATTGCTTTTCCAAGAAACGGCTTAATTCGTCCGCGATGAGGTCAGATCAAAAGCTTTCTCCGCTCAAACAATACCGGCTGAGCATTTTCCTAGAGTCGTTACACAAATCCAGAAATAGCCAACAAGAGGATAAAAGCGTGTTGAAGGGTTGACGTAATCCACTTTGGATTGACTTAAAAGTGATTCACACGCTGATTACCCTGAAAACTGTGAATAGCACGGTTATTTGCGACGTGCGACCGTGAAAGCTCCAACTTAAGAGCCAAACTCAAACAACAAAACACTTTCGTTGCCGACTCTAAGCCATTTCGCATACTGATATCGAGAACGAATGCTAAATACTCTGATTTTACGCCACGAAAGCCAGATCTACCCTTAAGCGGCTTACAAGGGTTGCGAAAAATACATCTGCGACGTAATTAGCGGGAACGCTCCGATGGCACTTACTTATTTCTGGTGACACTCGAGAATGAAGGTCAAAGATTGCAAAAAGGCGGATCTTGTGAAAATGGAAATAGATAGTCGCCTTAAAAGCCTTTTATTATTGCAGCATCGGAATCGGAGGCGATTTGACGACGTGGAAAAGGATATCGTATAGAAAGATTCGGTCAAAAAATGTCGCATCAATTGTAATTAACGGCCTTGAAATACAGACGGCAACCTTTTTAGAAATTGCCCTTCGAGAAAGTCAATTGACATTTGAGCTTTTGCTAGAGACAAAATCAAAAGGTATTATCACTTAAGAACCATCAGTCCACTTCAACGAGCACACATTGTTCCGTGTAAAATAAAAGTAGCTCATTTAATACAATTCAAGCTTGGGTTTCTCAAACTATCCATTGAATTAAAGTGGGGTTTTTAAAATAACAATTTGAGATTGGTAAATCGATTCTTCAAGAACATTTGACCAAGTGTTCGTAAAGTGGCTCTTATTATAAAGGTTCAAATCTGAGAGATCGGACTTGATTTGTAATAATAGTTACAGTTAGTTGATTTCCCTAGTCTCTTAAAGACTCATGGGAATCGCCTACATTCAATAACTGGTATGGCACTTTAACCCTTTGCTGAGTATCACGCCACTATGTCGTACGCATTCAAGTTATTCAGAGAGAGTACAAATATTCATGACAACATAATACACGTTGAAATTTGAATGGCATTTCTCCTTATCTGATTGAAAACCATCAGATCTTCTTAGATCGAATCGTCGCACGTCCATAGACAAATAAATCCGGTGGTGTCAGATCTGGAGACTGTGCGAGATACGGAATAGGGCGTATCTCGCATACACATCGATGACAAAGTGACCTTCAGAAAAGACATCGATATGGTAACGCAAAAAGCAAAAGGCAACGAGGTGACCAACTCCATCTTGCTCTACGGTACACCAGTCTAGACAGAAATGACACAGAAAGGCAGAAACATATATAAACTGCTAAGAACGCAAAGAATAAGAGCAATTCGAATAATATCAGCTTACATTGGACGCAGTAAGTTTTAGCAGGCACTCTTCTCATGGACATCTTGGCCATGGAAAGGAAGCGCAGATATAAGAAAAATACAGGAAAAGACAAAAATGGATCTCACGTAAACATGGAGAGCTCACATATCATCTGACCCAGATGCTGACGGGACATGAGTGCTACGAACTCGACAAAGTGTCACCACTTTGGTAAGGTAAGAATTAGCGAAAAAATTTTGAGAAACTCAAACTACTGTATATCCAACATGGTCGCCACAGTGACCAAAACGAAAGAAAAGTGAGAGGCGTGGACAAATTTCGCTAATTAGGTCATGGGAAAGAAAGAAAACGGAGAAAGAACTAGTAGATTGAACACCGGTTCGTAGAAAACCACACCCACCCCCACAAAGCAAAGCAAAAATGGATTCCAAGGGGAACGGTGGAGAAAAAAAAGGTGGGGGTTTTAGTGGGTAGGAATCCCACACTACCATGGTTTTTCAATCATGGTGTATTTTTGAAGATTTTCGCCTCCTAAGAGAAAAAAGACAAATTCACTGGTGTCAGATCTGGAGACCGTGTGAGCCACAGAATAGGACCACCAAAAGAATAAATTTAGACGATAGAGGTGCAAGCAAAATAATTCCTAATTGAAGGAATAAGTATAAAATCCTACTTCAGATAGCTACAGTTGGTATAAGGAAAAGCTGTCGTGCGTGCATACGAATCAGAGATGTCCAGTTTGATGAAATTTTGTAAATAGGCATAAAAAGCATTTTATTAACCCTGACTCTGGCAACCCTGGTACCTCTTCAAGTTTAACGAATTATTGCATGATATGTATGACATGTAGCATATCGTTGGAAAGGGTAAAATCTAGAATCATAAAACTTAGTATGATATGAAAAGTTATCCTATTTGAGACACTATTATGTGTCCCAAATGAATCAATTTAATTCCTGACTAAATACGATCCTTTGTTACTAAAACTCAAGACACACATATAAAGCTGTATTTTATCATTTTGAGATTCATAATCATAATGGTTCCGAAATTCACCAGATTTATTTTGATATTGGTCGTTTCTTTCATCACAGCGAAAATTTTCACCGTACCAAAAATAATTACCCATAGTCTCTTGGAAACGCTTCAGAAAATTTGACCACAAAGCGAAAATTCGTACGAAGAAGCTAAAACTAAACAAAGGGTCTTGTTTTTAAAAAGGCCGTTATTGATCTTGAAGTCTTGATTCAGATTTATGCTGATTTAAAAAGAAAGATAAGAGCACTCGGATGCCATCAGTAAAAAAGGATTCAGACTATAATGATGCATTTTGTGCATTATTCTTCATTCATGAAAGCATTGAGTAGTTGGCTGAAATACACCAGCTAATAAAATCAAATAATTGACCACCCAAATATATTATTTTATTTCAAATGAAACAATATGAACTCTTCAAGAAGGGGGAAGCTATTTTTAACAGGCTGGGAATCGCAGATTAGATTAAACGCAGAAAAAAATCAAATCAAATTTTCACAATTGAATATCATCATTTAAACCAGTCAAATGGGAAGATGCCCGTTAAAGATAAATTGTTGTGGTTTTTGTCCTAAAAAATATATTCAGCAAAAGTCATATCAATTTGGCTCAGACGATTCAAGCGCTGAAGAAATTGTACATGGCAAAACTTTTCGTTATTATATTTACCAACAGAATAAAGAAATATTTAAGAGAACTCAAAAATAAGTAGAGCCGTTTATACCATTAGAGATCGATGTAAATTAAATTAAAGTTATGAACCAGCGATTCCCAAAAAAGCTTTACAGCCTCTCAAAAGGACACTGGTGTGACTAAAAGTTTTAAGGGGCGTTGAATCCATTTGGGAGCGTTGATATTTGTTATAAGTATTTAAGTTATGTGAATTATGGTTATTTTTATAGTTTATGCAAAGCAGTGGTAATTGGTGCATGCTCAAATATGCTAAATATATGCATACTGCTTGCATTACAATTGTTATTATAAATATCATAATACACTCTGTTTGTGCGACTTTTTTTTGTGCGGTTTCGAAGTTATGCGGTTTTTTTAAAGCAATTTTTTTTATTTCATATGGAGTACGTATCGAAGTATTTTGGAAAAAATAAGAAATAAATCATTAAATCCTTCATGGAAGATTATCACGATAAGAAAAGTTGCTATTTCAACAATCTTAGTGCCAAAATGCAGATGTATAGGAGCTACAGTCCATATCAATTAATTTAATGATTCATTGTTATTTTGTGTTTGTGCCCCTAAACATCTGGACAACTAACTAAATCTTCATAGACTGGTTTAATTACTTTTTGAACCTCTGTAGTCAGAGATGGCTTATGTCGAGAGGAGAACTTCTAGCTTTAACCTTGCGCCATTTTGCGCTAGCTGTCTGCTGGACAATTTTGATGTTGGGGATTTGCGTCTATAGAACATTTATGGTATTAGAAATAACCCAAATATCTTCCTTCGTTTCTTTCATCAAGTTTGGATGTCGACAAATGGTTAAACTCTAAGCTAAGACCCTATTAAATTGTACTTTTTTTAAACGTTGTTACGGTGTTGCTTTAAATTACGTTAAAATTATTTAAATAATATGAATTTCATATCTTAGAAGTACCCAAAAGAAATTATAAACCATGTTATTTAAATTCCAAGAAGGTATTTTCATTAAAATTACTCTGCTTAAAATTAGTAGTTTTTCATTAATTTTCCAAGAAATACTTCTTATTCTCACCAGCATATGATTATAATGATAACAGTATTCATTGTAGGAATACATGGAATTTAGTTATTAAGGTATTTCATTTCAATGAAGACGTTTAAATAAATTCGAGAGTAAAGATAACATCAGTTGATCAGACGATAGCTATTTTGAGATATTATTTAATGGTGAATCCATTATAAATTGAGCTCAAAAGCAATATTTTTAAATTGAATACAAATTGAAGATTATGTATAATTTATGATAATTTTTGTACGTCGTTAAAATATACGATTATGTACCAGTTATCTATATGAGGATTTGGAGCATTCTCCAATAGATTCAAATGTTGATGAATCGATTGCCAATAAAAACATTTTAAAGCCAATGAAGATTCTAACAGTCTAATATGTTTATTTGTATTATATAAGACTCAAAAGTATTGTATAAAAGCCGTTTTATTGGATGTCTTCAACTATCTGTACATGTTATGGATCAAGTGTTGGTATAATGACTTAGGTTCAAGACATTTATTATATAGATTCGAATTTAAATCCAGATTGTGGAGGAGATATTCACCGAACCAACAAATTCTATCGATCGGAAGTATTGGAATTATATTGACGAAGAATACTGGGCTGAAAACGTCCAAAGAAGTGATAAATTGTTTAAAGATTAGTCCACTCAATAGGCTGAATTATACAATATTCTTATTAAAAGATCTCAAATCATATTTTTCGTCAACAAATCATAATGGGATTTATCGTTGTCGTGCATTTCGTATGTAAATTAACGTATCACTCAATAAGTTTGTAGGTTTATTTTGAATAAATTGCGAAAAACGACCCCTAATGAAGAGGAAAAAAAGTTTAAAGTGGAATCAAGTATTATATGGTATGAACAATGGTACGTCTATTGTTAATATATGATAGTGAATAAGGTTCTTTAACTCACTAACTAAACCGCACTATTATAAACAAAATAAAATATATGAAGACATATCTCAAAACGTGCCACTGCGTCAAGATGACTGATTAATTCAACGTCTATATATCGCCACGCCGCACTTTTGCGCAGAGGTTTGAGTGTACCAGCGAAAAATCACTGGTAAACACTCAAACCTCTTTTTGTACAATTTTTTTGTGCGAAAAAGTACAAATCGAGATATTTAATATAAAATAGAAAATAAGTCAACAATACAAACCGAAATTAGGAAAAAAATATAATTTTGGACTGTTTAAATCATTTTGCATCTGCTATCGCCGTATTACGACCACATCCTTAATCGATTTTGTTTTTTTTTGCATTTTTTCGCAAAGAAATTTCAATTATTTACGAAGTTATAACTATTTTAGTGAGGCGGTAACTAAGCCGGTTTTCCTCGAAACTACTTTCTTCAACACGGTTGACATGATATCTCAAGACTTAATTAATAAATTTACTTCAAATTTGATACAAATCTTTTCTATATAACTCTCTATTGTTCTTGCCAGATTTACTTAAAAATGATATTTCTAACTATTAAAAAAAAATTAAAACTGAATAAATATGGCCAAAAATGATTTTTTTAAGCCATTTTGTGAAAATATTTTCATATTTTTTGAGGTAGGGACTATAGCGACAACTTATTAAGATTTATATTGTTAAAAAGAGAAAATCTACAGGGAACAATGATGACATTGACACTGGGTATACTATTTCTTCCGAAGATGAGAGCGATTTTGAGTCATCGTAAATCGCAACGTAAATATCATAGAGCGATAATAGTTTGTAATTAAAATGATTATTATTTCTCTGGTGGATGTCTAGCATTAGAGATCAAAAACCAACAATGTTTTCCTGATTTTTCATTAATTTTTTTTTGTGCGATTTTTGGTATATATTATATAGCTGTTTCAAAGATATGCGATTTTAAAAATCCACGGAACGCATTTTTACTTTTTCTATGTAAATCGTAACTTTTTTTGTGCGATTTTCCACGGAATTCATCTACCGCATAAAAAAAAAGGTTTAAGTATATTACATGCATGAACTAGAGGTTGGATTTGAAAGATTAGCGTTAGTTGATGGACGTAAAGATAATGTTTCTTGTGTGTTTTGGACCATCAAATCTCGTCCTTATATTAGATTCTGATTCTGACAATAAATTAAATATGAACCTTCAGGACTTGCAGCAGCATCAAATATCTCCAATTGCCAATAGTCATCCACTATGGGAAGATATTATCAATAATGACCTCAAATGCTATGAACGTGTACTATTGTTTCAATTATTTATTACTGAAAAATTGATCAAAAATCTTATACCTAAAATAAATATATATATAATCTATGCAGCTACAATAATAATTACATACTTTGATCAAACGCTTTAGATAGATTTCCTATAATTTTGCTTGCACAATGTTCGCTCGGCATCAACAACGTCGATTCAATGAATGGGAAGAAATGTTTTCCGCTCCATTTGAAAGACAATAGGAAGTTTATCATTTTGGTCTCATTAAAGTCAAGATCGTCGCTTATCTCCCATCGGGCTCCATCCATCGGATCTCAGGTTACAGACAGATAAAGAAAGACGGCGGTCTAATTTGCAATCGCAATAAAGATCAGTTCTACGTGTTTTTCAGCTGTTTCCAAGATTTACAACGCATTGTCACAATCATCGGATTTTTCGCAACAGCAGACACGCTCTACTATCAGTCGTTCGAAATTTATTCACCATGTGTCACGAACTGTTTGCATCGAGCCAGACGATAAACATTAGCAACAAATTAAAGGACAAATTGCGGCAACATTATCGCGAGATATTGACCCGCTAATTATTCATCGCCGATAAAAAGTATTCCCCTTTTGGCATATGTTTGCCCCAGACACTGCGGTTCAACGATTTGATGCAAATAAGGCCTAAATGTGGCACAATTGAGTCATGGTGTTTTTGCAGATTTGCGACTAAAAAAATAGCAGCAAAGATCGACAAACTCCACGCATCATTTGATCGATGTCGTTTTTCGTGCGCGAGATTAAGGACGAATTGCCGGAATTCTTTCACCGACCTCCAGACAAGAAGCAGGCACTGCATTTTGAAATCGGCAAAAAGCGATAATTTCGGTTAAATCGGTCATGGCGAAAACAAAAAGTGCTGCTATCTCTACTTTGTATGTGTATTTTTATCGACCTAATTTTCATAGGCATGATTGATAATTGTGATAAAATAATCTAAGCATATTAGTCACTAAATTTCGTTGTGAAAATTATTTCAGCGATATGAGCATCAGGGACATTCCTAAAATAGTAAGGGGAACAGCGACATTATTCCTACAAAGGTCATTCTTTCTCATTTTGTTATTTTTATATTGTAAGTAAACAAAACGGCAATCTACTGCGATGATGTTTACTAGACTGAAATTATATGAAATTGACGATAAAGATGAAAAAACCAGCAACTCTAGCATTGTACAAACAGAGCTAGCTTCGTTTTTAGCACTTTCTTGATCTACTAGCTAAAAAACCAGCCTCGTGTGCATTGGGCTTTAGTCTGCCGTTTTTATATATACTCTCCAAGCATCTGCTCCATAACGTCAACACCTTCCTTGTGCTTTTTGTAAAATAATAAAGGCGTTTGGGCTTCTCCAACAACAGCTAATAATGGGATATGTCCATGCTATCGAAAGTTATGAAATAGTTGTCAGCAATAACCGTCCTCTCACTTCCTTTGCGCTTGTCAGTTAATTCCAGTAGCACATTTTCACCTAAATTGACTGCTAACTGGTCTCCTTCTTTTCCAGAGAGTAGTGGAGATAATCTGGAAGGCGTGGATAGGCTCAGTCAAAAGAATCAGAGACGTTGTGATGGTCACGTTGGACTTCAAGAACGCATTCAACATTGCCAGCTGGGAGTTGATCGTTGGCGCGCTCAGGAAAACTTCCGAGTTCCAGACTACGTCATCGAGCTCGTCAACAACTACTTCAGAGATCGATGTGTTCATCACAACGAGACTAATACGACGAAGAAATTGGAGATGGGCGTTCCTCAGAGATCAGTGCTGTGACCCACACTATCAGTGTCGTCTACAACAGCCTGCTGGAGTTGAAAATGCTAGAAGGAGCGGAACTCATTGCCTTCGCGGATGGTGCCACACTGCTGGTGACAGCTTGGCATCCATGGGAAATGGAGGCGACGAGCACCAAAGCCCTCGCCAGAATCAACGCGTGGATGCGAGAAAATCGCCTGCAGCTAGCTGCAGAGAGGACAGAGGCAGAAGAAGAACCATAAACGAAGTTATATACTCAATCCTTCTGTACGGAGCCCCGATATGGCATGAGTCGCTCAGACATGAGAGTGTAACGTTTGAGGCGGGGGTGCTCTCGGGGGCAGAGTCCCCGGGCGGCTCCCCGCCTCTAAGTGCTCGTCGGGATGGCCGCGCTACTGCACAGGTCCGTTCATCTATCGGACTGCGATACTGCAAATGGATGTGAATACGAAGGGCGTCGAAAGGAAAGACTCTCTTCGCAAAATAACTATTTATTCCGCACTACAGATAAAGAGAAAAAAGTCTGGCTGCAGGAGGGACAACCTCCCGCAGCCAAAGCCAACCGACGACTCTCCCGACTCCCGCTTCCTGCGCGTCACTACCCAACCGGTAACGATGCACGCGTAAGAAGCGATCGGTCGGTAAGCAGGTGCAATGTCTCCGCAGGGCCACAAGAGATGGCGCTGTTAAAATAGCACATTGCACCTGAAGAGAAATGGAAGATGTCGCTACTATGCGGGGATCACACCATGGGGGGCCACAGAAAGAATCTGGCAGTATCTGAAGAAGCGTTACTTGTGATCGCTGGAATCCCCCCCTGGACCTCCAAACGAAGAAGAGGGCCTTGCGTATCTGAAGCGGATTGGCAAGGAAGCATCCGCGGCGCGCCACCACTGCTAAGTGGAGGTCGACGATGCTGAACACACCATCACTGATTGAGAGTCTTGGATACCCCAGAGAAACACGCTGAAACAAGCACTCGGGGTAGCCGAGCTCAACGTTGACAACATGGTCCACAGCAAGATGGCAAGCAATAAGAACTGGAACCTTTGGAGCGATTACGTTGAAGAGATTCTAAGCGCCAAAGAGGGCAGTGAGAGAGAGAGGCGCAGAGCGGCTCTCCAACACTAGAATAGGGCCAGCTACTTAATGCCAGACTAGCTGCCCTCTTGAAGCAATGTGATAAACAATACCAGGGGGACAGAGAAGGACAAGGGAGAAGTTTAGTCATTAAGAATCTGACACTACCCTAGGATCAAACCCAGGGTGTCTTATGCACAAGACCCCTCCCACAGGAAAAAAGTATACAGGATACCTATACAAGGATACCCTTTTTCTGAATCACAGACTCACCATCTGATTTTAACAAACATTTGGTGTAAAAATATTTTTTGCAGATATGATCCCGGATCCCGAACTTTTCTTTTAACTCCAAATTCTGTAAAACCCTTCAATGAACAAAGTCAGGGAGATTTGGTAAGATACGGCTCATATTAACAGAAAGGTTAATCAAGATCCTGCACTTCAACTTTAACCACATCTAACGAAGCTCTAACCACCTTGTATCGAAAGTAGACGATGTTTATTTAACAATAATTAATGTAAACTACTTGTAGACCAAAAAGCAGTTTTGTAGATTTTTATTATATGCCAGTATGTATAATTATTCAGTTTTAGAAAATTTATATTAATGTCCACAACGTTTAAAGCTTGATAGAATGTAACTTTCCTGATTTACATCGTATGAACACCGATGGGAACAAAAATTAGCTTTGTAGAAATGGATGCAAAATTTCGGCCGTACTAGAATGAAAATGTCACATAAATTGAACGATGCCATAATAGTTAACTTTCAAGTCGATACACAAACTAAAACAAGAGCTTCATGAAATATAAACTCATTTTATTTATTATTTTAGGAATAATAGTATATGAAATGGAAAATTAAAAAAATCCAGACACAGTGCAAAATCGGCGTCTATGTATCGTCACGCCGCACTTTTGGCGCAAATTTCTCGCAAATGAGGAGATGAGGTTGTTGACCAGCTTGACTCTTGAGAGTTTGAAATTTATACTTGATGCTCATAATATTTCATTGTGGAAAAAAGCATTGATGTACATGAGTTTGAAAGTACTGCCAGTGGTGATTATATGCATGAATTAGACATCGAATTGGAATTGATGTTTCTTGCGTAGTGCAAACAACCTATAAAAACAGCAATCAAATACTATAGTTCTATTTCCGAACCGATAAATCCCGCCCTCACATTAGATTCTGGTCCTGATGAAGAAATTTGAGTTCCTGTAAATACAACACGTACTTTCAGGGCAATAGTGATAAATCAGATTTTCGATCAAATACATCTCCAATTGCCAATATTAGTCCACTATGAGATGTTGTCTAAATATAGGAACACTTCCAATATATAAATGATTAAAACATGCAAAAAATAGGCGTTTTTATCTTTTTTGCCTAGGTATAAAATCGATTCGTTTTTTGTGAAAATTGGATACTATATGATAATTTTAGCGAAGCAATCTAATGGATTTATTTGGATTGAATACCTATTTTTTGTGCTAAATCATCATTGACAATAAATATGTCATCTTCTATGTACTAGGGGATATCACTGGAATAATTAAATTGGAATCGTTTGAACCTGAAGAACGATCAATTTGAGTCAATCTCAATCTTCGTAATTTACATAAGCTTAATTTAGAAATTTTATTCTGTTTGCTAAGGTCCTTTGAATACTCATACTAAAGTTAATTTTGTAAAGACTTTCTGGTCTACTTTATAAAATTATGATTGCTTAAATTTAAAAATCAAACAGCATTGACCAGACATTTTAAGTACTCAAACATGTCTCAGGTGCTATTATAATCTCCGTGTACATTTGTGCATGCGAATATTTAATAGCAACAAATATTGACAAAACCTAATTTTGAATCATGACATTAGCGTTATTTTCGATCTGATCAAAATGACTTATGCAACATTGTGCAATAATGCTGTTAAATGAGTCGTTTAGAGATTTTATAAAAAATGCATTTTGCTTCGAGGTTTTCATCACAGCAAATAGGTTATGCAAGATTTATGGATTATCGTGAAGATGGACCAAAATCAGGCCGTCTTCAGACGATGATGACCTATGACGATGGATATTTGAGCCAAATCCTAAAGTAACAGTATTGGAAATAGCCAAATATGAATGCTCCATTGGAATCTGGAATGATTGCCAATGCTTATAAACTGGGTCAGTGCATTCCTCATGAATTATCGGAGCTTAATTTTTAACAATGAAGGAATGTTTATGTAATTTCTCACCATCATTCTGAATGGAAGTGCTGATGAGAAATGGATTGTGTATAACAATATTGAGAGGCAGACAATGGCAAAGACGTTAAATGGAATTCTATCTTTGCAACCGCAGGAAGGATTTCATCTATTATGAACTAGCCAACTAAGCCATCATGCAGGAGTACATTATTATCACATTAAGTATATTTTAAGCATTGGAAGGACTTCAATTTTATAGAATATATTTGATGGTCAATGTTGCAAGATCCAAACTTTTTACGGATTTGATAAAATATCTCAGACATTGAATGAACCGTTACAAAGTTCTGATATTTTTCTAATGGTTTCTATGTCGAGTGTAAACTGATATATTTATATTCAGCATAAATTTTAACCGTTTGAATGCTATGCCGAATCTCAAAAATTCTTGCCAAAAATGCGATGCATAAAAATGACAAACCATAACAGGCAAATTTGGCGACATAAAATTAAAAATATCTTGAAATATAAAGCTATTTAATTTATTTCATTAGGAACAATTGTATATGCACAAAATAAAATAAATATAAACACAATGCAAAACGTGCCATTACATTAAGCGACAATTGCTGATTATTATAATTTAACGTCTATATATCGCCACGTCGCACTTTTTAACGCAAAAATGCTAAAATGTTGTTTGAAAGTAGTGACGATAAAATTTATTGACCAATCACGATGTGAACGTTTAAAAAAGTAAAAAACGTGACGAATATGACAAATAAATAAAATAGGTTTATTTTAGAATAAGATTTTGATTATGAATACATGCAAAAATTAAACTAATTAAATTGTATCAAAGAAGAGGGTCAAAAAATAGTAATGGCGTATTGTATGGAATATATTAAAAATTATATTATGGCATAGATTCTCTGCTATGCAAAAAGCGACTCACAGGTGAGTCGCTATGTTTTTTTTTGTATAAAAATTCATATTTTTTAATTCCTAAAAAAATATTATGCTAGGGACACATATTGGTGAATCCAAAAATATTATCGCATTTTAATGAATCTTGGTGTTTCCATTTTATTTTTGAATAAATTAAACAGAGGTCATTAGGGTTGTCCATTAAATGATCTCTAATACGCAACTGAATCTATTTTAGGATGTATCGGTCAGAATGCCTTATAAAACTACTGTTCTTGTTAGTCCGGGTGGTTGTTAGACTCCACGATGCTCACGCATAAAACCCCAGGGGGGAGCCAACCATACGCCCGTGGGCAACGGTTGAATCCCTGAGGTAATGATGTGGAGTAGAGGTTCGCGGTAGCCTCGTCGGTTTGTTCATCAAACGTAGCTGGGGTAGCCCAGCCAACACGAGTTGGGAGAGCAGGTCATCTTGTACTGCGCTCCCGAAAAGGGGTGTGTGGAACAGCCGTTTCACAGTAGTTGGTGGAGACTGTGTCAAAGGCTCACCACCATCCTCACCTCCTCTGGATGACGCGGAACAAAAGGGGTGGGCGCTTGGATGCTCTATGCGTAGCGTTTCTAGCGGGACTAAAAGATCAGTGTAAGACACCCTTTGTGTGGCTAGTCCGGGGCGAAAAATTTTGGCGACACTATTCCTTGGCGTCGCACGGTCTTCAGACCTGACACCACTGGACTTCTTTGCCTTGGGACGTACCCTATTCCGTGGCTTGCACGGTCTCCAGATTTGACACCACTGGATTTCTTTGTATGGGGATGTGCAAAATAATTAATCTACGTCAATGCAAAAATGAAAAAAGAAATGCTACTTCAGACAACTACAGTTGAAATAAAGCGTCGTGCACAGGGAATCCAATTCCGGGATCCGGGATCCCAGACAATTTTAGGTACTTAAGAATCCCGGGATTAGAAAACCTAATCCCGAAATTTTCGGGATTGAAATTTTTATCTAACAAAAATCGTACACCTCACCAACACGATAAAGGCTACTAAATCGAGACATTCCCGACGAAATCTGGACGCTTGGAAACAGTGGCGTAATTACTAATTGGCGAACTTAGGCGATGCCTAGGGGCAGTGACTGTCTAATCTATGTATACATATATAGCGTACATGTACGTTTTTCAAATTGTTATATTTACCTTCCCCACCGGTGATGTATTTACTACACCTCGACGAATAATGGGAATATCGACATGAAATATAATAGATACGGGGTTCAGAATTTTTGTATTCCTCCGTAATATAATTACGAATCACATCAAAGTATTATAGGATGTATGTATTCATCTGCAGCGACGGAAATAAATAATTTGTCGGGAAATCGGGAATTTTGCGAGTTTTAGTCCGTGTCTCATCAGAAAGGAATTTTATCAGTCACTTTGATGTTGTTATACGAAAATGAGGGCTTTCGCGGACACCAACTCGAACTAGCATTTAAATATCTGATGACGATACCTCCAACGAGTGTGGAGGCTGAGCGTGCATTTTCAGTAGCAATTTGCCTGACGAAACACTCGATGGTTTAATGTTACTTCAGGCATATTTTCAATATATAATAATATTTTATTTTTTAGTGTTATATTTATCTATTTTAAATTGTAGTTTTATCTTTTCTTAAATAAATAAAATTCTTTGGCCTTCAAGTGATTTTTTATATTGAACAAATGGACTTATTGGTAATTTTTGATCAAATTTATCAATGTAATTTCTTAAAATATTAAAAATTCTAATTCCGGGATTCCGGGACTGGTCCCGGGACAGGTCCCGGGATTGTCTAATGAAATCCCGAAATCCCAGGATCGAAATTTTGGCTCGGGATTGGATTCCCTAGTCGTGCATGCACACCAAACAGAGGTGATCAATTTGAACATTTTTTTTAAATTATGACCCTAGCAAACTCATACTTCTTTAAGTTTAAATACTTATTGAATGATTTTTATGATATGTGGCATATAGTTGGAGAGGTAATAAACTAAAGAGTATATTAAAACTAAACTAAATTCAAAATGGTTGTTAGTTTTTTGTTTATAGAATTTAGAAGTCGACTTTCTTCATTCGTTTGCACATTTTATGTGATTTTG
The DNA here is from genome assembly GCA_008973525.1 of Stenopsyche tienmushanensis. Taxonomy (NCBI): domain Eukaryota; kingdom Metazoa; phylum Arthropoda; class Insecta; order Trichoptera; family Stenopsychidae; genus Stenopsyche; species Stenopsyche tienmushanensis. The sequence continues at coordinate 733,691 of WACJ01000018.1, read as the reverse complement.
GAAGCTTAGAAGTAATTTTCTTTAAAGCAATTGCTTAAAAATATGAAATAATTGATGCAAAATACAAATACAATTGTTTTATATTATTACAACCACAGCCTAAAAAGTTATGACGATTTAAAGGTGACATTTTGGGTATTTTTTTAAAATGTTGAAAAAATCTATTTCGACAACCCTGACACTTAGAACATAGGACCTATATGTGAAACGTGGCAAAATAATCACTTAACTCCCCTTAAATTCTGAATCATCAAATCAAAGACATTGATCCATTTGGCATTGAAATGTATGTATATGTATGATCATAGGTTTCTTCTTTTAAATGTAATTTTTATGTGACGTACTCTAATTTCGTCTAGACAGTATTTCTTTTCAATCCATTCATATTGTTTGAATCGGCGCATTGATCATCGTTGAAAATGATATCTGCATGGTGTCATTTTTGTTTAGCTTCGTGTCGTTTATAGACAGTATCCCGATATTCCTTGCATAAAAGTCCTACAGATAGTCATATGTCAATTCATTTCATTACTCAAATCAGTCCAGTTCCATATAATCAAAAAAAGTGGAATTCCCAAATATCGAATTGGTTCGATATTATAAACTGACATGTTTCCAGTTTCGAAAATCGGTTTTGAAAAATGTCGGTTTTTGTATAAGCCCTAATGTGGTATATAAGCATATACTAGGACCCACAAGTAGGCAATAAAATAAATAAATCAAACAACTTTTTAGGCAATTTCTTGTTTATCTAAATTCGCAGGCAATTAAAAGTCTATGGAGATTGCCAACTTTTGATAATTAATATACCACCTTAAGAAGAATCATGTAATTCGTTACGAGATTCCTTTGAAAGCAACTTTTGGCTTTCCCTATCGTCTCGCATACGTGTTTGAGAGGACATGAACTCATTAAATATGTCTGTCAAGAGAGGCGAGCTTATTTGAGTTTAAAGTTGGATACACAAACAACGGTCTGCGGGTAAACAATGTTTTCCAGTTTATAAGGATGTAAAACAAGAGGCATGGCGACTGCAAGGGTCAAGGAACGGAAGGCCACGAGACGGCCGCCGGACAGGCCTGGAGGAGGACCTCCTTCGTCACTCCTCAACACAAACTACACAATATATACGCAAATCCCACCACAGGCTCCAGCAGATGCAGCTGCAAAAACGAACCGTAGCAAAAACATCGACTACAAATAGATTAACCCTTTGGCTGCAACGTCGACCCTAGCAGACATTGATATTCTATTCTCCAATAGTCAATTCTATTTTGGATTTTTTAAAATTATTTGCAACATTTTTTTCAACATGCAATTATCTGCTTAAGGGCTATCAAGTGCTTAAGGGCTATCATCACAAAATCGATCAAAGCACATATGGAATAAAGACACCAAGAAATTATATGGCCAGTTAGCGCACAATGGGCCGTTAAAGGATGTTTTCAGGTTTTATGGGTATAAATAACATTGTTGGCGGGTTTTTATTTGTTCGAGGGCAGGACTATGAATTATGCTCGATTAATGATGATTTTTGTTCACCAATATCGACACATTTACACAGCCTATGAGCCTAAGGATTTGATAATTATATTTTACGATTGCATTTATGCTTGGCTCAAATTCATCCCCATTTAAATATGATAAAACTACCTCTCATCAATATAGATTTATTTTAGTCCTAAGGTTTTTTTATATGCATGAGGTAATTAGTATGTATCAACTTGTTAATTGGGCGGAACGTATATATACGTCCAACGTAAACTGCATCGAAATTGGTTAGGACGTATATATACGTCATCGAAATACATGTTGAGTCCTAAAGCAAGCTGGACTTTTTTTTGTTGTTTAACGAGTGTGTGATTTATCGATACATGTTTTGATATGAATTTAAGATAGGTAGCAAATTGGTTGCATTTTGCTATTGTGTTGGACGTGTACTAAGTAAACGGTGACTAGTAGCATAAGGTAAGATTCAAAGGTAAACTTATAAGGACAAAAAAGACGTATTGATGCTCAATCCAGATAACATAGTAAAAAGACAACCTATGCCATCAAAAAACAGCATTTGACTTAAACCCTCATGCTTAGTTGAAAGAAATTTTCAAATAACAAATTAAATGGAACTAAAGCCAGGAAATGTCGAGTTTATTACAAAAAAGGTGAATCTACATATTAATGTCCGGATTGTGAGGTACCACTACATGCCAATAACTGTTTTAAAATATATCACACAGAAGTTTTGAATTTATGTATGGATATATTTTATTATTTTAAACTCTATGTTTCCATTTTCTTTATGTGCTTCTCTATCTTAAAAAAAATAATAACATGAACTCACGCCAGGTGGGTGTGACGTATATATACGTCCTAACGAAAATTTGTGCACCTACTGTATGTTGCGTTATTGAAAAGGAACTTCCTCGCTTAACAGGTTATATTTGATTTTAATACATTTTTATAGCGTTCCTACAGAATTACAAAAGACAAACTCGAATAAAATATTTTTAAACATTCATTTTTAAATCGCGTATGATCATATTCAACAATTAAAGAGGTAAGACACAGTGTTGTTTCCAAATTCCAGTGGTTCAAAAAGAGCATTCTTACACGTTGAATTTGGAGAGAAACAGAGACGAGAAACATTGTTAACCCAAATTTATCGACTAATAATGATATGCGAATGAATTGTATTGTTTATGTTTACTTGAAAAAAATACCTAATATTGTGTGCTATCGACAGTGTTTATTTATTTATGTACACGCTTCATACATGCTGCGACGGTCCTGACAGATAAATGGATTCGTATGGATGATAAATGGCGGAATACAAATATAGCATCTAAGCTTATGATGATTTAAAATTTGCTCACTATTCAATGGGTTAAATAATTGAACTTTATGCAATATTCGTATTATCTGATAATTTAATATTTTAAAAGTCAAAGTGAAGTTAAGTCTTGAAATATCAATTCAATCGTCATATGATGTTTCTGTATTTGCATTAAAATTTCCTAAATGTAACTTTAATACCACTGTATGCGAAAACAAGTCTTAGAATTGAACGTAAAGTTCTTCTGTTAATTCTTTGGAAAGTCCTCTTTGCATAGCCTTTCCTCGTATAGAATTAACAATTTTGCAACGAGTTTCATAACCGAATTCATGCTCATAAATTTCCCACAAAATGTCTGTTGGTGCATTATTCCATATTAATGCAGAAGTCTGCATTCTGCTACTTAAATGCTACTTGAAAGTATAATATCTCTCATTTTGAATACTTGAATCTCAATCATAATTGTATTTGTACTTATAACTAGCGATATTGCCACGAACGAGTCCAACATCAGTTGGTGATTCCAAAAAAATACACCAACAATTCCACTGCGTTTATCAACTCTAAGCATTTTGAATCATGTTAATGATAATCTATGAATTTAAGCATAAATGTCTTTTATAATTTGTTGGCTTATATAATTGCAGGTTTAACCGATGTTATCAGTAGCCATTATGTTGTAACTATTCTTTGATGACGGGTTTCTTTCTTCTCAGGAAATCCATTGACAGGTAAGACGTAAGCTAAATATTTTGAAAATGAGGGAATGAATATACAATGATATTTTTGAGTAAATCCTGAATGAGTAACAAATTCTTATATAGATCCAGTATTTCATAGCTTGTGATGTGCATAGGCAAAGCCCTGGTGCGTTTATCAGCATAAAAATAATAAACATGAGTCAAACTCTTAGTTCAAATGTCGCTGATTAGTTACGCGTTGATTGAAATACATTGTTATTGATTTATAATTCATATTCTATTATCTACAGCCCAGACATAAATAAATGAATCATAGTGCAAGGGGTTAAAGATAAACTGACATTGCAAAAAAATGCATAGCCCCTTGACCTATAATATCGTTACACGCGCAAATCAGTGTCTAACTTCATAATCAAAGTTAGACTTTAAAAAGTCTCTAAAATGCCAGCGAACGGCTTCATGTGGTTACATAAGAGAAGCTGTTTGATGAAAAATAATTAAGATACACGAGATATGTAATTTTAAGACTGCCGTAAAATTAATTTATTTGAAATTGGTCATAAATTGTCGGATCAATGTTTGGACTACGAAATTAAATCCACATGCTCCGGCATCCAATTTTAATTAAAATTTATAGATCATAACACCCTACTTATTTACGGCATAATAATATAACAGGCTCTATTCATTCATGGCGGATTCCCATCAAAGTTACGATCCATTTTAATTATACATCCCGGTTTATGCGTCGAGGGAAGATACGTGCACCGAAACGCTTTTCATTGCCCATCGTCAAGATACGCGTGTATTACGAGAAATCTCGCAACTTTCCTTCATACAACCGGATGTATTGTTGGGGAATTATGTCAGTAGGATATTAAAGTCGAGGAATCTGCCGTTATGGAGTCTTGCAGCCCACGCTCGGACGATCAATACCGTTTTTATGGGCCTTCAAGAACTATCACAAAAACTATGCGATCGTATAAAGACCATTAAACGTTGATTTTATGTGACGCATACTTTCTTCGCGAGAAGTCTGAAAAACGCCGACGCCATGGAAGCAACAACAGAGGACCGGACATGACCATCACAAACAATGGAACTAAAAATATAGAAGTCCCCCTTGTCTATGTTGCAATCCTTCCTGAACTAGGACGACAATGGATTCATTAATCGGTTAATTCAATCAGCTAAATTGTGTTGACACACATTAAATTGTCGGTCGTAATTGCATCAAAAACGCATGTCTTTTTATAGAAACAATGCCTTATATTATAAATTATGCGTACGATAATGCATGTATGGAAAGTCATGCAAGATTGTCTTGACATTTGACCAGAGTCGTTTTTCTCAGACGACATTAGTCTCAGGGTCGCAGTCATATATTCATGACACATCCCTTGTTGATAATGTTCAATCAGACCTTGAAAATACTATATTAAACGATTCAACGGTCGACAGTATGCGTAAATCAGTGGAGTCAGATTCAACAGGTGAAAAAGTCAACCGATAGTCTTGGCCTAGGGAAGACGCGTACTTTCATCTGATTTTCTAATTGTCTCATAGCTATAGTCTTTATTCCTATACAAACAAAGATCTTAGCCAAGAACCCGACCATAATCTTTCTCCTTAGCGGACAATCTGCGATTCGATAGCTAACGAACCCGCGTGTGGATGGCCATCTCGGAACGCTCGATCCCCCTCGCTTTTATATAACATAACAAACGTTTTACAGTATTATTATATACATTAGGATATATTTATTAGAAAACGATATTTTAATTTGATTATTTATTAATTGTTTGACGATGATCTGATTCCACTATCGATTTCAGGTCATAATGAAACTTATGATCAAAATTTAATAATAAGTTATTTAAGAAAAGATAAAAATACATTTCAAAAATAGATAAACAAAACACTAAAAAAATCAAATCAATTCGTATAACACCAGCATTGTGACTAATAAAATTCCTTTCTTCTGAGATACGGACTAAAACTCGCGCAAAATTCCCGATTTCCCGACAAATTATTTATTTCTGTCGCTGCAGATGAATATTTACATACTATAATACTTTGATGTGATTTGTAATTATATTACGGAGGAATACAAAAAAATTGAATCCCGTATCTATTATATTTCATATTGATATTCCCATTATTAGAGTCGAGGTGTAGTAAATACATCACCGGTAGGAAAAGGTTAATATAACAATTTGATACACATTTATGTACTGTATATAATGTATACTTAGGCGTCGTTTAAGCTCGCCAATTAGTAGTTACGGCACTGTTCAGACCCTCGTCACAACACAAACTGATTGTGAAAGTGAATTACATTTTCGCCATAAAGACGTCTTTATACGTTCGATATATCGAAAATACGTAAAAAGATCATTAAAACAAAAAACACAAATAATTGCAATTTGATGTGATAAATCTCATATATGATTAGAATTAAAAATGAAAAATTGACTTAGTAATCAAATATAAAAGTTTTTATGTTATAAGAACATGACTTTTTATGAAATATTTATTGGAGGTCAAACTGTTCAAATCATTCTTATCTATTAGTCATTCTTAGGCGTGGTCTTTCATTGGCATCCATAATGCTTATGATGGAATAAATATCAAAATGAGCAAACTTCTCAAATTAATCGTGGAAGAGTATTAACATACTACATAATTAATAGATCAATTGGGATATTATTTTTGTTTAAGGGCTACATTTCATGTTTATTAACTCTTTGAGTAGTGAGATAATTTAAAATCATCATAAACTTAGATGCTATATTTGTATGTCCGCCACTTATCATCCGTACAAATCCATTTATCTGTCAGGACCGCTGCAGCGTGTATGAAGCTTGTATTGTATGTAAGATTCATTATATTATTCACATAGCCACTGAAATTCGGACACAGCACTGTGTCTTACCTCTTTGAGGAGCTAATCTTCTGTATTTGTTTTAAATACAGTGGTTGAAATTCTGGACTTTTATCATACATTTCTTAGTTTCAAATCCAGACAGTGCAAAATAATTTTCTTCATGGATGATTGTATTAAAATTCCTGATCTAAATTTATTCTGGTGTCCTGGATCTACAATAAAAACGTAAATACAGAGGCGAATCACCGATTTTTTTTTAAGAAGGTGTGATCGTCGTAAGTCTGAGACGATGCGAAGAGCAGAGCCCTGCGGTAATGAGCTCTTTGCATTTGAATAATTGGCTTCCTTTTAAGAAGAATTGACTTTCAATCCTTATATAGGATATCTTATAAATTAGATGCCAAAATATTTGATTTTCTCTCAAATATTTTATTTATAAAGGAGCATGCCGGTTTGATTCTCTCAAATTAAAGCTACTTACAAAACTGTCGAAAGTCTATTACGGGGATATGAAAACAAGTAGTCCGGTTGTAATTTGTCCAAAGCCGACATTTCACGTAGGCTTGTTAATACACCAAGGATGAGTGGATTCTTCTTTCTCTCCGAATTTATTTTATAAAAATCGATTGTTAAAGAGCTGTCGGAAAAGCTCGCCCTTGCCGAGTGGATAGTTTGGCGTCTGACGTCAGCCGTCTGGACACGAGTGGGTGGATGAGACTCAGGTCAGACGGAAATGGCCAACTATATAAAAGGCTTCTTTTTCTACGTCTGTAGAAGCCTGTTAAAACTGTTAACCGCCGAGTTTTTAATTAGTTTGCGAGAAACCGTACATCGAGCGAGGAGAACGCTCTACGCGTACGAATGATGCCGTCGTTTATGCGAATTTGATAAAATGATAAACTCCGTCTTGCTCATTAATGGGTGCAAATGTCCTCGGCTCGTGTTTTGTTTATGGGTTTAATGATCGTAGCGAATGGGTCACTCAGATTACGAGGGGGTCACCAAATTCAATTTATAGGGCAAGATAGCCCCACAGCTTGACACGACATGACAGTTTTGTGGACAAGCATTCCACTTCCACATGGATAGGTTGTGGTTTTACGGATTTTTTAAAGTTATTTTATAACGGCCCATGGTACAACGTGTGGACCATGCCATTATCAACCGATATTAGCCGAAGGTACAATATATGCATCATGCTTCTGTCAACAGTTATTGTAATACAAACTATGTACAATGTTTTTCTCGGTCATTATTAAGTGATGGCACGACCCAAAATGACATGACAGCGACAGAAAGCTCTTCAATAAAAAGCTAATCGGATGACTGTCACATATTATAGAGAAAATTCCTAGGACAACATCAAATTTATGACACAAAAGTATATATGAAATAAATGTGGAAATACGATGAAGATTTTCATTACTTGCTAATAGATTTCTGTAGGGTTTATGACAATAATGATTCGGAATAAATTTACAGGATCATGTTAAAGGAGTTATGTGTTTCTTACACTTACTCATACATCTAAGTTTACATTGATGAAGCCGATTTATATACACTTGAGTCTGTTTTTATGCGGATCTTTTTTATGTGATTTTGAAGTTATGCGGTTTTCAAAAATAATGTAACCTATCGCTCATTTTTTCATATAGAGTTTAAAGCTTTTATATGCGAATGCGCAAAAAATACAAAAGTCATCCACATTTAGAACATCCAAATCCAAATATAAGGGTGTCCCATAAGTTTCTTTCGTTTTCATATTAAGAAAAAAATAAACATTAATTTGTATTACATCAAAATTTATTGAATAATATATGATCCATTCTGTTCTATTACCTTTTTTCATCTCTCCAGAATCCTAATAATGCCTTCTTGGCAAAATTTACCAGGTTTGTTGGTAAAATATTGATCAAGGTACATTTTTTGAATTAAAATTTTTACCACGTAAAGTATTTATCAATGAAAGAAATAGTCTAATGGTCTAGTTGGAAACAATATTTTGTTGAATTGATCGTTTCACCTTGCTGAAGTAGCTCATAATAAACTACCCCCTTCCAATCCCACCAAATGCATAGCAAAACTTTTTTTGGGCGTAGACCAGGTTTAGCTACAGTCAAAGCTTCTGTACCCTTGGTCCATTACCGTTTAAGCTGGATATTCTCATAGAGTGTCCAATTTTCATCTCCAGTAACAAGTCTCTTCAGAAAAGGTTGGCTATTATGTCGTTAGAGAAGAAGATCGCAAGTTGAAATACGCTGAAGTTTATTTGAGTCAGTCAGTTCATGAGGAAGCCACACATCTGAACGATTGATGTAGCCCAATTTTGTCAGACGATTATGGACGGATGCTCGTGGAAATCTAACTTGTTAGCTATTTCGCGAACAGTATATCGCGGGTTTTCTTCAACCATGGCTATGATTGGATCTGTATTCGTTTGCGAAAGACACTTATGGGACAACCTAATATTATCACGATCGATCTAATTTTCCCAGTGTGAATTTCCCATTCGGTCTCAAATCTTAGTGTATGGATTGGACATATCCTATAGTGTGGATAAGACTTCGACTACCTTGAGATAATCAAATTTACAAGGACGTTGAGTGTCTGTGTCTGGGCGACTGGGAGAGGCGGGTCATGATAAGTATAAATGGTGGAATATCTTGACAGTGGTTCTCTGATAGGCTTGTCTGAGTCATTAATGTCACATTAAGCGAGATACAGGGTCACTAGTGACCCATTACAGGAAAGCCTGGGTCAACACATCCTGCGCGCGGTCGCTATTTTTTAGCGATTTTCCCAGCGACCGAATTATACGGCAGCCTTCGAAATACTGCAATATATAACTGCTAAAATATACGATTATGATCCTTTTTATCGATACAAAAGTTGATAAAAGTCCTTGAATAAATGTCGGCCAAGACGTTATGTAGGATGTAAAAGATTTTTAATTTCGCAATATAGGACACCCCGGAGGCGGCGCAAATATCCTCTTTGGAAACAACGGGACCGCGTATTGGTGTCCTGGGAAGGTTTTATTCGACGGTAAAATTTTATGTCCAACAATAAAGTCAAAATGACTCCATAAAGATATGTTATTAGCATAACACGAGCTGCCACACGCTGTTTCATTGCCCCGCGATAAGCACATCATGAGTAAATATTCAAACTGTATAAAAGATTGGACACACCAAAAAGTGGATATAAATAAGTATCAAAATTTTCGAAAGCGATAAAAAACACCTTTATTTTCGCCGCGAGTTGTAAATTTGGGGGGCATAAGCGTTTAAAGCGGGATCAACTGTCAAGCGTTGCGTCATTTTTCGCGCAAAATGTTTCGCCTTAAAGTGTTTATTTTCGGCCATGAACCGTGCAAAATGAAAATTATGTACGCAAATTTAATTTCACACTTTAACGGCCGTAACCCATGCGCAATCGACGATTAACGACTTGAAATTTTAGAGAAATTATTAAGCTCGTCTGTGAAATATGAATTTATGCAGGCCGTGGAAATTAATAAAAATATTTAACGCGAAAATGCTTAATAAGGAGGTTACTTATATCAATGCTTTAGCACTGGAATTAAAAAAAAATAATAATATGCGACGTTCGAATTTATATAACGCGCTATTAACCTGGGTGGGTATGACGTATATATACGTCCTACCAGACAATAAATGCCTTCAGCCAAAAGAACCAACTAGTCCATCCTAACGGAGTTAAAAATAAAAAATAGATTACTAAATCGAGACATTCCTGCCGAAATCTGGACGCTTGGAAACAGTGGCGTAACTACTAATTGGCGAGCTTAAGCGACGCCTAAGGGAAGTAACTATCTAATCTATGTATACATTTATACAGTATTATACATAAATGTTTATCACTTTGTTTAAATGTTAACCTTTCCCCACCGGTGATGTATTTACTACACCTCGACTCTAATAATTGGAATATCAATATGAAATATAATACATACGGGGTTCAAAATTTTTATATTCCTCCGTTATATAATTACAAATCACATCAAAGCAAAATAGTATATAAATATTTATCTGCAACGACGGAAATAAATAATTTGTCGGGAAATCGGGAATTTCGCGAGTTTTAGTCTGTGTTTCAGAAGAAAGGAATTTTATCAGTCACATTGATGGTTTTATACCAAAATGGGGGTTCACCCGGTTATAAACTCGAACTAGCATTTAAATATCTGACGACGATACCTCCAACGTGTGTGGAGGCTGATCGTGTATTTTCAGCAGCATGCGGCTTCCAAAATCAGATCCAGACTAAATGACGAAACACTCGATGCTTTAATGTTACTTCGGACATATTTTCAAATTTTTCGAAAAAATCGACTCAACCCTCACTTTAGTCCTGCGAACGGCGGAAGACAAGGATGGCTGGAAGGACGTAGTTCGGAAAATCTACATAGTCATAGGTATGATTCTCAGTCATGAGGAAACGAAAAGAAATAAAATATACGTACTAACAATTTCGATGCTATTTGCTTGGTCATGACGTACATATACGTCATGCCCAGTTAACGGATTAAGTTAGAATTTACTAATCTTGGTTATAAATATTTTTTACTTAGGCTTCATAATCATCATAGTGAAGCCACAAACAGTCCACTGCAGAAGTAGGGCCTCAATATCTATTCATAGGAAGGGGTTACATCCAATTCTTCTGTATCATAGATTCATCTCCTCGTTCGCTCGATATTGAAGGTAGCATGACCTTCGAGCTTCGAGTTTTCTTCTGAATATAGTGAAAAACTACTCTAGGCGACCTTGTTGAATTTACTGGAAAGGGCTTTTCGGAGTAAAAAGAGTCCAGTCTATAATAGGTAGTAAAAAAATTATCATCGAGGATATTTCGCTTCATAAGTACTGACGCATCCTTACACGCAGCCACTCGGAGTGAAGCAATTCTAATAAAAACGGAAATGAAAATCTCTCTGGTTATATCGACCACGAACTACGGTAGAAAGAGGGGGAAACGCCGCCGTCGTTATGGCAACTCCTGCCACGTGTGTTGCCATGACGACACCAAAGACGCTCTCACCGTATCTCCCCTATGCTACATCTTACCTCTTTTGAAAAAATACGTGTGTATAAATGGAGTTTTATTGTATTTTTGAAATGAAACTTGTTTGGGCGCGGTAGGGTACCATTTGCTTGAACGTCACGAGAAGTGAAACTCCAAACGGCAGTTTACGTGTCAGTCGCATGCATCATAGAGACGCTACGCGCTTGCACCAGTAGCAAGCCTATTTTAATATATATTACACAACGCGATGCATGAAATCAGCTTTTCTTAGGAGCTAAAAAGTTTTAAATTAAATGATATTGTTTATTTAGTGCAATAAATACATAATTGGCCGTTCCAAATTTATTTTTCAAATAAAGTTGTGTCATACTCTTTTAAACGTCTTCATAAATTAATTTAGCTTATGCGCGAAATTTCTCCGAAGGCAAACATAAAGATCGTGCCACACTCTGATATGAAAAAAGGGAAAATTAATATTATTTCCTTTGTAAAAATTCGCAGAAACATCCATTTCATAACGCTTAAAACAACAAAAAAAAACTTTCGCCGTCTTCGCCCGACTTATTTTCTTATTCGTTCCCGAAAGGAACAATGTTTTTTGTCGCTATTTTCGCGCATGCTATAATTTCATCGGCCATAATTCGCAGCGCAAAACCTTTTTTTATAGTACGCCTGAATTTTAAGAAATCGCGGTGTGAATTTTCATAAAAAAGTTTTCTTATTTTCAGAAATATATTACGGCAATTTCCATTTGTAAAACTCGCTGTGAGCGAATATCTGAGCCTGTTCGCACGCACGGCAGATTCCGTTGAAATATTTACTACAATAATCCGTCACCCGGACGAAAATAATAGATTCCCCCCCTTTTTTTATTAAAAAAATGTCTTTATTGCAAAATCATCATAATTTATTGCTCTATATTCGCGTTAAAAGACAAAACAACAAATCATATAAAAACATCAAGGTCGATCTTTATCACTCTCACACAACGTCTATATATCGCTACGCCGCACTTTTGGTATAAATTTATCGCAAAGATGTAACGTCGCTCATACAATTAAATACAATTATCATTATTTTACTATACTCTGACCATATTACACTCTGATTTTTACAGATTTTTTTAAATATTGATGATAATAAAAATGAAATATTTTTACTAAAAAATGTTGCCAAAAAATTATTCAATCATCAATGCCGTATTTTTTACAATGGCAATGCGCACTTATCTCGGTGCATATTTGAATTTGACAGATTGGCTCACAGCTCCGTTTCGGCATTCCGACAGAAGGATTAAGAGACAATAAGCGATTAACGACATTGTAAAAATATCGACGGCGATGTAAATTCGCAGACGGTCATAATATTTTTGTTCGACATTGACCGCCAAAGTTTGCAAACGTCAACATTCGAGCGCGTGCGATCTTAACACACGTTTTTATCGTCCATCTGTCAGGCGCAATGCGAACGAGCGTATATTTGTGTCGACAGGGAGATATGGTGAATGCGCTTCGAATTTAATTTAAAATATGATAAAAAATGCTCATATTTTAATGCTAAACATAGTAATTATGATGGCTAAAAATGTGATGATTTGATACTAATTATTACAAAGCGCCGACATTTGTGCGACTCGCGCGTGGGTGATGTGAATAATAAAACACCAATGACTGTTGGATTCAATAATACATTTTTAGCAAGGCCGTAATAAGGGCGTGGCAAAGCAGGCGCCCGTCACGGGCGCAGTTGGGCTTGGGGCGCCGCAAATGCAACACCAATATAAACCTACACTGATTGACTCTGTTCGTTTTTATAATATATACTAAGTTTTATAATCCCTCTTTTCTTCGTTATAGCTTAAACTTTGGGCAGACCCAACCAAAGACAACAATATTTTCGACCGACTTTAAAGTTTAAATAACTCATCCGAGAGCTCATAATTGTTCTGTAGATATGTTCCAAGTATGACATCCGATCGTGAGGCGCTCATTCGTCATATCAGCGATCCGAAAAGCGGACCGGTTGGACACGCAGTCTTTGTGGCCACTCCGTTTTCCGTTTAGGGCTTTTTGTGACATTTTCTATGATCTGTACGATAACAGAAGCAACGTAGCGTCTAGATATAAGGGGAAGGCGGAGTTAAATACTTGCCATGGGCGCTTCATACCCTTGTTACGGCTTTGATTTTTGGCTACGTTATAAATCGAATTTTTAATAAGGGAGCAGATCTATCATTCATACGAATAGTGACGGGCTTTATAAATTCAGAGGGCCTCATAAATTTTAGGAGGCTTCAAGTAGTTTTTGACTTAATTCGACTTCGCGGAATTCAAAGGACAAGTCGAAATACTTAAATTATCCATATCAATTTCCCTTGACAAATAAATAAAATAAATAAAAAAAACAATGCATAAAATCTTCACGCATATTTTTTTGATAGAATGTCTTTCATGAAGCAAAATAAGTGAGAATGCAGTTCATATAACGTTATTGTTATGTTTTTGAACCCTTTTCTTCAATTTAAACTTCATTTCCTTTTCAGTCGATGATGCTAGTTAGTCACATAACTCTTTGCGGTCCTATGTCGAGTCTGGCTCGACATTTTGTTTCTACATGTTTTCCTCCACTCAGATTTAAAATCTTGTGATTTTATTTTGCGTATCGTGTTTAGGACAGTATTTGGAAAGGAATATTGGTTTTTATGATCCCTCATAGTGTTTCGCCTACCTGCTAGAGATACAAAGGATATGGGCTTTTGTCCGGATAAATTCCTAAAACACAGGCAGTGACTAAATAATAACTTAAAAATTGAAAAAAAAAAACGTTTTATCTTAAAAATGTCCAAAATATTTAGGGACGCAAAGGGTTAAGTGTAATTGTTTCTTCAAATTATGCTAATCTATTAAACAAGAGCTTAAACTTCTATATTAATATAACATTCTATAAAGTTTTTGCTACATATATCTCTCACAATGTGAATAATAAAGCGCCATCGCATAAGCAACGATATATCGTCTTTGGCGCTTTTGGCAAGTGTTGAAAACGACCATTTAATACTTTTTGGATTGTATTTTGTATTCTATGGCGTAGTAACACATCTACGTCGCATCCCTCATCACGATAATAGTCGAGAAAGCTTCTCCCTCTTGTGAAAAATGATTTTGATGGTGCTCCTGTGTGAGCATTCTGGGCACCTATCTTATACACAACTTCTCGTAACCAAGTTTTTCCGATACAATACTATCAAGGAGACTTTGAAAAATGCCAGGAAATTCTTCATGAAGTCATTTTGCACTTATTCTTTTATTTTTAGCACAAGTTCGTCAGAAATCACTGATGGTCTCCCACATTTTGCCTTGTTGTTATGTACGGTCAATGCGGCCATCTCTGAAGCATCTGACTCACTTTATGATATGTAATCGACTCATCACATCACAACCATAAGCTTCCACGAGTTTTCGATGGATATTTGCAGCGGTGTTGTTCTTGTAAAGTCAAAAAAATGGATGACCGCGCGGATCTGACACGAATGAGAGGCTGGTGAGAGCGCGTGACGATCTTTTCAATGGAAGAATTTTCTGTGACTCAACAAAATGGCTGACTAACACGTGGGACCATATAAACTAACCGTTAAGATCCTCCCTACATGCCAGGTGTGCCAAATTTGAAATATAAAAATTCCCCCGACTTCAGGAGTTCTTGTGACATTATTTTCTAGACGACCCTCGTATATTAATGTCCGGCACTTCCAAAGCACATTTTAAAAGTATATATTCACCATGTCGAAATGGTTGGCAATAGTCCCATAAAAAGGAGCTGCTAAAAGCCACATAAAAAAATAAATTCATGGCGTTCCCACCGAAGCACGAATGACGGTACATTTTGGATTTATTAATCAAATATTGAAAGTGAATTTTAATACACGCTCCAATGCGGACACATTGGGTTATTCCAATCGATAAATCAATGATTGGACCCAAAAAAACATCTAATATCCGCGAGTGGACACACACGAGACACTATTTGGATGGCGGCCATAAGTTTCGACTACTGTATAGGAGCGTTACCCAGATTTTTTAGGCGCAACACGCGAACCGGACGGTATTACGTGTCTGGGTTTGTGGGTGTAATCGTACAGGGGCGCTGTTGTGTCTGGGCGCCACGGGCCGCGCTCTTTGGGCCATTGACCCACTGCCATGGGCGGATCGCGTAATCCTCACACCTCTTCCCGAAAAACACCCGAACACTTCCCGGCCCTCTAATGAGCGCAATACACGATACGCCCAATTATATAACATATCAAAATTGGATTCAATTACACGCGTGTTGGGGGGTGTTTTAATTTTCCCTAAAAATACAATGCGATCAAAGACCCCTCACCTCGGAAGACAATTGAATTGGTGGTGCGGGGTGGATTAATTAATTTTGGAAAAGATTAATCATGGCAAAACACAAATTAATACAGGGTCTGAATAAGTTCGGGAAAATTGGGGGCACTTGGGGAGTTTCGTTCAAAACCATATAAAGTCACAATTGTACAAATTGTACAGAAAAGCAGAAAGAAAATTAAACCTGAATCCTTTTTGTTGGCATTATATAGAGTTACTTCTGACATTTAATCTGTGGGCAATAAGATTCGATCATTAGCCCTTCCCCCAAATTCGATTCTGTTACACGCGCGCGAAGCTATATATCATTGCGCGAAAATAGTGCGAAAATTAATTTATCCTGTGGGGGATGGGGGAAGTAAATTTTCAAACAAAAAAAACCTTCACTCTCATTATAGACCCGGATTTCTGGGAAACGTAATAGTTGCGCAGGGGGTTGAGGGATGAAAGAGTTCATGTGTCTGCGGCCTTGCTCTTTGACTCACCCCCAAGTGTCTGCCTCTCTGGTTATGATTATTTAATATTTCTACATGTGTTGAATAATAACGACCATTTTTTTCATTCCAACCAAACGTAATTTGAATGTAACGTAGATGGAACACGATCCTGTATGAAGCAACGCCTATTGTTCGCGAATTAATGATTTTTCTGGATTCGATCCCGTTACGACCCCGTTGTTTTAGATGTATAATAACAACCAATCCCATTCCGCATGTAATACAAAACTCAATCCAATTTAAATTTTGTAATCATTACCAGGAAATAATTTATTTTGATTTTAATTATACGTCGGAGCCATGTCGAGTAACCGATCCCTAAAAATCAATCATCAGTTGTGATTCAGGTAGGTTTTATTAAATTTTTTCATATACATATTTATAAGTTATCTTGCTTAAATTTCATACCAAATTTTAGCAAGTATATTTCTTTTCAATTTTATTCAATTGAGTTTATAAAAAATACCACAAGCAATCTAGAGACATAGAAAGGGTCACATCCATATTATCTGTTTTATGAATTCACCCTATTATGCCATTAATAATGATAAGAATCTGATCTAAGAATTTGGTTGTAATTGCAAGTAAGGAATCCAATCCCGGGATCCTGGATAGTTTTAGGTGCTCATAAATCCCGGGACTAGTAAACGTAATCTCGAAAAATTCGGGATTTAATTTTCACCAGCATGTTGAAGGCTACTAAATTCAAACATTCTCGCCGAAATCCAGTAGAAATCCGGAAAATAACTGTATAGTCTATGTATACATATATACAGTACATATACGTGTTTCAAATTGTTATATTAACCATCCCTACCGGTGATGTATTTACTACACCACGACTTTAATAATGGGAATATCGATATGAAATATAATAGATACAAGCTTCAGAATTTTTGTAGTCCTCCGTAATATAATTACAAATCACATCAAATTATTACAGTACGTAAATATTCATCTGCAGCGACGGAAATAAATAATTTGTAGGAAAATCGGGAATTTTGCAAGTTCTAGTCCGTGTATCGACAGATAGGAATTTTATCAGTCACATTGATGATGTTATACGAAAATGGACATCAACTCGAACTAGCATTTAAATATCGAAAAAATATTTTATAAATACACGTGAACTTCTAAGATATTTTAACGACAATCTACCGCGATTAGGGAATCCAATCCCGGGATCCCGGACAGTTTTAGGTGCTCATGAATCCCAGGATTAGTAAAATTAATCCTGAAAAATTCGGGACTGGAATTTTTATCTAACAGTAATCATACACCTCACCAGCACGATGAAGGCTACTAAATCGAGACATTCCCGCCGAAATCTAGACGCTTGGAAACAGTGGCGTAGCTACTAATTGGCGAGCTTAGGCGACGCCTAGGGGCAGTAACTATCTAATCTATGTACACATATATACAGTACATATATGTTTTTAAAAATGCAATATTAACCTGTCCCTACCGGTGATGTATTTACTACACCTCGACTCTAATAATGGGAATATCGATATGAAATATAATAGATACGGGGTTCAGAATTTTTGTATTCCTCCGTATTATAATTACGAATCACATCAAAGTATTACAGTTTATAAGTATTCATCAGCAGCGACGAAAATAAATAATTTGTCGGGAAATCGGGAATTTTGCAAGAGCATCAACTCGAACTAGCATTTAAGTATCATTCGTCATTTAGTCTGGATCAGTATAATCAGATCCAGACTAAATGACGAAACACTCGATATTTAATGTTACTACGAGCATCTTTTCAAATTTATCAATGTAATTTTTTAAACTATTGAAAATCCCGGCCCCGGGATCCTGGAACTGATCTCAATATGGTATAATGCAATCCCGAAATCCAGGGATCGAAATTTTGGCTCGGGATTAGATTCCCTAATTACAAGTACTCGAGATGATAATGCTGATTTGACTGGAAAGGATCTTCAAGAATACATGGAGTTTGGTCCCTTATTTCCTCCTAATTATTTCAATAATATCTACCAGTTATTATTTTATTATCGTTCTCAGCATTATCTCAGTGTATTACAGGTAGAAATAACTTCTGTATCAAGGATATCATTATCAAACATAAGTTGTTTTCTTAGAACGAAGCATACCGTTTATAAATTTATTCAACCTCAAGAAATTTGCATAAATTGGAAAAATATTAATAAATCGATTCATACAAATAAAAAGGCGATATTATCATGTTGTCAAATTTTTAATTAATTACATTCATAACGCATTTGAAATGATGTGCTGAACGACTCTCGGGAGCCAGAACTACGAAAAAAACACCATTAAAAACCATTTTTTCAGCGGTGATGAAGAATAATCCCATAGAAATCATCCACAAATGAATCATTATAATAAATTATTACATTGAAAAAAACCTATTAAAATATAGGCGATGTAACAGTACTGAATTATTCATGGGCACGTATTGTTATCTCATATAAATCGGAATTTAAAGAAATACCATGCCATTCAACCCCGATAACCGAATAAAACGCAATGTATGCGGTCGATAATGTTGTAAAAATATGTTAATTTGCAATGATTGAGTATTGTTACAGAAGAGTTTTCAAATTTATTCCAAACAAATGCGCGGAGAAGGATGACGTATCCCATACAATATTTTTGATAAAACGCCAGAATATTTTAGAAGCCGTCAGAATTTGGATTTACAAAAATATATAAATACAAATATTGTTATCGAATTATAATTTGAATGTCTGTAAATGCTAATTTATCATGTATTTAATGCATGTTATAATAGTTGAATCACTTGATTGATGTGTGGCTAGGGAATCCAATCCCGAGCCGAAAGCCACGGACTAAAACTTGCAAAATTCCCGATTTTCCTACAAATTATTTATTTCCGTCGCTGCAGATGAATATTTACATACTGTAATAATTTGAAGTGATTCGTAATTATATTACGGAGGAATACAAAAATTCTGAAGCCCGTATCTATTATATTTCATATCGATATTCACATTATTAGAGTCGTGGTGTAGTAAATACATCACCGGTAGGGAAAGGTTAATGTAACAATTTGAAAAACATAAATGTACTGTATATATGTATACATAGACTATACAGTTACTGCCCGGATTTCTACTGGATTTCGGCGAGAATATCTGAATTTAGTAGCCTTCAACATGCTGGTGAGGTGTACGATTTCTGTTAGATAAAAATTTCAATCCTGAATTTTTCGGGTAAAAATCGTCCGAGATCCTAAGATCCGGGATCCCGGGATTGGGCCTCAGCGGATGATAACCGCCATATATTTTTGTCATTTACAAATTTAAATCATCACAGAATCTATTCAATAAAAAAAGATCTAATAATACAATTTTGAATCGCAATTATCAAGAGTCTGTTCTATGAAAGCCAACGGAATTGTCATTCAAGTTTTCGCTGGCATCGATTTTTAGCATATTCTAACTTTTTTATTTGCAAATGACTGCTAAGCTAGAAATTTCTTTCTTATTGCTGAGTGAACTTCTTGAATAGATAATCTGAATATTTTTTCTTCGACCTTTTTCGCCTTCATCTTTGACCTCTCTCGCGTATAACATGAATCTTCGTGGTTTTTGAGCCACAATAAGTTTGAATATCGTGTTTACCATATTGTGTATATATTGACAGAGAGCCTATATTTGTTGAAAGATTTAAAATGTTATGTAATGCTTCTCAATATTTTTTGTCTGTGATTCAGACAGTATTGTACTATCATAATCAATACATACTAGTTCTCTATTACATAACAATCTAATATTAAAAGAGGGTCGCATTGAATCCAAAATGTATTTTTATTTATTACACTTGCTGAAAATTACGTCATGTAAAATGAAACATTTCCTCTTCTCTGACTCCAGAAGAGAAGAAAACGAGGAAGAATCGTTTATAGCCTTTCCGTCTCCATCACAGACAAGCTACGCGCATGCGCCGTGCCACCTCTACTGTATATGTTCCTATATGTAACATAAAGCAATAACTAGATCTGTAACAAGCCTATTTTATTATATATTACACAAACACAGTTTTTTTCTTTTGGTAAGACACATAGTTGTGTTCGAATTCCAGTGATTCAGAAAGAGCATTCTTAAACGTTGAGCTTGGATACAGACAGAGACGGAGAGTATCTTGCACGTTAAGTTTGGAGTGGAAATTTGTGAACGGGAGACAGGGACGGAGAGAGTATCTTGCGTACATCGTATGATTATATAGATCGTTAATCATTTTTTTTTGAATAATAATGATATGTGAATGATATAATGAATCGATTTCAAGTATATTGTTTATGTTTACTTGATGAAATGACCGAATATTGTGTGATATCAACAGTTTTTATTTATTTATATACAAGCTTCATACACGCTGCGGCAGTCCTGACAGATAAATGGATTTATACAGACGATAAGTGACGGACATACAAACATAGCATCTAAGTTTATGATGATTTAAAATTAGCTCGCCACTCAAAGGATTAAGATTATTGTAAATTATTTTTTTTTGATAAGAGGTGTCAATAAATTAATAAGAGTTTCTCGCAGTTTTTGATATTTTTCTGACATAAATAAAGCCATGAGGTCCAATTGGGAAGTCATGGACATGCACGACGCTCTGTCTCCTCTGGCATGCTATTTAGCGCTGATCTCAACAAAAGATTCTGAACCGAGTGGCAAGGTTTTTATAAAAAAAAATTTTTCGTGTATAGATGAATTTCGAAACGAACTTTCATATGAAACTTAAAAGCCGATTGTTTTTATCATCGTGATTCGTATCTCTATCATTACACTGCGATATGAAGGCTATTAATCAACAAAAAAAACTAAAAATGAAAATTTTCATCAAAGGGGGGGGGGGGCGTTTTACCAACAAAATACATCTAAAACAGATACTTTTTACCAATTTTTTTGTCTAGTTGGTCTTTTTCTTTTATGTCTTTTGTCTAAATTCTAACGATCTAGTATTTGTAAAAAATATTAACCCCACAATATCCAGATTTATCTCCCATTTGACCATTTTGATATAGAATTGATCAAAAAACGAAAAATCGTTAATCTACTTGTGTCAATATGTTCTAAAATGATATACAAGAATCATTTTAACCATTTAAATGTGTATGGATATGTTTAATAATGTGCATATTTTTATATTTATTTTAAATATCAATAAAATATGATGAAAACTAAGCGTTTCCAAACTTGTTGTCGGCAGTGTATGTAACATATATATGAATTTCCTTTTGAAAATTAGATATTTAAAACCTAATTTTAGTTCGAGTCGTTTCATTGTACTGTGGTAGTTAGTTAAAATAATTTTCTGATTACATTTTAAATATTTCCCCAGCCTTGAAACGGAATGACGAAATACGAATATCAATAAGCACATTGAGATGTAAAATAGCGTGTGAAGGTATATAGGCCAGTGGAAAATCCGCCAGACAATGGGGCGGAATTGATTTATGGGGTGAGTCATCGGTGGGTGGATAGAGGCAGTCAGATTTTCCTCAGTCACATGGACCAACCCCCGAAATCTGACCGACCTTGATCTCAGTAGGCGACAGCAGATACGCTTTAAAATAAACTTCACTTCCAATTTCCCCAGCTCCCGACACTTTCACCATCCGGAGTCTCGCCGGGGATTTTTATTCGGCTATGTAAAAAGTTGGCGCGCAATAAAAAGGGTAACCACCCCGGGCAGACGGCGTAACAATTTCGTTGGCCTTAGCATTTTGCCCTATTTCAAAATTGATAGTGTTTTCCCGGCAATGGGGGAAAATGGTGACGCAATGCGTAGCCCCCCTTCTTGCTTTGTGGGGGAGGGGCGACTATGAAGAGGTCGCCGACCCTGTTCGCGCCCCACACATTGATTACGATTTTTTTCCTTACCGGGGAGACTACCCCCGGCTCTATTTGGCCCAAATTCATCACACTCCATTACACCTAAGCCGTATTAGGAAAACGAGGAAAATGGAATGTACCTAATGACGAAAATTCACTAAGAAATTCTGCCAAGTCAGACAATCATCACCAACCGCCTCCATTAAAAACACATTTTTCATACTCTAATATTTCTTTCCACAAGGCATTGTTGTTTCAATCTCAAAATACATGAAAGATGTTTCCTCAATATGCCTTCTTCTCCTACCATCAAATTTGATCGATTAACATCCCTTGGAGAGGAAAATTTGTTATTTAAAGCAGAATCTTTAAAGATCAAACAAGAATCGATAATTTAGTCCATGTATAGATTTTTATGTCAATTGAGCCAAACTTCGAGTCGTTTCGTAATACAAAACCTGTATATAGCTTTATTATTTAAGGATAAAATTGGTTCAACTTCAACATTGCCTGATGTTTGAAGATAATACGAAACATTAAGGTATGGAAGCATGAATATCATGCGTCAATCCATCAACATTAAATGCATGTCAAAAATAAATAGTCGAGTTATTTCAACGCGTAATACTAATATTAGGGTGTCCCATAAGTTTCTTTCGTTTTCATATTAAGAAAAAAATAAACAATAATTTGTGTTACATCGAAATTTATTGGATAATATATGATCCATTCTGTTCTATTACCTTTCTGGATCTCTCCAGAAGCCTCATAATGCCTTCTTGCCAAAATTTTCCAGGTTGGTTGGCAAAATATTGATCAAGGTACATTTTTATATCATTTTTTGAATTAAAAATTTTACCACGTAAAGAATTTTTCAATGAAATAAATAAATAAAAATCTGAAGAGGCAATGTCCAGAGAGTATGGAGGATGAGGCAAAACATTTTCTGGCAATTGCATTCTTTAGATTGTCTAGTTGGAAACAATATTTTGTTGAATTGATCGTTTCACCTATCCAACCTAGAGTATCCAACTTTCATCTCCAGTGACAAGTCTCTTCAAAAAAAGTTGGCTATTATGTCGCTGGAGGAGAAGATCGCATGTTGAAATACGCAAACATATATCGCGGGTTTTCTTCAACAATGGCTATGATTAGATCTGTGTTCATTTGCAAAAGACACTTATGGGACAACCTGATACAACCAGCTGAAAACAGAAGCTTCAACCATATGATTATCTTTAAATATATCGTTTAAAATATAATTTGTTATCCTGTATTCTAAGGCATATGTTATAGGATTTATGATATAAGATCGTATAGGTTTTCATTCCTCAACGAGGAACTTATATTCAATCACATGAAGCTTATATCGGTCAGTTCTTCAACTAGACGATTAAGGTATATATTTTGGACTGAAAGAGTTGGAAAATGTCAATATTGGAGATCGATGCGATATCCAAAATCTGTTGAGGTAAAGTAAGGATAGAATTATTTGGAAATGTTAAAGAGGAGAAAATCTATGAATGAGTAGCTAAATTGTCGTCATTTCGTCGTCGACTTGGATCAAGACAATCGATCAGAAAGCAGACCAACATATGATCAGATCTGTATCCTAAATGTCTAAATAAGTTTTAGTATGACTTTGAATAATAGTGTTTTATTCTCTAGGGATAGTTTTGATTTCGACTTATAAGCCAATATAACGTTTTCGTTTTGAGTTCCAGTGTAGTAAATACAGTGATATTTGATTTCGTTTGAATGTGGCAGTCATTGAGCGAAACAGGAGAACAGGTCTCTTTTCTATTGGCGAAAGTGACATGTACAGATTTGCTTTTGTTGTGTGAATTGAGGTCGTGTTGGGGTAGTTGAGAGGTAATTGTGGGGTTGTCATGTGAAGTAAGAAGAGCCTTGTCTTGGGTAATTGTGGTGTTTGTTGTCCGCAGGTCGGCTGGGTATAAAAGGTAGAGAATTAGACCAAGTACGCTACCTTTGGATATGCGAAGAAAACTTAATGGAAATGTAATCGGGATAATCCAAAATTCAGAGGCAATAGTACAGACGGAAGCCATTAAAATTTTAAGTATTTTACTTATAAAACACTAAGAAATACGTAGATCAGGTTGAAAAAATTGGAGCTATATTTTTTCAATGATTTCAAATATTAATTTTAAAATAGAACTTAACGAATGCATTGTTCCATACAACTAAATTTATAAAGATATCTCAGCCAAATTCGAAAATACAAGATTTATTGCAAATATTTGCTTCAATTTATATATTATACTTGTATAAAATATCTGAGTTTTTTGCTATTTCAATATTTAAGCCAATTTTTAATACTAGTTTTTATTATTTTTAAAAAACCAAAAACACAAGGAGTTTATTTATGTGCTTGACTTTATTTTTTGACGTTATAATTTCGAATCAATTTAATTCCCACTAAGAACGAAAAGATCTCTGACGTACTAAAAGTATATATAAAGCTCAAATCTTAAAAGCTTTTAGAAAGTTGGAGGAGCTTTTGTAAATCGCCGGAAGACTTAAAGGCTTTCAAAAAAGTTTCAGAATCAGAATTTTCGTCTACACATATCAAATAATTTGAAATTTTAATTATTTCGTTTATGATTGAAGTAATTTTTAAGTAAGTTTTTCGATTTACTTTAAGATTTTTGTATTGTAATTTTTTGATTGATTTTTAAATGGCGGAAAAATATCATAAAATTTAAAATGCCCCAGTAACCCCACAAATTGAAGCCTAGCCAAGTAGATCGTGTTGAAAATAGTCAACATGCTACGCCAAAGATATAATAAAATGACCGTTCAAATAAGCACGCACGAAAGGCTTCAAAGGACTCTCTGGGTCATATGCAGGTCATTTCCTCGAAGCTTTATAGAATTTTCCGCAGCGTAAAATGCATATCAACAGTTGAATAACCACACGCAACGAGGTTTTATTCATGGACGCAGAAGCCATCCGAATAGGCTTCGTTAAATTGCCAATCTAAAAAATGAGCTGGGGTCGAAACGACCCTTAAGCAAAGTTTCAACGTCGAAAAACTTGCCGAACCGACAACCTTATCTCACCCACTTCCACGCAACTTTTTCTTATCAACACTTAAGCAGACTCTAAATTATTAAATAAAAAAACTTTCATGGTTTATTCGCCTCCGAATTTTTTCCTTGTTATGTCCGCGATGAAAACAGGAGACACGGGAAGTAATTTTGGCGCATTTGGGTAGAAAAATGCTTTTTGTGCGGGGCATAAATTCAATTTTTGTTGAGATAAATACTTTTTACATCTAGTTCAAAGTGCGTGTAAAGTACGCTTATATAAATTTATTTTTTCATCATCTCCACGCTGAAGATACATCCTGGAAAAACTTGCAAAACGGGAGAACTAACGACGTTTTTGTGATAATATTTTCGAGTTCAAAAAAACTTCTTACATCTATTATACGCAGAAAAAGAGGCTTTTTAAATATTATAAAAGTTATATTAAATCAGACGTCCTTAATAGCAGGTTTATTTTAATGCGGATTCATGTATAATACCGTGTTAATTAAGTCCTAGATGGACATATAAGCTTAACGATCCAAGGCTTACTATATGAGGCGCAGACATAAAAAAATCTATTTAAATGCTTTTGCAGTACTTTTGATCCTGGATTTTTGTTGTAAATGTTCGGTTTCAAATCCAGATTGCGGAAATCGCATACAAGAGGAAAATTTAGAAATGTTTCCACTTTTGCAAGATTTTTTAATTGCTTCTGACGTCAACAGCAATGTTGTTTTAAATGTAATAAGTCAATGCTTGGAGGCATTGGTATTAAAATTTAATCAATATTACCCCGAAAATGAGAATCCTAATAAATTCTTGTAGAAATCTTTGGCTTAATAATCCCTTCGTGAAGAACGTCATTTCATGTACTCTTACAAGTAGAGAAAAAGAACAATTAATAGTTGTCTTCGGATGCCACTCTGATATCCATACACAAAACATTAACATTATATTAGTTTTGAATAATAAGAGTAACTTGTCTCTAATAATAAGAATATTGCTATAAAATATAATAGATATGGGGTTCAGAATTTCATATGGTGTACCAAATACATATCATAGCGTGCGTGTGTTTTTTAGCACGGTAAAAGAAAGGTTAAGCTGAACGCTAACCTATTCACGCGAAAAAGCATTTTCGTCAAGAGTATCCAATTTATTAGCAAAAATATTTACTCTTTTTGCCGGTTCGCAGGTGTAAAAAGGTTGGGGAACACTGTTATAGATCGTTTTGATCCAGGATTACCCAGTTTTTTTTTGGATTTGAAAAAATAAGTTTTCAGTCAATCGCCGGCTTTGTCCGAAATTTCCTTTAGGCAGGACATGCAGCACACAGAGTCTTCTTATATTCGGGACAGAGTGGTAGCAGACTCGCCAGAAGAGCTAGTCTAGAATCATGACATTCTATAAAGTACATTTTTTTATGGTTAAGACGGGTTTATGGGTTGAAATGAATGCATCAAGCGCCTGAAACAACAGTTATTCCAAGAAGGGTGGGATGACACCTCTAAGGCGAACGCAAAATAAAATAAAAATTATATCCCTTAAGGGGGGGCAACCCCTTTAAATGCTCAAAAATGAGTCGTAATTCACGATTTTTTTCAATGCTGATAAAATAATCGTATCATTTTAAATTTTAGACATTATTTTACTACAACCTTAAAGTGCTGATTTATTTTATTTTTTAAAAAACAAAATGGCGGAGTTATAAGATATTCCATTAGGTGCCTTTTCTCGTGATATCAAACGGATCGCCACTTGTCGAAGGTTTCCTGTTGAACTGAAATCGAAAATGGAAATATTTTTTGATTTTTAATATATGTAGGCAGTCAACTAAGTTATAAAATTTTTAAAAGAGTATAAAATAAAAAAATAGTAGGCTTTTTAGTTAAACTTTCATATTTTTTACCATTTTCTTGATAATTTTTACCCCAAAAAAATGCTTTATTTACGCGAAAACCTTAAAAGTTTAGCTTAGTTGACTAGATAATATTATAGTGAGAAACGTCCCAAAATTTCAGCCAGATCAATCAACAAATTTTTAAGCTACATCTGGCGAACATTTTGAAAATGCAGTTTCGAGATAATCTAGTTTAAAGCTTCAATGCGATAAAACTATCAATTTCAGTGACTTATCGATCAATCAATGATTTCAGGTTCATATAATAGATCTTCAGCTTTCTCAAAAAGTTTATTATCTCCAATTAGCTGTTGTTTTAGGGCTATACGAGCTGCTTTTGTCTCAGAAAGACTCTTACGGTTCTACTTCGCTTCATCGATATTTTCAGTAAAGACTTTACAGTAGGTGCCAATAATTATATTTAATGTATTCATCATCTTCAAAATGAAGCTGTAGTCTTTATTAAATATCCCAGCAGCAATGTATGTCAATATTTCAATGATTTTTACACCAGAATGCAGGTGCTTTGGAGCCAGTCGTCAAACCGTCGAGTTAAAATATTCATTAGCATTTTGGGTATCTCTTGGCCGAGAAATGGAGTCAGATCTTCAAGCTTTGGATATTTTTTAAACACGACAAAATATCGAGCTACTTCGAGCAACTTCGAGCTGACTTCGAGCAACTTTAATTTCGCATACCTACAGTTAGAGTTATATGAGTGCAATATAACGATAATTTTAATTAAAATATTGTTAGGAACATCTCAATAGGTTATAATTTCAAGTGTGCCCCCCTTAAAAGAATTTACCCTAACTGACACCAAAAATTATTCAATTTTTCGATTATTTTTTGGATACATAAATAATATTTAACATGAGTTTTTCGTATGATCCCGTCATATGGAGTTAAAGAATGAAGCATGAATTCATCACTTCATTAAAAACAGCTCAGACGGTTTTATTATAATGTTAAATTAAAATGGCTGTCACCCGCACCCGTTACAATAAAGATCTTCAAACAAGGACCAAGAGGTCATTCCATGAACGCCATCATACGTACATCATCTTCAATCGATGAAGACTTCATTGGAGTCATGCGGGAGCTTCTAGGAAATTCATCCTGAGGCTTCATTACAAGTAAAACGAACTCAACGATTACCATCGACGATAGCAGCAAACACTCCAAGTACTTTTCCTCGTTAACAGTTGGTTCGCCTTTGTTTCTTACGTAGGGCGTTAGTCATGCCCACCCGTTGTGGTGCGTGTACGCGGAGGTTTACATTACCTAGATAGGGGATGCGTACAAACAGGGGTTAAAAACTTCCCTGTACCGAAAAAATATCATCGAATAAATAATTCGATCAGATGCCCGGATAATCTCGCAGCGTCCATCGACGATCGATACTTCGAATCGCTTATGTAAATCATGTCATTTATGATTATATAAAATAAATATTAAATAATAATTACGCAATTTTTGATATTAAACAGTGCTTATATTTCAGTTATGGGATGTTTAAGCCCGTCGTAGCGTTGTGGCCATATGGCGCCATTTCATGTGACCGCATAAAGCACCGATTATCGTTGTGCGTTTATATTGCTTTGTTGGACTAATTGTAAAATTAAACAACAGCTTCATACAATAAATACGCCGAATTCGGCACAAATTTATTATAATTCGGTTTAATTAAATTGAAATACATCCTGATTTCCAGAGACGTGTATAGGCGCAATAGAACTATTGCCTTTACAATGGAGATTGAAGAAGTCTCTGTATAAATAAATTACACTCTGAATTAAATTTAAGTCTTGCTTTGTATCCATTTCTTATTTGCAAGATCCATCAGATCAAATGTTATCGACCATGCGTCATTCAGCTGACAAAATTTAATAAAAGCGTGTGGATTTTTGGTTAAATATCTATATTTTAATTTGTTTACAAGCTAAATTAAGCACACTGTCCTGGCTTAAAGGCAAAAATAGATATTCAGAGTTCAAACGATACAGTATGATTGCTTTATATTTGGCTGACAAGACCCAACTGGTTATTATGCGCGAATTCAAACATCTTGAAAAAAATATTTGTGTGTCGTGTCATTAATCGTTTTAATGATACTGGCAGTATTGCCAAGCGTAATAAATTCGAAGCAAAAAGCAGAGAAGTTTTCATTTTCTTTGCAAGTATATTGTAAGACACCATGGACAATCTGAAGCTTCCAAACAATGTCTTCTTGGATATAAATATAGACTGATCATTTGAAACAGAGAGTGATCATTGAAATGTGAGGATCTACTCAGAGCGTAATGTTAAAATGGCTCATACATTTGTTTAAAGATCGTTAATATTTGTAATATTAATCCATACAATTTAAGGCTTTATTAAAGCTGAAAAAATATCTATAGATATTGACAACTATATTTGAATTATAATAGTTTCTTTATTCAGACAATAAGTCTAGAAATATAGTTAATCCCATTGTTTTTTTTTTAAATTCCAGACCTATATGTCCATATTTAAAACAAAAAGATTCAAATATTTAACCCTTTGATTAGTGAGATAATTTAAAATCTTCATAGTCTTAGATGCTATATTTGCTTGTCCACCACTTATCATCCGTACAAATTCACTTATATGTTAAGGACCGCAGCAGCCGATCATTTCTTCAAATATGCATAAACAACACACTTGAAATCGATTCATTATATCATACACACATAATTTTTAGTCGATAAATTTGGGTTAAAGATCTATAAAATCGTACGTTATACGCAAGAAACTCTCCGTCTCTGTCTCCCGCGCTCAGTTACCGAACTGCGCTACATTTTATCCGTCTCTGTCTATCTCCAAGCCAACGTACAAGAGTGCTTTTTCTGAATCACTGGAATACGCTCGCATATTGGCGATCATCCTGCTATACAGGTCGAGTGTTTAGGCATGACATTTTGCCCTAATATTCAAAGATTTGAGGTTATAAAATTTTCTTGATTTTTTTACAAAATTACCCTTTTTATTTAATTTTCCGTCGAATCTTGCACCGTTATATTTCCACATCAATACAAATTTTTGAAGTTTTCATCGGAATTTGTAATAGATTTTGGGCGGTCCGGTCTTTTTCCGTTCTTTAAAGTCCTAGTCTACTGGTGTCTTCTGCGCTCTTTTGCACCCCTTAATAAAAATATTCATTTTTCTAATAATTTCTATGATTGACAAGCATTAATTTTGCTGCACAATGATTTTATTAGTATTTTATATCAAGGCACAATCCAATTTGTTGGAATATTTTATCATATTCATCAATAAACATGTATTTATATTGATCCAAGAAACCAGAATAAACACATTTTTAGTATTTATCTATCTCATAGTATTTATGAGTTTATCTTAAATCATAAACATGACACAGATTTCTTGAATCTTGCACTTCTATGCGTCTTTCTGTTGTTACCCAGACTATTCCCATGCTTTAATATTCAGTATTCAAATGTATATATATCGGTTATGTGGTTATTAATAGGATATTTATTTATTTTTTTTCAATAGGAAGTGTGCTTTAAAATATAGGGTTAGTAGAATGTATTGAATACATCTGCACTAGTTCAACATGAGTGTTTAACGATCTATTGACGCACCAATGCTCCCTGCCGCGTTCTTTGTTCTACCAATCCAAAGACTATTCACCTATTTTATTATTCAAAGTCTTTTCATTCAACATTTACTACGATTTACGATATGCGAGGTCAAAGACCTCAGATAGGCATCATGCGACCGATCTTAGAACATTCGAAGCCCACCGAACATGTCACGTAAGGGGAGTAGATCATATGAATTCGTACCTGAGGAATGGTTGAATCCACGATGCTACAACCTCTTCGATGAAATTGCGAAATTTCAACCGCATGATTCATATGGCGCCTGTTTTCATATTCCTCGGAATTCCAAATGTAATTTTAAAGTGTACGTCGAGAATACAAAGGGTCATTTTAAATGGCGTTTTTTTTAAATAACTCACGTGGAATACGTTAAATGTGAGCGTATATACATTCTGCAAAGCAAACACGTTGAGCTCTCAGTTTTGCATTCTTGAAACTTTCAGCGAACAAATAAAATTGAGTTATGCCTTTTGACGTTGTAAGCCACAATCGACGTAGACTAAACAATGCTCCAATCTTTAAAAAATGGTATGCTTTAAAACACATTTGGAATTGGTCTAAAAATAATTCCATGTATCGTATTCGGTGCCTTTGGATACCGCTTTTTAAGATTAACATCAAGCCGATAAAATACTGCTAATTAAAGTATTATTAAAATATATTGTCAATCAAATTTATCAAAGGTTTTTATTGTATTAAGACATTATACAGCGTAAAAATTGACTGGTCAATGCATTGAGATAATCGAATTTTGAAACCTCCAAAACTTGATATAAGCTTTTAAAATATAATATATATATTTTATTTAAATGTATTTCTATAACATGAAAAAGAGAATCAAACTGATAAGTCCTGTATTGTTTATATTATTCATTTTTCAAATAAGGTAATTTCTCTGCCGCATCTACCTGTAAAATGATCCGTATGTAGCTCTGTAATTAAGCGATCGGACTAATAACTCGATTGTCATGGGTTCAAATCTACAGGAGGTATGGTTGGCGACTACATTTTTATACACACACATATATTTGCTATGAAAAACCATGTAAAAATGCTTGGCAAAAGTCCCATAAATGGGAGTGCTAAAAGCCACCTCAAGTAAGTAAAGTGATGTTATACAAACATCTCTAGATATAAATTTATCATAGTTAATAAGATATTTCAATGTATAAATATATTTTGGGAGCATTATTTAAATAGTTTTTTTGTTTATAGCACATCACTCAATAAGTTCGTAGGATATTTTTGAAAATGAAGAAGAAAACAGTCCAAAATGAAAATCCTACAAACTTATTGAGTGATGTTTTAATGTGTTGAAAATTATTTATCCAACGTTATAATAATTTATTAAAAAGCTAGTAATGAAAATATTAGAATGTAAGTGGGCCAAAAGTCACTTTCTATGAAAATAACCTCATAATTTAGTTATTAATGATTATTTTTTATCAGCCTTTCATTCAGATTTAACTACATAAAAAATGAATAAAATAATTTGTAAAATACAATCAGAAAATAGATATTTCACTTATATAAGTGTGCAGAAATTCAACTGTGTTGGGTATTACAGATTTAAGTGTAATATTGCATACTGCCAAATCCCCAATGTAACTTCTATTAAAAACGTGTTGTTAATGATCACAAATATGTAAAGACTTTAGCGAATGTCACTTATTTTTTTGCAAATAATTAAAAATCAAATAAAAGCATTTGTAATAGTTTTATAATACAATAGAAGTTTGACTAAACATCATATGCACATGGAATTAAATATGTATATTGGCGTACTAGTGAAATGCCACATTGCTTTTAGTTCCATTTAACAACAAAGAGAAAATTCCTCGCTCCCTAAAATCTTCCCCGGGAAGCGTCCTCAGTGATTGACAATGCTTTTAACGGCTTAGAGGGAAGAAAGAATTAATTTAGTTGTCCAAAACTATTAGATTTAATCAGAATGGAGGGGCCTCAATTCGTAGATTGCCTCGGCCGTACGTTGTCTCTGACACAAAACGCCAATTCAAAGACACAATTTACAATGGCAAGGTTTAATTTAAACTTTTGGGGGTTTCATTATAAACTTTAAATTAATTCAATAGTCCCGGCTTTTACGCCCTGCTTCCCAGGCCTAAGATTTTTTTCTACGCAGAGGAAGAGTGGACAAGGAAGCACTCCCGGCTGGCGGCGCAAAATATTGAAGGAATTTATTCAAATGAGGGGAACGCTGGGATGCGAAATTAAAAATTACCGAGACAAAAAATCCGACTTCCTACCGAAGCCGACGGGGGCTTAAAAGGGGCTATCAAATTCATGATGGAAGAATTTTAATCTTAATATTTTTGATTTGAAATTTATAAAGTCAAAAAATGGAATTATGCTAATAAGAAGCGAGGATACTCGTAGAAACGCCAGAAAAATCCTCCACAAAGATAGCATCATATTTTCCCCCTGTATAATTTAATTCAAAAATTTGAATGGACATATAAAATACATTATTTGCTTTACGCGGAAATTCAAAGAAAAATTAAATGCAGAATTTGCAAGTATTTTTAGCGATGATGATAGCAACATTGGACCATCGATTGCGAAGAAGTAAATACAGATAAGCCTCGTTTAAACACGATTTTCGAACTCATATAACTGAAAAAAATAAGTAAATACAATAGAAGAACTTGCCAAATTTTATTGAAAAAGGCTTTCAAGAAATTCAAGAATTACCGGTGTAAAATGAGATTTTTGAAACAAATTTGTTTTGGCTAGATTTGTCTAATGCATAAAGATCTCAAAGCCAAAAGCAAACAATCAATAATAACAGATTTTTGCAAATAATAGAGCAAATAACTCAAAATGCTGATGAAGAAAGCTCCTTAAAAGACAATATCAAACTCAGTTTTCGATACTTTTTGTATATTCTGAAATCTTCTCATGATTTTTATACGATTTTTTTTGAAACAGTTTTCAAATAACGTATCCATTTATGTGTAAATCAAAGGACGGGGCAAAATTCCTATTAGTAGTTGTTTTATCAAATGCAACTTGAACATAAAAAATACTCAAACCTCTTTTTGTGCGATTTCGAAGTTATGCGGTTTTTTTAAAAAAAAAATATTTCATAAAGAGTACGTATCGAGATATTCAACACTAACCGAAATTTGGAAAAAATATACAATTTAGGACTGTGTAAATCATATTGCATCTGCTATCACTGAATTACGACCACGCCCTTTATTCTGGTTTAGATTTTTGAAAAAATTGATTTCGTTTTTTTGGCATTTTTCCAATGTTTTGACTTTTAAAAATACGTTCTCCAAAGGAATTTCCAAAATTTCAACTACTTATAGAGTTATAGCTATTTTAGTGATGCGGTGAGTCTGGTCCTATCATAATGAAACAGTCGCCATTTTGTGATATTTTTTTTTTGAGTTAAGGACTATAGTGACATATTTACTAATTATGAATTATATTGTTAGAAAAAGAAAATCTACACAAAATAATTATGACATTGACACTGGGTATACTATTTCTTTGGAAAAGAGCGATTTTAAGTCATATCGAAAATCGCAACGAAAATTATCATACAGCAATAATACTAAAAATGTTATATTTTATTGTTTTCCAGTTTTTTAATATTTTTTTTTGTGCGATTTTGGATATATTTTATTTAGCTGTTTCAAAGTTATGCGGTTTTTAAAACCCATGGAATATATCTTCACTTTTTTATATAAGTCATAGATTTTTTTGTGCGATTTTCCGCGGAACGCATCTACCGCACAAAAAAAAGATTTAAGTGTATCCCAATACGATTACAAATCTCTATATTTATTAAGAACGAATTTATCACTATCAAAGGTTTTAAACATCTCGAAAGAGTCAATATTTGATTGCCCACGCTGTGTCCAAGCAATTTTGATTGATGTATTCAAATATTTGACACTTCATGGGTGTTAATTTGCAATTTTGACCGAATAACAAACCGAATAATCTCTATAGGATGTAAATTATTATTTTTCCCGGATTAATTTGAGTTAACACATATTTGATCATATGAAGTTTCAAATTATTTTACTTTTTTTTGTGGATTTGTTGGATATTATGAAGACATCTTTTAAATGGCATAGTCATACATTACAGTGATCCTTCGTTAATATTGAGATCGCTTTAGTCCAAATGTTGCCTCTCAAGGCTTTATTCTATATCGGTTCTTTTATAGATTAGATCCATGAAATGATTTCCCTAAATACATTTCGCAAAAATGTTTTTTATCAAGCAGAAAACGTATATTTGTGATTAAATCAAATTAAATCCGAACTTATTGTATTTCGACGGCGTTTTCTTCCCCATTATCGCGAATATTTATTCAAAGAATGGGAAGTAAACAGTACATCATAATGAAAGTCAAATTATCGGGCATACTACGTTATTATAGTAACAAAACTTGGCAGACGTATAACATAAATCTTCATATCGCAAATTTGCTCACACACATTTGTAAATCTATACCGATAATAAATTCTCGCGCCCTCGGGAATATGGGGCACCGGGAGGCTCCGTGGGTTGAGGCTCGACAAAAAGTGGGTTCAGCGACCCCGTAAACCGCTTGCTTCTCACCCGTTCGCAAGATCCGCCATGACCTCATTCAGGCCCGCCACCCCCGCGGGGGTTGCTTCCCCAAAAATGCCATAATGGGGTATTAGGGCCCCCCTTTGCGAAATTTTCACGGTCACGCATTCGGGAGAAATTTACTTCCAATCTTGATAAGGTCGCAATTGTGCTCTACATATGGAACCGACTCGGAATATCGACTCTCGGTGTTTAATTTGGTTGTCATTTAATTTACCAACTTATTTTATACACAATAGAAAAATCTACGAATTCGATCTTTACTCGGAATTTGTACATTTTAACAGTGTGCTTTTATTTCTCATCCCCTTGCGAGACCCAAACTTACCCTCGTCTTTGTATTTGTTCTCATTAAGTTCAGGCAAAACCCAAACGACCATCACTTTGCTATCAGTAATCAACGATAATCATAAACCACAAAAGGATTG
This sequence comes from Stenopsyche tienmushanensis, assembly GCA_008973525.1. Taxonomy (NCBI): domain Eukaryota; kingdom Metazoa; phylum Arthropoda; class Insecta; order Trichoptera; family Stenopsychidae; genus Stenopsyche; species Stenopsyche tienmushanensis. The sequence continues at coordinate 697,829 of WACJ01000018.1, read as the reverse complement.
ACCACATTAACCACTACAAAGAGCAAGTGAGATAAATTAATCCGATATGACAATGACAAAATCATTCACCAGTTGATTTATCGATCTGGATTTATTTGACAAGATGATCTTAAATATCAGAATAAAATAGATTTTGAGAATACACTATTTTTACACTAATATGGAGTTAAAATATCAATATTTACACTTAAATTAACACCCATTAAGATTAAGAATCAAACGTACTAATTAATTTACATGAATGATTAACACTTATTAATGCTATATTTGATCTTCATATTTACACTGTAATGCCTTATGGCACAACATGTGTCCCATATGAATGGTTAAATCATTGAAAAGTTCAACCCTTTGAGTAGTGAGATAATTTAAAATCGTAATAAACTTAGATCCTATATTCGTATGTCCGCCACTTATCATCTATATAAATCCACTTACCTGTCAGAACCGTCGCAGTGTGTATGAACCTTGTATTTAAATAAATAAACACTGTCAATAGCACACAATATTCGGGCATTTATTCATACCTTATACTTCTTTAAGGGGTCAATCAGCGATTTCATATTTAAAAAAAACGATTACAACACAGAAGGATGACGAATGAATGTATGCTGACTAGAATGTAAAATAGACTCTAATAAAGTAATTCTAAGATAAATATGTATGGTTTTTATTTATGATTTTATAATATTTTTTTTATGCGATTTTTGGTACATTCTATCACAATGATTTGAAGTTATACGGTTTTAAAAGAATGGAACCTATCCCTCAGTTTTCTATGTTGATCAAGTCTTTTTTATGCGAATTTTTTATATACGACTCCCCGTGGAAAGTATCTATCGCATAAAAATAGACCCAAGTGTATATTTTATGAAATTTTCTTTTTATGTCTAAATACGCAGGGTGCAGCATGGAAACTTCCTTTATTTGAAATACGCGCCCTAAAGCGACAGTTATTTTTAAAAGAGTGAAATGATACTCATTCTAAAGAATAAAACCTAATGTTTTTTGTAGTATAAGATTAATAACAATCATGCAATGTAATGTATGTTTGTCACTATATCTCTCTGTAACATGGAAAAAAATAGTTATACTGATATCGCCTATATTGTTTGTGTTATTCATTTTTAAAATAAGATATTTTCCCTGTCCCTGTATGTCAGATTATACTAAAAAAGAGCCCATGAATAAATAATTTTCAATTAGGCCCAATTGTGATCTATTATTTAATTTCGAAATAATTACTGCCACTCGGAAAATCTAGATTTTTCGGAAAAGCCGAGCTAATTGATATAAATATACACGTGTCTGTGGCATTTTCTTCTGAGCCTATCATTAAATATTCATGAAGGTCCTACGGTTGGGTGCCTCGAGAGTGAGCCAGGGAGTTATCATCCCCCGGCGACCGAATGCCCTTAATTAAGTTTCTGCGCTTTTCTCCGCGGATTAAGGGTAAACCTTAATGATGTTAAGGCTTAAGTTTGCTCGGAAAGGTTGACGCCTTACTTCCTAAAATATCTGCCGTTGAACTTATGAATTTTCCGACAAAATTATAGCGCACTTTAAACCCCGTCGGGGCAAACGGGACCTAATAGTCTTCCAGTGAATATTAATTTTATTTTATACTCGAACAACATTGCCCAAAGAATCGGGAACATTTCGTACGGAAATCCGTGTGCTTGCATAATAAATTTGTATTTGTGTGAAAAATGATCTTTGCCAATACTTTTGGGGCTTTACTGAACAACACCTATTTTGATATTCTATATTCAATATCTAATCACATCGCTTTTTATGAAGATAAAGACTTTTGGCTATAATGAAGATCGCCTTGTAGCGTGGACGATTTACCATTCCCACGTAGTAGCGCTGTTAACAGCGACATCTTCCATCTCTCTTCAGGTGCAATGTGTTATTTTAACAGCGCCATCTCTTGTGGCCCTGTGGAGACATTGCACTTGCATACCGACCGATCGCCTTTTGTGCGTGCACCGTTGCCAGTTGGATAGTGACGCGCAAGAGGCGGAAGAGTCGTCGGTTAGCCTTGGTTGCGGGAGGTCGTCCTTCCTGCAGCCAGTTCTCTCTCTCTCTCGTGTGAAATAAATAGTTATTTAGAGAAGAGAATCTTTCTATTCGACGCCCGTCTATTCCTATCCATTCACCCAGCAACATCACGGCCTGATAGAAGAACGGATCCGTGCGCTAGCGTGGCCATCCCGATTAAAAAATTAAACGTATATTTAAAAAGGTGCCATTTCGTAATTTAAATTTAAAAATCGCAACAATTCAAGGCTAACAGAGACATTCAAGCATTTTAGCATCCAACGACGAGCATAATTTGCATAATTTAAGGGTCTAAATTTACATTTTGTTGATGTCGTTGCACATTTATTTCAAGGTTGCGTAATTCATATGCAACTCCCGACGCCTAGTTGCGTTCTGCATTTAGTATTCCGGTTTTCTTTCTCAAAGACAACCCTACGCATTGTGGTGCCACCCTTTTGGGTTGCATCTCAAGGCATTTGCATTTCCTGTTTGGGTCTTTGTTGGATGATGACAAAGAGGACGGGCGCATTCGAATGGGTTTGGATGCAATACAGGAATGACCGGTGGAACAACCCGCCTGCTGACCTACATTACGAAATGCAAATAAAAGACGTCGTTGAATGACGATGGACACAATGGTGCATTGATTAATTTTTATTCAGCCGGTTGACAAGGTTGCCGGTGTGAAAAATGAATGCTTTCATGTGTTTTTATATGAGAAAACCATTCTATAGTCCAACGAATGATATTTCAATATTTAAATATATTCTGGTTCGAATTCAGGCAATGAAAATCACTACGCTAATATATTTGGGAGAGAGCTGAAAAAGACGCCAAAATTTGATGACAAAGAAATCCAATAGGGTCAGATCTGGAGACCGCGCGAGCCACGGAATAGGGTACGTCCTATGGTAAAAAAATCCAGTGGTGTCAGGTCTGGAGTCCGTGTGATCCACGCAATAAGGCCGCCAAATGAATTAATTCACACGACAGAGGTATTGTGCATGCATACGAAGCAGAAGTGGCCAATTTGAACCAATTTTGTAAATAAATTTAATAAAAACATCTTAAAGATAAAAAGTATTTTCTTAAGCCTGACCCTGGCAAACTGGTACCTCTTTAAGTTTAACGACTTTTTGAATGATTTGTATGACATTTAACATATCGTTGAAAAGGGTATAATCTAGAGAACTTTTTAAAAACATACTAAGTTAAAAATAGTTTAAAAAAATAATATTAGTTTTGTCAAAATGTTAAAAAAATATATTTCGACAACCCTGACATTTAGGACATAGGGCCTATGTGAAAAGTAGCAAAATACCTTCTAACACATAAATTTTTTTTAAGTACAAGTGTTAAACATCCTGTATATATAAAAGGAATTTATTTTTAGCCTTTCCCTTACTGTGCTAAAAAGCACCCTCCGGTGATATGTATTTGGTACACCATATTAAAAAGTGACTAAAAACCACAACATAAATAGAGTCGAGTTGTAGTAAATACATCACCGGTAGGGAAATGCTAATCTATATTAAAAAAAATATGATCGGTAGATTTAATTAAACGACCATTACATTAACTACAGCTCACAAACCCTTTGTCTCGTCAATCATTGTATCAAATCAGATTGGTATATAAAATGGTACATATGTATATGTTTTTAGTGTAATATCACTGTAAATCATTTCCTAGGCATAAAACTCAATTTGCATACATTTAATATCTCTATGTAAATTGTAGCTGTCAAACTGCCGATAACAGTGAGCTAATTTTAGATTAAATTTTTTTAAGAAGCATTGTGTTGTAGCATTTTTGCCGGAATGAAAACCGGAACCGGTTCGAAAATATCAAACCGGTTTAAAAGATGTACCACGAAAGATTGATTTGATTGATTTATTCCAAATTCCAGCTTGCAATTTTAAGTCATTATTATATATATTGTTTAGCTTATCTCTTCCTATATAAATATTTGCTATGTACTCAAACTGAAAATATATTTGTATATATATATATTTAAATTGTCAACACTTAATATAGCGAAATCTGCATTAACTTTTTCAAAAAAGGTTTCCAAAAATAATAAATTATAATAACATGTCTCTATTAGATTCTATGTATTATAGAAAAATATTTTTTACCACATGGGAAATATTCGAATTTTGGCATTTCAAGGATATTCACAGTACATGAATTTTGAAACGTATCTCTATCAACAATCAAGCAAACAACCCTTATCACGAATCCTGTCGATAGCAGACTTCCTAATTTCAATCTTCGCCGAATAATGATCGGTTATTCTCCGTATTTCTTCGATTGTATTGGCCATAATAGGCATACTTTCGATAAGATGGGATCGCAATTAAGCCGATACAAGTTTCGCCTAATCGAGTGTAAGAAAATTGATTAGATCTAAAGTTTTCCATGAGAACTTAGGCCGTTGAACCGTTCTATTCATGCTTCTGGATTTATTCTTGTTATTTTTTGCCGTATTTAATTAAGATCCGATTTCGCCCCACGTTTGCTTAGCATACGTCAACGCTCCCGTATTATGTTCTAGGCTTAATTATACGGCATTATGTATTCCAAGATTTTCACAGTGATGTATTTATCAGATCTGCTTCCAAACATCAAATGAAAGCCTTTGAATAAGCGGGGTAAAAATTACAGACAAAGACTTCTATCTTGGCAAAGCACTCGATGAATAGTGGAAATTTGATATTCATTGACCGTGGGTTATTAAGTCGCTCGCACCTTTGAAATCTATTTATACAACGCTCTCAATTATTGTTCTATTAGAACCGAGTCTATATGCTTTCTTTTCTATTCGTCGTATTGCTTGTTTTTATGCAAATGTCGGACTGCACTCCGGTTGCTCTATACAAAGTTCATCCGGGAGTAATGCATTCAAAGGTGCATCGACCCACTGAATTAATATATGGATCATGTATGCATGTATTAGACTAAATATTCTATTGTTAATAACGACATCAAGTACGTATTTGCGCATATTTTAACAACGCAGGCGCATTTAAAAATGATTGAGTGTTATTGACTATGAAAAGTCATTCGATCGAGTACGGCATCAACAACTAAGTCGAATCTTACATGCATTTATGCATGCATATACGAATTTATCTACAACATTGTGCTTTTACACAATAACTCCTATGTATTTTAGCTTAGAGTATTCAAATTCAAATGCTAAATTATGGGGTTACATACAAATGATTGGAAAAATACCCAAAATTTCAATTTTAAACTTTTTAGTAATGTGCAAATTTAAAATCGATGAAGTCGTTGATGTCATAATAATATGATAAACAAATAACAAACTTGAAATCGAAATCATTATTAGTCGATAAATTTGGGCTAACGATCTATACAATAGTGCAATGTATGCGGGGAAGCTCTCCGTCTCTGTCTCCCTAACTGCGCTACGTTCTCTCTCTGTCTCTGTCTGTCTCCAAGCTCAATGTACAAGAGTGCTCTTTCGAATAAGTAGAGGGGGATCCCAGGACCCTGGGATAGTACTCCTTTAGGGGTTAATCTGTTGTCGCAATAGCATGAAATAATTGTTTTTGTATTTTGAATTGTATGTTCAATATAAATAAATCATTATTTTATGCTTTACAAAAAAAAACTAACAACTATTTTGAACCTAGAAATCCAGTGGTGTCAGATCTGGAGACCAGATACACGACAGAGGTATCCACAAAAAAAATCCTAATTGAAAAAATAATCGCCACCTTTGCAAAAATGAAATAGGAAATGCTACTTCAGACAACTACAGGTTGTGCATACGAAGCAGAGATGCCAAATTTGAACGAATTTTGTAAATAAATTTAATTAAAACATTTTAAGCATAAAAAGTATTTTCTTATTAATCCTGACCCTGGCAAACTGGTACCTCTACAAGTTTAACAACTTATTAAATTATTTATATGACTTGTAGTATATCGTTGGAAATGTAAAATACAATAACAGTAATTTCGAGTTATTGCGACTACAGATTAAAAAGGTAATTACGATTTAAAGGTGAAATTTTGAATATTTTTACAAAATGTCGAAAAAAAAATTATTTCGACAGCCCTGACACATTTAGGACATAGAGCCTATGTGTGAAACTTAACAAAAAATCCCCCTAACCCCCCAAAAAGTTTTGTCGATCCATGTACTAAACAGCCTTTATAAGCTTTAAGTTTAATGTGAGTAGAACTGTGCGTTTCACAGTTCCAGCGGCATGGTATTTGACTATTGTACGCATGCGCTCATGGGAAGCTGCAAGCGATTCTCATGTAGCACTGTCACTTCCGCAGTGCCGATCCTGGCATGCTAGTGGAATGACTTCTACTTATTATTATGATTTAAGAATATAAATCTATGCAAAATAATAAAAAAGATTTAATTGTATTCATAAAATACCAACAAACAAAAAAAATATCTAAAGCAAGGGATCTCAAGAAAGTTTGTCCAGAATAAATTCAGCATCTATAAGAACGCTAAGAGCTGTTCAGGTCTGATTAAATCATTTTTGCCTGTATTTTTAGTATCAAAAACAAACCAATAAATTTGGCAGATCAGAAATATTAAGTAAATATCCATATTATTGATCGATCGTCTTGATTCATGATTGTCATGATTTCCTGGATTTGAAATAGTAAATACTGAAGCGATCAATTTGCAACAGTAATTTTAAAATATTGATAATTTCTCACTCATCCTACACTAAAATTCTTCTTCAAATAAACCTATTCTATCCACATGTGGATGGCAAAACATATGGTAACTCCTTTCCATTAAAAAAAAATGCTATGGAGATCGTCTACATTTGATTACGGGTCATTATTTTATGATTTAAACTCATCTAAGAGTGTTTAGAACCACAGCACGATAGAAATAACGAGGTGCCATCATAAATACAATTCGTCGGTGTGATAAAAGATGGAAGATTGTGACGTTGCTAATGTAATAAAGCGTTTGACATGGCATGGCATGGCACTGCGAACAGATAAAAGATGGACAAAGATCGTCCACCCGCCGTAGTTGGGGGGGTTGAAATCTGAAACGAAAATAGAATTTGCTCTTCGAGGGGTTGAAAATAAAAAAAAATAACACGATCACATGTGCTCACATTGTCTATTCTCTCGTGTATGGCAATTTGAAATGTTATCCGCGGTGGGAAAGTGCGATAACATTTCCGCGATCCTCGAACCCCTATAAAGTTTTTTGTTTCGCCCTTTTGTCCCGCGAAAGGACGAAGCGCCATTGTTCCCATCCGAGGATGTTTGGATAAGATTTTATCAAATTCAATTTAAAATGTGCGTCTAAGACAACTGACGATGTATATTTGTATTTTTATTTCTCGACTGTAAAGTGTAAGTATTGAGGAGCGCTTATTTTATCTTCATAGCGGGCAAAAGGCCGAGTAAATTATTCAACCGTTTAATGTGGAAGGTTAACGGTTTTCGTGGAAAAGATGTGCAAATTCACGAGAATTATGTAGGAGTCTTTATGAGATTTTAATTCAGTAACGGATGGATCAGGGGTCGACAACTTGTACTTGAGTATTCATCATTTGTGGCATGTATATTCAGTATCAGTAAATTTCAAGTTGATATAAAAGAAATTCGCAAAATTATAGGCTGACGAGAAGAAACTGTGCGAAGCTGAAGAGAGTAGAAAATTTAAACGCGTTTTTCTCGAAACATCTTTTTCCAAGTTTATGGAAGTGCTCCTACACGCCTTAGATGAGTATTCTTCATGAAATTTAGTAAGCATGTTTATAATAAGCGTCTTCATCGTATAGACTACAACAATTAAAAAATATTCAAAAATGCTCATTTAATGAACAAAAAACTATAAAAACTGTTGATAAAAACACAAACTTTTTTTTGATCGCTCATTATTTTTTTATTTTTCAATATTTCTTTTTAATTATAGTCTAAGCTATAGACAATATTATATAAAGTAAAAAAATGTTTAAATTTTTTGCTGCAAATCACTTGTTGAGGACTTAGGACTTCCGTGGTGAAGAATGTCATCACTCATGCACCGACATACGTGGCTCCCCCTACTCCCACTTCCATAATTTATCAAATTTAAAAAATATTTTTATATTTAATAAAGATTGCCTAGTCAAAATAGTAAATATCAACATTCTATATATAATACTTTTTGCATAAAAAAAACTCTTAGGTCCAACAAGGTAGAAACGTCCTTTAATCAATTGGCATTTTTGTTCATTTTTTAAGAGCAAATCTTGCAAAAGCAATCATTTAAATAGAACAAGAACAAACATTGAATTTTATAGTACATCCCATGCCATTAGAAACATTTCACGACATTTTATATACGAACAGCGCTCGAAAATACTATTTGAAAAGGTTGATAGCAATAAACACTTTAATAAAGAAAATGAAATTGAAGAAGTGGTTAATATGACGATGTAGTTTTCTCAATAACACAGTCTGGAGGCTTACAATGAAGATGTCAATGATCTTTTAGCGAGTATCGTGGATAATCTCACCAATAAAAATATAATCGAGTTTGAAGAAAAACAACTTGCTGTGGAAAATTCAAGAGGTCTAATAGCATCAGAAGCATTCAATAACTCTATTGAACATACAAGATGGCAAAATCTATGTAAAATTATCAATGAAAAGCATTCTGAGATAATATTGAATTCAAACATTCAAATATGACTTTATCATCATCGGGTGATTTAATATTCAAATTGCAAATAATAGGAAATCTATCCAAATACCTGAAGAAATTAAAAATAAAGCTTGTGTGTGTAGGGATATTAATGTTAGTCGATTCGACTAACATGAAGTACATTTTAATACTCTGCGCCCGACCTAAATCAAACTGATCGATTTTTTTGTTGCTAATATATATATAATAATATTTTCTATAAGTATTTAATCTTTTGATTGTTTCTCCATCTTGTGGGCCTCTCATTTTGATTCTAGAGGGATTGAATTCGTCGTAAATCGAAGCTATGCTGAAAGAGCGGAGCCTGCGTTATCGACAGGCGGGCAATTTTTTAAGAAGATTTTCGCCATGATTTTCACTCTCTGTGTTGCTTGGTTATGGTTGTGATTTTAAAAAATGTATGAAAAAAGTTGTGTGACATTAATATAATGATAACAAGGTATATTTAGTTAGTTTTTGTTATAATTCTGGCACTAAAAAGGATTAAAGAGTGTACTCTAGTCGTCGGACAATTTGCAGGATACGTAAATTAATTTTATATTCGCAAATTAAGATATATTTCTGTGTCTGTTTCGCAATGAAATGTTCCGCTCGTATGCTCAAGGCAATTTACGCATACCCAATTAAATTCTGCGTTTGAAAAACACATAATAAAGTGTATTAATAACCGTATGGCATTTCGTATGAGGATATCTGCGGTAATTTACAATTCAGTGGTCCGCATGGAAGAACTCCAAAGAACCGACGATACCTGATATATTTCATGCTCGATAAATTTTCACAAGAGCGTATCCCGAAAACTACAAAGTCGCTGTTGGGAGCAGTCGGGAGATTCGAAAATAGAGACGATCGTCCTGATGATGGCTGACCTCGTCAAAGGGCTATCAGCCACGGTCGGTGCGTTTTTATCGTTTTTAAATTGATCGCATGAAGGAGCTGCGGACGTGTAAGTGGCGCATGTCCTGAGCTGCAGTTCGCTGCACCAGCCTGGCATGCTAATGAGGTCGAGATGGTCCCCTGCATCCTTAATGCGGTTGCCTGCACTGTACCGCTACCCATAACCACAACCTATATGCATAATCCGAAGATTCGAGGAATTTTTTCGACCACGTGTCAAGGCTAAATCACTGCCATTGCCGATCTGCAATCGATAGGAAAAGGGCCAAACGAAGACAAATGCCATCATCCTGCTTAATGCGATGCAGGTGCGTGCCGAGGGCGTAAGTGCGTCTCTTAAAATTTCGCCCTACCCAAGGATAAAGGCACAATGTTCCTCCAAGTCCATAAAGCCAGACATAAACGCAGCTTCCATTATTGTCACGCATAATTAAAGCCAGTTACGGCGTACGGCTTTCAGGAATAGTCGGGATTAAGGCGGATAATTTTGGACGAAATCCTTATTTAAAAACCGCCAATTGGTTCATTAAAGCGAATTCTGCTTTAACCTTCTTGAAATTAAGGGCAAGCATATGGAATCGCTAACTAAGCGATATTAACATACACAATGCGACTAACAAAGGATTTTTAACAGGACCATTAGGCACTATAAATATAAATAAGCCAATTTTTTAATCGATGCCATAAACTGAAAAATAATTCCAGATAAAGTCGAATAATATTAAAGTCTTTAATCTTCTATTTAAGACACGTTCTCACGCTTCAACTTTGATTGTCCGATTAAAGCTGATTAGGGAATCCAATTCCGGGATCCCGGACAGTTTTAAGTATTTTAGAATCCCGGGATTAGTAAACGTAATCCCGAAAAATTCGGGATTGAAATTTTTATCTAACAGAAATCGTACACCTCACCAACACGATGAATGCTTCTAAATCAAAACATTCCCGATGAAATCTGGACGCTTGGAAACAGTGGCGTAATTACTAATTGGCGAACTTAGACGACGCCTAGGGACAGTGACTGTCTAATCTATGTATACATATATACAATAAATATATGTTTTTCAAATTGTTATATTAATCTTTCCCTACCGGTGATGTATTTACTACACCTCGACTCTAATAATGGAAATATCGATATGAAATATTATAGATACGTGGTTCAGATTTTTTGTATTCCTCCGTAGTATAATTACGAATCACATCAAAGTATTATAGTATATAGGTATTCATTTGCAGCGACGTAAATAAATAATTTGTCGGTAAATCGGGAATTTTGCGAGTTTTAGTCCGTGTCTCAGCAGAAAGGAATGACATTGAACAAATGGACTTATTAGTAATTTTTGATCAAATTTTCATTAGACAATCCCGAAATCCCGGGATCAAAATTTTGGCTCGGGATTGGATTCCCTATACCTGATCAAAAAAAGTTGAATCCGACCTAAATCAGTTATTGTTCGCACATTATTAAGTAAACTTATTGTTTTTAGAATCATCGACTGGATGGCCCTGGTAAATCAAAATTAACCAGTGAGAATGCGTTTTAACCCTTTGAGCTCCAAAATGATCATCTTGATTAGATTGTTATGGGTTAGTCCTTGTTCTTCTTCTCATTGATTGGGAAGTTGACGTATGCTTTGCACTGAGCATTGTGACTATTATTTTGTCTCGCCAAGCTAATACTTAAATATCTTGTTTTCTATATGCTATCTTTCGTCCCACAGCTAATCTTGGTGTTTTTTTTTATATATATGATTAAATAAACCCTTTCTGTAGGTCATTATCGGGCCAGTGAGAAAACATTTCCTTTTCAAGAGTTCTCCAGCAAGGGTTGGATTGGTGTAAAACCTATCCATAAATATATGATCGCCTTTTATGTCTGAGTTCGCCTGTTGTAGATTATTAAAAAGGTGTAGGACGAAAAAGGGATAAAACGTAAAAATATACATACTATCAAAATAATATTGAATTACTGGACACAAATAATTTTCAAGATTTTCACTGCGCCATAACTCGACGCAGACTATTATTTTATGCACTTTACCTACACCGATTCAATTCCTCTGGAATCAATTATTTTCCATATCCAGATGACAAATTAATAGTCAGGCAATAAGATAGTATTTCTAGAGTATTCACTTGAATCTTACATTTAAAAAATATATTAAATCCTATTTGAAGTACATAAAATACTACCATGATTTTATGAGGAAAATCTGGATATAATGATATAAAATAAGACAATGATGAAGTAGACTAATATAAAATAATAAGACTGTGTTTTCTCAAAGGTCGTATTTGTCTCGGTGACGAATATATCTTATGAATGAAACTATATATTTGCATAGTTCAATGCTAATATTATTACCATTGTAGGAATTTGAACCTGCATATTAAATATAAAATAGCCCGAAGGACTAAACAAATTACTGCATGGTTACACTTGTAGATTCGGAGTTTCATGTTGAAGCGCTTGGAAGTGTTCTTCGTTGATGATTCGTAATGATAAAACCCAGTTTGTAAATCGCATAATTACTTGAGATGAAATATGGATTTTATACGACATTAGGAAAAGATGTCGGCAATGTCGATGAATTTCCAGAATACTCAATAGAGCTTTCAATGCATCATAAAAAGCTTATAGTTACTGTATGGTGGACAAATAAGGACTTAATCAATGATTCCTTCTTAAAATCAAAGGCAGCTAATACGACTAAATCATATTGAGAAAAGTTCACCTACAAATTCCGAAAATTTATATGTAACGCCCTAATAAGCATCAATAAATTTACCCATTTTATTATTGGAAAACTTCTACGTTTGAGATTGAAAGAGGCTTTATTGAAACAATAAATTTTTATACCTTTTCACGGCATTATAAAATGTACCCTAAAACAATCCCCTATGCATAATATAAAGATCATATCATTGGATCAAAAAGGGATGAAATTTTTATTGTCTCTTCATTGCTAAAAAAATTGAGTACGTATGAAATCTTTCGGTTGAGGGTAAATCAATATTTAGACATGAATAAAAAGAAAGAAAATAGGGGTTGATTTTTTAAATTTATTATTAAAATAGCAATTTTATCAAGCGCCTATGAATAAAATTGCTCTGTAAGGACTTAAAATGGTTGGAAGAGAATTTATCCAAAATTATGCGGATGGTCAATGTTCTTTAAACTGAAAAATAGAGTGATGGTATAGCAATTGTACTGCGCTGCTTGTTTGTGCCAACAATAGAAAACACTTCATATTCGTTCGTGGTGTCTTTTTTTCTTCAACTGCACCAGCTATTCTTGCGCAGAGTTATTATCGTTTCATGCTACATTCAAGCGTCTACCACCACCGTTCTCGCTTAAAAAATATCCCCAAGCTTAAAACGGCAGTGAAAACGTACATTCGAATCGAAAATACGCCGCCAAGTCCGAGAAGATCCAAGGCGATTCGTCAATCATGAGGCAGTTTCTTGGGATGCTTCGTCCTTAAAGAATCCCAACCCCATTTGGGTGCAGCCACACCTATGCATATGCATTAAATGGTAAACAATTCAAGAGTGCTTTTACGATGCAGCTGTAACTCGGTTTCTTGTTCTACGAGGGAGCGGTTCTCATGCTGCTTTGAGAAACCGTTACAAAATGCATACGATCTGCATATGCTAATTCGGTTTTTTCTTCATTTTAGTAACTCGTATCTCGCCTTTCAATCTACTGTTAAATACTAGACCCTGTTAACTATTTACAACTAGGAACCCTACCGCAATAAAACTTCATTGTGGTCCTCTATTTTAATAGCAACCCTATACATATATTATGATACATTCCTTCAATCTGAATTGAAACGCCATACATATCGACAATCGAGTCAAGATTCTAAATGATAGATTTAAATGCCTAAAAAAAATCTATAAAGCTGCTTTTTTGTCTACAAGTAGTTTTTTTAAATTATTGTTAAATAAACGTCATCTAATTTCGATACAAGGTGGCTAGACTTTCAGTAGATGTGGCTAAAATTATAGCATGGAAATTTGATTGAAGTATTGCAAATTTCATCGTATTGCAATATTAAGTACATGTAATATTTATTATAAGCAGCTATAACATTTTACAGTCTGTTTCAGTCCTGTAAATTAATAAAAACATCGTGGATTTTTAGAATAATTCCACAAATAATTTCGCTGCCTCCCTCAAATGTTGCTATTAAAAGCTTTCTGTATGAAAGTATAAATATTTCTGTATAAATCAGTATTATTTATTAAGAAAACTTAAAGTTCTAGCAAGAATCCAGCAAGAATATCTGTTGTCAATGTGAATCTTTCAAGGGTAGCTTACATCGTCATTATGTTAGACCATATTTATCGATTGATATCTCACATATTGACGAATAAACTTCGAAATTTAATCAAAATCTACAACTTTAAGAATAAAAAAAAGCCTGCGGAAATAAAATCCAAGATGGTTGACAATTTCGAAGGCTTCTCATCGTCTCAAGTTTTTGAGTGTCAAAGTTTAAACGTGGCCATATCGACACAGACGACTTAAGATTCTGAAGGGCCAAGATCAGATTCCACCGAAGAAATGCTTGAGTAATCCATGGAATGATTTTGGATGATAATAAATAAAATTGTATTTGATAATTGAGATCATAAGTATGTCAAATGGGTGTATGTCTTTACATTTTCCCAAATACCAAACCAAAGAACAATCGAATGACTTTTTAAAAAGAATATTTGAAGCATTTCAAGTATTTATTCATAACAATTACCATCAATATTTATAACCAGATTTGCTCTTAGGGGAGTTGCATCTATATAGATTGTAAAGTCATCATCTTTGGAAAAATTTTGGGAGACTTATTATCGATCTATTTACTAATGTGAGCCTCTTATATAGACATCCTTTCCATTTTCAAATTCTTAAGAGTGAGGTATTCAACATAGATCATGTTTTCAATTCAAAGAAACTCTTATCAGTTAAATGATATGTTTTTAACACCAGATACAATACATCGATTTCAAATTAAAAAATAAGGGAAGAGATATTCTATAATCCTATATGTATTACAATTTTGTTAGTTAAGAGCATAAATTTCCAAGTTAGAATAATCTATCCATATGTTTAACTATGCAATAAGGGCTTTTCGCTTATCGCCATTAATTAAATACATCAAGACTGATTGAATAGTTAGAGCCAGATGTTGATAAACAACGTCCAATCTTAATCATGCTAACAAATAAGCACCAGCTATAACTCCCAAACCAGGGATAATGCTTCGAAGAGTATGTTTAGAAGTATTAAAATAGAGTAAAATGATGGTTGTTAAGGTGCATAATCAATATTTGAACAAATTAAGCCAGAAAAATATAGGAAACGTCTAAGCATCATTAAATAAAAATTGTTAGAATTGGCAGGATTCAGATATTAAACTGGGAGCGTTTACTACACCCTTTGTATCTCAGATTTAGATTTTTGAATTATATTAAAGTTAAAGGAGATTAGTATAATATGGAAAAAATCACACAATCAAATTAAACTGGTTAAGACCAGATATACTGTTAAATTTAGTCTGTTTAAATAAGCGCTCTATAGAAAGAGCAACCGGACAGTGTGAGGTCGTCAAGCAGGGTGGTTAGTGTAAGATTAGCGCATTGCATAAATTTGAAATCTCTGATAGGGGATGCAAGTACCTGTGTCATAGACGGGTGGTGGTGTTGGTGGTGTTGTTGGTGTTGGTGGTGTTGGTGGTGTTGGTGGTGGTGGCGGTGGTGTTGGGTAGGAGTGGGCAGGGGCGGGGCGGCGGACCGGCGGCCGCCCCCGCGCCCCTGCCCCGCCGCCTGTTGCCGCCGGCCGCCGCCCCTCACCGCCTGAGCTCGGCCCCACCCCTCATGTTCTGCAACACACAACAACAACACATCATATGCACCACCAGATCACGAACACCGGACACCCCACACCACACACCAGCCACCGCACCGGTGCCTTTACCTAACACTCTCTATCTCTATATAAATAATCACTTCAATCTATTTTGTCACCGATCGCGCCGCTATTAATACACATATTTCCGCGATGGAATGCGAGACGACTTATTTCCAACTCGTCACTCGCCACAGAAACGAAACTCCGAGAATAGGACGGCGGGGCGAAGCGTCTTCAGCGATCGGCTTCAGCACTCAGCTTCGGGCGCGGGGAGACCTTCGACTGGCGACCCTCGCATTTCGGAGGTCGGAAACGCGAACACACCGACCGACGACGAGGTGTCAGTTGGCACATCCTCACGACGCGTCTCCACGCGGGCTGCGAGCTGCCGCCCGAGAGGTGCCAGGAGGGCCCGTGCCAGCCGCGCGCGACACTTTTAGAACACCCTGCCTGCGCATGCGCAGTCACCCACCGCACCGCGACACACCGCCTCTCATGCAGAAGTTATCAACATGCAGCCAACCACACGCTCCCACCACCTTTCTGCACTTTCCACACTAACCCTAACATACTGACGGACCATGACTGTCATCGAAGTGCAAAAGCCAAATTTCAAACTCAAAAATCCCATGGAACATGACAGCTATGGTTTTTGAGATCTGCTAAAATCTGATATACATAAAGTGCAACGGATGAAGCGCTTCGATGGCATAACACTCGCCGTCCAGACGTCGATGACGCATGAGATCAATCGTCCAGCTGATATAATGCATTACTTTCTGAACTGATAATAAAGCTCCAGATTTAAATCTAGATTATGGAATAAAATGTGAAGAACGCAAGTATTGATATTAGGATCGATCCAGATAATTAATCCTAGCTATAACCTTTTTAGGAGTGAGGAAATTTAAAATCGATGAAGTCGTTGATGCCATAATCGCTTTACACCGATTACATTCTGTCAACTCCTATCAGCGTAAAACAATCTTTAATTTGAGACAGAGTCAATTGTAAATAAACACTATTGATAGCATACAAGACCACGTCATTTTTTTTACATAAACAATACACAAGAAATCGATTCATTTGGTCTTGCTTTAGAAAGAAATGAAAATTGGACAAAGATTCATTCAACAAGCAGCGACGAACAGGAAGCAATGTAATAAACAAACCCTGTCGATAGCACAAAATATTCGGTAATTTCTTTGTGTAAACAAATAACAAATTTGAAATCGAAATCGTTATTAGTTGATAAATTTGGGCTCACGATCTATACAATCGTGCGATGTATGCGAGGAAACTTTCCGTCTCTGTCTCCCGAACTGCGCTACGTACAATGTACAAGAGGGCTCTTTCTGAAAAGTGGAGGGGGGGCGCCAGGTCCTGGCACAGTACACCATTAAGGGTTAAACAACGCAAATAATTAATATTTGAATAAATTCAAATTGTGTCAAAGTGCAGAAATATATCTGATTCTCACTGTACAATAAAACATAAATGCTTGAGACATTTAATAAGGAAAACTATTAGTTAAAATATGAAGCTGTGCGTTGTGTAATATATAATAAAATAGGCTTGTTACTGGTTGAGCGGTTGCTTTATGGTACGTATATACACACGCAGTAGAGGCGAATACGGAGATCCTACAAACGATTTTCACTCGCTTAACGACGAATTTCCGATCGTAGTTTCACTTTTCGTGACGCTCAAGCCTTCAAATGTCCATCTGTGTGTATTATTCTCTTAGCTATCTTTTTGCAACGATTTGTTTTATTGCTGTCTAATATCGGCGTTAAAACGTCGAATAAGAACGGGGATGGTCGCAAAATCGATGACGCGTTTCAAGCCCCGAAATAAATTTAGATTAGCGAGACCTACAAAAACGCCCCGAAGACTATGAAATCGAACGACTTAATAAAGATAAACGATGTTTTTATTTTATTCTTATACGTCTAGACTTTCATCGGCTTGATTTATTCGGCCCGACTATTGTTTCGGCGTTGTAAGACTCGAATTCCATGCGAGGGGGCGAATCGTACCCCTGTTTAATAAATATTTTAATTGTCGTTCTCTGAAGATCTGGCGTATTCCGTGCTATATTGTTTGACAACAAATATTTGAGCGTAAATTGATATATTATTGTCGGTTGTTTATGGGGGTGGAATAATCCAAGTTGGCGGTGCTTAGTGTTATTTCAGTATAATGCTTTTAAGGCCTATTGTGTTTGTAAAATATTTATGCTGATAGTTAAGGCTTCGACCTTTGAAAGTTTCGGGAAACCGACGACGCAATAAATATTGTCCTAAGTACTTGCTTGATTTCCGGGTAAAATTTAATTTTCAATTGTCTTGACGAAATTGATAAACTTGTAGGCGCTGTTGAGAAGTTTTATCGCTGCGAACAATGGAAGTGTAATTTGCTTTTTATTGTGCGATTGTTTGCTTCTAGATTTGTCGCTAGATGGCCGTACGCGCGTTTTAGACAATCATACAATGGACACGAGATGAAATGATTATATTTTAGGATTTATTACACTCGATGATATTTCAGTGAGTTGTATAATAATTTGATGTGATTTAAAGAGATTAATGGTTTTGTCACATTTTGAAAATCTTTTGATATTGGACATCATTGCCAAGAAATGTCGCTGTGAGGAGCTTCACCAAAGGCTAATTTTATTTCTGTTTGACAAAAATAATGACGGATATTTATTAAAAAAAATATTTTTATAATAAATTTGCTTGATACATCATTATGACATGTCTGCGTTGTCTAGGGAAAGGGCGAATGGGACAGACGACGAGTAATCTTGAAACAACGCTTACAAATTGAATTGAGGCCAACCAATCCTCTTCTAGATATATAAATAGTTTATATTTTGATATATTCTACTTTCCTCCAACAGCGAACAAAATTAAAATCTCAGTTCAAAGTTAAAATAGAACTATAAGAGCAACGCCATCCTATGAACTGTCCGCCATCGCAGACCCGACGCATGATCGATTCCCTATAATATTTCAGGAATTCGACCGTTGAATTCGGGAGAAGGTGGCCACCTTGAAGGATCGACAGGCACACACCAGACGGTTGCCGATCGCTGGGTATAGTAAGCCGCCGAATTATTTACGTATCGGTGAATAACACTCCGTTGTCTTATTGAGACAGCGTGCTAACACTTGTGGCTTGTTTACTGCTTCACCGGACTCACTGAACCACACTTCGTGTCTCAACGGATCACTATTATAAGACTTGGCTAAAGTCGAGAAAGACAGACAGGATCTCTTACTATCCGAGCTTTCTGAAAACATTCTTTACGGTTGTGGAGGTCTCGTGAAGCCGGGAGTCTGTAATAAAGGCGGAATTTGTTTAAGCGCAAGAAGGGCGTAATGAAGTCTAGCGACGAGACAGCTCGATGCTAAATTCAAACGAAGAACTACGAAGGATTGAAGGAAATATAATTCAAAATTAAAATACATTTTTTTTAATCAGAAAACGCCGATAATAACACTTAACCCAATGAACTCCAATGTCGAGGTGGTCTCGACATTTTGTACTCCAGCTTTGATTACAATCATTTAGAGCTATTCTGATGTTTTTATTTTTTAAAACATCAGAGCAACTGTTCTAGGATAGATAAATTTCCAGATTACATCAAAAATATGGTTGGGGTGGACACCCCTGACCAATTATACCACATCTTACTGCTTTAGACTAAGATGATTTATGTGTATATATATTGCTCAGTTATCATCCAAGAGCTCCTACGGAATTCTTAACAAAATAGCAAACAACAGATATATTTAATATACATCCATTACAAAAAAGATATACATACGCGATTTCCAATGATTCAGAAAGAGCATTTTTACATGTTTAGCTCGGAGAGTATCATGCAGTTCGGATATTGTGATTGAGAGACAAAGACGGATAGAGTGTTTTGCGTACATCGTACGATTGTATAGATCGATAATCCAAATTTATAGACTAATAATAACCCAAATTAATTGATTTCAATTACACAAACGAATATTAACTGCTAAGGACAGCGTTTATTTATTTATATACAAGCTTCATACATGCTGCGCGGTCCTGACAAATAAGTGGATTTGTACGGATGATAAGTGGCGGACATACGAATGTAGCATCTAAGTTTATGATGATTTAAAACTATCTCATTACTCAAAGGGTTAATTGGCGGGGTTTTAAGTATATTGACCTGACGCATATTGGCTGAAAGTTTGAGTCTGCAGCACTGGGAAACAAATATTACAACAGAATATTACTCTATGAAGGTATGATTAAATTGATTATGATTAAAATTCGGACTTAATTGTTGATGGTGGGATAAATGTCAATAAACACAGGATACGTGATATATTTTTGATTGATCATTTCAATTCTGACTCAAAGTGATTTTCTGGATTAGAAAAAGTAAATAATTAAGCAATTAATACAGCCATACACGAACGCTAATGAGTCGCTCAAAACTAACTCAAAAATCCTTTGCTACCAATTTTTTTTCATTTATTATCCAATTGTAGTACACTTGCGTCTGTTTTTATGCGATTTTGAAGTTATGCTGTTTTCAAAAACAATAGAACCCATCCATAATTTTCACATTGAGCGCAAATCTTTTTTTATGCGAATACGCATAAAAAAAAGATTATTAAAAAACTAGAGAATGAGTCATTAACTGTACTTGTGGTTTGGAAAATTTTTTCAATTTTGGACTGTATAAATATATTTTTATGTGCGGTATCTCAAATTACTCCACACACATTGAATTCTTGTTGAAAAGCAGTTTGGTACGAATGTGTTACAGATGGCAGAATAATAAAAACTTCGACATTGTCAGCTAAAATCATTACTTTAGCAAATCAACTTGGTAGAGAAGGCTTTGATGCTTTTTTTCAAAATGATGTTGATGAATTGCTTGAGGATACTCCCTTGAATGATATTATTGGTTTGATTTGAAAGAAACAGAAAACAACTTTGCAATAAATTAGAAAATCTATTTATTGTACATGACTCAAATTTTGAACTAGATTTCAAATTCTAGCACGAGTTTAAGAATCTTCGTAATTTTTTTATGCGATTTTTGATACATTTTATCACATTAATTTGAAGTTATGCGACTTTTAAAAATAACGTTACCTATCACTCAGTTTTATATGTGGTTCAAGTCTTTTTTTATGCGGATTTTTTATATGCGACTCCCCGTGGAACGTATCTATCGCATAAAAACATATCCAAGTGTGCTTTTCATGTTTTGTTTCTACCTCTAAACCATCATTAAAAATTAAAACGATCCTGGAATAACACTGAAATATTGCTGCTGTGTGCTGTGTTTGTGTAATTTATGATAAACTAGCGAGTACCCGGTATGCATGTACCACGCCTTACTTCCACTTTGACGCCAAAACGGTGCATCCGTTAATCGTGTCGCAAAACAAATTCCGCACACGAATAATGCGTCTGGTAGTGTAATTATCTTTTCGGATATACGCCCAATAACTCACGAAAGTTTCATAGCAATCGGATGAACGGTATAGGAATGTATCTGGAACAAACATACTGCACGCCGACACACATTCATTTATGTATATATATAGAAAAAAGAAGACTAGGCAAGCGTCTGATTTTTCCTTTCGTTTCGATCAACTGTCGTTTGAAATCGCAAAAAAAATGTATCGCACTGCGCATGCGCGTAGCCTATGACTTATGTGATCCAGAAAATACAAACGATTTTTTTTATTTTTTTTTTAAACAAATGCTTCGTAAATGGTGAAGAAATTTTGATTACATTCCGGTTGCCCTAATATGCTGTTTATGTTTATGGGCTTGCTCACATCCTAGTTTTGGTCGTAAAAGGCAACATACAATGTACGATGTATTCTTCCGTCAGACTCGGGGATTTTAAATTTTAATATTTTGTAAAGGTACTTTTCATAAGGTTGTTATTGCGTAAATAAGTACAGAGCTTTTAAGTTTGTGTTATTATTTAAATTTAATTTGTACTTTCTTCCGGCCTCGAATAATATGAAAAAGTTACGGAGCGATCCCTTACATTCTGATTTTAAAAACTGTCGGTTCTATGAAAGTTGGAAAAGCCCAAAGGGCCATAATTTGTTTAAGTGTAGCCGAAAAGTTTCGCGCTGAAAAATGTTTTAAGCGTGTAAAGTCTCCGTTTCGGCATAATTCCAAGGACGCTTTGTGGTTATAAAATGATGTTATATCCATTGAAATATGATGAAAATATTTTTATAATTAATTATACGCAATAATTGCTTACAAAACAATTTAAGCTCATCCATCTTTTCGCTTATTACGGAAGATTGATGATATAATAAATGTGGGTGAAAAGGTCGAAAGAAAGACATCGGGAAATTCGCTTTCAGCATTAATGAAACGCGTACTTCGTGCGTTGAATTTAATTTGAAGGTATTTGTAGCGTATTTTTTCTCTTTTTAAAAATGATTTTTGTTGAAGTGTTTGACGGCACACAATGATGCCGATCAGTTCGAGATCGTCTGAATCATGCTGCTGGTAATGAAACCCTGCTCCCGAGGAACAAAGTCGGCCGCAAGGCTCCCGATATAGTAACGAGACTTAACAACGAAAGTTAAGAAAAATACTGGCGGTAATAAAGCACACGTGCAGATTGGTAGCACGTAGCGCGAAGCACGTGCAAGTTGGCACGTCTCTTCGTGCGGGCACCTGTTGCTCCTCGACGACGGAAATAATGCCTTTCCAAGAAGTCAGCCTGATGAATAGGTCCGCGGTCGACGGCCCTCATTCATCCGGGATCTGGCTAGCTTGGACAATGATACCAGCCGGCTCATCGAAACGAGCAAGTGCCCTAATGTCGCCCTGATGCTGCACGCTCTTAACGTCTGCGTCATTGCAAATCGAAGAGTATCAGGAGTCATCGACCCTCATCGAATAATTCGACGAATCGAGTCACATCCAGGGAGGATTCCAAACGTAATCTTCAAAAATGCATTTACATCAACAAAGTTGCGACTACCTTTTGAAGCTTAAACGACATTTTTTTCCCTGCAAAACAATGACAAATTAGCCAAATTAAGTTTTGTGATTAATACTTCTAGCATTACAATACGAAAGGAAGTCTTTTCAATCGTAAAGATTGCTGAAAATATGAGATTTTCATTCAGGGCCGAAACAAGGGTTGGCAAAGCAGGCGTCCGTCACGGGCGTCATGGACTTGGGGCGCAAAACGCAGAATACCGACCCATTCTACTTTACATGAACCAACACTGGTTGACTCTGTCCATTTTTATAATATATGCTAATTTGTCTAATCCCTCTTTTCTACATTATCGTTATATTCAAGTATGGCATCCGCGCCGCTCATTCGTTATATCAGCGATCCGAAAAGCGGACCGATTGAGCATACAAACCGTATCTAGACACTTTCTATTATAGTATAAAAAATAAATTGGATTCCGAGGGTAGGGGGGTGCGTTAAGTTATATACTTGCCACGGGTGCTTCATACCCTAGTTACGGTTCTGCTGAGATGTGACAAATATTCCAACCATAATTATTAGGGTTGCGGCTGTAGACGCTTATGGCCTGTGAATACAGATTCTCGGCATTGATCTTATGGTATTCGATTGATTATCCTATTCCTGAATTGACTCCATCTAATTTAGCATTTACTCGACCTTTCTACTTTACATGAATCAACACTGATTGACTCTGTCCGTTTTTATAATTAAATAACTCATTCGATCAGTGTTCTTTAGACAACTTCATTCATAATGAGAGTTTATAATTGATCTGTAGATTTGTTCGGGTATGGCGTCCAATCGCGAAGTGCTCATTCGTGATGTCAGCGGTCTGAAAAGCGGACCGAATGGACACATAGACCTTATGGCCACATGGGCCTCTTTTAGGGATTTTCGCAGCATTTTCGGGGATGCAATGCAATACTTGCCACAGACGCTTTACACCCTCTTTACGACCACAAGAGCACAAAATGATCACAGAAACATAAAAATTAGGCATCTTCTGGTTGGAAAATGTTTTATGACCGCATGAATTAAATAAAAAGGGTTTTTTAGAAATATTTCAAAAAATTCAGCAGCTTGGGAGTCATCAAATATTAAGGCATAATATCACATTCCAGCAAAATTATGTGGTAAAAATGAACCTTTTTAGCTGCTAGAAAAAAATTCGAATGGAAATCATTAGCTTAAAATGAAGCTGTGTTTGTGTAATATATAATAAAATAGGCGAGCTCCTGGTCTAACGGTTGCTGTACGATACGTATAGAGATAGCAAAAGCGGCGCGGCGCATGCGCGTAGCGCATGATGTATGCATGAATTTAATAAATCTGCAAAATCGCTTGCGAAAGTAAAAATATGTGCATCGCAAAATTGCATAAAATAAGGAATGTGTGTACATTGTTTCGATTTTATCGCCAATAATTCTGTTCGATATTATAACAAGTTAAAGACGTAAAAACAGGAATTTCATATGTATTCTTGATCGAAACCAATGAAAAAAAATCATTTAAATTTGTTGTGATATGCAGATTATTTTAGCATTGAATTTTTGTAAAAATATGATAATATAATAAATAAAAATAAAATTAATAACAACAATTTTCATATGTGATCTGGTCGATGCTTTTGTATGACCGATTAAGATAAGATTAGGTCATTATATGTGTTATTTTTATTGATTTAAAAGTAGTAAATTTGATTTATTTATTTAATCTGATGTACTCACTTTCACTGGATTCAATTCTTCAAAAGGCTCTTGCCAGTCTCTTCCACTCAAGAGTCTGCTTTAGTACATTCTTCTGTTTATATCTCTCCATAAATACTCATATGTTAAACAATGTATTCACTTTAATAACGTCTTGATATCATGATTTTGGCACAACACAGTTCATTATTAATCCTCACTTTCACAACTTATGTCTAGTTTTTGTCACAGGTAAAAAGAGTAACATGGTTATTATTACAATCCAAGCACGCTCTGAAAAAACACAATAAGATTTTAACATTGGTGTATGGAAATTTTAAGATAATGATGGTTTGATGCTTACCACTCGATGCCACTTGCTTCTCAGCTGAATATGGAATCGAACGATGATAAAAAACACAATGTCGGCTTCAAGTAACAATTCGTTGGAGCCATATTAAAGTCGACGGAATGGTTGCAGGATCCGACGAGGTGCAGTCAGTTGCGCTGCTGCGTCTGTCAACAAACAAACACCTGAGGTCACATACTGCGCCTTCCACTACTCGACGCTGGGATGTTTGTAAATATCCCGACGTCTATTCCTGGCTGTTATGGACATAGTTTAGCTACGCTGGACGCGATTGTTCATCCCGTTTTGCGAACCCGACGCCGGAGCCACTCCGCGATTTAATGATCCGTACTCATAGTCTGCCCGGCATATTTTCGTCGCACTCTAAATAAATCTAAACACTGCTTAAATTTTCTCCATTCAGTCTTAATACAAATAGAATTGGTGATGTTCGTGACTTCTGGACGTCTAGCGCAGCCAATGCTTCGTGAAATTCCTGGAAAATTTGCGCTGAAAACCGGAACACAATATAGCCGACGTTCATGATTCACCGGTGGACATGAGCCTATAAAAGTCACCTAATTATATCTCCCACAAAATATGTTTTAACTCTTTTAGACCGGGTGAGCTATCGCACAATAATCGCAATGAAATAATAAATGATATTATGCATGC
Source organism: Stenopsyche tienmushanensis (assembly GCA_008973525.1). NCBI lineage: Eukaryota > Metazoa > Arthropoda > Insecta > Trichoptera > Stenopsychidae > Stenopsyche > Stenopsyche tienmushanensis. The sequence continues at coordinate 672,516 of WACJ01000018.1, read as the reverse complement.
ACCATAAATCATTCAAGATTTATTGCTTTGTCTTTTGCCATGTAGACATTCGAATTACACTATCGTTATGACAATACCAGCACTTCTAGATCATATGATTTACAATATATATAACAAGGGATTATTAGTGCAATATTTAAAGCTTTAACCAAATAAAAATATATAAAATATTATACGACAATGAACGATGTGAGGGAATTCCGATGGGTTCAATTCACTGTGTACTTTAGAGCAGATTCCCGCGCAATAGGGACTCCCACTTCTGCTCACCCAGACGATGCCAAAGTGTTGCTCACGATTCCACCTTGGATGATACCAACGCTGACCCGACGATGGCTGGATGACTCTATAAACGACTGGGTTTGTTCCTTATAGTTGGATGTGGAAAATCATGAATAAGCAAAGACCTTTCAACGAAAATATATGGTCTCTTTGATCACAAATAGGTCTTAAGATTGCCGCTACTATAATTTAAAAATTCATACGCATTTATTCATACATTGGATTCAGCAGTAAAGTCAAAATTGACTGAATGATTTGGCGTCAGAAGAATGAGGGCGCGTTGTTCGTTACACTCGTCTTGAATAGGGTTAAATATTTACATATATTTCCATGTATGATTCCCGGAATATTCCTCGTGTTTATTAACATTTTATTCCAGATATTACGTGTCGCTCTTAACGTCAAAATTTCCAACATTACTAACTCGCCTTTCAGCACATTTCCGGAGCGCGGTTCAGAAATTGCGTGAAAAAATCCGATTAACTTCGCCGTCGCTTTGAGCGAATTGGGAATATTTGCGTATGAAATATTTGAAGGTTTTTAACTGCGACAAAAAAATATTACAACACTGTGTCACGGTCTCATAGTATTCGAGTACACGCTCCTGAATTTGGAGTTAAAAAACTTGATTATAGAACACATTTTCTCTGCATCGATAAATTTGGGCGAGTGATTGGATTTATAAAGTCGAGCAGGGCCTATTCTAAGTGACTTTTTTCACCTTAGTACCACTAATAAAAAGTATTTGCCTTCTTAAAATCACTCACTGTTCCAAGTAATTAGTGCGCTATTTAATTAAATGCGTACCACATCTAATTAAACAAGGATAGGATTATTTAAATGGGAATTATAAGTAGTAAGATCTATGAATACTTGGAGTGAAAGCGTCAATTCTGCATACTGAATAATGATTGTGTTAATGTAAAATCCTTCTCAGATACACACCCAGTAACTCGCCAAAGTTTCATCACAATCGGATGAACGGTATAGGAATGTATCTTTAGCAAACCGACTGCACGCCGACACACATTCATTTTTTGGACCGGGATTTTTAATAATTTAAGAAATTACATGGATATATTGATCAAAAATTACCAAGATCAAGAATGACTGGAACTGATTTTGGTAGCCAAGCAACCTGCTGCTGAAAATGCACGCTTAGCCTCCACACTCGTTGGAGGTATCGTCATCAGATATTTAAATGCTAGTTCGAGTTGATGTCCATTGTCGTATAACATCATCAATGTGACTGATAAAATTCCTATCTGCTGAGACACGAACTAAAACTCACAAAATTCCCGATTTAGCGACAAATTATTTATTTACGTCGCTGCAGATGAATACCTATATACTATAATCCTTTGATGTGATTCGTAATTATATTACGGAGGAATACAAAAATTCTAAACCCCGAATCTATTATATTTCATATCGATATTCCCATTATTAGAGTCGAGGTGTAGTAAATACATCACCGGTAGGGAAAGGTTAATATAACAATTTTAAAAACATATATGTATATACATAGATTATACCAGCGCTTCTTAAACTTATGTAGTCCGCGGACCCCCTCTTGAGCAAAATTTCTTTCGCGGACCCCCTCTTGAGCAATTTTTTTTCGCGGACCCCCTCTTGAACAAACCTTTTTTTATGAACCCCATTCCAACCCTTGTGACATAATTTTTCAAACAAACAAACAACACCCCCAGTGGTCCGCGGACTCCAGTTTAAGAACCGCTGGATTATACAGTTACTATCCCTAGGCGTCGCCTAAGCTCGCCAATTAGTAGTTGCGCCACTGTTTCCAAGCGTCCAGATTTCGGCGAGAATATCTCGATTTAGTAGCCTTCATCGTGTTGGTGAGGAGTACGATTTATTTGAGATAAACATTTAAATCCCGAATTTTTCGGGATTACGTTTTGCCTAGCAAACCTTTTGCTGCGCAACGATAGATTACACCACACACAGCTTCAGTATTTGTTTTTTTTTTTGTATATTATGGCAAATTAGACTTAATAAGAAAAATATAATACACTAAGCGGCAGTCAGTCAGAAAGAGAGGACGAATCGTTGCTACTCTTTTGCATGTACCGTGCATTGCTGTATGTATACATAACAAAAAGCAACCCGTAGCACTTTTTATATATTACACAAACACAGCTTCATCTTTTAGCTAAAAATTTCTATTGGGTGAAAAGTGAAATGGAGAAAAATATCAGTGTAGACAAAATGCGAGCCTTAAGTAACTTGGAAAGAAGTAGAAATTATCGAGTCAGGCAAAAGGCAAAAAAAAAATAATAAGAGTACGTGCACGATTTTTTTTTAAATTTCACAATAACAATCCATGATCTAAATCAAATCGGCAAAAATAAAAGTTTGGTCGCCACTGGTATAAATAGTAACTGGAAGCAAGTGTATAACCGGCGGCATGTCACGACTTCAGATGATTTGAAGGCGATGAAATCATTGCCAATGACTTTATTCAGCTTGCCAACAAACTAGGCATGAATGAAGATGGCATTGAAGACGTCCGAGATTCAATCCAGATAAGTCCAGCCGGGAAAAAAATAAATATCTGGAGCAGCCGAGGACTCCGGGCAATCAGATTGCAAAAAGGCGCACACATGCGAGACTCAGCGCCGTGACGCATTATGTAACGCCGGCGAAGGCGGTTCGAGTTTGTAGGAATGTGACCTTATTTTTTACGATTTTTAATAGGTGATGTAAATTTTTTTGGCAATGTAAAATTTGGTCGCGATGTTGTGGCGAGCGTATGCATGTGTGTGAGATGAAAACTGTAGACGTGTAAAGAATCTGTATAGGAGAGCTGTCGCCGTCTGCGACCGAAAATAAACAATTACTATAGACGTTGTCGCGCTTCGAAGCCGGCACGATTAATATATGCCGCCACGTACGCCACTGGCCCGGACAGATGCACCACTGCTCAATATTTTTTTTTCGTATTTAAATATGATCATCGCCGCACTATTTTCACGCAGTAAACGTAAATATAACATTCGCATATATCACCCGTTACTAACATTCTGCATGGAGAATTTCATTCATGTATTTCTATATATAAAAACTATGATATGGCCGACTTACAAATCGCACTTTTTATTAACACGCAAATAGCCGCTCGTCATCTTTTAACTATGCGATTCAATTCTTTACCGCATTGAGTTTTTTTTCCACTCGAGTATTTCATGCAACAATTTTAGGCTGGCGCATTCGATCAATAGATGACTAAATATAATAATGGGGAACGTCGCTATAAAAAAATATATATAGCCTGCGCATCAGCATTATAGACTTTGATAAAGCATTTGATCGCGTATGCCATAATCTACATATACAACGTCATGAATGTATAAAAAAGGGTTGCGAAAAACTGTAGCAGTAGAAATATATATATATAAATGTGTGTCGGATTGCAGCGTGCAGTATGTTTGTACCAGATATATTCCTATACCGTTTATCCGATTGCGATGAAATTTTGGTGAGCTATTGGGCGTGTATCCTAAAAGATAATTACATTAGCATAAATATTATTCCTGTACGGAATTTGTTTTGCGAGACGTTTGACGGATGCACCAAGTTGGCGCATATTAGTCTGGTGGTGGTTACTAAGGTAAATAAAGCATTGCAATCTTCAATTTGTTGTGTACTTTCACCTATTTGTTCCAGTTATGTCTATCTTTTTTCAGAAATTACATTGATAAATTTGATCAAAAATTACTAATAAGTCCATTGGTTCAATATAAAAAAATACCTGAAGGCTTAGTCTGGATCTGATTTTGGAAATAAGGCAACTTGCTGCTGAAAATGCACGCTCAGCCTCCACACTCGTTGGGGGTATCGTCATCAGATATTTAAATGCTAGTTCGGAGTCGATGTCCATTTTCGTATAACATCATCAATGTGAATGATAAAATTCCTATCTGCTGAGACACGGACTAAAACTCGCAAAATTCCCGATTTCCCGACAAATTATTTATTTGCGTCGCTGCATATGACTACTTACATGCTATAATACTTTGATGTTATTCGTAATTATATTACAGATGAATATAAACATTTTGAATCCCGCATCTATTATATTTCATATAGATATTTCCATTATTAGAGTCGAGGTGTAGTAAATACATCACCGGTAGTGAAAGGTTACTGTAACAATTTAAAAAACATACATGTACGCTATATATGTATACATAGATGAGACAGTCACTAAGTGTCGCCTAAGCTCGCCAATTAGTAATTACGCCACTGTTTCCAAGCATCCAGATTTCGTCGGGAGTGTCTTGATTTAGGAGCCTTCATCGTGTTGGTGGGGTGTACGATTTCTGTTAGATAAAAATTTCAATCCCGAATTTTTCGGTATTACGTTTACTAATCCCGGGATTCTTAAGTACGATTCTTAAGTAAGATTGGATTTCCTACTCCTAACTACTATATTTGGAGGAGACTGTGTCAAAGGCTCACCACTATTCTCAACAGCCTAGGAATACAGGGGAGAACGATTTTAGGCTGTTCGAACGGCGACTCGTCTCCTTGGCTAGGTACTACAAATGCCCGATCCGATACGAGTACCATAGGGAAGGGGTAGTCTCTATAGTTCATCATCTGCTGCAACCCACTTCAAACTAAGGCTGGACTCAGCAGTGAACCCACGGTAGTATTCTTTTGAATTTAGCTTTAGCCATTGTCCTTCCTCCTGCGCCGCACCCTAGGGTGCAATAGTCTGGAGCTGGTTTTCATGCAGAAATCTCGCCTCCTCTGGATGGCGCAGAACAAAAGGGGTGGGCGCTTCAATGCTCTGCACGTAGCGTTTCTAGCAGGTCTAAAATATCAGTGGAAGACCCTCTTTGTGTGGCTAGTCCGGGGTAACCCAGAACAGACCATGCAGCAGCGCAGAAATGGAATCGTACATTAATGATCCCCCAATCCAATTAGTCGCTGTCTGTCGTCTGTTACTCTTAACTACTATGCTTATACGATTTTATTTATTGTAACTATTAAATACTTAAATACTCTGCTAACAGCGAGCTGATACTCAGTTTATTTGCTATTCATTGCTACTTTCATATATTCAACCCTACCCAACAATATGGAGCATGATGAACCTTCTGGTACGGAACCAAGAAGCTCTAGGAACAGAGCAAGGACAAAAAGAGCACCAAATATACGGCTTTGGGGAGAGGCATATGAAGAACTTCACTTTGCAACGTTAACAGTCCGTTGCATATCGTTTTGAAATCGCCGAATTCAGAGGGTCGATCTGAAATAGGAAAGCACTCACTCTGAAATTCACTCGGGTAAGTTGCACATGGACGGGTAGACACCCTCAGTTGGTGTAGGAGCGAATCCGAGATGCACTTAAGCGTTACGTATGCCCTTTTGTCACCCCAGAAAGTCCTTTCCAGTAGAATCAAAAAAGTCGTCTTAAGAAGTAGTTTTTCACTGTCCTCCGAAGAAAATTACTCAGTCTTTACAAACCTCCCACATTCCCTATCGAGACGCTCGCGAAAGCGTTCATCAATACGTTCATTCAGGAGACCCGCTGGGTGAGCGTTCGTAATGAAATTCGGTGGTAATGCTACCTTCAATATCGAGCGAATGAGGTGGTGAATGTATGATACAGACGAGATGGATGTAACCCCTTCCTGTGAATGAAAATTGAAGAGGCCCATAGCTATGCAGTGGACTGTTTGTGGCTGCCCTATGATGATGATGACATATAGCAGTGGTTTTCAATATGCGGTACGTGTATGAGCGTGATAAAATGCAAAAAGTGACATTTTGATTTGAATTATATAAAAAGGCATTGATTAAATAACACGTAAATACACGAACAACACATAAGGACAACATTCAGTTAGTCAATCGTTTGCGTGTGCAGTTTCCGATGCGTGCATCAACAAAGCACAGGAAAACACAGGGCATGCGTGCATGCTTCTCACATGGATAGCTGTATGTGGGCTGCTCACGCCCCTCTCATTTATTCCCAGACTGTACGCACCACATGAAAAAATATTTTGTATCCAAAAGCACTTCATAAGCATGATCCTTGGGGGCGGGAAAGCGAGAAGAATATAAAAAAGACTTCAAAATATTGTTATAATCGTTTAAATTGGTCTCAAATGTTTTTGATCCGATTTGCGAATTTCATGCTACGCAATATGATGTTATATTTTATTTCAATTAAATTCAAGCGGAGAAAGAAATACGTCACCCAAATACGGCAGACTCGAATCATCAACGTGTATTTATAGAATACAAAATATCCCGAGAGCGGTATCCTGGATACAACTCCCGACCTTAACCCAAAAAGTGTTTGTATTACATCTTTATGGATCACTGAAATACTCCATAAAAATGTAATACGTACACGCGTGGCCTTATTTGAATGCCGTCCGAGAGAATCGACTCACACTTCGAATTAACAAATACGAATTTGCTTCATATATTAAATATATTTAAGCATTAAAATATAAAATGTAGACAAATATAAATTTGATCAATAATCACTAAAAAATCCATTTGTACGAAGTAACATTAAACATCGAGTGTTTCGTCATTTAGTCTGGATCTAAATTTGGTAGCCAGGCAACCTGCTGCTGATAATGCACACTCAGCCTCCTCATTTCCCGAAAAAATATTTATTTCCGTCGCTGCAGACGAATACTTATATACTATAATACTTTTATGTGATTCGTAGTTATATTACGGAGGAATACAAAAAAATTGAATCCCGTATCTATTATATTTCATATCGATATTCCCATTATTAGAGTCGAGGTGTAGTAAATACAACACCGGTAGGGAAAGGTTAATATAACAATTTTAAAAACATATTTACTGTATATATAGATTAGACAGTTACTGCCCTTAGGCGTCGCCTAAGGTCGCCAATTAATAGTTACGCCACTGTTTCCAAGCATCCAGATTTTGGTGGAAATGTCTCGATTTAGTGGTCTTCTTCGTGCTGGTGTGATGTACGTTTTCTGTTGGATATAAATTTCAATCCCGAATTTTTCGGGATTAATGAGCATCTAAAACTGTCCAAGATCTCTAAATCCCGGGATTGGATTCTCTAATCGGGAGCGATGCAATATCCAAGGCATTTTTGAACTGGCCATTATAAATGTTTGGGGCTATGCACCCGCAGGAAGATCACTTGGGAGATAAGTTATAAGGGAAGCTACATCCATTTTTGGGCAATATAATTACACGTATTGAGAGAGTAAGAGTTAAAGCCTTATGAATTGTCAGTCACTCAGAAATGTCCTTATTCAATTTTAAAAAATGTTTTGGTATCGATTTCTCCATCATCAAATTTGGAAAGATTCTTTTGCAGTTCATTATATCCAGAGTATTAACAAGGACATTATTTTATTGAAAATCATCTCAAATTAAATTTGCTCTTAAAATGACAGGTTTTCTTCTGCATCACTATTGCATTCTGGATCTTATATGGAATCTCAAGTTATTTCAATAATGTCGTCGACAATGCATCCAAAAGATGCGCTAAAAAGATTCCTGATGCAGAATGAATTCTGGAATAAATTGACTGAAATAAGTATCAATGACGACAAATTTGCTAATATAACAGATATAAGACTATTAGTAAATTCACTTAGTCAAACTTAATAAACTTAGTCAAATTGACGAAAGTGTGGAAATTATTGAAGCAAATACCATGCAATAATGCATCTAGTAGCTATTGCAACACCCAAACCCTCGACTTATGTTCTCTTTCCTGGAAATTTAAATATAGGATATTAATTTGGCGCATTTCAGACAAATCAGCCAAGGATATCAGCACAAATTTAAATTATTTGCAGGGAGTCCTTGAAGATCCTTTCCTTTGGGCGTCCTAACAGTTTTTATAACCATCGCTGTAAAATAAAAACGCCAAATATAATTGACATTTTGGACAAGTCACGGGACTGTCACGATTGACGGTTTGGATTCGCTCTCTGCCATGGTCTCGGCCGCAATGTTGAATATTAAAGAATCGAAATTTGCATAAGCAAAAATGCAATCTTAGCGCGGCGTCTGAAAAAAGAATCTGCTGAAAATCTTTTTTTCTTCTTCGAAGAACATCTTGCATGGCTTATCTATGGATCGTCCGAGTATGTGTTTGAGCATCGTTAATGATGCATATATAATCGAGGCTCGTCTAGGTAAACAAAGCACGTGCCCAGGGTCTCCGAATTTGTGGGCGCCTTGTTTGCTATGTCAGACCCTAATCAAAGACCGTGCGAAGAGCGGGTCATTATCGTCTTAGTCGAAACTGTTAAGTTGTTAATTAATTTTTGACGATCTGATTAATGAGACTCGTCTAATTCCATATCGGCTCCTAATAAAGCAGAAATAGCCTATCAGCATTTTCCTGAAAACTTGATCCATCTTCGATCTGGAAGCATCGAATTCGGGCAATCCCGTCGATAAAATCGTGGGGCTCATTCTGGATTTTTCTATCGCAACCTTTCAGCCCCCGTAAATCTCTACATTTATTACCTGAATTCGATCCAATTCCAAAAAATTACGATCGAAAATATAAATTCCCCCCCGTTCGATGCGCCCTTTTACGGCCAGGTATTCCGGCAAAAAAAGGAGCTTAAGTTTACTGCTTAAAATTCGAGAATCGGCAATGTATGGGAGTACATTTCGTGTGTGGAATTCTTAAAAGAATTTTATTAACGCTCGTAAATTTTATACATTTCGCACAATTTACATTCTAATCTAATAATATAAAAACCCTTATTCTGCCCCATGTATCTTATTTTTTACTTCGACGGAAGCGCCCCACAATGCGGTAGTCGTTTAATGTATAAAATGTAATACTTAAATTGCCTCGGAACGTCGTATAATCATGCAATCTATACGTAATAGAGTCCATAGCTTAAAAAGATTGATACTTATTAGGTAAATCGGCGCCATTTTCGTATATTAAGTATTGGCATAATAGATTTTTTTTTGAATAAGTCATATCATGGTGCTGATTAGATATTAAAATAAGTTTTGGACAGGGGGAATTTAATAAGACTTCATAAGGCGACGCATTGCCACCCAAGGGCAGTAACTGTCTAACCTATGTATACATTATATACAGTACAAATATGTGTTTCAAATTGTTATACTAACCTATCCCTACCGGTGATGTATTTACTACACATCGACTCTAATAATGGGTATATCGATATGAAATATAATAGATTCGGGGCTCAGAATTTTTGTATTCCTCCGTAATATAATTACGAATCACATCAAAGTATTATAGTATATAAGTATACATCTACAGCGACGAAAATAAATAATTTGTCGGGAAATAGGGAATTTTGCGATATTTAGTCCGTGTATCAGCAGAAAGGAATTTTATCAGTCACATTTTTCAAATGTATTTTTTATCTTTTCTTAAATAAATAAAATTCTTTCGCCTACAAATTATTTTTTATATTAAACAAATGGACTTATTATTAGCTTTTGATCAAATTTATCAATGCAATTTCTTGAACTATTGATAATCCCGATCCCGGGATCCCGGGTTATTTCCACTATGCTGTCTTGATAAATTGATTTGAACGTCACGAAAAGTGAAACTCAAAGCGGATACGTATAGAATATACATTACATACATAATAGAGACATTACACGCATGCGCTGTGTCGTCTTTAATGTATGTGTGTGTTTATACATAGCATAAAGCAACCGTTTACCTATTTTATTGTATATTACACAAACATGAGATGCAATCAAGCGTCAACTATGTGTTCATTCTAGCCCAGCAGTATATTTGCGAGGAAAGAGAGACTGGACTCTTTGTACTTAAAAAAGCTCTTTTCAGTAAAATCAATTAGGATGCCTAGATAATTATTTTACTATATCCTGAGGAAAACTAATCAGTCTCTACAAATTTCCCACCCTCCCTATTGAGACGGTCCCAAAATCGCTCTTTGACACGTTCATCCAGGTGGCCCGTTGGGTGAGCGTTCTAAATGGAATTGGGTGGTAATGCTACCTTCAATATCTATCAAATAAGATGGTATCCAGGCATTCTATGTCATATGCATTGAATGTTATTTGTTTATCGTTTGTGTTTCTGTAAGAACGCTCGAATGATGCTAGTGTGCGTCGTTGGCGTCTATTGCTTGATCTATATTGAGTTGATTCTGCTTGTTTTATCTATTCTCTTAGGATCAATTCTGTTTTTATTGAGCATTCATCGAGCAGACAACCAAATCGCTTTGGTGGTTTAGTCTTGGTCTTGGTGGATTTTGTCGCATCGATGTGTATGTTAATTGATGGCCATAAGTCTCGCTTTCATCGCTCTCGGTCGTTTTATTTTGGGTTAATGATTGTCTCGGTTCAGATCGGTGTGTGTCTGTTCGTCGGGGTGGGGGACTGTTATCTGTTACGATCGGGTGGTTAAGGATGATCTTTTGACATGTCTCAAAGACGGTCTGTCTATTTTCGTCTCATTTTCAGTGCCACGCCAGCGTCCTTGGCTTCACCTGTTCGATTCCCTGGCGGAAAAAACTTTTTTTTTCAATCGGAACTATTTTAAATATGGGACGGGCGGCGCAATTCCGCCGTCGTCGACGCGCGCCGCGGCGATCCGGAAGACGACGGGGGGACCGATCGAAGGGCCGGCGACTCCGGCCATGGGGGCATTCCTCCTCAGACATTTTATGTAATAATATGAAATCGTTACCTCGGAGTGAGCGTGCAGATATTTCGGACGGGCCGCGTGGCGGCGGACCCGAACGCGACTTCAGATTTTTCTCATGTTTGAACCGAACAAAATTAGACGTCTAGACGATTTATTGCGGCGTTCCGCTAAATATAGACGGGCGCCTTTTTTCGTACGCTTCGCAGTTTCGGGAAGCGCTTTCGACGGTCCGAATCGACGGCGATCGGAGAGGCATCGCTCGCACTGCTCGCGCGGAACCGACGCGGTTTGTTTATGCGCGGGAATTCGAATTTGGCGCCGTCCCCCGACGTTGACAGCGCGCTCGTGGAGGGGGGAGGAGTCGGGCCGGACGCGTGGCGCCCGCCGCGCCTGTCACCGGAGTGCGGCTATTTCGGGAACGCGCAGCCGCGCAGCGCCGCACGACGCCGAGCAGCGCCGCGCGGCCGAAGCCCGAAGCCGCGCGCCCGCCGGGACGGGGACGCTTTTAGTCGGCGCGGTCGCGATTGATCGCCCGACCCTACGTCACCCCGACGCGCGCCCCCCGATCTGACAGCCGCCCGGAACCGGCTGTTCGCCACTTCCGCTTTCCCCGTTTTCCCCGCTCCGACTCGAGCTTTCCCCGTCGGCCGCGCCGACTGCAGCGCCATCGCCGATTTGGCGCGCTCGCTCGACACTCGCAGACAGACAGAGCGGATCTTAAACAATTGGCAGATCGTGCGTCACAGGTGGAACGACAACCAGATCAAGTGTTACCGATTAATAAAATTGGGCAACATAGAAAAATCAAGCACCTCAAATATCCAAAACTCGATTATCCGGATTTTCGACTATCCATAATCAACTAATTGTTTAATAAGAAGAAGTTGAAGAGTGTATTTTTATGTGGTTCATACAAAGACGATCTACTGGACAGCCAATATCTGGTCCAGAGATTACACCTTCAAAGAAAAATCTGGACTGGCTTGAAAAAATCAAAGGACGACATAGTATCGGAGAACTTGAAATTCATGAAGAAAAGCTTTCTACTGACACACCTTCAACAAATATATTAAATGACACATTGAAGCAATATGTGGAGAAGAAAAGATTCGAAGAAGAATTTATATACAATTCTGATGAGACAGACAAATCTGTCATTGGAAAATCAGAGAGTCCCAAATGCTTTAAAAATATTAAAAGTCTTCCGGTTGAATATAATCATCAGAAAAATACCAGTTTAAACCAGATCGACGAAATGTTTACAGTAATTTTTTTTCTACCAAGCTTCCACAAGAAAATAAATTTGAAAGATTGTTGCTACATCGCAGCAGCTAGTTGGAATTCTTTAGATGTATCAACTTTGAAAAAATCACGGAACAGAATTTCGATAAGATCTTTAGTAAGTTCCAGTAACGCGATAGAACCTGAAATAGAATTGCAGAGGCAATAGCACAAATTTCTATATGTGCTAAATGCGACGAAGAAGATGTAACCGAGTGGTTAAATTGCGATGCAAAAGTTACTGGGTTCCAAATTTTTAATGATGATGAAATAATAAAAAGCGGGGGGGGGGGGGCCACCCACACCCGAGCATGTACCCAAGTCGAGTAAAAAACTACCTTATGACAGCCCGCACATTTAACAACACTAAGAATTAGTGTAAAACTAATTTAACGCCCCCTGAAGGAACCAACTTCTGCTCGACCTGGTGACCGAGCGCAATGCAATGCGGAAAACCATATAAATTAAAAAGGGGATGTAATAAAAAATAAAATAAAAAAAGAGGAGGGGGGGGTCAACCGCGCGGCTGCACGCTGTAAGTGTAGAGCAGGGATGTCCAACCAGTCGATCCCGATCGACCGGTCGATCTTTAAGCAAAATTTGGTCGATCCCGACGACTTCCGTGAATTTTGAAAAAAATATATTACTTTATATAATATCATATTTACAGCCGACGATGAAAAATAAAATCCCGGAGATCGAACTGTTTAACTCGATTTTATTTCATGTTTATCTGCTAATTTGAGTTTTAAGTTTGAAGAAAGAAAAAAGAAATACCTTAAATAAATTTCCTATAAGAATCATACTAGAAGTCGATCCCGAGCTAATTTCAAATTGAAAAGTAGCTCCCAAGACAAAAAAAGGTTGCACAACCCTGGTGTAGAGCGTTAGAAATCGCCCAGCTTTAGCAGAAGGCTGCATTACCTGAAGTTTCAGGTCCATCGGGAGAACTCCCGCCAAGACCGGTAGGCTAGATTTGCGAGAAGGAAAATGTTGATTCTACATATTCTGAAGCATTTCAATTTTGTTATTTGTTTACGCAAAGAAATGATCGAGTATTGTTTGCTATCGACAGTGTTTATTTATTCGATTGCTTCCTGTTCGTCGCTGCTTGTTGAATGAGTCTTTGTCCGATTATCATTTCCTCCAAAAGCAGGAGCAAATTAATCAATTTCTTGTGTATTGTTTATGTAAAAAAAATGGCGTGGTCTTGTATGCTATCAACAGTGTTTATTTACATTTGTCTCGAATTGAAGATTGTCTTACGCTGATAGGAGCTGACAGAAAGTAATCGGTGTCAAGCGATTATGGCATCAACGACTCTTCAAAAGGCTAAGAGTATTCGCGATTTGGCAGCTTCTAAAAGAAGAGATAGTTTAAAGACATAATCGATAACTAATTTTTTTAATAAAAAATAATTGATTAAATATGTGTATGTATGTAAATCATGATTATTTTTGTTTATCCGGATTTTAGTTATCCGGAACACTTTTATCCTCAATTAGTTCGGATAATCGAGGTTCTATTGTATTTTTATGTGGTTCAATTCAAATTCATGGGAAAAGCTTTCTGTCGACATACCTCCAGCAAACGCATTCATTGACACATTGAAGCTATTTATGGAGAAAGAAGGATTCGACGAAGAATGTATATATAATGCTGATGAGACCGGCTTAAATTGGAAAGAAATACCCAAAAAATCTTTAACATCTAGGCGTGAAAATACTAAAATACCTGGGTACAAAACTAGTAAATAATGTGTCACTATTATGGTGTATGCAAACGAGACCTTTAGTAAGTTCTTATAACGCGGTAGAATCTGTTATAGAAGAAATTGCGGAAGCAATAGCACAAATTTCTATATGTGCTGAATGCAACGAAAAAGATGTAACCTAGTGGTTAAACCGTGATGCAAACGGTCCTGGATTCCAAATTTGGAATGATGAAGAAATATCTGCATCAGAAGAACAAGATCAAGAAGACAAAGAAGAGATTTTTTATTGATTTACGAGGGGGAAGATTTAATATCATAATGGACAGTTGAAAATGGGATAAGAGCTTTTGATTTTTTCGAAACGTATGAAACAGCTGCAACATTTTCTGTAGATCCGAATACAGATAAATATATTGGATGACGATGTTCTTGCAACATTTCTTTCGGAATACATTTTTTTTATTTCAGTGGATAGTCCCAACAAATTAAGCACTACTTGCTATAGTTTATCCATGCTATCGAATGTTATGAAATAGTTGTCAGCAATAACTGTCCTACCACTTCCTTTATATTTGCTAGTTAATTCCAGTAGGATCTTTTCACCTAAGTTGATTGCTCTCTGGCCTCCTTTTTTTTTCCAGGATACTGGATACCTTTACAAGGATATCCATTTCCTGAATCACAGACGCACCGTCTGGTTTTTACAGACATATAATGCAAAAACATTTTCTGCAGTACAAATAAAAGAAAAATATTATACTAAATATAGATTTTTCCGAACATATGATGCGAAAGGATTTCTTATTACATAGGTAAAAATGCAGGTTAACATGAGAAATGTGATAAAATATTTTTGGATCGAAAGGATTAAAATTTCCTTACGGAACATGAAGAAAAACGTAATTTCTCATACAAATTCTATGAAAAAAAAATCTAGGTCTGGCCAGACCATTTTCATTGATTCTAGATGTATAAAAAGAAATATCTTTTCACAAGAATTCCAAACTTTTCTTAAATTATAAATTCTATAAAACCCTCAAATGAACAAGTCTGGGAGTTTTGGTAAGATTTAAGGGTTCATTGAGAATGACATTTTAATATAGCTAATAAGAATATTCGCAACAATCATATTATTTCGAATCTGATCGATCTGTTCGATTGGAGCGATTCCGAGACGCACTCAAGTATTGCGTGGGGCTCCACCCTAGCTCAGCATCGCACATGCTAGAAATAGGTGTATTGATCTACTTATATTTCAAACAGCCCTCTTCAATAAAATCACTATGGTCGTTATTTGTAGTCGCTCACTACCCTCATGAAGAAGACTCACTCGTTCTTTACAACACTCCAACTACCCAACCGAGGAGGTCGCAAAAGTGGCTTTCGATAAGCCGGTTCATGGGGTGAGCATCATCTCTCGATATCGAGAACAAGCAGACAACAATATTTGAAGAGAAACCATTGTATTTTTATTGGTCACATCTGGACAAAAAAATCCACAAATCTAATTTCTTCATCATCAATTTATAACGGATTTTAATATCAAAATTTGACGTTGCAATAAATATACCAAAACTTACTTACCCAAAAATTACTTTAAGACAATTTTTATAGTACAGAAAGTAATATTGTTTTTTTGGCGAACCGGTTATGCAATCAGTTATCTCCGGACTGTGATCCAATACAGACGTATTTTACATTCTTTTATCGTTGTGAATGGAATTTCCCCTTGAATTACGTTGAAAAAAATTTGAAAACGCTTTTCCGATCTGCAATAATGGGAAACACTCGTCCGTCGGAGGAGCATTTACGAAGTTGCATACTATACGAATTTCATTTAAAAAGAAATGCGATGATTGCGACTAAAAACATTTGTAGCGTTTATGGTGACGTATTGGATGCCGAAGTATGCCAGAGGTGGTTTAAAGAGTTTAAATCAGGAAATTTTGATTTAAAAATGAAGCCTCAAAGTGAAAAATCGATCCTGCGTGATGAGGGCCTCCCTTAAAAAATCGGGATAACGATAGTTGCCTTTTTAATAGACACTCCTAATATACAAATCCGGATTAACACTTAAAAATTAATTATTATGAACTATGAAAACCATTGGTGTCAGAAGTGTACAATCAACAGTTGAATAGATTGAATGTGATTCTATGATTGTGAATAAAACGATGTTATTACTATTGAATTTATATTATATTAAAATCATTGCAATAAATCCTTCAAAATGCCAATTGTAGTTTTATTTTAATAAAATATTTAAATTAAATAGGATGAAATGATTTTTTTTAGATCATGATTTTCAACCTCGTTTGACCTTTCGCCTTCTTAATTTACAAAGAAAAATATGATATGTTTCATTAAGTCTTGTCTTCATAATGTACAACCCAGACCAATTAACCCACCCTAAGACGCTTAATAAATTACTGTATGTATTACGCAGTACCGTTTAATGAGTTTAATTAAATTAATAAATTGCTCGAGCAATAATAGCATCTAGTATTACATTTATTTTTATTTTAAGACGAAGACAACTTATATTTAATATCCCGAAGGATTAAGATCGCTTAAGTGCACTATATTAACTTACCTTTTGGCTGCAAAAGTTTAAATGGCGGCACTACACGTCCAATCCCTTAGCGCTCCGAGCGCCGCCGGCGGCATTAGTGACAAACCAAACGATGCCATAACACAACTAAATAATATTATTATTTGGACGTTAATTTCATAGAATTCCTGCAAGAATTTATCTTGAATTAGGCCCCTTTGAGATGAAGAGCTTCTTCGAAAGCAAGGAGAGTCGTAGTTTGCTGGGGAATGTCATCAGGGGCGTAGCCCTACGCTTATGAGGAGGTTGACGCCACGTCTCTCGCTACACCTTGGAATACATCTTCATTTCGAAACATTATCGCAGATACATGAGGCAGCTGCAATGAAGAAAGCAACCTTTATCGCTACAGTATATATGCAGGATGTTTTGCACATGGACCGGTAATTTTTTTAGGGGGTTAGGGTTTTATTGAAACGTTTCACATAGGCTCTATGTCGTAAGTATAGTTTAGTTATAAAAAGTTCTCTAGATTATCATTTTTGCAAAGTCGGCGATTATTCTTTCTTATGGGACATTATTAGAATTAGAAAACATAATCCCGAAAATTTCGGGATTGAAATTTTTATCTAACAGAAATCGTACACCTCACCAACACGATGAAGGCTACTAGATCGAGACATTCCCGACGAAATCTGGACGCATGGAAAAAGTGGCGTAACTACTAATTGGCGAGCTTAGGCGACGCCTGTAACTGCAGTAACTATCTAATTTATGAATACATATATAGAGTACATATATGTTTTTCAAATTGTTATATTAACCTTTCCCTACCGGTGATGTATTTACTACACCTCGACTCTAATAATGAGAATATCTATATGAAATATAATAGCTACGGGGTTCAGAATTTTTGTATTCCTCCGTAATATAATTACGAATCATATCAAAGTATTATAGTATAAAAGTATTCATCTGCAGCGACGGAAATAAATAATTTGTCGGGAAATCGGGAATTTTGCAAGTTTTAGTCCGTGTCTCAGCAGATAGGAATTTTATCATTCACATTGATGATGTTATACAAAAATGGACATCAACTCGAACTAGCATTTAAATATCTGATGACGATACCTCCAACGAGTGTGGAGGCCAAGCGTGCATTTTCAGTAGCATGTTGCTTGGCTACCAAAATCAGATCCAGACTAAGCCTACAAGTAATTTTTTATATTGAACCAATGGACTAATTAGTATTTTTTGATTAAATTTATCAATGTAATTTCTTAAAATATTGAAAATCCAAATCCCGGGATCGAAATTTTGGCTCGGGATTGGATTCCCTACCTGCGACCCATTGAATAGGGCACGTCCTTATACAAAGAAATCCGGTGGTGTTAGATCTGGAGACCGTTGAAAAAAAAAATTATCTATTGAAAATTAAATATTTCCCACCTTTTTGCTAGTCATAGTTAAGCAGCTACCAAGTTATAACCCTTTTTTTGACTGCTACTAAAAAAATGTGACCTAAAAAGAAAATAATCTTATGGCTGTAGGTAGATGTAAGTCATACAATTCAATTACCAATTTATATACGCGGCGTAATAATGAGACTCTCGTGCGAAATAAATTAAATTTCTTAGCTCCTAGAAAAAGTTGATTGCTTCTTTCCATTAATTAAAAGAAGGCTCTTAGCTAAAAGATGAATCTGTGTTTGTGTAATATATAATAAAATACAGTAGAGGCGGTACGATGCATGCGCGTTGCGTCTCTGTAATGTATTCGACGGAGACTGAGAAAGTATAAACGATTTTCCCTCTCTTTCTGATTTACTACCGGTTGTAGTTTCACTTTTCGTGACGTTGGAACTAGTTGAATTAAAACGCTTGAAAGGTGGAAGCCAGCAATGATACAATAATATGAGACACATTTTTATAACATACAGTGTATAACACGGTGCAATGAATCGATCTATGGATCGCCATCAAATTTTGAGTTAAACTTGGCAAGTCTGCCACCGAAACGTTTCTATTAATTAAGCAGGCCTTTTGGAGTGATTGCTTGTCCATATCACAAGTACTCCGATGGGACGAGTCGTCTAAGGAGGGCGAAGAGGAGGTCACCGACGAACTCTGCAGTGGACATTCATAAACTTCCTGAATAAACAAAACTATGAAGTTTGTGCTTAATTATTTGAACTCTAACCGATTGTTGAGCCTTCAATGTATAGCAAAAACTCTAAATATAACAAAAACAATCATTTATCAACGATTTCCTGATCAGGATCCGCACCCCATTAGTTACCCAGCCTTCCTACAACTCTGACCTAAATTCCCCATAGTGTTTTTTTATTTTCTCGCTTAAAAGGAGTCCTATCAGAATCTATCAACGGTTTGAAATTTAACTGAAATTTGAGTTTCGGATTGAAATTGATATATTTATGAATGAGAGATTAAAACCTATCCTAGAAATATTGAATCCCAAGGGGTTGTGACGTCTCGCTCACTGATATTTATGAAAGTCTGAATGTTTTAAATAGGAAACTACAGAGATGTGATTTACTTGTTGATCATCTCTTATGATATCAAATCGTTTGAAGCAAATGTGGAATTATTTAAAAATCATGTTCAATAGGAGTTTCCCTTTTTCGGGTTGTAAATATGCATATTTTCCCTGTCAAATATTTAAATTTGAGCGATTGAATCGGTTAATCGATTATAATGGAGAATAAAATATATTTGAATTATTCAAAGTCAATTGGAATTAATCGATCTTTAAGCGAATGATGGGGTTGAAGACGAATTTAATTATGCCAAGCTATAAAAATACTATCAATTTATGGTGCAAATTTGAAATTATGAAGTAAAATATATAAAATCTAATAGGATTTCAATAGGTTCAATATTTGTCTACCAGTTCCCATGTTTAAAAAAAAATGTGATCCATATTAAAGCTAATAGAAATTTTATATTTTATAAAGAAATATTTTTAAAATATATAAATTCGCGGTAGTACGACCTACCTCAACGTATTAAAAACGCCCCTCGAGTGATATATTAGTTTTCATGTGGCAAGTTTTTGAAAATTGGAATGTAGGAAGTTCCAGAAGAGTAGCCTCCGGGAACCGAGAGGAGGTGAGTCGGATGTCGGGATAAGTTCGTCGAACTCGAAAGACTGTTGACACCACCGCAACTGCATCTTCCCCTTAACCCCCCACTGCACCAGAAAGCTCACCTTCCTCAAGGAGACCTAAGGTCAAATATGGACACCTACCTGCACACAATGGACAAGAAGTTGAGCGAGCAACAAGTTGAACGGCACCGAATAGAATAAATCGGTATTTTCAGGTGTCTGGCTGTGTCCTAATTTTCAGGAGACGGATTTCTTGGAAAGCAACGTGAAAATATCGTCCAAATTTAAAACCGAAACATTTGGGAAAACTCCATTGGATCTGCGATTTAGACGACGAATGTTCATTTTCATGACAACGTGATATTACCAGAAAGAAAGCAGACATCGTCTGCAGCTTTATATGTCGATAAAATATTTTGCTACATAAACATTTCAAGCAGACCCCGAGCTCTAAACAAAGACGAACATTTAATACTATGCAATAAATGTATCCATAGCGTTATTTAGAATACAATATTTGATGACTAAAATACGTCTAATGCTGATTTGTGTTTTCACGAGAACGCTCGTTTATGCGAAAATCATAAGACGGAAAAATAGTGTTGCATATAGAAAATTAATATTGACGAAAAACATGTCCAAACTGTAGATAGCACAGTGGACAGAGCAAGCACCCGGACAGTGAGAGGTCATTGATTCGATTGCAGCTGCAGTAAATTGATTATTCCGCATTCGGACGACATTGTTAATATGCCGAAAAGTGCAGCTGAAAATAAGAATGAAGGTCTTCAAGATCGATTATCTTGATCCAATAAATACCCCCAAGGATTGAGATAATATGGATAAAAAACTTCATAAAATCATAAATCTTTAACAAGTCAACCCTTATAAGAATGTTATTTTGTATGCTTTATTTTTGAATTTCTTAATAGCTTAATTTTTAATAGTGGGTAATAAATTTAAGCTGCTTTCTCGAGATAGGGCTTTGAACCGGAATTGTACCGAAAACCGGTGAAATCGTTTTTAGCCGGAACTGAACCGCAATTTGTAAAAAACTTATTTGATTGTATTCATGTAATAACATTATAATATTTACTCTATGTTCATCTTGTTCATGTTAAATCAATACTTCGTATTATAATCAACTCAATTTCCAGTTACAGCAATCTTAACTCATTATTATGTATTTTGTTTAGGTTATATCTCCCTATATTTATAGCCAGGGTCGTAACAAGGGCGTGGCAAAGCAGGCGCCCGCCACGGGCGCAACTGGGTTTGGGGCGCAAAACGCAGAATACCAACCCGGTCGAGAGTTACACATAGTTTTTATTTTACTCAACCATTCTACTTTACTGTATCAACACTGATTAACTCTGTCTAATCGCTCTTTTCTTTGTCTAAGCGCGAGTCGCTCATTCAGCGGTCCGAAAAGCGGACCGATTGAGCATACAAACCTTATAGCCACTCCGTCTTCTTTCAGGGCATTTTTCGACATTCTCTATGATCTGTACGATCGCGGAAGCGACGTAGCCTCTAGACACCATCATACATTCTATCAACAGTAGCCGCCATCTATACGTTAGGTCGGGTACTTTTGGGACTATATTTGTGTATTATTTTAAAACATACATTATAATAGTATTTAATGTATTGCATTTATAATAGTATTAGTTAACTTAAAAATTGGCTCTCCAGAGGAGGGGGGGGGGCGTTAAGTTAAATTTTTGCCACAGGCGCTTCGTACCCTAGTTACAGCTCTGTTTATAGCTGGTAGCTGGATTACCCAGACTGGGACTCCCAGATTTTAATTTGTTTCCTAGTGTTATATACTACAAGTTGGAACTCTTCACTCTTCTCTGGAACTTTCGGCAATTATTGGCTCATGTATCATGTCAATATCCTTTCGATTAACCCTTCTGTCAATGAAATGTTTAATTTCCTCCCGTCAATGAAAGTGGTAAACCAACTATCGTACGAAATATACTAATCTGGTTTTACAGACATATGGTTCAAAAAGTATTCTGCAGCACAGACAAAAGAAAAATATAGGATTTTCCAAACACATGATGCAAAAAGAATTTCTTACGACAGAGGGAAAAATGTAGATCAGCGTAAGAAATATGATTTTTTATGGAGCGAAAGGGTTAACATTTATTTAGGGAACATGAAGAAAAACGTGATATCTTGTACAAATCCTTTGAAATATCCTTTTTTCTCGAAATACAAGAATCCCGAACTAAAAGGACTAAGTCAGGGAGATTTGGTAAGATCTATACATTCCTACTATTAAAATCCCAAGAATACCCGACTTAACGTGTAAAAAAAGGTATTTAAAAAAGCTAAAAAGGTAAAAGGTCCAACTGGTCCGATTTTCGGACCGCCGAAAACGAAGAAAAGAAGGGTTTACTCGGAGTAATTCTAATTATTATTTTTTTGATCAATTATTTGTATTTGTTACCTAAATGATAGCTCTAAAATAATAGACAATATATGAAAATATATTTTTATAAATAAATTGCAGATTCATACGTAGAATCAAAAATGGAAAATTATACATTAACTAACCAGTCTTCAATAATCAAAGAGAGCAAATTCGAGAGTATCATCCATATCAAAAATTAATCACATGGAGCTAAACCGAAAACCGGAAAATCCGCTATTTTACTAGGAAGAAAACCATAAATTGAAATTAAAAAATAAAGGCTCAAAGCCCTGAAATATAATATAGGTTGCACTTTTTTTTTATATAAAGACGTTTGAGTAAAAATATAATTTATGTGTTTTTAGTATATAAAAAGTAGTGAAACTCACAAAGTGCGCGTGGTATTTATAGGGTTAAAAAGGGTTTTTAAGTGGCTATGTTCAATACTGGTGTTTTAAATTTAAGCTTTATTTTAATATCTCAATAGCATCATAAATTTGTTAATAAATATATCCTAAGTAAATCATAGTTTAGTTGGATGACGATCTTTATGAAGTTATGAAGGGTGGAAATGCGTCATTCTCTATAAAAATTGTGTTGATTTCCATTAAGTTCAAGTTTGATTGGGTTATTCGGAGTCTCCGTGTGTATTTCGTTATTCAAATCTGTCTTGTGTTGACGATGCCTCGCGATGAGTTATTTGGTCCAGATCTCTTCCAAGAACGTGGACGCACATCTCGGCGGTGCATTTGCATTAGAAATTTCATACTCTCAGACATGAATATCAACAATGAGACAATCAAGGACACGGTGAACCTAAAGTCATTGCTCGTTATGAATGCACAGATGCACTCCGAGTATAAAAAAGTCTGCAATGAGCAGTTAGCGAGTCGCCGTTTGGTCGCTGTAGACAAATGGAATACGTCTGGTCATGTCGTTGACTGCACACCACCTTCCTCTGTGTCACTCAGATGTAATCAACTGGATGTCCATCAGCCGGACTTCTTTATTGCCGCCCGTTTTGGTGACTGGTGACGAGCCAATCTTGAGAGATTGAATTTTTCTCACACATGGAAGAATGCACCCCGTCGCATAGGAGCTTACCCTCACGGAGGGGAAGCTCCAGACGGAACGCCCTTCTTTGCGAGGAGGGCTCTTCTGCGGATTTATGACGTTGCTTCGTTCAATTGCTAATCGAGAGGGCTAATTTATGGGTTTCAATAAGACGAGTTCAAAGATTGGATTGGATGTTAAATTTAACCATGTGGTTTTAAACTCGATTGGCTGTGTCTAAATGCTGTTGATGGATTTCATGCAAAATAATTAGCATGAGATTGGATTACTTTAACAATTGTTTTTGTTAACACTTTTAATGCCGACCACGTATCCACCCTCGTAAATTAATGCCAAATTGAGATATAATTTTAGTAAATGTCAAAAGTATCATCGAGTGATTTATGGAAGTATTATCTTTGAAAAATTTAATCACTTATTCGAAATATACTTAATGTTTTATAAAGTTGTTTTAAGACAGACTTCTCTCGCAAAGCGAATATTAAGTTGCGTTTGCATACGCAACGATATATCGTCGTTGGCACTTTGTGCAAATGTTGCCAACAGCCATATATCGTTGTCCAGCACTAAAAGGGTTAATCGAGCTATCAAATTGTATTACATACGATGCTATCTTTCGGAATGAGGTAAAACTTGCGATTGAATGTCAATTTAGCATCGATATCACACAAAGAAGACGCTCTGGGGGGGTTATCGCCATACGATTTGACTCTGTTTGCTCATTAATCGGTCGACAAACATACCATAATTCGATATCCACATATTGCAGACTGTTTGTTGCAGTTTTTCTTGGTTCAATATCCCTGCACAGACGGTGAGCAGCCGCAGATAAAAGCAAGGTGCAACAACACTTCTACAAACAGTCAGCCCATCTTGCTTACTCCTTGTAACCCCTGAGTGCTTTTTTAGCGTTTTAAAAGCGTCCTTTCATCTCGACTGCCCATCATTTCTGGCCTCACTAAACACTAAAAAAAAGGTCCTGCGTTTAATGAATATATAAAAATCACTGTGACGAACCAGTTCGTAGGGACTAAAGCGTTTCAGACGGGCGAAGCGAAATGCTGACTTTACAATCTTGCTAATATCAATATTTTTTTATCCAACTAAGCTATCAGCACCTGCTACTATACAAGCTATTTTTGAAATCGTATGTAAATATATGTTAATAATATCAAGCGCTTAAATATATATGCTTGGGCAATAAAAATTTAAAAAAATGTATAAACATTCTGGATTCAAATTATGGATACATTTTCCGCACATCGACAAATTTGGAAGATCGAATTGATTAATATTTTCGATCGATTGTCTCGATCTATGTTTATTCTAATTCATCTAACAGAAATCGTACACATCACTAGCACGATGAAGGCTACTAAATCGAGGCATTCCCGCCGAAATCTGGACGCTTGGAAACAATGGCGTAACTACTAATCGACGAGCTTAGGTGACGCCTTAGGGCAGTAACTTTCTAATTTATATATACATATATAGCGTACATGTATGTTTTTTAAATTGTTATATTAAGCTTTCCCTACCGGTGATGTATTTACTACACTTCAACTCTAATAATGAGAATATCGATATGAAATATAATAGATACGGGATTCAAAATTTTTATATTCCTCCGTAATATAATTACAAATGACATAAAAGTATTATAATATATAAGTATTCATCTGCAGCGACGGAAATAAATATTTTTGTCGGGAAATCGGGAATTTTGCAAGTTTTACTCCGTGTCTCAGCAGAAAGGAATTTTATCGGCGTTGAGATTATCACCGAAGATAATGGTACGAAGTGCCCGACACTTCGAATGACCCCCCGATGCGGTCTCAGAGACTGAATAAGTTGACATTCGGGGACAATCGCAGTGGCGAAGGCAATGAAATTAGAGCTCAATAAGTTGGTCAGGGCCCCCGAAACGTTATACAAATGATCATTAAAATGTTGCTTTCATTAAGAGTAAAGTTTTTTATTATAATATAAAATTTTGAACCGTCAGTGAAAACTATTAAAAAAAAAATAATACATTTACATTTCAGACAGTGCATAAAAATTATTTGTATAGAAAAATATGCATATGCAAATTTTCAGCAGATATTTTGATTCGAAAACGATTTTTTCTGTGCAATTTTTAAACTGTTACTATTTGTCAATAATAGATTAAAAATTAAGTTACGTCTTATAGTCCGTAAAATATGGTAACATCTGCATATAGCATGTGAAATAGGAGGCATATCCCGAAAGTAAGTGTACTGTGACAATAACGGACTGTGTAGTAAGTAAATTGTAGTTTTCCCAAATGTAAGAAATCCCACCAAATGCGAGCCGGTCTATAGCGCATGCGAGTTTCTTGTGCGAACTGAATTGGAAATATAAAGTGGGTCACTCATTATACGTCTGAGTCAAAAAGACAGGACCATTAATGCACAAGGATATTGTGAGACCCTAAAAAACTCAAAAGAAGCATTCAAAATAAAAGGAGAGATATGCTGACGAGAGGAGTGTGCTTGATGATCAACAACGCCAGTCCTTACACAGCCTTAGTTACCAAGACGCTCTTGGGTTTATTTGGTTGGGATGTTTTGACCCCCCCCCCCTGTATTCCCCTAATTTAGCACCTTTAGATTATCATATTTTCCCCTCCCTGAAAGAACATAAGAGTGAAATTAAATTTTTAACCGACGAGCAGGTGCAGAAAGAGGTTCTTAAATGGGGGTAGGAGCTGGCGGGAGAGTTCTTCGAGGAGAGCATAAAGAAGCTTGTGCCACGGTCCACCAGATGCATTGAACGAGATGGCGATTATATTGCAAAATAGTTAACAAGTGTATCAATAATATCTTCTTGTTTTTTTCATACACTTTATAAATAAATATAATAATTTAGTACACTTACTTTCGGGATATGCCTCTTAAACACGCTTATGAAACGCATATATCTGTGCAGGCGGTATTTATAAGGTTAATAGTCAACGACAACGGATATGAGACCAATTAGTAAAATTTTCAGGCAATGTATGAAAAACATCGACGAAATTCATATTTAATTTAAATGTCTCTTTTTTGTAGCCTTGACTAGACCAATAACTTAGCTCTTATCTATGATTAATGGTCGAAATTTACTATTGAAATTGAAAATATTGAATAATTTATAACTGTATGAGAAACTGTCTAATCAAGCACATGTTTTCGTGTAAAGTTGATTGCACTCATAATGGCATTCCTTCGTCACAATCCTTTTGATTTCTTATCAAAGAAATAAGAAGCAATCAGTTATTTTCTACAGACGACGACCTTGGACCTAAAAGGTCGAAACGCGTCACTCTCGATGAATAACAGCAGAAAATAACATTTTTACGTCGATCGTTCATATTAATAATATTGTATCGTTTTGCCTTTCAATCATAAATTGATTCCCGGAAAGTAATCAATTTTTTTACCAATGCTATCATTAATACAATATTATTACATGTCGTAATGATTGTTCTAGAGACCTACATAAATAATAACCAGGGGGTAGCATTACAGCATACGGTGAATGGGGGAGAGGTTTTATTATTTTTTCTTGGTTGACTATTTATGCTGAATTATGTTTTATAGATTTTTTTCGATGTGGATTTTTATGGGACAATTTCCAATCATTTAAACATGGTTTTTCTGGTTCTTTTAGACGAGTGATTCTCAACCTTTTTGAAGTCACGGTGCACTTTTGACCATGGGAAAAAGTGGCGGTGCACCAGAATTAAGAAGTCGAAAAAATTTGTATACATAGACATAATTTTTATTACATATTTAAAAAAAATAATATTTATATACCATTTTTTTTACATATTTTCTTTTTATGTCAAATTATATAAAAAATGTTTAACATTGAAAATATATTTAGTTAGTTAATTTTTCCCTAAAAACAATTTTATATTTATACGCGTTTTATTAAAAATATTTGCTCTCTTTAAGTGGTAAATCTAGGTTGGGGGGGGGGTGTTTTTTTCCGTTGTCCACCCAAAATGATGTCCCTGCCTAGCACAATAGAAGTTATATGATCAATCAAAAATCAATTAATGTGCTACCTGAGCTAGTTGGCGTTTTGCAGATATCATAAATTTTAGGTCGAATATTTGATAGAGCTACCCTCAATTCTTCGTCTAAATTCATAAATCTTTCTCGTTTTTTAGTTTTCATATTAGTTATTGTTGAGAAACCGAGCTTACACAAATATGATGTCGGAAACTATAACAAAATTTTCAGTGCCTTACTGTGAAGAGCTGGATATTCTTCTTGGACAGAAATCCAAAAGTCCTCTATTCATTTCGGAAAATTTTATTTTTAGAGTACGATCAGTCGACAATGAGACTAATTCTTCTTCTTCAAAATTCACAATACGATTTATCAGTCGTAACAAATGGATTTCGAATCCAGTCATAATTTTCTCTATTTAAGGATGGAAAATAACGTGCAATATTTTCTTCCAATAAAGTTAAATGTTCTATTATTACAGAAACAATTCCTTCGGGAATGTTTTCGTTAAGTGAAGTGGCAGATCGATTTGACAAATTTCAACCTCGAGAACAGGCTGGATTTAGAAAAGGCTTTAGTATCATCGAGCATATCCACATACTAAGACAAATCATCCAGAAAACCGAAAAATATAATCAGCCACTGTCTTTCTTGGGCAGTTTTAGACTCACTACAACGCTGTAATATAAACTATCTCCTAAGCTTATCATAAACGCTTTGGAAGATGTGTTTAAACTGCTATCTTGGAAAAAGTGCCGACACAGTATTGACAATACACAAGTGGAGAAATTGTGACATAGTATTAATAGCCGAATCGTCTGAAAAGCTTCAAGACATGCTCCAAGACCTAAACGAAGTGTCAAGTAAAATTTGTCTGAAAATGAACATGGATAAAATCGAAGCCATGATAAATAGTTACAATTCTCAGACCTTCGGGGCGATATCCATTGGGGGAACACAAATTGAGGTTAAAAATGAATACACTTATCTGGGATAAGTAATACATCTCAACAGAAATTGACAGACGAATACCACTGGGATGGCAGCATTTAACCAACGCATCATCCCAGTGTTAACCCACGAAGACGTGGAATCTAATATCAGGCATTTTACACAGAATAAAGTTTTCCCAGCGTGCCATAGAGAGATCTATGCTCGGAGTGTCTTTATAATATAGAATCAGAAACGAGGATATCCGAAGAAGAACTCGAGTAGTAGACGCTACTGAAAGAATTGACACACTGTGTCGAAGAAACGACGGTCGATGGGGAAGAAAAGTGTTGGAGTGGAGACAGGGGTGTAAGACTGACGACATCGAAAGAATAGCAGGATGAAGCTGGATGCGAAAAGTGGAGGATCGAGAGGGATGAAGACTCATGCGTTCAACGGTGGACGAACACAGACTGATGATGATGATGATTATGAATCTTTCCTCGGCGGTCAGACTGCATGACGATTTGAAGATTCCGCCACGACCAGGCGCACAGCTCATCAGATACCCATTGAAACCATCCTACTGTATTCAACCATCGACATCTTATTCCGCACTCTATGTAAGAGTCTATTGTGACAATAAAATCAAAAGTTTATCGTGGCTTTAAAAAAAACATAATTTATCGGCTTTAAATCCTACATCTTAAAATAGACATCAAGGACCTCCAATTTACTATAAGTCGCAGTACAAAACACTTAAAAAACTAAGAACACTTGCCTGAGTATCGACGCTGCATGACGTTCAGAATAGATCCTGGAGTACGGGACGCATTCTGGAACAACACTGCACTTTATTTATTAAGATATATCCCTCTGACGATTAAGCCAAACCGTATAACCTAAGAACCGAACACGCACTGATTGTCACCTAGCTTAATTCGACGGCTCAACTGAGCGTACGAATATAAATGTATTAATACTAAATGAAAATTATTATGAAAAACTATTGAAAGAATGCATGAGATTCTCTCTGAGATGAGCTCTTTTGATACACTCCCAAAAATATTTTTATCAAATTTGAAATTCATTAAAAAATAATATATTTATGCAACGAAAAGGATGGTGATTTTTTTTTTGAAAAATAATATTTTGGGGAATATATCGCAGCAGCTTATTTATTCCCATGATTTTTAAAAAATAGTTTTTCTTATAAATATTAATAATTTGTCATAAATGCGTTTCAATTTGTCCGTCCAGTTTAGGCGTCGAGTTTATGTTTTGCAACAATATTCGGTGCAGAGCTATATTTTATTTTCACAGGTTAGGATGTGCATGTGCGTATGTTAAGTGATATTTTTTAATACACAGAGTGTTGTGCCGTTCCGGAATGTGATCCGTGTTCCAGACTGTATCCTGATCGTCATGCAGCTAAAATACTGAGGCAAGTAGTCATAGTTTTTAAGTATATTGTAATACGATTATTAGGCTTATTATCGAAATGTTTAATGTTGAACCATTGCATTGAGATTTCAAGAACAGAGATCGGAAATAA
The DNA here is from genome assembly GCA_008973525.1 of Stenopsyche tienmushanensis. Classification (NCBI taxonomy): domain Eukaryota; kingdom Metazoa; phylum Arthropoda; class Insecta; order Trichoptera; family Stenopsychidae; genus Stenopsyche; species Stenopsyche tienmushanensis. The sequence continues at coordinate 642,887 of WACJ01000018.1, read as the reverse complement.
TACTCATAGTGGATTGGAAAATCAAGATGTCTATTTTAAGATGTAGGATTTAGGTCCGATTTTTGTATCATTTTTTTAAAGTCACGACTAACATTCAAATGTATATGTAAAATACGATATTCGGAAGTGATTCATTTAGAATTTCATAGCTAAAAGCTTCATTAAGCATCAATTTTTCCTTAGATTAAAGAAAATACATCATATATCATTTTAAAAATATATCATCAGCTAAATAATTGGACTAAAATGTGTCAAATATTTAATTTCAGGTATGAAATCGTGTTTAATATAAAAGCAATCCGCAATTGTTTGATTACGAAATCGACCAGCCTTGATCAATCAATAGTCTTAAGTTTAGATGGACGTTGTGAAAAATTGTACAGTGTGGTTCAAAAGAGTTGCTGGTGAACCAAATTCCAAAGGTGTCCAGAACTTCAAAATTCATGCAGTAAGAGCTCTCAGGTAAGGATAATAAGATTTACAAGATAAATTTGAGCTATTATTTAATTTGTCACCTAAAATATATACACAAAATATTTGGTCTAATGGATGTTTAAATTCTTTGTTTTAGGTAAGTCTTTCGAATAGCGCAATATCAATCCGAAATACAGTTATTTCATGCTAGCACAATCACAGAATAAAAAGTTATGATTATTTAAAGATGAAATGAACTGAGCCTAAATGTGAAACATAGCAAAAATACACAAAGCATTTAAAACGGTTAATTGTTATGTTTTTATATAAAATTTGATAATATGTCGTATCCAAATTTTTTGTCGATGTTGTATGTGTCTCATGAACCGTGTCTCGATATAAAGAGACTGTAAAATATCTTGATTTTTTATGATATTCTCTTTTATGAGAAAAATATTAAGCGTTTATGAGCTTAATTATTAATTAGCTAGAATATTGGATTAAATTTGGAGTGATTATGACCTTATGATTTTTTTTGCTCGAATACAAGCCTTAAAAATAGATCTAAAACAAAAGGACCTGGGGGTGATTATATTTATATATTGACGGGCTACGTGTTCTAAAGCTAAATTTTTGAAGGGCTTCGTCTGGTTAAAAATATGCTGTTGTAGACTTTTAAAAAATATCAGCTTTTATACTTTTGCACTATTATAGTCATTGTGTTAAATTCCCCAGCGGTGGTTATTATATTTTGGGAATTTCCAAAATTAATTTTTTCTATGAAAATCTTAGTTTTCTTTAAATTTTGTTATCTAAGATGCTTGATCGAATTTATTGGAATAAATTCTTATAAGTTGTGTTAATTGTTCCAACACAGTCAGGGTCAGCCCAAACTATTTTTCGTCGAAAGCTTCTCGCGAGTAAACAATGATCAAAATATATTTTCATAAATAGATTGTTTTGTGCCAGTTTATAATTGTCGATATTAAAATAAAAAAGCGCGCGATACAACGCACTCAAAACAAAGCTCGTAAATCAGCGACTCTCAAACTTTCTCGACGACAGCACCCAAAAATTTTTTTCCTTTTTTTTGGATCGTCGAGAAGTTTTGAGCACAATAACTCAATGCGGTCTGGAGATAAAATTGACCATGTAAAAGTTTTTACAGATCGTACAACGAAATAGACCGTAAAATATTATACACGTTTTGATGCACACACTGAAATCTTCTTCTGCTAAAGTTCCCATAAAAAATTATTGCTAATCTAAGGCAATATTAAATGCTCAAATGATGATTTTCATTAAGACTCGGGACTTATACTTTGCAACTGAGTTGTAAAATTAGAATGTTTGTGGATTTTATCAGAGCACGCCAAACACGCTGCTCAAATTATAATGAGGGTTATGTCACGCGATGTGCTTTTAAAGTGTGAGGTTTTAATTTAAACGCTTGATAAAAATTCATTTCTTTAAAAGCCACGAGGTATCATTGTATTATTTACCATAGAACGTTAACTGAAGCAATCTGAAGAAAAGCTTAACTATTGGAAATAAGTCCAATTAATAGAAGTAGGAATTCAATAAATAAGAGTAAAAATAGTGGACGAGATACTGCTTCATCAAATATGATAAACATAAATCATGCAACATTTGAACCAGTCTGGTACTATCATAACAAGAAGTAAATAGTCTGGCAACACTTATAAATGATTGTTTATTTTACTAACTTATAAAAATATAAAATAATATTTTTATTGTATTACTTAATTATGCTGAATTTTTACTAGATTTTAAAGTCCTCCCCTGCCAAACCTAACGGCTTTCAGTCGCCAGACTGTCATAATGATAGCCTAAAAACACGCCAGAACACAACCATGTATTAAATGACCCACACCTGTTAAATAACCTGCATTATTAAGGAAATAAGTCTCCAGCCAGATCCAGCTTTAAAAAATGCTATTCTTGGGTCAGTTTTAAAGGTAATCACTGCTAGCAGCATTGTCCTATAAGTAGAAAAAATAGTAGCAAAGAAGAGGTGCCAAGTATCAGCCAAGTCCAGTGGCGGATTTATCCTCCACTGGACTCACCTAAACTTTTTTTTTTTTAAATTTGGCCCATGTTAGCCCTTGAGTTTGACGGCTCTGTAATACACGATTAAACACTATTACCCTGACGCATAGAAACTATTCATATTCGAGCATTTTGAAGACATCCATAGGTCAAAAGTAATCGTTATTTAGAAAGTAATGTCTCCGATAAGGGAGACATTCCCGCCGAAATCTGGAGGCTTGGAAACAGTGGCGTAACTAATAATTGGAGAGCATAAGCGATGCCTAGGGGCGGTAGCTGTCTTATACATGTATACATATATACGGTGAAAATATGTGTTTCAAATTGGTATATTAACCTTTCCCTACCGGTGATTAGGGAATCCAATCCCGGGATCCCGGACAGTTTTAGGTACTTAAGAATCCCGGGATTAGAAAACGTAATCCCGAAAATCCCGGGATTGAATCTTTTATCTAACAGAAATCATACACCTCACCAACACGATGAAGGCTACTAAATCGAAACATTCCCGACAAAATCTGGACGCTTGGAAACAATGGCGTAATTACTAATTGGTGAACATAGGCGACGCATAGGAGCAGTGGCTGTCTAATATATGTATACATATATAGCGTACATGTATGTTTTTCAATTTAAATTTTTATAGTAACCTTTCTCTACCGGTGATGTATTTACTACACCTCGACTCTAATAATGGGAATATCGATATGAAATATAATAGATACGGGGTTCAGAATTTTTGTATTCCTCCGTAATATAATTATGAATCACATCAAAGCATTACAGTATAAAGGTATTCATCTGCAGCGACGGAAATAAATAATTTGTCGGGAAATCGGGAATTTTGCGAGTTTTAGTCCGTGTCACATTGATGGTATTATACGTAAATGGGGGCTCACGTGGTCATCAACTCGAACTAGCATTTAAATATCTGATGACGATACCTCCAACGAGCGTGCATTTTCAGCAGCAAGTTGCCTGGCTACTAAAATCAGATCCAAATTAAATGACGAAACACTCGATGTTCAAGTTACTTCGGCCGAATTTTCAATATATTACTTTATTTTTTTAGTGTTGATCTAATACAATCCCGAAATCCCGGGATCGAAATTTTGGCTTGGGATTGAATTCCTTAATTAAAACTCACACAAAAAATCTTTAAAAATCCCTAAAAAAAATTTTTAAGTCAAGATGGCAGTTTAAAAATAAAACAAGCATAAAAATCCTTCGTTTGTGAGCAAATTTAAAATCGATGAAGTCGTTGTTGTCATAATCGCTTTACACCGATTACTTTCTGTCAGCTCCTAATCAGCGTAAGACAATCTTCAATTCGAGGCAGAGTCAATTGTAAATGAACACTTGATAGTGAATACACGAATACAAAAGACCACGTCATTTCTTTACATAAACAATGCACAAAAAATCGATTAATTTGCTCCTCCTTTAGAAGGAAATGATAATTGAACAAAGACTCATTCAACACGCAGTGAAGAACGGCAAGCAGTTAAATAAACAAACACTCTCGATAACACACAATATTCGGTCGTTTCTTTGCGTAAACAAATAACACACTTGAAATCGAAATCATTATAAGTCGATAAATTTGGGCTTAACGATCTATACAATCATGCGATGCATATGAAGAAGCTCTCCGTCTCCCGACCTGCGCTAAGTTCTCTCTGTCTCTGTCCGCCTCGGAGCTTCAATGCACAAGTGAAGGTCAAAACGGATATTTCCGATAGTACTCCCATACAGGTTAATATTATGTTATATATATTGACCTTTGGAGTGGATATCACTGGTCGACCAGTACCTGTCCACTTTCTTTCTGGGTTGTCGTATTATATAAATTTATTTTTGTCAATCACAACTCGCCAATATATTTGTTTCGCTGACAAACAAAAAATTAAATATAGAAATAGTTAAGCAGTTACTAGCAATCTGAATTTTCATTGTAGCTCCAAACTTTTTTTTTTGACAATCATTGATGAATTGAGTGATAATTCGTCTCGATATGTGTTAATCTGTACTGAAATACTAATTTTCCGTTTGTAACAAATGGAGTGTAAGGTTGAATACATTCAAATAATAATAAAATGTACTGTATACACCCTTATTCTCGTTTTGATATAACAATGGTGCCGTTATGAAATGGATGACGTAAAAACGAGGCATTGTTCTGTAGCGTTAGGCTTCACTTGACCTTCCCACGACACATCAGAAGGGCCTTCTACTTTCAGTGATTTGGGATCACCGATGAGAATGATTTAAATATGGAAAATTATAATTATTTTGAGGGGTTCACTTTAAAAAGTGGATGAAGAGGAGATTTTTTATCGTTGCTTTTATTTCTATTCATTATCGAAATTTAAACTGAAAGATCATAATCACACCCGTAACTGAGAGCAGAGTGAAAAGAAGTCTGAAATGGATCCGATAAACCAACGTTTAATCTATTTTTATCTTAAGAGTTGTGTCCGAGTTCCAATGATTCAGTAAGAGCATTCTTACACGTTAAGCTCGGAGGCAGACAGAGGTCGAGAATGTATTGCACGTTGAGTTTGGAGAGAAACAGAGACGGAGAGAGTATCCTGCGTACATCGTACGATTGTATAGATCGTTAACTCAAATTTATCGACTAATAATGAAATGTGAATGATATAATTAATCGATTTCAAGTGTATTGTTTATGTTTACTTGAAGAAATGGTCGAATATTGTGTGCTATCGACAGTGTTTATGTATTTATGTACAAGTTTCATACACGCTGCGACGGTCCTAACAGATAAGTGGATTTGTACGGATGATAAGTGGCGGACACACAAATAAAACTGTAAACTTTAATCTCTCACAAGTCGATAATTCAGAATCCGTTTTTGTAGATTATGCTCTTTTCTGATGTAGTAACTTATTAGCAAGAATGACTTACTTTCCCACCTATCATTTAACATACGGATACAAATATTGATTATAGGTACGTAAATCTATTCTTAAATTATAGTAATGTATTGATAATATTAAAATTTCGTTATAATTTGTAAAATATTCTATATTCTATAATTGCGAGCATACGTTCTCATACTTTTAAGTTGAACCTCATATCTAAAGAATCTGGAGACGGTCTTAAGAATATGAATTCATAGCATAAGGCGGCACTTTACCTATCAAAATACTTCACAATCTTCAATATTTGAAAGAACACCTCTTCAAAAGAGTGGATGATCTTGAAGATGGCGAAGTTTGATGGAGGGTGACAGTGGCCACGACCTGCGGGTTTCTCTTGTTATAATTCCACACTTATGCGGGGGCATTCTTGCTTGTACCACTCCGTATTATCATATTACAACATTGTCTAAGTTAGACGCAAGTTTCTCCAAACTCAACAAAGGAACCATTGTTGCTAATCTGTTATTATCTCCTTCTTTAGAAAGACACTCCCGTGTATAACTCGAGTAGATTTGTATCGAGTTAACGGACCTTTGTTTTCGAATCGAAATTTGTATTATGCAAAGTCGGATGTCGGAAAAATCAGCTTTGGCAGCGGAAAAACGAAAGAAAGCTCGATATGCATGTGATCAAACGTTTTGCGAGGAAGCCTTACGCGAAAGACGTTCTCGATTGGATCTGGGATTGAAAGTTGTAGAATACATAGGAAATAAAGTAGACAAGAATTTAAGCGATGTCGCGGAATAACGGATGACATAAAGGGCCATAAATCTGTATTTGATTTTTAGAAAAGTGCCTTTCATACTTCCATTTTTATGTTATTCAACCAACAGAGCTGGTAAATGAATTTCCAATCAAATTAAAACTTCAATACTGATTGGAACGATTGAGAATGATAGAAAATTTGTGTTTTTTATTCCAACAAGTTGAAATTATTAGATGAATGGATGGAATTGATAGGGCATGCCATATGAAGAGTCGGAATTCTGTGCAATATTTCACAGGTTCGATTGTTTGAAATTCACAAAGGTTCGATAATCAATACGGAGTTATTGTTTTGCTAATTCGATAATTTCCATAACTTTCATCGAGATGACATCAACTTACATGTTTTAAAAATTATCTATGATATACTGTTTGTAGCGATTTAATTGAGCTTCACTCAAGTAATAGATGTTAATTAGATTAATCATCGTTATGATGAATTATAGATTGATCTAAAATGAACAATAAATAGTAATATCTAAAAGACACCAAATTATTTCATAGTTACACATGAAAGTTCGGAATTACAATTGGTCAAAGATCGACTGTCATCGATGGCAAAAAGTTAAAAGCATACATTTTTATTCCTTTTTAAATCAATAGACATTTTTATAGTTGAATTTTGTTATCGTAAAATCGAAAATTTGCCTTCGAAAATGGAAAAAAATGGTTTAAAATCAGATTGAGGCAATTGTTTAAAGAATTGATTGATTCTAAAAATGAGGATTTTTATAAAAACGGAATAAGTAATTTAGTTTTTTGTTGGAAGAATAATATGGGAGCTAACGGATATTATTTTGATCTGATAAATTAGTTTTTGTAAGAGTTATAGCGTTTCAATTCTCACTTACGAACTCCGGACGTTCATGTGGCTGTGGTTTCAATATACGATTATAAAGGGAAGACGTTAAATGAATATTTATGACACTTTTAACAATGGCAATAGATGAGAAATTGCGATTCAAAGAAGAGTTAATAAAGATTGTTGTAAAACTGCATTACGTTTTGCTGGAAAATACCAAGCTGCTATTGTTCGCGATCGTCTAAATTCAAACAAATGCCCATGTATCGTATCATTAATTGTTTCGATGGTACTGGTGTTATCAAGAATATAGGAATGGATCAAAATTGATTCATATCCGAAGTTAACAGCAACATCTTCCATCTCTCTTTAGGTACAATGTGTTATTTTAACAGCGCCATCTCTTGTGGTCCTGCGGAGACATTGCACCTGCTTAGCGACCGATCGGTTCTTGCGCGTGTATCGTTGCCGGTTGGGTAGTGACGCACAGGAGGCGGGAGTCGAGGGAGTCGTCAGTTAGCCTTGGCTGCGGGAGGTCGTCCTTCCTGCAGCCAGATCTCTATCTTTCTATTCGACGCCGCAACATCGCGGCCCGATAAAAAAACGGACCTGTACGCAAGCGCGGCCCCAAGACATATGATTAGTTCATAATTTCAGCTAAAGTTCTTGCAAAAGATAGCTCTTTGTAGGTATTTTATAAAATATACACACTAATATAACTTTGAGAAGTACTAAGAATTCCCTCATACCATGGACACGTATCCAATTAACTATAGATCAAGAGCATTCACGTAGAAAGTAACAATCCTTCAACATGCAACTTGCTCATCACCAGACTCAACTTTCTTATACCTGACAAAATTAATATTATCGAATAATTAAAAAAAATTAATTTAAAAATGTCATAGATTACATAATAAAGTTTCATAATTTATGCCCGATGTGGCACACTGGAAAAAAATGGTATGCACGCGGAATTAGTGTTCGGTGCGGGCAACGACAGTTGTATGGATTCATTATAGCAATTTTAAAAGCATTCACGAGCTGATATTTTTATCCATCAGATGGCTAAATATATTTTGTCGTGTTTTTTAAACGACACATTTTATTCTTATCTTCGAGCCAATATAGCATCGTCTATGACGTCTTGAAGTAAATCTGACGTCGAGTACAGCACGTGGAGCGCCAGCATAAAAATGTTAGCTTTTATAAAACTCTTTCAAACACTTTACATTCTTTTACATTGAAAACCACTATTATATTTATATATATCGATGCAGTAAACTCTTTTTTAAACACTACTAAAATTTCATCCAATTCTATTAACTGGTTTAGGAATTATATTAATTTTACGAAAGAAGCAATTTTTTTTTCATGCAAAAATCGCCTGGATTCTGGACGATGCTTAGTGTGGAACGCCCGGACTATAAAGTGTTAACATATTTAAGGACTTGTTGTTTAAGTATTTTTGATTATACGTTATCCAATGTAAATTTTAATGCATGCTGCAAAAATGACAGATGTTTCGCTTTACGAATAATCGATTTTTTGCCCTGAAAATGCAAATCAGCTGTCGTTTATATTGCGATATATATCATTTTACTTCCCAAATCACGTATATTTCATTTAAATCATAAATGGAACGCTTAATGATAACCTTAAGGAAGATATGAGTACATTTTCAAATCACTATATGGATAGTATTAAAACACAATATTTGTGTCTTAAATCAGTTATTTAACATTCGAGAGTCATTCATTTTTAAAATGAACCCTGAACTGTATTTCTCATTTAATTATGCTATCTAATATGAGATAATTTATGGCGTTCTGCTCTTTAATAAATCAATTGTATGACCTTTCAGCGAGATACATTTTTTTACACGAGTAAAAATTGATAGTTTGTAGAATACAGGGATTTTCAACATTTTCCAGAAATGTTTGAGCATGACCACGCACCACAAATATATTGGGACAGTCCTGCATCCCATGTCCATGTATATGGTTCCCATGAAAGGATGACCTGGCTTCAAGCCAAATTGTTCTGGTATGCCCCAGACGAAAATATTGAGTCCTTCCTGCCCTTTAAAAAATATTTTTAACAAATATATGATATGATGATTTATATTTTTGGTCCATGATATGTATGGATGCTTAATTAATTGTGCTTGAGTGTCGCTTAATTGATGTATTTTTTATGATATGGTGTGCATTCAGTATCACAAAACAAATCAGAACAATGAATGTAAATATCCGCGGGCGTTAACCTAATGAATGCATGTTAGCTTTTTATATTGTAATGGTGGGTGGCGGTCGGGGGTGGGTCGCGACGGTAGTCAGGGGGCGGTATGGGTGACTCTGGTGGTGAGGGAGGCGCAACCCGCCGCCGCGTCGCCCAGGTCAGTGCCGCCCCCTGCCAACCTTGCAACGCTTCCAAGGACGACCCCATCCTGCATTATCTACTTTCGGCATTCAAATTATCATTTATCATAAAAACAGGACAGTGCTGAAGCGCCTGACGTCTTTTAGCACTCTCAAATTTTCCACCCCCCTTAAGATGTTTGATTTGGAGCATTTTCTTTTTAGAGGTCATCGAAAAGACTCTGTCGACTTTGTGGAAACTTTCGTCGACTCATAAGTGCTCTAAGACGCGGAGAATAGGCACTTTGATCTAACATATCCCATTTAAAATTTTCAATTAATTTCTTAGCATTGCTTATATTTATTTAGAGCAATTCGCATAACTTGAATATTTCATATTACAGCAATTTTATTGCAAAATTGAGGATCTGAAAACAATCAAGTCTCAAGGGAGGATCTCACATGTCTACGAATAAATCCGGCTCTTTCCTGAACAGCCTCAGTATATCTCTTTCAATCCTGCAATTTTCCTTGAATATCCACAAGCGACATTTGCCATTATGATGTATTAACAATTTCAAGCGAAAAGCATCAAAATCCATTTTTAAATGGCTCTTCGCACATACATTATTTCAGCATTTTTCCTTATATTCCATAATTTAACATATATTGGTTATTTGGGATACCATGGTATTTTATAGGGAATAAATGTCATCCCGTACACGTGTATGCAAAGCCGTTTGATGCCATATACGATATATTAAAGCTAGAAGCAATACATAGACGAACCACATGTCTGAGGGCAACTACAAACTCTGCATGATATAAAAATGTATTTATTTAGTTTATTATACAAAGGGATGTTTTTAAAATAGTATTCAATTGAATCAAATGATCAGATGTGGGTATTTGTTAAATATGATCGACAATTCTTTGTTGTAGTTTTGAGCGTTCCTACGGAAATCTTTATAAATTCCGCTTTTATGTCGTAATATGGTTTTACTGCAGATAAATTTAAATGATTTATTTCATACATTTTAGTGGATATTTATTTTAAGTGGTTTTCAATCTTTTCTATCGTGCTTTTGTTGTAAAATATTGGAAAAATACTTTGAAACGACTGAATGTATATGAAATCAAATTAATAATAAGGCGAGGTATTACAGTAATACGCGGCGAAAAATGTAATTTTTCAGAGATATATTTTGGGTTTTTTTGCATACAACCGGAGAAATTTAATTTATTAGCATTTTTTTCCTATGGCGTTTTAATTTAGTTCGTTCGAATAAATAAGAAAAATACCAGCATGTTTCATTCCATATGAATTTTTATAGCGGCTTTTACGTCTAGACGACAGAGGAATTCACGTCGGTGTTCTATTACATTATGATATGGCTTTAAAAACACAAGCAAACATTTAATTTTGTGTTTCCACGAATCTGCGAGAAATTCGTGTACAAAATATGCTTTGAATAAAAATTGAAAATTTTCATACGAACACATCTCTATGAAGATTGCGTCGTCGCTCGCCGCTGATGGTATTGCAGTGTGATTTAATTTTTATGGCCACAAAAGGACGTCCGTGATCGAAGAAACACATCCGAATAGGATAACGGACATGACGTCCCGATGAAAATAATATTTGTCATAGGTTGGGAATTGCATTCGGGTTGTGGGTGTGGGTGAGTCGCCCATGGGCGAGTATAAGTGCACAAGTGCAGTGATGCAGGGCCGATGAACCCCTATCGATCCCATCCTACTTGTCCGGACGACCACCACCGGCGACTAGCACCAGCTCTGCACCAGGGACACTGCTCCAACTGGGCAATGACCTGCCTTATCAAAAGCAACAAAATTAATAAAAAACACACTCCAACAACGGACCAGATCAGCCTTTATCAGAAGCGACATGGTTCAAAAGAAAATTGAACACCCACAAAATCCCCTTCTGTTAGTGATAATCTCAATGATTAAACGTACATTTATATATTTTAATATTGCTTGAATAATAGCACAGGAAGCAGCAATCGAAATTTTTCATCCATTTTTAAAAATCTAAAATTTCGACTTTACTAAACTTTCAACGTTGTGGTCAACAACATCATCGCGGTTGGGTTAAGTTAACCTAATCTAACAATAAAATACTAAAAAAAATAACACGGACTAAAACTCGCAAAATTCCCGATTTCCCGACAAATTATTTATTTCCGTCGCTGCAGATGAATACTTATATACTATAATACTTTGATGTCATCCGTAATTATATTACAGAGGAATACAAAAATTCTGAACCCCGTATCTATTATATTTTATATCGATATTTCCATTATTAGAGTCGAGGTGTAGTAAATACATCATCGGTAGGGAAAGGTTAATGTAACAATTTGAAAAGCATGTACCGTAAATATGTATACATATTATAGATTATACGGTTACTAACCCTAGGCGTCACCTAAGCTCGCCAATTAGTAGTTACGCCACTGTTTCCAAGCATCCAGATTTTGGCGAGAATGTCTCGATTTAGTAGCTTTCAACATGCTGGTGAGATGTACAATTTCTGTTAGATAAAAATTTCAATCCTGAAATTTTCGGGATTACTTTTACTAATCCTGGGATTCATGAGCACCTAAAACTGTCCGGGATCCCGGGATTGGATTCCCTAATCGTGGTAGATTGTCGCTTTTGCTTACATAAAATATCAACACAAGGAAATGGGGAAGATTTAACTTTATATGAATAATTACACAAATAGCGTCGCTGTTTTCGGTACCAATGTATTAATAATCGTATTAACAAGTGTTTTTAACAGCGACATCTTCCGTCTTTCTTTAGGTGCAATGTGGTATTATAACAGCATCATTTTCTCGCCGACAGATCGCTATTTGCGCGTGCACTGTTGCCGGTTAGGTGGTGACGCGCTGGAGGCGGGAGTCTAGAAGAGTCGGCGTTTGGCCTTGGCTGCGGGAGGACGTCCTTCCCGCAGCCAGATCTCTCTCTCTTTCTCTCTCTCGTATGAATGAAGTCGTGTAGAGAAGGAAGTATTTCTGTTCAACGCCTGTCCATCCCCATCCATCCGCCCTGCTATACATGATCCAAATTTGTTGGATCTGTTAATTATTTCACTGGTGGTTGATTACAGGGTCTTTTTCAAATTAAGAGAAAAAATATTTGTTTTTAAATCTTAGCTTTGCTTTCATTTATATTTTGTATATCATATCGATTTTCCAACTATGATTATATAGTTTGTAAAATCTACATCTTATTTATCAATAGAAAATTGATAATATTGCTTAAAAAGAAAGAAATGGACTCCCTTCGACACGTTCATCTGGGTGGCCTGCTGGGTGAGCGTATATGAATAAAACTCGACGTTCATGCTGTTTTCAATACAAAAAAGTTCATAGTTTTATAAATAAATTCTATAAAATCATTTTTCATTATTTCAGTTGTATCCTGCATATGAAAATCCTTATTCTGATCCATGTCAAAAAATCTTCATTAAGTCTCTTAAATGCATATCATCTTCTAAGGGTTTGTTACGAAAGTTGGTGTTAACAATCTGTTTAAACAAATTATAAAAAGAAACATTTAAAATTAGTAAATACCAACGTCAGCTTAATGCCAATTTAATGCCAAATATTTATATCGATTGGGTTACGATTTTTTTCTGCAAAAATAATGATTTTTTCAGGTTATCGGTTAAGTTTCAGTTCGAATTCCTTGTAAATACTGAGGCTATTAATTAAATTATGTAAAACTACCAGTCATGTATGATTAAGTGAATTTGCAATAATAATTAAAATATTATTTAAAAAAAAGAGGTTGATAAATTCGCTATTCAACCATAAAATCTATCCTTCCCAAGATTTATTTTTAGATAATTCTATTTTAATTCAATCATATATGGAAAGCAATAAGAAACCACAGCATGAAAGACTTTTATCCCTAGAAAATTCTCCTGTGGAGATCGCCTTTGTTCGATAACGTTTATGGCACTTCAAGAAGGCGAAAGCCACATAAGGAATATGTTATATTATATTGAAAAATCCGTATGGGCAAATACAATGAATATATTTGAATTATCAACTGGAAATATGCTCGAAATGATAAAATCGTATTGATTGCGAGACGTCTAGATGGTCTAGACACAAGACCATAAATCGTTGATGCTCGAACTCTTCATCGCCTTATTCTTTCTTATATTACTCAATGGCATGATTAACACTTTAAAAATATTCGAGCAACACTTGTTCAGTGTTTGTTGTACACATTTTACAAAGTTATGCAAATGTAACTACTCGCAGTTTGCCTTTATCGCACTTCTAAACAACATCAACCCTTTATACTTTGCATTCATCGATGTTCATTTCGAAACGAGCATATTCTTCTTTTATAGGCCTCAAACGCGCACTGCTCTGACATGGGCGTATAAAAATACCATTTTCAGTACATATCTCGTAAGTTTTATATGCGAAAAGTTACTTATTTCGAGCTATATATTGTGTACAATGCTCGTTGGTCCTTTTTTTCGCAAGAAAATATTATGTAAACGATCGACTCTTTGTTGTTATGTCCTCTTTTTTCAGCGGCTCAGTGGAGATGCCATTTTTATTGGCGAAAAGCTCCTTGGAAAGATCTAGGGACTTAATAAATAGAACGAATCAACCAGGACGGATTTCATAACTGAAATATAATACATGATCATTCTCAGACAGAAATAACAAATTAGCTTTCATATGCATAAATGTGTATGTAATTTTACTATTCAATATAAAATATGTTTAAAATTGCGTGGTGAATGCATTTATGTATTCAAAGCATTCGATGTTGGATTAAAAATCGATGATTGATGAAATGAATGCATCCTTATATCAAAATAAATTTTATCTCATTTCAATCTAATCTCACCCAAAAAAGAAATTATTCAACCCTTACAAATGAATTGGAATTGTACGAACATAAAATAATATATCATTTGTATTCATATAAATAGCTCATATTAAAAATCTCCCTGCTTGTCAACTTGGAAAATTATAGTCTGAAACATATTTGCAGTAAAGAAAATAAACCCTTTTGCAAGTAGTAAAATACTACAAAATATAAGGGCCCTACAGATTACATCACTCTGGGTGAATAGCTTCAACAAGTCGTAACATAAGAGGAAGGTGTAAATTTTGTATGAATGATATTAAAAACGTCATTTGCCTGCATAAAATGTAGACACGATGTCAGTTACCGGCACATTGTATTATTTTGTAAAAATAACACAAGGAATTATTTATTTTTTTTGCAAATATATTGCTATTGTCGTTTAAAATAAATATAAAACATTTCTTATGTATATAGAGGATCCAAAATGATTGTTTAATGTTAATAATTCATCAATACGCAGGTTATTTGGAGCCAATCAATATGGACTCCCGCTTCGGCTCACCCAGATGACGCCCACGTGCTCGAATAGCTCGGAATCAACTATGAATCGATGGCGACAAGGATATTGAGAATTTAATACATCTTTAAACGCAGGGTATTAAGCTGTAAATCTATTTTGACTTGTAACAAAACGAAAAAAAGGTATTAGGTTCTCCCTATTTTATTATTTTATTCCACCATAGTCTACCTTTTAATACCATTTATATTAACCGATTTCCAGCATTTATATTCATATTATGCTTTTGAACAATTCTCTGATCCGACTTAGCATCATTTTTTTCTATTTATTTCCATATTTTAATATTATTCAGTTTCCTTGCATTTTTAGAAGGTGATTTGAACTGCATATAGCAAAAAAATGTGATTCTTTAATTGGCTCATACCATTAGAATAAATTAAGTTTTAATCAATCCACAAATAGTAGAAATAATATAAATTAATATAAACTAATCGATTCTCACACAGTATAGAAAAAAATACTTTAAACCAATCAAGGAATACTATATCCTTTTTTATAACGCAGAATCAAGTTATTAATTCATATTCCCCCGTTGATCTCAATCCCCTTTAAATCGCCTGCTCTAGAACGCATTTCCCGTGATTATCTGGTGGATTATCTGTATAGCAGTATAAAATCATTGTCATTATTAGAACTGTAGCGTGGGTGATTTACCATCCCCATGTAGTAGCGCTGTTAACAGCGACATCTTCCATCTCTCTTCAGGTGCAATGTGTTATTTTAACAGCGCCATCTCTTATGGCCCTGCGGAGACATTGCACCTGCATACCGACCGATCGCTTCTTGCGCGTACATCGTTGCCGGTTGGGTAGTGACGCACAGGAGGCGGAAGTTGGGAGAGTCGTCGGTTAGCCTTGGCTGCGGGAGGTCGTCCTTCCTGCAGCCAGATCTCTATCTCATGTAAAATAATATGTTATTCAGAGAAGAGAGTCTTTCTATTCGACACCCATCTATTCCCATCCACTCTTCCAGCAACATCACGGCCCGATAGAAGAACGGACCCATACTTTGAAAGAGAGAAAGCTTTGTTAGAAGTAAGTACCGCGTTTTTTTACAGTCAATCAACAATTCAGAGTGCTGTTTGGAGCTGTTTCAGTGGAATAAAGAGGTTTTGGTGTTTGTATTTTAGTATACATACGGTATTTCATTCATCATTTCCTTTGAGAAAGGAAGAACCATCAATGTGGAATATTATACACCGTTATTGGTGCGTTTGGCGGAAGAAATTGCGAAAATTTACCCCAAATAATAAAAAAATGTAAAGTGACTTTTTTTTCTCTTTGTAACCAACTTCGGCTTGGATTTCACTTTTCGTGATGTTCAACCCAATTTGCCCTATCGCACCTATACAATATTGCAAACATTTAGCGAACTGCTGGAACATCTTATTTTATTTTAATAAACCACAAAGTCAATCATATTAATAAATTTGGTTCGAAAGAATTCAATCTTTCTTGTTTTTCCATATTTTCAGAATTTTGAATCAAAGATTATACAATTTTGTTGATTTATGGCTGTTAGAAATAGATTAAGGACCCCCGACCTTGCGTATATTATTTATTGAATTGATAGCGTAATTGATTGAGTTACGAGAGGATAAAACTGAATTTAAGCGGTTGTAAATTAGCACGAGGCTAGTGCCGTGGTCTCGGAATGCAAGAAGCTGGTTACGGCAGTTTATTTTTATGTCGATGCACTTGGTCGCAATTGCAGGAGACACACCCGTCTCAGGTGAAGGAACGAGGGTGGAAGACGTTAGTGGGAAACAAGACGGGACCAGTTCCAAATGGAATTGTAGCCGAGAGAGAGAGCGAGGAATCACCACAATTTATGACGGCATTCGCAATATAAAATGGGTTCTTCTTTCGCGTCAATATTGTCTAGCCAGGCTATCATGGCACATAAAGACTTCATTTGCATATTAACATGCATGAGCACGGCAACCCGACCGGTGGAAATGGACGCGAAGGGTTGCTGACTGTCCATCTTGGAAATGCACCGTCGGCGGTCGACTAACTGCTGGGTTTTCTGCACAGCCGCTCATTTAAATTACTCGTTTTGCTAAATTGTCGGCGATCTTTATCTGTAATCATCTTTTACGTGCCCATCCACTTGGCTTTCGTTTTTAGTTCTTTTAATAAACGGTATTTCAGAAAATCGATTTAAGCCGTCAATACAATGTTTGTATGGTACATACGACATAGCTCTTTGGCTTTCAACACTTAATCGATAGCGTGAATACGAACTTAGACTGTAAATTATTAGATTCTTAAAGCATCACGAAAATATGGCATTTGGTCTTAGTTCCCAGGCTGTAAAATAATATGTCAATTCATATATTCAATCGATCTTCTCGAACCAAATTAATTCAAATTGACAGCTAAATTCGAACATTTAAATCAGGAAAAATAAGCTTTAACCCGATAAATATTGCTAAGGGTTAAGAGAATTTGGCGATTTTTTTTTCCAAAATATCACAACTCCAAACCATACCAAACGTCATATCCAGAATACGAATAGTATATCATCAAGTTCGAACAAGTCAGTTCCCGAGATGAATTATTCTTACATTTAACATACACAACACTGCAATCGGACACATCCGTCATTTTCTATTGAGGTTTGCTTAACTTTCACAATGCGGATATATCCGTCATACCCGCTTTGAATGGACTTTGGTCTTGACGGATATATACGTCATATCCACTTAAAAGGTTAAGCAGCGGTTCTTAAACAGAGATCCGCGAAGATATAAAAAAAAACATTATTCTATGCTTGAACAAGATATTTTCGTGAAATTATTTACAGAAAACATTTTGAAGAAGATCTATTTTGACCAATATTTTACCAAGAAATGTTTGAAAAATTAAGTCAAAAGGGCTATGATCGGGTTTGCAAAAAAGAGCTATTTCAGATAGGCTGAATTTTGTATGCACATAAAAATGATTAAAATGTCATTTAATAATAGTGATTTTTTCGCCATTCACTCTTATTACTAAAATTCCTATTTGAATAATCCTATCATAGCTTAATCATACGCAAAGGGCCCTGCCCTGAAACTACTATATGAAAGATTAAGAATGTACCTAGAACTAGAGGAACGTCAAATTTCAATAATAACTCATATTAATAATTAGATTCACGCCATGTCATTGCAGAATTATCATAAAAGTTTGGAACTATTTAAAACTTATTAAAAAATAGTTACATTTCTGAAATAATACATCCATTACAACGCTTAAACTCAGTGAGATGTGGAAAAAATCATCGTATATGCAAGAAATCTTTTACTTTGTATTATCTTAATTCCGAATCTTAATATTGACTTAATTCCGAAGCTAATATCCGGGTTTATTTCAAAATGAATACAAAAGCATTGAATAACTTTTCTGAAAAAAAATAAAGAAGATGTGACTAACATCATCCAATTTGATTCAAAAACGCTATTAAAAAAGATAAATAGATTGAAAAGTACCCCGATAAAAGGTTATATTATCCATATTTCTATGCATGCATTAGACTGGAATGCGAATTCGCAGGAAAGAAGAATAGAGAATCGACTCATAGTTTTGGTCGTGAAAAAACGCTTTCTTCCCGTCGGTTCTCTAGTAGTCTCGCAGCTGGAGTCTCTGTCTTCTGGGAAAATAATGATTTTGGCCAAGAGCGTCGACTTTGCATTAACACTTCGATCCAAAATATCAGGCATGTGTTACAATACAATTTGAGTCTTTAATTAAATAATGCATTATTAAAAAAGTTCAGTTAAGGGACGTTTTTACCATGTTGGTGAAAAAAAATGTTTTTTCTTCGTGTATCAGAAAGAACCAATGTTTAAGAATACATTCGGTAAATTTTGATATAAATGAAATTCGCAAAGTTATAGGCCGACAAGGAGAAGCTGTGGTTTGCGAAGCTTAAGAGAGGAGAAACTTTAAACGCTTTTTCCAAGCTCATGGAAGTGCTCTCACACGCCCTAGATGAGCATTTTTTATGAAATTTGACAGAAAAGTATATAATAAACGTCTTCATCGTTTAGACTATAATTATCTAAGAATATTTAACTGTTTTTTTTTATAATGAACAAAAAACTACAAAAAATGTTGGTAAAAACACACATTTTTCTTAAATCGCTCACTATTTTTTTAGTTTTTAATATTTCTCTCTAATTATAGTCTATACTATACATAATATTATACAAAGTAAAAATATGTTTATTTTTTTTGCTGAAAATCATCTGTCCAGGACTTAAGACTTCCATGATGAAGAATGTCAACGCTCGTCCATCGACATACATGGGTCTCTCCACTCACACCACTATACTTTGTCAAACTTTAAAAAATATTTTTATGTTCAATAAAGATCACCTAGTCAACATGCTAAATAGCAACATTCTATATTTAATACTTTTTGCATAAAAAATAAATATTAAAAAAATTAACTCTTTTAGGCTCAATAAGGTACAAACATCCCTTAAGTAGTATTTCTAATTTTGTTAACTTTTGATGTACGTATCCAAGAATGCTTTTTATTCTTAAGCTAAAAAGCAAATAGTATAATAGATCAAAAGGTTAAACATCAATTTAGTGGAGTTTAGCTATTAATATTTTTGATTTTATATCGCTATAACTCGAATAAATCGTTATTTACCGCTGTTGCATTATGGAGGTTTTTTGGGGGCTATATATAATAAATATTTCTAGCATTAAACTTCGTATAACCTTAGATCGAAGCGTTTTACAAACATATAAATACACAGATTTTCGTCTAGTGAATAGCGTAAATCTTATATTTATTTGCCTCTGCAGGATCATTTCAAAGTTAAATTTGCCCGGAGTGTCAATGAAAGGAATAAAAGAAACAAGGCAATCCTCTTGAATAACGGTCTGATTGATTTAATACCCAATGCTCTTAAGAATCTCTTTGTTACTTTAGACCACGAAAAAAGTAACACATAAGCCTTCATGCAGCCATTATAGGAATACCAATGAGATACAAAATATTGATGACGCACAAGTCCACAATGAAGCACGGCGATGATTCATTCGTAAGGCTTTTATTCCGCATTCGTATCATGCATAATAGCGGATTTATTTTTGAACGATGGACCGGTGTCATCTTAGAATAATTTTCGTCTGGAGGTGGTATTTAAAAATTGCTATTTTGGGGCTTCAGTGTTTGGTTTTATGACACGCATTTGTACGCAGGCAGCCAGATGGAAAGTGAATAATAAGAGGGGCGAACAACCACGGGAGACCAGACGAGTCTTCAATCAACGAGTTTGCCAATGTCGATAAGTCGTGTTCCAAAGGTCAATTTCTGCCAAATAAAGAACTTATCTGTCTACGGATTATCATAAAAAATATTGAGTCAAGTACAATAATACCCATCTCGATATGGAAGAATGATATCGAAACAATACATTAAAAAAGGTGGTCTAAAACCAACTTTTTAGTATGCCGAAAATGTGCAATAATATATATATAATTCTGTGTTTAGATATTATTTTAAAATGCATAACTCAAAATATAATATTTTTAGCCTAATTGTTGCATTAGCCTTGGTTTAAAATCGAAAAAATCTTTTATATACTATAAATACACGTGAACTTCTAAGATATTTAGACGAAAATCTACCGCTATTAGGGAATCCAATCCCGGGATCCCGGACAGTTTTAGGTGCTCATGAATTCCGGGATTAGTAAACATAATCCCGAAAAAATCGGGATTGAAATTTTTATCTAACAGAAATCGTACACCTCACCAGCACGATGAAGGCTACTAAATCGAGACATTCCCGCCGAAATCTGGACGCTTGGAAACAGTGGCGTAATTACTAATTGGCGAGCTTAGGCGACGCCTAGGGGCAGTAACTGTCTAATCTATGTACACATATATGTTTTTAAAATTGCAATATTAACCTGTCCCTACCGGTGATGTATTTACTACACCTCGACTCTAATAATGGGAATATCGATATGAAATATAATAGATACGAGGTTCAAAATTTTTGTATTCTTCCGTAATATAATTACGAATCACATCAAAGTATTATAGTATAAAAATATTCATCTGCAGTGACAGAAATAAATAATTTGTCGGAAAATCAGGAATTTTGCGAGTTTTAGTCCGTGTCTTCATTTCTTGTTTAACCCTTTATAGGTCAGTGGTAAATATACGTACCACTTTCAAAAAAAGTCACTATCTTTACCATTTTTTTTCCTGGACGTTAGGTGGTATTATAATTTACCTCCCCCTAGAGCTTATTACAGAGGATTACGATTTTTTAAAAATAATTTATTCTAGCTCCATAGACGGATATTAATCGATTTTTCATTAAAAATACGAAAAATAGCTCCGTCCTATAAAGGGTTAAAATAGATCTTCTTATAGTTTTTTCTGTAAATAATTCTATGAAAATATCTCCCTCTTCTGTTTAAGAACCGCTGATATAGACAATTTTAAAGGTTGCTCTGGAAGATATTTTAATAAAAATTGGTGGCTCCTTTTTGTAAAATACAGTGAGACTCTGCTTAACGCTGTTTCAGTATAACGCGGTAGTATTGCCCGTCTTAACAACATGCATTTCAGTAGTGTGGCTTTCTTGTCGCCAAATGCGACCTTTGGAAAAACAACATATTATGGATGCTGTTAGGGAATTTTCAACGGAAATTTAAACAAAATGGCTTAATTTTTGATAGAAGATTAAAGGGAAGACGAAGTTTCATTGATGCGATGTCTTGCTGTCAAAAATTGCATGCTTAACGAAAAAGGAAAGGGCAAACGACATTAGATGACTTCTTCGCAAAAAAAAGCCAAATGAAGAAGAACCTTTCGCATCATAAACATAACATTTTACTCGATCTTTTATTTAATGTTCATGCTATTTTTATTTTATTTACGTGCTAAGATAACCTCGTTTAAAGCTGTTTCGTTAAGCGCTGCAATTTATTGGAACGTATCCCCAATGCCAAGTGGTGTAAATTTTTGTCCTATAATATTAAAAACTGGCCGATGAGAGATATTAGCCGATGTGAAATTCCCCCCCAAAGAAAGTCCCCGGTCTTGTACGACATAATTGGACGTTTTTATCGAAGCGTAAATCGTTTGACAAAAATTCCACACTTTGACGTATTTCGCAGACAGGCATAAAAGCATTTTTAAAAGGGTTCCCTAGACGATCGGGCCGATGAAGGGCCTCCATTATTGGAGTTTTTCCCAAGTAGCCGAGAGCAGATAATTGCAGTTGGCATGTCGGCTGTGGACACGGACAATTAGACGTCTGGGCGGCAAGCAGTGGGCGCGGCGGACAGGTGCGTGTGTACTGATGTGTCTGCCGCCGTGTGCGTACGCGGCCGTGTGTCTGTCCGCACCTGGCCCTGTGTGGGTAAGTCTGTCTGTCTGTCGCGCCGGGGGGTGCCGCTCTTACCCTCCGCGGACACCTTCTTTTTGTGACTCCGGGACCTCCCGAGGCCGAGCCTCCTTTTACCAGTTGGTGACTTTCAAACCCTCAAGCACCTGACTCCATTGTACCGACTAATATCCAAGTGACAGCTATGCAAATTATCGAAACGCAGCAGATGGTACGCAACCGACTCATACCCTGGGTTAAATCATTCTTTTTTGCAATTAATAACGAAGAACGCAGTGCACATGTTGTGAGTGTACCTTTACTATGCATGGACAATGATTGTCTAGACGTTTTCCGTTACATTTACCATTCTACAATATACGTTCCAAATACATGCATAATTCTGTTTTTTATACCCAGTTTATGCATGTATGAATCTACTATAAAACATAATTGTCAACAAAAAGAGCATCCAAGGCGATACAAATGTCAAATTGATACCATTGTCGTCAAGATCTGCAACAATTATTCATCTGAAATTAATTCCTTATATATAATTCCGTATAGTTATTAAGACTATCAATTAGTGGATTTGAATGGTTTGGGAGGTTTACGGCTATAGTCAATTTTTTGTATACAACTTGGATTTTTATCCCTACTTTTATAATAAAAGTCTAGAATCTGATGAATACTTTAACGATACTATTTTAATAATAAAAATCATTTATTGAAATAATTTTACAGAATATATTATTAATTAAATCTAGCAATTAATATATTAAACGGTCTTAGTTATAAGTTATAGATAACATATCTTTATCTTAATTACAAAAAAAATATCAACTAGGCTGCAAGTATATTTTACAAGGGGAAAAAATGGAAGAGATAAAACCCCTTTTAAGAGAAGATTTTTAATAAACTAAACTACACTAAATTAAGTAACTAAACTAAAATTTAACCTAAGGGATTTACAGGATTTCTGAGGTAGATTGGACCAGCATATCCGCTAATGTGTATCGAGGAGTAAGTGCTTGGGCATTTTGTGGATACTTCTTTTTGTATAGTTATTGAGACTATCAATTAGTGGATTTGAATGGTTTGGGAGATTTACAACGATATTATTGAATTGAGACTCCTACAGGCGCTGCAGGGCAAATTGGCTTGAACGTCACGAAAAGTGAAACTTCAAGAGGCAATTGGACGGTTCACCGTTTCCATCACATATATCAGTGCTCCGTAACCTTTTTTCATCTACGACACACCAAAGTTCTTGCTTAAATTTCACGGCATATCAAAAGCTAAAATAATATATATTGATTTGATTCATCAATTTTATAATAAATTTTCATTTTTTATTTCATAAGTATACATACGAGGGGTGTTCAGAAAGTAAGTGTACTAGATTTTTTTTTAAAAAAGTTAAAAAAAATAAAGAATATTATTGATACACTTATTGACTATTTTTCCACATAATCTGAATCCTATTCAATCGATGTGGTGAGCCATGGTACAAGCTTCTTTATGACCTCTTTCTGAACATATTCGTTGATTGAAAATTTAATTCCACCCATATGTGCCTTCAAGAAAGAAAGATGACAATCTGAAGGCGCCAAGTATACGGGGTATGATTCAAAACATCCCAACCAAAAAAGTCCAAGAGCACCTTTATGGCTTGATGGCAGCAACAAGCCCAATTTCAACATTCCCTTCCTTTTATTTTGAATGCTCCTTTTGAGTTTTTTTAGGGTCTCATAATATCTTTGTGTATTGATGATCTCCCTTTGATGCAGAAATTCGGTCTAAATTATGCCTTTCTTGGGGGAAAAGCGGGACGCACAGGTCAGCTCTAATTTCGGATCATGTATACCCGGACGGATGGATGGGGATGGACGAGCATTGAACAGAAAGACTCTCTTCTATAGATGACTATTCATTCACATGAGAGAGCGAGAGATATGGCTGCGGGAAGGACGTCCTCCCGCAGCCAAGGCCAAACGCCGACTCTTCTCGACTCCCGCCCCCAGCGCGTCACCACCCAACCGGCAATGGTGCACGCGCAAATAGCGATTTGTTGGTATTGCAGGTGCAATGTCATCTAAAGAGAGATGAAAGATGTCGCTGTTAATACGGCAAATTAAATCTGCTCAGACTATTGCATGTGGATGGTAAATCGCCCAAGCAACATTATTATAAAATAATGATGAATGAATGTGATACCTGCGCTTGTTTCAATGAACACCAAAGTTTTACATTCAACTCAATATTTGACAGCACAACCCAAAGTTCAAGGCACACCAGTTGCGGAGGATTGACATATATCGTATACCTTGTACAAAGCAACTAGAAGACCAGTATCTTGCTTATTTTATTATATATTACACAAACATCTTCATCTTGTAGCTTAAAATTTCCGGTAAGAAATGAAAAAATAATTGTATAAAATCATACATTTTTGAGATTCAATTGGCTTATGAATTTTGTTTGAATGAATTTAACTTAAATGTGGTATTAACGCATTAATTAAATACCCAAACGTATCGCTGACCGACATATTACCTAAATCTTTGTGAATTTCAAGCTTTTTATGTAATGAATATTTTGTAATATTCACGACTCAAAGAATTTGTTTCTTGAACAGACATAATATATCTGAAACCAAATTTATCAATGAAATTCAAGTACAATCTCCAAAGCAGCAAAATAGTTTAGAGAGAATTAAAATAGCTCCAGTCTTATTGCATTTGATGAGATGAGTTCTTGTCATATTGAATTGTATATTTGCTGTTATATTTGTGGAAACGTCTGTTTCTGTAAAAATTGTCAGTTGGACATATTCGACCATATTTAATACTATCTTGAGGAATAATTTGTACCTTAGAATACACTTTGAAGACTTATTAGAATGAAATTTACGATCTTTCCGTGGCAGCTTTCACCGTCGTCAATTTACAGCATCCCTATCGGCGAATATAAATTTTCTTTGTCCGCTTTATGTTGCAATTTCGAGCGGATCGGTTGAATAGTATCAATTTGAGATTAATGCTCTCGGAGCAGGACAAATTTATCTTATGTACACGAGGTCTACTAAATCCTTTATGGTCTCGTTAAAGATAAAGTCCAGACGCGTTTTCCTGTTAAGATAGTAAATCTGGAGCCTTATTAAAACAAACCATCGTCCGATAACAATGAAGTCGGAGAACGTTGCTCCTCTTTTAATGACCCCGATTAGAGAGTTCAATATTATCATCATCAGCCGGATGAAGTCCAACGCAGGACAAAGGACCCTTATGCGCGCTCCCATTGTGTTTCGTGTTTAAGAACTGTCCGTTTAAATGCTAAACATTCAAATCGGCATTGCAAATGTTCATTATTGCGCATTAATATGCCCCTTTGTGTTTTTCCACGTTTGAAATGATTTGGCATTTATTGTCCGTGTCTCGCAACTGTGCGTCATTTCATTTTTTGATAACTATAACGCGTCAATTTCGAGCTTCGTTCAATCTCATTGTCAATATTTGATGAGATTTCAATGCATGTTTTCAGGAAAAACTGGTTTCCTGAAGGATTCATGACTGAAACCATCACATTTGAATGGCTGGCAAAGGAAATAAGAATACAGATGAGTAAATTCTCAAGTATTTTATAACAAAGGTATTATAATTTATTACTGCTTATTACAGTATGCACTGTCGTAATGAAATATGATTGATTTTCTATTGAAATATATTCTATTAAAGATGTCGAAAAGTAAATATGTTACTGCAACATACAATCCAAAAACACCATTTTTTATAATAGTTTTTGGTCTTTTCGTCACGAAAAGTAAAACTCCAACCGGCAACTGGCGGAAAAGAGAAGGATAATCGTTATTGTCTTCCTCACACATATGTCTAATAATTACTACTATTAACTAATACTATTATAAATGCAATATATTAAATACTATTATAATGTATGTTTTAAAATAATATATAAACATCGTCCCAAAAGTATCCGACTTAATACTATTATAGAAAGTGTCTAGACATTATGTTGCTTTCGTGATCGTATAGATCATAGAAAATACCGCAAAAAGCTCTAAAAGAGGAAGGAGTGGCGCTACAAAGTTTGTATGTCTAATCGGTCCGCTTTTCGGACCGCTGATGTAACGAATGAGCACCTCGCGATCGGATCAGATCCGAACAATTACAAACTCTCATTATGAAACGAAGTTGTCCGAAGAAGACTGATCGAGTGGGTTGCTTGAATTTTACAATCGGTCGAAAATATTGTTGTCTTTATTTTATTCAACCTAATGTTTATATCAAAATCATTTGTGTCTGTAGGAATAAATATTTGATTAGATTTTGAGTTTCTTCCCAATCTAGGTGCATTAATGAAACCGCTTTGAGATATGTACAATGTTAACCCTTCTCTGTAAAAATGTTGCATGCTTCAGACGCCTCCATGTCAATATAAAAAGGGAGCATTAAATGTTGAATGCATTTCATAAATGCATTTGAATGGATAATATTGATTTGATGTATACACAAGTCTGCACACACAAGTTATGTCATTTTTTTTAACAGCATGAGCATTGAGACCCTAAAAACGATGAAGATTTGAACAGCTGCCTTTTATGAACCCTTCATAACTTATTGTGTGGTTCTAATAAATACAATTCATAGCAACTACCGCACTTATTCAGTTTGAAAGCCTCTACATTATACCGTGTGCTTAAAAACAATGTCAGATGGTAATTTTAACAATTCTGAGACATATTGTGCAATATGCATAAAATACATAATATGAAATTGCAGTAAAAATGCATATATCATCGCATCCAATGTAAATGTTTGCATTTTATGACATTTGTAGGCGATTATATACTTATTGATAAATCATTAGCAATTTAGTACACTCGCTGTCAATAGATGACATTGTTCATTGTGATGGTTTTATTTAGTGCTGCAATTCTCGAAACGTGTTTTTAAAAAGAATCATAAAGTAGAGTCACCCAATGATATCATTTCCTTGTATTTGACTCATCGCTGAAAAACTTCAATGTCTCTGCTGAAATAATGACACATCCATTCTGTCTATTTGCAACGCATGCAAAAAAATCTGAAGAGCTGTGATGTCACGTTTCGCGGAAGAAATGCATTAAACAGATATTATAGAACAGTTGGGCCTAAATGTATTTAGTAGAACAGCTGCAATATCTAAAATATTTCAAAAGCGATTGACCCCAGCAGCTTGGATTTATTCATACATTTTCCATGCAATCATCATCATCATCATTGAAATGGATAAATTTGATTATTCTCTGGATAGTATTTGGAAAGCTTTGATTTATAGCTATTTGCGTTTGTAATATAGGGTAGATAACATTATGATACACAGACGAGTTTTTGTCATCATTCGGTGGGTATTGGTGATGGATACTGGTGGTATGTTGACGACTTTTATTTGTGTGGTTGTATAGAAGTAGCACATGTTGAGTCGATATTCGTTCGTAATCGCCTGGCAGGATGATTATTATTTTTTTTAATCTATATCAACATTCATCATTATTTTAATATAACCACCATTTTGACATATTGACTTCAAATCCAGATTGTGGATAAAATCTTCATCGTATTAACAAATTTGGAGGAAGATGAATTCTTGGACCTGGAACTGATCTAATTAAAATCCTCATATCTCAGTTATAGCATGAAATCTTTAATCATACGTAAAAAGCAATAGAACCTCCTATGAATAAGTTCTATAATAGATATTTCTACAACGACATGACAAGGAGCTTCTGTATACGCCTGATTATATACTCAATATTGAGTTCTAGTTAGTAATGCAACTATTACACGCAATTAAACAATTTATGCAGCTCGACGTCTATGTATCGCTACGCCGCACTTTTAATGGAAATTTCATAATATTCTGTTTTTTCGATGTCTTTTAAAAATAAAAAAGGAGATAATGTTATTGGCCAAATTGATACTTGTTTGAAAGTAAAAACTACAGTGATTATATGTATGAACTAGACGTTGAATTGGAAAGATCGGCATTAGTTGATGGAACTAAAGATGATTTTTCTTGTGATGCTAACAACAAATAAAAACAGCAAAAAATACTATAATTTCAATTTCATACTTTAATTTTGATGGGTTCCTGTAAATGCAACAAGTTTGGTTTTACAATCAGATTTTCGATCAAATACTTCTATTCCAATTGCATCTACTCTTGATATCCAAATATACATTTTTCTCTTGGGCCCAAATTAATTATAGCCAATTGATGAACAAAGATATTTTTAATGTAACAACTTTGAATTAGCCCAAGTAGACCAAGGTCTTATTGTATCAATTAAATGTCTTTAACGTCAAAGTCTTCTAAAAACTCTTGCCGAGGAAGATGACGACTTGATCGATTGATACACGAAATAACACAATATTGATCAAACGTAAAACTCAAAACACTTGATCGATCATGGGGAAAGATTCTTTAGAAAATTTAAAATGTTTAAAAAACATGGATAGGGAAAACATTGAATGATTTTTTGGTAACGCCTAGTACTATCTACTGATGACCACTTATCTGCTTAGTTGAGAATTTACTGTGCTTGATAAGCAGAACATACAGACATACATTCACATATGTATATGGATGATATGTTTTAGATTGGTTTATTTTTTAAATTTGATTAAAATACAATAGGGTAGACAAGAGTATTTTTTTGATCACAAGATATTAGGGGTACCCAGATAAAAGGGCGTTTTTGTAACGAGTAACTTTGATAGTCAGTTGTGCAAATCTTTCTTTTGTCAGTGTTTGATCAACGGCTGGAGCGTCTGTCTTAAGCAAAAAATTACAAAAACAAGCCCTATTGACAATGACTAAACCTGACTAAATCAGGTCTTACTACGAAAAAGGTCCTATTGTTTGTTTAGTGGGATATTCATGGTGTAATTTATTTTAAATTGCTGAAATCTGAAGGAATAAACATGACTGAAAAATATTGCAACTAACTGGGCAGAATACAACATGAATTGAATAAAAGAGGCCTGTTTTGTGGTACACCTTTAACCTCCAAAGGAGTACTATCCCAAGGCCTGGGACCCCCCTCCATTATTCAGAAAGAGCACTCTTGTAAATTGAGCATGGATACAGATAGAGACAGAGAGAGAACGTAGTGCAGTTCGGGAGACAGAGACGGAGAGCTTCCCCGCATACATCGCACGATTGTATAGATCGTTAACCCAAATTTATCGACTAATAATGATTTCGATTTCAAGTTTGTTATTTGTTTACGCAAAAAAATGACCGAATATTGTATGCTATCAACAGTGCTTATTTACAAATGAATCTGCCTCGAATTGAAGATTGTCTTTCGCTGTTTGGAGCTAACAGAAATAATAATAAGAGAACAGTTTAGTATCCACCATAATCACCAGACTTGGCACGATCAGATTATCACTTATTTCGTTCCTTTTTTAGATTTAAAAAATATACAATTAATGATTGTATCAAAAATGGTCCCTTAAACTATTTTAAATCAAAACCACACAATTTTGAGAAGGCAAAGACATGAGAAGGATTTAAATATCAATGGTGATTATTTTGTAGAATAATCTTTATAATGTGTTGTAAAGAAATGAATTTCATGTATCAAAACGCCTTTTTGTCTGGATTCATCTGATATTCATGATTTAGGTGGTTTTTTCTGGTATGACATCAACGCAGTGTTTGGATCTGAGGTCAAGATCAAGACTCCCAATCGCATCGATCATCAACGGTAAAATGTGGCTATATATTGGCTCGATTCTTGGAATATCTATTTGTACAGATAATATTGTTGGTGATAGCTGTTTTCATTGATATTAGCGCGGGAGCACGAGAGTGTGGAGGAATGTCGATGACGGCGATAAATAAATGAGAGTGCGGCGCGTCTGGCATTGGTGCAAGCTGTGGGGGGAGGGGGCCGTCTGCCGCCTGTCTAGACGCTGTCTGCCCCCTCCACGCGCTCAGTGCCCTCACAACTGTGGCCCGGCCGCCACGCTTCCTTCAACCGTATACCGACTTTCACAGCACCTACGCTATGCTTATTGTAAAAATGCCAACAACTCATTTTCAGCTGAGAACATCATCAGCCAAATTTTATAGACGACACTTATTGATGTCTTCCTAATTTTAGATATAATGTCGGCCATTACATATTCTACGGCGTATAAAGCAATCCGAACCAATAATATTACAATCCAGACGCCGCTGTATTCAATCGCCGAAATGAGATAAAAATCTACATAATCTCGCATAAATCGAATCGAAACGTGTCTGAAATGAAATTTATTCAAATTTATATGAAAATGGGATTTACTATAAGATATTATTAAAACTGACTGCCAATCGTATTTCAATATTTGCTTGAAAATCAGCGATATCAATATTATTTTTTAAACCGTGTTTGCAAGTGCGAAGCATAATTATTTGGTAATAGCTTGATATATTATTTAAAGCGGAAAGAAATGTCATTTTTTTGTTATTTGGAAAAAAAAAAAAAAAGCTGTACAATTTCACTCAATTCAATACAGTGGTGCCTCACACAACGAACTTGATTCGTTCCAGGAGCAAGTTTGTAATGCGAAAAGTTCGTTATGTGAAACACGTTTTCCTATATAAATACATGTTAAAAAAATAATTCGTTCTGTAGCATAAAATATGCTAAGATGACATAAAAAAAGATAATTTTTTTGTTATTATTAAGTAGTCTACCGAATCTTGCACATATTCTGCTTTTTGGCCGATGGTTTCATGAAAAACCTGTCCAAAGTCGTTTGTTTTTCTCTTTTCTTCAACATCTGCCGGAAATAACGGACAAGAGTATCGGAGTAAAGATCGTTGATCCTGTTTGCTTCAGCTGAATCCGGATAGTGGGCATTGGTAAACTCCTGAACTGCTTTCCATTTGACCAGGATGTTCTTGATGTCAGGAGTTGGGATTGGTTGACTGTTTGATTGTTGATCCTCGTTATCAGATGACGCTTCCCTTTGAGCATTGTCCTGTTGCAGGGCCAGAAGTGCTTGGAGCTCTTTTTCGTGTTCCTCAATAAGCTCCTCTACATCCACTTCCTCTGCCTCTAATTCCAGCCTTTGGGCCATTGTGATGATGTCCTTCAACACTTCTGTGTCATCAACAACTGCTTCTTCCTGGGTCCACGAAGGCACAAGCATCTTCCAAGCAGAAATGAGGATCCTTTGTGACTTCATTGTGTGAAGCGAAGTTCGTTGTATGAATCGTGAAATGAACGAATAGGAAGTTCGCTGTGTGCAGCGTTCGCTGTGCGAGGCGTTCTTTATGCGAGGCACCACTGTATTACTCAATAATTTCCATTCTAATGACTTGACAAGATGATAGTCTGAAGGTGCAATATCAGGAGAATATGGTGAATATTTCAACACTTCCAAATGCAGCTTCCTTATTTTGTTCTGAATAATCCTTACTGCGAGTGTTCTTGCATTATCATGCTTTGGCTGTTATCTAGCACTAATCGCTTTTTGAGCATTTCCTCTTTTAACCTATCTTCTCATCCCCAGTAACGATCCTTCTTAAAAATGGATCAGTTACATACCTGGACAATAGCGATGAACAAATAGTTATCCGTTGTTCCAAGACCGTTGGTGACAACTCGTTCAATACCCAAATTCCCTGTCTATGTTTTATCCCGAGTCTTTTCAAATGGCCTTTTACTGTCGACCAGGGACAGTCGATGTCTAGCGATAATTCCTTTATTGTTTTTCGAAGATCAGATTCTACCAGAGAATTTAATGCGTCATCATCGATTTATAGAGGTTGTCCTGATTTTGGTTTTATTTTTCAAATCTTTGTCGCCACTTTTGAAATTTTTGAACCATCTATGGCATTTTCGAATATGCAATATGTTGCCATATGTATCACAGATGCTCTGGGTACCTTATTTTGCTTTTAATCCTTTGTCGAATAAAAACAGTAAACGAAATCGCCAATAGGTCTCATTAATTTCTAGCTTGGACGTCTTCACTATGGCTAAAAAAATATAAAAATATTTGAAAAAGTAAGACAAATAACAGAGCTTTAAAATGATACCAACCTTGGCGTATTCACTCGACAGCAACCCGAGGCAAACTGGCGGCAAAGGACGCAACCAAAAAAAAAAGACATTTCTTTCCGCTTTATCTAATAGAACATATAGTACAAAGCATTTAGGTTTTTTTTTTTCAACAAATTAATGCAATACCCCCTGATGTATCATTGCTAATATATTGTATGTTTTTAGCTGCAGGGAGATTCCATTTTATTGAGGACAAAGACGAAAATGCTTTTTAGCATGAATAGTTTGTTGAAAATTAATAAATTTATAGCTTAACAGCAAAAAGATGGATGTTCATCTCCATTTTTGTGTCTGAATATCAGAGGAGCATCTATAAAGAGAAGACAACTCTATTAATAATTATTTTTCTCTACGCGTAAGAGTACATAAAATGACCAAAAAAATCTTTACGAGGATCCTCATTTTCAGGGTAATAGTGATTAAATTTTAGTACGATTGTCAACAATTTAAAAAAAATGCCAAAGTAGAAGCATTTATAAATCCTCCTCTTGTACGCAACAAACTCAAAGAACCAGTTTCTTTTCAAAAGAATTGGCCTAATTTCTCAGTTTAATTTTTTTTATATGAGGTGATCACGCCATAAATAATGAAGAAAATCCATAAAATAGTATTGGATGAGCGCGAGCTGGTAGTTATATACACAAAATTTGCTATGCATTGCATATTGACTGCAAATTTGTACATGAGAAAGCTGTGCGTAGGACGGGTGCCGCGTTTGCTCACAATGAAACAAAAATAGCATCATGAGAATGTTTTAATCGAGTGTTTGGCGATGTTTCATAGCAATAAAGCCGAGTTTTTGTATCGATTCATAACCATGAATGAAACATCGAGTCCATCACTTCATATCTGAGACAAAAACAATCAAAACAATGGAATGAAAAGCGAGAATCGACTGCAAAGAAGACGAAGACAATTCCATCTGCAGGCAAGGCCATGGCGTCAGTTTTTCGTTGATTATCTTCAAAAAGAAGATTATTTTCAAGGAAAACAATAAATGGCGAGTATTATACGAACTTATTACAACATTTGACTGATGAAATTATGAAAATATGATCGCATTTGGCTAAAAAGAAAATGTTGTTTAATCAAGACAATGCACTAGTTCACACATCCAGTGGCCAGCATCAATGAATAAAAATTTTGGATTGCTTCTTCATGCAGCTTATTCCCCAGATTTAGCCCCTTCGAATTATTTTCGTATAGTAAAAGATTTGCTAACCATCAAGAAGTGGAGTCGATGTTTTTACTATAACTTTTGTGTTTTCTTTGTTAGATCGGGTACTTCTGGGACTACCTTCATATGTTTTTATTCCCTATGTTGAATGGTTCTTTAAGCTCCTAATTGTATTTTATGGAGAGTGCACTATGACATGACAATAGCATTAGGGAATCAAAATGAAACCTGAGAGTCAGATTAAAACTAACAATATCATCTGAAGTATTGATTGAACAGGATGAACATTATTATTAAACTGCAGTATTATCAAACGAATGCAATTCAATTAATTCTGCATAAGATATAAAGGGTATTGAACCGAAAAAGCTGCTAGTCTCGAATCGGTTCAGTTCCGGCAAAAAATGGTTTTTATCGGGTATCGGTTTTCAGTTCCAGTTCAAAGTCTTGATTAGCATAACATCAAGGTTCTAGCATTATTATATTTGTATACTTTTATTATTATAAACCATTATATACATATAATATTATCATGTTAATAAGCAATTATTAATATTATCCTAATCGTATTGCAACCACATATCCTTCCACATACCACTACTGTGTCCTCTTAGTATTCAACACTAGTGTTGCTTTTGTTGCTGTTGTCCTCTATATCATTTTATTTATTTTAAAAATTATATCATCAAGGTTGCCTATGTTCTGGTCAAGCTTCTTTGCGAGTAACTCCTTTTCTTCCTCGTATAATGTAATCCAGAATACATTTGTAACCAATTCGTATGTATTTTATTTTTTTAAATTCATGTTCCCCCATATTTATTGTATTATATGCGTGCTCACTTTAAATAGAGCTGAGTTTTTATCTTATCGAATTAGAAATATACTGTTGTAATTGTACCATAAAAGCCAGACGTTAATAAAGGCTTATGTCGAAAATGTACGAGAGGAAGTACAAAACCGTGTTTATTTTGTGTCGAAATGAACGTGCTATTTATCATTAGCATCTGCCAACATTGGGACGTATCAATGTGAATTAAATAGCTTTGTTTGTCGGCAAAAAACCGACTGGGTTCAATGCAATACTTTAATGCCCTGCAATATTGCGAAATTCGAGCGAAGAATTTATGGTATTGCATTCCGTATTGATTGATTAAAATAAAGCATGTCCTAGCTATTTGAAAATAAAAATGATCGAATCTTCATTCAGCGTACTGCCTGCATTCCGCTGCAGCTGTCAAACCACTGATAACAGCGTGTTCAATTTTGATTAAATATTGGCTTATTATATTGTTTAAGAAGCATATTTTTAAATATCTTAAAAACCAACAAAAAACTTGTTAGTTTGCTATATACGAGGCATATCCCGAAAGTAAGTGTACTAATTATTTTTTAGAAAAAGTGTGTTTGTAAAAAAAATACAGGATATTGTTGATATACTTGTTAATTATTTTTCAACATAATCGCCATCCCGTATAATGCATCTGATGAGCCGTGGAATAAGTTTCTTGATGCCCTCTTCAAAGAACTCTCCTGCCAGAATCTCCCCCACTTCAAGTGTAAGTCCATCCATGTGTCCTTTTAGGATGAAGAAAATATAATAATCTGAAGGCGTTAAATCAGGGGTATACGGAGGGTGGTTCAAAACATCCCAACCTTTTGTTTTGAATGCTTCTTTTGAAGTCTCACAATATCGTTGTGCATTGATGGTCGCTCCCTGTGGACAAAAATGATGCCTTTTCGATCCTAAAATATCGAAACCATGATTATTTTGCCCTTCCCACCTTCCAAATCAGTTCGCACTTGGCGGGATTTCTTACTAACATCTTTCACGCAACTGGATACTACAACGTGAATTTACGTACTATCATATTCCTGCTATGCTTGCTTTGTCAGGAGATCCCCCTCTACCACTCAGTATGGCCAACCCTTAAAAAACAAAAAATCACAACCCGTTATCGTTACAGTACACTTACTTTCCGGATATGCCTCATATTTAACAGACAATTCCCAATCGACTAAACGTAGTTTTTTTTTTCGGAATATCTCTCACAATCTTGACTCTTCCAATTTTTACATCTGCGTACATATCCATGGAAATGGTCACAACATCAAATAAAACAATAAACATGGCTGAATTAATGGAGCTCTACTAACAATTTAGAGCGGCGAGTGGCTATGATATAGCAGGAATGTATTTAGATCATAATTTAGATCGGAGGCCTTTTATTTAATCATGGAGGCGATATTAATGCTCAATTTTAATGTTATGCGACTTCTTTCCTTCATTTAAAATACTTCATTAATCAAAATGAAGAAGATTTGAGCGTATCATTGTCTGCCTTATATTTGTTTGGCAAGTCTCAAGCCGCAAATCTTGGGTTCAAATTTACAGGTAATGTGATTAGCAACCACATTTTTAAACATATATATAAACCCAATCAAATTAATGTAAATTTATTCCCATCTTGAAGATCTTGAACATTCCAATAAGACTTCAATTATAATGCACATCCTTTGAATTATACATTTCCAAGTGCTTTTAGCTTCAGATGCATTAACAAAGTATTGATTAGTCTATAATATTTAATACTCATCAGGCTGATTATAACGGGATGATTGTTGGCATAGTTCATTGAAATTTAATAAACCACATTGGATTAATCGGCTTGTCTCGTATATCATAATTTGGTTATTTATTAAAACTGCCGATTGAATAAGAAAAGTTTAAGCCCGGGCCTCGACATATTTGCGGTGTAATTTGCATAGTTTCTCTCAAGAAATTTAATTTACGATGGAAAGGAATTCATACAAATCGGTATGCAAATAATTCGACTCGATGTAATATTTGGAAAGAATTTGACTTTCAATCTGCTTATTAAATAAGGTTAAACAAATCTGCATAGGGGAGGTTAAATTTGGGGTCGTTTATCGGTTAAATCCTCATATAGCATTCGAGCCGTAGCTTGAGGAGCTATGGGGGGACGCCAGACGAGCAGACAGAGAGAAAGCAACCGATTCCCCGCACCCATTTGGCCTCCCCTTAAACCCACTTACAACGCCACCCGCTGCAGCCTGCACTTAGTTACAGCCAACCGAATGGAGACTCAATTTAACATTTACATCCATTTTGACTGTTGTTTTTTCAACGAAAGCATTAAAAGGGTTTCATTGAATCATGTAGCGATTCATTTGAAATGTGCTGGCTGAAAACTAAATAACTGGGGGGTGACGAATAACCACACTCACATTTCGATGAATGCTTTGAAATTCTGAAAAGTTGTGACCAAATAAATGTAATTTGACCACAAAAACTAAGTGACGAAAATTTTGAAAGAAGGCATTATAATCAAAGTTTTAAGTGAAAGCTACAGGGATTTGATAATTGATGATACCCATTTGTAAGATTAGGACCTAATTATTTTATACTGAGATGA
Organism: Stenopsyche tienmushanensis; assembly: GCA_008973525.1. NCBI lineage: Eukaryota > Metazoa > Arthropoda > Insecta > Trichoptera > Stenopsychidae > Stenopsyche > Stenopsyche tienmushanensis. The sequence goes on along the minus strand of WACJ01000018.1, from coordinate 605,995 downwards.
TTCGTGTTGCGATTTATAGCCGATAAGTCGTTAATTTAAGATCTATTTTAATTTTGAGACCAAATAATTTAAAGTGACTTGTAACAATTTATTGGTTGGGTATGTAAATATTTAATTTGCTGTTAATACCCATAAAATTTAAACTGATGACAAATTGAGGCTCAAGTATCGACAATTTAAGGATTAACACAAGGTAATTACCACCATAAAATGTGCTAGTAATCCATACTAAACGAAACAGATTACATGTCTAAATTACAAATCATTTTCAATTAAGTGCTAGTCTATTTTATTTTAACGGTTTTCACTATCTAAGCCACTTTCATCTTCAAACTGACAGATGTGAATAACATGCAAATTTTGCAGATACACTGACATTTTATTATTTGAGTTAAATCCATAAAGACAATGACGGGCTAATTAAAATACAATGCATCCAAATAATAATAAAGTTTGAAATCTAGTCGTTTTTTGGCAAGAACAGTCAGAATTTATATCTTATGATTAGCATTTTGAATGGATTATATTTTTAAGTAATGTATTAATTTAAAAAAAAATCGGATCTCCCGAGATGAGAGGTCATGGACATGTCGATTACAAGCTCATTTGGGATTCGTTCATATATTAGACGTAGATACATCGAAAGATCTTGCCTATGTTGGGCTGATCAGGTAAAAAAAGACCAGAGACCGAAGATCAGAGAGATCTATCGCTTTAAAAAATATCCGAAGCTTGAAGATCTGATTCCATTTCTTAGCCAAGAGATAAAGCATCATCTTTTACCAATTTATAAAGATTTATCCAGATATGAATTACTTCAAATATGCTTGAATGGCATACCCAAAACTATCGTTATATTGCACTCACATATCTCTAACTGTAGGTATGCGAAATTAAAGTTGCTCGAAATCAACTCGAAGTTGCTCGAAGTAGCTCGATAATTTGTCGTGTGTGGATGAATTTTCGAAGCAAAAATATCAAAATATCTTAATAAAAAAACGAAAAGTAGAGAAGTTCGAGATATTAAAAAAAGGCATTATCATAGGAACCCGACTAGAGTCAAAAGCTGGTACAAATGGCAGAAAACCATTACTTTAAAAAATATACAAAGCTTGAAGATCTGACTATTTCTTGGCCAAGAGATACCCAAAATGCTAATGAATGTTTTAAATCGACGGTTTGGCGTTTGGCTCCAAAGCACCTGCATTCTGGTGTAAAAATCATTGATATGTCAACATATATATATACCTTGACGACCCCTCACATGGGAATCGTCCCAGTGATCCCGCTAGTTGGAGGCCGACCTCGCCGTACGACATATTCATATATGAAAGGTTCGTCTCCAATCTTATTGGACCTTTATACAAGTACATGAACCAACAGTTTTGCACGACTAATTGCACTGTTAATGAGCATCGTGCTCTAATTGATAGTCATTACGCTAATATTGTGATGATTATGCGTTCTGGAGCCATTAAGGCATTTAGTCGTTGTAAACAACATAAATCCGCGAAGAAATTTAATGCCATCGCTGGTTGGAAAGAAAATGTCTCGGATGTGTACTGCGACGCGAGGGAAGCCTTCAAGGATTGGTTAGCTGCTGGCCGCCCTGCTGAGGGAGCGCTTGCCGATCGCAGAATCAGAACGCGAAAAATTTTTAAACTCGCGCTGAAGAACTGCCGATACGCTAATGAACAAAAAAAGATGGATCGCATAGCTCTGGCCTATAAAAAAGGTGACTTTGGAGGCTTTTGGCGTCTGGCTGGAATTGCGCTCGGTTCCAAGGCCGGCCCTCCGGCTCACGTCGACGGTTTCACCGGGATCGACGCTGCTGAAAATTTTAGGCAACATTTCTCTATGTCGATGTTTTCCGCTACGATCGCTTCTTCTTCTACCCGGTCTTCAGCTCTGTCGACACATAGCGCTGCTTGTGTTATTACTTTGAGCGAGATCAAGGACGCACTCAAAACGCTCTCTGGTAAAAAGTCTTGTGGTCATGATGGACTCTGTGCCGAGCACATTACGCTCGGCGGACCTTCCTTATTGCTTGCCCTGAAAACGTTATTCAACGGAATGCTCGTGCATAACTACGTGCCTGCCGACCTGAGTATGTCTGTAGTTGTTCCGATTGTCAAATCGGCTAAACTCGCTGCGACACTGACTGATAACTACAGACCCATTGCAATCGCCACCATCTTGGCCAAACTGCTGGAAAAAATTGTGCACGGGAAGCTAAAAGCCTACCTTTACACCGACGATGCACAGTTTGGTTTTAAATCAAACACTTCTACCAGTTTGGCCATCTACACGCTCAAGCAAGTCATCAGGTATTACACCAGCAGAAGGACTGTTGTCTATGCTTGCTTTCTCGACCTTAGCAAGGCATTTGATCGCGTCGATCGAAGTCTACTTTGGGATAAACTTTTGAAGAGAGGAGCCCCTTCTACTCTGGTCGATCTGTTGGCCAGTTGGTATCGAGGGCAGCGCTATTCGGTTCGCTGGGATGGTCTTCTGTCGAGTTCTTTCAGCACTGGGTGCGGAGTCAGACAGGGTGGCTCTATGTCGCCAGACCTCTTCAACCTGTACATGGACGAGCTCTCCGCGGCACTCAGAGAGACCGCAGTGGGCTGCCAGGTGGGTGGAAGGAGCATCAACCATATCTTTTATGCTGATGACATGGTGCTGTTGGCGCCCTCAATCAAGGCACTGAGAACGCTATTGGACGTCTGCGTGGACTACACCATCACACACAAATTGACATTCAATATATCGAAGTCAGTGGTGATGGTGTTCCGAGACGGGAAGGCCCCGGATCACGTCCCTCCTGTATCCATCGAGGGAAATGAACTCAACGTAGTTCGGGAGGTTAAATATCTCGGGCATATCTTCAACGACAATCTCAGCGATGATGCCGATATAGACAGGCAAAGAAGAGCCATGTGCATGCGGGGAAACATGTTGGCGCGACGCTTCTTTAAATGCAGCGATGCAGTCAAGCGTCAGCTTTTCCTAACGTATTGCACGTCCATGTACACGGGAGAACTTTGGACACAGTTCCGGCAGAGCAGCATGCGACAGCTACGGGTGCAATATAACAATTGTTATAGAGCACTATTCGGGCTGCCCAGGAGTTGTAGTGCATCGGGAATGTTCCTCTACGGGCGCATTCCCCAACTCGAGGCGCTCCTTCGTAGAGCTGCAGTGTCTATGAAGTGCCGCGTCTTCTCTTCAGGAAACGCCTTAGTGAGATCAGCATCGATCGACCTCGCCTCTATCTTATTTAAGAGGTGGATAGGGTTAATATTTAGGCCCCCCTAATTATCTTCTTAATTCTTATATTATTATTATTCTTTAATTTTTTAATTGCTAATGTTTTATTTTTTTTTATTATTATATATATATATTTATGCATATTTTTATTTTGTTTTTCTAAAAATTTGATTATTCTTTTATTTATCGTTATTAATTTTTATTTTTTATGATTAATTTCATTTATATTTATTTTATATTTTTTATTATTTTTATTATATTTATATGTATTTTATTTTATTTTTTTTTATCTTTATTTTATTTTATATTTATCTTTTTATTTTTACATTATTTTTTTTTTTACATTGTATTTCATTTCACTTGTTTTTATGTAATATGGCGTAAGCTGTGAATAAATTTCTAAATAAATAAATAAATATATTGCTACTGGGATATTTAATAAGGACTACAACTTAATTTTAAAGATGATGAATACATTAAATATAATTATTGGCATCTACTGTAATGTCTTTGCTGAAAACACCGATGAAGCGCGGGTAGCGAGATAGAACCGTAAGAGTTTTTCTAAGACAAAAAGCAGGTCGTATGGCCCAAAAACAATAGCTAGTCAGAGATAATAAACTTTTTGAGAAAGCTGAAGATCTATTTTATGTACCTGGAATCATTCATTGATCAGTAAATTACTAAAATTGATAGTTTTATCGCATTGAAACTTTAAACGAGATTATCTCGAAACTGCATTTTCAAAATGTTCACCAGTTGTAGCTTAAAAATTTGTTGATCGATTTGACTGAAATTTTGGGATATTTCTCACTATAATATTATCTAGTCAACTAAGCTAATTTTTTAAGGTTTTCACGTAAATAATTTTTTTTTTTTTTGGGTAAAAATTATTAAGAAAATGGTAAAAAAATATGAAAGTTTAAATAAAAAGCCTACTAAATTTTAGATTTTACACGTTTTTAAATTTTTATAGCTTAGTTGACTGTCTACATATATTAAAAATCAAAAAATGTCTATATTTTTGGTTTCAATTTAACAGGAAACCTTTGACAAGTGTAAAAATAAATACATTAAAATCGATGCAGATAAATCAAAAAAATAAGCTCCTTTCGTGAATGATTGAATAGTCTACAAATGCAGACGGCTTCATGATGCATGATGGAACACTTTATCATAAAGTTCAAAGCATGTCTGTACTATTGAACGAAAAATGGGTGATCTTTTCATCTTGGCCATACAATAGTTCCGGCATGAATTCGAATGTCTAAAACATCTGAAAAGTTAGTGGAAATAATACTTAATAGTTAGAATAGGAAGTTATTTGATTTTTATTTTATATGGGATCAAATATCCATAAGCTATTAAATTAAAATCAACAAAGCTGCTTTTTTATCTACAAGTAGTTCGTGTTAATTATTGTTAAATAAACGTTGTATTTTTTCGATACAATGTGGCTAGAGCTTAGATAGACATGGCTAAAGTTGTAGCGCAAGAACTTGATTGAAGTATTACAAATTTGCAAATCAAAGAATTGAAATATTAAGTACGTATATGTGACTGCAAAATTATTACGATAGTTTATAAATATACTAATATTAGAATGTTGACGCTATATTATATTATTATGTAGACAGATATTTAGGTACGGTGATAAATTTCTCCAAATTTTGGATTTAAATCCGAATCTTCATATGAAAAGTTCAAGATTTAGTCCACTATACCAACACTCGGTTGAATTTATAGTAATGTATTGCATGTTAAAATAAATTAAATTATCTTTGATCTAATAATTTGTGTTATAAAGTATTCGTAATATACTTTTGGGGACACTCCTCTGCTGTATTACTCTTGGAGAATTTAGCTCGTAAGTCTAGACTCTAGACGAATATTATTTTTTTATGATTGAGTAATCTGGCTAATAGTGCTGAACGTCCCTGATGCACATTTATGACGATGCGAAATGAGCATTTGGACTGCAAGAGTACGTGACGAGGAGAAAGCTCGACGCGATATACTCACGTCGGTGCAGCATTTACGTACACTGACAAAAAAGACAACAAAGAGGCCATTGTGCAAAAGCGCACAGCTAGACAGATAGCAGTCGGACGTGTCTTGAATTTGGATTTTGCATTTGTAATTGGATGTGTGATAGGTGGAACGAATGGTGTTGCTGGGTCGCCAAACTAGCAGAGCACTGAATTGTCCACAAGCAGTTGCGTCATCTAACACAGTGTAACGGGGACAAGCCGTCTGCACGTTGCGACATCCGCCAGCATTCTTTCCCGCACTCCAAGCTCATCTTTCATCATACACTAAATGCACTGCCTTCTAATGCATGCCAGCGACTCTCAACCCACGGCTCGCACACAAAAGGACTTTGTATGCTGGTGCTTTGTGTCCAAGAGCGTCTGGTTTCTCCAGCTGCATCTCGTATATCAAGTAACAGATAATCCACACAGACTCCTCCTTAGTCATATACGACAGAGAGCTAAGGTCACTCTATTAGATTTGAAATTACAACTCTAAGCAATTATTTTAAGATTCCTTTTAACTTCAACCTACTCACTAAATCAGAATTTCCCAAGTCCCTAGACAAAAAAAATCCAGGAGTGTTAAGTCTGGAGACCGTGCAGCCTACGGAATAGGGCACGTCCCCAGACAAAGAAATCCAGTGGTGTCAGGTCTGAAACTGTGCAAGTTATGGAATAGGACCGCCAAAAGAATTAATTTACACGACAGAGTCTTTGCAAAAATGAAAAAGGAAATGCTACTTCAGACAACTACAGTTGAAATATTGAAAAGGTGTCGTGCATGCATACAAAGCAGATGTGACTATTTGAACATTTTTTAAAAATAAATTTAATAAAGACATCATAAGCATAAAACATATATTCTTAATCCTGACCCTGGCAATTTGGTACCTCTTCAAGTCTTCCATAAAGTGACACCATGATGTTTTCTCGAATTGTGTGACTGTGACTAACTGCGACATCTTCCGTCTCTTTTTAGGCACAAGGTGTTAGCCCTTTGAGTAGTGAGCTAATTTTATATCATCAAAAACTTAGATGCTATATTCGTATGTCCGCCGCTTATCGTCCATACGAAACCAATTATCCATCAGGACCGCCGCAGCATGTACGAAGCTTGTATATAAATGAATATACACTCCCCACAATAAACATCAAGAATACACTTGAAATCGATTCATTTGGGTTATCATTATCGGTCGATAAATTTGGGTTATCATCGATCTATGCAATCGTATGATGTACGCAAGATACTTTCTTCGTCTCTATTTCTCTCCAAACTCAACGTGCAAAACACTCTCCGTCTCTGTCTGTGTTCGAGCTCAACGTGTAAGAATGTCTTAACTCCACAAAGGATAAATTTAACAGCGCCATTTTATGCGGCGCTGCCAGCGCATTCCGTCTGCAATACCAATCGATCGCTTCTTGCGAGTGTACAGTTGCCAGTTGGGTGGTGACGCGCAGGAGTTACCAGTTAGCCTTGGTTGCGGGAAGACGTCCTTCCTGCAGCCAGATCGCTCTCTTGTCTTTAATAAAGGAATTACCTAAAATGAGAAAGTATTTCTATTCAACACCCATCTATCATCATCCATCCCTCCGGTTATTTAATCGCCTGAAAGCAGAACGAACCCACGCAATTTTGCTGATTGACGAATCCATCCATTGTGAAATGAGCTTCATCACTAAACAAGAATTTGCTTGAAAATCAAAGATCTCTCGTTTGTTGTTCAATAATAATTTAAACGCATTGCGGTTAAAATTGCATTAATTTCTGCTAAAACAAAAAAATAAATTATTTTAACATTAACTCTAATGATCATCAAACCTGAAATAAAAATCTTACATGGTTGATAATTCATCTATCGTTCTTAATTTAGAAACATATCATGATAAATTCAATCAATATTTTGAAGCAGCTAGTGATCGAAAGACTTGCTTAGATCATAATTTATTCGGGCGCTTACTGCAAAAAGTCATTTTCCACTCGTATTTTTATAACGGGGTATAAAAATCAATGCACAAATATAAGAATATAGACCTTATTGATTCAAAAAGTTTGTTTAGTTAGCTTTAATATTTGAAAATTGATAAAGCTTAATATATAAAGACACACTTGGCTTTGGATGATTTTTTTGAATGGTGTCCAAAAATATTCGAATACTTTTAATCAGTTGATCTAATCGAAAAACTGTTCATTTCATACAATAATCTTCATAGATATAAATATCGTGTAATTGGAGATATATTCCCCTTTGTATGCTGCAAGAGTAAGAAGTTGAATATCCCCGTAATTGCTTGATATGTGCTTTTTTCAAGATTTTTCTCAGAATGATCCAGTCGTTTTGTATGGTCTTAAGGCAATAAAACCCGTGTTCAATATCTAGCATTGTCCTGAGAATGCGGTGGAATTAAATGGTGCAAAAATAGCATTTTATACTCTTAACGCTCGGGAAATTCCTGGAGTAAATGCGTTAAAAATGCGGATATACGCTTTAAAAAATTCAATAGACAAGTCTTAATCCCTCATTTTCCTTATAGCAACATTGTTCTAATACAATGTTAGCAAACTGCCAGCGATCGTTAAAAGTTGGATAGCGTTAATCTCTGCAGACAGGAGGCAATGAAACAACCCTGTAACATACGGTGGCGGCGGACATATTTTTTTTTGCGTTCGCCATTTGAATATCGAATTTGAGTCGGTCATGGCTTAAAGTGAATTCCATATTCAATCTCAAGCAGACCTCTGGAGACTTCAATTTGTTGTATATTTTCAGCTGAAAATATCTGAGGCGTCCTCTGAGTTTTATGAATTCAATTTCAAGCATCAAATTTCTTCGATGGCGAATGGCTACTTTTTACGATCAAAGATGTGCTCATCTTCCTCTATTTTCCTTATAATAAATTGCCATAATAAGCAGTCTGAAGCAGCAAAGAAAAGTTACAGCTTAGTATTTCACATCTCATAGTGTATGGTCTTTCGAGCGGATGTTCGTCTGTAAACCGGATCCTCCTTTGTTTGGGTCACCATTAGCGATAGTCCTTTGATCTGAACTTTGAACGTAAAAAAGTTTGCTCATCACTGTTGCTAGATTCACCTGAGAAGAACTACGAGTTTTTGTTTAGCACATAGTATACTTGTAGGTAGTTTCATTAAAAAAATTACAATGGATCATTTTGCTACGGCAGGAGCTAATAGGATGCTCCTTTATTCAAAAGGGATGATCCTATTCTAAGCTGATGAATTTATAAATTAATTTATCATTAAAAACATATCCCTATATTAATTATATGTCAAGCATTTCATCTCAAGCAGAAAAGGATCCATTTAATTCACCAATTTGCTCTTCTTAGTCTTCATTTTCTTCTGTAAAGATGGTTAAAAACTCATATTTCCAACTGCATAATATGAAGGAGGGTAGTATTTTAGAGTTCTAATTTATTGTAAGTCAATAAACATATAATTTATCTGGTGTAAAATCAACATACAATCAATTCGCCAGACCAAGTGTTACCACTTTAAAATGCAATATTTTTGTCAATATTTCACATTTTTCATTTATAGAAAATAATTCAAAATTAAAGCTTATTATACAAGATTTTGCCTTAAATCATTACATTGGACTTGTAATACCTCCATTATTTTTATAGATTGCCTTCAAACACTATGAAATTTTCTATGAGAGTGTATTTTAACGATTTTTATGATTAAATACAGAATATATTTGGTTTAAAACCACAAGCAGAAATAATTTTAAACAGGACTTTGAACCGAGCTGAACCGATATAAATTTTTGAAACTGAAAATGAAGACGACCTGAGCAAGTCCTTGCTATCTCATGATCACTTGCTGTTTAAAAATTTTGGTGGATTAATTTTCAACTAAATATGATAGTTTTGCTTATACACAATCTATTGGAATACAAATATATTCCCATCAAAGATATTAAGGAAGCAATATTTGTGTGCTATTATGATAGTTGTTTTGCTATGAATTGTTATAATTTGAGTACACAACGTATTAAATAAAGTAAACTTTTCTGTGCTCAATTTTTGGGGAAACTGTATGTGTGTACTGTGTGTTGCTTATTTTAGGCCAATGCTTAAATAGTCAGTTGAAACTTATTTACTATATTTAATATATGATTATTTCGCAATGGTTGTCAGACAAAGTGTTACCAACTACAGACGTGTAACATTGAGGCTCTCAGGGGCAGAGTCCCCAGGCGGCTCCCCGCCCTCACGTGCTCATCAGGATGGACGCTCTAGCGCATGTGTTCGTTCTCATATCGGACCGTGATTTTGCTGGACGAATGGATGGGAATGGACGGTCGTCGAATAGAAAGACTCTCTTAAATTAAATAACTGTTTATTCCATACTAGAAAGAGAGAGAGATCTGGCTGCAGGAAGGACGACCTCCCGCAGCCAAGGTTAAACGACGACTCTCTCGACTCCTGCCTCCTGCGCGTCACTACCCAACTGGCAACGGCGCACGCGCAAGAAGCGATCCGTCGGTATGCAGATGCAATGTCTCCGTAGGGTCACAAGAGATGGCGCTGTTAAAACAATATCATTTAAAGAACTGTAATTTTAATTAATTCAATTAAAATAGTTAAAATGCTCATGATATTCAGTTGATAGACTAAATCTTAGAATAATGGGCCTACATCCGATAATGGATATGGCACCTTGAAAAAGCTCATAACATCAGCGTATCATGGCCTGATCAAGTCTCTTTATTCGTATGGCCACTTATGGCTTTAAATTTTTGAAGTTAATTTTTCAAAAAAATAAAATTTCCTCAAATTGTTTATTAAGAAAAGAAAAAAAAAAATGACAAACTAGAACAGTCAAAAGTCAAATTGAAACTTTTTGGTTGAGCTTTGATATTTAATATATTTTTCTGGCATATTTTTTTTGTTGCATCAATCTGCTTTGAAATAGGACTTCTCATCAACCGGCTGTCAAAAATGTAATAAATTACAATGCAACTAACCCATTTGTTAATAACGTTTTCAGCTGTGGAGCAGACAACTATGTTGCAACAAAAGCTGGGTCGCTGCAGTATGACATCATGTAGTACAATTTCTAGCTCTCAGCGCCTCTATTGAATTTGGTTGAAAGGCGCAAAATAAAAGAGGCAATAAATCAAATTCAGCCGGTAAAAAAAGAAGGTTTTTTTCTTCGTTTGCGATAATTAATCGGTATGAAATGAGAGTGGAAGGCCGATAAATCGTCACCTTGCCGAGAAGAATCGTCGAAGGTAGGTGAGTAGACAAGAGGAGTTTATGAAGGTGGAATGGCGTGCGGCACCTGGCGCGTCCTGGCGACCACCTCCAAATGATACATAATTGCACCCAACAATCTGTCTGGAAATGTTGACTGCAGAAGGAACGGCTGCAGCATGTTCGCTCCAGGGACCCTCAAGTATTTCGAAATAATTTTACACTTAATTTCCTATTTCAGCAAATCGCGTTTTTCTACAAATCAGCAGTCAATTCTCCCTTTGGATTCTATTATAACAGCATCCTAATATATAGCTTATAATATACGAATACGAAAAAACGTATTTTTAAATCTTATAGGGGCTCAGCACTATCAATGCGCATGTTTGGGTTAATGTTGGAGGATGTTTCCAGGGTAAAACTTTCGGAATATTTTGTATAAATAAACGTTGATGATTCACATTAAATTCTAAAGGTTTAATATAACCAACAGAAAGCGCTCTATAGTAGTACAAAGATACCACAAAGTAGTAGTTGAAAATATGAACTTTATATTAAATATAGTAATGGATAGATTCGTATAAAAGGTAACCCTGCCCTTGAGCAAAAAATAACTCACTCATCATTAGGGAATCCAATCCCGAGCCAAAATTTCGATTCCGGAATTGCATTAGACAATACATAGACCAGACAGACCAAGAATTTTATTTATTTAGAAAAAAGATAAAAATACAATTCAAAGATAGATAAATAAAACACTAAAAAATTCAAATGTTATTTTGAAAATATGCCCGAATTAACATTAAAGCATCGAGTGTTTCGTCATTTAGTCTGTATCTGATTTTGAAAGACAAACTTTTCTGGCTACCAAAAAAATATATAATTCCTTTTTGCTGAGACACAGACTAAAACTCGCAAAATTTCCGATTTATTAACAAATTATTTATTTCCATAGCTGCAGATGAATACTTATATACTATAATATTTTGATGTGATTTGCAATTATATTACGGAGGAACACAAAAATTTTGAACCCCGTATCTATTATATTTCATATCCATATTCCCATTATTAGAGTCAAGGTGTAGTAAATACATCACCGGTAGGGAAAGGTTAATATAACAGTTTGAAAAACATATATGTACTGTATACATAGATTAGACAGTTACTGCCCCTAGGCGTCGCCTAAGCTCAATAATTAGTAGTTATGCCACTGTTCCAAGTGTCCAGATTTCGGCGAGAATGTCTTGATTAGTAGCCTTCAACGTGCTGGTGAGGTATACGATTTCTGTTAGATGAAAATTTTAATCGCGAATTTTTCGGGATTACATTTTGAGAAATCAAACAACCGAGGAAAACTGCTTAGTCTTTAAAATCGAGACGAATACAGAGGTACCCTTCGCTACGTTCAACTTGGTGGCCTGCTGGTTGAGCGGCCAAAAATAAAATTCGTAGACTGCGCTGCCTTCAATATCGAACGCATGATGAGGTGAATATACAATCCGATCAATATGAATATGATGCCATCCCTGTTATGCAATGATGTTCCACTATAATGATGTTTTGCAACATTAAACTGTCCATTATCCGAATCCGGAATATCAATAATGATAACATGGCCATTTACAAGGAATATCCTGAATGTAAGTGTACCGTGACAATAACAGGCTGTAGTTTTTTTGTTTTTTAAGTTTTGGCCATACTGAGTGATAGAAGGAAATCTCTTGATAAAGCGAGCATAGCAGGAACACGGTAGTACGTAAATTCACGTTGTGATATCAAGTTGCACGAAAGATGTCGGTAAGAAATCCCGCCAAGTGCGAGCGGGTCAAAAGCGCCCACGAGTTTATTGCTCACTCTCCCAATCTGCCAAAAAAATGTCGGGCAAAAAATCATGCCTCCTGTGTTTTGGGAACGAAAAGGCATCCTTTTTGTCGAATTTCTGCCTCAGAGAAAGACAAGTACAATTTACAAGGATATTATGAGACCCTAAAAATCAGAAAAGAAGCATTCAAAATAAAAGGAGAGGAATGCGACAGAAAGTGTGCTTGTTGCACGACAACGTCCTCACACATCCTTAGCCGCCAAGGCGCTCTTGGACTTGGTTGGGATGTTTTGAACCACTCCTTGTATTCCCCTGACTTGGCGCCTTCAGATTATCATTTTTTTTTCCTTTCTGAAAGAAAACATGGGTGGAATTAAATTTTCAACTGACGAGCAGGTACAAAAAGAGGATCTGAAGTAGCTGACGGGAAAGTTCTTCGAGGAGGGCATAAAGAACCTTGTACCATGGCTCATCACATCCATTGAACGGGATGGCGATTATGTAGAAAAATAGTCAACAAGTATATCAACAATATTCTGTGTTTTTTTTTTTCAAATACACTTTTTATAAAAAAATATAAAAATGAAGTACACTTACTTTCGGGATATGCCTCGTATTAATATTATTGGATGTCAAGTGATTCCAGACTCTTATAAAGATCATGTAGACAAGCTTTATATTATTGCTTTATTCATGTTTAAATAATAATGATGATACAAGAGAAGAGATTTTCATCTCGCTCCTGATGTAACACTTCATCGATCCAGCAAAAAATAACTTTCCACCGCCCAATGACCGGACGAATTCCGCAAGTCGTTAAAGCGTCCACAGAAGGACGCAAAAAACTTTTTTAAATCGGAAAAAACTCACGATAAGAAAAACGCTAAAAGGCTACGAATCCGTGAGTGCTTTCTTGTTATATCTTCAAAGTTAAAAAACCTATTGGAAACGTCCTAGCCGAACAAACTCGGCAGATAACTTTTTATTACCGCAGCAGATTTTGCTGTTGGCGGCATTGCGAAATTAATGTTCAGACTTTCAGCACATAAAAGTCCTTAAACGATTTAATTTTTTGCACCGTGCCTACAAGCGTTCTCGCATAATTGCGATGTTTGACGCAAAATGGGGTTTTCTTCTCTATAAGTTATACGAAAGAAGACATACGCAAATTGAAAACAAGATGAATATTTGAATGTCCTCTGGGAAAATGGCCGAGGAGTAATATGCTTTGGAGGCGGCGTCCTAAAACATGAGAGTGAAAATTGTCCTCTGAATCTAAATGCACATTACATATTTATGAAAGGATCTTGTTGAAAAATCCTGTAATGGTATATCATAATAAATATTAAAGTACCCATCAGAATTTATATCATAGCCAATTGGGATTGAAATGATAGGAATAAAAAAGGCATCAAAGGACGCTATGGATCAAAATTGCAAAAGCTTTCTTGGGAATATTTCAAATATTTTCAATGACGCCGTGTTTATGCGGGGTCCATTTTTGTATCGCTGGGATCAATTGGTATCTCCATCTTCCCTTGGTTTCAGTGTCCCAGAGATTCTTCCATTGTTGGATTGACTCTTCCCGGGTTTCTTCTGTCAGTTTTCCATCAGCCGAGAGTGGGATTTCTCTATATGTTCTCGTTTTTTACCCGACTCCCTGTTATAAGCATGGTAGAGTTTCTCTCTCTCTCTGTATAGCAAGTAAGTTTATAAAGCAACCAGTACAACGGTACTATTTTATTATATATTACACAAACATAGCTTAATAATTTTCGTTAACAAATTAACAGACATAATGCAACTACAATCAAATTTTACTGTCCGTCTATTCCCATCTGAGTATGTGTTAACATAGTGAACTAGTGGTTTATTTATTATCTTTTTATTAGAGATAATTATCTTTTTTATTCTTATTTCCAAAAATGATCACCAAATTCATGCTAAAAAAGAACATCTAGATAATATCTTGTGTAGCCATATGGTCACAAATATTTTTTTGGGCGCTAATTATTTGATAATTTCTTAAATATTTTAAAGGCTTTTTTTATTTTTTATAATATCGAAATCATATTTAAGGCTGTACTATGTGATCCTTCGATTTTCGTTTTCGGAAATGGAAATCTCTGGATGTGCAGGAATTCTCATAAGTAGAAGCAACATTGAATTGAGCGCGCACTATGATAATTGGTGCATTTACAAGACTCGTACTAGAACTGCCATGCACAACTTTCTTGCCTCTCTCAACTGCTGCTGAAGAAAGTACAAATTGCTGGGTGACTTCACTGTCTCGTCTCCATCTCCATCATACCCACAGAATATCATATTTATTATGCTCAACAGGGATGCCGAACAGCATCTGTCTGCCACTTCGTCAAGCAACATAGATGTATATCTTTCCTCGGAGATTTGATTGCAATACAGCATTTATTATATTTGAACATATATTTTTGGATCTGATAAATAGATAAATCCACTTGGAATAAAGCTATTATATATAGGTATTCAATTATTGTAGCACGTGACAAGAGGGATTTACTACGGATCACGTACATTTAACTGACAAACGATGCTTTAGATAACATTCTTGATTTTAATTTTATATCTCAAGATGAGATGCAAATAATATTATATTCAGGTTTGATTTTAAAATATTTTATTGCGAAGAAATTTATGTTTAAAAATTTTTGAGATGATTTTTATTTAATTAATTGAAATTAATCGCTTATGGTGCCATCTATGGAGGTCTTTTAAACTACATAATTGCATTGCAAAATTCAATAACTTGTTTATGAATTAAAAAGTTAGTTTCGCAGACAGAAAATAGTTTAAAATGCATTTAAAAAATAATATAATTTAAGTCTGTCAGAGGGAGAAGTTATGAACTTAAAAAATGCACAACGGTAGCCAGTCTGTCCGATCAATCAAAATTTTAATATAAACCCACACTCAAATGCATTATAATTTAAATCACGACCTATGGTTAAATTAAACAGGTACTTATCATCACGCCTCTTTCCGCAAAATCATATATTGAATAAAAAAATATTTTTCTTCCACATTTTCATTTCCCAAAATCCGCATTGCCTGGATCCATTCAGGTGCCAACTGCATAATAGATCATATGCATATTTGAAACAATGTCTGAGTTTTTGTTTCAACATGGCTTTTATCCTTCCACACCGGTAACCGTATAAATGTACGAAAATGAACAATGAACAATGAATAAATTCTAATTCAGGGAACCGCATAAGCGAACAGGTCGTTGCATTTGCTTTTGAAGGTTGCTCGTCGTATGAAAAGCACAACAGCTCTTTATTTTGACCGTTTTAAATAAAGGACGCGATTTTTTTAAGTGTGCAAATTGAAAAACTGTGTTAAATTTTTAGGCATCAGCGCTAAAATGAAGCATACGCAGCGAACATTCTAAAAATATTGTCTTTCGTTTTTATTCCATTCTCGGAACTCTATACAGATTTGCTGATACATAATTAATAGATATTTTTTACTACCATTAGAATAGGATAAATACCTGGACATATAATCTTCAAAAGCTTTTAGAAAGCTTCAGAAGAATTTATATGCTTCCGTGATAATGACAGAACATAAAAAATCCCGCTAAAAGCCTTAAAAGTGGATGAAATGGCCACAAAGTTTGTAAGTCCAATCGGTCCGCTTTTCGAATCGCTGATATGACGAATGAACACCTCGCGATCAAATTTCATACCTGAACATGTATATTATGAAGTTATCCGAAGAAAACTGATCGGGTGGGTTGTTTAAATTTTACAATCTTGTTGTCTTTATTTTATTGTGGTCTTATGCCGGCTTGGTTGGCCCGATGTTTAAACGATAACGAATAAAAGAGCGATTAGACAACTTAGTATATATTATAAAAACGGATAGAGTCAATCAGTGTTGATTCATGTGAAGTAGAATGGTCAAATAAATTTTTAAAGAAACCATGTGCAACTCTAATCACGAGCCAAAATTTTGATCCCGGGATTTCATTAGACAATCCCGGGACCAGTCCCGGGATCCCGGGATTGGGATTTTCAATATTTTAAGAAATTACATTGATAAATTTGATCAAAAATTACTAATAAGTCCATTTGTTCAATATAAAAAATCACTTGAAGGCCAAAGAATTTTATTTATTTAATAAAAGATAAAAATGCAATTCAAAAATAGATAAATAAAACACTAAAAAATTCAAATATTATTTTGAAAGTAACATTAACATTATAACATTAGTGTTTCGTCATTTAGTCTGTTAGTATGCTTAAATTATTTATTTCCGTCGCTGCAGATGAATACTTTTATACTATACTACTTTGATGTGATTCGTAATTATATTGCGGAGGAATACAAAAATTCTGAAGCCCGTATCTATTATATTTCATATCGATACTCCCATTATTCGTCGAGGTGTAGTAAATACATCACCGGTAGGGAAAGGTTATTACAACAATTTGAAAAACATACATGTACGCTATATCTATATACCCCTAGGCGTCGCCTAAGTTCACCAATTAGTAATTACGCCACTGTTTCCAAGCGTCCAGATTTCGTCGGGAATGTCTCGATTTAGTAGCCTTCATCGTGTTGGTGAGGTGTACAATTTCTGTTAGATAAAAATTTCAATCCCGAAATTTTCGGGATTACGCTTTCTAATCCCGGGATTCTTGAGTACCTTAAATCGTCCGGGATCCCGGGATTGGATTTCCTAGTCCCAACCCCAGTTGCGCCCGTGGAAGACGCCTAGTTTACTACGTCCTTGTTACGGCCCTGGCCTCGTTCTCAAAGCGTAACTGAAACCAAAACCGAAATGAATAAATAACGGTTCAAAGTCTAAATATGAACGATCGAGGGGATTCTAATTTGGCAAAAAATGCTTTTGTAGTTTGTTTTTGTATATAGTCTAAATTGTATATGAAAGCCAAATTGATATCTATCAGCCATAACTAGCTATGGGTGGTGCAATACGGATTAAAATACTCCTAATTCCCAATGAAATGTCGCCACGTTTAAAGTACATATTAAAGGCTCCCGCTACGGCTCACCCAGATGACGCCCATATACTCTAGCTTACTAATAATTGATGCACATGCAAAATTGAATGCTTTTATTATTTTTTTACAAATCATTATTAAGTTTAAATGCTTTGTACTATTATAAAATAAATAAATAAAATATGGATTTTCATTCATGTTTTGGTAAGCCAAATTTATGTTGGATGTTTTTGAATATATTTTTAACTGTTTTACGAGCACAATAACTTCAACGTTAATGGAGTTAAATTTAATTAGGGTGCAACAATATCAGATAAGCTATTCCTATGAGGAGGCTAATTTTTCAACATCCGTCTGAAGTCAAAGGGTCTGAAAATCGCCTCCAAGCGTCTGAATGTTTAAATATTAATGGCTCTCGTCGTTTATGCATTAGCTCTAATTACATTATGATAACGTCGGTGGAAAAGCACAAAGTTAATAGAAACATTTTAGTGTGTCTGGACGCAATGCTCTAGCGTTTGATACGTAGTCCAGATAACGTAAATTATTTATTTACGATGTCGGACGTTAAAAGTTATATGTGGAGTTTGAAGGGCAGCGGATCACTTAGACCCTTAGACTTCGGATCCTTCACTTTGTGGTTATATCAAAAAACATTATTTATGGTCAAAAAGCGAGTTGGCCCCTTTTATTTTGTTTTGTTTGTGTTTAATTTGTGACGGGACAGGTAAAGTCAGACAGTCTGGTCGGCAGAGGTCGCCTGAGTCACCCGTGCGCCCGCTTAGTGCTTCCCGGCCCTGCACTCCGCCGCTCTTCATTAACTCCTACTATCTAAGTATCCTGACATCGATATCAAGGGCATCTGCTATAAATATCCTTCTTAAATATAAATCCAAAATTTGGCAGACCCCAGGCCTGCGACCTTCAAAGTCACAATAAGGCAATCTCCGTCAAATAAAATTGATGTGCCCCTTATTCGACATCCAGACGCTTTCCTTTATACTCGAAGCATCCATACGGCATGTTTATGCCCGTTTTTTATTTACTTTTTATTCCCATTAGATCTCCCATGTAAATAAATATAAAATGACATAAGGCCTATATATTGACGACTTAAAATATATTGCTCAGAATGCTCAGTTCGCAATGAGTTTTATTATGGAGGAAGCTGATGGCATTTGTGTCTTCGGACACATATATTACATCAACAAAATAATATAGATAATAAATTTGTATTCATCTTTTTAATGATGAAAAAACATAACAATGCGTATATACTATAATACTTTGATGTGATTCGTAATTATATTACGGAGGAATACAAAAATTCTGAACCCCGTATCAATTATATTTCATATCGATATTCCCATTATTAGAGTCGAGTTGTCGTAAATACATCATGGCGAAGGAAAGGTTAAAGAAATGCAAGAATGTGTTTTTTACAAAATTCAAAAAGGATAAAATTTACAAAATAAATGTATTTTAATATTCTTTTAAATCGTACAAAATAAAATATGAATCGAAAATTATTATAATAAATGGATATATTTAAAACGTATTTACAATATTGTTTGACCATAGTTTGATAGAAGAGTTTGAATCGTACTCTTTGAATACTTTTTAATAAAAAATATACTTTTCTAAAAAGCTATTGTGTAGACAGAGCTCTTGCATGATGCGAATATTAGGGTGATATCGTATACGCAACGATATATCGTCGTTGACATTTTTCGCAAGTATTGACAACGACGATGTATCGGCGTTCGGCACTGAAAGTGTTAATAAAACCTAAAATATTTATCCATTGAATGTATTATTATAACAGCGCATTATACAAACGTCCAACGGGGCGTCCGTTCGGTGAGCTCCGTTCGCCTTTATATCCACGTGTATCAACAAATTTCTCTATCGAACACGTTGACGCTGACCGATTTCGCATGCGGATATGTGAAAACTTGATGAACCGACGCAAACACATCGTAATCTTCGGAGCTCCATCCAACTCCGATTATAAGCTTCTGCGTCTACGTTACAATAGAAATTAAAAAAAATTATTTTGTTATAAATATGAACAAACATTGATTTTTATACTGTAAGTTAAATATACTATACCTATATTATTTGAGAAAGTGCAAACAATAAATTGGCAAAGTTTTATCACATTCGAATGAACGGTATGGCAGCGCATTAAATACGGATAAACAAACATTTATTTTTATATATTAAACTATGCCTATGTTACTCGCGGAATTTTTAGCAATAAGTGGACGAAGTTTTATTGCAATTCGATGAACGGTAAGGCAGCGCATATCGGACGAACAAAACCCAATTAATTTTTATATATTCAGATTATGTCTTTTCTGTACAATGGAAACCATTTAATTCCATCCTGGGTGCGATTAATTGTTGAATCATTATCGGATAGAAAACGTGAATTTCAATTTTTTGGGTAGAGATACTCCAACTGCGAGACTTTTGCAACAAAATACTTTTGCATTATAAGAAAATGTTATTTTTGACTGTCTAAATTACGATTTATTATCAAAAATTATCTTAATATGCATATTGATTACTGAAATAAACAAATAAAAAACCCTCACATTAAAACTTTATAGGCAAATGATGACATGTATTATTTTTATATTTTTTAAGAAATACATTTGGAAATCGATGGTTAATCATTAAGTTTCAAGATTAGATGTTATGCTAATTAATATTTTTTTTTTAAATAAAATAAAACACTTGCAAATTCAGGTTATCGAGCTTATATAGAGATATTTGATACGTCATACATTTTAGAGCTGACAGCAATTATATTTTATTGACAGCATTATAAGTATTTTCAACTCATCGTATTTGAATTTATTTAAAATCACGGAAAATTATATTAAATGTATTTTTTAAAAAATTCCAGACGGAGTTCAATTGCACCTATTCTCCTCCACAATTTCTTTCATATCCCACCAGACAGAAACTTTTGATGCAGCCAGCAGTGCTTGTGGAATAACTTGGCCTAGACTAAGCTTATTTTTTATTCTCAGTATTCCAGAGGACCTATTTTTTGTCTCCTATTTCAATGGCTGCAGGATCAGATCTCAAAGACTTAAGGAGACTTCTTCACAGCAATTCGATTTGAATAAATCTTGTATTTGCAAATAGCAATTTAATTCAATCATGATTTATGATCAGAATAAAAATGCGATCCAATCGAAGAAAAATGAATCAATTTGATGCTGTATAGAATGATGTCTGAAGAGTGAAAGCCTAAGTTGAATATAGAGCATAATTCCTAATATCTTACCAATAAATATATCTTGAAATGTAAGGAATAGATACGAAGAAGCTGCCCCTAAATTAAACAATGTCGACGTTATTTAATATAGTGCTTTAAAATGATACAGGATGAAGTTAATCAATTATTAAATGCTTGAGTGCTTCTATCATATATGTTCGTTGTGATTTTTTTGTGTAATGATGATACCTTGAAATTGATGATATTCGTCTATGCTTCAAATAGCGTCCTTCTTCGGTAACGGATCATGTCTGCAACCTAATGATCCGTTATTGCAAGGCACTTATGTATTTTGACATTATATATGAATGACACACAGCTAATAGTACCTAGTGCAAATTTAAATAAAAGCTTAAAGTAGCATAATCGATCAAAAAGATTTGACAGTCTAAGAATCAGAATGTAATTTATGCATCAAAGAACACGATAAGTCTAATCAAATTAAGCTGCTGTAACATTAAATGCGGATATTCTAAAGCATAAGGAAGTCTTTGGAACGTATTCCCCGTGTAAAAAAAAGGCATGGGGGACCTGATAATTGATGTTTCTGTGCTTGAAAAATTTCAAAGATTGCCACAAAGTACAAAAACTGAATCATGGATCATTAAGTTGTTAATTCAGACATCTATGATTACACATCTAACATTTTTGAAATTTAAATACTATGTTTGTTTATTTTAACCTTTATGGCAGGGTAATCGCGTATTTGCGAGCGAATTCTAGTGATTCAGAAAGAGAACTCTTATACGTTGAGCTTGGAGAGAGACAGAAACTTTCAAATTTTGACTTCACGAAGATCTTTCTATAATGTCTTCCAGATGACAATTGTTTAAATATTTTTTGAGATCGACATATCGAATTTGTCGGGTGGGTGTTAGACTCTACGATGCCCACCCATAAAACCTCAGGGGGGAAGCCAACCCTACGCCCGTGGACAACGGTTGAACCTCTGGGGTAATGATGTGGAGTAACGCTGCTGGGGTAGTCCAGCTAACATGAGTTGGGTGCGCAGGTCACACTGTGTTGCGTACCCAACGTGAAGTATTCTCTTGAAGTTTAGCTTAACCTGTGTCCTTCCTCCTCCATTACACCTTCTGGTGCATATGATCTGAAGCTGGTCTTTTCTGCGGAGCAAAAGGGGTGGGCACCTGGATGCTCCGCGCGTTGCGTTTCTTGTGGGGCTGAAAGATCAGTGGAAGACACTCTTTGTGTGGCTAGTCCGGGGTAACCCAGAACAGACCATACAGCAGCGCAAGAAATGGTTTCGATTTATTAATCCAGTCAGTTGCTGTCTGATGTCTGTCGTCTTGACCCCGCATAAGATGTGTTAAAATGGCTGTCGATGGATATCAAAGAATCGACGAAAACGCTAATATTACAATGTCAAATGATGACTATTAAAACTGCATTGGATAAACATTGAATTATTCAATAAGTCATATCGTTTGCTTGATAACATATGGTATCAATAAACATTTAAGAATCAAGTGTTCATAACATACAGTGAGTTAGAGTCTAGATTTTTATTATAAATATTCGGGTTCAAATTCGAATGCTGGAAAATCTGAAATCCTATTTAATTCTATTTAAAACTTCCACGTGAAAAAATATTTCCCCAGGAAAGTCTCTTTTGAATACGATGATAACCAATGTAACCATATGGTCACGTTGTTTATATGATTAAAGACGTTTTGCACTTTTTAATTAGATTTAAATTTCATTTGAATATAATATGCTAAATATTCCTATGATCTAGCTTGATAACAATTCAAAAATGTGGCAAATACGTATCCTAATGGATATCATGTTGGAAAATAGCTTTGGCTTAGTCTGCAAATATATTGTCAAAAGGCATTTATTTAAAAAGTCTCGTTTGTATTTGATCGACCCTCGTATGTCTTTCGGGACATGAGGTCGACTATCGAGCGTATTGATTATGAAAAGCTGGGCCAGATGATCTAAGATGGAATTACGCGCATCATTAGTTGCAAAGCTCGTCCTCAGGCGATGCCATCTCTTCAGCCAATGCTCAAATAAGTCCCATAACAGTTATTTATGAGTGCCATTAATATGAGTGTTACGTTTTTTATTCGACAAGTCGATTACAGCGACGGCTCCGTTTGTCACGCATGGCTTTCTGAGAAGTGAACAAGGTGCAATTGTCACCTGTAGGTGCCCTTCAACGACCAAAAGGGCACCTCCTCACACTTGCCCAAACACTTTCGACGAAAACAACTAAAAAGCGCATTTTCTCGGCGATAATAAATTGCAAATTTACGACGAGACACAGTACACTTAAGTAACCTCAATGACGCAGATCGGTTACTGTATTCAAATTTCGCAACGTACGAGTAGGGCTCATCAAGCTGCATACGTGCAGACTCGAATTTTTATTACCCTTTTGACATATGCTGACAATAAAGAGGATACGTCCCGAGAAGACAATGACGATGTCCAAAAATTAATACGAAGATTTTACAATTCAAAAACTCGCATCCATCTGCGAATGGGCATACACCTCTTTGTATTGCGGGAGCATCAAATCATATTTTGAAAAATCTTAAGCATTTATTCCACCATTTAGTTTCAAATTATTAAGTGGCATTTAACTTCATCTTCATTTCAAAATAATTTGTCTTGGATAGTATGCTCGAAAGATCTGAACATAATGTTAACACATCTTATGCTGGGCCTTTTCCGCCCGACACGGCATTTTCGAGTGGGATATTGATACGATCTGTCCCCTATGCATTTTTACTTAATAAGATAAATACACATAATACAGTAAGACCGCACTTAACGTTATTTCAGTATAACACGTTAGTATATTGAGATCTTGAATCGCTATGAATTGTTTAGAGCTGAAAAGTTTTGATCAATGATATTCATATTTATCAATGATCGTCGATCCATAAGAAATTTATCCGAAAATAAACAATACAGTACAATATCATAGAAATGTAGGTTTATTTTCATATATAAATTCGAGGTCGATTTCACTATTACGCGGCATCGGGACATGGAAAAGACCTAATTTTCTAATTGATGATATTTCAATCACGATTTCTACATGCCGCATAAAAGGATATCGTGTATTTCAAAGGATGAACACATAATTTTTGAGCACTTTCTTAGGTCCCTTGAATTACGCGGTACCAAAAGGCGCACCTTTTACGCCTAGAGGTAAATCCGCCACTGATAAAGAATTAAAAAAGGAAAGAAAACAGACGACAGACAGCGACTAACTGGATTGGGGGATCATAATGTGCGATCCTATATCCTGCGCTGCTGTAAGGTCTTTTCTGGGTCACCCCGGACTAGCCACACAGAGATGGTCTTCTACTGATCTTTTAACCCTGCTAAAAACGCTACGCGCAGTACGTCCGGGCGCCCATCCCTTTTGCTGTCCGCTCTCCAGAGAAGGGGAGGTTTCTGCAGGAAAACCAGCTTCAGACGGACGGACTGTAGGGGTTATCCCTTCTCCATGGTACTCGTATCGGTTTGGTCATTTGTAGTACCTAGCCACGGAAACGAGTCGCCGTTCAAACAGCCTAAAACCGTTGTCCACCGTATGCCTAGGCTGTTGAGGATAGTGGTGAATGTTTGACACAGTCTTCACCAATTACTGTAATCGGCTGTTCTACACACCCCTTTATGGGTGCGTAGCACAGGGTGACCTGCGCACCTAACTCATGTTAGTTGGGCTACCCCAGCTGCGTTTGATGAGCACACTGAGGGTTTCAACCGTTGCCCACAGGGGTAGAGTTGGCTCCCCCCCGCCTGGGGTTTTATGGATGGGCATCGTGAATTCTTACATCAAACCGGATAAAAAAGGATAATTTAAGGTTCTCTTCTTGACACTTGGCATCTCTTCTCTGCTACTGTATTTTCTACTTCAGGTGCAATATTGCTAGCAGTGATTACTTTCAAAACTGACCCAAGGTGAGCATCATTTATGCTGAATCTGGCTGGATTTCCTTTTAAAAACTCGATGGAGTCATATTCGGCCACATTTAATTACTGGATGCTTTTGAATGATGAGAATGTACATTGTCATTATGAAATATGTCTTCTTTTCTATTGATCAAATTTAAGTGTTCATCTTTGGGGTTCTGATTGAGTCTTTAAAATTGATCACAGTAAAGTTTTACTACAAAAAAAAAATAGTTTTAACAATAGTGGCTGAATCTTTACACATTTTACCAAGCACATAAATGAGCCTTGTATATGGTTAAGCCGGGTTTATGGATCAAAACCAGTATGAGTTTGTCATGTGGCTATTTATCATCCCCACTGATCCCTACATGACACCCATGATAATAAAGCGATGAAAAACTACTAAATGAATAAATCTGACCCTAGCAAAACTTTCTGTGGGGATCGCTTATATCTGAGATAGAATAAAATTAATTATGTAGAAGAAAAGAAAAAACTTTCCAATACAATTATTGGAGTAAGTTCCTGATTTTTTACTACAGAACATGCATTTTTAAATACAATATATTTCTACAGTGAACATTACATTTGGTTTAATTAATTCAATGTTAATGTTTTCTTCTATATTTTATCAAGCTCACAAACGAATTATCTTCATGGTTAAACCGGGTTTACATATTGGGATGGCTGTATCCAGAAAAGAATCAACCCCAGTTGTAATCTGTTGAATAAATGGATGAATTTTCTATATTATTTCGATAATAAGGAATGGCTTGAATCCATCCGCTGTTCTTTATAAGCCATGGATAATTCATACGATGTCCAAAAACTCATTCCGTTCACCTCACCCAAAAATTTAGATTGTTTTTTTGCAGGTGATCACTCGAATGTGTCTCGACATTAATTGACTTAAAAATGGCTTAATTTTCGACTCCCCCAATATTCAATAATTGACAAAAAATAGAACAAAACGAAAGCATTGCGTCTATGAAAACAAAGAGCGTTAAATGGACGAACTTAACTCACTATAAATACGAATCTTTTCGATCGAAATTCATCGAAGTAAATATTCTACGACAACAGCAGGTGCTTTTCAGCATTTCAACAGCTGTAATCTCGTCTTGAATTTTTCAAGCATAAGTGGATCCTGTCAAATTATCTTTTCACTATCCTCTGAGATATCGAAGATGACCCTTGGGTTTATTTTAAGATGTGATCGATATTTATTTTATTATAATGCTTACAGTCGACTAATACAGTAATACCAAAAGATAACATCGCTATACTTATATGTCGGGCGGCCTTTACTTTGTATATGTGTTCGTGTGTCTAGACGAAGCATAAAAAAACCACTACATCAGTAGCATGCCAATTTTATTATATATTACACAAACACAGCTGAAAAGAGCATTGGTCCGTAATGTATTCAGTGTCCTAAGTATCAGGGTTGCCGAAATATGCAAATGAATGAGAAATGTCAACTACTAAATTCTTTAAACAAAAAACTAAAGTATTTTGAACTTAGTTTAGTTAAAAAAAAAAAATAGATTATATCCTTTCCAACGATATGCTACATGTCATACAAATCATTAATTGCTAAACTTGAAGAGGTATCAGTTTTTTCTCGAAACTACTTTTTCCAAGCTCATGGAAATGCTCCCACACGCCCTAGATGAGCATTCTTTATGAAATTTGGCAAACACGTGTATAATAAACGTCTTTGTTGTATAGACTACAATTATCAAAAAATATTCAACCGTTTTTTTTTTAATGAACAAAAAACTACAAAAAAACTTGGTAAAAACACACATTTTTCTTAAATCGCTCACTATTTTTTCAATTTTTAATATTTCTTCCTGATTATAGTCTATACTATACAAGATATTATACAAAGTATAAATATGTTTAAGTTTTTGGCTGCAAATCATCTGTTCATGATTTAGGACTTCCATGGTGAAGAATATCATCGCTCGTCTCTATCTTGTTGCGCCTAAAAGGGATCGATTTTTCAACATTTTTTTATGAGAAAAGTGTTTAATGTAGAATGTTGATATTTAGTATGTTGATTAGGCGATCTTTATTTAACATAAAAATATTTTTTAAAGTTTGATAAAGAATGATAGTGGGAGTGGGAGGAGCCACGTATGTACCTCTTCGTATGCAAGCACGACACTTTTTCCTTATTTCAACGGTAGTCGTCTGAAGTGGCATTTCATCTATAATTTTTGCAAAGGTGGCGCTAATATCATCAATTAGGACTTTTTGTGGGCACTTCTGTCGTATAAATTAATTCTTTTGGCGGCCCTGTTCCGTAGCTCGCTTGGTCTCCAGATCTGACACCAGTGGATTTTTTTGTCTAGGGACAGGATGTTTTGCAAATTGCATTTGTAAATTGTATATTATTACACAATAAATAAAACCAAAATACTATCATATTATCAAGGAATAGTATGAGTATTATCAAGGAATAGTAGAGAATAGGCATTTTGAAAAAAAAAATGATTGAAAATCCTAGAGTTACAATGAAATATATAATGATCATGCAAGATTTCATACCATCAATTTTGCTTAGAATCAAATGATATATTTATATTTTCATATACATAATACCAATTGGAAACGTCTGCATTTGAGAGTATTTCGAATACCCACGAGATTTGTAGTATTTTTGACCTTCACAACGTTGATTCGAGTATTAACACTATTTGCAGTCAGAGAATGGGCTAATTTTATCATTCATTATACAGAGCCAAAAAATATACGGTATAGATGTCGTGATGGATCGTCTGATTATCCGTGCGCGGATAATCGAAGATAAATTACAATGCAGTGCTTAACGGCCGGAAAATTAATTTGAGATCATTCATGGCATTAAATACCGTAACTTACATCAAAGCGGGGATCACTGACTTCATTATATTTAATGAAGTCTAATTCGCTTTTAATGAACATCCATATTAACATTTTCACGTGGGATTGAATTAAAGTTAATTTAATTGGGGGATTTGCGATGTAGTCGGGTGCGTCAATGGTCCTATTCATTGCTGCTTTAAGTTCTTGTTGGTATGAGCAACTTAAAGTGAAGAAAAAGGTTAAAGGCATTTGAGTACGAAGGCGCTCTTTTGTCTTCCAGATTTATTAAATGCCTGTCTGAGCTGTTGCTTACCAATGTTGGTGTTGTGAAAGTTCGTTTGAAAATCTCGCCCACAATCAAATCCCGGATCGCTTCTGTCCCGGGAGGCCCGTGGGATCCGGGAGGTCTGGGATACCCTTGCCGTCCAGCGTCCGATGCACCAGACGCCAGACAAAAACGCATCACTTTATGCAACTCCAGTAGCGTCTCGTCGAAGTAATCTTATTATCCCGATTTGCATTTTCATATAATGCATACAATAAGGGTTTCATCCTTAATAGAAAAGAGTCACTTATGAAATCTCATCGCGTGTAGACCCTCCATTGTTGAGGGTTAATCCACCCCTTTGCGAAAAAAAATAATCGAAAACAACTCTAGAATTATTTATGCAAATAATATCTTATCTAAGTAAAAAGTTGTGTGACATCTTGCAGAAAATAGAGATCAATATGATTCAATTGTGGCCATAAAAAGTCACTCAAAATTGATTGGCATTCACAATAACAGCATTTATGTGCAAATGTAGCCCATTTGACCAAAATGCACACCAAATATTAACTTTTTTTGGGTCCTGAATAACACAAAGATTTTCAACACCCTAAAGATAACAATTTTGCTTATTGACGAATCCACCCATTGTGCAATGAGCTTCATCGCTAAACAAATTTTTGCCTTCAAACAATGGATATCTTGTTCGTTTATTCGTTGTTGCAATATATTTTGTCCATGACTAAAATTGTGCTACTTTCTACTAAAATAAAATGGCTTATGCACTTTGAAAAAACATCAAGTCTAAACATTATCCAGTGATAACGTCTAAGCGTTAAATATGGATGACCCATACAATATAAATAAATCACAATAATTAAATGGATGTAATATTAACAGTGAATGTATTGCAGAGAAATCTTTGTTGTATCTTTGATTTGGTATTTTTGATACATTTGGTTCAGTATTTTTAACAACCGATCAATGCCAATATGTCATGATGCCAATAATAAATGCAAAATTTCATCGTTAAGGCAGTATAAATTTTCTTCGCCAAATATTAATATTTTTCAATGAAAATTATTTAAAAATCCCATTTTATCCCGAGTTATTACTAAATATCATGTTTAACGTTTTTATTCCAGGATTGCATATTTTCTATTGTCCTCGCTAATAAATTGGCATTTATAAATCACAATTTAACTGAATAATGTCCTCGCCATAAAGAGGATCTCGCATTTCACAGCTTATTAATAATATGTACGATAACAATTATTTATCATTTTGAAGGACACCTTTGAAATGCAATTCCTCGGGATGGGGTCAGGGAGGAGGGCATGCAGAACGGACGAAAAAACTCAAAAGTGGCAAAGAGGGTACCTCGTGCGAGCGAGACGGCGAGTCCAGACATAGAGGACGTGGAGCGGTGCGAGAGGGACGCAAATGATCTGTCTGAGTGGGTGTTGCTACCCATGTGGGCGATGGGAGGGGGGCAAATTTCACACAGTTTCCCTGCGAGAGCAAGCGGGATAGTGATCTCAGACATTGATTTCCCAGCAAGTGCGAACATGTCAGAGCAACATTTGGAGGTCATACGATAAAACAACCCCTACAATATTTTTTATTATTTTTATCGAATATTCACCAGCAAGCTCTCGATTCATTCACGCCCCGATATGATGTCAATACCACATATGATTAGAGGAAACCGTCGTTATGAGGAAACGTTCTGGAGAAGATGTCGATTAACGGGGGAATATTAATTAATCATTTGAGTCTGCGTTGCATAATGGAATGAAGCGCCCATGGCAAGTATCTAACTTGTGCCAACCCCCCCCCCCTCCCGGAAATCCTTTTTATTCATAAATAATACTATTATAAATGCAATATATTAAATATTATTATTATAGTGAACATTCTTGGTGAATTTGTAAACATGGAAAAAATTGTCTATCGTTAAGTGACTTTTATTTGAAAGATCTCAGTCCAAATAATATCAAATCTGAGCTAAATTCTACTCTCGGGGAGTTTACTCGTTTACAACAGTAAAGTGTTGGGTAGTAAAACATTTGGTACAAGTCACCTATGTAAGTTATAGCTTCCGTGATCGTACAGATCATAGAAAATGCCGCAAAAAGCCCTAAAAGTGGACGGAGTGGCCACAAGCTCTGTGTGTCCAATCAGTCGGCTTTTCAAACCGCTGATACGACGGATGAGTTCTTCGCGATCGGACGCTATACCTAAATATGTCTGCAGAACGACAGAATTAATCAGTGTTGATCCATGTAAAGTAGAATGGTTAAGTAAAATAAAAACCATGTGATCGGTATTCTGCGTTTTGCGCCCCGAAGCCCAGTTGCGCCCGTGGCGGGCGCTTATTTAGCCACCTCTTTATTACGGCCCTGAATATTTGTCGATAATTATTAAATCATTTGTTATAAGCACGCATTACTACACTTATTCGCTAGTAATCCTTGTATTTTTCTTTGAACAAATCCACGTATTGATTATAAAGAGAAAGAAGCTTTTTAGACGTAATTTTCTTGAGACGTGGTATGCCATTCCAACTCTTGCAGCTCTTCATTTATTAAAGGTTCGCCTTATCGTTCGACGCTTCCTCGATGTTTCTGATAGCTTTCATAATATTTGTTTCCATTAAACCTGCTTGGCATTTGCGAACTTCTATCAAAATTTAAATCATTTTGTATACTCGGTTATTTTATTCCTGGAAAAATTTCGGTTAAAAATGGCTTGAAGAATTATCAATAAATGTTTAACCCCTTAAAGAGGTAAGACACAGATTTGTGTCCAAATTCTAGTGATTCAGAAAGAGCAATGCACAGTGTTTATTTATTTATATACAAGTTTCATATACGCTGCGACGGTCCTGACAGACAAGTGGATTTGTATGGATGATAAATGACAGACATACAAATATAGCATTTAAGTTTATGATGATTTTAAATTATTGTAGCTCATTGCTCAAATGGTTAATAAATATTTATTAAATGAATTCTGGATTTTTATAGTGATTTAACATATCAATACTATCGCGGAGCACTGAAACATTGTTAAGCGGGGTATAACTGTATTTTGAAAAAAAATTAATAATATTGTTCTTCACAGAAGCATATATAAATATCGCATAAATATAATTATATTGAAATATTTTATTAAATAATATTTTACCCTTAATAAACTTTTGAAAGCCTCCTCAGCAGTATTGCATCGCCAGACGTCTGCCTGAATAGGCAATATATGAGTCCCGGGGGTGCGAGAGTGATGGCACGACCAGACAGTCAATTTACATCTGCCGAAGAAAGAGTCGGCAAAAATGCATTCTAGATAGGAAAAGCTACGAGTGCAAGAGGGACGGAGAATGCATCCATACAGGTTGTAAAGCGAATGCATTTTTACTGGATTTATCGATATCAGTTTTTTGTTAAACGTCGCTTGAATGATCAGAGACATTACTTTGTAGTTGCTGATTGCATTTTGTGGTTTTAATGCTAATTTTGATCGTGGTCTCGGATAAGCAGCTTTCGAAGATGTCGTACTTTTTTGTTTTCAGGGAGCATGGTGGTTTTCCGATTTTCTCTATTCCAGTGCTTCCAAATACTTTTCGACTGTCTACATATTTTTAAATAGATTGGACTTAAAACTTTGATATATATGACCTCTTACATTATTCTGGACTTGGGATTTAACCACATACCAACAATGGAGATCGCCTACATCTTAACAGATATGACACCTCAAAAAGAACATAATTGTATTAACTTAACCATTCACCTTGTCAAATGACATACTGACTGATCCATCAGACATTCGTCATTTATTTATCCAATATATTCATTTTACAGTCCAATAAATCCAATTATTCTTGATTTTTTATATTAACAAATATATGCTGAACATCCCAATAGATAAAATATTTTATTATTAACCACTCTATACCGGATTAGGGTCATGTCAGATCTATCATATCAATTTTCCTATACTTAAACCTTAAATTAAATACAAATGCACAATGGCTTTATAACCATCTAAACATTAAATCGGGAATTATTTAATGTTTTATGGAGGTGAATTTGCGAATACAACAAGGCTCTTATCAGATCGGCTAAATTATTTATTCGGTGGTAGATTTTGATGATAATCATCTCCGAATTCAATTGTTCAATTTTCTCCTCGTAAATTTTATTACAGTAAAAGGGTTCGAGTATAGGGTGTTTGTACAGAGTCTATGTCGTGGAAATCATTTAAAATAATGTTTTTCCATGAATAAAATTATTTGTGTTGTTATGGGAAATGTGGTAAGCTTATGGGGATTGATGTTAACTAAATTACTTGGGAAAACGTTGTGAATATATAAAAATTTCATCGAGGAAGACCAAAATTTTCTTCAGATATATCTACATATAAAAAAAAGAATATCTATTTGTTTATAGGTTAATTTATTTATTTGTTTGCAGTCTATACATTCCTATACTGTTGATCCGAATGCAACGAAATTTTGATGAGTTATTGGGCGTGTATCTATGAAGGTTTTTAAATTAGCAGAATCATTGTTTGTGAGCGGAATTTAATTTGCGAGACATTTAACATATGCACCATGTTGGCGTATATTGGTCTGATGAAGTAAGACGAACTCGGGGATGGGGAGAGGAAGTGCGTGTTATATTTCAATGCATGCCGGGTAGTCCAAAACGAAATTAAGATGTTTAACCATTTTACTGCCGAGCAGCGTTATACTAACAATGTTACATTAATCATTCGTTACGTATGAATTATCATACAGTTTCGCCAAATTATTTAATTTAAACATTAATTTTATTATAAAATAATTAAAATGATTTATACTACATGTTCTATATCAAACTATGATCAAATAATCATAATATATATTTGCAAATGCAGTTTAAAAAATAAATTCGATATCGCCACGTTTAATATTGGCTCTGTATTCTTCGGTTTAAGTACAGTTTTTTTCATTCGGCATTAAAAGGGCTAAACAACGTGTCCACAATTATAATACTAGTATCATTCAATCGATTAATTCATAAATATTAACAATGTGATGAACAAAAATATATGGTTTTGCCAAATACAATCGAGTCAAAATGGTAACACTTGACTTGGCGTTTTTTGGTATGAAT
Source organism: Stenopsyche tienmushanensis (assembly GCA_008973525.1). Taxonomy (NCBI): domain Eukaryota; kingdom Metazoa; phylum Arthropoda; class Insecta; order Trichoptera; family Stenopsychidae; genus Stenopsyche; species Stenopsyche tienmushanensis. Next base: position 573,127 of record WACJ01000018.1, on the reverse strand, counting down.
GTAAAATACTTTGATAAAGTGGTCTGATTTCGTATCCTATATTTTTATTGTCGCACAGTGAATAATTTTGATTTGATATTATATTTTTTGTTCAAAAACTTCAGGAATTATTGATCATGCTCCTCGTCCAGACATAAATAACGCCCAGTTCGCCCGTGCATCGACGACCACTTTCTGTGCAACTTATCACATCGATGCGAAATTAACGACCGCGACCACTTTGTAAACACCGTATAGATTAACGTGGAGATTATTCCAGTCGCAGACGTTATAAATAAAACTATCGCTTAGTTAACTGACCGCTGCACCGCATGTTCCGGTCGGAAACCATTTAAATGATAAGTTTGCCATTGCAACACCTTCGCACGGTTAAATTTATAACTGCAATCGGGCAGTTATGAATACCAACATGCGCCCGTATTTCTTTCGATGCAACCCCCCGAGGGTTGAAACGCGAAAATATATCCGAAATGTAGCCGCTTCCGTGTTCGGGCATGCTCGAAAGGGGCGGAACATGCAAAGATGTGCGTCCATGAAATGTGGTTCGTGTAAAGGGGTGATAATTTTATCATGTAAACAATGTAACATATGCTCGAGGGGGGTTGAAATTATGGAATGAAGTCCTCAATGCGTGGCGTTTATTTATTTTTTCATGCCTGGAGGGATCAGAAATGATATCAATCGTCGATATAGTAGACTCAAAACGCCAAACGATATCTTCGATAAACATTTTTAACACCGTTTTTGTGGACAACTATTAGTATCGAGCTTCAATTATGTGTTTACTTATATGTGACACTTATTATCATTATTATCAAGCTGAAGCAATTAAAGCAATTTGTCACAAATTTATATTGATCGTCTTTTATGGGGCTTATTAACCTTTTGCACTCGAAAGGTGACTCTCACTCACCACTCGGTTTGATGCAGAAACTCGATGCACAGCTTGTAACTTTTTACGTTTAGTTCATTTAAAGCGAGTCCCTACGCTCTTCTGTATAATCTTATGAAGTGTAACATGAAACCTCTTCAAATAGATATAAAATTTTCTTATCTGAAATTAGTTCGCAACCACGAACTGGACTGCATGTTCGGCACTAATTCGAACTTGACAAGCGTAGCAGAAATACTACTAAGTTATTGATCCCTATAAGCATTAAACAGGAGTTAGGATAGATTGCAAAGTTTTCAAAAAAGCTAAGCCGACAAAAAACATCAAACCACATATTATTGTAATCTTGGCTATTGTTTTATGAAATATCACACACAGCAAAATTACAGAAACTAATATTTTAGAAATTATATTCACAAAAGTGTAAAGATATATAAAATATTAAAATATAAAAGTTTTATACATTGATTTGTGTGTGTAATGATTTTATGTTAGGAGTAAGAAATTCGCCAAAAGTGCTGCTAAACGTCTCGAGTTGCTGTTTCGCCGCGCAGTTCGATTATAAAGGGTTAAATATATATGTGGGGATAATTTTTGAAAGGTCTTGATGGAATATTTCGTCATACTCGCTACAGTTGCTTTATTTGTTAGCCTCTTAAGCGAGCATGACGACATATTACGTCATTCCAAAAAAAAGCAACTGTAGCGAGTATGACGAAATATTCCATCAAGATCTTTCCAAAATTACCCTTTAGTGAACATGAAGAGCTACCAATCATTTTAACATGTGCAAAACTAAATTCCCTGGTTAAGAGGTTAAATGTTATAACGTTACTGTGAGTAGTAAAACGTCACTCAATAAGTTCGTAGGATAATAAAATTGTCCACAAAATAGTTTTAGCCAAACATAGATTGAGATTGCGTTAGATAGTTGACATTTTAATGACATCAGAATGCGATATACTAATAATTTTGAATTAAAATTTGTCCATAAGAAAGCTCTTTCCGAAGTGGGTACCGCGTTTACTCACATTCAGAGCGCTGTTTGGAGCTATTTCAGTGCAATAAAAAGCATGTCTTCATACTGTATGTAAAAATAGATGCAACATGGATCTATTATTACACTCCAAATTTAAATCGGCAGTTTTTGGCTTCTGTATTTTGCACTGTGCAAGGAATTTCATTTAAAGATTGCCTTAAAAAAGAAAAAATAAACAGCAATGATAAATTATACAGCTTTATTGGTCCGTTTGATGGAAGAAATTGCTAAAAAACGAGCCCAAATGAAGAAGAAGAAGAGTATAAAATGAAAAAAATCCTACGAACATTTCTCATCTCCAGTTATTGAGTCGTCTAAAAACGGCGTTTCGAATTCCGTTTTTAGAAGTTGTTGGCACCCATTGTCCTTGTCTCCACACTTTCCCGATTTTTTTCAGATTTCTTTGAACACTCGACCATAAGTATCAGAGATTGGCTAATTGGATGAAGCATTAAATATCGAATAAATTCTTCACTCGGCGAAAATCGATCCATTGTAAATTGGGTTGTTAAATTTGAATTTTAAAAATCACAATTTATTCTTGACGAGTATAGTCGTCATAATGGCACATAAAATGACTTGGAAGTGCAGCAGCCTAAGTGCAACTAGTCCCCAAAAGCGGTCAAGCAATAAAACGAAAATCATTTTGGGTTCTACTTATATAAATACAAGATTTTATGGCAACGTAACGTTATTTAGCTTTATACATGGATCAGGTACAGTATATTTGATATTTTTTTACATACGGCCTTCTTTTTCTATGTTATTTATTAGTATCAATATATCTATTCTTGTTCTGATCACATGCCTGAAGAATTGCGGAATACGCCGTAGATATACGTTGATAGTCTGCCTTGCAGTTAAGCATAGTTAGACCTCTTTCTTATTGCTTTGAAATCAATATTGTAAGAGTTTAGCCTCTGAATTTCATATGAAGGCGCTCATTTTACAGACTGCGAGAACTTGTTCAATACATTCCTGTGGGTCAATTAAAGAGTTCCGATGTCGACTATTTTTCGCCGTATAATCATCGACGATGCGTTCATGGAATTGGATGCACTTTTATTAGTGAGGATAATACAAAAAAATTAAGTTATGAAATTAAATTTGATACAATAGAATTTAAGTAAGACATTCGATTATTTTAGATTCGCCATGCATGATTGTTTTCCATTATGAATTCAGCTCTTGTGCGAAAATTTTGATGGAAAACATTAGCAAAAATAGTAAACCAATACTGAAATATTTTGATGTATATCTAAGAAACTTTTCCAGCAAAAATATTGCGAAAAAGTAAAAAATCCCAGCTTCATCGACAGCTTATTTCGCTCATTCCATCTCACGAAAGAAAGTATATTTTTCTTCAATTTTCCACGGTTCGTGTATCAAATGAGCACGTATTGTATTCTAAGACATCATTATTCGCTCATATTGGCCTTTATTTATCGGGTTTCGACACGTGAACGACACACGTGCTAAATGACAATGACAATTGCTGCTTGGACGATGAAACAATAAGTTCTTCGGTGACATAATTGGATAATATCACATGCCTGGATCTATAAGGATACTACAAAAATACTTCAATAATAACCTAGACACGTCCAAATTTCAATTTTCATCGAATAAATTCGCCTTGTGGTGTATTCTTTTGCATGCGACAATATTTCAACTATTAGAACCAAAGTTTCATTGACTGCAGTTTTCCAACAATCGTCGACAAATGGTCGCTTGTCGAATGTCCTATCGCGACTTCCGCATAATAATCCATGTCTATCGATGCAATTAGTCAATACTAGGCCAGGGTTATTGACTTGGCTGTCATTAGGTACGCAGACGGTATTTTATCTGTTGTTTCCACACATGGCCGTCATTAACGTCTCCGTGCAATGAATTGTGTTCGATTTGTAGCAGACTGTGGCGGTCTGGGCCACTGATCTTTGCCTTTAATAAATAAACTTTTCGATACTCATTGTTATCATTAAATATCAATCTGGTCGTAAAAATTATCGTTTTGTGATATCATTGACATTTTTTTATAGATACGTCAGCCTTATACCCTTGAGATTCTGTCAAACATCAAATACAAGCTGTACAAAATTAGTTGATTATTAAATTCAAAGACATTTTCTTTGTCAATCAAATCAATCCGATGACGCTTCAAATTGCTCATATAACCCGTTAATATCGGTCAAGAATTGACGATGAACAAAAAAAAATAATGATTCAGCTGCGAGACTTTGATGACGAACCTTTCTAGTCAATTCTGGGAGATAAAGAGAAATTTTAAGGTCGCATACAAGATGAATATCGTTATATTGAAATTAAGGCACTTGACTTCACTTTGGGTCATTTTCATTATAGGCTTTTAACACATTAACAACGGGATGCATATTTTTTCACCCAAAATGTTTTTTCTTATTTTTATAAAGTTGAACACATTTCCAAAACACAGATCTGATATTAACCCAAATATAAAATTTATGTGTTATTTTATTTTTCAACGTCATTAACATCATATAATAGTTTAAAATATTCCTAAATACGAATATGTAAGAGTTCGATGTAATTTAAAATCAGTGTATTTTTTTATATTTATATTATTGATGAACAACTTGATAAATATTATGTGGAAAAAAATATTTAAATATATTGGATATTTCAGAAGTTATGGCGTTTCATGCAAATATACGCGCGACGTTAAAAAATTGCCCACAATAGAGGGCACAAAAGCGTGAAATTCCCCCGCAATTAATGTGTTAATCAAAAATTTTCTAATTTATAAATTAATTCATCTTTTTTATTTAAATAAAAAAAAATATTTGAATATTTCTCGTTAAAATCCAAAATACACTCGAGCCTCTTTTTGTGCGATTTAAGAACAATTTTATCTGTTTTTTAATTTCATAAAGGGTACGTTTCGAGATATTTTTTGATAAAATAGGGAATAAATCATCAACCCTAACCGAAATTTAAAAAAATATATAATTTAGGACTGTAAAATCATATTGCTCACACCCTTTATTCTGGTTTAGTTTATTGAAAAAAATGATTTATCCAAAGGAATTTCCAAAATTTCAACTAATTACAGATTTATAAATATTTTAGTGATGCGGCAACTTGGCCAGTTCTACCATAATGAAATATTTTGACGAGTTTAATTAATTAATCAACTTCAAACTGGGTGACATCTTCACTAATTATGAATTATATTGTTAAAAAGAGAAATTCAACACAAAACAATGATGACATTGACACTGGGTATACTATTTCTTCCGAAGAAGAGAGCGATTTTGAGTCATATCGAAAACTTTTTTTGTGCGATTTTGGGTATATTTTATATAGCAGTTTCAAAGTTATGCAGTTCTTCACTTTTTCTATGTACGTTATAGCTTTTATTGTGCGATTTTTCACGGAACGCATCTACCGCATAAAAAAAGATTTCTGTGTTATATATATTGTTAATTTGTCAAATCGGACGTTTCATATGAAAATACAAGTTAAAATCATAAATTTTTTTCGTTGTTAAGCCCACTCGCTTAGTTATCCGGGTGGATGCTCTTACCCACAAATAAAATTTTGGGCTTACAAGCGTCTTGCTATTATTTCATAGTTTTATCATAGCAATATGATAAGTATACAAAATCGAACCAAAATTAAGAAGTATAATTCATCAGCTTAGTACGTTTATACTTATAAAAATAATGAATAATCATGAATTTTCATTACATATTTTTTTTTAAATATTGACACACACTTAATCTGAGAGGGTCTTCGTATAAAAAAAAATTTTTTAAAGTGGGATTGGGTTTAAAAAGGTATACAATTCACGTGAATAATATATACAGGTGAATGAATCGATTTAAAGAGTTGAAATCAATTTGAAAGATCATGATGATATAAATATAATTTTGAAATTATGCTAAGATAATTTTAAAACGGATTTTCCATTAAAACAACCCTGCATTCGCCATTAATCAAATCGCATAATACGCGGTATTGAAGTCACGATCGAAAATAATTATGAATGGAATATATCAGTTTGACACATAATTAATCTGAAACTTCATTCATGAGTATTCAGCGCATTGAATTATTTGAAGTCATGGACTGAATGAAGAATCCTCCATAACTCATTCAAGGATCGAGTCATCTCGGCGGACTCAGAATGAAATTATTTGATTCTGTATTTCGGACGGTATCTCAAAACAGGTTTTATCAAACGCCATGTCGGAGAATAGGGGTTGATAAATCATTTGATATCAACGGATTCTTGTTTAAAGTGTTATGGGTAGTTTAGACACGTGCTTTCGTCGGGCGACTCATGCTAGACTTTTAAATTATTCTTTTATGCCAATTACAATTATAAATCATAAGAAGCGTGAAACGCAGTTTATGCATGACATGATTCATGGCCATAATATAGCTGGAAGTCGTTCACGGGATTGTTCTTTGATGTGAATGATTTTCAGCATTGTCGAGCTCGTCTCATGTGCAAATCTTTTGTGTCTATACACATCGGAGTGCGAAATGCTTAATTGTATGTACGAACACAAGCAGGTAGACAGATCAAACATTTGTCGTTATTGAGGTCCTGTCCATGTGCAGAGATTGATGGCCTCACCTAAGGTCTTCACTAAAAACGACCACATTGTTGACGAGAAGGTCTCGAGTGATTATATCATGGGGAGATGTTGTTTAGTCTGTGACGCAGATTTCTTCTAGAGCTTGTTTACCTTCTACACGTGTCGTCAACCAACACAAAGCAACCATAGAATCTTGAGGATTGCTTCCAAATTAAGCTTGTTGTGGAAGGACAAATAGCAAGGAGCTGCCATGAAAATAGGGTCAATTACGGCACGTGACTACCATCTGGCAGTCTGCTGCTGGTGACTGACCCTTCCTCAATAAGAACCCGTGCAAAACATGCTATACATCGTGCCCGGATTAAGTCTCAGGAACAATGATCCTTTTACGTATAATCCAAAGCTCAATACAGTTCAAAGAACTGTTATTATCAAAGGATACAAAGGGATATCCAAGCTATTTCAAAGGCGACCTCGAAATTCACTACATGTCTGCCTGAGAGACCCATTAGTTTTCTTCATCCAAACAATCGTCAGGTCATTATATCTGCAAGAGCCCAAAACAGAAAAATATCCCACGTCAGCCCCATTCTTTTACCTATGTATAGGGGTATCGTAAAAACCAATAGCTTACATTCCATTAATTTTATTTATACAAATCTCATATCCATGGGGTTCAAATGATAAACTAACATGTCAAAAAAAAAAATTGCTCGATTGGAAACAAGTACATATAGGGATTGTGGAAGCAAATTCATTATATATTAAAAAAATAGTAAATCATTTTGATGTTTTTGGAATAATTATCTTGCTGAAATGTAAATTTTAGTCCTAATATTCAAAGTCCTGAAGGTACTGCATTTTGTTGAAGTTTTTCAAGTAATCCTCTTTATTTAAGCTTCAGTCGAAAGTTGTTCTCAGTGCCCGTAGTAAATTTTGGGCGGCCCGGTCTTTTCCTGTTATAAAAAGTCCTAGTCTCTTGGTGTCTTTTAACGGTATAATGTACATTTTTGATGGAAATTGATGAAAATTTCATCATGAAATAGCCGTGCGCACATCCCTAAATAAAAGGAAAATTCATTTCGATTTTTTAACAGTAACATTAAAAATATTTTTTTAACATCAAAAACATCGAAAACTGTAAATATTTTTCCTTAACTCTTTCAGACCTGAATTATTTTTTTCATCCGATGGATTTTGTAATTCCATGTGTCTAAAGTACAATAAGGAGAATATAAAAAAAATATTTATGTCTACAATTGTGCACGCCAGGTCTGAAAGGGTTAATTTAGGATATATTCGAAATATTTCGTCAGGGTTGGCACAAACAGAAATTGTCAAAAATATCAAATTTATTCAAAAATACAAATTATTAATTTTTAATAGATAAAAAGTAAGCACTCATTCAAAATATCTATAGTCTAAATAATCATAACTGGTGGGAAAAATTCCAAAATATTTTTTTCAAAAAACATATGTCAAAAGACATTATGGAGTTCATCATTAAAGAAACTAATAAGCAATACCGATTTACAAAAATCAAACTGCCAGCGGAATCAAATTCTTATAAAATGGACAAATGGTACGATACAAATATCGACGAAATGTACATATTTTTAGCCGCTTGTTTGCTGATGTCAAGAAATTCGAGAAATCACCAAAAAGAATTTTGGTCCACTGATATTTATTTGCATTCGTCTATTTATTCTAACATGATGCCACGCAATAGATTTCAAATACTTATGAAATATTTACATTTTTCGGAGAATAATGAACAAACTTCAGGTGATAAATTGTGTAAAATAAAAAAATACAGACTTGATTAAACTTATTTTCAAAAATAACTTTTATCATTTCCAAAAATTGTGCATCGATGAAAGTCTTTTACTCTTCAAAGGGAGACTACTCTTCAAGCAGTACATTCCGCCGAAAATAAGTCGCTATGGAATTAAGTTTTTTGTTTTGTGTGATTGCAAAATTGAAATTGTTAAGAACTTCCCCATTTATATTGGAGCCATTACGGAGCTAAACAAAAACTACAATTTGAGTGTTAGTGGAAACGTGGTAATGACCTTTATGACACCATATTTGAATAAAAATCACGCATTATACGTGGATAATTGATATACCAGTCCGACTTTGTTTCAAATGGTGCATTAGTTTCAAACCGATTGCAAAATTTAATAGAAGATTGGCCAAAGGTGAAACGGAAATTTACCACACAAAAAATAATAAAATGCTCGCACAAATGTGGAAAGACAAGCGAGAAGTGACGATGCTATCCACAATGCACTCAGGAAATATAATCGCACCAAACAAAATAGATCGACAAAGTAGTGAGTCCATAATGAATATGTGCATCGTTGACAGAAGTGATAGCATGATATCTTTCATAAAGTCTATCAGAAAAACCATCAAATGGTACAAAAAAGCTTTTTTCCATCTCGTCGATTTATGTATACCAAATTCATATTTTGCATTTCGAGAGAAAACAGGGAAGCATATCGCATTTGGTGATTTTCAGCTGGCAGTGATTAGATAAGTGATTCAAATACATTGTCCAAACGATCAAAAAACTATAAGAAAATACAAGAGTGGCGATTTAATTTTTCGCTTAGAAGGATAAAACAGCCATTTTTTAACTGATGTGGAAAAAGTCTTCGATGTAAAAAGGAAGAGATGCCTTACTGCAAAAAAAGGCAGGAAACAAAATTCGCGTGCGAAAATTGTAACATTTCAAATTTAACAAACATGGATATAACTTTTTAAATTTCTTTAATATTTGTGTGGCAACCCTAGTAAAAATCAAATGTCTTTTTTCATGCAAATTATATCCTGATTGAAACGCGTAAGGATTAAAAAAGATGCGCGAGATTAAGATATTTGTAATATATAATAAAATACGCTTGCAGTTGGTGTAGTGGTTGCTTTATGATGCGCATGCGCGTAGCGTGTCTATGTTTTATGCGACAGACTACAAATGATTTTCCTTCTCTTTCCAATCAACTGTCGCTTGGACTTGGGTTTCACTTTGCGTGATGTTCAAACCAATTTGCCCTACCGCGCCTTTACAAGTTTCATTTCAAAAGTCTTGCAATAATACACATACATAATTTGATAAAATCATGCTTATACGCTTGGTTGGGTTATATTTTTACAAAAAAACTTTGATGTCACGAAACATTGCCCGTTATGTATGATGTCTTCTCTATCCAAGTCTATTGTATTATAGATGAAGTTAGCGTGTCCAGTTCTGCATTAATACAAAGTACTTTGTTGACAGCTCGTTCGTCACAGCCAAGCAAACACCACATAAAAAAAACGAATTTCCAGCAATCTAAATAAATAAATGTAGACTAGACGGCTCTGCAGGATTCATTCATATTTTTTACCCCACAGCGATGATTATGTTTTTGTCCCATTTTTTCAGTCGGGTTTCCCGTCAACCGTCACCAAAGGTCATTCCGGCAAGTCTTCGTGAGGCCATAATAAATAACCGCCATTAAGCAAATACTGGGAGTCACAAAACTTCAATTTAATGTGGAAATAATGACGAGCTAACCACAGTAGGAACGGTTACATCCTGAGCAGAAGACTGCCGGACGACCTGTGGAAGGTTAATTTTGTTTTAACTGCCTAATGCAATCAGCGTCACCAGACAGGCGTGGATATCAATTAAACGAATGAATATGAATACTTCTAGGGACCTAATGTCGGGGTTGTTTACGGCCATGGCAATTTGTCAAAACGTTATATGCAAAGTGGCAAAAGTGCATTAAACGCTGTATTCAAATGCCAATTCCATGGGGATAAATTTAGCAGCCCGTCAACTTTGAGTCGGAATATCTCAGCTTTATTGCTTTGGGAGTGGAAAAAAATGCCAAAATATGATGCGAGCTAATTTGCGAGATGCTTTTTTGTGACATTTTATATGGTCTTATAAAAGGTCAAAAGTAAGGTATTATCGGCAGAAACGACAGATCGTTGTATACACTGTGTAAAATTAATGATAATAAGCAGAAAGGCGAATAATAAGAGCCATTTTTAATTTAATTAATGCTAGTTTTTATATCCAAATTATGATGAATAAACGTAATGCATTTCCATGTATCTTAACCCTTATAAAAGATAATTTAATTGTATTCTTAATCCCTTAAAGAGTTAAGACACAATTTTGTGTCCAAATTCCAGTGATTCAGAAAGGGAATTCTTACACATTGAGTTCGTAGACAGACAAAGACGGAGAGTGTCTTGCACATTGAGTTTGGAGAGAAATAGAGACGTAAAGGGTATCTTGCAGATTGTTTAATAAGTAGCTGATAAACGATTATAGCATCTATGTTTATGATGATTTTAAATTAGCTCACTACTCAAATCGTTAAATTTGTGAGAAGCTCTTAAATTTAACATCAATAAGTTTCTGCAATACTCAATCCATAACTTAGAATCGAAAAAAACACAGCGAAAGAAAGTTCTTCTAAATTGAGGAAAGGTTGATTTTATGCTTTGCTTTTTTCTATTTGTTAACAATTTTTTTGCCCTTTGCCTGGATCCATGCTCTCTACTTTTATCCAAGATACTTGTTGGCAATTTTCTTGGTGATTTATTCACTTTCTTCCGTTCTCTAAAAGCTCGCACTCTGTACTTGTCTTTTTATCCACTTCCCTTTGTATACAAAATGCGATTTTTCAGCTAAAAGATGAAGCTGTGTTTGTGTAATATATATAAATTTTTAATGATTGCCTTATGCTATGTATACGCCACAGACACGGTATGGCGCATGCGCGTAGCACTAATGATTCTCCCTCTCTTTCCGACCAACTGCCGCTTGAAGTTTCACTTTTCGTCTCGTTCAGTCCAATTTGCCCTAGCGCACTTAGAGAAGATTCAATATCAGAGCCTAGGGTATGAAGTGCCCATGGCAAGAATCGTTTTAAAGTTAACTAATACAAATGCAATATATTAAATACTATTATAATGTATGTTTTAAAATAATATATAAAGATAGTCCCAAAAGTACCCGATATAATGTATAGATGGCGGTTATTTTTGTATATAACTATGATAAAAAGTGTCTAGACGCTACGTTGATTGATCGTACAGATCGTAGAAATGCCGCAAAAAGCCCTAAAAGAAGACGAAGTGGCCATAAGATTTGTATGCTCAATCGGTCCGCTTTTCGGATCGTTGATATGACGAATGAGTGCCTCGCGATTAGATGCTATAACTGAACATAACGTTGAGTAAAATAAATAAAATATATAGTAAGCGCCCATGGCGGGCGCTTGCTTTGACACACCCTTGTTACGGCCCTTTTTTATCTTTTGAGTGTTGCTTTCTCGAATGAAATGATGCAGCTTTTGTTAAGCTAATAAAACAGTGCAATTGAAGATCTATCGATTATCTGAAGCAGCGACTGACTACGAAAATGTAAGAACCTGTTCAGGTCTCGAACTGGACCACAGTGATTGTCATGTCAAGCTTACTTTTATAATTGAGTGAAATATGTATAAATGCATATTTAGTTGAGAAATGAGACTGCCAATAATTTCAAGCAACGAGTGACCATAAGAAGCGAGGTAGGTCTTGATTCGGACAACATTGAGCGCCACTCTTAACTTATGCTTCAGGGAATGGCAATAATTTTGCAAATAGGCCGTCAAAAGGTGTCGAAATATATGCTTATGTAAATAAAATGGTTGTAGACTTTTGAAATTCCAAGTCCCGTTTGTTTGCGTCTGACAAATTTAATGCGGCCAAAGATGGTTTTATCAAAATATGGATTGTGCTATTTAAAACACTGCCATTCAAGGAATGATTCGTCAATTTTCAGCTGGAGTTAATTTCAAATATTCTGCAAATTTCTTTGCTTCTGCTTTTGGGAGAGTACATTAATTTTTCTGGCGAAATTTCAGTACTTTTAGTCATTCTAAACTAAAGAGCTCATTAATCAAAGCATTGAATATACATTTTTTTGGAAAACATCGACTAAATGAGGACTGTTCGTTTATAAATATTTTTTCAGGCATACTGTCGAAAAATTGATGGTTTTACACATTTACATATTTACATCGCAAGATGCAAAAAAATAAACTCGCGTTTGAATATTTAGAAAACAATTCACTTTGCTTACGTTGAATCCCGATATTTTTGGCACTTGCAATTTTATTTCAAAGTCATGTATTTGCATTGTGATCATTATGACCTCGATGGCCAGGAACAACCCCTTATGTTAATATTTTCAAGCGAAACGCAAATAAAACCGTACGAATTTCAGCCTGTCCAAACATATGTGTCAAAAATGTAAAGCAATCGCCATTCTTTGTTTGGTGTGTGACAGCCCAAAGTATGTCTGGGCATCCACACTGTGTCATCACACCTTTTTGCTCGAATGCAAGTGTTCATATTTGACGAATATTAAAAAATGCAAATAAATTATATTTATAGGTATTTTTGACGCTGTTTGCTCGCCCGAGAATGTTTAGTCTGCTCGAAAAAAATAATTTGGTCAAACTGAACTTTTTGTTTGGTTACACGTTGTTTGTGCACCGAACGGGCGCAGTGTCAATGCACTTTATCTACAATACTGTCAAATTTGTGCTAGTATAATGTAGACATATTTGTTGGTTTAACTGTTTTGGAATGTATTTGCAATCATATTTGGTGTCATTCGATGATTCGTGGAAAAAACACTCTTTCTTGCAATTTCGGTCATTCACAAACCGAAAAACAGCAGATAGAGATCGAATGATTTCGGCGAATATTGTCTGGGTTTATACTCCGAAAATGATTCAATGTCAAACAGACGTTCAAATATAATTGCACTTGAGAATTCCAGTTAAAACAGAAATTCAGGCGTACACTGGGTCACCCAGAATCTCGCCACTAACAATCAAAATGATACGACGATTCAATTTGTAATGTGTTGATCTTGAGCGATAGCTTCAAAAATCACATTAATGGCTTAATATTATTATAACTGATGACACAACACGAGTGTCATAGTCTAGACTTAATTAACGGTTGATCCTTGTGTATGGCATATCTAAATATGTGTCATGATTTCGCTAATGGTTGCCGTTTTGGATTTATCCACGTAATCATTTGATCTGTATAGTGTTAATTGGATACGAGACGACATACACTAGATAGTCATCGAGCACCATTTTTAAAAGTCAAATTTATTGACAAAATTGTACCCAAGGAATCCAAACCTGATATCCCGGACAGTTATAGGTGCTCATGAATCCCGGGATTAGTAAACGTAATCCTGAAAAATTCAGGATTGAGACTTTTATCTAACTGAAATCGTACAACTCACCAGTACGACGAAGGCTACTAAATCGAGAAATTCCTGCCGAAATTTGGATGCTTGGAAACAGTGGCGTAATTACTAATTGACGAGCTTAGGCGACGCCTAAGGGCAATAACTGTCTAATCTATATATACATGTATATTTTTCAAATTGTTATATTAATCTTTCCCTACCGGTGATGTATTTACTACACCTCGACTCTAATAATGCGAATATCGATATGAAATATAATAGATACGGGGTTCAGAATTTTTGTATTCCTCCGTAATATAATTACGAATCACATCAAAGTATTATAGTATATAAGTATTCATCTGCAGCGTCGGAAATAAATAATTTGTCGGGAAATCGGGAATTTTGCGAGTTTTAATCCGTGTCTCAGCAGATAGAAATTTTATCATTGACATTGATGGTATTATACGAAAATGGGGGGCTAATATTTAAATATCTGATGACGATACCTCCAACGAGCGTGCATTTTCAGCAGCAGGTTGCATGGCTACCAAAATCAGATCCAGAGCTAATGACGAAACACTCGATGTTTAATATTACTACGGGCATATTTCCAAAATAATATTTGAGTTTTTTAGTGCTTTTTTTAATCTATTTTTGAATTGTATTTTTATCTTTTTTTAAATAAATGAAATTCATTCGCCTTTAAAATATTTTTTATATTAAACACATGGACTTATTAGTCATTTTTGAACAAATTTATCAATGTCATTTCTTAAACTGTTGAAAATCCTTCATGTAATTTTTGAAAATATTTTTTTTCTAAACTATAAACTATCCCGATCTTGTCTAAGAAACTTATTTTTGTGCGATTTCGAAGTTATGCGGTTTTTTTAAAGCATTTTTTAATTTTTTATAAAGAGTACGTATCAAGATTTGGAAAAAAAAAAAAAAAAATCATACTGCATCTTCTATTGCTGAATTAACAGCTTAACGACCGCATGTTTTTTAACATTTTTTTGCCGATTTTGGCGATTTTGCAGAAAGAAAAGCAAAAAAACTACCATTTCACTAAATTCACTATATTTCGTAAACCACTTGAGGTATTTTAGTAACCCAATAGTTTTTCAATAGAATGGAATGTATGACGTAGACGTATATAAGAGTCCACGGACAGCAACCAAAGTTTTTCAAAGACTCAAATACGAGTCCGCGGCCGTTAAGCTGTTAAGACCGCGGCCTTTATTTTGGTTTAGATTTTTGAAAAAAATATTTTCGTTTTTTTTTGCATTTTTCCAATGTTTCGACTTTTAAAAATACATTCGCCAAAGGAATTTCCAAAATTTCAACTACTTACGGACTAATAGATATTTTAGTGATGCGACAACTTGGCCAGTCAAACTGACCATAATGAAATCTTTTAACGCGTTTTTCTCGAAACTACTTTTTTCAACACGGTTGACATCATATCTCAAGTTTTAATCAACTAATTTACTTCAAAATGAGTTCGAATCTTTGATATTTTTTAATTGCCTTAAAGTTTTCCTGTTTTTTATTAACTTTTTTTATGCGATTTTGGATATATTGTAAATAGCTATTTCAAAGTTATGCGGTTTTTAAAATCCATGGAACGCATCTTCACACGCACTTCAAGCTTTTTTTGCGATTTTCCGCGGATCGCATCTACCGCACAAAAAAGGTTTAAGTGTTTATATACCTTATGAGAAAACCATATCAAAATGGTAAGCAATGGTCTCAAAAAAAAATTGCTAAAGCCACTAATGGAATATTACGTCGCCTTTCTTCCATTTATTATCATAAATTGTTATTACAATATAAGTCCTATTTGTGTAATATATAATAAAATAGGCAAGCTACTGGACTCAATAGAGACGGTGCGGCGCATGCATTTAGCGTGTCTATGATGTATGCCTCGGATACACTACAAATGATTCTTCCTCTCTTTCCTATCAACTGCCACTTGGAGTTTCATTTTTCGTGACGTTCACCATTTTAAATTTTAATTAAGATTTGAAATTCCAGCAACGAAATTCTTTGATATTACATGTATCAATATATGGTCAACCAATGTGGTCGGCTCATTTTTCCCATACATTATGTAATATAATACATTATAAATACTGTATTATATTATATTTTATTGATATATTAAAAATTGATTCATAACTCACACAATTTATAACAGTTAAAAAGTCGACGGTTAGGATACAATCACAACGTCGTCGGTGATGCGTCGCGTTATTTATATGATGCAAATAATAAGAAATGAAGTGTTATTTATTAGCGATATTTAAACAAAGAGCATGAATCATTTGGCATGAGAACCTGATATTGCTTATTATTTATATACTGAAAAGTGCACCAGGATCTCGCTCGATTTCTTTGTAGATGTATAAGTTGATGTGATGGTTGAATAAGTGTTTAAACTCAATAAATTTATCGACGTATTTAATTTAACATATGAATGCTGTTGGTCTGGTCTTCACAATGGCCTTCTATCCATCAATTGACCGTCTGGTAACCCCTAGACGTCGGGTGAGCCCACAATAATAGATCCACGTGTCGCGTGCCACATGACGCGTGACGCATGACGCGCCACCGGAAGCGGAGTAGACCTGCGCCGTTGCGTAAGCGGAACTGGAAACCACTTCCGGCGATCCTTCTACAATCCCTTTCCAACGGTCTCACGCTACTTTTCGTGTGAAGCTGTCTCCTCCAAGTTACCAATCAGACTAATTGTTTGGTGCATATGTTACAAGAAAGTCGTCATGCCGGAAGACAATCATACTAATTGGAAACTCTATATTTGTTAGCTCAACTATTTTATTTCCTATTCTTCTCAATAAATATAACTATACATAGTTTCAATAATTGCTGTCTTTATTTCCTAGCACATTAATTTTAAAGATTTTAAATTAATCTGTTCTCTAGGGTCTATGTTTCAAGCTGATGAAGAAAAAATCACAGAGCTGTCGAAAGAACTAGTGGAAGATAGCTTATAGTACTGCTTTCTTCAAAAAAAAAGATTATAATACAGCCGAGTATAGATGCAAGAAGGTTATATATCAGAAGAGAAAGGAGTTGAACAATGGTGGAACAACTGAAGGTGGATGATAATCAATTTAAATATGTTTGTACAAGACTTTGAGAAGACTACACCCAGCTACAAGAATTATAAGAATATATGTATACTACAAGAATACAACTATGACAGCTCGCTGTATCCAAAATACCCCCGCAGGGTTCCTATAATCACTAGGAAGAAGAACATCGATCACAATCGTTTCTTTTTTTACCAGTTTTTGGTAGGATAATTTTCACCCAACACTATAAAACATCAGGCCGAAATGAATTTAGTCTTCTATCTTGGATCAAATGTAACAATTAAGATTATTCACTACATTATCAGATTTTTTTAATCAATAAGTTTGTATATAATCATGGACATATCTCAATCGGATCTCAATCTCATGGACATCATATTAACACATTTTAATCGGGTGTTGACGCACGAACTTTCCGTGGTAGCGAGCAACATTAGGCACCATGTGCGACAACGTGATGTTTCCGTCTTCCAAGAGCAAGCTTAGTGTCAGAAATGAAGTCGCGTGCTGTCTTTTTCTTCTTTTTTCCACATTTTCAACTTCTCTTAAAATGTTCTTCTAATAAACTAATGTAATCGCGACCTTGCATGGAGATATTCAGTTTGTCAGTCCAATTTACCACCTGAACAAATACTTTCATGAAAATATCTGAATCTTCTGACAATCTTTTAGAAGCATTATTTTACCTATGAAGAAGTCAATGGAACAGTCTAACTTGCGGATTAAATTATTTTACTCTTTCATAGAAGCTTCTGTGTACTCCATCTTGATGACGCATCCTCAACGCAGATACTGTGACATTGATTACGAAATAAATTTTATTCTTTCAAAAAAGTGTACACCAAATTAGAAATGCAGTAGTTGTGTCCCTGTAGTAGTGGTGATGATTGGCTGGCAAAACCGATTTTTTTCTTCTATTTTGGCATGTTTACCAAAGCATTCGTGAGCTATGAGTTGATTACCGCTAATTGTTTCATCCGTTTAAAACTAAAATATCTATTAGCTTCGACGGCTGAAATCAAGCAAATTAAAAATCGTTGAAGTCGTTGAGGCCATAATCGCTTTACATCGATTACTTTCTGTCAGCTCCCGTCAGCGTAAGATAATCTTCAATTCGAAGCACAGTCAATTGTAAATAAACACTGTTGATAGCATACAAGACCACGTCATTTCTCTACATAAACAATACACAAAAAATCGATTCATTTTCTCCTGCTTTAGAAGGAAATGATAATTGGACAAAGACTCATTCCACAAGCGGCGACGAACAGGAAGCAATTAAATAAATAAACACTGTCGATAGCACACAATATTCGATCATTTTTTTGCGTAAACACATTTGAAATCGAAATCATTATTAGTCGATAAATTTGGGCTAACGATCTATACAATCGTGCAATGCATGCGGGGAAGCTCTCCGTCTCTGTCTCCCGAACTGCGCTACGTTCTTTCTCTGTCTCTGTCCGTCTCCAAGCACAATGTACAAAAGTGCTCTTTCTGAATAAATGGAGGAAGGGTCCCAGGCCCTGGGATAATACTGCTTTAGGGGTTAACATTCTTTCCAAAGTCATTATATTCTAAATATAATCAGTACTGTTCAAACATCAGATAGTATCGTTTTTCCATTTTATTTCGGAAGCCACGACGATCCAAGTTTGAGTCTCCACCCATAAGTGTCTACTCTATGAAAGGAAATTGCAAATTGCTGCAAATTCTATTAATATGACACAGTCTTTGGATGATTTTTTATCATCGGTTATAAAAAAAATGCTCTAATGAAATATTTTTGATAACAACTATATTTGAAGACAATACATAGAATTAATATGATTATTGCACTACTTATCTCGCATCAAAGCACTAATCTTGAAAAAACATATTACTGCTTGCCCCGACGAAAATGTGTTAAGAATCTTTGACCTGACTATGGACAGACTTGCAAAATTATTAGAATTTCAGCTCTTGTAAAATAAAACATTTTGACAATAAATACAAATCTATGTATCGCGATAAAAAAGTATTCAGTCGATTAAAGCGATGTTATACAAAATCGTTCATGACGCATTTTGTAGTATCAGACATTTTCTTTGATAAAAACAATTTCAAACAATACAAAGTGATTTCATTTCAATGTCATTCTTGTATGTTTTCGTTCGTTGTCATTTGGCCTTTGCTTCGTGTTTGAGCCCTGCAATAATTGCCCTATTGTTTGAATTCATTTCATTAAAGAAAAATGAAATAAAACACCCAAAATGAACGTCTGGGAATCCTTTCGGCGTCATCGAAAAATTAATCTACAGTCTCCGTTCGGATGATCGAAGCTTTCGCCTTGGCGACAAAAAATCAGGCGAGACATGTGTTTTTCATCAAATGACAAATAAATTAAGACGATCTAGAAGCTGACGACTTTTTGCAAACAAGATCATCGCCATTGTATACATGAAAAGTCATAATTTGTGACATTGAAGCCGAGTTCGTTCAATATGTCTCGCAAAAACACTTTTTATGCAAGACGAAGTTTCGAGCAAAAAATGCATATAACGAGCTGGCTGGTTGGTGACCAATTACCCTCCAGGTCTTGCTAACATAGTGATTGAAAGATGCATAGCAACACACACCATAATTTAAAGAGGTGAACACTTAGTGTTCAACGATTAGATAGATTTGATGGCATCAGCAGTGCGCACTTCCTGCGAAAAGTGATTTTGTCATGAGATAGCATCCTGTTCCTCAGACATCACCAGGGATACCCCAATGGGATAACATTCGACTATCGAAGGACAGTTATGCAATCGCAATAGTAAACGTGGAAATCTAACAAAATACAATACATCCAGTAAGATCTTTCAAATTATCAACTTTTGATTTGGGCATTTGTGTTTTAATTTAACACATTTTAAGCGGGGCGGCTAGTAATTGCTTCTTCGCTATTGAGACTGCAATCTGAGATAAGTAATACTTTGTGTCACATTGATTTAACGTAGTGTATTAATACTTCTTTTGACCCCGATCACTGGACTTCCCAGTTCCTGACGGAACACGGCTGTTTTGCAGTATACCTGGCAAACATGAAACTAAAAGATAGTTCGGACTGTGTGTGTGTGCGGGGATCCTTTCATGGACGCGGATCACATTCTGTGGTCGTCTTCGGACATGTCGGCCGAGAGAGAGGCTCTCTTGTGCCGTGTCAGAGGTCCTTTTTCTGGACCTCTTGGCCACAGGAACTTGGTGGCCAGCCCCGGTGCCTTTTCAGCGTTCAAGAGCTTCTGTCATAGTTTCGGAGTCAAATGCGCCATGGACGGTTACTATTTTTAGTATCCGTCCTCTACCATAACATGTCATTACGGATTGATCACATACTTGTATTAACTTAGGTGTGAATAATAAAAAAATATATTAAAAAATAGTTCTTTACATGGATAGTTGCCATCAGAGAAAAAAGAAATGATGACTAAAAACATTGCATTGTTAAATTAAACCTTTTTTTGTGCAGTGGATGCGTCCCTCGGAAAATCGCACAAAAAAAGTTAATTAAAAAAACAAGAAAACAATAAAAAATAACATTTTTCGTAAGATTTAAAGGACGTCTTGCATTGTTGGTTAAATTTTAAGAATGTCTGACATCTGGCATCTCAAATGCCAGATATCCACTAGAGAAATACTAATTATTTTAATTATAAACTATCATCACTGTAGGATAATTTTCATTGCGATTTTTGATGACTCAAAATCGCTCTCTTCTTTGGAAGAAATACTCTATCCAGTGTCAATGTCATCATTATGCTGCTTAGATTTTCTCTTTCCAAAAATTAAATTCATAATTAGTAAAGATGTCACTATAGTCCAACTCAAAAAAATCAGACAAGTCATTTTGAAATGAAATTTAAAAAAAAGAAAAAAACCGCATAACTTTGAAATCGCACAAAAAAAAGTCGCACAAAAAGAGTTTTGAGTGTATATGTTTAAAAAATAAATTACGCAAATATTAATATTATTGTGATGTTTGTGGAATATTACTTTCGCAGTAGATTTAAAATAATATATAGTATGTGTAATTTAAATCAATTCGGTGATGCAGGTATTTGTAGTTGGTATTTATTCAAAATTTCGCTTAAAAATAATTGGTAATTTTGGTAAGCTATAACGATTTTTATATGAGAGTATTATTTCGGTGCGCAATTCACCCGTTTAAAATGTGTTGAAACAAGGGATATTGTCACTTGACTCAGCTTTAAGAAGACAAGTATCCAATCTAAAATTTATTTTAACTTCAATGCGACCAAGAGTTTGCATTTGTTAAGAACAATATAAATATTATAACATGGAAGAATTATCAAATGATGTTTAGTGAGCCGTCCTCGCGGGTCTCGTGTATTAGTGATTTGATATTTTTATAAAATGTATTGGTATAATGTTTAATGTTTGGGAAAGGACATCGGCGATTTCATAAATTAATAAAGAGCTCTTTGATAAAATTCCAGAAAGCTTCCAATGTATTGATTGGGAATATTTTGCTTATTAATTAAGCCATGATGTACAATATATTAAATAAGTTTTGATATGACCCATTTAAAAAAGATTATTGGCTTCGATCGTTTATTGCCTAGATATGACAAAAATTTACATACGGTACCAATGCTGCATATGGCTGCACATGCCTGTGCACTGTATATTTTATATATTAAGGCCGTTTTTCAAAATTTTCTATTGCAAAGAAGGAATGATTTGAATAAATAAGCATTTCCTACATGCTGAAAATAAATTAATAGAATAAGAGCCTGTCGTTCATGTTGTATGGCAAATGTCACAGTATCAATTGTGAAATGTAAAATTTTCCGTGTCTGATTTCATTATGTACCCTAATCTATTCAATGCAGTTTATACCCTTTGATGCAAAAATTGTTTATTTACCCTCCCTTAGCATGCAACGACAGGGTCCACGTTCGGCTCGGAGACCAATAACACGAGTACCTGCCTGATGCGAGCATCGAGTCGCAATCACGCATAGGCTCCCATATCAACAATTTACATATCAACTACATTTTCATTTGCATGCTTCACCTCATTAATAACTCTTATAAATAATGCATACGAGCATATAATGGGAGCAACTATTCATGCCACCTCCTATTAATCGTGAACAAAATACAAATATCACACTTCTGAACGCTCGTCCACGTGTATGGAGTTTGTGGGGCCTTCTCCAAATCGGCAAACAAAATTTGGACTGAATAATGGAGGTGAATTTGAAGGCAGACAACCGCAATGACGAAGGATATTCAAATGGCTCAAAAGTACGCATCTCACTGAACTACTTTCAACTTCTGCAAACATCGATAAATTCACTGTACTGAATTTTATTTATTTTCAGCGTTGGCTAAAAAGTTTATTTCGTGTGCCGATCCTCGAAATTTTAGCAAATAAATTCAACATTCAAAGCAGGCAAAATATTAGACGACTGAAGATTTACATATATTTATCTTTATTCAAAGGAGAGAATGGAACTTCTCACAATTTGTTGTGGATATAATTTATTTGTCGATGGTTTTATTTGATTTTTTTCCCATCCGAATAATACATAAATAAGGTAAGCAAAGCGTACATAAGATAATATTTATGAAGCATCCATACAACACACATAAATATTATACATATGGCTTTCTACAACCAAATCTGATTGGGAATCATATAAGAACAACTAGAAAGTGATATTTTTTAAAAGTATTTATTTCCAGTACAAAGTACAATTTTTCCACTTATAATAATTTATATTGTCGGAAACTTACTGAAGAGGTTAGCTAAGAGGTGAACATGTGTTTGTGTAATATATAATAAAATAGACTTGCTGGTAGGGAATCTAATTCCGAGCCAAAATTTCGATCCTGGAATTTCGGGATTGTATTAGACCATCCCGGGATCCCGAGATCGGAATTTTCAATAGCTTAAGAAATTTCATTGATAAAATTGAAAATATGCCAGAAGTAACATTAAAGCATCAAGGTTTAGTCTCGGGATCTGATTTTGGTAGCCAGACATCTTGCTGCTGAAAATGTACGCTCAGTCTCCACACTTGTTGGAGGTTTCGTCATCAGATATTTAAATGCTAGTTCGAGTTGATGACATTGACATGGACTAAAATTCGCAAAATTCCCGATTTCCCGACAAATTATTTATTTCCGTCGCTGCAGACTAATACTTATATACTATAATACTTTGATGTGATTCATAATTATATTACGGAGGAATACAAAAAATTTGAATCCCGTATCTATTATATTTTATATCGATATTCCCATTATTAGAGTCGAGGTGTAGTAAATACATCACCGGTAGGAAAAGATTAATATAACAATTTGAAAAATATATATGTACTGTATATATGTATACATAGATTAGACAGTTATTGCCCCTAGGCGTCGCCTAAGCTCGTCAATTTTTAATTACGCCACTGTTTCCAAGCGTCCAGATTTCGGCAGGAATGTCTCGATTTAGTAGCCTTCAACGTGCTGGTGAGTTGTACGATTTCTGTTAGATAAAAATTTCAATCCCGATTTTTTCGGGACTACGTTTACTAATCCCAGGATTCATGAGCACCTATAACTGTCGGGATACCAGGATTGGATTCCCTATTTGCTGGTGATGCAGTGGTTGCTTTATGCTACGTACACACACACACACACACAGTAGAGGCGTTGGTTGAAGTTTCACTTTGCGTGACGTTCAATTCAATTCACCCTACCACGCCTATAAAATTTTTAATTCAATACTATTTCAACAAGATTATGCAAGGACCTGGTCTGCAAAACTAACCCCAAAAAGGAATAAAGTAGCTTGTTTTAGAACTTCTACTCCATTTATCTTATTTACCGATGATTTAACAATTAATAAAAAAATCGACCACTTGTAAGTTTTTCAGAAAAATTATTGAGTTTTTCAGTTTTTTTTCATTTGGCAATGTAATGTCATCTATTGGATCATTTTGTAATTTTTTAAATCGAAAAAAAAATTCAGTTGCAATTATATTTAATTAATTGTAATGTATTTTATCCTATCCTATAGATCCGTGCTCCGCAACCGGTGTGCCGCGGCACACTGGTGTGCCGTGAGCCGATACAGGTGTGCCGCCATCAAATAAGACAATATTATAACTAAAATATTTTTCAATAGTTCTCCAGCGTCTGTCACCTATTTATGTCGCCAGACACCTAAAACCAGATATTAATATTTCTATTCCGGGATTCATCTGTCATCGTGCTGACAGAACCAATAGAATTCAGATTGGATCACTTTGGAAAACCGTCAAACCACACAATTTTTTGGTATTTTTTCTAAAATTTTTAAGGAAAGTGTTGGCTAGCTTGCTTATATATGAATAATATTAATTTTCCTTCCACATTTCCATTACGGACGTTAGAAATAAAGACAAAAGTATACGTGTTCAAATTCATTTAAAAAAAAAAATGATTTGCATCAAAAGCCCAAGACACTTCTCATGACTTACTAGATATGGAAACGGCTAAAATACTGAGAATTTGGACTGCAAAAAATTATATAAAACTTTTTTTGCAAGTAAACAAACATATAACTCAACAAACATGTATTATTTGTAAAAGTTTAAGGAAAATTTCTTTTTTTTTTGTTAATTTTGGTATTTTTTCTTTAATTTTTAAGGAATGGGTTGACAAGCTTGCTTATATATGAAGAATATTAATTTTCCTTCCACATTTCCATTACGGACGTTAGAAATAAAGACAAAAGTATACGTGTTCAATTTCATTTTAAAAAAAAATGATTTGCATCAAAAGCCCAAGACACTTCTCATGACTTACTAGATATGGAAACGGCTAAAATACTGAGAACTTGGACTGCAAAAGATTATTTAAAACTTTTTTTGCTAGTAAACAAACACATAAAACAATAAACATGTATTATTTGTAAAATTTTAAGGAAAATTTCGTTTTTTTTGATAATTTTGGTATTCTTTCTTTAATTTTTAAGGAATGGTTTGGCAAGATTGCTTATATATGAAGAATATTAATTTTCCTTCCACATTTCCATTACGGACGTTAGAAATAAAGACAAAAGTATACGTGTTCAATTTCATTCAAAAAGAAATTGATTTGCATCAAAAGCCCAAGACACTTCTCATGATTTACTAGATATGGAAACGGCTAAAATACTGAGAACTTGGACTGCAAAAGATTATTTAAAACTTTTTTTGCTAGTAAACAAACACATAAAACAATAAACATGTATTATTTGTAAAAGTTTAAGGGAAATTTCGTTTTTTTTGATAATTTTGGTATTCTTTCTTTAATTTTTAAGGAATGGTTTGGCAAGATTGCTTATATATGAAGAATATTAATTTTCCTTCCACATTTCCATTACGGACGTTAGAAATAAAGACAAAAGTATACGTGTTCAATTTCATTTTAAAAAAAAAATGATTTGCATCAAAAGCCCAAGACACTTCTCATGACTTACTAGATATGGATACGGCTCAAATACTGAGAACTTGGACTGCAAAAGATTATTTAAAACTTTTTTTGCAAGTAAACAAACATATAAAACAAAGATAAAAATAAAATAAAGATAAATATAAAATAAAAACAAAAGTATACGTGTTCAATTTCATTTAAAAAGAAATTGATTTGCATCAAAAGCCCAAGACACTTCTCATGACTTACTAGATATGGAACGACTAAAATACTGAGAATTTGGACTGCAAAAAATTATATAAAGCTTTTTTTGCATGTAAACAAACATATAACTCAACAAACATGTATTATTTGTAAAAGTTTAAGGAAAATTTCTTTTTTTTGGTAATTTTGGTATTTTTTCTTTAATTTTTAAGGAATAGGGTTGGCAAGCTTGCTTATATATGAAGAATATTAATTTTTCTTCCACATTTCCATTACGGACGTTAGAAATAAAGACAAAAGTATACGTGTTCAATTTCATTTTAAAAAAAAATTGATTTGCATCAAAAGCCCAATTCACTTCTCATGACTTACTAGATATTCCTTTTTAATTGGTCATTATTTTATAATAATTATTAAGTTTGCACAAAAGAAAATAGTATAGTTTTTATATATGTGTTTATAGGAAATTAAAAAATTAATTCATTGTAAAATTGTATAAAATATTTAGGCACTTTTAGAGTTTTTTTTATGTACTATGGGGAGAGCTGTTTAAAAATAAATAAATCAATATCTATTATTTTTGGCTTTTGGTGTGCCGCGAAATTTAAAGAAGAGCTTTGGTGTGCCTTAGGTGAGAAAACGTTGCGGAGCACTGCTATAGATTTATAGTTGAATATTTAAATATCAGTCTGTGTATTATTTCAGAGTTTGACAATATCTGTGGACCTAGATTATCAAAACAATATTTTAACTATTTTAATAACTGTTTAATTATTTGCCGCTTAAGCTACAATATCGTATGTTAAACGAATTCAATATATGTGACTTGATCATCATCATCATCATAATGCAGCCACATACAATCCCCTGCAGGACTACTTCATTAATTTGCCTCGTCATGCGCCCAGTAATACCCCTAAAGGAGTACTATCCCAGGGCCTGGGACGCCCTTCCCTCAACTTATTCGAAAGAGCACTTTTGTACATTGAGCTCGGAGACAGAGACAGAGAGAACATAGCGCAGTTCGGGAGACAGAGACGGAGGGCTTCCCCGCATACATCTCACGATTGCATAAATCGTTAGCCCAAATTTATCGACTTATAATGATTTCGATTTCCAAATTACCCAATATTGTGTGCT
Source organism: Stenopsyche tienmushanensis (assembly GCA_008973525.1). NCBI lineage: Eukaryota > Metazoa > Arthropoda > Insecta > Trichoptera > Stenopsychidae > Stenopsyche > Stenopsyche tienmushanensis. The sequence goes on along the minus strand of WACJ01000018.1, from coordinate 546,436 downwards.
ATCGAAAGTGTTTAATTATTTAATTGCTTCCTGTTCCTCTCTGCTTGTTGAATGAGTCTTTGTCCGATTACCATTTCCTTCTAAAGCAGGAGCAAATGAATCGATTTTTTGTGTATTGTTTATGTAGAGAAATGACGTGGTCTTGTATGCTATCAACAGTGTTTATTTACAATTGACTCTACCTCAAATTGAAGATTGTCTTACGCTGATAGGAGCTGACAGAAAGTAATCGGTGTAAAGCAATTATGGCATCAACATCTGATTTTTATTGTAAACGCTCACTCAATGTGCCATCTGGGTGATTGTATCGATGGGTACTTTCGCTGTCGTTTTTAACCTTTCCTTGGCAATAATGTATTTAATACAATTCAACTCTAATAATAAGAAAATCGATATGAAATATAATAGATACAGAGTACAGAATTTCATATGGTGTATCAAATACATATCATAGTAACGTGCCGGTATTTTTTTAGCACGATAAGGGAAAGGTTAAAGACAACACTTTTCCCCAGAAGGCATTGGAAACCTTTTTGATCGTGTTAATTATAATGGAAAATACTTTTTAAGATTGTAAGAATTAAGGTCAAGATCTACATGTCTGATAATGGAAAAGATCTAGTTTTTTTTATAGAGATTTTTGATATTTTTGGTTCGACAACTTTATAACAGAAAAACAAAATGGAAATCCAGTCTATCGTATATTTTTTTATTAGAGTAAGACTTAACAGAAGATCAGAATGATAAGAAAAATGTGGTCATTGACCAAACTTCAAGCAGATTTGAACCCAAGGTGTTTGAGCTCGAATCCAACTGCTAAGTCACGGAGTTACTTATAAGCACCTCCAAAGACTACAATGTGGGATTATAAATGCACATAAATTTGATTATCGATCTATATACAGGACACATTGTTTAATCATGTCATTGTTTCGAAGAATGGAATCTCATGAGCATACATTTTATTTAAATATCAACTGATTTTGGTTAAAATAATGATTATTTTCTATTAATACTCCATTGTAAGTATTAAAAGGTCAACGTTTAATGAAGTATAAGTGCAGACTAATTAAAGCTCGTAAGAACTTTAAGCTTTATTTCATTATTATGTTCCCTTGAAGCATTAATTTACAATGAAAAATGTAATTAATTTACTCCGATAGAAATCAGTGATAGATGCCCAAGGGTTGATAATATAGATGTCTGTGTTTTGATTTGGCAAAAAATGCTTTGGAATTATTAAAAATGGATAAATTCCATCGTCCCCTATTTCAAATGGTGTTTTTATTGAGCTCAAACAATTTTAATGCGATCCAAATGTGGTAATATCTCACAGCAGTGTTTATTTAATGAAGATATTCAAATATGGCAACCTCATTCGCTATGTACATCATGACACATTTAATCTTTTGAGTGGAACACGATACGTGGATGACGTTGTACGCCCGATGTTAGGGTAGGTCTGATTTGTGGGCGGTGGGCGGGCGCCGGGTGGTAAACGGATTACGGGTTTGGGTGGTGTAAGTGTGGGCTGTAAAACCATGCACCAGACATCTTCAGTGCTTTTTTCCGTTATTTTTTCCAGCGAAAAGCTTCGAAGCGTTTTTAAATTCGCTTTATACAACAAAGATAAACACGATTATACACGTACTTAATGTTTTTTATGCGATAATCTTCTTACGTTAATACGGTAAAAAATAAAACGCCCGGGCGCTCGAATGTCTCGGATAATAGGGCGTCTCTGAAAATTGGGCCCTCTACTATTGTTACGGTATTTAATAGTCTATGCCGGCAATTTAATGGTTTTATAAAGTCGTAAAATAATTGATGAATACAATATATTTGTCAAAGCTTAATGACGTGCCGAGTCGTTTAAATTCACGCAACATGTATTTTATATTCCTCGACCGTTTTTGCTCAGCTATCATCTCAACTTTATGTTAAAAATATTATTATAACAGCACACAATAATTAAAATATTTAAGGCCATAATCAAGAAATATTAGGCCATAGTGTTAACTCAAACGATTTCGAAGAACGCTTGTTGAAAGACCCTCCAGGCCATCTTTACTATTAACAATACACAGACATGCCGATTAAACTTGAGATGAGGTATTATATATTACCATCCAATATTTTGAATATTCTAATATATACAAATTAATATCTGTTTGTTCGTATGTAATACGCTGCCAAACTGTTCATCATATTGCAATGAAACTTCGTACAATTATTGCGAAAGATTGCGCAAATAACATAGGCATAGTTTAATATTTAAAAAATAATGTTTGTTTGTCCGTATTTAATGCGCTGCCATACTATTCATTCGATTGCAATAAAACTTTGTCAACTTATTGTTTACACTTGCAGAAATATCATAGGCATAGTAAAAATATTGTTTGTGTACGCAGATTGTTATGCGAGACGTATTTAAAGTCACCCGAATTAAATATAGAAAATATTTTTAACTTTTGGATACATTCACTCAAGTTTCCGCATAATTAAATTTAAGATGAATGATCATCAATTTATTCTTCTTCTTAAGGGGCCATATAGATTAGGATTGAGTTTATTCTGAATGGGAGGGAGTCTTATGCTACGTTTCACAATAAGGCCCTATATCCTAAGCGTCAAGGTTGTCGAAATTTTTGCAAAGACGATGCTTATTCCTTCAATTAAGATTTATTTTGTGGGCATCCCTGTTGTGTAATTTAATTCTTTTGGCGGCCCTGTTCCGTAGCTCACACGGACTCCAGATCTGACACCAATGGATTTCTTTGCCTGGGTCGTCTCCTATTCCGTGGCTAGAACGGTCTCCAGACCTGACACTATTGGATTTCTTTATCTAGGGACGAGCCCTATTCCGTGGCTCATTTCAAAATACAAAAACAATTATTTAGTGCTATTACGAACCACAGATTAAAAATTTATGACGATTTAAAGGGGGAATTTTGGGTATTATTTCAAAATGTTAAAACAATATATATTTCGACAACCCAGACACTTAAGATATAGGGCCTATGTGTAAAACGTAGTAAAAGACCTCCTTAACCCTAAAAAAAAATATTGTCGCTCCATGTGCAAAACACCCTATATATAAACGAGAAAAACTTTTCAGTCTTTAAAAACTATCCACACTCCCTATCAGATTAACCCTTCGATATATTCACCCTGATGACTCATTTGATGAGCGTTCAAAATGAAACTAAAAGGTCATGCTGTCTTCAATATTGAACGCATGAGGGGGTGAATGTATGATATAGACGAGATTTTTTCTTTCCTATGAATGAATATTATTATACACCCTTATCCTGCATCGAATTGTGTATGGCTTCACTATGATAATGTTGATTAAATATGAATTTCTAATCTAAATTGTTGAATATATTTCCAGACATATTCTTAGCATTTATCGCAGCGGATGCTGATGGGTCTCATAAAGCTGTAATTACAATCAGGACATAGTTCCCAATCACAAGGGAGCTTTTACTCGATTTGCTATCATGACCGGTCTAAGAGTAATTATCGCCCCGGGCGATACGCATATATTGCCGTTTAACTTAATCCAATACAGAAGATTTCGACGCCCGTAGTTAATGTAATTATACGACCCCGGGCAACCAATCTGCCGAGTTCGCTTTTCATCATTAATCGAATATTTATTTTGCCCACAAGAAAACTAAGCGTCCAATTTATTAACGCTTAAATCAATATGGATACAATTTGGCGAGTACAAAATTTGCAAAATAACGCCCCATCCCCCTGGACTAAGTACGTAACGTCGTAGTTAGCAATGAGACAAAGTAGGGTTGCATTTGTATCGTTTATGCATCTATATATTTCCCTGACTGCCGAAATCTTTTGTTGTCTGAGGTCGACATTTGTATAGCGCCGTCTCGCTCGCGAGCTATCTGCGTCCCTCTCGCGCACGACCGTCTCGGACGCGAAAGCCGCCGGGGGCGCTCGTTTCATCCCCATGTTAGGGAGGCGGGTGGAACGCACGTGCTACCCCTTTATGTCTCCTCTTTGTACAGGTTAACTATAGAGAAGGTGAACTTCACTGCACGCTCTCTGACTTTCAACATTTTTCTCCGCTGAAAGGTGAGTGGTTATATAAGATAAAGGGATTGTTTATTACAAACTAAATGAATTCTCATTGCCTGGAAAATTAAATGTGGAAGCTCCACAGGGACGTTATATAAATTCATTAACACGTGAAATACGACGATGCCTATTTAAATAATTTTGATAACAATGCTGCTCCTTATATTACGAATATTTTCCAGACCGAATAAATAATAATAAATTAAAGTATAAGCGTTTGTGTTTCTATGAGAATAAGTGGTTGAATTGTCGCTAATCGCATTAGAGCAACGACCAACAATATGTGCATTTATTTTGTCCAAGTGTGAAACTGATTAAAGCAATGACTTGCGTATCTCATCCTAAAAAAATCCTATTTCTATTCATAAGCTAATATCAACAATCTGGTTCTTTGTGTATGGTAGGTAGTGGCGAAATTTAGCACTTGAGAAACCTTGGCGCAATTTAAATTTAAGGCCCCTTGAAGACTTCCTTTTCGACGTAAATGAGACAAATATCTTTGAAGAATACGTCCTCTTCAAGAAGAGGTGTCTGCTGCTTATCGGCACCGAGATCTTCATCGAGACTAATGGTATGGAGTGCATCGTGCTCCAAGTGACCCTCCCAGTGTGATTTCTGCAACTGAACAACGCGTCAACTGCGGCAAAGACGAAGACAACGCGTCACTATGCACGTTATAATATTATTTGAATATGATATGATTATTTGAATAGAAATTTTATGAACATTAACCATTTGAGGGGTGAGTAAATTTAAAATCGATGAAGCCGTTGATGTCATAATCACTTTACACCGATTACTTTCTGTCAGCTCCTATCAGCGAAAGACAATCTTCAATTCTAAGCAGAGTCAATTGTAAATAAACACTGTTGATAGCATACAATACCGCGTCATTTCTTTACATAAACAATACACAAAAAATCGATTCATTTGCTCCTGTTTCAGAAGGAAATGATAATTGGACAAAGACTCAATCAGCAAGCAGCGACGAACAGGAAGCAATTAAATAAATAAAAATTGACGATAGCACAAATAAAACACTTGAAATCGAAATCATTATGAGTCGATAAATTTTGGCTAACGATCTATACAATCGTGCGATTTATGCTGGGAAATTCTCCGTCTCTGTCTCCCAAACTGTCTCTATCTGCGAGCTCAATGTACAAAAGTGCTCATTCAAATAAGTGGAGGGGGGGTCTCAGGCCCTGGGATAGTACTCTTTTAGGGATTAATGATTTTTACTTTCTGATCTACTGAATTATTAAACTATCATACGACATACCATTTTCATATCACCCAGCGGGCCGCCCGGGTGACCGTATCGAAAAACAAGTCCGCTGTCTGCTCCATACGGATCGATATGATATAGTACTATTTTTTTTTCATAATAATATAATTGACTTATTGCCAATCGAAGTAAAGACCTTTTTAACTAATCAAAAAAAATATTTAGATTACATGGAGGAAAAAAACACTTTTTATTGCTTGGATATAAAACGCCCTAATCCCAACAATCAGCGAGCATCTGGCGACTTTGAAATTTACACTGTCGCTAATAATTTTAAACTTAGCACGCATAAAATAAATAATACACCAGCAAACAAAGTTTAAATATAGGAGTTAACATTGCTGTTGTAATAAATGTTTGGCTTGTATTTTGTTTAAAGGCTAAAGAGCTGAACTAAGTGAAATTTGAAGCAGAGCTCGGAGATATTGCTAAAAACAACTTTAAGCGAGTTAAACGTTGTCTTCTCATTTGAGAAGATATTCATTATTCCACAGCTTGTCACATAAACAAAACAATTATGCTAGTTGAAAAACATGTACACAGATGATTTTGAACGGCGAGTGGTGTAATAAGTCCAGGACATACTTGGGTCGTGATTTGGGTCACATTGATCGCCATAGATTGTTCATCGTAATTTCGATTCGAATTCGATGGCGTTTATTCGACAAACGAAGTTTACTAATTGTTTAATATCAGAAGATAGAAGCTCAGCTCATTGCCAGCAGTATGGGCACACCAAAGCCACATGTAGAGCTGATGCGCCAATCTGCAGCCATTACACCGAATTAGGGCATGAATCCAAGGTATGTACAAAGGACAAGTCCATCAAGTGTTGCGCAACATGCAAAGCGGTCAACAAGGAACATGGACACATTACCGGATCCTGGGACTATCCTACCTTCAAAGCCAACACTAGACGCAGTATTGAGAGGATCAACTACGGATAATCAAGGAATCCCTGTTCATCGTCTACGGCAAAAATCTCCGTCTCTGAAGGTTGGCCAAATAAATTCCACACAAAACCTGGTGCCGCCAATCTCCTATTTAATCAGCATATTAGCAGGCAATTTACTGGAGAACACATTGCCTGTGCTGAAATTCAATGGGGCTCAAGCTCTATATGATCTCTAGTTGTTTCCAGCACTCACATGAAATAGCCCCCCATCTGGCTAAGCTGCAGCTCGCCCTTGATACCTTGCCATACAAAAGAATCGTCATAGGCGCAGATGTGAACACTAGATCCACATTGTGGGGCCCGGAAGATACCATCACAGCCACTAGCACCAGCAGCACACAGCATAGGAGAAAGGAAGGAATCTAATCACCTTCTCATCAGCAGAAGCTTTGAACGAGGGTTGAGCAGATCTACTGGAATGAAAATGGCGGTGCCACCCTGGTGGGATTATAAACTGACGGTCACAAGAAGAGTGGCAAGAAAAGCCCGAAAAGATCTACAACACCTAAAAAGAGAACTTAGAAACACTCCGCCGCCACAGAATCTCACAGAGGAGCTCATCAGGAAAACCATAGAAAAGAAACTCAGAGCGGCTGCATATAAAAAAAATAATCGGAATATCCAAATTGGCATCCTGGAGGAGCTACGTAATGGAACAAAGCGTGGAAGGTCCTTGGAAGCATGCTTATAAGACAATATTATCAACAGGCCAATCAAGATTCTGGCCGGAATACGAAATTCCAGAACTAACAGAATAGCCATAGACATGGAGTATCTATTAGATTATCTGCTGCCCCATGACGATCCCTTAAAAGATACGCCAGCACACATAATCATCAGTTTGGAAGCAAATATTACAACGTGCGACATGGTTCCAGATGCTGCAGCACCAAACTTAGAGGAACTAGAAGTTCTTGTAAGACACATCCGCCCAAGGAAATCCCCCGGCTTGGATCGCATAGATCAGTGCTCCGCAACCGGTGTGCCGCGGCACACTGGTGTGCCGTGAGCCGATACAAGTGTGCCGCGGTCAAATAAGACAATATTATAACTAAAATATTTTCAATAGTTCTCCAGCGTTTGTCACCTATTTATGTCGCCAGACACCTAAAACCAGATATTAATATTTCTGTTCAGGGATTAATCTGTCATCGTGCTGACAGAATCAATAGAATTCAGATTGGATCACTGGAAAACCGTCAAATCACACAAAAACAAAGCCACGGGAATTCCTATTTTGGTTAGAAACGATAAAATAGCCGAAACCGATTTAGAAAAGACAAATATGCTTACAGAAACCTTGTGCCTAAATCACAAGATTTTCGAAAATATGAGCGACAGCAAAACAAAGAAAGCTGTTAACAAAGTCAATTGGGGATTTCCGTGAAAGCTCAAATAATGACATGCACAAAATTAAATTGATAACTCCTTTAGAAATAACAAAAATCATTAGAAAACTAAAAAACAAAAAGTCCCTGGGTTTTGACACAATCGATAATACGATAATAAAAAAATCTGCCTTTCATATAACTAAAATATTTTATGCGTGCCTAAATATGAGGTATTTCCCAGCCATTTTCTTTGCCAAAACCAGTAATTCCTTTGCTAAAACTAGGCAAGGATAGCAACGATCCCACAAATTACCAACCGATCAGCCTACTTTAGTCGTGTTACCGTGCTACGTCACATCCATCGTCTTGCGGCAGTAGTTACCATTCATTACTATTAGTTGTGTTAATGAATTTTGTATGGTTATGCGTTCTTCGTGTGATTAATTTTCAATTTTACACTTCTTTAAATATGGTATAACTAAGACTACTCTCCTAGTCCTATCTGTGAAGTCCTCTCCTTGAAAGCTTGAGTTTAGACTCACTTCTGGGCTCGAGTTTGGGTATTCCACGCCTCGCAGCCGGAGTTTGTTCAAAGTGGAACAAATAAACATACTGTGGAGAAAAAAAAAATCGTCTTTGAAATCCAACTCTACCACCCTGTGGAGTCCTTCTCGCCGATGTTACGAGGGACGTGGCAGCCGTGGGTCGTCAGAAGCTCTACGAACGAAGGTAACTGGGACTGGTCGACAGAAGCATGACGAAGATAACTGGACCCCGGTATTCAGCTGAGGGCTCTCGCCCACGTTACAATGGATACAATTTTACGTGGAAAAGATTCGTCTTTACATATAGAAGAACCCAGCACAAGCATTACAAAAATTCCAAAGACTGTGAAAATGAAGCACAACGAAGACTACATTCAATATGGATTCTCGTGGTGTGGTGATGAAACAGCTCCAAAGCCACAATGCATCATTTGCAGCGAACAGCTATCAAACGAAGCAATGGCACCCAATAAATTAAATCGCCATCCAAATTCAAACTATCCCAGTTGCGCCAAAAAGAATAAACAATATTTTCAAAGGCGTTTAGAACAAAATCAAAAAGAGAAACAATTTATGAATTCGGCCGTTACGGTTTCTGAAAAGGTTTTAGAAGCTGGCTACCGTGTTGCAAAATTAGCTGCATGTCAGAAAAAACCACATACTATCGGCGAAACACTTATTAAATCAGCATGTATGGAAATTGTTCGACTTATGCTTGAGCCCAATGATATTAAGGAAGTAAATAAAGTTTCGTTGTCTGCCGATACTTTTAAAAGATTTATTTACGACATGTCAAGCGATATTTTAGGAACACTGATTTGGCTAAAAATTTTGAATCGAAAAAATGCGCAGGTATCACATTAATTTGTCATTATTTTATAATAATTATTAAGATTGCACAAAAGTAAATATAGTATAGTTTTTATGTATGTGTCATAGGAAATAAAAAAATTAAATTTATTGTAAAATTGTATAAAATATTTAAGCCCTTTTAGAGTCTTTTTTATGAACTATGGGGAGAGCTGTTTAAAAATAAATAAATCAATATCTATTATTTTTGGCTTTTGGTGTGCCGCGAAATTTAAAGAAGAGCTTTGGTGTGCCGTTGGTGAGAAAACGTTGCGGAGCACTGGCATAGATGGACGCATCGTCAAAAGGGCCTTTCGGCAGATCGACCTCGATCTTTGTTTAATTTTTCAAGACTTTTTTAAGACAGGCGTCTTTCCTGACTGCTGGAAGAGAACGAAGACGAACAAACAACCAGAAGACCCAAAAGCGTATCGGATCATAGTATTGCTTCCCACGCTAGGAAATCTCCTGCAGAAAACTATAGCGTATAGGATGAATACTGCTCTTGAGGGAGATTGTCCACTATCCGAAAAACAGTTTGGCTTCAGACCTGGGAAGTCCACCATTGATGCCATCTCTAGTTGGAATTCTTTAGATGTGTCAAACAAAATTTTAAAAAGACCTTTAGTAAGTTCCAATAACGCGGTAGAACCTGATTTCTTGAAGGTAGAAGCATCAAATTTTGAACTATGAGGAAATAATTAAAGAAAGATCTGCCTTAGAAGAACAAAGATGAGAAGACAAAGAAGAGATTTGCGAGGGGGGTGATATTGGTCCTACACATTCTGAAGCTTTTCAGCGCAACTCATATATCTTAAGAGTATTCGCGATTTGGCAGCTTCTAAAAGAAGAACTAGCTTAAAGCCAAAATCGATCATTGATTTTTATAATCTAGACAAATAAAAATTATTCATACTTTCCCTGTCAATTATGAGTATTTTCGATTATCCGGATTTTCGTTATCCGGACTAATTTCATTCTCGAGAATCGAAGTTCTATTGCATTTTTTTGCCTTGTGCTAGATATACTGCATAGACCTTGTTTTGTTGCCTTGTCTTGAACTAAGACTACAAATTTTCAGCTATGATTGAAGACATATTTTATTCAAATTTAGTTTTTCAATTCGAATTACATTCTGTAAACAGACCAATTCGACCTTATTCAAATTGTCTGTAATAAATGAACGAATTTCGACCTTCATAGATAAATATCCTCGGTGGAAATAGTCTTTCAAACTTTCGACAGACAGTGTACAATAGTTTTACTAAATTATAAGTACTTTGTCATGGTCTTTAATTAACGCTAAGACCAACGGTCTAGTTTGTGAAGTAATGAAAGTTTAGCACTTGAGTCTGAGGGAACATCAAAATAATTTCCTCGGGACCGATAATCAAAGGACAAAGTGCCAAGTGGGCCAAATTGGACGACTTCAAGAAAATCAACCATCTGTCATGTTCTACTCGATCTATGGATTTATTAGCATGCGAAAAATTTACATGGTCTGAAAATCTCTGCTTTGATGCCGTCTAGAAATTCATTTTTTAAATCGGATTATTCACATCCAGAGTGAGATTTTAAAATGAAAATGAGTAATGATCTTCGTAAAAGCAACCGACGGAAGAATTTCCCTGAACCAACTAAAATATGTACATATATACATCTAATGCCTACATTTCAACGCGTAAAGGAAATTGCTTTAACGCATTTAGCCTACAGTCAAAGTCCTTCTCAAAATGTTTGCGATTTATAATAAATGTAATGGGATCGTAGATTAAGTTATAAATTGCAATCAAATGTATACAATTATAAATCAAAGTGAGATTTGTTGTCGAATTTCCTGCCCAGGGCACTTAAAAACCGCAGACCGTCCCTGACGCTGGAGGATAACGTTATTGATAAACATTTGTATTGTTTACAATTGTCTTTTTATGGAGTTCCTTTCCTCGTAATTTTTTATCACTAAAATGTATTTTGACTACATGGACTTCCTTGTTTGTTTATGGTTTTGATGTAAAAATAGCCATCCAGAATTGCTTTAAAGGATTTGTAATCGTCTGGGAATTATTTAATCAAAGCAGAATGTCAAATGCGGTTTATTTCACAAAAACTACCACATATTGGATTAAAACTATATTTATTAAAGTGAATAAAATACAATAAAAAAAATATTTAGACATGACTCAGTTTGTATCGAGACACGGTTCAGGAAGCATATGTTTATGTTTATGCATAAGTTATAAACCTATTGTTTTTGTAATTGACTATGTTTTACAAATATCACCAAAAAATATCAAAGCCAATAAGAACAGCTCAAAAAATATGGTTCAGATAAAGTAAATAAACCAGGAATCTCCATGAATTGTCGCTAATCGCACTAAGACAACGACGACCGTCGTCGGATATCTGTTTATATTTCTTAACGCTTTGGGTAGTGAACTATTTAAAATCATCATAAACTTAGATGTTATATTAGGTTGTCCCATAAGTTTCTTTCGAAAATGAACACAGATCTAGTCATACCCATGGTTGAAGAAAACCCGCGATATACTGTTCAAGAAATAGCTAACAAGTTAGAAATTCCACGAACATCCGTCCATAATCATCTGACAAAATTGGGCTACATCAATCGTTCAGATGTGTGACTTCCTCATGAATTGGCTGACTCAAATAAGCTTCAGCGTATTTCAACATGCGATCTTCTTCTGCAACGACATAATAGCCAACCTTTTTTGAAGAGACTTGTCACTGGAGATGAAAGTTGGATACTCTATATCCAACGTAAACGGTCTTGGACCAAGGGTACAGAAGCTTTAACTGTAGCTAAACCTGGCCTACATCCAAAAAAAAGTTTTGCTATGCATTTTATGGACTGGAAAGGGGTAGTTTATTATGAGCTTCTTCAGCAAGGTGAAATAATCAATTCAACAAAATATTGTTCCCAACTAGAGAATCTAAAGGATGCAATTGCCAGAAAACGGCCAAAATTAGCGAACAGACGAGGCTTTGTTTTTCATCATGATAACGCCAGGCCTCATGTGTCTTTGCTCGTCAGAAATAAATTATTATCATTTGATTGGGATGTTTTATCTCATCCTCCATACTCTCCGGACATTGCCTCTTCAGATTATTATTTATTTCTTTCATTGAAAAATTCTTTACGTGGTAAAAAAATTAATTCAAAAAATGATATAAAAATGTACCTTGATCAATATTTTGCCAACAAACCTGAGAAATTTTGGCAAGGAGACATTATGAGGCTTCCGCAGAGATGTAGAAAGGTAATAGAACAGAATGGATCATATATTATTCGATAAATTTTGATGTAATACAAATTATTGTTTATTTTTTTCTTAATATGAAAACGAAAGAAACTTATGGGACACCCTAATATTTGAATCCACTTGTCTGTCAGGACCGCGCAGCGTGTATGAAGCTTGTATATAAATATATAAACACTGTATAGCACACAATATTCGGTAATTTCTTCGCGTAAATATATAAAAAATACACTTGAAATCAATTAATTTGGGTTATTATTCATCGATAAATTTGGGTTAACGATCTATATAATCTTCCGATATACGCAAAATATTTTCTCCGTCTCTGTCTCTCATTCACAATCTCCGACCTGCAAGACACTCTCCGTTTCTGTCTGTCTCCGAGCTCAACGCATAAGAATGTCATCTGTGTCCCCCGTCCTCTGTTAGAGCGATGAAACAATAACTTACAAAAGAAGAATCAATTTTGGTTGAGAACAAAAACAATATACTCCAACCAGATTATGCAAGGTTTCGTTCAACAAAATTAATACAAGAAAATGCAATGGAGTTTGGTTTATAAATTCCACCCCATCCACGCTATTCAGGGTACGTAGCACCCTCTGATTACAATTTGTTTAGGTCCTTCATTATATGCTGTTTTGCCATACAAGTGCATTATAAAGCTGTTCGATAACCTTATAAGGCAAAAAAACAAACAACCTATACATATTTAAAATATCAGAGTTGAGCTGAATTTATGCTAAATTTTTTTGCAATCATTTCATTTACAGTATTCAGCTACAATTCAATGAGAAAATTAGTTTTGGAGTCATTGTTGCTAATTCTATTATTTACTAAGACTTTCGACTGGATGGCGTCGACAAAATATTTTCGCTTTCTTTTTTGTATGATTTAGTATATAAACAGAGCTTTTGGAGAAGAGTTGTTTTGTGAGAGAACAATTAAAAATAGTATTTTAAAAAAATCGTTTTAATAATATGAGCCTTGAGGAAATCCAAAACCGTCGTTAGGGATGACGATATAAAAGTTAAGAATTCCGATCGTTCATGTGACATGCCTTAATACTTTAGCTGCTACGGTGTTTTTTTGATAAATGGAAGTTTATTTGCTATCTTCTTCTCTCTTGTGTGATCACGCTAATGTGTGAGCAAGATACACCACAAAATTAAACACTGATACCCTGACGCTTAGTAGCTATTCGAGCTATTCGAGCATTTTGAAGTCATCAATGGGTTGATAGAGACCGTTGTTAGCAGTCCTCGTTTCAAAATCGACGATATATCGTTTATTAGCATCCATGACGCATGCATCATTTGATACACATGAACGTTTCCACGGAAACATGATATACGGAGTTGGAATTCAGACTTATAAATCGCATATGTTTTTCTGTAGTAGCGTTGCATGAAAATCGTGCAATAAAGCACATCAAAGTGGAGACGACCCCATCTATGTGCAGACCCGATATGAAAATATTTTCATGTCCTACGTTTATGAACCCTCACTGGTGGGTTTCTCCGAGGGAGCTGTCGCGATGGACGTTGAACCACGAGGTCTGCTTCCTTTGTATACATCCTCATATTGATTCCACACGTACAGCATTGAATTACTTCTGTGCATTGGGCTGAGAGTATATTGCATCGGGTCACCCTCGTCTTTTCCTCTTCTCGCGTGCACCACCCAACCCCAACCCTCGTCGACCACCTTTCGCCACCTGTTCACCTCCGTTCTCCCCGACCAGACTGGAACTAAGTTAACTTTATTGAGCGTCTGCAGGCCAGCGCCGTACAAGTTCCAGACTGAAAGCCATTCGCACCGCAACTTTTGCACAACTCATAAAACTTTACGTTTATCCATGGACCCCTGTAAGCACTCTATTGAAAAGCACTTTCAGAGCGACTCGATTCCAAAAACAATTAATAAAACCCGCCGAACATGATGGAGTCTTTTAATGGGCACAGAAATGAATTGTTTGAAACTTTATCGGGATTCTGCGACACTTTCAGCTTTTAATCCATCATCCAAGAGCACTGCGTGAATGCAAATTTATGCCGGAACTTATATCGCTCTTAATATATACATACAATCTGACAAATGCTCGCGAATCGCAGTGTACGGGAAGTAGACTTCGTGAGTTAATTACAAATTCCGGAGAGACTGCAAAAAACCAATTTACATTTTAATTTTTAAAGTTAACCACTTAATTTGAATTAAAATTCTAATTTATTCCACTGAAGCAACGAAAAACTCCATAAGCCATCTAAAAATGGGCATGACTAGAGCCCATTCAATACCAATTCACGACAACGTGCCAGAACAATGTCATTTAATGAATACAATTACCGCGCCATACGCTTAATATTAAAGAGATTTCATCTCAGTCTTTTATTTATAAGCGGTCATTCAATGAACTAATAAACCCAGTTATTGTTCAATTCAAATAACAACCTCATAACAATTACTCGCATTCATAATTTATTTCTATTTGTATGTAAAGTAGAAGAACAATATATAAAAAAGGTAAGTAATCTATACAAAATTAAAGAACAGTGTTGCAAACCTACTGTAGGTGGTGGAAATCGAAACAACTAATAAAACTCGGATAATGACGTCACACCATCCAGAACAGTACACGAAGCGTTATTTAAGCGCCAATCAAGGTTATAAACAAAGTTCCTCAGAGCAATAAAATTGATGCTCGCGGCTTAGTTACCAAAACAAAGGTTTGACTTCACCGATCACGTAACTGTGGTTTTTCTCCTGTTGTATGAATAAAGCCCTGGATCAAAAATGCCTGTTTTCATCACTTCCGTCTTCTCTTCTACGAACCAGGAGAGTGTTAGACCCCACGATGTCCACCCATAAAACCCCAAGGGGGAGGCAACCCTACGCCCGTAGGCAATGGTTAAGCCCCTAGGGTAATGATGTGTAGTAGAGGTGCGCGAAAACAGCCTTGTATTGCTCATCAAATGCCGCTGGGGTAGCCCAGCTAACATAAGTTGGGTGCGCAGGTCACCCATTTTTTGTTTTTTTTTTCCTGTGGAGGGGGAATCTTGCATAAGACACCCTGGGTTTGATCCCAGGGTAGTGCCAGATTCTTACTGACTAAACCCCATCCCTTAATCGTCTCTCATTATGCACGGCCGGCCTTTAGGCATATGCTCATGTACAACGCTCAGGTTCTTAAGCCCACGCTGCTTCCGCTGCCTCGGTTTAGATGCCTGAGCGTCTTGCGTTGGCAAATTTCAAATGATAGGGCAGCGCAATGAAGAAGGAGGTCAAGGGGGCGGTTTAGTGAATAGGTGCGACTGGTCAACTTCCCTTATGGAAGTTGAATAAATCCCAGTCGTGAATCTCACACTATCCGAGAAGGGTTTCAGTCTTTTGAAGATTCCGCACCCACAGGAAAAAAAAAGGTTCTTAAGCCCTCCATGGGATCGCCGCGGTGCATATAAACGTGCCGTCGTAAGCCGGTTTGATGAACAGAACTTTCACGCTCTCGTGTCTCTCGTCGCCAAGAGCCCTGTTTAGGGCCTCGGCTATGTTTTCGGGCCCTTCGGCTCCCTCGTTAATGTCACGAATTATGACCGTCCTTTTTGGCGCTTCGTGACAAACTAGAAAGTCAGCTCCCGCTGCCTCGCCCAGGAAATCGCGGGACGGAGTCCCAGAACCAAGTTCCCACGAGCAGTCTTCCTGATTGACCGGGCTGCGGCGACGCCTTCTGCATCAGCCCGGACCTGCAGTTTATCTGTCCTCCTTCTTGTGGGTTCGATGATGATCGTTTCCGCTCTCCTCTTCTGGGGTATGTTTTCCTGTTGCCGTGGCGGTTGCCACTTGAGGGCTGGTGATGGAAGTGGAGGCTGTGATAGCCGTATCGGGCGTGTCAGTGCCCCTTCCGCTTCGTCTTTCTTATTTCTTCTATTCTTCTTCTTCGAAGTCATTTTCCAGCCTTCCAGGTGAACTGGTAGTTTCAGAGTCGATGAGCTGAGGGGGGCCGAGGCCTTCGTTGCCCTCTTCGAGTCCTTTTCCGTCTCCTTCTGTTCCGGCTGTTCACTTAACAGCTTGATCCGTTCCTGCACTTCGTGCAGCTCTTTCCTTTCTTTTTGGTCATCGGTTATAACCTGGAGCCTTCGGATGCGATCGTTTATATCTTTACAATTACCAATCATAATTCCGAGGCCTAGTAAACGCAGGTCACCCTATGCTGCGTACTCATACAGGGGTGTGTGGAACTGCTCATTACAGAAGTTGGTGGAGTCAAAGGTATTACCACTACATGGCGACTCGTCTCCGTTGCTAGGTACTACAAATGATAGAACCGATACCATGGGAAAGGGGTGCCTGAGTGAGTTTGGACTCATGGTATTCTTTTAAATTTAGAATAACTTCTTTCCTTCCTCCTCCAACGTACCTTCGGGTGCACGTTATCTGAAGCTGGTTTTCCTGCAGAAACCTAACCTCATCTGGAGGGCGTGGAGCCAAAGAGGTTTGCACCTGGATGCATTGTCGTAGCGTTTCCCGTAGAGTTAAAGATCAGTGGAAGATCCTCTCAGTGTGGCTAGTCCGGGATAACCCGGAAAAGACCACACAGCAACACCGGCAATAGTATCGTATTGAAGACCCTCCACGCTCGTTATTCGCTGTCTGTCGTTTATCCTCTTTTAAGAAGTAGTAAGATAGTGAACGGACCCGTTTGGAAGCTTAAGAGTCGAGGGTGAGGTACCCCCACCTCCCATATTACAGTATCTAAAAACTTGGGTAAACTGCTATCTCTTTTCATAAGTTCAAAAAAATCTATCCACATCATATAACATATTTTATAAATGCAATATTGATATATGTATATATGCATTTAATATCTTAAATATAATGATCATACAATGAGCTGACTTGGGGGTTGAGTTAAATTGCTTGTAATAATCGACACTGATTATGATGTCTGTGTACAAATCTACATGTATGCACTTATTTTATAATCTGCTTAGTATTTTCTTCAACTTAAGCTTCAATTTCAGCGGGTTTGTTTCATATTACAGAAAGTATATCGATCTAAATTTACAACAAAGTAATGACATGTGATAAGTTCATTGTTTGACTATTATAAATACACATCATTGCAGGCTTTGTAACTGAATCGTTTTGGGCTCAAATCTATTAGCGCTATGTTTTTAAAAACTTATACGCTATGAAAATCATGTCAAATAGTCTGTAATGGCATGAAAAGTATTTGTATTCAATCCAATTATCACTTGCATTGTTGCTCGCTATAACCGTGATTTCGATATAAATTTGCGATATTCAATTGCATTTTGTTTTGTAAACGTTCTTTTATGCTTGATAGTATGCTCTTGTACTATTTGCATAACAAAAGCCGTAGATTGTGAAGCCTTGAATTTAGAGAGCTTGTGTTTGGTCCTAATTGATGTGCGCTTGCAACTTGCAAATGCATTTATATCCGATTTTCTCCCCCCCAATTACATTTTCTAAAGCTGAATGATTAGAATCATTTCAGATTTCGCGTTGAAAGCTCGAAGTGCTCGAAGCACGTGTAATTGCATTATTTTAGATGAGCTTTTCGACCCTTCTTTCAAATGCATTTACCCCTGGCAGTGATACTCAAAATTTCTAATGGGAAAAAACTTTACTTCGAATAAATAGGCGACGAAAAATCCTGCAAGGCTCTTCATCTGCATTGAGCTGAGAGTGAATTAAATGAAAGCGTTCGAGTCGAGCAGATGTGTTTTAGTATCCGAGGCTGCGATTAACGTCGAAATTGCTTCAGGAGTGACTTGGCTGTAAGTTGAAATTTTTAATTGTACTTTTTCAATCTGAGTCGCAAAGGATATCATTTTTTTATTTTGTTAATTCGTTCGGTTCGAATTTATGAACGTTCGTCGGTATTGCGAAAGGACGGTGCTAATGTAACCATTTGGACCCAGAACGTTCGGTTCGCTGCACCATTGAGTGAGACCATCATTACCAGAGTGAGACTTGAAATGCCCAATTATTTTTAACGACCAAAAACAAGAGTCATATATCAGCCATAAAAAATATTATTATCGCATGGACAGAAGCCCGAAAGCCTATTTTGCATGCATCATTTAATTAATACTGCACGTTGAGTAAACTTCCTCTATGGATCAATAAAAATCAACGACTGATAACGAAATCGACTGAGGAAACATCAATGACCCTCTGAATAAATTAAATTTCACCAACGTATTAATTTTGCAACAATCCATTAAGTCCATCCGTTTACTGCGGTTGAAATTTGAAGCCTTATGTAGAATATATATTGTGTCGAAATATATCCGGCGACTTCAATATAGTAATACCCAAATTCATAGCCTTTAAAATCATCATTGGGTTAAGTTCTACGTGTATTTCTATATAAAACTAAGCATATGATTAACAAAACTTTCATAAAAATGATCGTTTGGCTGCTTTATACACAGTATAGTAATAAATATAAGAGATCTTGAGCATTTATATAATTTATAGTGATTACCCGGCGTGCGTTGCAATGCCACGTCTCGCATAACAAACTGCATACACAAACAATATTTTTACTATTCCTGTGCCATTCCATGCAAGTATAAGCAATAAGTTGATAAAGTTTTATCGCAATCGGATGAACAGTATGGCAGCGCATTGAATACGGACAAACAAACATTGATTTTATATATTAAACTATGCCTATGTTACTTGCACAATCCTTAGCAATAAGTGGATCAAATTTTATCGTAATCTGATGAACGGTGTGGCAGCGCATTACATACAAACAAACACTTAAGAAGATAATCCAATATCATAGTATACTTTTAGGTCCAACGCCCGCTCGTCATTAGAGTCTCGCAGCTGGATGTTTTCTTCCCGCATTGAGAAATTATATCTTGGACAGATTTACAATAGTTAAATGTCATCTTTTGCAACTAAGTCATTTTGTGAAAGGATCATGAATGATAATTATTGATATAAAAATATTTTTAGCTTATTCATATTAAGAATGGATAATATTACGCTAGTGTTTTTACATCATTTTGTGTGTTTAATATGGATACATTTTATCTAGAATCTGTTCTCGATGCAAATAGAAACTCGATGCAAATAGAAATTTAATAAATTACATTAACATTGAAGTATTTCTTTTTAAGCTTTAATGGGAGCTTAGGGGGGTTTTATTTATGGGGGATTTATTGAGGGGATATTTAAAAAAAAATTGCAACCCCAACAGGATTTCATCCATTATAGCGACTTTTGAGTCTGTGTTGTTAAGAGAAGTAGGTTCGTTTATTAAATTTATAGGTTTTCGTTGAGGCTTTTAATTTCATTTGATGTTCATATTATATATAACAGTGCTGAAGACTAATTTCGAAATACCCATTACGTGGCCCTTTGTTATAGTTAATGTGTTCTCTTTGTGGCATGGTTCAATTCGTTTAATAAATATTGTTTCATCGCATCCATACGAACAGAAGCAGCCCTTTGTTCAGATATGGCGAGATTGTCTTAATCAATAATATACTTGAGAAGAATTTCTATTGTAGAAAGATGGCATCACCTAAATTTATTTAGTACGAACACCGTCTGAAGGCGAAAGTCACCTCTGGCGGCGTACAGTGCGTTCATAGGATTGATTGCAACTGGCGGTAGGCGAGTAGGCGGGTAGGCGGGCAGGCAGGGAGTTGGATGGGGGTGCGTGCACGTGCGCACGTGTCGCGTCTGGGGTGGCCGCTGCAGCCGGGGGGTGGACCTGCTGCACCCCGTCTAGCCAGGCTATTTTTGTCTGCGCCGATTTCCGCCTAGCGCGACCTTAACCTTGAACAACCGCGGTCTCCCCGTGCGTCTAGCCATGGGGGCTCCCACCACCCCTTTGTTTCAGTGCACTTTGTGGGGGGCGGCCCTCGTTGCGTGCCACGCGACCTTTAGCGTCATTCGCTGTCACTACGATGAGCACTGAAAATATTCTAATCACTTATGATTAACATACCCATTTAACTAACTTTTAACGAACCCCCCAACCCCAAAATTTAATATTAAACATTTAATTTTACTAAAATATTGACGCTTGTTGAACTGAAACAAATATAAAACCAATTGTGAGACTATGCGTTATATACGGAAGCAGATATATAAAAATACTGATGGGTTTATTCAAACTTAATAAAAATATTTAACATGCAAAGCATATGTATCATTGAACGTCTGGAGCGAAGATCTAAACTCACACATAATGCATTACACTAGTTAAAATTGTTAGCTAAAAGATGAAGCTGGGTGTTGTGTATTATATAATAAAATAGATTTGCTACTGGTGTAGCGGTTGCTTTACGCTATGTATACAGTAGAAGCAGCGCAGCGCATGCGCGTAGCGTATCTCTGATGTATGCAATGGACAAGGATATATTACAAACGATTCTGCCTCTCTTTCCGATCAATTGCACCCTGGGATTTTAATTTTCATGATATTCTGGCCAATTTGTCCTACACTCATTGTAAATGACACCAACTCTGTTGCAAAATCTAAAAAGGGCTTGATTAATAATTTAGGAGGTATCGTCATCAGATATTTAAATGCTAGTTCGAGTTGATGACCGCGTGAGCGTATAACACATGTGACTGATAAAATTCCTATCTGCCGAGATACGGACTAAAACTCGCAAAATTCCCGATTTCCCGACAAATTATTTATTTCCGTCGCAGCAGATGAATACTTGTATATTATTACACTTTGATGTGATTCGTAATTATATTACGGAAGAATACAAAAATTCTGAACTTCGTATCTATTATATTTCATATCGATATCCCCATTATTAGAGTCGATGTGTAGTAAATACATCATCGGTAGGGAAAACTTAATATAACAATTTGAAAAATATATATGCACTGTATATATATATATACATAGATTAGACAGTTATTGCCCCTAGGCGTCGCCTAAGCTCGTCAATAAGTAATTACGCCACTGTTTCCAAACGTCCAATGTATAAACTTAAAGTGATGAAACGCACAGATTTGTGCGCACGGTATTAAGCTTTTCGTTAGTGAGCAAATTTAAAATCGATGAAGTCGTTGATGTCATAATCGCTTTACACCGATTACTTTCTGTCAGCTCCTAATCAGCGTAAGACAATCTTCAATTCGAGGCAGAGCCACTTGTCATGAACACTCGTCATTTCTTTACATAAACAATGCACAAAAAGTCGATTCAAGTGCTCCTCCTTTAGAAGGAAATGATAATTGGACAAAGACTCGTTCAACACGCAGCGAAGAACAGCAAGCAGTTAAATAAACAAACACTCTCGATAACACACAATATTCGGTCGTTTCTTTGCGTAAACAAATAACACACTTGAAATCGAAATCATTATAAGTCGATAAATTTGGGCTTAACGACCTATACAATCATGCGATGCATATGAAGAAGCTATCCGTCTCAGTCTCCCGAACTGCGCTAAGTTCTCTTTGTCTCTGTCCGCCTCGGAGCTTCAATGCACAAGAGTGCTCTTTCTGAATAGTGAAGGTCAAAACGGATATTTCCGTAAGTACCCACGAAAAGGTTAATAGGGAAAAACGAAATCTCTCAACTGCAGAATACATCGGATTTTGTGCAATATAATAATTAACATCGTTCGATTTTATAGAAATATATTATTTTTGATAGGAAAAGACTTACATAAGGAAATTGCAAAATTAAAAATAATTTAAGAAGGAAATACCAGTATATTTTTAATTAACACTATCGAACCAAAAATCTATATATCAATAACTACCGATGAAAATATGAACTTCATATTTCGAAAAATTGAAGAGTGGGTGAGGGGTTAGAATGACAAATCTTCACCATCAACAGTCACCGTCTGATGCTTGCATTGCTTTTCATTCTTTTGACAAATTGCTTATACACATTCGGTCAGACAGAGCAATCTAGTAGTCTAGCATCAATTATGTGTCTATTTGATCAATGCTCATATTGACCACAGTCCAATCTACCCCCGCTCGGCCAATTAATTATCCATACGAGAATTTGCTCGGTCAGTGCACTGCCATAATTATAGGGAGGTATTATGATACTTGAGCAATTTACAAATAATTTTGTTATATAATTAATATTGTGGTGCACTAAAATGAAATGAATATGGTTCAGATTCATGACATGAGAGTGATGTTGAAATATTGAACATTTTAAGGCTTATCGGCTTGTATCACAGAATAGGAAACAAATAATTTTGTTACCCTTATAAGGTGCGATTTTTGAATTTATTAAAGTGAAATTTATATAGCGTGATAGGGCAAATTGGCTTGAACGTCATGAAGAATGAAACTTTAAGCGGCAGTTGATTGGAAAGAAAGGGATAATCGTTTCTACTCTCTCAGTATTCTATCCAGTGTTTATCCTTAAAAAAATCACTGACAATAATAACTCGCTTCAGGGTGGGTGTTTTAAATAAGGAAGTTTCCCTACAGCACCCTTGTGAGAAGCTTCAAAACTTGACTATCTCAAATTAAAAAAAAAGTCTCTCTGTAACATGGAAAAAATAATTAAACTGATATCTCCAATACTGTTTGTGTTATTTATTTTTAAAATAAGGAAGTTTCCCTGCTGCACCCTGTACTATTATTGAAATTAAAAAAGATTAGTAAGATCTTGCATGTGGTGTAAAATCATGTAATTATACAAAAGCGGCATGTACACCCTTTGCCAGAATTTAAGAAAAAATCATTGCCAAATATTCAATATCTACTACCAATAGATACATATACTTTTCCATCAAATAATGCTAATCAAATGCAAGTTCAATTCATGAATAAAATATTCCAGCTCAAAGGCAATTTTTATTCAAATTTACATTTGCATCTAAAATAAACATGATCGTGTATGTCTTTTTTAGCTTTGTGGTAGTCCCGTTTGTATTTCTAATAATCATTTCCAATATTGAACCCATCTTTTATTTAGGCGTTTTCTTCACTTTTTTCTCGTCCAAATTACGATACAATATTGAATTCATATATTTGTGCGAGACCTACCCTAGAAATCTAGGCTTTTTTTTCTATTCCACTTACTTTTACAGCCCTATATAGGAAAATTGAACGGCTTTTCATATTTGATAGAGATCTCCCAGCCGATGGAAAAAAAGTGAAAAGTAATGTAAGATAAATTCGCTGATGGGAGATATTTAAGTGGGCATTTCGGAGAATCGTTTGAATCTCATCTTTTGACGAGAATTTTATTCGATATTTTCTCATGGGGCTTTGTTTATCTAAGGGACCGATCGTAAAGAGATGATATCGTCAAATTAAAAAAATACGCCTTTGATAATTAAGATTACTCAATAATCAATATTTGCGCTGATAATTTGAAATTTCGCTTTGAAATCAAGTAGGCGGGGTGAGATCAGAAAGTTCTCCGAAAGAAATTCGAAGGCATGATGGAACCGGTCTAGCCCTTTAATCTTCCCTAAATAATTTCAGCTCTCGAAATTGTTTAATATCCGGCAAGGCGCTAAATACAAACGTTGCTCAAGCATAAGCCGGGATGAAGTGTCCATCCCTGAACACGTTGGGGTGGGTCCCAGACAGGGGCTGCTCCCCAGACAAACCTACAAGTGAAGCCTCATTGTTGCAACGTACCCCCATAGAGCCTTGACGTGGTCTCGTCAAGTGTTTTTCTGGATGCTTAAACATCGACTTAAAAATTTCACTATCAGCATATCCTTTCAGCCATAAATTTAAAAACCTTCTTTCAGATCCAACTAAGGCGGATTAAAAACTCCACAACACCAAAATAGACATTTTCATTCACTATCTACATCGTGGTTGGCTTCTAAATTCCTATAGATTTTAGCAAAACCCCACTCCAATTTCTTCCTTTAAAAACTTCAATTATCACAAACGCCATTAGAAACCTTGTTGCCATTATCATGCTAAGAAAATCAGTAAACTTTAATTAAGATTCGGTACCTAAAACGACCCATAAATGTTTCCAGCTTACCAAGTGAACATTCAGGACCTCGGTTTAATGGTTAGTCAGGTAACATGATCGTAAAAGCTCCATTCCTCAAGCTCAATAAATTATTACAAGTCATCCTACTTCATTGTTACATTGAGACGTACATCATTTAAAATGGATGTCAAAATGTATAAGATTACAACGAAGAAACAAGAAATAGATGCATCGGAATTTAATTATTTTTGTTTAAAGTCATGGGATTTGCATGGAAAATTTGACAGAAAACTCCCGTTTATCATCCAACCGAACCTTTATTTATAATATATTAACCCTTTCAGTGTACGAATCATCTATTTTGGAACAAAAACTATAACCAAACCGATGTAAATAAAGGAAAATCGAAATAAAAAATAGCGGTTCGAAGACTTGTGAGACTGGCAAAATGCAACAAAATTATGATTAGCAAACACAGCCTGATTTAAATACTTAAAACTGAAAAATTGACTGACCACTTTGATCGCAATTACTATAATTTTACAATAGCTTAAAAGTCTTATGAACAGAAAATTGAACAAAATTCTATATTGTAATGAATGGATATACTTTGTTCTATTCAAGTATCGCAGAACATAAATCGTAGTCCTGCCCTTGAGCATATGATAAGAGTGTGCAAACAAAATACTGTAAATAGCTCCACAAGAAATATATATTCAGATTGTAATTAATTTCCAAATATTTTACTAGCGTAGAATTCCCGATAAAATAAATTAATCATATGGTCACACTACTTATTTCCATATGAAAAAAGATTTCATCGATGAAGAAAATAATGTCACTTGAATTCGAATGCTGAATGAATTTTAGCATTTATTTTCTACGTTTCGTGGTTGTACGTCAATCATCTAATATTTAAAAATTAGTCTTTGTTTGTTCGTATGTAATGCGCTGCCATACCGTTCATCAGATCGCGATAAAACTTAGTCCACTTATTGCTAAGGATTGCGCCAGTAACATAGGCATAGTTTAAAATATAAAAATCAATGTTTGTTTGTCCGTATTTAATGCGCTCTCATACTGTTCATCCGATTGCGATAAAACTTTGTCAACTCACTGTTTACACTTGCAGGGAACAACATAGGCATAGTAACTAACAGGTTACAACAAATTGAAAACCTAAAAATCATACAAGAAACCCTATTTATCTTCACGTCTCAATAAAGCAATGAAATCATCATTACAATATTTTTTTGGGACATTACCTAACTTGGGCCATTTGGTACAGAGTATCAGATGCGAGGGATACACCTAAATCACTATTAAATAATGTTTCTAATTCAGCACACGAGCCTCTATTTCACAACGAAAATCAATCTTCTAATATATAAAAATTAATCTTTGTTTGTCCATATTTAATACGATCCTATACCGTTCATCCAATTGCAATAAAACTTTGTCCACTTATTGTTAAGGATTTTGTGAGTATCATAAGCATAGTTTAATGTATACAAATCAACGTTTGTTTGTTCGTATTTTATGCGCTGCCATACCGTTCATTCGATTGCAATAAAACTTTGCAAACTTATTGTCTGCACTTTTTCAAATAATATAAGTATAGTATAATTAACTTACAGAGGATTTAGATTTATACTTTTCCCTTATATATCATTAAATTTCAATAAATGTATTCATTATCGAAAAGAAAATAATTTTCATTCTTTCTGTCATTCCTAATTATCCCGCATTTATCGTTTTTTTTTCATATGCATTGTAATTTATAAGATCAAACGATTTTTTACACACTATATTCTCATAAGGATCGATCAGAATTATCCTATGCAGATTTATAGCATCCAGTATTTTAAATGGAAATTAATAATATGTCGAAATGATGAAATTTCGTACAATATAATTATAAATGATGAACCTAAGGAAGATGATTAAGCTAACGCAGAAGATCCTTTGTCAATATCAATATTTTCAAGGCAAATATTCTTTGTCTAAAATATACATGCACTCAAATGCCAACAGCGGTAAAGATAAGACTAACATTTGTGTGGTGGAAAAAAATATTTAGTCTAGGAAATATAAATAGCATAATGATTGGCTTATTCTTTATAGCATCTAAAATATTTATATTTAAGTATATATTTTTTAAGAAAATAAAATATATATATTTAGATTATTTAGTGTTATATTTTTAATAGCTCATGTCTTTATCGTTTTACTCATTCTGTCCTTTAAAAACCGATATTTTGAATGCATTTATAATTATTTAAATCACGTTTGCTTTAAGATTATTATATACTTGATATAACCTATTTGTTAAAATAGGGATGGTTATTTTTTAAAGTTTAATAGATGAAAAGTTGAGTATCATGACTTTAACGGTTCGACGCTATTGTTCAATAGCGTCGTTCACTCGAAACGAACACAATTAATCAACTGCTAGACTTCGTTCCTATCATTTATCTTTGATTAGCGAAAAAAACAGGCTGAAATGAATTTCAGAAGTTCATCAAGTTCGTTTGACGCGAAACTTCCAAAAGGCAAATAAAACCCAAAGTTGAAAAGATTATGAGGCGAAAGTGTTCGATTGCAAACAAAGCCCGAGGGCAGATAAGATAACAGACGATAAATATTAATATGACGTGGTGTTGTTGGTTGTCTGTTGGGTTGTATACGACGGGGGTCAAATGGGGGCCCGTGCAGCCCCCTGTCTAGCCGGGGTTCCTCCTGCCCCCACAGGCCCTGTCTAGCCGGCTTGTCGTTGGAACCTCGGAAATGTACACACGATAACACAATGCTTGCTAATGATCATGCCTTTTCTCCTCTCAGGATTCCCTGAACACCCGCAGATTTCATGATCAACGTCTAATTTAATCATATTCATGCTCCATCCTTGGAGAGTGCGTCAATGTGGCTCCCTAATCCGTTTAGGGATGGTGACCTTTCCCAGCAAAAAATACATTCGGGCTCCTTTGTCGACCCATCATCGTGCTTTAACAAATGTAGGAATCACAAAATTAAAACCAAAAACATATTAACGCATTGAGTCGATCTTCGAATAACTTCAGATCCTTCAGGATAACTATTTTCGAACTTTGACGTGCGAAAACTTTTATATTACAATCACACCCCCGGCCTTACATTGAATTGCAAATTATCAAAAGATCCAACGAGCCATCAAGAGACACGTTTTGAAAGACATTAATGAAAAAATGTAACCAGATTATATTATTTTTTAAAGGCATAGACACAAAAAGACACCGTGAAATTTTAGACTTAAAAATGCATATTTTAACATAATGTGGCACAATTTCAAATGGTTTAAATCGTTTTTAAGCCCCGTATTTCCAGAGCCAGACAACATCATCTGATACATGTCTATGAATTTACACATTTAATAGACTGACACAATGTAATTTTGCGCGGAATATTAAGTTATTCGTATGATAAATGCACTCGACGAGCTTCAAAATCGCGTAAATTGAAACGCACGACGTATACAAAATTGGAAGCAGCGTCCCAAGAAAACCGCGCTATTAAAACATGCTAAATTAAGAATAAATAATAATACATAAATAATTCATTTGAATAGTCTGTAATGGGCGGATTCCACGAGCGTAGTTTCTTGTGCATGGTTTACTAGCATGTCCATTAATGCAGTGAAGTGATCACACTTTTAGGCTAACGATCACTTGTGAAATATTTTTTCAACACTAAATGATATCTTTGTTATTAATAAAATTTGATAGGAAAGTTTTGAAAGTATTGTGAGCCCAAACTTCATTTCATCAATATGTGCCAACATGGAAAACATACAATATTTTTACTATACCTGTGTTATTTCCGCAAATGTTAACATTAAGTTCACAAAGTTATATTGCAATCTGATGAACGGTATGGCAACGCATTACATACGAACAAACAGAGATTAATTTTTACATGTTATATTTTTGAAGTCATCGTTTATTTACTTTAATTACAAATTTTTCAACATTCTTCTTAATTGTCCGATTTTATTTGCATATTATTGACTACCAATCACAAGATAAAGTCAGTAAGAACATGAATGATATTAAAGGATGATTTAAAAGTAAAGTGGAAAATCTTGGATAACAAATTTTGCAGCTTTACATAATGGCTGAAAATCACACTGAGAAAATTCTGAAGTCTTAATAACTGGGTTCTACATCAACTTTAAGAAATGTTAAAGTTATAGATAAAAAATAATTAATAGGGTAATTCAGAAAGTGAGTTTTTGAAATCAGAATAAAGTCATACGGATGCAGCAGGGAAACTTCCTTATTTGAAATGCCCATTTGAAGCTATAGTTATTTCAAAAAAAGATAAAATGGCCCTCATTCAAAATATATAGATTTAATGTTTTTTATAATGTAAATTTAATAAAAATCATGCAGTGAATGAGGAAGGAGTACGCATTCGCCCTAAAGACGTCACCTTAACCGTTTCGAAATAATTGTCGCTTCAAGGTGCGCGTTTAAAATAAGGTAGTTTCCCCGCCGCACCCTGTACAATGATCAGCTAATGAAATTGGATGAAAAGTTTCGAGAAATCTATTACATTTTGACTCAGTGGCGATAAATTTCAATTCACCTCACCAGACCAATATGCGATATCAAATGCCAATATCAAACTTCAATTCACCAGACCAATATGCGCCAACATGGTGCATACATACAATATTTTTATTATACCTATGTTATTTCCTCAAGTATAAACAGTATGTTGACAAAGTTTTATTGCAATCGGATGAACGGTATGGCAGCGCATTAAATACATACAAACAAACATTATTTTTTATATATTAGACTATACCTATGTTACTTGCGCAATCCTTAACAATAAGTGGACGAAGTTTTATCGCAATCTTATGAACGGTATGGCAGCGCATTACATACGAACAAACAGAGATTAATTTTTATATATAAGAGGATTATGATTTTAATATGGAATGAAACAGGAAACTATTCGGGATTTTATAAATTACATTTATTTAGGATAGACGCAAATTCGACCCAGCTGGAGAGACCTTTGTCCTTTGTCCTGTCAGGCTGATGATGATGAATAAAGGATTTCAAATTTAAAATATACCCTTATTATAAGAAAATCCTATCTTACACATGGCGATTCAAACATAATTTAGCAAGAAATTGCCCTAACCCTGAACTTGTCGGAATCGCCTCGCTAAAACGCTGAATGGGCATCTCTCTTTGGGGCGCATAAGCGGCAAAAATAAAGCGCCCGATTCGAAAGCTTTAAAAATTATTCCTCTGGGGATTTAGGAGGTTTTATAGGTGATTTTCTCGATTTAGATGGCGCATCGGGTAATATTAGAGCGTGTCTGGCCAAACCGTAAGTTTTGTGACAGTTTGGCTTTAGGGCTTCGGTGGCTCCCCTACCCCGCCAGTCTAGCCGCCCCGCGCCCCTCTCGGCGAGAGGGTAATTAATCGTGTAACCAGGCGGTGGGGTGGTGGGCGTGGGACAGGATGTGACCAACACAATCGTGTCAACACTTCCCGGACATTGAGACCCCTACCATACAACTTTTTCACCCCCGATAAATACTATCAGTGTGCTCACTCAAATTAATTACCTGTTTAATGGCTTTTCTCAGCTTTGTACCCCTTTCTATGGCAAAGCCTCTAAAGCTCGTTGACTATGCAACGAATAATTTTATAGTTTTATTAAGCTTTAATCGCCCGGTCTAAGCTCTGGGTAATCTCGCGATGGCGATACATTTATAAAGCTTCCATAAAACATTAGGACAAAATGGGGAACAATTTAGACCCCTCGAAGACAATACTGAATGAATTTTATTGCATTTAATACAAACTTACGCATACTAAGCCAAAATTTGCATACTAATCAATTAATTAACGATGATTTAAACAACATTAACAACATAATATTGAATACCACCAAATGCTTCAAATAGATTATAACATTTCGTTGTCTTCAGTCGCTGCGACAGTCATCGGCTGTCGCCTTATTCGGCCGTGAAGACCACACCGGGGGGGTCATTAGAAGTGCCGGGCGCTTTTAATGACCTTTATTAAAAAAATAAAGATATATTTTTATGGAACAATGATGATTAAAAGTATTATATATTAAACAGCATTAAGTAAGAGCTTTTACTTTTTGATAAAATGATCATCATCAGAACATTTTTCAATCGCGTCCTGAGTTTTATGTGCAAAAAGCTGTTATTTTCTATTAATTTCTGTATTGAATAGATTTATTTCAATACACTCTGCAATATTTCACCGATTAAATATAAATCAAAATAATTCATATGCGAAAATACTACAAATCACAATCTATAATAATACATTTTTGAACTCCGACAATATAATTATTGTGTTGGTCGACATTCAAAGTGAATTCATAAAAAACGGTTTTATAACTAGAACTGTCAAAAATGATTTATAAATATAATTTGCAATTTTTTCCTGCCAATTTCATGCGATATTTTTTGAGCATTGCGACCCAATTTTTTTTTTAAATTCGAATTTTGCATTTGATATAGGAGCCAATATGACTTTCGAAAGGCAAAGTTTCAAATATATATATATTTTGTAAATAAATCGAGCGATCTTGAATGACAGGTTGATTTATTTTTCCAGTGAAAATCGTATTTGAATAGATCGCCTTGATTGCTGTAAATCGCTGTAATGATAGACTGAAAGAATATCAAAGCTGGCCACTCCCTTTATGTTCGACTATGAGCAAAATGAGTCTCTTCTATGAATTTATGGCGATGATGGACTCTGATTACGATTCACCTTCGTTTCAAGGGTCAAATATATTTTCGAACTGGGTAAATAATCGATCTTCATAAATTTTGAGTATTTGAGTTTTCGACCAAAAGCTCCATGCAAACAAATAATTCAGACCGAATGTGCGTGGGATGCCGAACGAAATATGGTCAAATATTTATGTCATCTGAAATATGTATCAATTTCATTATGAGCCTTAAATAGTCCATTGGAATATTAGAAGATTTTTCTGACCAAATTCTGGTATCTTGGAGGCTTATTATAAAAGTTTGGGTTCAAATACAGATCGTGGAAAAATATTTCGACGAACCAACAAATTTGCAAGATCTAAAGCATTCATATTTTCGGTCGATCGTCTTGATCCAGGTTCTGCTTAAATTCTTGGATATGAAAACGTAAATATTGAGACCATTAATTAAATTGTGCAAGGCCTCTTTATTTAAAATACAGGCATACGTTAATCCCTAAAATATAGTTTATTTTATGCGAAAATCTCTGATATACATATATAAGCATACACTTGCAATGCGTTCCACGGAGAGTCGCATATAAAAAAATCGCATAAAAAAAACTTAAACTACATAGAAAATTGAGGGATAGGTTCCATTATTAATAATTAAAAAACCGCATAACTTCAAATCATTGTGAAAGAACGTACCAAAAATCGCATAAAAAAGATTATACAAAGAATCATATAAATAAAAACATTACATACAATGTTGTGTCCGAATTCCAGTGATTTAGAAAGATCATTCTTACACCATTGAGCTCGGATACAGACAGAGATGGAGAGTGTCTTGCAAGTTGAGTTTGGAGAAAAACAGAGACGGAGAGAGTATCTTGCGTACATCGTACGATTGTATAGATCGTTAAACCAAACTTATCGACTAATAATGATGTGAATGATATAATTAATCGATTCCAAGTATATAAATACAAGTTTCATACACGCTGCGATGGTCCTGACAGATAAGTGGATTTGCACGGATGATAAGTGGCGGGCATAGAAATATAGCATCTGAGTTTATCATGAATTTAAATTAGCTCACTACTCAAAGGGTTAAAAACTTTGCGACTATTTAACCATTAATTTTGTACGCAGTTCAGTGATATGGAGACATGCAATTATTAAGCTTTTGAGAAGAGTTGCCAGATTTAAAAACAGTTCCGTTCGCCCATCGCCCTATACACACTCATATTATAACGGTTGTAACTAGTGTTAATTTTAGATTTTTTTATGCGCATTCGTATAAAAAAAGCTTTGTCTCCTATAGAAAAATGAGATATTGGTTCCAGTATTTTTCAAAAACCGCATAACTTCAAAATTGCATTAAAAAAATCCGCATAAAAACAGACCCAAAAACAGATTCAAGCTACTCATACATGAGACTCGTAGTGACGGCACACCAAACGTTTTTCAATAAACCTTACAAATATCAACCAATTCTCTAATCATAAATTATTTTTTTTAATGTAAAATTGAACTAAAATGAAGTATATATTTTACTGAAAATCCAGTTTTTTATAAGCTGTAATTTACTAGAACCAATCTCTAATTAAAAGTAATATTGTTATAAAAAAAATCTGTGAAGTTTTTTGCGTTCATTTTTATATACAAGATTTGCCGCCTAAGAGGTTTTTTAGGTCCTAAGAATAGTTAATTTTATGCATTGCTTTTTTTCATTTGTTAACGGAAACTTTTAGCTAAAATTTGAAACCGTGTGTTGTGTAATATATAATAAAATAGGCGCGCTACTGATCTAGTGTTTGCTTTATATACTCACGTAGCAGAGGCGACGTAGAGCAAGCTCATAACGTCTCTATCATATATACAATTGAGACAGAGTGACCATAAATGATTATCACTCTCTTTTCAACAAGCTGCCGCTTGGAATTGGAAAAAGTGGAAGCATTTCACTTTTCGTGATTTTCTGTTCAATTTACTCTACGGCGCCTATGGAAGCATCATTTAAAAAAAATGGCTATTTATCCGGTAATTTTTAATATGAGCACAATATCGTTCCACACACAATAACAAGCGGCGGCGAGTCGCTATCTTTCTTTGTCGTTACTATTTGCAATTAAGAGCATCTCGGCACAATGCATGATCGATTGATCGAGATCAATCGCGGCGCAATCCGTGACAATGGTCCCGACCCACGAGTCGGCTGCGATGAACGACGGAACACGTCAAAATAAGGCAGGTGTTGCAGGTCATCAATAAAATATAAAACAATCAGCACAACGTATTTATTCAATTATTATACGATTGGAGAAACAGTGGCAAGGAAGCAAGTATACAAATATATTTCTCTGTAATTCTGTATTTTTTATTTTATTATTTTTACATAATTAATACGTTTATATGCTAAAACAATGATGCCGAGCGAGTCTAGATGCACACACTGATCAGCCAGTTGCGTCCGACCTGCATTAGTATATTTCCAGTTTAAAACGCCTCGTCCATAATATAAATAATATGTCTAGGCTCGAAGAAAATGAAATTAATTCTGAGGCTTTCATTTTAATCTAGAAAATTGATATGGCAAGATCAAAGAGCATTACATCTGACTCCAAAATAAAGTACCCTTCGATTCGATTACTTAAATGTTAAAATATATCTCAATAGCCTCCCCGTACAGTTATGTCTACCCCCGATAGCATAAAGTCGAACACCCTTATTATTAAAAATATCGACACTATTCGTTCTTAAATTTAATATCTACCACCCCGCCCCCCTCCTCAAACGATTTTACGATTCGAAATATAAGTCCGAGATATTAAATAGGAGACACTTAATTATTTAAGATGTACAAGATAGAGTCGTTATAATAAACGGCCGTCTAAATTTTAATAGCACGCAAGTAAAGTGGCGTGATGATGTCGTTATAGGTATTCTGTCGTTAATAGCTGACAGGGCATAATTTCATAAATATACGGTCGTTGCCTGTATGCTATGTGTTATTTGAATAATTACGGTTTCTTTTATTACATAATGACATATCGCTAAAATGACGGAATTACTCAGGTAATAACAAATAATTGCATCGTTGTCATTTGCGCGAAACAACGAAGGACGATACATTGTAAAGCGACTTGTATTTTGTTTCTATGGGATGAGCTTCCGGTGATTATATTTTCCATTTCTTAGGGGCTATTTCTTTATTTGAGAAAATACTCGGTTATTATGAGATTCTTAATTATGGCGCCCGGTAGCAATGTGAGCCTTTAATTTATCCGACATCCTTTTGAGTATATCAACCATGAAACTGTATTAATTGGTACATAATAAAGCTTAATTCTAGTTACAATGCTATTTAGCTTGTATTAACGCGTTGATGAGGAATCCCGCATATGCTGCGAATAGACTCGAATGATGAAAAACGAGTATTTTCGCACATTGAGTGTGGAGATTAGTAAATCGGAGACAGAGACGGAGAGAATGTCTTGCATCTCATTATACACTCATACATCGATGCCAAAGGGGTGCTGTAAAGATCTAAATACTCTCAAATATTGCTAAAAGTGATCCATAGCGCTTTATTTTCATAAAATAGAAAATCGTTACATCAACTATCAATAGATGACAATTAAATCTTATATATAAAAATGAATTCTTGTTTGTTCGTATGTAATGTGCTGCCATACCGTTCAACATATTGCAATAAAACTTCGTCCACTTATTACTAAAAATTGCGCAAGTAACATAAGCATAGTCAAGTATACAAAAATAAAAATATGTTTGTTCGTATTTTATGCGCTGCAATACCGTTCATTCGATTGCAATAAAACTTTTCCAACTTATTGTTTGCACTTTCTCAAATAATATAGGTATAGTACAATAAACTTACAGTAGATTTTATATATAAATATCAATGCTTGTGTGTTTGTTCATTCAAACATTCATTACATCCCGCATCGAATCTTTCAAGGATATATCCTATTGTTTCGGTCATGTATCGTAAACGAAAGCAATAACTCATTGAGTCAAAATTTGTATCTGTTATCGTGTCGATGCTGATGCTGATGCAGTAGCCCTGCCCCTGTACATGGCTTCATATAAAATACGCCAATGTAATTTATGAATCAAAATCTATATGGGTTAGAAAACTAGTGTCTGAACGCGTTATTGATAATTTGAGAACTAAATTAAAAATTCAAATCATACCTCTTTCAGATATTTCGAAACTCTTGTCAGGCTCATGGACGCGGAATAACTACGTAAATACATTTATAATTTATCCTTAAAACTTACAAGTACTTGGATTAATTTTCAGAATCCATGACGATGGTGGATATAGACCAAGACTATTTGCGATACGTATTGGTTATTTCAATACCAAACTTCTGGTGTTGAGTCGATTATATTAAACTGGGAAGTCATGGACATGTACGGCGAAGCGTCGATTGTTAACTTCATCGGGGTATACAGCATAAAGATGCTGAGTATCTAGACCTGGACAATTCGAAGAGAGGAAGGCCAAACTCGATGAAATTCAATCAATTTGACATTTTCGTATAGCACGGACTAAAACTCGCAAAATTCCTGATTTCCCGACAAATGAATTATTTCCGTCGCTGCAGATGAATACTTGTACACTGTAATACTTTGATGTGATTCGTAATTATATTACGGAGGAATACACAAATTCTGAAGCCCGTATCTATTATATTTCATATCGATATTCTCATTATTAGAGTCGAGGTGTAGTAAATACATCACCGGTAGGGAAAGGTTAATATAGCATTTTTTGCCGGTAAACGATTATTTAAGAAGCGATTTTCATCACATAATATAAAAGTTCAAGGAAAAATTGCGTCGTTTGGAACAGAATCTGCTTAAATAAATGAAGGTTTTTAAATTTGACATTTTTTTAAGGATGAAAATCTTCTAATTAAAAGAGTGTAAAGTGTTTCCTATTAAGATATTGATTCCAAATATTCCCGATTATGAGCGCTTATTATAGAGATTTTTAATGTTAAAGAATTCCATAATATTAAAGAGTCTATCTGTGATGAAGTTAGATTATAATTACCACACAATGAATGAATTTTGACCCTCGTATAGCGCGGATTTATACTACACGATGAAATATTCATGCAATCATATCATCCAGGAGCATCGTTTGAAGGCTCAAGTTTCGGGCGTCGTTTGAATGATAACTCTACGATTTTTCCCCCTCAAAAAAATTTATTCAAAAAAGGAGACGATTTAAGATTGCAAAACCATTATTTTCCATGCGAGGTATTTTGCTTGTAATGCGACTTTTGAAAGAAGCCTCAGCTCGACGCGTTTATATGACATTGGAATATCAAAAATGTTTTTCATTTAAAAATACATCTGATCCGTCTGAAAAACATTTTTCTTATTCATAACAAGGGACTGAATGACAGTCGAAGATCGCCGCAAGGCAACATGAGACTTTCAGAGAAATGCGAAAGTAAACCTAATATTGAATTTCGTTTTTTCTAGCCGAGATACACGACAGAATTTGTACGAATGCGAATTGGCCATATGCAAATAATAATCTCGATTTTTTGGCATTTTCCGAGCACAGAATTTTCTCGTGATGTCCATTTTTTGCAGGCGCATGCACACATACATATTGAATTATTCCGAGAAAATATATTAAAGTTAGGGTACCTGGATCGGCGCTTTTTGCTCTTATTCCCGGGTAGCTCCCGGCTGCAAGGTGTTTTTAAAAATCAACACCTTTTGTTGAGATTGTCTTGTTTTATTTATAAGATTGCCCCGAGAGCGGATAGTTTCTCAAAAATATAAGAAGCACAAAGCGTCTTTCAGCCGTAGATTGCTGCCTGAAACTTTCATAAATGCGATTTGATCTTTCCCATGTTCGCTATGGCGATAGCACAAGAAACTTCATAAATCGCATTTCCACCCTATCGCATCAAAAATGAATCGAAATGACCGGATTGAATCTTAAAACTTTAATTTGTGAATCACTTAACGATACATTGCAATCCCCGACTGGGTCTTTATTTGCCAAATAAAAAATCAATGCGCAATTGCAATGTGTGCATAAATTTATAATGCAATTTCTACAGAATAAAATTCATGTGAAGATGTAAAATAATTAATTAACTCATTCAGATAATGTCCCTTTTCATCCAAACGAAAGCATATTGAAGACAAACGATGAACTTATGGTTGCAATTTTTGCCTAGTCAATGTACCGAGGCGTTATACGAATATCATCAACTTTTACCAAGAAAGATGACAACTTGATCAATTCCTGGAAAAAATAAGGATATTGGATGCTATAAGTAAAGCCAATAACACTTCCTGACATGGAAACAGATTTAATGCATTTTGAAGAGAATGAAGCAAATGATATACAGTAGACTTGCGGTAATCCGACAAACGTTTTGCAAGGCGTTGTCGGACTACAGAGTACTTCCCTCGATCCCTTATAGTCCGGATTTTCTCTTTTGTAAAGGAGTGTTTGTAATAATTATTATATAAATAATGTCATAAACACATTGGCATAACAGTATTCCATGACGATTTTTCTAGTCTTCGTTTTTATTACCTCCTTGTAAAACAACTTTGCTTTCATAGACAACATGGGCTCAGAAATAGGCTTATGTCTGTTTTGTCAATTACAAAAATATTCATTACGATTAAGGTGGTCCAGAATCACACTTTTGCATTTTCTTACATAGACGACGCTTTATCGTAAACATGTGCTACACGTTCATTGGGACGTCGGACTATAGGGGACGCCGGATTACCGCGGATTTATTGTATCTGAAAATTGAAATATTGTACAATTTAAAATGTTTTGAAAACGTGGATAAGGAAAACATCGAAAAGTGGCTCGATCGTGAATTAAATGATCCAAGTTTTAAGCGCATATATGATGCAAATATCGTTTCTTCTTAGGAGGAAGAAAATAAGAGTGAGACTACAATTGAATAAAATACCAGTAAATATACTAATTATAAAACGGTGTTGAATTATGTTAAAACATTGCTTTATTACGCTGAACAAAGAAAATTTGAATATAATGATCAGAGCCGTAACTAGGGTATGATGCGCCCGTTTAAAAATTCAGGCAGATCGATCAGAAACTTTCCCATCCATAAAAGTCTCATCTTAAGTCGTTTTTGAAAATGCAGGGGCGGGATAATCTTATTTAACCCATTGACGCACATTTACCGTCAAATACCGTCATGCGTCAGCAGACGGTATTTATACGGTACAACGGTGTAAATATACAACACAACTTAATTGCAAATATAATAAACATGTACTTAGATCGAGTTTATAACATATGGATAAAATATAAAGTTGCTAATCATATTAGACTAATTCTAAAAAATATAAGGTTGATATTCATCATTGCTTGTCCGCCAATTATCGTCATACAAATCCACTTATCTGTCATGAGCGCAGCAGCGTGTATGAAACGTGTACATAAATAAATAAACACTGTCCATAGCACAAAATATTAGGTCATTTATTTGCGTAAATATAAATAATACACTTGAAATCGATTCATTATATCATTCGCATATCATTATTAGTCGATAAATTTGGGTTAACGATCTATACAATCGTACGACGTACGCAAGACAATCTCTCCGTCTCTGATACTCTCCAAGCTCAACGTGTTAGAATGCTCTTTCTGAATTACTGGAATTCGCTCGCAAATAGGCGACCGTACTACCATACAAGTTAAATCAGTCCCGAACATTATTTCCATGTCTCGCGACAGCACTTAGACTTCGGGCTACTATCGACTTGTGCATTTATTGTAAAACAAATTATGCAAAATATCGTGTTGATTTTATTGGAAATGGTTTTCTGGAGTATTTGTAGTCCAGTCCCTTCTTTCCTCGTAAGGTCTTCTTTCCTGTAATTCTTTGATAATAGAATTTTGGAACCGAAAATTGTTAAATAAAAGATTAAGCTGTTTGTGTAATATATAATAAAATAGGCAAGCTAGACATAGACATGCGCATGCACATAGTGCGTCTATGATGAATGCGACGGAGACAGTGTACAAACAATTCCTTCTCTCTTTTCGACCGACTGCCTGTTGGAGTTTCATTTTTCGTGACGTTTAAGCCAATAAGTTAGAAATTTTACTTCAAAAAAAATATTATCAATTTTACACAATAAAATTTAAGAAAGCATTCAATTAAATAGCAAAATATGTGGATGGAGACACAAACAAAAATAGTAAGCAGAGATTCCAGCTGCGAGACTCCGATGACGACGGGCCTTTTTTTAAGCATGACCAATGTTCCGATGCAGGGCTTTTTTATCTGCTAGAAAGAAAGACAGCGACCCTATTTATTTTTTATATCTGCATGCCACGTCATACATTTTATGGATGCGCGCGCAAGTCAATCTTGCGATCCAGTCACGTGACTACTTTTATATTTTTACAAGCTAAATGGGGCGAGTTTGCTGGTATTTTCAGCTCATCCCGTTAAAGTCTTGCATTCGTGTAAATGGTTGAATTCAATTTTTTTTTTGTCATTTTGAGATCGTTTGTTATGTCTGGAAGTGGATTGTGGTCGAATAAAAAATTAAAGCTGGAATTGTCAGATTGTTGCATGTCGACTGCGCTTGTACTCCACGACATCTTAAAAACGCCACATAAAGTTTGATTTATGGCTGATAGTCAGACTGCAACCAAGAAGAGTGGTGCTGGCGGATGTACACTTCTTGAATTCTTTTGCCAACTTTACGACTGCAATTAACCGGCAGCTGAGTTTGGCCACGCTGCAGTATCCCGTCTCACTATAATTATTAATTATGTAAGCGTTTCGAAGGTCC
Source organism: Stenopsyche tienmushanensis (assembly GCA_008973525.1). NCBI lineage: Eukaryota > Metazoa > Arthropoda > Insecta > Trichoptera > Stenopsychidae > Stenopsyche > Stenopsyche tienmushanensis. Next base: position 506,521 of record WACJ01000018.1, on the reverse strand, counting down.
TGAGCTCATAAAAAGACTTTCATTTAATATTTTGATGATTTGAACAACGAGCTTAAAGGCAATGGATTGTATCAATTATTTTTGTTTATGATAGTTTTTAGAATAGTTTGTGTGAAAAACACATTTTCCCGCGGCCAAGACTTTTGGTCGACTATCTGCTCTTCTTTACAGCACGTCTGTATTCAATAACTAAATAACAAAGTAATCTATGTTACAAAGCCTTGCTCTATTTTATTAATCGTTTTACTATTTACATATTTTTGATCTCCTAAATATTCTCCACGATCTTGATTTGAACCTGAACCACCACAGTAAGCATTCAATATACAACCCACTTTACCAACAATTGCTCTAAAATTGTTATATTACGTTTATGAATAGATTTGATGCGTGTTAAAAAAATAAAACAAGCTTTTAATAAAGTTCACAGTACTATCTACAATTAGAGCGAGCTTAAAGCTCTTCTCACAGAATTGGATATTGTCGCTTATTTTAACATCCAAACGACAATTAAACGAATAGAATTTATGTTCCGTCTAGTCGGCAAATGAAATGCAACTCTTAGGTAATTTATTGCCGTTAGTTCTTAGTGGAGGACGGTTTCAAAGGTACTCCGCCCAACATATCCTAGATGGTTCAGAGCACTTCGCTACAATATTGCTGAAAATAAAAAGCCATCCTACTATCTGAAGTAAATGCTGCATCCGCTATTTTGAGAATTTATCTAAAAGCCATCATTCTATGAAATTAATTGCATCACTAAAGACACAGAAGAAGTGACACGAAATATATAATACATTTACAATTAATCTAATAATGTAGCACTTGAGCTCAAACTTAAAATACAAGCATAGTAAAGTCTGATAAAATGGAATAGTTTCTGGACTATTGGAGTAAAGGCTTTTTTTTAAATCTAGAATTTTAAATGGAAAATAATCCTTGAATCAATAAATTTCAGAAGTCGAGAAAAAGGATGGGGATACTCAGATGGTGACCATATTAATCAAGATTTGTATTTTATTCGGAGAGGGATTCGCTATGAGACTACAAGCGAGCTAGTGTGAAGAACACATCTTCCCACGGCCAAGACTGTTGGTCGACTCTTCGTTCTTCTTTCATGTACGTTCGCTTTTCAAACTCACGCATGCGAAGCACTTTTGAAGCGAAGCTTTTAGATATCTTCGATTATCTAAAAGCGCTTAACATTACGTGTTAACAACAATGCTACGTCGAGAAAAAATATTCTACGTCATGAATAATGAATATCTTCTTTAGTAAATTTCAAAATGCATCAAATTCGCGCAAAAAATATGCTTAAATTATTTACGTTGATCCTTATATATTCCTGATGGATTCGCTTTGATTTTGGAATACAATATCGTTGCAATAAACGATTTTTTGTATAAAATTTAAGTCATGAAAGGAGATAGAAATTATCTTGTACGACTTTATTAACCACCTTTTAATTCAGTTTTTCAGATCCATTTCCCAAATTAGTTGGAACGTTGAACATTTTTACCAAAATCTGGATTTAAACCTGTACCTTTATAATAAGAATTCAGGATCATACCCACTGTACCGACATTTAAATTATTCAGAACCACCATATACTATTTATCGAGTACTATATAATTGGGTTGACATTGAAAGTCTGTTCTTTTGGGATTTCGTTCATCATCAATCTTATTTAGAACGATCCAAATGTCGCATGATACGATCTAAATACCGCATTCGTCTGAGTATCTCAGCTCCTTCATCATTCAGAAGCCCATCATAACTTTTTAATTGGTTGATGCTAAAAAGTAAATGGCAAATTAAAAGCGATCTTGATATGCGTCTGTTCTTCCAAGCGATGAAGTTACGTGTAAACTATATTTACAGCATACAAATGAGGGAAATTGCATTATTATTAATGATTTTATGGCACACAAACGAATTGTTAAACGTCGCTGTTTTGAGAATCAGCTTCTTCTCGGATATGAAATGGACCGTTTAATTTTTGACAGCGGACGCATATGCATATCTGATTTAACAAGCTCGTTAATAAAATATGCATTCGTTGTTATGCGCGTTCTCAGAGGACGGAATACAACAACAGAAGGCTTTGCAATACGAGATCGCAGACATAATAATTTATAACCGCCGTGGAAAGTAGTTATCTTTATAACTGTTGAGGTTCATGCAGACGAAACGCATTCAAATAGTCATATATCAGGTCGCAGCAAGCGATTTATCATTCGGATATGACGACGATAACAATAAGCTTCAGACTACTTAGGAAAATTCTCAGATTATGCCAGGATATCGTCGTACATTGCGTTGAATTTACCCAATGATACAACATGTGTACCATAAGCTGGCCTGTCTTTACTTGTATATTTACAAAATACTATGCAGATATAAGTGCATTTGAAAGGAATATAGGATCAACCAGATGTTGACAAAGTAGATTAGATGTTATACACTCAAACTTCTTTTTGTGCGATTTTGAAGTTATGCGGTTTTTTTAGAGCATTTTTTAAATTTTATTTCATACTCGATAAGAGTTTGTATCGAGATATTTTGGATAAAATAGGAAATAAATCATCAACACTAACAGAAATTTGGAACCAAGTTATAATTTGGGACTGTGTAAATCATATTGCATCTGCTATCGCTGAATATACGACCACGCCCTTTATTCTGTTATAGAATTTCGAAAAAATATTTTGTTTTTTTTGTATTTTTCCAATGTTTCGACTTTTAAAAATATATTCTCCAAAGGAATTTCCAAAATTCTAACTACTTACGGAGTTATAGCTATTTTAGCTATTAACTTTTTTTTATGCGATTTTGGATATATTTTAAATAGCTGTTTCAAAGTTATGCGATTTTTAAAATTCATGGAACGCATCTTCACTTTTTCTATGTAAGTCATAGCTTTTTTTGTGCGATTTCTTTTTGTGCGATACCACCTTTACCTTCTTGGCAACTCTTCTTCAGTCCGATAGTAAACGGACCACGTGGGCCATCTAAATCTAAAGCGCCCATGGGGTGGACCGATCACCATTCAGATACAATGATCCAATTACATAAACTTTGGTCATAATTTGCGAGCTCATATATATAAATTTCAATAAAATCATCCTGGACCAGAAGATATTCAAAACTCTTAATACAATGAATTTTAAATGGATTTGATGGCGCATGATTTTAAATTGCAGTGCTCCATATTTTGGACCAAGGTATGAAAATTAATATATAAACATATTAAAATACATTTAAAACATATCGTGGATACCAAAAGCGAGTCTTTGGCGTGTATGGAAGCACACAGAATCCATCTAGACAAAAAAAAATCCAGCGGTGTCAGATCTGGAGACCGTGCGAGCTACGGAATAGGGCACGTTCCCAGACAAAGAAATCCAGTGGTGTCAGATCTAGGGGAGAAATAAATAATAGGTGTCGTGCGTGCAACGAAGCAGAGGTAGCCAATTTGAACAAATTTTGTAAATAAATTTAATAAAAACATCATGATAAAAGTATTTTCTTAACCCTGACCCTGGCAAACAGGCACTTCTTAAGGTTTAACGACTTGTTGAATGATTTGTATGACATGTAGCATATCGTTGGAAAGGGTATAATTTATAGAGCTTTTTAAAACTTAATTAAATTCAAAATAGTTGTTGATTTTTTGTTTAAAGAATTTAGAAGTTGACATTTCTTTTTCGTTTGCATATTTTATTTGACTTGGAAAGCTCAGAAGTGTTTTTCTTTAAACCAATTGCATATAATGATGATTAATTTAGATAAAAAATACATTGCAAAATACAAAAACTTTAAAAAAAATTTAATGCTATTACGACCACAGATTAAAAAGTTATGAAAATTTTTTCAAATGTTGAGAGAAAAAAATCAATTTCGAAAACCCTGACACTTACGACATAAGGCCTATGTGTGAAACACCCTGTATATATACTGATTTGTGTAAAAAAATACATTTTTAAGTTGAATAAAAAAATAATGGATTTCTTTCGGGAGGGCCTAATATGAGACCCAGTGCCATTCCTTTTCACTCGCAGTTTTAAATGATCACGTTAAGTTTAATAAAAAAATCCAAAAATATGTCTACCACTGGACTAAAGTCTAGTTATGCTTGTGCTATTTTGCATTAACCCATCGTAAATGCCTCGTGTTCAATTTGCTCTTCAAACTTCAAATGCTTAATCCAACATTTGATCCGAAGCCCGAATACATTTCTCGTCTCATATTTGGTTGCAAATCCACCTTTGATTTCAAATTCCATTTGCATCCTATCTGAAGCAATTATATCATTTGGAATTCAATTTTACAAAGCAGCTATTCATTAAATAAACAAGTAATACTTATAGTGATTTTTATGTGCAATAATGTAAATTTGTAAAGAACTGAAATTGCGTCTTAGAAATAGAGGAAGGCAACCTTCTAGATTTAGTGATGATTGGATAGGACAAGAATGCGACACAGAACTGGTAATATATAAAACTAAGCCCACGATATATGGTGAAACATTTATCTTTCACTTTTGTCTGCATCTGCTACGGATATTCCAAGGGCATAGTCTATTCAAAAATATCACCACAATAGATTAACAAATTGTGCTAGCGGATCAAAACTAGATATCCAGTATGATGACATGATGAATACTTCATCAGATCCGGAGATAAATAAATAATTATTTTATTTCAATATAATTTAATTATCTTTTATCATAAAGTTTTCATTATTTTAAACTTGGATTATTATACTTCATCTTGAATTTAGAATATTTTAAACAACAGCTAAACTTATTTTTATCATAGCAATGATCGTCAACGTTTCAGTTTGATCAATACGTATTACATGGTTGAATATCACAGCCGGGAGAAATTTACACAACACGTTGTATTCCCAAACATATTGAAATCATCAATTTAAATAAAGGTATCTATTTCATATTAATATTCATCAAATATAAACAATTTTAAGAAAGCAAATATCTTCAATTAAGAGCTTTATATTTGCAAATGTAATATGTTACGATAAAAAAAACATCTAATTATGCTTAATTTGGAAATAAAATGCAAACAAATGTATTCCAGAATTTAAAAATGCAGCGAAAAGGAGCATCTTTAGATCATGTGAAAGAACAAGGAAAATTGTGCGTATTTATAACCTCGTTGTAATTGTAACATAAGCTTGATTTTATATAGTAAAATATTAAATTGATGCTATTTTATGTAATTAGTTGAATAAATATTGCGAATTGAAATTTTCAAACTAAATAAAGAATATGTTACTTTTCATTAAAAATTATAGAGTAGCACAGGTTTTAAAAGAAAGACAATCAGCGAAAGATTGGGAAGAAAATTGGGGATTTTTAAAAGAAAAGAAGAAATTTTTAGAAGACGAAGCCGCTGCTTTAGGTAGTACTATTCATAACAAAATCTGTATATTTAATACAAAATCTAAAAATAATCGAATTATATCCAGGTTGGACTAAAGAAGAATATTGGGCCGCCGTGAAATCTTTAGAGAGTGCAAGGGTGATAAAAAATCCTTCAAGTATCGTCACTCTACCGACAGTAAAATCTTTTCCGAAAACTTCCAACGGTACGTAATATAATACGTTCATATACAATATAATTCATTTTAATCAAAATTTTATTGTAACATTCAAAATTAGGAGTATATGGATGGCGCTGTGAAATTGCTTTGGATATGAACATCCGTCCACCAATTCCCGTCTTTCCGAAACCAGAAGCACAGAATGTGATTTTCCTCGGCTAAGCACATAACTAGAAAATAGATATATAAGAAAAGCTACTCAATATTGATGAATAAACGACATCAAATACGTATGAAAAAGTGTGCTTTTTAATCTTATACAAGTAGCCTTCGGTTTACATCGCAGTTCCATTCTTATAAAAGCCGGCATAAATCTAATCGAATTTAACTGAGACGAAAATCATAGGGAGATTCGATGAATTACACAGTGAAACAGCAAATTGCCGCTTTATTATGAATCAGTATAAACCGAGGGCTACCTAATTTAATTATGAAATACAAATTTAATGTCAAAAATATTTTATTTAAATTATATAAAATAGCAGACAAATGTAACAGACGAATATATGAGCTTCCGAAGTCAACATGTTTGAGAAATCGATCTTGTTATTTCTATATTCTGGGATTTCTTGAGACTGGTATTGTCTTCCTGCACGATAATGCTCGGCTTACATGCAACCAAAACGCTGTTTATAGAAAGCTGGTGGAAGATTATCTAGCAGAGTCGTCGGTTCGACTATTACAATAGCAGCTTCTGCCTCGTTATTTTTATCATATACCCATCCAGCTGCAACCAAATGCTAGAAACACAGACAATTTAAATTAACGCGAGTTTTATATTTAATATCACTCGCAGATGTTTTCTTCTCACCTTGTATTTTTTGACCGTGCAGCAAAGTTTGCTATCTTTGTTTGCATTTTTCTTCTTCGGTATTTTAGCCGATCTTTCCTCTTCTACTTCCTATAATTCGAGACAAACGTATTTAGAAATATGCACAAATTTCAAAGCTAATTTAGACAACTTTGCAATTCCAACTCACAGCATTTTTATTTATGATATAAACGCCGCAATCATCATGCGCCATTATCAAATGCGGCAATTCAGGATGGAAAGTCAGCCCAATAATTGGAATCATCCGTCCCCACCATCGTGTACCCAATGTGCTCGGATTGCTTAAAGTTTCACTCCACTTGGTGTAACGCAACTTCTTCAAACTATACTCTATTAACTAAAATAAATAACAACAAATTTAATTAATAATTTAAACAAGTAAAACCTATTTTCTTCGATAGGATTCGAATCAATAACCTTATGCAGTAAACGTAAATATTTTTACCATTCAGCTATGAGGTTTGATTTCAAGCTTTATGGAATATTATATCAAACACCAATAATGCAACTTAATTGACTAAAATTTGAATAATGATTTTAACTTACTTTGTGATCTGTATAAGCAACAATTATATTTTTATCTTGCTTATTTATAGCAATAGCACTGGGTGGAAATTTATATCGAGGCAAATGTGCTACAAAGTTGGAATTTTTGCTACCTTTTTCAACCTCCCAAACGCCAATGTTGCTTTCAACATCAGCAGCGACCAAATAATAATTGTTTTTATTTCCACTTTCAGATGTTAATAAATGCGTAATAGTAGAATCTTCCAAAGCTATCAAATAAAACACGTATTAGACAATATTTCATTGATATGCTAAAATCTCAATTATATAAAATACCTTTTTTAGAGTTAATATTTTGACCTGCGGTCACAGCGCCGTCTTCGTGTATCCGTATAATTTTTATACTAGCATCGGCAGTTGCCAGAATAAGATTACTTGAGTCTGGAGAAAACGCCATTCGATAACAAGGGATGCATTCAGCGGGTAAGGGAATGAGTTTACTTAGTGTAGGTGTATCATCTACCTATAATATAAAAAGCAATTTAATTGTGGAACCTATATTAATAAATTTGAAGTGATTTCTCTTTTTTCTCTCATACCATGGTAAATTTGAATATCCTAAGTTGTGATTCCGTTGAGTAGGCTATCCATTTTTTATTTGAAGCTATAGCATGACAAACAATGGGTAACTGTGATGTTAATCGAAGTAATAATTTAGGACCTTCGGCAAGTTGCAATCTTCGGCCAGAATTTGTATTATGTACTCCACCGTTATTTGTTTCCAGTTCGCCATTCATATTATTAACTACAGGATCCTCTTTAAAATCAGATTGATCATTCATTGAATACAAAGAATGACCATTTTGAGCTAATAATGCTGATCCTAACTGCCACAGTTCTATACTACTATTATATCTGAAATAATTGAATATGAAATAATATAAAACTGTATTTAGATATTTTATTATACCAAACAATAATAACTTACTTAAGACAGACAATTTTAGATTTGTCACAAAATATAACAGCATTGTTAGGTTGAATTGGCGGATGTTTTATTAAAACTTTAGGTGGGAAACTAGATACTGCTAAATAGCCATCAACACCACCCGAAAATAGCTTATTTCCAAGAATAGCCATTGCTCTAAAATAAAACAAATTAATTAACAAATAATCATAAATTATAAAGAGTTGTTATAGAAGACTGATTATCCGAAATATAAAATACCTGACGTCATGTTGGTGAATATTACGTTGAATGTTCTTAACCCATTTATCCACATTTTCACTCTCTCCCTTATGTTTGATTTTAACTCTGGTATAGTTTATTATAAGAGGATCCACACCGGCGCAATATAACGAGTTTTGATCATCGGATAAACAAACAGATAGGACATCGGCTTTGTGAGTATTGAAGGACTCAATTTGCTCACCCAAGCGAGCATCCCAAAACGTAAGGCGACCGCGCGAATCTCCCGATATAATAGTCAGATCTGGCGTTACTTCCAAGCACCATACAATTGTTTCTTTATTGCGTTCCGCTCTTCCTGTTGTCATCCTATGCAACGCTTGTCCAGAACTGACGTTCCATATTCTAATGGTTTCTATGGAGCCTATAAAATGCAGAAAAAATAATGAACAATTTGCATTAAAATAATCATCATCATTATAGTGCATCCACTAGTAGTTCACTTTTTATTCAACACAAGAGAGAGAAATCTGGCTGCGAGAAGGACGTCCTCCCGCAGCCAAGGCCAACCGAAGACTTTTCTATATAGATATTGATCAAGGTACATTTTTATATCATTTTTTGAATTAAATTTTTTACCACGTAAAGAATTTTTCAATGAAAGAAATAAATAATAATCTAAAGGGGAATGATAAAAGCTTAAAACGAACAGAGCAGTGCAACCACCATATTTTCATGTTCGTAGCAACAAACCATTAAAATAACAATATAATTTATAAATGAAAAATATTTACCTGTTACTAAAATTTCCCCGGATGGATCAAATTTACAACATAAAATTCTGCCTTCTTGTTTATCAAATATTTTTTCATAATCAAGAGAATTATTCACAACTGAATATATATTTATATATCCTTGTTCTGTGCCGACTGCTAATTTATTAAATTGTTTAGTGACGTCAATACACCAAGCAGCATGGCCTATTACTACAACTGATGTTTTAGGAGACAATGTTTTCAAGTCCCATTCAACGATGGCTCCACTAAGACCTGTGGTCAATAATCTATCTTTGACCCAGCACATGGCTTCTATACTCGCTGAAGGTGTACCCGGAATCATCCGGGACATGAAAGGTGATCCTCGTAAATCCCATAATTCAATCGATGCATCCTTTCTAAGTGTGTAAATATAATCATATAAATAAACATAACCAAAAATTACATCTTTCAAAATATTCACTGTTTTTATAACATACCTGGAGAGTGCTAGACTATTCCCGGTTGGATGTAAAGCGATGCAATGTATTGCGAGGGCTGTCGGTTCATAAAAACGCACATGGTGTAAACGACAAGCCATGCTTCACATCAAAACACGTGCGACAATCAGTTATGCCAATCCACCGTTTGACAGATGCAATTTGGCATTAATGCATTAAAAATTGATCATGATATTTCTAAATAATATTCATATTTAACTATTAAAAGCTGAGTTTTAATTCCCTACACTAGATGTAAATGAAACGTAATACTTGAAAAAAATGTTTTCTACATTATTAAAAAAAATCATACAATTTTGTAAAAGTTAATAATAAGATGTTTTTTCAGCTCATTTGAAACTTTAAAAAAATATGGAGTTTATAGAACTTTAATCTTGTAACTATGCATAAAAAATATATATTTTTTAAAATTATGTTAAAGTTAGATTGATAATTTTCGTTAGTTATTTTTAAATTAATAACTAATCGAAAATATTTTTTAAATTAATTTTAACATCTTTATTATAAATATATTCAACGCTTTGAATAAGGACAATTTATTTACATCATCATACGAAAATAGTTGCAATGGAAAATAACAGCATAGATTTAAGGCCACATATTAAAGAGAAAAAAATAACTGTCACATTTAAAAGTGGCGGTGATTCTCAGTGTGTGGTGTCAATACTTCATTTATAATAATTTAGACTGCCATATGTGTCGCAATGGATAATTTTACACTCGGATTTCAGGAAGTAATTCCTGTCCAAACACAAACGGACAAATGGAACGAAATGTACCTCAATACCGGTGAGTATAGGTTATGTTGGGACAAGCTTCCAAAAGGAATATTTTATATACAGATAAATTACAAGCATTATATTGATAAAGCAATTGAAACTCTAAGACAGTGTTTTATCAACGTTATAAACATTTCATATTGTATATTTATATGGTTATATTGCAACTTCCATGTACTTTTCAATTTGTACAATTTGATCTGCTTTGAAACAATATATAATGATTACATTAATAAATTACAATTTTTATATTCATAGGAGGTACTCAGAGTATGCTACAAGACATAAAGCTTCCAGAAAGAGCAGGCGGATACTTTTATAAAGACGCGTCTAAATATTACACTAGGAATAGATTTATTTGTTGGTTAGTAATGATTATAATTTATTTCAATATACATATATTTTGCTTGTTTTCAACATTAACTTGTCATGATTTTAGGAGAATAAGTCATGATACGTTGGAGGTGGTTGAGCATTCTTTAGAAGTCAGACTCAGTGGGGGCCGTGTTAGATGGCGTGGAGGTGGAGCTCTTTTGGGCGCTGCTGTTTTTGAGCTTCCGGGCCGTATTGTCATTCTCATTACATCTGTTTGTTCTGTTCATCGCCTTACATTCCCTCATCCAGATATTATTCATAAACAGGTTAATAGATTTCTTTAAATATATGAGCAACAATTACTTATAATCAATAATTAAAAATATGATTGAATTTTAGGAGAAACATATCGGACGTGATTTAGAAGATACTAGTCCATCTGTTTTAAATGAAGCTACAGCTACTCAAGCACTAGATCCAAAGCATTTTCATATTATATCCCAATATACGAATGCAAGTTAGTATACATTTTAAATACATAGTATTATATCTCTGCGTATTTTTAAGTCATTTAATTTTCATTTATATAATTATTTAAGATTCAGTAGTACCACATACATGTTCTATGGCAATTAATACCAATGGAGAAGCATTGTTTGCTGTTGCTGGCGCAGGCAGCAGTGGTGGGGGTTCAGGAATTTTGTTAGTACGATTAAGCCCTGGAGGAGGTGCATTAACTACTATACTTCGACAGGAATCAATTGTTCCAAGATTATTGTCTGCGTTAAGGTTAGTCCTAATTTTTTGTAGGGTATTTCAATAAGGATGCTCTATTTTTAAAAGTAAATAAACCAAATTCTGTGGGAGATATTTATTAAATTTTTATGATGATAAATCGCTCATCTCAAATTTCGAGCGTCTCTATTGAAAAACCCCGTTTACATTATTTTTTATTATACAATTTCAGAGGAAGCCGAAACGAAGGAGAAATTTCTTGCGGACTATCACTTGTTGTTAAACCTCAAGGTGTACGCCTTTATTCGCTTGGCAGGGATGCGAGATTAAGGGCATGGTGCTGTGAACGTGCTACATGTCTTGCAGTTCATCCTTTACTTCCGGATCAAAATGAAACATACACACAAGGCAGTTAGTAATCCATACAAAATTTAAATCATTAACATTATACCATTAATTTCATCGTCTTCGTCTTCTCCTATAGCGCTTCATTATGTTTTGTTTTTATAGCATTTTTCGTCCCTATCTTGTCGTTATAGGAGGGTTGACTGTATTATGTTAATTAATATAATGTTTATTTCAAAGGACATCATTTCTTATTTATTTTTAGCTCAAAGTCATATGCTACGCTCAGGGGAAACATCTTCTGGTGAACTATTATTAGGAGTATTTTTATGCTTCTCAACAGAAAGTCGATTCACAGTTTTAAAACCAATAATCGGCGAACAAAATAATGTTCATTTTATGCTCGTGTGTCATCTTTTCGGACCGGAGGTAATAATTTTTAATATTCAAGTAGAATTTCAATATTTAATGGAACACTTTATATTTAACGGTAATGTTTTATACTTTTTTAGAGAGATTTAGTTGATTTTGGTGTCTGTGGAGATGGCGTTTGGGCAGTGTGGGGTAGTGTAGGTGGCGGAAGAGATGCGATTGTTACCGCGTCAGGACTAGGACCCACTGCGCAATGGCGCACAGCTCTTCCTGCTCCACAACCACCGCCCGAACTTTTACCACAATCTGATCATCATTCCTATTTAGATTGTTTATTTCGACCTGGACTCTTTCCCCTCTCTGTTATTGCAAAAGCACTAAGCGTAAGTATATATTAGAATTTAAAAGTTTTTGTGCATTATTATATATTAGTTTTGGGGCATTTTATCATATTTATTCAATAAATTTAAAGATATATGAGCGCAGCAGCGAGGCGAGCAACAATACAACTCGTGATCAAAGTGCTATAGATGGAATCGAATCAGACGATAAAGGTATTCAAAACTTAAGAATTAGAGCGCTTGCAGCTGCTCGTGCCGCTGAACAAAGACATGCAGCTCGTACTCAATTAGATCCCGAAGAATTGACTCACAAGTATTTTAACATCTTTAAAAAAGTGATTTATAAAATTTAGAACATGTTTTAATCCAATAATCTATCAAAGATGCTGGTCCGAGCTATACAGTTGGTGTGTGCAATATCTAGAAGGATGGAGAAAACCGCAAGGCTTAATTTTATCAAATCACGTAAGAATTGTTTTTAATGCTTTTTATTATTATTTTTAAATCATTCATTTATACTTTAATATAAAATTCAGGAAAGTGGCGGATGGTGTTTATTGCTCAGAAAAGGTGGAGTTTCATTTTTAAGGCCATTGGAGCTATTAGAACATTTGTTATTATCAGAAAATGCAGCTGAAATTTCTCCAAAATACTGTTGTCCCGCTATTTCACCAGGTTTTTATTAGTAATTTTACAAATTTTCATGTATTAATGTTATCGTATATTTACGAATGTTTCGTATAATTTTTAGACATTGCTGTTTGCAAGTGGGTGTGTATAGTAGTTGGGGCGGCCGGAGAAGTTGGTCGCAGATTGCCAGAAGGTGTAAAAGCCGCCGTAAGAGCAGGTTTGACAGCAGGACGGGCACCTGATCTTCTTTTACCACAGCTAGCCGAAGATCTTTTAGCAGATGGTGAAGATGGTTCTCCTCCAGTATGTATATTAAATATTTAAATTTGATAATTTGTTCCAGTATTAACATATTGGGATAATTATTTTATTGCTACTTTTAGGTTTTTCCACCAGAAGTCGTGGCTACATTGGCTCGAAAATTATCAGCAGTTGGAGATCTTCCACGGGCTCTGCTCACCCTAAATAAAGCACTACGCTTAGATTGTGATGGTTTGTTAATTTTTTAAATATTAGGGATACCGGATGAGAATGTCGTTTTATTATAAATATAAACACACATACAAACATTGATTTTTATACATAAGATCTACTGTAAATTAATTGTACTATACCTATATTATTTAAAAAGTGCAAACAAAAAGTTGGCAAGGTTTTATTGCAATCGAATGAGCGGTATGGCAGCGCATAAAATACGAACAAACAAATTATTTTTTTGTATATTAGACTATGCCTATGTTATTCGCACAATCCTTAACAATAAGTGGACAAAGTTTTATTGCAATCAGATGAACGGTATGGGAGCGCATTAAATATGAACAAACAAAGATTAATTTCTATATATTAAGAAGATTAATGTTTGTTGTGAAATAATTATTTCCATAATTTTAGATGACGGAGATGAAGAAGGAGGCTCGTGTGCTGAATTAGAAACATTATTTAATAGCGATTTAGGTGTTTCACTCGCATCTGATACTCTGTACCAAATGGCCCAAGTTAGGTAATGTCCCAAAAAAATATTGTAATGATGATTTCATTGCTTTATTGAGACGTGAAGATAAATAGGGTTTCTTGTATGATTTTTAGGTTTTCAATTTGTTGTAACCTGTTAGTTCTTGGCGCAATGTTGAATGGTAGTTCACAAAATCCGTGGCCTGTGGCTGGTCATACGGGCGTCAGCTTACAAGCTTATAATGCTCTCTGCTGGCTATGCGAAACAACTCTTAATGAACCAGACAACCATGACTCATTGTAAGCTGGTTTATTTGTTTTTCTGCAATATAATCTGGATTTCAATAAAATAATGTATTATGTTTGTATTTATTTTCAGAAAAAGTAGTATTGAACGTTTATCGTTACTCAAGTTATGCTCTGGAGAATTAAGAGAAGCTGGACTTAGACTGGGTTCAGTAGCCGGAAAAGCAGCAGGAATTGTATGGTGGTTTAGTCGAGGTGCAGGAGGCCGAGTTGCTCGTCGTATATTATTCCAACAGGGCATTCCATCTGATTTACATTGGACACGCACACTTCATCCCTATGTCCATTGTTTAGGACACCTATTGTAAGCTTAATCAATCGTATATATTTGCTTATGTTGCGTAACTTTTATTAATCTCTTTTTTTTTGTTAAAGATGGGGTGTAAGTGGTGGATTCACACTAGGTGCATGGTTAGCTTCATCAGGAAGACCTTGGCTCGTCAAAAACTATGCTGCCTTATTAGCACCATGGTGTGAATGGAATGCATGCTCAAGTAATTGTTAGAATTGTCAATCTTCTTCTAAAAGAACGCTAAATTTTACATACTTTAAATTTTATTTTAATATTTTCAGGAGAATTTATAGTAGGAATGTCTCTTTTGGATACCGGCGAATTTCAAAAAGCACTGGCTGCCTTCTTACTCGCTGGTCAAGGCGTTGCAAATGAAGCATTCTTAGCTCGATTATTACCACGCTCACCCCATTCATCTCGGAATGCACTCCTCAATTATTATCTTAAGGTATTATATATATAATACTGTAACAATATAAAAATAAAACTAAATAACGTGTTTGTAATCATGATTTGTTGTTCAATTAAGGTTATTAAACTGTTCGAATTACATAAAGCGCCGGAATGCATCATAAGTTTAGCAGAAAAAGCCATAGATATTGCCGATAAAGATGATCCACATCTCGTAAGTATTAATATAAATCAAGGGTGGCCTATTTTATTATTATCGGCTGTTGCCCACCCTGGATATAATTGAGTATATCTTGTCATGTTTAAAATTTGATTATCAATTTGCAGGCAGTTTTCCATTCCTTAGTATTTCGTACATGGCTAGAATTGGAGCAGTGGGGACGAGCTCTAGCTGCTGCGGGTGCACATCCAGAAGTGGAGCAAAGAGACAATTGTGTGGCTCGTCTGGTGGCAGCCTTAGGAGAAAGACATTGTTTAGCTCATTTATTGGCTCCTGATGCGCCTCCACCGCCACCAACAACGTGTCGCGTAGCCGAACAGCGTGCTCGTCTTTGTGACGAGCCGTACAATCATTATTATAACTTTCTTTATGCATATCATATTAAATGTGGCGATATGAGAAAAGGTTATTATTATTTAAATTGATTTATAAATTGTTTAATTCTCGGGGAAAAAATCATTAAATAAAACACATTAAATAATATATTTTAGCTGCTGATGTCATGTATGAACAAGCTGGACGTATTGGGATTGAAATGGGTGCAGGCGCAGAAGCATTAGGACGTCGGGCACGATGTTTATTAGCCGCTTTAAATTGTCCTTAGCTTAGTTCCGGAACGTCATGCTTTCTCGTGGTTTCACACGCATTACCATTAGCGGATAAAAGAGATATCCGTGGAGATGTAATATTATTTTGTGTATTAATATATATTTTATTAAAAACTCAGCTATAATAAAATGATGTTATTTGTTTAGATAATAGAGAGGAATGATAAAGATCGCGAAGTTGTCGTCGTTGGAGTAGAAGATTTAAGGAAAGAATTACATTTAGTGACTGCTCGGCTGAAGTTTGCCAAAACACAACCAAACCAGATGTGCCCGGAAATTGGCATGTGTTTATGATTAGATTTATTATTTAATTGAACGACGTATTCCATCTTAATTGATAATTTAAATAATTCAAATACAGAAGTAGAAGAGGTGGCATCCCTATTGAGTGGTGTTGGTTTACACGTGGCGGCAGTGTCTTTGCGTAAAAGGCTCAACGTGCCTAGAGCACCGGCCCTCGCTGCTTTAGCAGCAGCAGCCGCTTCCTTGCCGACTATACCTCTGGATGCTGGTCTACCGGAAACACAAGCCGACATCGATGCATGGCGATGGTTGGCAGAAAATGATATTACAGGTAATCATTCAATATTATAAAATGGTGATTCAATTGTGCGTGTATTTTTTAATAATAACAATATTTATATATGCATATGACGCACAAGACGAGAAGTCATATGCGGTACTAAAAATGGGTTATTTTTTCCCCTGTAATTGAAAGTGGCTAAGATTATTCTAATCCCCAAGTCTCCACGCCAAATAATACAGACCCATCAGCTTACTTCCAATCATTTCCACAATTTTTGAAAACTATTACTGAAGAGACCTAAGCCAATAATTAAGAAAAACAACCTAATACCTAATCATCAATTTGGATTCCGTCAACAACATGCGACTGTGGAAAAAATACACAGGATCTTTAATAGAATCCACAAGGACTTAGAAGATAAAAAACATTGCTTGGCAGCATTCCTGGATGTAACTCAGGCTTTTGACAAAGTGTAGCATCCGGGCTTGCTACATAAAATTGGAAAACAACTGCCCAAGAATTACTTCTTCGTACTCAAATCATACCTAACAAATAGAACATTCTATGTCAAATACGAAGATGAAGCCACCACACTGCACAATATAAAATCCGGCGTCACTCAAGGCAGCATACTCGGTCTTTCTATACACAGCCGACAACAGACACTACAACAACTGCTACCTTTGCCGACAATACAGCTCTTCTGACCTTCGCATAACAACCCCGCAACAGCATCTCAACTACTCTAGAATCATCTTAACAATATACAAAAATGGCTCAAGAAGTGGCGCATAAAGAATAATGAAAACAAATTTACCCATGTCACTTTCACTAACAAAAAAGAGACATGTCCTCCTGTCTCACTAAATGACTGCGCACTACCACAAGCAGACGTAGTAAAATATCTCGGTATGCTCTTGGACTGACACTTAACATGGAAAAAAATATAAACAAAGTCGAAGAGCTAACCAATCTAACCTCCGGGATGTGTAAGCTGAAAAGATATATAGTCCATGACCTAGAAAAAAGATTCAAATGAATAAACATAACAAACAAGTCAGCAACATAAACGTCGAAAGAAGAAATACATATCTCTTAGAGGATAGATTGTTTATATTTAAAAAAAATGATATGCATATATTTCTGATTATTATCCAGACTTAACATAATTATATATTTTTACAGAATTATCAATTGGTGAACAAAGTGCAGCGGGAGCTGCATGGAGTCTTTTAAAAGCATTAGTAGGCGAACATAAACCTGAGAGTCAAGAAGATGGCACGGAAACTAGGGCATCTATTTTAAACGCGATTACATCTCGTTTATTATCAGTCGGTGCCTTTTTACCACATTGGCTATTGGCCGAGTTCAAAGTGAGAATTTATTATTTTTTACATTTTTTTTTTTGATGTATCGTTCATTTTATAATGTATATTTTAAATAACAGCAATTGGACGTATCATCTCTGATCCGTTTATTGACACGCCATGGACGACTTGAGGAAGCGGCTGCGGTTGGCATAGAAGCGCTCCGTGAATGTCGTCCGGATCCTCGCCCTCGCGCTTCATACAATCCAGTTTGCTCACCATTGCCAGCCCTTGATTTGCTCTTGGCGGAACTTCAGTATCAAGCTGAAAATGGAGACATATTTTATGCTCAGATATATAAAGAAATGGATGATTTAGTCAAAACTCATTGTCAGAGAGTACAACGAGCAACAGAAAATCTTAAAGAAGTTCCAGTTTCTTAATCAAATTTAAAATATTAAATTAAACTGAAGATTTCCACAGGTGTTATGTTATCTTATTTAATGACTCATATTGATGTAATTTTTTTCATTTTGTAGACTTATGTAAATTATTAAGATTAAAATAGAATAGTTATTCTTTCATTATAAATCTGGTTTATTTAATATTATATTGATTAACGAAAGTGTTCAAAAGACTCACAATTTAAATGATTAATAGAATATTTATTCATAAACTGGTTCAGGTTCATGCAGCGGCCCGGTTATGAGCATTAAATATAATGCACCCATGGCTAATAGAATAGCTATAGTCGCAGCTGCTGGTCTTGGCCATTGACGTTCCGTCAAAAGAACAAATGATGCACCTGCAGCACCACCCGCAGCAGCCAATGCAATTAACGGACGTACTTTCATGTTAAATTCTTTCGTAGCGTGAACTCCGTTGACTGAAAAAAATATCATTCTTAGTACATTAAAATGGTTACATCTTTATGGGATTTTTAATATCCCGTCGTTCATGGCTTAAGATTAACATTGATTTACATAACGGAGGCAAGTTATAACTTGTATTATAATTTATCACTCAATAACCGCCGTATGCTCAAATTATTATTTGAGTACTAATTGGAATTCTATGAACGTTATTCATAATCTCAACAAACCGTAATGCTTCAAATTTGCTATTAAATAACATGTTTATTTTCGATAGATAAATAGGCAGAAAAAATTAGCTATTTTCATCAGTGTCATTCACAACAATCTCCGTCAATATTAATGGGAAATACGATGACGTACTTAATATTTTTTAATGCGTTTTTCCCGCATAGAAATTTTATTGATATAACGGCGCTGAATTGATACTACACGTGGAGAAAGATGCGGACGTATAATCACGTTCGAAATTGGTGCAGTACTGAGCAACGCAATTTGATATGATGGCTTTGATTGCGCTTATCAGCTCGAATGCCTATTGAAAATTATGCTTTATTTCGGTAAGATTGAACAATAATATATTTACCTCTTATGTTGTAATAGGAATACGTGCCTAAATGCAGATTTGATTCGTGATTGGTTTGATTTTCAATACTCGAATTATTTTCCTGCAAATCTTTCCATGTTGAATTCGATTTCCGCATGTTTATTAACATTTTGTCTGAAAGAATTAATAATATAAATTAGCACTAGATCATGCAAAACATTCTTAAAATTATGTTCTTGATGACTATGTTACAAACAGGGCCGTAATAAAGGGGTGACATAGCAGGCGCTCGCTACGGGCGCAAAACGCAGAATACCGACCGAGTCGAGAGTTGCACATGGTTTTTATTTTACTTGACATTGATTGACTCTGTCCGTTTTTATAATATTCTGAGTTCGTAATCGTTCTGTAAGCATGTTAAGGTATGGGATCCGATCGCGAGGCACTCATTTGTCATGTCAGTCGTCTAAAAAGCGGACCAGTTGGATCTTGTGGCCACTCCATCCTCTTTTATGGCTTTCCTTCGCCATGATATATTTACTACAACTATACTCTAATAATGGGAATATCTATATGAAATATAATAGACATGGGGTTCAGAATTTCATATGGTGTACCAAATACATATCATGGTAGAGCGCAAGTATTTTTTTTAAAACAACAACCGTCATCAATAATATTTAATATATTGCATTTATAATTGTATTATTTAACTTTTAAAAAATGGGGGAAGGGGCTTAAGTAATATACTTGCCACGGGCGCTTCGTACCCTCGTTACGGCTCTGGTTACAATATCAATAAACTGTTGAGCATAAATATAAACATGCCCAAATTAAATAGTCGGTGATCGATGAAAACCTATTATAGAGGTGTTACTCAGGTAAACAACGGAGAAACTGGCTACATTTTTTGATAAAATAACTATATGTATGTATGAAAAAACAAAATAACATTAATGTGATTCCGCCACCAATTTGATCATATTGCTTATCACCGACCCTGACCTATGAGATTTTAAATGGCAGAGTTTGTATTTTACAAATAACAAGTTCACTAATATCATGCATGTGCTAGTTTTAAACGCAATTGCAATATTATTCAGTATCTAAAAGTATTCATTTGAAACATGAATATGTTGGGAAGTCACTAAGAGTATTATATATCATATTTAATAATGCAATGTGAAATAATCATACGGTATGGAATTTAAGACGGTCTAGACTTGCAGTGGACTGCGTATGGATGTATCACGTTGATGATCAATAAAATTTAAGACTTGTTTATCTAGTGACTTTTAAGAGATAGAGTCGCCACAACTTTATTGTTATTTCTCTATATTATAATAAACACAATTAATATTTCAACTGTTTTAAAATAATGAGCGAAAATAATAACCGTCTTGAGAACGTCTTCGTAAGTAATTTTCCAAGACTTACCAGCGTGGCTTATGACATCCAACTGAACAGCCAACCCGTAGCAGACTTACAAAGATTAAACGAGACAGATAAACATCCAGGGAGAAAGTTGTAGGTCATCGTACGCACATCTAAACAACAAACAACTCTTTCTTTGTACTACACAGGGATATCAGAACAATTATATTATCTTTTTTTCTGAATCGTTTGTGTCACAGCACGTAGATATACTATCTAAAAATAAACTCGAACTTACCAATATCCGAAAATAAACTCCGCAAGACTATAATCTTTTATACATTCGGTGCACTTTTATTATCTTAATGGCATTGTGTATTTGTTTATTTATTGCCAATGTACCATGACTTTACTTTGTGATAAATCTTATCTCGTGCAATTCTTCTGTTGGATTCCAGTCAAATTTACATTTCACTCGGTAAATTTAAATAGAAGAAACAGCAAAGGTCATTGTCACCAATACGAAATAATGTGATACTTTTTAGTTTACTAAATTTAACATACCGATGACGATTTATGAGCTCGTGTTAAGTTGAAGGTTGCTTGGTTCATAGAATTTAAATCTGCGATTCATAAAGCCTTGTTCATTTTTATACAAATAACATACAGATATCATTGCGTTTTTTATTAATATATCAAGAGTCGTGTTCATATTCAATGCATCATAAATCATTTGGTTTTATGAGTGATTATTGGGTATTAATAGAAAAAAAGCATGTTTTAAAATAAGTTGAAGAAGTGATTAAATACAAATTTTCTTTAAAAAGCATAATTTAAGCGTATATTATAATTGAATTGTCATACACATTTTGAGAAATACCATACAAAAATGCAAGCTACGTTCAAGTCTCAAAGTCCAATCTGATCACCTTGTGTTTTGAGCGACGAACCTTTGAATCCCGATGCTAATTCTATTGCACACATGCGTCTTTATTGTTTGCTTTGAAATGTGCTTTTACGTCCGCAATTCAACGTTATTCACAAGTATATTAATGATGAATAAATGACCAAAGTTCGCAACTAGACGGTGTGAATGTGTATTCTTTTGAGTACTAATGTGTGCTTAAGAAATCGCAATATGTTAAATGATTAATCATTAGGAGGAGATCCGTTAATTTATTATGTGACCTTTCAATGTCTAAGGATTCTACGTCCATAGAACTTCTCGTTACGGCAGTATAGAAATATTGGATTTAATTTGGAGTTATATCAACATAAATCGAAGGCTTTAATTTATCTATATTATGGATTAATCTTATCCATTATATCGTATTTGAATCACTTCCAGAATATTTATTACTAGAGTGAATTTTACTATTTTGCTAGATGATAATGAGTTTTTATCAAGTAACATGCTTCACATAAGTACATATGTAAAATCTTGAGACCTTAGCCTTTTATATCATCATCATCATAGTGCCGCCACAAATAGTCCACCGCAGAACTAGAGCGTCTTCAATATCCATTCACAGAAAGGGGTTACATCCATCTCGTCTGTATCATACATTCACCTCCTCATTCGCTCGATATTGAAGGTAGCGTTACCATCGAGTTTTATTTCAAACGATCACCCAGCGGGTATCCTGAATGAACGTATTATTGAACACTTTTGCGACCGGCTTTCTCGACTGCAAAGATTCCAGTCCCCCCTTTTAGGGCGTTGCCGGGGTAAGGTGAAGACATACGTGACGCTTAAGTGCATCTCAGATTCGCTCCTACACCAATGGAGGGTGTCTCCCCGCCCTCGTACAACTTACCCGAGCGAATTCGAAACTGAAATTGATAACGAGTGATAAGCAAGCCATGACTTGTAATAGTAGCAATGAATTTAAATAAGTAATTATGTATAAATCATGTATACATATTATCTTTCAATATATAAAAATTTATCTCTTTGTTCGTATGCAATGCGCTTCCATACCGTTCATTCGATTGCGATAAAACTTTGCCAACTTATTGTTTACACTTGCGGGAATAACATAGGCATAGTAAAAATATTGTATGGATGTTGGCGCATAATGTTTTTGTGAAATGATGTTTGGGATACGGGGACAGAGAGAGAAAGGATATGCAATATGGTGGTTAAGTCGGTCTTCGAGACGAGGGTTAGTGTGCATATGCTTTAAGATCCCAGCTCTTTGGCTCGCGTTACACGTGACCTGAAGCAATAAACCACGTACTGCGTTTCTATTCAAATAATTATTGAAGTTGAAATTTTATCATTTATTTCTTAGTTATATAAAAAAAAACTAGAGAAAATAGAGGACAATATTTCGGCAAGTATCTAATGATGGATAATGATGTCTTTCGAATAACAGTATTCTAATATTTGCTAACACACTTTTTGTGAGTGAGATTTTCAACATATACGGTGATAACGTTTTTGAGTATACGGATGTTATAATGCAATAACAATTTCTTGACGCACGGTAGCCGTTATTCATCGAATTGCTATTCAATATTTTATAGTTTAAATTAGGAAGATTCGCCTGTTTGCGCGTATATCAATCAAAATACGAACGAAAACATATTAGTCATTTAATATTTCGCCGAGTAAATATTTATAGACAAATAAATTAATGTTAAATGCAGTTTTTAAAATTATCGTATGTATATAATCAAACAATTATGTTATGCATGAGAATTATTCGAGGAGCGAGAAAAATAGAAGCGGACGGAAAACATATCTTCATCAATGGATTTGGAGAAGGTCAAAAGTGTCAGTAGCGCGTCTATTTGTCGACGCATTTTTATGTTTTACGTGAATGATTCTCAATCGATTACTCAAACAAATACGCTTTTTCTATTAATTGTTTACATTTTTTATGCATCGTGTAGTAAAAAAAAGTAAATATTTTCATAGTGCTGATAATGCTCTTAAGAATCAATGATATGCACAATAAGAACGCTTATTAGATAAATTCTTCTCTACAATATGATTTTTATGTTAATAATGCTGCATTTCAAGATTGACTTTATAATAACCTTATAATAGTTGGCCTTTTTTTTATTAAAAACAATGTCATTAATACAACCTCTGAATTTAAGAATATTTGAAATTTGTACCTAATTAATATTCACCAATATTTCATATTGTGAAGATATCTTTTATAGTTTGGGCAAAGGTTTCATGTATATATCAATTACTACAAAGTATGTATTAAGCGGAATAAAATTCACAATAGTTAGGTGATCAAAAGACATTTTCTGATGAAGTTTTTTTATTGGTGCAAAACATATGTTAAAAACAAAGTCCACAACGTTTGATTTTTAACATGATTTCATTAATAATACAATTAAAGAAACATATAAATAAGATAAACTAAAATTAGATTGTATATTCTCACATAAGAATAAATTTTAAAAAATACGTTGCATGAATACAAACATATCGTTATACTTTACTCTTTAAATAGTTTAAAGCAGCATTTCGTTACGTATTAAAAACGTTCATGTTATAATAATTCACAGCTCTAGAAGGAATAAAATCCTTGTACATATTAAATAATTTTATACAAAAAAATTAACACTGCATATTTTACGTTTCAAATAATTTATACGTAAATCATAAAAAAAGTACAAAACATACACGATAAATTGACAACAATTAATGCGCATTGCAATTATATACAATACTGAATCGTCTAAAGATTACAAGGAAATAAGATTTTCGATCTGTTCGTACGACTGACTAAAATAAATTTAAAACACGTGGATCGTCATGGATCGTAAAATAAAATTAACGTAATACTTTCGAATTAATTTTTTATAAATCATGGATTTCAATTTCGAAACTTATTCCCAAAGAAGTAAGATGCAATTACACGTTTATAACTCGTGTTAGTCATAATACAGATTAAAAAAAGCTATTCTACTTTTATATCTTATTATGATACATTTATAAACCCTATACAAAAACGTATTAACATCCACACCACACATTTTCAAAAATAAATTAATACTTTAGTATCCTCATTCGTTTGAATCAAGGCGACCAAAAAAGGAACCTATTTATTAAAAATGTTACGCTAATTGTATCATTTAAGCATGAGTCGCGGTCGTCGATGAAGTAAAGCAAAGACAAATCTGAAGATTTTCTCATAAGTTGCAAAAGCCAACGCCGCCATTAAAACAGTCTGCAATAATTTGGCCTCGAGTCCCCTGAAAAGACCGCGAATCCCATGCCTCTTGCAGAGTGATAATAGCCCCGGTAGAATACCGCTGGCTTCGATTGCACGCGATCCTTTGTGTCGAAGTCGCGCCTGTACCACTTGAAGGGGATACGTTATTATCGTCGCTACCATTTTGGCCAACGCACCAGCAAACAAAGACGATAAAGCCGATAGATCACCACCTAATCTTCGCTTTACAGCTTCGTATGTCATGAATTGCAATGCCGGATTTGCAACGAGGATGAGCGAAGGAAGAGTGCCGGCCCACAATCCGCGGGCACCTTCCGTACGAGCAATATGTATCAGCCCTCCGCTCAAATTTTTATAAGGTGCACCACTCATCTGAAACGAACGATAATATATGAATCAATACAAAATTTTAAAATTCAATTGACAATCGAGCGATTCAAACGTTATAATACCTTCAATCTGGTATTGACGACCCAAAGTGGTGTCGTGATGAGGACATTGGTGGCACCGGCGAGTGCTCCCATGAGAAGATCTCGACCGGCGCTCTGCCGTGCTGATCCATTTAAAGCTTTTAATCCGTGGAATGTATAGAAGTAGACGAAATTAGAAGCATAAATAGACTGCAGCACCGGTACAATGCCACGGTATAAACTGGATGCGCCTTCGGTCGTCGCTAGTCGTTTCAGCATATCAAGAGTCCCACCCTTGTCTAAATCCGTCTCTTCCACTGCAACAGATATAAAAGATATTTAATAATCATGGAGAGGTTATTTATGCTTCATAAGTGATATTGCATACAATTGTTTTCTGTTAAAATGTATTGAATGGTATCGAGCTGTTTTGAGATGAGGTAATGTTTGATATTTTTTCTTTAGAGTAAAAGACACTAATTCTTATAATAATTAAGTTTTTTGGAATTCAAATGATAGAAGAAGTATAATAAATTGGAATTAACCTTTTGCAGTCTTCAAAATAAAAGCTCTACTAACTTAATGTTAACTGATCTTTGACCAATAGAAAAATGTATACAGATGTTTTGCATTTGGATCGATAACATTTTTTTGGGCTTTAGGGGGGTCTTTTACTACGTTTCACATATAGTTCCTATGTCTTAAGTACCAGGGTTATCAAAATAACAGGGCATTTTTGTTGTGTAAATTAATTATTTTGGTGGCTCGCACGGTATCCAGATCTGACACCACTGGATTTCTTTGCCTGGAAACGCCCCCTATTCCGTGGCTTGCATGGTATTCAGACCTGACACCACTGGATTTCTCTCTCTAGGGACGTGTAAAAGAATTAATTTACACGACAGATACTCTGACCCTAGCAAACTGGTAACTCTTCAAGTTTAACGACTTATTGAAGGATTTGTATGACATATAGCATATCGTTGGAAAGGGTATAATTTAGAGAACTTTTTAAAACTAAACTAAGTTTAAAATAGTTGTTAGAATTTAGAAGTCGATATTTCTCATGTTTACATGTTTAGGTGCTCATGAATCCCGAGATAAGTAAACGTAATCCCAAAAAATTCGGGATTGAAATTTGTATCGAATAGAAATCGTACACCATCACGATGAAGGCTATTAAATCGAGACATTTCCGCCGAAATCTTGATGCTTGGAAACAGTGGCGTAACTACTAATAGCGAGCTTAGGCGACGCCTAGGGACAGCAACTGTAATCTATATATACAGTACATATGTGTTTTTCAAATTGTTATATTAACCTTTCCCTACCGGTGATGTATTTACTACACCTCGACTCTAATAATGGGCATATCAATATGAAATATAATAGATAGGGTGTTCAGAATTTTTGCATTCCTCCGTAATATAATTACGAATCACATCAAAGTATTATAGTATATAAGTATTCATCTGCAGCGACGGAAATAAATAGTTTGTGGGGAAATCGGGATTTTTGCGAATTTTAGTCCGTATCTCAGCAGTTAGGAATTTTATCAGTCACATTGATGGTATTATACAAAAATGGGGGCTCACGCGGTCATCAACTCGAACTAGCATTTAAATATCTGATAAACGGACTTTTTAGTGATTTTTGATCAAATTTATCAATGTAATTTCTTAAACTGGTCTGGTCGTAAACTGGATGGTCTAATGCAATCCTAAAATCCCGGGATCGAAAATTTGTCTCGGGATTGGATTCCTTACTTAGGACATAGGGCCTATGTGTGAAATGTAGCAAAAGATCCTCCTAACCTCAAAAAAAAATTATCGATCCATGTGCAAAACACCCTATTTAGGGACTATAATCATCATTATTAGTTACATCGTTTCATAGTGGACTATTGACAATTGTAGGGAATGTACTTGATAGATTTATTTCAATTTGTCAAGATATATTGAATATGGCAAAGGATCATATAAACATCGCAAAAAAATGATCACATTTGAGTGCAAAGTAGCGTTATATCAATGCGAGATATTTCCGCCAAAAGTGCGACGTGGCGATATATAGACGTTGAACTACGCAGGCTTGTTTTGCGTTGTGTCTGCATATATTTTATTTTGTGTATAATAATTTCGTATACGATTATTTTTAAAAATGACAGAAGATCAGAAAGAGATAATGAACAGTATCTGAAGTCAAAGTATGGTAGCAAATATAGGGTTTCTTTAATGAGCCTTTGAATTCCAGTCAAGATTACTATGCAGTATTCGAGATATGTTTGCTGTTTACGAAGGCAATGATTTTGATCAATCATAAAATGAACAATTGGATTTAAATTTGAAGATATAGCGTCAATAGCAGACGATGAAGAAATCCTATCGCTTATTTAGAAAGACAAAAAGCAGCATAACGCCCGAAGCTTTAGCTGATTTTGACCGGCCAAATACCTTATGTCCCAAGAAAAAAATTCATTCATCCGTAAATATTTAGCTTGTCCATCTACCAACGTCACGACTAATGCGTCTTACGGACTTAGAGGCTTTTAAAAAATTAGTTTGTTCAGTCTTCCGACGACTACTAGTTGAGCAAACTTGCTTACGTGCTGCACGAGTCATTCACCAATGCTTGAGCAATAAGTCAAACACAAGAAGTACACGAATTAGAAGAATTGTAGCCGCAGGTCAGCAATGCTCGCGTGTGCAAGACTTTCCTAAGCCCAATTTACCAGAAAAATATTAACACAAGAACGCAGAATTGACTATCATAGAATTTTTTAGCAAACTGGTTTCCGAAATATTTCAAATCGTTTAAATGAATCTGACATCAATTCTTGATACGAAAGATTAAAATAGTAGCACCTAGGCATATACAAACGAAGACAAGAGCATCTTTACATTGGACACTGCAAAATATTTGATAATTATTGATTAACATAATTCGGGCATTTTAAAAGTTGCTGAAACTACTTTAAACCAGTGGACAATTAACCCTCTTAGTCCTGGACGCTGATGTATCATCGTTGTCAATACTTGCGAAATAAACCAAGCTCAATAAATGAACCTTAACATTGTTGTTAGCCATTTTTTTCAGCTATTTTTGCCTATTGATGTGTTGCGAAAATAAAAGGACTGGGTTACCATGCAAGCCTGCCAGTTTACTTCTGAAGGAGTAGATTTTGCAAAGGAATGTTGATACTCGGCTAATAACGCCACTCCAGAACAGTCATGGTGGAATAACAAAATTGCTCAACGATAAGAGTGATGCAAGTATCTTAACACTTTGAGAACCGCGCTTTTTGGTATGAAAATCCTGTGGGGGCCGCTCGTTTTAGGCAAATTTCGCAAAAAATCAAGACCTTTATAATAATTAACATATCTTTTTAACCTATGAGTGTATATACGTGAAATTTTCAGGTTATGTTCTACAAATCAAAGGTATTGATCTGTGATCTTCATTTTACAACTTTCAACCAGTGGCTCTCAAACCAACGAAATACATTTTTTTTCTTTCTATAAATATTACTTGTTATTTATATTTCATTTAAAATTTATTTACTACATGAGGGTGATAATACTTCGCAATTCTATGGAAGGACCGCCACTGGATATGTATATATCCTTTACTTCAGAATCGTCCAACCTTTTTTGTCTTGGGAGATACTTTTCAATTTAAAATTGTCTTAGGATCGACTTCTAATATGATTCTTATAGGAAATTTATTTACTTTCTTCAAACTTAAAACTCAAATTTATATACCCTTTATATCTGTAGAAATATCTGTCAACGAATAGTGAAATATAAGTGTCGGTAACATATTTTTTTTATGATGATGTAGGCCCACGTTTTTACGCCAAATGGCGTCAGCGGTTCATAACGGTTGGGGAATTTTTACGCCAAAAGGCGTCAGCGGGTCTCAAAGTGTTAATAATCAAAACAAACGTCTGCTCTCAAGACAACATGAACGAAAGTTGTCTTATCTACGTTGAAAGAGCTTAATAGCTTATCCAACGGTTTCAGTTCAGGGTTAACTAGACATTTTCATTGAATTGGTGATGATTCTGTTTCTTCCTTTTTTGTCATCATCGGCATCATATTCTTCGTTTATAACAGATTGTAAACAGACGAGAAAATAAATAAAAACATGAAAGATCGATTGAGCAGTCTAAGTCTTAGATTGAACTACTGCTGAACCAATAAAATTAGAATCAATCAGAATCATTCACTTGAAGAGCAAGAAAGAACGGTTAGAAGTTATGAACAAGCAATGCTTGTTCTTAGACGTGCATCAGTAAAACGAAAAAAATATTAGTTATGGATCTTAGCTCCTACGGGAGTACTGACGGAGACCCTGCGTCCTCCCCTCCACTATTCAGAAAGAGCACTCTTGTACATTGAAGATCGGAGACAGAAAGAGACAGATACTGGTCAATTTTTCACAATTATAATAGATACGGGGTTCAGAATTTCATATGGTGTACCAAATACACATCATGGTAACGCGCGGGTGTTTTTTTTAACACGGCAACGGAAAGGTTAAACGCGGCCGTACAAACACCGATGATGCTGAACGCTCTGGTCGCCCAGCTGATGGTCGGTCAGCTGAGACCTTAAAGATATCAGAAGACAGTGTATTCGCAATTTTGCATCAACATTTGTCCATGAGAAAGCTCTGTTTGAAGTGGGTACCGCGTTTGCTCGCAGTCAAAGAGATGTTTCAGCGCAATAAAAAGGGTTTTTTCATACGGCATATGACAATGGATCCATCACTTGAGTCCAGAGTCAAATCAGCAGTCAGCTGAGTGGACAGCAATTGACGAAAACCGCCCAAAGACGTAAATGTCACCTGGTAAAGTTTTGGCCTTGGTATTTTGTTCATCGATTACCTTGAGAAAGGAAGAACCATCAATCACGAATATTATATTGCAATGTGTAGGAAATATAAGCAATTTCTTCAATGAAGACGTTCTATTAGAAACATGCAACTGTGGAAGATAGCTTCTAATAGCAGCAATTCAAAATCAACCAGGAAGCATCACCTTGCTTCATTTCCCGAGAAGCTAAAAATGTTTCATCACATCGCATAATTAAAGAGCAATCAGTAAACCATCGAGTCATCAACACAATTGCAAATCTGCTCAGCAAAAAATAGACGGAAGAGTATTAATCGGATGCGAGAAAGTCGCCCGATGATCTTTGAAAAACACCAATGGAATAGTGTAACGTCGGTAATAACGTTGCCAAACTCATTACATTGGATTGCATAAGCATTGTATCCCATGTTCGTATAATACACGCCGTCGAATAAAAAGTGAAAAGTGACAAGCGATCGATCAATCCACGAATTCCTCTTAGATCACAAGTGCGTGATAACGCGCGTGTAATCGAATGCGATAACGTAAAACGGTAATTATATAAATAATAGCAGGTGCTATTGAGAGGTGTGGTCCAAATTGAGTTTCGGTGTGATGTTGCAAAAAATAGCGCCCGCCGGAGCCGACCAGTCCAGCAACAGGCGATAGGACAAAGTCGAAGAACCGACGAGCTGAACTCATACCATCGAAAGAAATTGTGAGGAAACCACGACATAAGCAATGCTTGATAAATTATGTTTTTAAAAGCAAGAACTTGGTATGTCGCCAGCAGTGTTTGGGTCATGGGAAAATTGTTTAATACGTCCATTCAATTTAGTTGGCATTGCATCTATTTTACAATAACGACACACTTAAGAAACGCAAGTTGCGTTAAGAAACAGAAGATGAAATATATCTAGGAAGATTTGTTTGAAGATATTGGACATAATCTTGAAAAGCAGCAGATCAAGGATAAAGAAGAAAACACAAGCGTATAATGTATGCCATATGAACAGGATATGAACTTTGATTCAAATACGACCTTAGATGAGACAGTTGAGTGTGACTCGTGAATTTATTTCATTGGTGTCAAATGTGACTAATCCACACAAAGATGAAACCGACACGATGCGAACTAAAACATAAAAACGCTCATATGTTCGATGGCAGGGCTACCGTTTATTACCTATATACAAATCTAGAATTTGAAACAATTTCGATTTTCAGCTACTGTTTTGTGGTATTGTAGCGTGGGCGATTTAATTCGCCAGATTAACAGCGACATCATCCGTCTCTCTTCAGGTGAAATGCGTTATTTTAATAGCGCCATCTCTTGTGGCCCTACGGAGACATTGCACCTGCTTACCGACCGATCGCTTCTTGCGCGTATATCGTTACCGGCTGAGTAGTGACGCGCAGGAAGCGGGAGTCGGGAGAGTCGTCCGTTGGCCTTGGCTGCGGGAGGTCGTCCCTCCTGCAGCCAAACCTCTCTCTCTCTACATATAGTGCGGAATAAATAGTTATCCTGTGAAGAGAGTCTTTCTGTTCAACGCCCTTCGTGTTCCCATCCATTCGTCTCACTTAAATATTCTTCTATTAAAATAATCCTATCCTAATCAATGGAAAACCGTCTAAAAACGTCGATTCGCCGGTATAAAAATCAATGTTTGTTTGTACGTATTTAATGCGCTTCCATACCGTTCATCCGATTGCGACAAAACTTTGTCAACTTACTGTTTACACTTGCGCGAATAACATAGACATAGTAAAAATATTGTATAGATGTTGGTGCACATTGGTCTGCTGAAATGAAATTTGGGATGCGCGGACGGGGAGAGAAAGGATGCGCGCGCAATACAGTATATTCGAGACGAGAGCGAGTGTGCATATGCTTTTGGATCCCAGCTCTTCGGCTCGCACTACACGTGACCTGAAGCAATAAACCACGTACTGCGTTTCTTTTCAAATAATTATTAAGCGCTTATGGCATTGCAACGCATGCCGGGTATTCGCTATTAAATCATAAAAAAGGAGCGAATTAAACTGTCTACATATTATTTTTGGAATAAAAAAAACTCAGGATATTAACACATTCCGCGCCGCTATGTTTCGCAAAAAGTGTCGCCTGGAGTCTGCGCCAGTTTAGAAAAATTGCAATATATATTGCGTTTCATTTTTAAAAATCGATATAATCTTTAAACCAGCAGACAGATTAAAATATTTTTTTCCGAGTGTCTTCACAAGGACTTATCGCATAGATATGCATAAATACAACAGTGGTTTTCAAGCTGTGGTGACGCATACCAACGTGATAAAACATAAGCAATATGAACAATAATAGATGTACAATACCAACTTTCGACGTAAATAGAAGAATATTTGGCATTTATTTGGTATTTTGAACACCAAAAGCTCAAACTATAAAGCACGCGTTTTCGCGTGAACGGGCCGGAATGAGTTTATATTTATTATTCAATCATTATTTGTCGATTGAACGTATTTAAGCTTTAAAACATGAGATCTAATCAACTCAATTTGTGAAACACAAGGGCCTCATTCGTCATTGAAGAATTCGGGGGCCGTTATCCAATATTTGAGCCTTTATCTAGGCCATAGAAGGAGAAAGTGGAATAAACGAAAGAAAATTATATAACAGCGCACATATGCTGTTATGAAATAATTTTAGCTGCGGTACCATTGTCAATGATTCTGCCTTAAATAAATTTGCCGTGATCTTGAAACGAAAAGAAGATTTTCATTGATCTTTCGACGAATATCAAACAATCGCGTCTCATCAAAAGCACATATTTGGCGACCGACAACAAATCGGCCAAACAGAACGATTGAAATGTGCGAAAACGTATTTTAAGCGCGACATTTCGAGTGTCGTCGAAAATATGACATGTTATTAATTTCAAATATTTTTCAAACAATACAACACTAATTGCCTAGCAGGCAAACACCACAATTTGCGCAAAGAAAGCCGCGTTAATTTGGTAAAATATTTATCGATTAGTGCTTGCGGTCTAATAGAGTCGCATTTTAATTTAAAAAAACCACATGGGGCACGTTTCCTCGTTCATTTTAGCCTTTGCCATGGTCTATCCTGTGTTTGACCACAATATGCTGAATTGGATCAATGTCGAATCATAAAACTTTCGTTGAATTACTTGTCGATTAAATATGATAACAAGTTCAAAAGCTGATAGTCGATTTTCGATATCGCTTGTCCATAAGTGCGTTCTAATTTAATTCTGCCATATTTTCGGTACCGAGTGGCAACAGACCCGTCGGAAGACCCATCTACGCGGATAGACAATTAGAGGAAGAAGACTCGGAATATCGTTTTCGGTGGCCGTTGCTCTGTTATAGGGCTGTGTTAACCACTTGCGTATGCACGCATGTAATATTTTTGTTTAAGGGCAGGGCTACCATTAAATGCTCTACGATACTGGAAAAAATAAATATCTTCGATCAGCGAATTCCGCCAGTACCGAGACCAGAACCTTTTCAGAATCAAAACCAAAAATTGAGGTGCCGATATTCCTTGTGTTAGAATTTTTCATCCCCAGGAGGGATTTATTTTTTATCGCTACGTAATGTATCAACAATGGTTAATTTGTAAGGAGTTTGTAATGATTCTGAAGCAAGCGGCACAGACGTATCTTTTTATACGTGGTAACTAAACATTAGTCTGAGAGACTAATTATTAGTGGTCTAGGATTAACAGTCTCAGATCATTTTTACCGTTATATGAATTTAAAACAAACTTTAAGAGACGTTCTAAAATTGGTGTTAATACGCTGGCTTGTTAAAGTATTTTGTCCAAATTCTTTCATTCTTAGCGATATTTATTGGGTAAATATGATAGGAAGACGATGTATTATTTAAGGCATCAGAAAATCTACACAATAAATGCGGGAACAATCGATTAAAACATCTATATAAAAATGACTGTCTGTATGTATGTTTGTGTTGTATACATTCCTATACCATTCATCCGATTGCGATGAAACTTTGGGCAGTTGTTGTGGCAACTCCGTGAACATTTTAGAATTAATACAAGCGTTCTTTGCGTACGCAATTTGTTTTGCGAGACGTTTAACGGATGCACCATATTGGCGTATACCAGTCTGGTGAAGTGAAGCAGGGCCGCGGGGATGGGAAGAGGAAGGATGCTCGCGCAATGCGACGGTTGGGTTTCGCTCACAAGAGATGGGAAGACAGTCGGTCTTCGAGGCAAGCCCTTCAGCCCGCGCCACACGTTGCCTGAAGAAACAAATCATGTACAGCGTTTCTTTTTAAATAATTACTAAGTGCATATGGCATTGCAACGCAAGCCAGGTACTTGCTAGTATCACCGCCAAAACGTAATACCTGGAAATAATCTGCGAGGACACGCTGAGGAGGATCAGGAACTGGCTGACGGGGGCTGAACATCGGAGGCCCTAAGTCTAACGTAGAGCGAGATGATGCACTGTACAACGAGGTGATGCACTCGGTACTATTGTACGGAGCTCCGATATGGGCCGAGGCACTGCACTTCGAAAAGGCCAGGCTCAATCTGGCTAGAGTGCAGAGGAGGAATGCGATCAGAGTCGCACCAGCATATCGCACAGTGTCAGAAGACGCAATCCTGGCACTGACTGACATACCGCCAATCGACCTGCTCGCAAAGGAAAGAAAAGCTATATACACTGGAGAAACCAGACAGAACGCCAGGCAGCACATCATGGCGGAATGGCAGACCCGATGGGTCAGCTCCACCAAAGGCCGATGGACACATCAGCTCATTCCGGACCTGAAGACCTGTGCATCCAGGAAACACGGCCAGCTGTGCTACCATCTCACCCAGGCACTCACTGGACACGGCTGTTATGGTAGCTACCTGTTTAAAATTCTCACCCAACATGGTCCCAACCCATGATGCTAACCAATGCCAGGGCATGGAACGCGCTGTGCGGATGTGTGGCAAGCATTATGCTACAGAAGGAGGATGCTGAACGACTGAGACGTCGGGCACACATTGACCCAGCGGGGCACATAAGAGGTCCCGAGAATATTCGCTTAACACACTAAGTGTTAATATGACGCCCAAGAGGGATACATTCCGCCACCCTAGAGCAATACTTTACGGTAGCCGGGTGGCGACGGAACCGGAGGAGGGGTTCAGTGGGTCAAATCTCACACTACCCCAAAATGGCGGTGTTTTACAAAGATTCCCCTCCTTCGAAAACAAAAAAAGGTATGTACTTGCTAGTATACTATAAACACATATCATAAAAACAATTTGAGTGCAAATCAAATTGAGTGCAAATCAGATTAGTACACAGTTTCTCAGATCAGATCGATGCCCCATTGTTATTATTGGGTTGGTGCAAAAGTTAGGGCCGTTTTTTACATATACAATTAAACATTTTTTTTTTAGACTTGTAGTATTTATTTAATCAATTATATAATTTCTATCTGTTCTAACAACCTTCTCCTATCTTTCTATCAACTTTTTAATACCATTAGTGTAAAATTCCGTGGATTTTGATGCGAAAAATGTAGTAAGGGATGTTTTTACCTGCTCTATTGTATCAACTTTTTTATCATTTAAAACATTTTGCAGTGATCGGAATAAATAAATGTCGGAAGGAGCAAGATATGGAGAGCACGGTGGATGCTTGATAACGTCCCAATTCAACTCATTTAGCTTGTGTTGGGTCATCAAAGTCTTACGTGGTCGCGCGTTGTCGTGATGAAACACTACCCCTTTTCTGTTTACCAATTCTGGTCTATTATTTTGAAGGGCGATGTTCAATTTGGATAATTTCTGACAATATCGTTCAGCTGTAATTGTCTGATTGGGTTCCAAGAGTTCAAAATACACAATACCCTTACAATCCCACCAAACACAAAGCATAACTTTTTTTTATGGATTTCGGCCTACAAAGTTGATAATGGGACTTATCCAGGTATAGCCCAATGTCTTTTTCTTGTCACGTTGTTGTACACGACCCATTTCTCATCTTCCGTTACTAAACGATGCAAAAAAGGTTCACATTTTTGTCTCGCACTCAAAATAACGCACGTTGAAACACTATCCAATAAATTGGTAGCCGATAATTGGTGAGGAATCCAAACGTCGTACCGCGAAACCATCCCCATACCCTTCAAATGTCTTAATACGATTCTTTGGTTGACTCCCATCATCGACGCGATCTCCCTGGTGGTTAGACGTGGATTGGTGTCAATTATGACTTTAAACTTGTCGTCATCAGACTTCAATGGCCGCCCGATATGTGGTTTATCAATTAGTGAAAAATCCCCAGATCGGAATTTTGTAAACCATTTTCATACCTGTCGAATTTTGATGACATCTATTCCATACACTTCGCAAATGTTTTTGGTTTTCACACTCGCGGTATTGTCTTTTCGGAATTCATAAAGTAAACAATGACGTAAATGCACTTTTCGACCGACATTTTGAAAAAATACAAGGGCTTTTCACTGTACTCTGGCCAGGCCAAAACTGAATAGAAAGTAGAGGAAAAGCATCCTTTATACAATGGAATCATTTAAAAGAAGATGCTATTCATCATTTTTGAAGAATTTTTTTTTTACCTAGGATCATAAAATACGGCCTTAACTTTTGCACCAACCCAATATTATAAAGAGATTGATGAACCTGCGCGATAAACCTGCTCTTAAATTTTGATCTCGTACCGGAGATACACGACAGATTTACAAAAAATAATATCAACGACGGACGTCACTATTCAAAATACATTCTAATATTATCGCTTAATTTATTTTGATTGCCAGTGTCCAAACCTGATCGTTCCTAATGCGATGACGCAAACGAGTGTTTTGCATGGACCTTAAAAACGGGTTCTTTCAAAATTAAGGATTCCAAAATGATGGGCGTACTGAGACGGCCTTCGATTTGGAAAAAAAAAGGTCAAAATATTAAATTTCGTCGGTTCGAACACTTTATAAGGGGCACGAGGAAAACGATAAGAAAAATATTCCAATAAACTATTTCACTATTTCAAATACAAAGTCGTATCGTTTTAACGCTTAACTTGTATCGATGTAAGGTGGAGTTGATTCTTTGGACCAAAAATGCGCAAATTACTCAGTAGGCAGAAGAACTCAAAGATGGCATCATTCAGGGTCTCAAAAATCGATATTCGCATTATTAGAGTCGAGGTGTAGTAAATACATCACCGGTAGGGAAAGGTTAATACACCAATTTGAAAAACATATATGTACTGTATATATGTATACATAGATTAGACAGTTACTGCCCTTAGACGTCGCCTAAGTGCGCCTATTGGTAGTTACGCCACTGTTTCCAATCGTCCAAATTTCGGCGAGAATGTCTCGATTTAGTTAGTCCCGGGATTCAATAGATGAAGAATATTTTTTCGACATCTCATCAAGGTTAAAACCGAATCATTATAACGACTACTTTTCGCCGGCAACTATATATGACTCAACCTAATATTTTTAAGCATCGTCGCCTATAATATTGTGTAAAGATTAAACATTGGCCATCAGTAATGACCATCGATTTCACGAAAAAATGCACTAAAAATATCAATACGATTGTATACAAACAAGCCGAAATAAAATATCACAATGTTAAATATTGATTTTTTTGTCTGTTCGAAAGGTGTTAAAAAATTTCAACGGATTGAATAGAAGAATATTATCTCGAGTCTTATATAAAATATAAATTTGAATTGTATAGCGTTTGCATGACAACCAGATGACCGCCAGATATCGGAGCACAATAATATAGCGATTATGGCAGATTATGCATTGATATCTATTAATATCTCTATACAATGTGAGGATTAGGGCGAAGACAGAGAGGAACAGACTCGTTGAATGTTGTCGTCATTATCAGGTTGAAAGAGGTCGTGTTTGAGAACGAGCAAAAAATACAGAAAAATAAATACATTGAGGATGATGCTCAGACACGAAACATTGTCGTCAAATACTACAAAAAAATCAGTCGATGTCAATTTAAACGACATTTTGACGAGCACACATGAATAGCGTCATAGAAATGCGTACTATGACCTCGATTGTGGCAATGTAATGCGAGAACGTTTGAAAAGTCGCATAAATCTGTATAATATCAGATTTATAAGTATATTGTTCGTGGTTAAATATTAGGGGTATCGAAAAGTATTTGCGTATTTTGAGACCTTGCGTTTGAGCTCAGTTTGTGTACGGACACAGTAACGTAAATATCTCTGTAAGTTATTTTTTTGTAGAACTATTGCTAAACATTATTTTTATTGCTAAGGGTTTATTCATCCTTCCAGGCCCGAAACTAACGAAGTCCACATCTGATACTGCATGCTGCTTTTTTATATTTGGGTTGAAATGCCAAAAAACCCAATAAAACACTCAAACGTGTTTAAGGTAACAAGATGACAGACATCAAACAGCGACTGGACTAGCCACACAAAGAGTGTCTTCCACTAATCCTTTAGCCTTACGAGAAATGCTACGCGCGGAGCGTCCAGGCGCCTACCCTATTTTGCTCCACGCCCTCCAGAGGAGGCAAGGTTTCCGCGGGAAAAACCAGCTTCAGACTATATGCACCCGAAGGTGCGATGGAGGAGGAAGGACTAAGGTTATGCTAAATTCAAGGGAATTACTTCTGCGAGTTCACTGCCACCACGAGTCCAACCTCAGCTTGAAGGGGGCTGCAGCAGATAACGAATTGCAGTGGCTGCTCCTTTCCTATGGGTCTCTTATCGGTTCGGTCATTCTTAGTACCTAGCCACGGAGACGAGTCGCCGTTCGAACAGCCTAAAACCGTTCTCCTCTGTTTGCCTAGGGTGTTGGGGATAGTGATGAGCCTTGAAATAGTCTCCAACAACTATTGTAATCGACTCTTCCACACACCCCTTTATGGGTAAGCAGCACAGGGTGACCTGCGCACCTAACTCATGTTAGTTGGACTGCCCCAGCAGCGTTTGATGAGTTACTTTCGCACATCTCTACTCTACATCGTTACCCCAGGTGTTCAACAGTTTCTCACGGGCGTAGGGTTGGCTCCCCCTGGGGTTTCATGGGTGGGCATCGTGGAGTCTTACACCCACCCGATGTTTAAGGTAACAGTCCGCAGATGCCAATATTAGTTATAGAAATCTAAATCGGGTAATAGAAGCTTAGGAGATTAACCGTGAATGGTAGGACTTTCGAATTTTGATAACGACGAACTAAAATCCCTAATCATGTCAGATTCATAGCAAACAATCAAGGAGTTATCACAAAGACTGGGAGCCCATTGGGAACATTTAAAACTCATCGGCAAAACGAATAGGATGGGTGTTATGGGACAGGATGGGTACCGCACGCCTTCACCGAATACGATAATGCGCGCCCTTATAAAGCAAAATTGACACAGGATAAAATATGTGAATTAAACTGGGAAGTGTTACGGCATGGAAATAAATTGTTAGCTAAAAGATGAAGCTGTGTTTGTGTAATATATAATAAAATAGGCTAGACAAACACATGCGCGTAGTATCTTATAATGTATGCGACAGACACATTGTGATTTGGAGTTTCACTTTTCGTGACGTTCAAGTCATTTTACCCTACCGCGCCTATACAAGTTTCACTGCAAAAACAGTCAGTGTATGATGCTACTCAAGCAAATATCATATGGAAATCGACTCCGTCCGAACAAATAAAACAACAATCCTTGATTGAATAAGATAACCAAAAATTAGAGCGGCGAGTGACCACGAGAAAGCCGAGACCTGCGTAGATCACGATTTTTTAAATACCAACTATTAGAATTAACCCAACGGTGGTACAAATCCATCCTAAGGTGTTAAAAGATGCCCTCATTAAGTGGACACGTGGACGATTCGACTATAAAGCTATTGAAATTGGCAACATATGACCTGGTGGATCCTATTGGAGTATCATAAAGGCAGAATAATTAAGTGGTTCAAGCAATGTTAAGTACATCATTGAGATTCAAGGATCATTAGATAGAGAAGCCTTATAGCTTTTTAAAATAAAGTGTTGTGACCTGTCAGGAGATGAAACCGGGCAAGATCAGATCCAAAATGCTTCAAGATATCTTGAGGAGCGAAAACTGGACATTTTATTGATGTTAATTTGACCTTTGATAATTTAAATTGTAGATTATTCATTCGAGTTGATTTCATCATCATGGTTATACTTGACATTGAAGTCTAAACAGACGAGGCATTTGATACAGAGAATGAAATATCTGATTTCTGTGTGATATATTGTTATGATTTTATAGTAAATGAAGACAAAAATAGGAATTGAAATACAAACAGGTTGTCATGTTACATGCAAATAATGTTCAAACGAACTAGAGTCTATTTAGTAATCCACCAATGCGTGCCTCATAAACAATATCGGTATGGCCATGGACTATAAGCCCATCCATAGCCTTGGTTTGGTAGTATTTTTATGGAAATCCAGAAAAATCATAGGAAAATAAATAACACATTTTGATGACACAATCCGTGACGCAAGGCAAATGCATATATTAAAATGCTTGCTTGTTTAAAATTGTAATAAAAATGAAACAATTCAAAATAGGAAAAAATTGACAGTGAATATCAATGTGATAATTTTCCAAATTCAAGTCCAAAGCGGATCGGTCAAGGTAAATACGACTAGACGTAGTTTGTCATATAAAATTGCTTCATAATTGCAGAGGTAGTTTGAATGGCAATCATTGAAAATGTGCAGAATAACAGCGTAATAAATAAATATCTTTAAATGCTTTTAGCTTTTTGATTGTACTGGAATTGTTATGCATTGTCTTCTTTTCAGCATCGTAAATTGCTTTTATGGTTATTAAAAATCCAACATAAAATTACATAATACAATGAGAGGGTTCAGAATTATTGAACTTGGTTTTGTAATATAAACATTGATATTGTAGTCGTTGACATTGACAAAAAGTATTAAAATACATAT
Organism: Stenopsyche tienmushanensis; assembly: GCA_008973525.1. NCBI lineage: Eukaryota > Metazoa > Arthropoda > Insecta > Trichoptera > Stenopsychidae > Stenopsyche > Stenopsyche tienmushanensis. The sequence continues at coordinate 465,711 of WACJ01000018.1, read as the reverse complement.
AATAATTTAATTATCTAATGGTGCCTATATAAAAATTATAGATTGGAAAGATGATCATGTCTTTAATTAGACAAAATATGTCTTAAAGCATAACTCTTTAATATACAATTGCACTGTAAGATAATAAGATAATCGAAGAGAATGATCCTCTACGCACTAGATCGATGGTTGCAGCCCTTTGAAAAGCCGATATCAAAGAAAAATGGAGAGGAGTCGTATTGCAGACGATGGACACATCCTTGGCAATAACAGAAGTCATGATCTTGAAAGTAATAAAATGATGATCTGTATATCCAATTTTGCAGTTATAATACTCATTTGATCAGTCTTCAAACACTAAAATATTTGTCGTTATTTTAAATCTAGTTGAAAGCAAGAGTTAATTAAAAAAGACCGTTCATTGCACCTCATACAAATAGTATAAATATACTCGTGCAACAATGCTGATAAGGAAGATAACACACAGAAAGAAAATATCAGCCGATTTTAACGCTTAGTCATTTATCCAACTGATAAAGCCAGTATTAAACGGAAGGAAAAATCTCTGACGTGACATAAAATCATTAGCACAGATTAATTGAAGGCTAATATGAACGTCTGATATGATCTGAAAGGCAAATATGATCTACAAAATAAGCTAAGTAGTCATGTGCATCAGACGGTAGAACGATATATAAAGCACACTGTTGATTTCATCTTCAATTTTCGATATAAAAACTGAATAATTCTGATTACAGCGCAGGAAGCAATCATAATTTGTCTGAGATTCATAATATAAACTGTAAAAAAGAGACGGAAACACCAAATTGCGTACAAATTATACAGAATATCATTATCAGACGAGGAAGTGATTCAACGATTGAGTGATTTGCCATATTGGTGTGCATTTAAAGAAGTAAATATTGTAGATAAAGATTTTAGCATGTACTTAGTTATTATATTATAAACATTTAGAATCAGTAAAACCACAAATAATCTTTTGAACAATTTGTTTGAATTTAAAAAATTAATATTGTTAATAAACATTACAATAAGATTTTAAATCTTCTAAACTTCAAAATGAAAGTCCTTTCAGTATGTAAGATTGAATATAACAATCAGTAATTAATATATTTATAATTTAATTCTTATATTGAACGGATTTTGTTGATATGAATTACTTTAGGTATGCATTTAAGATCAATTAATTATTACCGATAGAATGCAATAAGACTAATCAAAATATTGTTCATTTTCACATATAATAATATCCGTTTGGCCAATGTTAAAAAACAAATCTTTCAAATAAAACAACACACTTAATTCGAGTGTCGTCAACATCAGCATGAATATTTAACATCCACTCTACATGCATATTCAAAACACAATTCTTGAAAAATGTGACATGAACTTTATAACCGAGCCCGTGAATCATATGCATCAATAGCATGATTTGAATTACAATATGGATACAATATCGATAAAGATAAGATGATTTGCAATTTTAAAAATTTATACTGTAAAACAAACACGTTTACGAAATTAACACATTCAAAATGCATTGAATATATGTATAATAATGCGCTTTATAAATATAACATAATATGGATATATTTATCATCATCGACTGAATAACGTCCATCTGATAATATTTAAATTGCATGATTATCTATCGTGAAGGTTAAAGGTAAAGCATTTTTTGCAACATGGATGGATCGATTGATTATCGTATATTATATATAATAATGCATAAACTTACGCTGTAATCTACATCGGACTGTATCCAATGGGTAGAAGGTTGACATGCCTACGACACTTCCCTGCAATAGAAAATAAATTACAACTGGATTCATACTAAAAGGGATAATTGAACTATGTTAGGTCTACATACAGAATAATAATAAAATATACTATGCTACAGTCATTAAAAATCATTTTTAATGATTTTTAATTTTGACATATGTCAAATTTTAATGAAATGTCAGTGTAAATATGCAGATCAGTTGCGATATTTGCATCTATTAACATTGTTCATATAAATATTTGAATAATGCTGAAATGAGTGTTGTGAAAATGGTGACATTTGAAATATATTTCATCAATTAATTGACTGGATCGAATCTAATTAGATTGATGTGAATCGTTTGGGGGATCAAATCCCACATTAGTTTCATGAGGAACGTGCGTCAATTTAATCGATTTATGAGCTATGATGAATGAAAGATGTGCTATTTTTACCGTGGCGCCAGCAATGGCATGCACCAGCGTTTCATAGCTCATCAAGGGACGTGGTTGTCCCATTTTGAGCTATTATAGTATGAAAAATTCTATAGTCGAATAAACACAAGCGACTTGCACCGGCAAGCGCCGGGTCGAGACTATCTCGATCTGAAAAAATTACATCATTTTAAATATATCGAAGTATGTCTTAAGACATGTTTTTTCGACCTTTAAATAAGAAATAAATAAAATTACCTCAAATACAAAGTAATAAACAATTTAAATATGCTGTTTAAATAATAATATTTATAACTGAAATTATAATTTTTAAAAAATCTGTTTAATTATTAAAAATATTTATTTTATACAAAATACATTTAAATATTAATTAAAATATTTTCTTAAAATTAATACAACATATTTAAATTTGTTACATTGTCATATATTAATGTAAATATTTGAAATGATTTTTCAACAAAATTAAAATTTTCAATCTCTATTTAAAAAAATCTATTTAAGAATTTTATTTCGACTCACAAAATTTTCATCCAAATTTATTTAAATAGTTTTTACACGCGTAAATGATTCCAGCATTTTTTATAAATTTATATTTTTGATGCATGACAAATTGCCACATTTAGACCTTTGTTTTGACCATAAACGAAAACTTTTTCCTTGACGTTTCCGATGACAGCTTAAATGGACAGATCTAACGACATGAAGAACTCGTTCAATACGGAAGAAGTGACATGCATTCAGCAGTTGCTCAATTCGGTGTCCCATGGAAATGCTATCATCGCCGAAGTTCTTCGGTTGAAGGACAATATTCCTTCAATTTTTAAGTACGTATATTCTATTAACAACTGGATATTTTCAAATTGTCAAACCTTTAATATACCTTTATCATGCCAAACAAAACAATACCATATACTTTAATTGAAATATTCAATTGCTTCTAATTATGATTATAAATATAATATGAATCACACGAATGACTTATCAGTTTCCTGTATTTTATGTAAAAATTTTCGCTTTATTATTCACACAAAGTTCATATATGAATTTATGTAAATATTTCAGATTGGAAACGAAAGAAGAACAATCCAAATATGGCGATATCATTCCAGACTTCAGCTATTTTAAAAATTCTGATGCACTGGAGAAAAAAATAAGTAGCAATCCAGTTAGTAAATATTATCTAATTTATATAATTTGTGTATTTTTTATTTGTAATTTTTCATATATATATATTTTTTGAATACGTAGGTTCTACAAGAATTAGATGATGAATTTAAAGAAAGCAATCTTTCAATTATTACACGTTTCTATTCAGCATTTGAAAGCATTTACCAATATATCAGCGATTTAAATATATTTTTGGAACAATTGAATGATGGAAATTTTATTCAACAATCTTTGGATACTTTACTACTTGATAACGAAGGAAAACAACTCCTTGTATGTGCGATTGTAATTAATTTTTAATAGTATAGTATAGTTGGACGAAACTTAAAATATTTTTTACTAATTCGTAGTGTGAGAGTATATATCTTTATGGATGTATGCTATTAATATGTGAAGCTTATGTTCCTGGACATATTCGTGAAAGACTGCTGGTTGCTTATCATAGAGCAGCCGTTTCTCATCATCAAACGAATTTAGATAGTGTATGCAAACTGTTACGGGACACTAGCTATCGAAATACTCAAGGATCAAAACGGCCTTCTAATTATCCTGATGAACTTTTTAAGTAAATATTGATACTTATGCTTTCAGTGAATATCTTATTTAATTGATCTTGTCATATTTTATACATTTTTAGACGAATACCCATTGATGAAAGCTTTATAAATATTATTATTGGAAGGTTAAGAAGTGAAGATATATACAATCAGTTAAGCATCTATCCTTTACCTGATCACCGTTCAACAGCATTAGCTACTCAAGCTTCTATGTTAGTGGTTTGTTTATTTTTCGCTCCAAATATGCTTATGTCAGAGTCTGCAAAAATGCGAGAAATAGTCGATAAATATTTTCCGGATAATTGGATCGTTTCATTGTATATGGGCATTACTTTGAATTTAATTGAAGTATGGGATCCATATAAAGCTGCAAAATTGGCATTAGCTAATACTATTACATCAAAAAATGTAAAAGATATTGCTCTAAAACACGTTGGACAAATGAAAAAACTCACCACTCAAACAGGAAAGTTTCTCCAAGTCAGATCTATCAAGGAAGATAAACTTATGGATAATGTAAATAAGGTCCTGTGCTTAATCAGGGAATGTAACGTTACACTGCGATGGCTAATGATTCACACCACTCAAACTGTATTAAATGAAAGCAACAAAAAATGCCGTCAATTGAGAGATCAATTTATATCAGATTCCAAATTTCAAGCCATGGATCTCTTTCAGTTTCTTATAAATGCATCGCTTCTCGAATTGAGCATCAAAGATGTTCTCAGAAAATCTTTGGACAATAAGGAAGAAAAATGGGACGAGCAACAAAAAGACGCCGTCGAACGAATTACAGATTTGAGTGAAGTGTTTTCCGGTTCAAAACCTTTAGCTCGAGTTGCGATAAATGAAAATCTCTGCAACTGGTTCAAAGCCATAGCTAAACAAATAGAATCTCTTAAGAGAGACGATATGGCAACAACAACCAAAAAGACTATTCAATTGATTCAAGCATTGGAATACGTCCAGGAGTTTCATCAACTAGATGATATAATGCAAGTCAAACAATGGTTGACTGAAGCGCGTAACAATTTGAAAGATATGGTTCGAGACGGTGGAGTCACGGAGGATAGTCTTGTATCGTTGCAAGTGTGTACGGATTTAAGCTACGGATGGTATGCGGCACGATCTTTTATTAATTTAGGAAGGGAAGCTTTACGTAAAGATCCTGCTGTTGTATCGCACATGCGAGCTATATTTATCAAACTAGCTTCTGCTCTTGAAATTCCTTTATTGAGAATAAATCAAGCCGCAAGTCCAGATTTAATGTCTGTCTCACAATATTATAGTCATGAACTAGTCATTTACGTTAAAGAAGTCCTTCAAATAATACCCGAGACTGTATTTAGTTTATTGGAGAAGATAATAGCACTGCAGACTTCTATTATCAAAGAACTTCCTACCAGATTGGATAAGGATAAATTAAAAGATTTTGCTCAACTCGATGAAAGAATGGAAGTAGCAAAATTAACACATTCTGTATCAATATTCACCAGCGGTTCGTTTTTGACGTTTTATTAACAAAAATATCACACTTTGCGATTATATATTTACAATGAATCAAATTGTTTCGTTATAGGCATTCTTAAAATGAGAAATACGTTAGTCGGAGTGATTTGTATCGATCCAAAGCAATTGTTAGAAGATGGGATAAGATGTGAAGTATCTAGGCTCGTAGCCGCTAGATTGAAAGGATCGCTTTGTAATAATACCGATGGTCCTCTCGCGACAAGATTGACTCAATTAGCGCATCATATGGACGGATTCAGACGCTCTTTTGAATACATTCAAGATTACATTAACATCCACGGGCTTAAAATTTGGCAGGAAGAAGTACGAACTTACATTTATTCGCCTTATTAATATGCATATATAATAATGATCTGTTTATTTTAATATATTTACATAGGTATCTAAAATAATAAATGAGAATATTGAGAAGGAATGCAATAGAGTGCTACGATTGAAAAGTTCTCAACCGGCTATACTATGCAGTAGAGAATCACAAAATATATTTGCTTGTTTATTTCAAGACGTTTACATGCTGGCTGATCCAAAGTATATCTTTTTATATTTAAACATTGCTTATTTGTTAAATATGTATTATTTTAATATGTCGTTGTTTTTAGGAGTACCGTTTATGTCGATCACAATAATACTTGGTACGATTATAAGACACATCGCGAAAGTATTACTATGTCACTGTTTGCATTGATTCAACGCGGTGTGAGTGCGGCGGGTTTGCGAGCTTTAGCAAAGTTATTTGGATCTTGCATTTCTATTCGTTTATCTCATATACATAAAACAATGCTTGGAATGCTACCAATTCCAGGACCGTTTAATGTGCCTGCTCCTAACATACCCATTCCTAATCCCGTCAAATTTTATTCGCAAATATCTTCAAAGCTGTCCAAATCATGGCCGCAACTCCTCGATTGGATTATAGAAATCGGTGCAGAGCAATTAGTCTTAAAGCATATAAATTATCAACTCAATACGTCTTGCAAATTTGATTCGACACATTTAGAATCGGCTTTGAAAACCGTCAATAAGTATGTTTGAATCATCATATTCATTTTATTACAATTTGTTTCTTCTACTAACTTGATTCTATGATTTTAGGGCCATTATGAATGATATTAAAATTGATAGATCAAGGTATTCCACACTGTATGTCAATATCTTGCCTGAAATTAATGAAATGCTGCACTGTGCTGGAATTAATGATCCGTATACAAACGTCTACATTTCGACAAAGAATAATAATCATATGGCTCAAATTCTATTTCTTTTCGTCACTGTTCAATTGCCAAAATTGGAATTCTTTCAACATGCAGGTATAATCCGATATTTAAAAATAAATCTCTGTTTGTTCATACATAATGCGCTGCCATACCGTTCATCAGATCGCGATAAAACTTTGTCCACTTGTTGCTAAGGATTGCGCGAATAACATAGGCATAGTCTTCTAATATATAAAAATTAATGTTTGTTTGTTCGTATTCAATGCGCTTCCATACCGTTCATCCGATTACGATAAAACTTACTGTATACTTACTGTTTACACTTGCGGGAATAACATAAGCATAGTAAAAATATTGTATGGATGTTGGCGCATATTGGTTTGGTGAAATGAAGTTTGGGCAGTGGGGCAGGTTTTGGGCAGTTCTAAATTATGAGATGCCTTTTTTGCTTTCTTCTTTTAATTTCTGACCTCAACATTTTCCGAGTACAACCATTTTCTAACCAGATATTCCCAGGATTTTCTTATTCCCATAAATTGAAATCATTATTAGTTGATAAATTTGGGCTAACGATCTATACAATCATGCGATGTTTGCGGAGAAGCTCCTAGCGCAGTCTCCCGAACTGCGCTACATTCTCTCTCTGTCTCTGTCTGTCTCCGAGCTCAATGTACAAGAGTGCTCTTTCTGAATAAATGGAGGAAGGGTCCCAGGCCCTGGGATAGTACTCCTTTAGGGGCTAAAAATATGAGACATGAGGCGAGTTTTGGTTTTGTTCGAGATGCTCCTTTCTCACAACATCTGACGGAAGATCTGCCACAAGTCACATTCTTGGAGTCCGTATTTATCTCAGTAGGTTACAATATCGTATATCGCTATTCCAGCAAATTATTCTATACTCTTATGCTATGATTATTTATTTGGGTTCCACGAGGAACTTCACCTGATTTACACTGGGTGACGAATGTGTTAATAATACACTTGATTTTATCTATGAAATACAGAATTTAATCATTTATATATCCTATGCACAAAATTAAATGTTAAAACTACCGCATATTTTTAAATAATCAATTTATGAAGAAAATACATCTTTATTTTTGTGCCGAATTATTCTAAGAAGACTTTAATTTTACAGGAACTTTAATGGCGAGGCGGTCAAATTACAACATAGACGGCGCACCATTTATTGTGGGAATCATCACCGTTCTTAATCAACATCATGAATACGCTCTCGTTCAGTTCGTGCTGTTGATATGTCAATATATAATTTCATATATTGATTTTGGTTTAAAGTATGTCAGACATATTTTGCATGAAGTCAATGGTCTATTCTAATGTTTTTAATAATGTTATATTGTGTGTTTTGTAGTCTTAAAAATCCCGAATTTCCGGCCGAAGCACACGTGGCGCTGAAGTTTCTGGAAAAAATATGCTGCATGACTAAGATCCCGCAAAACTTTATCGAATCTGTTATTCCTGCTAATATTCTTATGCAACAAAATTTTTTGATGAGTAAAACCATATAGATGTTTACAAACTCAAATCTACATTCCAAAATTGTGATATATATTTCGAGCATTTTCATTGTCGTATCCATAAAAAGTTATGGTGAATATTGCAATTTACATTTGATTCAAAGATGTTGTGTTTATTTATTATAGTATCTGAAAAAATAAATAGAGATTTATTAGAAATTATGTTATTAATAATGATAATCTTTTATCATAAGCTTAGATATTAATCCATTTTTTAATATGAAAGTATTTTTATAGTCCACAATATTATAGTTATGATATATTTATGTAAAGTTGTTAAACTATTATCTATTATTAACTATTGTCAACCAATCGATAAGTATTTTATTTATATTTCATCTAATATTGCTAATAAAAAGGAACTGTTGCATTGTCGTTGTTGTTAAACGTTGCAATAAGTTCTTACCACATCCGGAGTAATAACGAAGGAAATAGGTGGAATGGATGTCATAATATTTTAAATAAATATATATAAAATTTAGAACAAACTTTAATTCATTTATGATAACAAAATTGTATATTTTGACAAACATGTATACAATAAGTTTGAGTGAACTATACTACAAAACTATTGCAAAAAACACAGTTGCTTTCAAATCTGCAAAAACATACACAAAGAATCAAATAATTAAACAAAAATATCTACTACAAATAATGAAAGTTATTTACAGAGAGGTGTGTTTTTATAATACACAATAGGTAATATAAAAAATATATCAATCACAGCTCTCCCCAAATGTTCACATTACAAGTTAGTAAATATAAAATAAATTATTTTCAATATAATATGAATGCTCTATTCTAATTACTATAATAGTAAAAAATTAACGATCAACTCAAAGCAACGTTTTTTTCAAAGCCCATCAATATAAACCTATTGTATGTAATGTCTAAATTAAAATTAAACCTAATCGAAAACATTGAATTTAAAAATATTAGATATGTGATAACACAAGTATAAGGGAGATAAACGAATACAGCATTTTATGTATAATTCAACAATATTATAATTATATCATTGTAGGCAGTCTTGGACGTAATATATATATATATATATATATATATATATATTCCTTAATTTCACATTATTTATTCACAATAATGAATTGCAGGTACCACAAATAATATATACTCTTTTTGGTTCCTTAAACTGTATTTCAATTTTCTACGACTAAGAAGAAACGATGACTGATTAAATATAAATCTATTTATATTATTATTACACAATAGCGTTCATTAATTCATGTATTCAATTCCTGGCTAAAAAACTATAACACGTTCATCGCCCAGCGTGAATCTGTAAAGATCTCACGTCGTGTCTACATCCGATAATCGGAGCATAAACGGAGGGAATTGCGATTCGATATTGTAGCGTATAGGATAAATACGGACTCAATAGGCGCAAGTATACGCAAGTGAAGATTTTGAGATTCATAAAAATCCACAGAGCAAATCTATTTGGGAGGAATTGTGTTCTATTTAACCGGAAGAAGAGATAAATTCTCAAATGCCAGGAGGCGAGAAAAAATATAAAAGAATTTTAGCGAATGCTACGTAACATATTTTAGTCATATTTTAATTCCATTTAAGAAGACAAACGTCAACGAATCGCATCTGGGCGACATGGCGACGTACGTGTTAAACATGTTTCTATTTTACATCCCGATTAGACGATAAAAACTTAAAATTAAGAAATAAAATCTAAATAATATGTCAACAATTTAAATGTATATACATTGATATACAAAATGCATTATTGCATTTATCAGATAGAGCACTAAGCGGATGCGATATTTTTAATCTATATAAACAAGACTATGATAAAGTATTTTCATATTTGGTTGTAACAATTTTGCATTTATATAAAATAAATTGGCACAATGTAAAAATATTCTGATGATATATTAGTTCTTTTAATATAGAATTTGATTAGGATTTATAAGAACCGCGTCTAATATTTTTTAAAGGATCTGCTATTAATGATCATTTGCCGCGACATCGATGCCTGGTTATTGTTTTTTTATTGGAATAAAGTCGGTTATATTAAATCAAACGAGATCTTAGAATCTCGGAAATGTTACTATATTAAATATATGATTTCTGCGCACGTTATCAGAATGGTTGCTTTATTTGATCATGTGAAATGCGCTTTTATTTTTGGTCCACGATGGCGGAAACAGGTGTTCGATCCTCATGACAATGATACATTCCTCAGAGCGATACGTAATTCAAAGTGGATGTTAAGCTTCGATAAGCAATATAAAAAGAGTAGGGAGGTCGGTAATAAAAGAGTTAAGTCAATTCTATTGCTGCCGATCCAAAGTGGATACAATAAACGTAATCACGAAGATCTGGTCTTTGAAATCCTTATTGAAGCATTTTCGTCGACGTTGCAAATAACGCTGCAGTCACGGGTCTGGGAAATCTCGCTCTGAGGATACCGTCGTCTATTGGAATTTAGCCAAGGGTCTACGTTATATGTAAATTGTTTATACCAGGTGCATTTTTATCAATCATTTGCGCTCGAACAGTGCCTCTTAGGCATCACTGCATGTGATGCGACAACTCGAGCAACTCTGCTTTCGACCTTAACTTTCTTGGCTATCAGAATATTTCTCTTAACGTTACTGAGCCCAATAAGCATGGAACGCGATGAAAAAATTACTTCTAGTGAAGATGAGTTCAATTTTTCGGTGATAACGAATGAAATTACGTCTCCACAGCTTGTCCGCTGAACGCCATAATTATTGTAGAGAAGAGATTGAATCGTTTGTATCCGGTGAAAGACAATCTAACACAGCTTCTACTTCGCAGAGCAGTTCTGAAGGCATCCAACTAAGTTCTGCTGGTTCGCCTGAGCGAAAAGGGCCTCGAGCGCAAAGGGTTATACAGTAGAATATTCAGATGAATCCACCAAACGCACCAATATGTATCGTGAACCATATCATTTAAAAAAATCTCTAAACAAGAAAAGGCCTTCATTGGTAAATTATTGAGGAGTCGTGTCATCCATCATATTCTCCAGACTTAGCACCATTTTATTTTATCTCTAGAAAAACATACAGACGGGAAAAAATTGAATCAACGAAAGAAAGCCTAATAAAGAATTTGATTACTAACCATTAATGACGCAACAAAACACATTGTTAATAGATTATTTTAATTTTATTTGTACTATTGCATCAAGAAGCTTTTCAGTGTATACAAAAATTACGCAAGTACTTCGTACACCACCTAATAAAATACATTTTTAAATAATTCTCTCCGAATAGTAATAATTTGTAATAAAATAACAGCAACAAATATACACATCTGTATATATATAAATATTGATTTTTACGTTAAAAAACGCCAATATGAATTTAAGATTTTTTTAATATATAACTCCGTATTGATATCGTGGAATATCCAAAAAAATAAAATTCTACTAAAAAAACATAGTGAACTAGCACATAGATTAAATGAATATTTAATTCAGTCTTGGATCAAATATGATGCATAACCAACGCACGTTGATATTTTAATGACTCACATGAATAAATGCAGATATTTTTGCTTACGTATTTCTAAAAAAAAAAATATATAAACAAGGATAAATTGTTAGATTTTGTACATTTTCATATTTTATTAACATTCTATATTTCTTTCATTCGACCGTAACTCTCCGGATGCACTAAATTAGTCACAACTATATTTTCGACTTTTAAACTAACTTAACAAATCAATAATTTATTTGTGCCCTTCAATAAATTTTTTAATCAGTTTTTATCATTACAATCGACTATAATGATTAACTCATGAAGTGTATTATTAACAACTAAATAAAGGTATCAATTAATACCTGTGTTTTCGCCAATACGATCATTAGACAATTCAAAATGTTTATATAAATATTTTTTAAAGTGTCCATTACAGTGTACGACAGGAAAACTACCTTATTTTAAAAATGAATAACACAAACAGTATATGAGATTGTCGTTTCAGAGTGCGTGTTTCAAATAAGGAAGTTTCCTTGCTGCACTCTGGTGAGAAGCTTCAAAACTCAATTATCTCAACCTTAACGATATAATTTTTAAAATATACAAATTAAACGCTTTAAATGTCTCCCTGTAACATGGAAAAAAATAATTTGACATCGCCTATACTATTTGTGTTGTTCATTTTTAAGATAAGATGGATTTACCTGCCGCACCCTGTACAATCACAGTTCTAAAAAATGCACTCGAAATCAATTATTTTATTATTTTAACCCAATCTAATAAATTTTATTGCTCTGTTCTTTGATAATTAAAAAAATAGTGAATTGAATAATTACAGGCATTCTTAAACTAAAATATGCTAATGAAGAATACAATATAATCTACAAGACATAGTTCTATATACTAGTATTTACATTATATGTTTCACGATGTTCAAATTAGCCTGATGATTGAGTTAAAAATGAGATAACATGGGGTACCCATAAGTAATCAATTATTTTGAAGGCATGTTGTTACATACCGGTTGTTGCTGATCCATCGACTGGAGAGGTTGTATCTTATTAAGATAAATAAACTCATCGTTTACATCATGACAGAGATGCAGTCGTCAAAAAAACATATTCGCCATCTTATGCTCTTCCATTTTAAAATGGGTCGTAACGCAACCAAGACAATTAAAAAGATTTGCAATGTTTACTTGTGGTGAAATTCTAAAGGTCAACAAGTGTAGCAGAAATAATGTCAAGACTCGGAGCTACTTGATCAACAGTGCAAAGACACTTGCACACGATTAGCAAAAATTACACAGGACGTTTGGATTCCGCACTATCTATCCGAGACATACAGAGATCAACGACGAAGTTGCCATTGCTCAATTAGACACCTTAACGATCCATTTCTTCACTGAAAGATGGCCAAAGAGTTGCAAACAATGATGGAAATTATATAATTGATTACTTATGGATACCCCTAATGATGAAGAAATTAAGTCAAGGAAAATTTGACTTATTTTATACATAGTTCAAAATATAATGAAACGGGGGGAAAACATCTGAAGCAATAGACCATTTAGCTTCAGACGCATTCAAAACAGTAGGACAATAAGACGCATCACTCTAAAAGGGCTATTTTAGAAATTAAACAATCAAAAGTATAAATGGTTATTTTACATCCAACCCTCAGGTCAGTAAAACAGATTCAATTGTATTTTCTATGCTTTCCCATCTCAAGGTTTTATTTAGGATGATCGCAAAACTGCATGACATACACTTTCACTCCGGAAAAATATTTAAAAAGAAAGTTAGAGATCAGCAATGAACACGTTACAAAAATATGCTTTTCAAACTCAATTTATGAACACATTACATTTAAATGTGGTGGCAGAATAAAATTAATTTTTTTTATACAAAACTAGTGTACAGGTAGCCCCTGTTTATTGCAACTTCAACATTTTTATTGCGTTAAATTGAACATAAGATGACATGAGTTTCGTGGAAACGGTTATCCGGTTGTTTGGAAAAAAATGTGTTGAAGACGGTGAATCCTTCTCCTCCGTCTCCCATTGTGGAGGAACTTCTCGGAGAATACCAGTGTGGCTTCAGACCCGGCAGGTCTACTGTAGATTGATTATTTACAGTCAAAATTTTCTCACAAAAAATGTGGGAATACGGTGTCGATCTCCACCATATTTTTGTAGATTTTTCCAGGCATACGACAGCATCAATCGGGAAAAGCATTGGAGGACCATGTTGGAGATGGGAATCCCTAGTAAGCTGGGGAGGCTATCGAGGATGTGCTTGACCGGATCAGTCAGTATTGTACGTTCCAACAGTGTCCTGTCAGAAACTTTCGAGGTAACGATGAGTTATACAGGGGAATGCCCTTTCTCCGATTCTCTTTAATATCGCTTTGGAAGCAATTATGAGGGAGGCTGGCAGATCGGGACACGCATATCCATGAAACGAGGATGTATCTTGCCTTTGCGGATGACATCGACGTCGGTATGTCTATCAATTATAAGAAGACTAAATTAATGACGGTTTCGAGAGTGAACACTGGAGATTGTACCTCTGTAAATGTCAATATCAAAAATATTGAGAGGGTCCTGGGTTTTAAATATCTAGGATCCATCAGACAGATGAGGTCAAATCATGAGGTCATGGTCATGTACGGCGAGGCATCAATAACTAGCTTCGTCTGACCCCGCCGACTCCATTGGGCAGGTCATGTGGCACGGATGCCGACACACCCAGTCCCCCGAGCCGTTTTAGATTTTCAATTGGGTGGCAGTAGACCCGTCAGAAGACCTCGGCTACGCTGAACTGATCAGGTAAAAAAATACACTGCTCGTCTGGGCCTGGGCAATTGGAGGGAGGAGACCCAGGACAGACGAAAATGGCGGCAAGCGTTATCGGTGGCCGGGGCTCTCTGATAGGGTTATAAGCGCCACCAAAAGTAAAGTAAGTAAAAGGCAATTATGAGGGAGGCTGGCAGATCGGGATACGCAGATCCATGGAAGGATAATGCAATGCATCTGACCTTTGCTGAAGACATCAACATGCAGGCTAAATAAAAAACGGAGGCTTTGGCAGAACTTACGTCTATCGACGTAAGTATAATTTCGGCATGAAAATTAACTATGAAAAGACGAAATATATGGTGGTATCGAGGATGAATGCTGGAGGTTACATCTCCGTGAGTGTCTACAATGAAATTATTCAAGGGGTCCAAGAGTTCAAATACCTTGGATCCATCCTCATGGAGAAGAGCTCAATGAGGAACGAAATAACCTCCAGGATTCAATACGATAAAAAAAATCGTCAGGTCATGGAAATGTATGGTGAAGAGTCGATAACAAGCTTCGTCTGAGCCGGCCGTCTCCAGTGGGCAGGCCATGTGGCATGGATACCGACTAATAAGAGTCCCTCGAACCATTTTAGATTCGGGGCCGAATGGCAGTAGATCTATTGGATCTCTGCTACGCTGGGCTGATCAGGTCAAAGAAGATGCCGTACGTCTGGGCCTGGACCATTGATGGGAGGAGGTCCAAGACAGACGAAAATGGCAGCAAGCGTTGTCGGTCGCTAGGACTCTCTTATAGGGCTGAAGGAGCAACCCAAAGTAAGTATACCACATCAGACGAAAAGATGCTTTCTTTTCACAATCGGCCATTTTTGATTCTTTTTTACAACACAGAAACAAGTGATTAATTTCCCGTTGATCGCAATCGTCCGTTAATTTTCGCCGTCTCCAGAACATACTCCGTGTACTAAACGGAGGTCATCTGTATATATATATATATATAGTTTGGAGAAATTTTATAGTCAATCACAATTGTTTCAAATATAAGTGAAAAATCAAAATTGAAAATCATTTTCACTATTTTTAATTATTTGATAATAAAAACCGTTATTAACGAAAAACCACCGATAAGATATAGACGTTGAATTAGAATTAAAATATAAATGAAAATGAAAAGATTGTCTGAACAAATATTAGATCATATTTCACAAATACATTTTAATAATTATTATGTAATCCTTAAGAAATAGAATAACCTAATGTTAAATTATAAAATCAAAACCGAATAAACACAGCATACTTCCATTATTAAATCCTCGTGTAAATATTGAATGTACAATACAGTGTGAATTGGAAACATCATCACTATAATTAATTATAGTGTTTTATTTTAATCCAATGCACTTTTCATTAATGAGCTAACTTTGCCTAAAAATCAATTTGCCAATCCACTGTTACTAAATAATTTAAAAAAAACAGTTAAAACTTGGCTATCGTTAGCTAAGTTTAGAAACAATGGAATGACCGATTGAGATCTTTATAAAAAATTATATATTATATATAAAATTTATGAAATTAATTTAACAAGCATTTAAATGATAAATTCATATAAAATATAATTAAAAACAAATATACAACTAAGGATAGACTACAAAAAATAATTGATATTTCAAAGGAGGTTCTATGATTACAATTAAAATAGCTAAACATTTCCCAATTTAGCATCCGTAGCATTATCGATAAAAGTATAATATGCAAGCCTTATGCAATAATTTGTTTTTGGAAGTCTTAAAAATAAGATTTTTTTCATTGAAAATATGAATTTACCCTGTATAGAAAATTGATAATCCAAGAAATTTTATTAAAATATCAATACCACAACTTAAATTTTGTACATTAAACTCTAAAGAAATTTATGTTAATAAGTAAACTCAAACAATACTCTTGATATTTCTTATTCTATCTAATTATAATAATATTCTCATACATTTTAATCGCGGATATATCTATCCCCTTGTTACAATAAGAGAAAAATAATCACATTATTTGTCAATTGTGTACTATCAAAGGGGAGAATGAGTGTTACGAATGGCATCCTGGCCAGATGGTGAACACCAAAAGTCAGCCAATAAAGTGGTCTCCTCTTGTAGAACATCGACTAATGCATTCTCTCCGTTACGCCATATAGATTTGGTTATATTGAAGGCCTGTAAATAGAACAATGGTTTGAAAACAATATGACATTCTTAAATTTACTACATACAATAAGATCCGACTTAATGCGGGGGGATTTCAATTAATAAAAAAATCATGAGAAGCAAATACGCAGTTGTACTCGTAACATATTGTATCATCTTGGGTTCAAATCTACAGGAGGTGACCCTGGCGATCACATTTTTAAAATGTATATTCGCTATGAAAAACCATGTAAAACTGGTTGGCAATAATCCCATAAAAGGGATTACTAAAAGCCATCTCAAGTTAAGTTGTGTCAACATCTCTGTTTAGTTCATATGTATCTTTCATACTCCTTTCAAACACTTCTCAGTCACTTTATTCCAGGAAACATTGATGTTGATACAGCATTCATGATTTAAGAATTTTTCTAAAAATCTCTAATGGATTAATTATCTTCTCTGTTGATTTTATCACTTGTTCACTGCGAATAATATACTTTAAAATTTAACATTACTGTTTGTGTTGTCTTGAGAATAGGCGTTTGTTTTGATAATTAAGATACTCGCATCATTCTTATCAGTTGATCAATTTTGATATTCCCCCTTGACTATTCTGGAGTGACGTCATTAGCCGAGTATCAACACTTCTTTGCAAAATCTACTCCTTTAGAAGTAAACTGGCAGGTTTGTACGATAACCCTGTCCTTTTATTTTCGCAATACATTAATAGACAAAAATAGCTGAACGAATATTGATAGAATTAAGGGGCCAGGGGGGGGGGAACCCAATAATGTTTTGTGCCAGAAACTAACTGTCTCCGAGAGGACATTCATGCTCTATTTAGTGACCAGGAGAAAGTGCGAAGGAAAAATGAAGGGGGATCGCGTGGCCATATTTTTCTTACAGTAGTGCAATAATAACGCTAAACAAAAAACTACTGTAGGTGGTCTACTACATTACTCTATTGTATTTAATTCTAGGGGCCAAGCCCCATAGAAACCGCTAATTTCGCAGAGTTAAAAGCGCTGAAAGTGCGAGGGTTGGTCACTAAATCTGTGTCCTACTGGTTTAAAACATAGACCCCAGACACGTTGCAAGAGCTCCATTTTCTCTCTCGGATGCCATGCTGGCACATGTCCACAGAACATTTGCCATGTTGCCGCTCTGCGTCGGTTGCATGGACACGTTGCATGTTGATCTACTATCACCAACTCCTGGGCATTGAAATTACTATGCCCCATCAGAAGTTGGGAAATCAAATGGTTGGGATTAACCCAACATAAATCACACCTCCGCTCAATGGAGACGAAAAATATAGTCTCCTGCTATACTTAGCCATCGCCCAATGACGCTCCCATTCTGAGAAAGCTCATTTGACACACTCTCTGTGCATCCAAGGTGAAGCCTCCAACTACAATATTTCGGCCTCTCTTCTTATTGAACTTGACTGCACTGAGCTGCAGTTGAAGATCGACCGGAAATATTCCGAGCAAGGACAGTAAGGCTGCCCGTTGCAACATTACAGTAAGCAACGGTAATATAGAGCAGTGGGAGTCGCTGTATAATGTTTTATCATAATAGTTTTATTTTCCCCCCGAAAGCCAAGTTTATGTACCCAAGTGCCAGACGTGTAGGTGGCTATGGATCTGTAGATTGCATGGTATGCGATCCGCAAACTCCTTCCACTGAGACCCCACTCTGCGCCACAATCTAGACAACTTTGTCAAAGGCACTTGCCGCCCTGGATGTAACTGTCAACAACATCCTGTGATAATATAACCAAAGATTTGAACACAAAAAACTTCATCACAAGAATGCGCCAAACCACAGCGCCTTAGTTGTCAACGATTTCTTGGCTAGGATCTGTACCCCATTGGTTCCCCGGCCTCTCTACAGCTCTGGCTTAGATCTCCCTAGAGTTTTTTGTTTCCTCACTTGAAAGGAAAGGAAATATTAGGAACACGATTGAAACCATCCCAAGCTCATGTTACATCGACTCTATAGAGGATATCCCGGAGAAGATCTTCCATGATGCCTTCCTGGTGGTCTGGAAACACCGCCTCCAGAAATGTATCAATGCAGGAGGGTGGCTATTTTGAAGATTTTTAACTAATTGTACAAATAAGTTCAATACACGATTTTTTATGAATATAAACGCATTACTTTTTGAATGTACCCAGTACACGCAATAACGTTGATGGATCATAAATCAACTGTGATACCGCAAACATGCGTTTGTACTATAATTATATCAAACGCGTCATAAATATTAGCACAAAATACAGAAACGACTTTATGCAGAATCTTAATGTAGTAACAAAAAATAGTTACTTTTGTTGGATATTGAGCGATATCTTTTGCCACAGTGAGGAGTTCCTCTAAGAAACGGTCTGGCCATAGAGTGCGTGCAATCATTCCACGTTGTAGTGCTTCAGACGCTGTTAATTTTCTACCGCACAGAATCAATTCTCGACTCTAAAATAATGCATAACATATATTATTATTTAAGCTGACTCTATTAAGTCGACAATCGTTATAATATAAAAACAAAGCATTTTACCAATTGAGGAGAAATGAAGTGGTTAAGCGTAAGAAGAGAAGTGCACTCAGGTGGAAGTTCGCGACGACTAGTCGGAGATATACAAAATGTAGCTCGATCGGATGCTAGCACTATATCTGCAATTGATAATAATGCAACACCAAATCCTTGACAAGCACCGTCTACTCCTAAAATAACAGCACCCTTGAACTGCTTTAATTGCACAATGAATTCCCTGTTAGATTCAACAAAATAAAAATATTTAAAAAGATCACTAAAAGCAATAAACAACCATGATTTTGTGTATGTAAACCTCAAATTTTCAACAAGATGACTGGAATTTGTTCGTTGCACATTTAGCCGAGTCTGTAATATACATCTCAAATCTAATCCGCCGCATAGCACGCCGTCGTCAGACGTTAAAACCAGCACCTGAACATTGGCGTTATTCGCGGCAAGCACGGCTACGGATAATTCTTCCAAGACCTATATTTACAAATTAGCAATTTAACCAATATTTGGATATACGATTTAATGAGATATGTTTAACGGACCTTTGTATCGAAAAGACATTCGGAATTGTTTGACGGATTCACTATAATATGAGCAATGTTATCAAAACACTGCAATGTTAATTGAGTATACGAATCATTTTTTATTTTCAGCATATTATTTTGCGTTGTTGATTTATTGGTCGGCACTTCTTCGGAAGATGAATTTTTACGCAATTTTAACGCGTTGGCTTTAGTGGGAGTATTGTATTTTCTCTTGATGCCTTTATTTGTGTTTGACAACGCGTCGCCTCTTTGATTTTTCAACGTTTCATTGTCTGATAAGCAATTATTCAACAAAATGATGGGTGTATCCACGGTAGATTTCGATATGTTGAAATTGAACGATTCCGACGGGGATTGTGGCCTGGGGGAAAGGCACCCGCTTGAAAATGACGACGACGAGTGTCTTCGTATGATGCGAGATTCATCGGCAATTGAATCGTTTACAGAGACTTCGCTCGGCATCGGCGATTGCATTGAATCACGCATGTTTTCTTTCTTCTGCATTTTAAGAGATTTTCTCGCTCTGAATGTTTTTACTTCGTTAGATGCGTTACTCGGATTGGCGACGTTAAAGACTGCGTCTTTTATTATCTTGGCTTTGTTTAATAAATTTCGCTTCTCTCTAGATATCGATATCATAGATTTTTTATTTGGTTTTAAAACAATCTCAGGTACATTCACATTATTATTACTACGTTCCAATTGATAAATCATATTTATTGCGCCCTCGTCCATTAATAGTTTGTCGACTTCGCTCATTTTCTTTTTTTTACCCGGAGTTATCAGAATATTATCGGGCTTCGCAGAAGTATCGTCATTTTTCAAAGGATCTTTCTTTTCGGGTATTGAATATAAATGTTTAGTAATTTTACTCTGAATTGTCTTCGGTTTTTTGTATGATTCTTGAGTTTCACTCGATATAATTTCATGATCTTTATCACTTTTCTTCTTTACACTGCTACTAGCAAAACTGTACGAGGCAGGATTGTCAGGGTCCCATATTATTTTTTTTTTTATTACCCGAGAAACCCTACGACTCACCAAGCCTTCATCGTGCGATTTAGACTCGATACTTTTATTAGCACCGTCTGATTGCTTTCCGTTTTCAACTGCGACTAATTTAATGCAACTAGGATCTATAGAATCAGATTTTTTACGATGATTTTTATCGGACACTTCATCGTCGCTCCAGTCATCATCTAAAAATGAAATATCACCCTGCACAGACTTCTTTTTGTGACTTTTAGAATCACTTTTGTCATTTTTTTTGGAAATACTTATTTCATTCGGAGTAGAATTTTCGTCAATTTTCTCTGGGAGATCCGCAGTTTCTATGATATAACGCTTAATATTAACTGGCGGTTTAATAGATGGAATTTTAACATCTAATATTTTATTTAGAGTTTTTGGACTTTTACGTTTTCCCACCGGTAGCTCTTTAAGTTGCTGCAATGCTAGCTTTTTTTCGACTTCCGGATCTAAAATGAGAGCGCGTTGCCGCTTTTTGATCTTTTTAAGTTCACTCTCGTTTTCGACTTCTCCGTTGACTTTATTTTTTGAATTGCTTAAGGTACTAGATGAAGACTTATCTAAATTTAACGATGAAGGCTCATCACAATCGCCTTCCAGAATAGCTAAAAGATCAGCTGTTGTCTTTGGTTCTGAATTATTGTTAGATGAAACATTTTCAAGAGACTTTAATTCAATTTCACCTTGCAAATTTGCTAAAACTTTGATTAAATTAGAATCAGAATTTGGGGACGAACAGTCGCGATTAGCATTTTCTTTTTCATCGTATACTTTCATTAATTCTTCTGTTGAAAGACCCCCTATTAAATTAAAATTATTATCATTACTTTGGGAGCGATTATTAACAATTTCTTTTGATTTGCAGGTATCAGTTTGACTTTCTTCTGTGATTAATTCAAACTCGGACTCAGAGTTTGAAAATGCTTTGGCTAAAAAATCTTCAGGTCGTGGAGTAACTTCGATAGGAGTGGATTTTTTTATTTCTATAATATCAGGGGACGATTTTACTACAATTATTTTAACTATTTCAGATTCTGGAATGTCTGTATCTGTCACTAAAGCCATTGCATTACCAGAAGCATCAGCATTGACAGCTTTGGGTTGATCAGTCGATGACAAATTTGAAGGGTCAATAATAGATCCAGCATTTTTTAGATTACTTGTTGTGCATTCGTACGGCTTCTCGGGCGAGCTATTTTCCATTTTGTCGAGCGAGGTTTCGATTGTCACAACGTCACAGTTCTGAATGACATTAGTTTCGGAGACGACGGTATCGTCTGGGATTGCCAACAACTTGGGCGGAGACGCCTCCATGTACAGCCACGATTATTTTTCACACGAAGAACATTCACCGACCGACACTAATCAGATAGTAGACAGACTTTGGTTATTTTTAAATTTCAAGCTTAACACGTTGTTTGTCTACCATAAACAAATCTTGAATATTTAAATTATATTAAAATAAATATAAAAATATCAAAAATAAAATAAGATCTACATACCATACAACATATTTTAAAACATTAGTATTGTCATATAGAACTTATTTCGGCCATTAAATTGATTTTGATTTTTTTTTTGCATTTAGGCCTTATTTTAATTTTGGTATTCAAAAATTCTCATTAGCTATTCAAATGCTTTATTTTTCCATTATATTATTTTATACTATATTTTTCATGTATTTGTTGAACATATAAGCAAATAAAATATAAAAATCGAATTCAAATTTATTTTTTAAAAAAAATCATTTCTCATTATTTTTAAACAAAGCTTAGAAATTGTATTTTATTCGCTTAAAAACATATGCCAGTCAAATATTTATTTTATAAATATAAAGCATATAAATGCACATCAGTGGGCATATTTCAATTTTATACTGTATTGGCTGTAAAATAATTAATTCGATAGCCTAATATGGCGCCAACGTTGGACAGTACTAATAAGAAATATGTTCTTAGGATATATCAAAAACGGAGGTTTTATTTAATATGTTTTGAATCATAAGCAAAATTAATATCTTATTTAAACTCGAGAAATCATTTTAATAGTTGTGCTAGTGATATTTTTTATTGTAGGCTGTCAATTTATTGTGTCATTGTTAGTAAAGTAACAGGCATCACAAATAAAAATTATTTATTAAGTTGTTATTGAAAGAAAATACTTTGATGAATTGGTTACGTCGTCAACGCAAACCGACGCCTCGTCGGACAGTGGCTGAAGCTCTGACATTATTGGATAAGGTGGATCAGCATGAAGAACAAGTAATTGTCTGTAAAAACAAATCCGAAGAGCAAATCAAAGATTCTCCTCCTATAACAAAAGCAGTTGATACTTCTCAAACTTGCTTTAAAGTTCTTTGGGCAAAACCATCCGGACGCAAAAATCGCGTGTGGGAAGGAGACGGGACGCTCAAAATCGTTGGAAATACGGCCACTCTGTATGGAGAAGATGATAAAATACTCAGTGCAGCATCGGCTCCTCCGCCACGCTTGCTGATATCCGGTTCTATCTTCTTGTATGATATGATTTTTAAACATAAATATTAAATGCATGCATTTAACTTAAATAATTTTAACTTTTCAATGTATTTTTTAGCGTGGGATCCAAAGAGATCGAAATTATTGAGGAACTCAATGATAATGGCGCACCTCCCTCAAAAAAAAGGATTCTCGATAGTAAGCCTTTATTTAATAGAAGAAGTAAAAAGTTCAAGCCTAATACTGCATTAGATTGTCCTTCCTTTTCCGGCATCAGAAAATCCTTTCATCACAATACAGCTGAACCTCTAATTCTTCCTCCACCTCCATGCGAGCATCAGGTTATCAATTTATAAATTTGACCGTAGCAAAATACTTTATAAACGCATTATAATAAATGTACGTGATTAAATACATGTTTTTATTTCAGTGGAAGTTCAATCCAGATAAGAAATGCATCATCGACGTAAAAGTTGATTCATTTTTAATATCGACACTTAGACCACATCAACGCGAAGGGCTCACATTTCTTTATGAATGCGTAATGGGATATAAACATCAATATACGGGCGCTATACTGGCTGATGAAATGGGTCTCGGGAAAACCTTGCAGTGTATATCTTTAATTTGGTAATTATTTTAATTTTTTTTTGTTGTGTATTACAGGGTCTTATAATAAGGACGCTCAATTTTTAAATGTAAATAAAACAAGTTGCGTGTGAGATGTCCACTTAATTACTTTTTTATTTGAAAGAATATTTTATGGTATTAAGTATGAAATATAATGTCATTCAATTGTCTGCTGCGGTTTTGCTTGGTGGTACGTATTCAGTTGGCTACTAGCTAAGTATTGCACAAGGGTTACAGCGATGTGTCCTTGGGCTCTTACATTATCTTAATGTCAGTTCAGTGGGGTTGTTTCCACTTGTCTTCTTATTCGTTCAGCGTCCTCTTTTTGCTACATAATGCACTTTATGTATCTGCACCACGCATTCCATGCCCTAGCATCGTTGAGCATTGAAAGGATCATGTTGGGTGAGAGCAAGTTTACTCCCAGCTTTACCAGCGCCAGTTTACTCCAAGCCGCATCTCAATGTTTTGCTAGTCACTGGAGGATTAGTCTTTCCAGCAGTTTACTCAGCCCGTCCAGCATGCACAACGGTCTGTACGCAGACGAGCTTGGAGTTCCCTTGTTCCCTTTGGGGATAAACACCAGCTTCTGTCTTTTCCAGGGTGCTGGAAAGACCCCTTTTGCTAGGCAGGTATTGTATACCATTAGCCGGTTTGGATCAGCACCAGTGATCTGCTCGATGGCTCTGTTGGGGACGCCGTCTATTCCCGGACCTTCATTGGACGCCAGGCGCTTGATAGCCTTGCATCGCGTCCTGCATTGAGGTCGACAATGGCGACCCTTGCGTTCCTATCTGCTGGATACGGGAACAGTGTTTCAATCACGGACTCCAGGTTTTCTGCCTTGTTCAGGAAACAAATTTCGAGCGTCCCTATTAAAAGACCTTATATAATATATTTATCTAAATATCTTTATTTTTATTGTTTTAGGACATTATTAAAACATGGTCCATACGGATCATCAATAATACGCCGCGCCTTAGTGATTGCTCCTAGTACATTATGTGCATCTTGGCAGAAAGAATTTCTGAAATGGTTAGGTAGAGAAAGGCTTCAACCTTTTTTAATTGACAACACAAAAAAACCCATTGATTTTCAAAATCAGCGTTCCTCGCCAGTGATGATAATATCATATGAACGCCTCGTGAAGCATTCAATGGAAATCGAAGAAATGAATTTTGATCTAATCATATGCGACGAGGCTCACCGTCTGAAGAATTCTACCATCAAAGCAGCCCAAACATTAAAAAATTTGGCGTGCACCAAGAGGGTTCTACTTACTGGCACACCAGTCCAAAACGACCTGCAAGAATATTACGTACTTGCTGATGTAGCAAACCCTGGAATTCTAGGAACGTATGCGGAATTTAAAGATCAATTTGAGCGTCCTATTTTGCTCTCACAGAAACCGGACTGTCCAGAAGAAGAACGTTTGGCAGGGGGAAGAAAAGGCTGCCAATCTCAATTTCATAACTTCTAGATTTATATTACGACGCACACAGGAGGTATTAGAGAAAGTACTCCCTTCAAAAACAGAATATGTTTTATGCTGCAATTTGACTCCGCTGCAAAATGAAATATATCATAGTGTTATTAATGAATACTGGGATACGCAAGGATTTGGACGTTTGTCTCCGTTGAGCTTGATAATACTATTGAAAAAAATTTGCAATCATCCGCTGCTCTTGCGCGTTAAAGAAGATACAAACGAAGAGGACCCTTCTGCATTTAATAGCGTTAAAGAGTCCTTAAACACAAATTGTATCAAAAAGGAGAGCTCAAGTAAATTAATGGTTCTAAGAACGTTGATTAAAAATATTATGAATACAAATGAGAAAATTGTAATTGTGTCATCTTCGACACAGATGCTGGATATTTTAGCAGATGAATGTGATTTTTTAAACGTTCATTATTCAAGGTGAGAATTGATCACAAAAATAAAAAAATATTCGCCAATTTTGAGGCCTTATGTTTGAGCCCAGTGTCCAAGCAGTTTTAAGTTTTAAGCAGAATACAAATGCTGAATGTGGACTTTTGTTTCGGGTCGGAACATTTTACCCTCAACAATATCTATTGCGCAAGAATGATGTTTCAAACATAAGGTCTCTTCGTCGGCGTCCCTAAAATATATATTGATAATATGAATACAATTCTTTTCAGATTGGATGGTAATACGCCTATCACAAACCGTCAACGTTTAGTCGATAATTTCAATGCAAAAAATAGCACAATTGATGTTTCAAAAATAACAAATGTATTCCTCTTGAGTTCACGTGCTGGCGGTGTTGGATTATCCCTACCTGGAGCGTCCCGACTAGTCCTCTTTGATTCTGATTGGAATCCGGCTATCGATAATCAAGCCATGGCTCGCATTTGGCGCGACGGACAAAAAAAGCCTGTACATATTTATAGATTTTTAACAACGGGTAATAATTTAACTATCGATTTATTTATTTTATATACGGGCTTTGTTTAATTGTGTATTATTGTAGGTACCATCGAAGAGAAAATCTATCAGAGACAAATTTATAAAACCGGCTTGTCGGATGCTGTTTTAGACTCTGTGAATGTAAAGTCGACGCTTAAATTATCCGATGCCGAACTTAAAGATTTGTTCACGTCGATATTAGATTCAGAAAGCATTACGCATGATATGATTCAATGCTCTTGTCCGGGAGATGGATCGCACGTAAAATACGTTTGTTATGATTATTATTTATTATTATTTTGATCAGTATGTAATTATATTTTTCTGAATTGTTAGATGCCTGATGAATCCGATGAGAGTAATGATGAAAATTCTGAACCACTGATTAATATTAATTCTGCAACCAAAGAAAATATTCCGTGTAGCATAAATCAATTGAAAACGTGGGATCATTTTAGACCAGAATATCCGCAAGGGTTCTTACAGGTATATTGAATCTTATTCATCAATATTTGTGGTGCACGGTATTTTGGCAATAAAAATAAATTCTTATTTATAGCGATATAATAACTATTTTTAATATCATATCACGTAATTGTGAAATTAGGAAACTTATCAATCAATTCCCATTTGTCTACTTTATGTCGATACAACCAACAACTCCCAATTCTGCTATTTTGATATTATCGAATCAGCGTTAATCGAGGAAACGCTAAGCGAGTTCATACTATATTTACAACGACATGAATAGTATAGGGTGTGGCAGGGACATTTCAAATAAGGAAATCTCCCTGCCACACCCTGTATAAGGAATTTTGTGGTAGATATGGAAATACTGATTACAATGTTTACATACAACATATAAATCAACAATAATAAACAAGAGTGGGATTATGTCATGTGACTTTGTTTATAAACTTAAAATGCCGAAGAAATATTGAAAATGGGCTTATCATTTAAATCCTTAACAGATAAAAGTAGCAATCAAAGACTTAAAATATATATATTTATTTTATGTGATTGTAAAATTAATCAATTTTTATTATCATCTCGTCTTTTAATATCTGGAATTTAATCTACTATTTATCTGAAATCTAATAACATTTGGATCAAATCTCCTACCAATATATCTGAACTTATGCATTAATAATTCTTGATTTTTGTTTAATTTAGGAATCCGGACTCGAGGGAACGGCCGACTTCATTTCATTTATATTCCGTAAAATGCATAAAAAAGAAAGTGAACTTTAGTAATGTGTGGAATTTGTATTGTTTACCATTTTAAATTATAAGTGCTTGTATTATTTTTGTCGAGTTCAAGAATACGTTTTTCAAAATTGTAATTTACATATCGTCTCAAGGATACTGTTTACTTTTAAAATTAAAAAAAACACAAAGACATTTAACGTGTGTTTATTAAAAAAAAATCCATACGCATTCACCAACACCATATGAAGATTATTTTATAAATTAATCTTTCATGAAATTATTGTTAAAAATATCATTTTTGCCTTTTCTAATAAATGTAAGGCTGTAAAATATAATAGATTGAATTAAGACTAGTAAAAAAATGTCTTAGCAAAAATTTTATATAAAAAGAATTTGGCTTGGAAATTTTTAAACGCGTTAATATTAGGGGTATCCAGAAAAAAGGGCGTTTTTTTAATGAGTAACATTAATGGTCAGTTGTGTTTCATCTATTTGATCAACGTCTAAAAAGTCTCTTTTTTCTGGGTACCTCTAACATAATTTCCAGTTTCGTAACAAAAATAATATGTGAATTTCTTGTTATTCAGTTTGCTTTGTACACAGTCTTGATTTAGTTAGAATTATTATAATATTTTCAGTTCATTAAATTAATTTTGAACCCAAAACCTATTTATTCGGTTTGACCGCACTTAAAAAATGTGTCACTTTGGGATGACCATTTAAATAATTAACTATTAGAATTATACGTCGGCATGAATTCATCAAGCGTGTTTTGAATATTAAAATGACTATATTTGGAATTACCTAAGATAATAGCACTGGACTGAGAGTTTGCAATTTATATAAACAAATACTATTACAATTTACTGGTTTTGGTCATGAAATTAATGATGGCCGTTGCAAATTCTTCAGATTTCCATCTCTCTTCCAACTCTTCACATTCTCTAACGTTGGCTAGTATTAAACTATCCTTTTCGAAAGTTTTGAGCATTCTCTTCGAGTTCAATAATGATTGCTTCGGTAGAGTCGTCATATTATAAATTTTATCCCATATTTTATTCAGCATATCGTCGGACGAGTAGATTTCCGATACAAAGCCATATTTTTGAGCTTCAATTGACGTCATCTTTTGTCCAAAGAGCAACATCTCCGATGCCTTATAAAAACATGCATACAAATAGTCAATTGATTCTTTATTGTGCAATAAGATTATTAAAAAATGCAACTTACTATATTTGTACCGAATATTTTCGGGAATGTATACGTCGAGCATCCTTCGGGACTCAATCCAAGTTTTATAAAAGGTGTTTGAATAAAAGCCTGAAATTATTTAGATTAAATTAAATCTGCAATTTTGGAATAATTCTATTTAACGCGGAAGTTGCCACGTCACCAGGTGATAAGTATTTTTCTATAGCCCTATTTCCCTATCATAATATGCTAAGTCTTTTTTTATACTTTCTGGCTTCCTTGTGCTCGAGAATTTGTCTCTTTTTCTGATAACATAGAATGTAATTCCTTTTAATAGATTTGCCCTTCTTGAAACCACTAGCACTTTGAGAACGGGGGAGAAGGGAAACTAGCTAAAGACTTAAAACCAACTAACCCTTAAGCTAGAAAGATATATAAATAGATATTGGTATTTTAGAAATATATATAGATAGGGGAAGGGTTGGAGAAATGAGTCTCACTCGTGACCATATAAGGTGTGAGCCCTTAGAAGTTTCCGGCCGCAGTTGGATCCTCCACAATTGAATATAGATCGTAGAAGGTTCCAGGGACAGTTTTAATTCTGTACCTTTTACGAAAAAGTGTGATCAGGGTGGCTGCTGCATACTGCACAGTGTTGGAAGATGCTATACTGGCAATGACTGCCATACCCCCAATTGACCTGCTCGCCAAGGAGAGACTGGCGGTACACAAAAGAGAAAAAAAGAAGGCAGCCAGAGAAACTATCTTGGCGGTGTGGCAGTCTCGATGGGACAGCTCCACAAAAGGTCGGTGGACACATAAACTAATACCAAACCTGGAATTGTGGATGACCAAATGTGTTACCGCCTGACCCAGATTCTCACCAGGCATGGTTGCTTTGGCAGCTACCTCAAGATGAAGTGTTGAAAAGGATACCCTATACGAGGAGCTGGGAGCAAATTGACTCTCGCCCTCAATATACCCTTCAATGCTCAAGGATTCTAGGGCATGGATTGCATGGTGCAGGTATGCAGCAGAAGAAAAACGCCGAATGCAAGCTGCTGAATAGCTGAAGAGACCAGGAGGGACACATTGCTGCCCCCCTTGTGCAATACTTATGAAGAGAATACTTAGAAATCCTACACTACCACAAAATAGTGGTGTCTTTTGAAGATTTCCACCCTTCGGAAAAAAAAGCTTTTACGAAAAGTGGTCACAAGGTCTGAGTGCCCAACTGGTCCAATATTTAGATCGCTGACAGTGAAAGAGCTCCTTGCGATCGGACACCATGCTCGAACACATCCACAGAACATATATGTCCATGAACAGGTCTCCGCATGGGCACTTCGAAGTCGAGGTAAAACCAAAAAACTTAAATATTTCCAGAAAGTAATAAATCTTCCGAAATTTTCTTATTACAATTTTTATATCCGTTACGTTTTGATACACACGAAGATTTACTTCGGTCATTCCTATATGCAAATATAATGGCAATTTGCAATGCCACTTTATGCTTATCACTTTTTTGTCCATAAATAACAACTGAACTTCAAGTAATATTGGAAATAAATTTTATTCCGTACATTACAGTATTGTATCGCTATTCCGGCTAATTGCTCTATGCTTCGACTATCATAACGGCCGAGGTAAATGACATTTTATTAGCATTAAATCAAAAAATGTATCGTATATATCAAAGTTAAGTGATAGATACTCGAACAAAGAACATTCTATTTAAATTATTGTGCGGTGTCGTTATAAATATGAAATATCGCATTAAATACCTTATCGGATGCGTAGACGACATCACAGAGTGCGAGAGTAGTTGCAGCAATTCCGATCGCAGGACCGTTCATGATAGCAATTAATATTTTTGGATAATTAATAAACGATTCCACAAATGCTAATAGAGACTTCTTTGCTTCTTGTATGGGATCTTCTATGTTGTGATCTTCCATATTGCTCAAATCAGTTCCGCTGCTATAATATTCACCGACTCCTGTCAATACGGTAACGATGATATCGTCATTTGTGGCCGCGTCTTTTAATATGTTCGTTATATCTCTATACATGGATCGAGTGAAGGCATTCTTCTTCCGGGGTCTGTTCAATTGGATTGTTTGAACGCTGTTTTTTATCGATACTATGAGGTCAGAACTCGACATATTGGTTCGATGTTAGACTATCACTGAATCCTGAGCGGTTCGGACGGTCTGCTTTTAGACCGATATCTCACTAGTTTGAATACTGAACGTGTTTATTGCTGGCTTTATATAAGGGGCCTAATCTATCGCAGATGCTTTTAAATATGGGATCGCAATATTTAAGATTAAAGTTTATCTACAATTTAAATTTTGTCTACTAATGGGGCGAAGGTCGTTTTCGAAATAAATTTATTCGATAATGAACATGCTTGGTCCTAAGTAAATAAAATCAATCTTGTGTGACTTCCAAGCAATTCTTTATCAGTGAATATTTGACAGCACAATTTGACGTTTGTTTACCAACATTAAGAGCTAAAATTTGTATTTATACGGGAGACATTAAAATGTGTTTTATATATTTTTTTCCCCATTATAAAAGCCCTAAAATGTCTATAAAAATATTATTATTTTATATTTGAATAAAAAATGGAATTAAACATCAAAAATAATAATTTAATTTTTATATTAATGAACAAATAAAAAAGCTGGCATATTTTAAAATAATCATCAACAATCCTTATATAAAGATCAATTTTAACGATTTATAGATAAAAATTACATTTTATAAATTAGATAACTAATACGAAGATGAGAAATAAAAAGATTTTTTTTATATTTCCTAAACTCTTCTAAAAATATTTATTTTAA
Organism: Stenopsyche tienmushanensis; assembly: GCA_008973525.1. Classification (NCBI taxonomy): domain Eukaryota; kingdom Metazoa; phylum Arthropoda; class Insecta; order Trichoptera; family Stenopsychidae; genus Stenopsyche; species Stenopsyche tienmushanensis. The sequence goes on along the minus strand of WACJ01000018.1, from coordinate 434,118 downwards.
TTTATTCTTATATCGAATATTATTTTTAGCTTATTCATGAATATTTTTCATATATACGTCGAAATTAAATACATGCACTGATAACGAATCGGATATGACAAAAATATTGTTGTTAAGGCCAAAAATTTCATTTGTAAAGACTTTGCACGTGTGTATGTTTTTACACATGAATAGCATTGACAGTTTTCTGAATATCAGGTTGTATTCTGTCATATAACTTTTAATTAACTTAAAGTTTGTAAATTAGATCCACATTATGTGCTTTATTTTACATATACGGTGTAAAGATTGAATTGATATGTCAAATAATGTTTTACTTGCAATATTTATTTTAATATATATTTTAGAAATGGGGAAACGTGACAAAGAAAGCTTAGGCCGATCGTTGGTTAAAAGTCGATTTGGAGCCTCTCGTGGTAAAAGAACAGTCGACAATGGAAGTATGGTTAGTATACGTAATTAAAAATGTGTTATTATAAACTAAATAATTACCCTCACCATCAAATTTTTAATACTAAGTATAGTAATTTTTAAATATTCAGATGCAGCAGAATGACTTGTGATAAATATGCTTTAACTAAAATTTACAGTTACATAGTACAGTCGTCCAAGATGGATATGAATGGGGTCGCCTCAATCTCCAATCGGTCACTGAGGAATCCAGCTTTCAAGAGTTTCTTTCCACGGCAGAATTGGCCAATACGGAGTTTCAAGCGGAGAAACTCAACTTGAAACTCGTATCTATAACTAGCGGCGTGGAAGCGGTCAGCACCACAGAAATGCGTGCCAACGCTAGAATAAAGCACGATGCGTCTAAGCATCTTCTTCGCGTTCCAAGACGGTAAAAGCTGCATAAAATATATATTTTTGTAATGCTATAATGACTTAAATAAAATCAATATTTTAAATTTCAGACCCAAATGGACGAGAGAAATGAGTGCAGATGAAGTTAAAGATAATGAAAGGCAGGCATTTTTAGATTGGAGAAGGGATCTTGCTACGTTACAGGTAATATCATTGTAATTGTAACATATTCAGTCACATCCTCATTATTCAGTTTAATTTATTAGGAGTACCAGATGAAAATTTCGTTTTTTAAATAAAAAATATGTACTCTCGATACTTTTTTCCATTTTTATAGTAATTTTAATATATTATTTGTATAAAAATCTTTGGTTTTTGATGAAAAATAGTTTTTTAAATTTTTTCCACATTAAAAAAGTGTTGTATTGATCTAAATAAATGGTAATAAGATGGAACAAGTACGGGTAAATATGGAGGATGAATAATTATATTCCATTTATGTTCCATTAACACATCTTGAGTGGGACGAGTAGTTCTACCCGTTTTACCAGATCTCCTGTGATGGTTTGGTTGGGTTAGAGCAGTTCATAATACACTATGCCTAAGACAGAGCATGAGCTTGGAACAATGGATATTGGTATTATCATAAGATATCCACTTTTCATTGTCAATTGTGATACAATGTAAAAAAACCGTTTTCTTTTTTATCATTGGAGCAGCTGTTCAAGGAGTAGATTTTGCAAAGGAGTGTTGATACTTGGCTAATGACGCCACTTCAGAACAGTCGAGGGGTAATAACAAAATTGGTCAATGATAAGAATGATGCGAGTATCTTAATTATTAAAACAAACGCCTGCTCTCAAGACAACACGAACGAAAGTCATCTTATCTTTTTTGGATGAGCTTTTTATAAAAAAAATATCTTATCCAACGATAGTGATTTCAGTTAATTATACCTAAATTTTATGACGATTAAAAGATTCTTTAGAATACGATTTTTTGTTGAATAGTAAGTATGAATATTTATGAGTTTCAATAAAAATATATATATATTGAGAGTGTTTAGACGCGTAGAGGTATCTTTACGGCACGACTTTGCCATCGATGCATAAGAGGCAAGTCACCCGTCTCTGTCTCACGATTTCCGGTCCGATGGGGTTATGTTAAACAAAGCAGGATCCACACAATCTATGAATCTTTTCAATTGTTTTTATATGTTATTGTACACTAGACCAAGAGTATCTGAGTGTATCTGCTATTTGTTAAATAGACTTGATCGGATTTGCTTCAACTTCAATATGAACACTGTGCACTCTCATTAGAAGGCTTATTGTTTCAAAATTGTGCTCTATATACTCACCAATTATGCAAAAGAAATATATGTTAACAGATCGACAATCGAAACTCAACTAACCATTGACGATATCAAAAAAACGAAATTATCATTTGGTACCCCTAATATGCATAATATATTTGTATAATAAAATGTAAATAATTTCCCAAAGCATCTAATATTGAATCATTATTGGTCTATTTTATGTTTTTAATGAGCAGACCATTAAAATACATGAGAAATCTTCCAAAATGTAAACCAGTTCTATAAAATTTTGTAAGAAGAGTGAGATATTTTTATCTGACACATCATCTTCAGCAGCCAGCCACACCTATTTTCTTGTTGGCACATTATTGTTGTAGATTTTTTCCAGATTGTGATTTATACAACATTTTTTAAGTGTTTATTTTATAATGTATATCTTTAGTCCTCAACTTAAACAAAAAACCAATATTAAATCATTCACGACGGGAGACTCATATGTGAGTCTCCCGTCGTCTTTTAAAATATCATCTGGTATTCTACAATCAAGCTTTATATGTTTTTTTCTGTTGTTTATCTTTTAGGACAAGGATGGCCTTATTTTAACGCCTTATGAAAAAAATTTGGAATTTTGGCGTCAATTGTGGAGAGTCCTCGAGCGTTCAAATGTTCTTATACAAGTGGTAGACGCTCGTAATCCTTTATTATTCAGGTCAGTGTTTAATATAAACTTGTATTTTTACCTGGATTTTATCAATTTAAACGTTGATTATACATATATTTTTTTAGATGTGAAGATTTAGAGACTTACGCGAAGGAGGTGGGTGTTCAAGCGTGTCTGTTGTTGCTTAATAAATCAGACTTACTCACTGAAAAGCAGCGAACCATGTGGGCTGAATATTTTGATCAACAGGTAATTTTGTGTGATATGATATTCGAAGAAGAATTTGTGACGTTGAAATAACATTTGTATCGTTCTTTCAGGGTGTTAAAGTTGCATTCTTTTCTGCTGCGCTTGCTGCCGAAAAGAACAAAATTAATAACGCGGATGAAGAAGACGACGAAGAAAATAATGAATCCGATGATGATGATGATAGCGATGCTTCAGATGAATCAGAAAAATTGAGTAAACTCGGCGTAGATGAAATAAAAGATCGTGTTGAAAATTTAGAGAAATCTGTCGAAGCAACGTGTGAAAAATTAGCTGCTATAACATCGAAATTATGTGATATTGTAGTAGAAAAAGAAACAAGTGAACCTATTGCAAATTTAGTAGAAAATAAGCCGAAGAGTGTTACGTTTGATGAATCTTTAAATGCCAAGGCGGTTGGTGAAAATGTAAATACAAACAATTGGAATGAAAAAAATCAAACTGATATTCTAGACAAAGAACAACTTTTAGATTTGTTGCGCAGCATTCAGATCGATTGTAGCGGCAGACTCACAATCGGTTTAGTTGGATATCCAAACGTAGGAAAATCTAGTACTATAAACGCTTTATTGAATGCGAAAAAGGTATATTTTTTAATTATGTAATTCATTTAAAAAGTGTATCGATTATTTATCGCGATTCTCGTTCAGGTATCTGTCAGCGCTACTCCCGGCAAAACAAAGCATTTTCAAACGCTATTATTAGAAGACGATTTGATGCTCTGTGATTGTCCAGGCCTTGTGCTGCCTTCGTTTGTTTGTACTAAAGCGGAAATGGTGGTTCACGGAATATTACCGATAGATCAGGTCAGCATTAAACGACGAATTAAATGCGCTCGAATCTAGTCGTCGTTATAATAGTTTTATTTTTTAGATGCGCGAATATATGGATGCCGTCAGTCTGGTCGCCGAAAGTATCGGCGGGCGCCGTCAGGCTGAGCGTCGATTGGGTATCCTCTTACCGCCTCCGCCCACTGAAGATCCTGATGCTTTACCGCCTAGAGATTTACTCAATGCTTACGCGTGTTGGTTATATTTCATGTAAAATAATAAAAGCCGTTTATAAAGATGTATTTATTATACAGAGAAATTTTTATAATCGATTTATAGACAGTCGCGGTATGACGACTGGTATGGGAACGCTGGATTGTGCACGCGCTGCTCGCGCTGTATTAAGAGCTGCGACTAAAGGTTTTCTTCCGTTGGTTGTGACGCCGCCCGGATTTGATGTGGCCGAATACATGTCGACGCTTCATCCTCCGTTGCCGGAACTTCCAGTCAGCGATGTTGAAGCTCCACGCCGACAGATGACTCCGCAAGAAGCTCGTGCATTAAAAGTAAATTAACGCGTGTTATATAAATGTAAATTATTATCGATATCAGATTTAAATCATTTTGTTACGCAGATGGCGGAAACGCGCGAAGATCTCGATAGTAAGTTCTTTGCTGGTGCTGGACATGAAGCTTATACGAAAGGCGTCCCTGGAAAATTTCATGGTTTACCAACTGAAAGGTTAATAATTATTGTGCAATGTAATAATCCGAATATATTATATTATAAAGTAATTTGTGTAACATTTTATTATAGAGCTCCGAACGCCAACGATGATGTACAAGTGGCTGGAAAACCTTGGAAGCATTTCAATAAACACGTCAATAAAAAGAAGAAAGAAAAACTGAGGAGAGTTTATGCTCATCTCGACCAACATTGATATTCCTATAATGTACTTTGTTGATTTTGAAATATGTATCTAATTAAATTGAATGAAAGTTTTAATGTGCAAGTGTGTAAAATATGAATTTTCTTACGTGGAGATATAAATAAATAGATGTTTTTAACGTTATATTGCTTGTTATTCTTTTTTAATCGACCATTCGCTCTTTTAATTGATTAGTCTAGGTGTCATGTTAGAGTTATTTTAACTCTTTAACGGGTGATTCATATGCGAGTCTTTTGGTTGCCATAAGAGAGTGTATTAAAAAGTTCATATACGAGTCTCTCATTGCGAAAGATTTAACATATTGATTAGTCGTTGCTGCAAAGAAATAAGCACTTTAATAAGACAATAAAATTCAAAGTATTATACGTTTTAAATGGGACGCATCATAGACGTTTATATGGATATATTTAATCGTATCGGATATTAAATTTGTAGAGAATATGCAATAGATTTATAAATGTGCTATTGTATCTTATTTGTATAGTCGAGGCTTCATTATATTTTTGGCATCGTATCCTAACTTAATTGACTTTCCAGTGCAATTATAACTATGAATGAATCATTCGGCTCGTTTGCTCAAGCATCCTGAATTTCGTTGATTGAGACAATCGCGTTGAAATATTAAGTGTAGGATGTAATTATTTGGCAACGGGAGTGTGTTAACCTCGTGGTCTTCCAGGTATTATTCTCGGTATGAAGCCCGAGCTAATCGTTCGATAGGATCATCGTCGATCATATCATCCGGAGTGATGCCATCCTGAAGTGAGTCAGGAATCTGTTCCCAATATTAATACGAATGATGCTATAAATAAGCGTAACCGAGCATGGCGTGCGTTTACTGAGATATTAAAATTATATTTAGATTCTGATACGTAAACGTTTTAGGTAAGGTGTTGATTTTATCCCGTGGAACATTTTGCACGCAACCACACCTAAGATTTATTTCTATACTCGTTTCCATTCGATTTTTTTTGTGTGTATCTCTTCAAAATGCCTTTGAAGATGCTCAATCTGAAACAAATTATTCGTCGGAGTTTCTATATTTATATGTTTTTGTATGATAAATTTTGAGAAACATCGGGATGAAAAATTCTTTGGACGCCGTTTGTAATGAAGCGCATCCATCACTTTGTCACTTATTAACTATCCTTCATGAAATGTCCCAAGTCATCTGTGGATGACATAAATCCTCCAAAAACAAGGATCCCATCAATTAGATCGAATACACCCTCTTTAGATGCATGCGAAATAAATAGCGCCATTCCAGGCGTATGCATTCAAACATACACACAAAAGCAATTAATAATGTACCATAGAAAATAATTTTGAACGCTCAATTACAGCCGACATTTCAGAGCAGTGTTTCTCAAACCTGTCTGAAAGAAGTGTGCTCAATTTTTCCGATATTTTCGATATACTTTTCAGATGATCTGATTTACCCACGCACTACCTGTGCTATGAAAAACCACTCTGCCAACGTCCGAAGTGGTGTATTTTGGTATCCGCAATGTAATACTGACGCATGTGCTTAGCTGAAGAATAATGAAATTAATACACGACTAAGTAGCATGCTAAAGATTTAGATTTAAATGCTTGAAATTTGTTGAAAATCCAGATGCATAACAGAAAACTCTCCCCACAAAAACGCCCCGAAATTCAATAAAAATTAATCTATTAAATCTGCATGAATTTTGATGATTGGCAATCTTTTCTAGGAATGATGGTTGTTCCCCAATATTATTCACATATGCTTAAATTAATATAAGAATGATTTAAACCGGAATTTTAGATAGGATCGGATCAATGTGTGAGTGGCGAAATATTGATATTTTAACGATTGTTTCAGTATTTCCGTTAATCAGATCCAGAAAATCTGGCTATCTATATCACTTCCGATCTCCCAAACACTTGGGGTTATGATAAAAATATAAATCAGTGGTAGTCAACCTTAAATATTCAGTAGCCACCTTAATAGATATGAAAACCGGAACGGAATTGAACCAGTTCGAATATATCGTTTATATCGGTTCTAATAATACTGTAATATTTACTATTTGTTCATCCAGTTAATTGCGCTGTTAAATCAACATTTTAAATAATATTATTATCGATTGAAATTCCAGCTTTTAATCTTAATGGGCGAATTCCACGAGCGTGGTTTCTTGTGCATGGTTTCAAGCGTCGCATTGCGCGCGTCACTCACCAGATCAATATACGCCATCCGCTAAATGTCTCGCAAAACAAATTCTGTACACAAACAATGCATATTCTAATTCATAAACGTTCAAGGATATACGCACAATAATTTAAAAAAAAATCATCGCAATTGAATCAATGGTATAGGAGCGTATACAGTTCATACATACAAACATTAATTTTTATATAATTTAAAAACCTTCTTTGATATACGTCCAATAACTCACCAAAGTTTCATCGCAGTTGGATATACGGTATAGGAATGTATAGTCCACAAACAAACATATTTTAATTTATATATTGATTTATCGCCTAAATGAATTTTTGGAAAATTTATAAATAAATTGTAAATTCGTTGTTTGGATGTTTGGAACTAAACCGAAATGAGAAAAATTACCGAAATTGTGAATTTATTTATTCAGGTGATATTTGATTTGGTTTAAAATAACTATTTTTTGCGAATTTATGTAAAATAGTATGATCGAAAATCGTCTGGAAATTAAATGAGTCATTGAAGATTGTCTGAAAGATACGTCTGAAATGGTTGAAAATGGATGCGTTTACATTGTGATGATGGATCGTCTGTGATGATGATGGATTAGTCGTCTGAAGAATTGCTTCGACAGGGGAGAGGCCTCTTTCTGTTCGCTGGCGACTCAATTACAGCGGCAGCAAAGCGGAAAAAGACACTTCCATGGAGCATGAACTTTTGAATGAATTTTTTTTCAGCAACGCGCCCAAGACGACGCGGAGGGTTCTGTCTTCGGATGCAGCATGCTGGCGCTCTTCGTTCAGCATGTTCGGCGTCCGTGGGCAGCACTTTGAAAAACACTGACTGTTGCACCAAAAATGCGAAACTAAATGTTCACAAGAAGAAATATTTCAAACTTGTGCCTAATTTTAGACGGCGGCCCTCTCTCCCGCTCCACATTTGCGTTTGCACCAAACCCACACTTGGTCAATAAACTATTTTAAAATAAACTCACCGAGAACTTTTTTCGGGTCGGACGAGCTTCTTGCGCGAAGCACGTACGCTGACGATGGCGATGAACCAACTCCCGACGGCGGCCGCAGAAGCTTCCGAAAGCTCCGTCCAGCGCGCCCTCATCGATGCCCAGAACTGCTCCTGGAATTTAGAAGATTCCAGTGCGATTAAACAATCTTCCGACAAGCCAACATCACAATTATGCCCGTCCGATTCCCAGAAGCCGGAACAAGGAGCGCCATTTATCGGCGCTGAGCCGCTTCTGTTTACATTCGACTTCTTGAGGCATTTCCAAGCGAGCTACCTCTGGCCAACGGCACGTAAATCATCCCATCGTCCATTTAAATTTACGCAAATGACGAAATCCCAGTTTTTCAGAATGATTTTACACCGGGGGCGATTTAACGACACGTGTCGTAATATTTGCAAGCGCTGACCTAAATCCGCTCGGAGCGAATTCCTTAGCGATGCGAGCTGAAGTCGAGGCTTCTTTTGCGCGGACGATGTGATCGATGGAATTCTAAAAGCGCCATTTCCTCGATGATCAGAAAAGATAATCAGAAAATGAGATACTACTAGAGATTGATAATTTTTTCGCAAATGGATAATCAGCAACATTGTATTTAGCTTTACTTACTTTACTTAAGTAGTTCACAGTCTAATAGATCTGCCGGCCCAGAACCTCCTCCTTCTAGATGTCTACCTGATTATCTCAGCGTACAGATCTTCATAAGGGTCTGCTTACACTCAGTCCCAAATTTGCCTGACATGACTTTTTCAATGGAGACATGTCCATGACTTCACGATTGCGCAATTCTTGAACATTTTCAGTTCAATACATAAATCGACTACACGAAAGCTTGCAAAAAAATTATATTTCACTACCATACCAAATTTAGCTAAAATATTTTTCTGGATATATTGGACGGGACTGGACGGGCTTGGGGCGCAAAACGCAGAATACTTACCCGGTCGAGAGTTGCGCATGGTTTTTATTTTACTCGATCATTCTACTTTACATGAACCAACACTGATTGACTCTGTCCATTTTTATAATACAAGGGTTATATTCAAGTATGGCATCCGATCGTGAGCCGCTCATTCGTTATATCAGCGATCCGAAAAGCGGACCGATTGAGCATACAAACCTTATGGCTTTTTGCGACATTTTTTATGATCTGTACGATCACGGAAGCAACGTAGTGTCTAGACACTTTCTATTATAGTATTTTTGGGAGTATGTTTATATATTTTTTTTAAATCAAACATTATAATTTAATATATAGCATTTATAATAGTATTAGTTAATTTTAAAAAATAAATTACATTCCAGGGCGGGGGGGGAGGGGTTAAGTTAGATACTTGCCACAGGCGCTTCATACCCTAGTTACGGTTCTGCTGAGATGTGACAAATATTCCAACCATAATTATTAGGGTTGCGGCTGTAGACGCTTATGGCCTGTGAATACAGATTCTCGGCATTGATATTGTGGCCTCCTCTAGGAAAAAAGAATTTGTGTTGAAATAATCTTAATTTGGGCCAATATGAAAGTAACGAATTTAGGTCGTTTGTGGAGTGCAAATTTGACATTTTTTAATGTAGATCATTCCCATGGATGTACAGAAAAAAATAAATATGCCACAATCATTAAATGCTGACATCGAACAGAACTATTGATTCCAATAAGTAGTACTACACATAATTGACCGAATTGGGACAAGTAATAGAAAAGGCCAGGATTGGTTTTAATAGAGAAGGCATAGTGTTAAATAATGCCAGATCACATGTTTCTATGGTCACCCGATTAATATAATTTAGTTGAGATGTTCCAGTGCATCCGCAATATAGTCGAGAATTTGAGCTTGGGGGAACAGCATTTATTTGCAGAAGTCTTTTGATGGTGTAAATTTACCAAGTTTGAACACCTGCCAAATTCACTTGAATTAGTTTTTTGCTAGCTTCAACATTCCTGCAAAAAAAGAATCCTTGAGCTAGCAGAAAGACGAAATCATCGATCAAAACGTATCAAATTATAGTTATAAAAGCGTGTTATCTGTCGCTTGTGTTTCCGTGAGAACTCGCTGGAAGTATAATAAAACTGAGTTTCCTTGACTGAATTTGAATTTTTAATTATAAGTTAATACAATAAAGACGCTCGACTTTTAAATGTAAATAAAACATGTTTTTCTTGAGATATCCACTCAATTTCTTTTTTGTTTGGAAGAATATATTATGGCATTAAGTACGGAATATAATGTCGTTCAAATGTCCACCGCGGCTTTGCTTGATGGCACGTATTCGGGAGGTCCAAGTTTCGATGACTGTCGCACAAATCTTGCTGAATTTGCTGAATGGCGTTCGTTATGATGACTTTGAGAGCATCAATTGTTTGCGATTTACATGCATAGATCTACGATTTAAGATGGACCCCAAAAGAAGGAATCTAAAGGCGTTAAAAGGCATGATTTTGGTAGCCAGTTCTAAAACCACATGTCGTCGGTATCCATGTCATCCAGTTTAGGCAACAAGAAGCTGCTTATTATCGATCTGTAACGTTGACGGTTATGGTAATGCCAGTTTCGTTTTGGGAAAATCCAAAATCCGCACCAAACAGGGACTTTCTTAGGATGCATTTGATGCTGGTTTATCTCATGTGAATTGGTATCGTCCCAAATCTGATTATTTTGCTTGTTCACATATTCATTCATCCGAAAATGGGCCACGTGGCTAAAGATACTTTTTTTGGCGAAACATTTCTCGAAACAAGCACTGATTTTGAAAATAAATCGATCGATCTTTGAAAGTCCGATTGTCATGACATATATGACATCAGGGAGGTATTTGAACAAAGAAAGTTCATCGATAATTTTAAGTGGCAAATGGCAATAAAATGCAAGCATCTGTTCAATTCATATACATTTGGTACAAATTCTCTATTATTTTTTCTATTTTAGAAATTTGAATTATTTTATTGAATCATCTAAGGGTTGATTCATCAATGATTGTCTCAGACGATGACCAGAATATTTAAGGACCTGTGCTTAATTTGCCACCAGGTTAAAAGCTACAAGTCAATTGCATAATTTAATTTAATTTTCTAGGTCAAGCATTCCACAAGAATGAGATTCAATCAAAAAAGAATAGCCAAAGAAATCCTTTAACGTGTCATGGTTACACAAGCTTATTGATTGAATAGTATCTTTATATTTGCATTACATTAGAATGTCGAAAGTTATCGCAAATGCGATTAGAAAGCCTTGTCAGAATTAAGAGTATGTCGGTCTTAAGAATTCCTGGATTTTAACGAATTTTAAAATAGTCTACGGTAATTTCTATAAATACGGCGATATGTTTATTTTTCTGATCGGTTCATGTTATTGTTAATTGAGGATCCACAGTGGAATGATGAGTAGTCGACTATGGATGCGATACTGTTGAAGCCAGCCACACGCATTGAAGTCACTAAAAATATGTTTGTTACAGCATTCAATTTTCTTGTATAAATACAACTATTTATACTGAATTTTTGATGTTTACAGGAATGAAAGCTCGAACAGGATGCGAAGAAGTATACAAGACCCAAGCGAAGCGCCTCTAAAGTGTGGATCAAATTCGAAGCTTTGATTAATTGAATATGATCAAAACCTCTGGTCTGGATCAGGTTTCAATTTTGTCCATCGCAGAGCAGGAGGATGCAAAATCGATGATTCAAAGGTATGTTGAGATTTAGAATTAGTCCGAACGAGCGCATCGATCCATCAAGATAGACCAGATTGCATCTGACGTCAGACATTTTTATAAAAAGCTATATAATCCGAGCTAAAATACGCACAAAGAGCTGGTCGTCGCGTGCCCGAGTCATTGCGCCATTGTTCCACAAGTCCAGGAATGTTCCAGTCATGGTCATTCGTTATTATTGTCCATATGATCAGTAAGAATTGGTGTACAGACACGTACTTTCTTTAATTGGTTTCATATTGCAGTAGTTGGCGGGGGCGGAGGCTCAGGTCCTAGGGTCAGAGGTCGCAGCTTGTCGCAGCTCTTCACTGCAATCACCTTGGTAACTTAATTCCGAGTGAGTCACGGCTGGTGCTTCATTTAGACGACTTGTCGATGTCACCAACTATACGTGTTTTTCTGGATATTTTGGGAGAATGTACGTCCAAGATTGGCAATTCTGGGCGATGAGAGCGAACGCAGATTATCAATACACGTGTCAAGAAGTCAAGAATCATCAGCATTGGAAAGCTACAAGATCAAAAACCATCCCCAGTTATGGAATATATTTGATTGAAACAACCCAATTTTAGACCATTTTAGATGTGATTCAAGGCGACGTAACGCTAAGAAGTCGCAAATATCTTATTAGGGAATGCCACATGAAAAGTCGGAATTTCAATTAGTTCAAGATCGACCGCGTTCGAGAAAGATTATGTACAACATATTATAAGTTGGACTATTTGAAATTGACATAGAGTTACTATAGTCTTTAATTGCATTTAAACATATTTAGTGATGAAGATTTAAAAGCCATACTGGAAGCTAATCTTCATACAACAGGGCCGTAACAAGAGAGTGGCAAAGCAGGCACCCGCCACGGGCGCAACTGGGCTTGGGGCGCAAAACGCAGAATACCGAACGGGTCAAGAGTTGCACATGGTTTTTATTTTACTCGACCATTCTACTTTACATGAACCAACACTGATTGACTCTGTCCATTTTTATAATACAAGGGTTATATTCAAGTATGGCATCCGATTGCGAGGCGCTCATTCGTCATGTCAGCGCTCCGAAAAGCGGACCGGTTAGACACGCAAGCTTTCTGGTCACTCCGTCCCACGGGCTCTGTACAACAGTTTGAGCATTTGCTTGTGAGTTAGGTATTAATATCACGTCTATTTATCGTAATTTCGCTTCAATAAGAAAAGGACAACAGAAAAATATGTGAACAGTGGTTAAATATCGATGAATCTCCATTGATGAATTTATATAAGAATGAAACAAGTAATTTAAAATACCATTTTAACTGGTTAGGATTGTTGATTGTCATTTAAATTCCCATCGATAAATTCCGAACGTTCATGTGATATGTGTGCCGTCCGTGAGGGTCTCATGTATCAGCGCGTTGATAATGTTGATGCATGTTTGAATAATCATTAGACAAGCTTACAATTGATAAGCTCCTAATAGACTAGGAGAACTTCTCTTGTTGGGTCTCCCTAATCAGATCAAGAAATATAAATAATTGTAGATTGGATATTTGAAGTATTTTCTGCTTCTGAATAAATAAATGCTGATGAATAAAGTTAAGAGATAATTAAGTTATGTTGCTCTTTGTTTGCATTCGGCTTGCAATTAGACGTGCCGACAATGGCACGGTGGCACTCAGCGCTCATTATATTTATTTAGTTGGCGATAAACATTTAAAAGCATTAAGGATTCAACCACGCTTGAACAATAATAACCGAATCACAACATTCCATGCCATAATGCACGACCAACGTGGAGCTTTCAAAGCTCTCCCAAAAGCTCCAATGATTCAACATATTCCTGAGTTAGCTGCATTGCGTCATCCGAATTGAAACCACCAAGTACGCTATTGATTTATTTATTATGATTACAAAAGCGGCGTAATTTCGGAACTCTTTGTTTGACTCTCGCAGGAAACGGATATTTGTTGAAGTTGGAATAATCGTCGTGAATTTCACGAAATGGGCATATGCCGGGGTGATGGCGTTGCTCGAAATAAAGCCCCCGTATTTATAATCTAATTCAAACTATTGCTTCATCGACGTCGATAGCTTCTTGAGATGCTGGAATGGCCTCATGCATGGCGGTATGCAGATTGCGGCAATGGATCGGCCGAGTAATATTTTATGATACTGATTGATGGTCAAATTTGTGCGGAATCGAATTTCATAACGCGATAAAAGTGAAACGTCTTAATACATACATGAAAAGTTGATTTGATGCATTAATTTTTTCCATTTGTTAACGATTTTTTAGCTAATGGAATAAGCTATGTTTGTGTAATATATAATAAAATAGGCACACAGTAGAAGCGGCGCAGCGCATGCATATAAGATTCACTTTAAAAAAAAATATGCTTATAAAAGATTGGAGCGTTTGTATTGGCAATGGGTCGATCATATGCCAAGGTGAACGGACGAAATATTCCAAAATTATGCTAAAAATATATTTTAACTCGACGAATTCCTCAACTGTGGAATTGAAGCGTCCATTTAATTAATATGTAGAGATTCATTATTAGCGTTGTGGGGAAAGCGTGTTCTATGGGTCAAGTATAAGGGTGTGTTTCATCCAATTGTCAATTTGACATGTGTCATTTCCTCCCCAAGCGCACATTGTCACATGCGAACTTAACGACTTTAATATGATTTTAGGATAGTAATCGAATAATTATATTTTTGCACGATTATTCTATTCGATTCGCTTGTGGTGTTTTCAGGAAACGCCTATATTTTTCCGCGGCTCGAACATCTGCTTGAAAATCCTAGAAGATTTATCGAATAAACGAGGTGAAAAGATATAAGATAAAATGTAAATGGAAAACAGGATTCATGCCAAAAGATATTCGTACATCCCGAAAAAAATCCGCAAATACATCGGGTATGAAGAAACGCTTTTTTATTCATGCTCGACTCAGGCAAATTTGAAACGTCGATTATTCATGGATGCGAATGTTTGTTTAGGGCTTTAAAAGCTCATTGGATTATCAATGGTTCGATTTTAATTTAGGGGATGAATATTCAACGGGCAGTGTATGAATTGTATGCTGTTGAAGATCGATGGGATATGCATGCGAAGAAATCTGATAATGCCAAATTTTTACAGTGCAAAAATATATTGATATACCTGAAAAAAAAACACACAATAAAATAGGATTATTAAAATAAGTTTGTAGATTTATTGTTTCATTCGATCGGTATGTTTGTGTTACATATTTTAAATTGATTGTGAAGTTGAAAAATTATAGGTGCTAATTTATGATAATTGTTTTATCGGAACCCGGCTTAACCGTATATGCACAAAACCGCTTTATCCGAGAGAATTCGCGCAAAATTGACTGAAAAATTACTTACTTCGTCCGGGGCAGTATGACACTTGATTGAAAATTCTTCAGCGCTTTTCAGGCGCAAACCGGATTTTAATTCAAGATTCGGATGGAATATTGGAATCAATAGGCTCCAGTATGTGCATGGTCAGTTAGGAGGTGTTAAAAGTGTGTCAGAGTGACGCACTCGATGGAGGGTCGTCGTCCACGCTATAAGACGGTCTCCAGAACGAAGCCCGACAGCGAACTGCGGCCCCTCGGGGCCCCCTGCCCGCGGGCCCCACGCGCACATACACCATGGACATGTTTGGCAATGCCCCGTAAAAATCTTGGACTCTGCACAGTGCCTCTCAACATGTCGGACGCATCACCTCCGGGCGCCCAATAAAATGAGAACACACCGAGATTTTTTCCAGAACACGGCGGCTGTTAATCAAGCCCAATATTCTCATCATTCGACGAATTCAGGGGAGTGCAACCATCGCGCGAAAAAGATGACCGCGTCGAACGCGCTCAATCGCTTGTGTGCTCCCTCGGGAAGACTTTGGAACAATGCCCAGAATCGAACTGCAAAAATGATGATTTATAAATGCGGACGAAAAGTTTCAATTATCGGATATGATTTTTGAAAGAAACCATCAAAAATACAATGCGACTTCGTTTAGCGCTCACTCGATTAACGCTGATTCGATATAACGCGGTCCGCTCAAAGCCTAAAAAGATGCGGCATTTCCGATTTCGCTTGGGAAGAATTAACCCAGCGAGAAGAACATCGGCGATCATATTTAAATAGGTCTAGAAGACGTATTAGGGCGTACCACATGAACGTTCGGAATTCGTAAATTCAATCAAAATAATACCCGACAATACCCAGCATAGCATATAAACAAGTGGTCGAACTGTTTTAAGTGGATTAGCTTCTACTAGACTTTTGAATCTTTATCACTAACGATGGTTTTGGATCTTGCTCGAGATGCTCTTTTCAAGATGCAGGAAACTTGTACCTCACTGTCATCACTGCAAAGAAAATAATGACGATGCCAAACACACGACTAGGGAATCCAATCCCGGGATCTCGGACAATTTAAGGTGCTCATGAATCCCGGGATTAGTAAACGTAATCCCGAAAAACTCAGGATTGAAATTTGTATCAGAAATCGTACACCGCACCAGCCCGATGAAGGCTACTAAATCGAGACATTTCCGCAGAAATCTGAACACTTGGAAACAGTGGCGTAATTACTAATTAGCGAGCTTAGGCGACGCCTAGGGGCAGTAACTGTCTAATGAATATATACATATATACAGTGTATATATATATTTTTAAAATTGTTATATTAACCTTTTCCTCCCGGTGATGTATTTACTACACATCGACTCTAATAATGGGAATATCGATATGAAATATGATAGATACGGGGTTCATAATTTTTGTATTCCTCCGTGATATAATTACGAATCACATCAAAGTATTATGGTATATTAATATTTATATGCAGCGATGGAAATAAATAATTTGTCGGGAAATCGGGAATTTTGCGAGTTTTAGTCCGTGTCTCAGCATAAAGGAATTTTATCAGTAGCATTGATGGTATTATACGAAAACGCGGTCATCAACTCGAACTAGCATTTAAATATTTGATGACGATACCTCCAACGAGTGTGGAGGCTGAGCGTGCATTTTCAGCTGTTTGACTTAGGTTTGATCTTAATTTGATTTGACCATCGATTTGTCCTACACCGATTGACACCCAAGAATTGACAAACGAGAGCCCGCGAGGGACATATCGCCGCCACTCTTGTGCAATACTTAATTAGTAGCCGTGTGGCAGCCGAAAAAGAGGGGGGTTTTAGTGGGTAAAAATCCCACCCTACCACCAGAATGGTGGTGTCTTTTGATGATTTCCCCCCTTCGCAAAAAAAAAGATCGAGAGAAAGTCGAACTTGTAAAATATTGCACATAACATTTCTCCATCGCAGTCGATAACTGAAATTCCGAATCTTCATGTGGTACTACGTAATATATATACACGATCAGAGCTTTTAACCGAAAACCGTTTGGAAATATCGGTTCGGTACAATTAGTAGAATTTAGTTTGTTTTTGTGTTGAGCTTCAGTAAAAGAAGTTAGGACCTTCTCTAGTTTATTCTATGAGAAAATAGAAATAGTTTAATGAAAATACATTGGAAGATGATTGATATGTGACCTGATTTGATAGTTTTGTTATCATTACTCTTTGTTCGCCATGTCAAATCTAAATTTGATTTGACTGTGTTTATGTGGAACGCTTGGAAGATATAAAAAAATATATGCACCTAAGACAATCCTAAGATTAAATAAAATAAAAACATTTAAAATTTAAAATATTAATCATTCGGAATTGAACCGAAAAACCGTTATTTTTTATATTTTTGAATTGAATTGATATTAAAACCGAAACGAAATAAATAACGGTTCGAAGCCCTGTGAAGGATATTGAGGAGCCTTAACAACGACGACCTTCAAGAACTGCCTTAACAAGGAATTGAAGAACCCAAAGAATTTGATTTCCTTCATTTCATGATGATATCTTAAGGATGCTGATTGCGACAAATAGACCAACGAAAGATAAATCATATAAGATATTCGAGGAAATAAATTGGCTAAATAATGTGGCTTCAACATAAATCTGGCAGTGGGTAAACGAATATGAGAAATAACTACGTTAAGGACTCAATGATGTGGTGAGAACCTCGGTAATAATTTGAATTCAAAATACATCAAGCTGACGGAAACATTTGATTTTAAAAGCTAGAAAAAGAATGTGCAATAATTAAAGATATATTTAAACGATAACTGTCGTGGAAGAAATGAGAAAGATAATGATTATTATCACTGTAATTAGAATACGTTAAATTAAATATGTGATTGAACTGAACATCAATCAAGTCCTTTGGCTTTTATTCTAATACAACGGATTATTATTGTTACACGTTTGGATGTTAATACTATTTAAAGTATCGTAACTATTTTATCATATTATACTCACAAGTAATTTTAAATGCACGTGTCCAATATATAAAGATCAATTGCTTAAACGATTTCATGTATACGCCTTGTTAATAAATCCATTTCTTCGCAATAAGCAATCGTCACTAATGGAAGAGACATAATCAATAGGTTTAAAACAATAACATGTTTTAAAAATGTATAATACAGAAAATATAATATTGTATTTTACATGCTTAACAAGATTAATATTACTCTATGTAATGGTAATTATAATATATATATATGCTAAAAGTTGACAATTCCTGGATAGAAATCTTTCTCTGAAATGCTCACAAGGCACTAATTTATTTACAGCCAATTCAGCATTCATCACATAACGTAAATCAGGTTGTACAGATTCTAATGTTACCGATTCTGTTGACATAATTCAATCAATGCTTCGAAATTATTTCTCACAAATTCGATACTATTTATAACAAATCCATTTAAGGCGATGGAAAATGCCGCGAATGTGAAATGTCTACACAGACAATGTAGGCGATGTGTTTATTTAACCTGATGCTAATTTTATGGTTATATAAAATGTAAGCGATCCATATTTCTTGAATTGGCAAAGACCTTTACACTAACAGATGTAATGAGCCGTTCAATTAGAATTTGCTGCTGTTTTGCAAAAAAACAAACAGAAATACAAAAATAAAAGGCAGCGTCAAGATTAATCGGATTTGTTTAATAATTTTTAATATTGCTATACATAACACATCTTTTGAATTGACATTTAAAATATTATGCCTTACAAAATTGATCAGAAAAATTACATTTATAACAGGGTTCCGATGTGCGAATTTCATATCACTTTCATAGATTCCACTGATTCGTACAACTAATAAAATACACATCGATTTAGGTCGTTGAAAATCTCCGAAATTTAAAAAATAAAAACTACACGATGAGAAAAAATTTATATCAAAAGTGGCGAGGAATCATATTAAATGAAGTATGATTACCCGTTTCATTTAAATATATTAAACTAAGGGTACTTTTAATGCACTTCGTCCTTTAAAAAAAAATCAGAAACCGTCTTATATTTCTAATTGAGAACTACCAAAGAGATTTGTTATAAAACCCATACACGTTTTAAAAATCCTAATTCAAATCAATTCATTTGGATTGAAAAAGAATTTACAGTCAATATATGAACGGTATGGCACATTTTAAGCATGCATACAATTTCATAAGGGAACACCCATCTAATTTGTCTTAGAGATAAGTTTATTTTAATTTTTTTTTTACACAAATTGCACAATTTTATATAAAAATAAGTATTTATAAGAATACACATCTTTGCAAAACGAGAACAATTGATTTCTTACCTCATCATGCACAACTTACACAATTATCAGATGCCAAGGGATAACATTAAAATCCAAAATTATGAAATTTTCTTCAAAAAAATATCGTTGTATTCGCCGAATATATAACGGAATTAAAAATATACTATCAGGTATACTTATGATATTCAAACATGTCGCCTTCCATATTCATAAGTCGTATGAATTAAAAATTAAAAGCTAATAAATATGACTGGGAATCGGCGGCGGGCAGTGATGGTTTAATCAAAATATTAACTCTTTGCGTTCGAGCGGTGACTCTCAGGCACCACTGCATATGATGCGACAACTCGGGCGGTGCCTCTCGGGCACCACTCGGATCGATGCAGTGAATTGAGCGATAACGGTGTTTATTTATGTTTGGCCTAACGAATGATGACTGAATAAATCTGAATAATGGGTCTGAACCTTTAGAATGGACAATATGCACAGAATCCGAAGAAATCTCCACAAGAATACCGTTTGTATCCGATGAAAGACAACTTAGCACAGCTTCTACTTTGCAGAGCACTTCTGAAGGCATCCGACTAAATGGGAAGCTGCATGTTATTTTGATTGGACGAAAAAGGGATTGCAAGGTTTGTTCCCATAGAACTGAACCTGGCCAAAGGCGACAAACTGTGTACTATTGTGTAAACTTATCCCGATAAACTAATAATGCAACTTGGAGATTGTTTTATAAAATATCACAAGTAAAAATATAGAAAGTAATGTTTAACAAATATCCTTGAGTGGCTGATTGCTCTCGAGTTGCAGGTTCGCTCAAGCGAAAAGGGTTAATGTGTTATAATCTTGCAACTAAATTTAAATCGAAACGAAATACAGCCACCAAAATTTAAAAATACGCTATAAAAATGATTTTGGATTGATTTTTTGGGGCATCCACAGCATCCATAAACTGCACACCGCCGCTGAGAACAATGCGGTAATTGTTTTGAACGATACTTACTAAAATATATATATAGTAATTTTATGATTTGTACTAATTTGTACGTAGTTTTTAATGATTTTTCATACAGTTTTCACTTATATTTGAGATCATTAAATTATTACCCTATCATATTTTGACATTCAATTTCATTGAATCTATGTAAATAAAAGATTGTATAAAAAAATATTTATAAAGTTATGATTCATCATTTGATTCGTTTGTGTACAAATTTTCATTTCTTCGCTTAAATGTCCGTTTCGTTGAAGTCGGTGTGCCTACACTCGTCTCATCGACACTTTTATTGTTTGGAGGCGTGTCAATGGCACTAGTTAAACTATTTTCTTTCGAAGGTTCTGGCGTCGATAGACATGCATTTGTCAGGCGAAGGGGCGACATTTCGCTGGACGTCGATGAAAATTTCGGCGTAGGAGGCATAGTTGTTAAACTATCATCTTGAGATGCTTCAGGTAGTGATAAACGCGGACTCGGCAAACAAAGCGGTGAAACTTTAGAAGGCGCGGATAAAGATTGTAAAATAGGAGTCACGGGCGTTTCTTGAGTGGGTTCCGACACAATCGATCGAATGGGAGAAACTATATTAGATGCTGATGTTGATTGTAAAACATCATTAGATGACATATTTTCGAATTCTTCGTCTTCTATATTGATTGATTCAGAAGGATCAATACGAGGCCGTCCCAAAATGATTCCATGCTTGAGCAAAATTAAAGTAACAGGATCGTCAATCTGAAGAAGATCACAAATGAGAGAATTTTGAGGATTAAGAACAGGTCGACAATCTCTTTTATCTAACAATGATCGCTCATTGCTGAATGAACAGGCAGTCTTTTCAAAATTCAAAGGAACTGTAAGATTATTGCCGAATATCTCAAGCGTTTTCTTTTTATCCTCTTCCGAAGGTGTGAAACTTTTTCTAAAATCATAAAAAACGTCATTAATACATAAAAATAATCATATTAGCACAGACGATAAAATACAGTACATTTCAGTGCCGCGCTCTCCCGGCATTTGGGTTTGTGTTTCATGCACATTTAGTAGATGATTTGTTAGACGCAATATAGTGAGCCATTCTAAATCATATTTCAATTCGATTGGTTCTTTTTCATCGTGTGGAATTTCTAATATCTGTAAACGTGTAAAATAAAAATATAATCGATCACCATATAATTAAAAGGCATATATAATATGTTAAATAGAAACCTGCAAAAATTTCCTATTCGGCAATACTTTATCCAGTGCCAAAAAACGCGTTTCTTTGTTCTCATCTTTGTGACGTAAAATAGCAGGATAGAATGCATGTAAATGCCCAGAGAACCAATAGTTTGGACATAATAAATGTAGAAGAGTTTCGCAAGGAGCTGAGCCTAATCTGCCGTCTTGTATGTCGTTCCTAAAAATAGTATAATAGTTATAGTCTCGTCATCAAAAATAATATGTTCATTACAGATGAAGTATAACATACTTGAGAAACGGTTTTTGGCGAAAGAGTTCACTCATATTTCCGTTATTTGCGATTCCTCGAGGCCAATCGTGTGATAGAAAAATATTAATCTGTCCGCTCAATTGTGATAATCGAAACACCTGAAATGAGTAGCATGTTGTTTGTTAGCATGTGATGTTGCTTTAACAACATGACCGCTATAACCTAACAAATTTCGAGCGTGCCTATTGAAAGACCTGTATATGAGACTAAAACTAATTCAATTAATCTCAAGAATGTGCTAATTAATTGTTGATTGGACTTACTTCAAGATTTCTTGTATGATAAACGCTTCGCTTTGTGTCCTCCGTATACGGCGGCCGTTCAAAATGCCCTCTCGTATAATGATGACCTTTATATATACCAGATATACCTGGAAATACATTGGTTAAAGAAATGTAAGTTATGTACTGTTTGAATGTATATTTTGTAAATATTTTCATATACCTGCAATCCTGATTCCACCGATTGTAATAACGCCGGCGTTTCCTAAATAGTATATGTTAGGTGCTACCCAACCGCCATATGGTAATTCTTGAAGATAGTTAGATGCTTCATGATTACCGCCAATAAAGATGGTTAATATTGGCGCTTTCCACTCACCGGAAAAATATCTGTTTGAAAATAAATAATCGTAAATGTTTCCAATTGGAAAATCATAGTTTCGATCTAAATTTAAACCAATTGGAAATAAATAAAAGAATGACGACAAAAAAACAACAACATAACCTAAAAACCATTAAATGTTTGTAGTGCTTTTCTCGAGGACGATAGAATAATGTCGTTTGGGAATTTGAGGGGCATATCATTGTTTATGATTATATTTAAAATAGAGATGGAAAAACGGGTGAAATACGAGGTGTTTTAAGAATTACCGGTGGAAGTCTCCAGCCTTTTGGTGTTTCGCTGGAGCGGCTAGACATGTGAGATCAGCACTGTTTCGAACTGATTGGAAGTCGCCACAGCAGATGACAAGCTCCACTGGTTTTTTGCTTGCTAAAACGCATTTGTATACTAATTCTAAGCGCCCGTGAGAGCAACCCTCCACAGCAATCAACATCTCGAGACCTTAACAATACATAGCACGACCATTGCACGCTCAGCGTTTGGCCGCAATGACATTTTACGTTTATTCCCTTGAATAAATTAATATTCAATTAAAATGCTTCCTTTAAATATGTTTTTCATTTAAAATATATTCTTCTAATAAAAATATATTTTGCAAGGCAAAAATAAAACAAAAATATTTTTAATGTTTGAAAAAATGTAAAATTATTTTTAAAATATTTTTAATAAATGCAACTGATAAAGTCTGTTACATAATTGATTTTAATATAAACATATTTTTAAATACCTTCATCTGTAATCTTAAACAAATATTTTCGGTTTAAAAAAATAAAATAAATAATGAAATATTTTCATTCAATATATATTTTTTTGTTTTATCTTAGTATAAAATCATATGATAAAGATGAACCGATAATTAATTGATTTAAATTTCAGTAACAATCAAAATCCATTTTTAACTGTCAAAAGTTGAAAATTGGTATTATAAATGAAGGCCTCATGCGTTACATATTCACAGATTGAAGGGTTTCAATTGGCCGAATGACATCTATAACCTTTTGTAAGGGTTGAATGATCTATAATTGTATTAGTGAAATATGCTCACGGTGCAAGTTCTGTGCATTCTCGTTATTATTTTGCATTTGCTAAATAATATGTGCATTTTATAGTGATAAAATGAACTGTCATAGAAAAAGATTTGTAACAAATCAAGTTGAGAAGATAATTTCATTTCAAAAAAAAAATAATTTTGAGGGAACCTAATATAATAGACTGAGAGCTGGCAGCATACATTAAAAGTCATCTAAACATGTAAATAATTTAATTGTTGTGTTCTGGCATGTTTTCGGACTATCATTATGGTAGTCTGGCAACTAAGTGCCGTTGGGTTTGGGAGGCTGAGTGCCGTTCTCCCAAAACTAATTGAAAGAGATGCTGGACAAAGATAATAATGGCATATGAAAGAGCAAATTAACATTTTGTACGAGCATCGTTTAACATCTGATTTAGCAGATTCTTCAGATAAAAACCACGATAGCTTATGAAATGTTCAACATTTTAATATATTCAGACAATATTTGCGTTTTATTAATCCCAAGCTCATTGTTTGATATAGCCGCCTTTGGTCCGGATGATGACGTTAAGTCTGCTGATGAACCTGTCACATGCTGCGCGAACTTGGCTCTTCATAATACCCTCCCAATTCGCGTTGAAGAAGATCTTCAAACTGTCCACAATATGATATTTTTATTTTTAAGATGACCTTTCAAAATACTCCCATGAAGTCCATTTAAATGAAAGACACATAAATGCATTTGGAAATAATACTTAATAATTAGAAACTATTCATGTAAATAATTTGAAAATATCATTATTTTCAATTTTTTGTCGTAGAGCCCAAGGATTGTAATCAAATTATATGACATAAATTAAGACCCGAGCAGATGCTTGTTTTTACATGGCCACTCGCTGCTCTAAATTACTTTTTCCGTGAATCAGCATTGTCCAACCGACAAAATCTTTTCGATCTTTAATTGAAATTATTAATTTCATATAAATATTATTAATGATCTGGCAAAACATCTATAAACCAATAAATATCGTTGTGCAAATGTACGTCGCGGTTTTGCTTGGTGGCTCGTATTCGAGAGGTTCAATTTTCGATGACTTTGTCGCATAAATTTGGCTGAATTTGCTCTTCATGTTGACCTGTGGAACGCCCTACTGGATAACATCTTTGAGCTAAGTAGAGCGGGGTGTGAGTTGTTTGCATATGTGGGCGAACTCATGTTGTTGGTGAAGGCTGGCTAAAGGACCCACATTAGTGACGCCCTGGAAATGATCAGCAAATAGAGTCGATTGACCAGATTAACGATCTCGGCACCCAAATCGCAGGGCTTAGTGGTGCCTTGCGATAAAGAAGGTTGCGAATCCCTTCTGGAAGATGGCAAACGACTGGGGCATTAGAGGATGCTCTCTTCTGGTCCCGATAGAGGCGAATGCCTCAGACACGCCCGACGATATCTCGTCAAGGAAGCGGTATTCGTTAGTTGGCAAGAGAAATGGTCTGCGTCGAGACCACTGAACATCCCAGTTTCTCATAGGACACGGAAGATTTAGGACCTCGTTGGTTAAGTTTGGGTTTTCAACAACTACGGAGTGTCCATGCAAAGATTCTTTCATGGACGCAGACCATGTTCTGTGGACATGTTCAAGCGTTTGATCACAAGACGCTCCTTCGATGTGTAAGTGGTCCGAAATTCGGACCGGTTGGACACGGAAACTTTGTGGCCATTTTCTCTAATTTCTTCGAGGCTTTCTACGACATCCATCGGGTAGTAACAACTAGTGGGCTAGCATCCTTTATCGGAGCCGTGAGTGAGACTCAAAACTCATTCCTACCCTATATAATTCAGGGTAAAGAAAAGTGCACAGCACAGTTTTCCACCATGCTGTGCACTTTGCGAGCGAGCTAGCATGCTACCGAATAGTGGGATCAACACACAGCTAGGGTCAAGGGAGATTCTCCATATTGTTGTTGTTGTAGCCCAAAATAAAGAAGTCTAGTATGAGCTGTGTGACGTGTAGTGCCTTCCCGTTGGAATTACATGTCGTTGGTATCCATATAATTTAGTTTAGGTCACAAGAATGTGCTTATCAATAATCTCGCCATTGATGGTTATGGCAATGCCAGTTTCGGCTTGGAAGAAGTACGAACCGATGATTTTGCCAGAATAAAATCCGCACCAAACAGTGACATTCTCGGGATGCATCTGATGCTGGTGTATCTAGTGTAGATTGATATCGTCCCAAATCTGAAAATTTTGCTTGTTCACACATCAATTCATCTAAAAATGGCCTCGTTGCTAATGATGATTTTTTTTGTTGCCAAATTTGGGTTGAAATCCAGATGCGAAATTTTGTAAACGACGAAAAATTGACTGCCTCGGGTTTTCCCATACACTCTCACGCACAGCGGCGATGTTTTCATCAGACCTTGCGTTTCGGTGATGTACGGCTGTTGGCTGATTATTTATCGAATAGGTTAATTCGAATTTAGCTAGCAAACGTCGAATAATCGACTCTTGGCGAAGATAAAAATCACAACAAGTTCTACGCTGTAACCATGTAGTTCAATATAGTTAGTTTTATAAAAGGTAGATTTCAATTTTCTCTTTTTTTTTGCTTGTTTGCTTAATGCAGATTTTTAAGGTGGCCAGTATTTTTTCATGTATTTGACATAATTCGTTGACATAATTAATTTTGGAGCAAGACCTGAAGCAATATACATATATTTTATCCTTTTAGAGTACTTATTTGTTTATTTCGAGCCCAAAAGGATAACGCATTATATTTTCAACTGGGTGTTAGATTATTGATAACCATGTTAAATTGGATGTTAATACGAAAGCTGCATAGTGCTTTATTAATTTTATTAAAAAAATATTCCTTGATATCCATGTTCCATGAAAGTCCGGTTGAGGAGTGCTGATATTGTTATGATGATGCTGCAATTTGCTTGTTTAAAGATCTACGATCTCAATGGCCATGCATTTGGATTGATCCAAACGATTTAAAGACCTTGGATATGTAAAATTTAATCCTCTTTCTTCTTTTCCATAGGCGACGATTCAATTAGTCTCTTTTATTCCAGGCTTTTATTGTGATATCATTTTTAATAGGGGATATATAATAAAAGACTTATTCTGAGTATACAATTATGCAAATTTGCAATATATTTTATTGATTTATATAATACAATCTCTAAGCTATTCAGAGTCACAGTTCCGATATACATGTTTTAAAATTATCTTAAAGAAGTGTTTATACTTCTGTCAAAGGTCTAAACATGAATTCAATCTTGTTGCTCCAAATACTCAATGAGGACTCAGGACGTAAGATCTTGTGTCCTTTTGGTGGCGTTACTTCGAATTCGACAAAGTCGAAGCCTACTCCTCCGTCAATGATCCTTGTGCCGTTATTGTTCATTTTGTATTGGACATTATAAAATTTGCAGCCTGTGAATCCAAACTGAAATGTTTAAGAACGATTGTTATATATATCAAAATAATTATTCAATATTTAATTCTGTAAAAGTTGGCTTAATTACTTTGTAGATCATCGAAGTTGGCCCCAAATCTTTCGTCGAATAATTGTCAGATGATACGTTGGACAAGCTTTTAGCATTCGGACATATCGCTTTGAGCCATATCTCTGAGATTGATTTAATCGGTGTTAATGTTGGGTATTTTTCTGAAAAAAAATCTACACATAAAAATAATATTTCGCATTCGCAAACATAAATAACAACCGTGCTTATTATACCTTTTGCAGAATCCTCAGCCACCGGAAAATCTATGAATTGCTCCTTCGATGTTAGGTTCATGCCTTCGTTCTTGGAATTTTCATCCTCGACAATGGAATAAGCCGACGTCTCCATATATAAGGACACTTCTATAAAAATAAACAAGCACAATAAAAATGCCGATCGCATTTTTGCCTTTATTGGACGTCCGAATCCTTCAACGAATGGCCGAAGAATGACCGATCCGAAATGCATTCATTTTATATAGACTCTTCGGTATTAAATATTTCAATGCCCTCGTCAAATAACATCGAGTCTGTGCATTTAAGGGTGAGCCTAAACTATCTGAATAAAAGTATGCTAATGCGATTATGTGCGAAATGGCATCCCTTAAAAATATAAAATTAAATTCGCAAAATTGGAATCAAATACAAATGGAAGTAAAATTTTTGAACTGCAAATAATATAATATAAATAATATTCGCTTATTATTACAAATATTTTTTAATCTATAAATATTATCCAATGATTATATAAAAATTTAAAATTCGATTTTAATACCATCAAATTCATTAATAAATTCGAAAAAATGTAAAATTCCCACTCTATTGCACAAGGCAAAGACGTTCGCAATACAATATATTTTTAGTAAATTTCGAACAGCGACTGATTGTAAGATGGCGAGGAGTCGCTCAGGTCATGAATTATATCGGTAACGATTAAAATTATATGTTGTACATATTAAAATAATGTAGATAGCTTAAAGGCGAGTCATCAACGTAAATATAAGCGTTTTTTTTAAAATGATAATGCAATGGCAATTTCCTTTGGTAACATTTGGTCTGGTGGATTATATTAATGCATATATTTCTAGTTTGAAATGCTCTTAAATGAATCATTTTAACTTAAATCTATTATATACATATATATAAAGGTTAAGTGAAAAATCGAAATTGTTTTATTATATTCCAATTTTAGGCTGCATTTCCCCCAATTTATGCGTTTAAAATACAATGATTTGAAGAATAATATTTTTAATATGTGGTTTTCATTTACGCGGTTTTATGTTATTTATAAGATAAGATTTTAGTGGTTTTCTATCAATTCGGGAATAAATTTTATGTTAATAAATCTAAGTAACTTTTCTACCACATGTAGTTAAGCATATTATTAAAATTATTTAAGCAAAGTTATAGACAGCAAGCTATGAGACCATTGATCCTGGATATTTCTACTTCTTTTCTTTCTTTGTTGGAATTTTCGTCGCATACATTATGAACATGCTACGCGCATGCGCCATGCGCATAAAATAACCACTAGACCAATATCACGCCTATTTTATTATATATTATACAAATACAACTCCATAGTTTTATCTAACAAATGGAAAAAAGCAATTCATAAAATCAACTTACGAGACTCTCAGTCATTTTATTTTCAATTTCCGACATCTCTAAAATATACCAATTTTTTTTTTTACAAAATGTAGTCATAAGTCTTATTAGCTAAAAGTTTATGAATAGGTTTTATTGATTTTTTTTGAAGTATTTATAGTACTTATATTTTAAAAGATTAAGATCAAAACCTGCATTTGGAAAGAAATATCTCGGTGCCAATTAATTCGGGAGACGAGAGGAAATATTATTATTTTCGGTCGATTAAAAATCAAATAAAAATCTTTCTTTCTGTAGAGAAACCCTAACAAGGCTATGGAAATAAACAAATAAAACGTTGACAACCACTTGCAGATTTAGATTGTCAGGATGTCGCACAGTCCCATAAATCAAGTATAGCTAATTATCTTATAGAAACACTTGTAGAGTTCCAAGAATCATAGACGGATCCAAGGATTTGTTGACACATATAACATGCTCCGTAGAGTAGGAATTGTTTGGTAAAAACAACGTCCTTTCCAACGTTGCACAAATATGTCTGCCTTAATGGCGTATTCTTATCGTTTATTCCTTGGTCCCGATGACCTCTTATAGGGTCATATGAATTTCATGGGAATTAAGTGTTTACATTGAGTGATGACATCAATTTAGTCATCTTACATATTCGTCTGAGTGAGATGAAATGTAATTTAGCGCTTTACATCTCATTTATCTGTAAACACCATAGCGTGAAATGTTAGCGAACGTGATGATGATTGCTTTCAAATCAAAATAAGCCAATTGACATCTTTTTGGTTAGAGAAATGTTCCTCGTGTGCTTTTCTATTATTGTATTTGTATATTATTCGTCCGATCACCGTGGCGCATGATCTTCCCAGTGTTGTTTTAAAAATATGTGTTTCTAAGCTGTGTGTTTTGCTTAGTTATATTAGTTGTTTTCGATAGCTGTTTCTAAGCTGTGTGTTTTGCTTAGTTATATTAGTTTTTTTCGACCGTTGTGGTTGGGTAGTGACGCGCAAGAGACGGGAGTCGGGAGAGTCGTCGGTTAGCCTTGGCTGTGGGAGGTCGTCCCTCCTGCGGCCAGATCTCTCTCTTTCTCGTGTTATTCGAATTTTATGAGATTCCATAAGATGGCAGTGTAACATTAAAAATGAATCAGTAATTTTCAATCTGATTACTGCAAATTATTCTGAGCAGAGATATTTTAAGCCGAATGAATTGCAATTGCAGATAAACTCCTCGAAAAATCTATATTCAACTAGATAGTTATCCAGATAGTCTCCAGTTAAAATCAATTCATGATATTGCTAATAGTGGAC
Source organism: Stenopsyche tienmushanensis (assembly GCA_008973525.1). Classification (NCBI taxonomy): domain Eukaryota; kingdom Metazoa; phylum Arthropoda; class Insecta; order Trichoptera; family Stenopsychidae; genus Stenopsyche; species Stenopsyche tienmushanensis. The sequence continues at coordinate 404,192 of WACJ01000018.1, read as the reverse complement.
CAAAAGTCGCTTATTATCAAATGAAATTCATAGGTTATTTATTTTTTTATCTATCTTATGCTACCTAAACATTAACGTATTATATATAGATAACAACAACACAATATAAATGTATGCTGTTTACATTTTTTTCCATTTGTTAATAAAAAATATTTCATAAAAGATTAAGCTGTGTTTGTATAATATATAATAAAAACGGTGTGTTATTTGGTCTAGCGTGTCTAGGATGTATGCAACGAAGATGGAGCCACTACAAACGAATCTCTATTTGTTTTCGCCCAACTATCAGTTGCGGTTCCATTTTTCGTGACGTACAAGCCAATTCGCTCTATCACGAATAGAGAAGTTTCACTTGATAAATTGATAAAGGATGGTCCCATAAATTGATCTTCGCTAAATAAGCAGAGGATTGGCTTGATTACTTATGGTCAATAATGCCCTGGGTTTGGATAAATAAATAGTGAGATGATAATATTATTGGGCAGAGTATTTTAAATCTTCATAAACTTAGATGATTTATCTGCCAGGACAGTTGCAGCGCGTATGAAGCTTGTACATAAATAAATAAAAACTGTCGATGGCACACAATATTCGGTCATTTTTTTGCAAAACATAAATAATAATCCTACGATGTACGCAAGATACGCTCTCCGTCTCTGTTTCTCTCCAAATTCAACTTGTAAGACACTCCGCCTCCGTCTGTCCCCGAGCTCAACATATAAGAATGCTCTTTCTGAGTCACCGAAATTCGGACACAACATTGCGTCTTACCTCTTAAAGAGGTTAATTAAAGATTAAATTTTAAAAAAGACAATTTCAACACAGAATAACGATAATTTGTACGATTATCGAGTAAAATATGCTTTAATAGAGCAATTAAAAGATAAATATGTATTGTGTTTTTATTTATATGAATTTTTCTTAATTTTTTTAATGCGATTTTTAGTACATTCTATCACATTGATTTGAAGTTATGCGGTTTTTAAAAATAGACACTAAGTCACTACTTTTAAAAACATTTTTATCAGTGTTTTTTTAATAGCATTTCTCTAATAGCAATTTCAATAACCTCATCTTCCTTGTTATTTTTAGAAAACAGAGACTGAATATGGCGAAAGATCGTTTAAGCATCTCTATCTAAACGCGGAGATGTGCGGCGTAGCGATATATAGATGTTGACCTACAGTCAGAAATTTTGTATTGATACAGTAGCACGTTTTGGGTTGTATCTGCGTATATTTTATACTATTTGTAATAATTTCATGTTTTTTATAATTTTATATGCTACCAAATTTGCATCTTATGGTTTGTAATTTTTTGGAAAAGATTTTGTCTTAACATGTATGATATAAGATCCATCCGGATAAAATCGATGTCGTAACAGGTGAAACTTAGAATCCATCCCTTAAGTGTTGTTGAATATTTATCTATTTGTTGAATTTCTGGTGTATTAAATACTAGTGTTTAATATGAATATTGTGCATGTCATGGAAAGCTAATCTATTCTTATAGTCAATTTCGCGCATATAATGCGAAGTGATTGCTTTTGATTTGATGATGAGGTGGAAATAAATATGTTTTTCTGAATCATTTATGTAAGCTGTAGATAACGGGATCATCATACGCTTGACATTTGTTACAATGTAAGCTCTCGGCATCGTTATAGACTAATTGAACTCTCTGACCCTTTATCAACTTGAATAGGCAAATTGAGTCGATTTTATATGCACTTAAATGCAAATGACTAAATCAGTTGTTCTTCAATTTTTGTGCAATGCAGTTGTTGCGAATTTCGATAATGCGTCTTGCCTTGGTGGCACTTATCTTCGCCATTGTAGTTTCCGTTATGGTAGAATGTGCAAAATTGCCTAGCAAAAGATATAAATATAAATTAGGAAAGCATGATTTCTTAGGAAATAAGCTTAAATTAGAAAAATATGATGATTTATCGGCGAAAAGCAAAACCATCCTGAAGCATCATCGAATGATTAGATCCAGCAGCGTTGAAACGAATAATGTTATAGGTATGTAATCATTATTAAAAACATTATTAATGTTTTCCAAAATCAATATTTTAACATTCTTATAAGCTATGTTAAGATGAAATGCGGAAATCGTAGCTTCTACGTGAATATAATCGGTGAGGGTGTCTAATTATGAAAAGTTTTAGAATCTTATCGATTATTGACAATAATAAAAGATGTAGATATTGGTAATCTATTTATTGCACGTCACGGACAATAACCAATAGTAGATTCGTTGCTTTTGTCGGGCTTTTGTGCGGTAAGATCTCGAAATATCTGTGTCACCTTCAAATATGGACGAAAAGCGACCAAAATGCAAATATTTTGATATGAAGGACGTTAAAAAAATACAAATGTGCGGAAACATCCGAAGAAGTTACAATATGGCATTCAAGACCCAAGTGGCCAAGGAAGCGAACCTGACGAATTCGCAGAAAGCTTCCATACGATACGACGTCCCAGAATCAAACGTGCGCCTTTGGCAGAGCAATCTCGATAAGATCTCCTCGGCGGAGTCCACAAGGAAGACGTTTCGAGGGACCTCAAGGCGGAAAATTTGATGTTATAGAAAGGCGCGTGATAGAGATAATCGAAGTCAAATATCATGATCATAAATTGTCTTGTAAGTTGATCTGCTCGATTGCATCGCAAGTGGCTAAAGAATTGAAGATTTCCAGCAAGCAGTTCAAAGCAAGCATAGGGTGGTGCAGGCGGATGAAGCAAAGAAATGGTCTCACCTTCTCGAAAGATGAACCATCAGCAAACAACACAAATATCAAGAAAGAAGAATGATGACATCTGTGATGACATTTGGATCATATGCGATCTTGATAAAAATTATTGTATTATATATATTTTTTTAATTTAAACATGAAAAATAATTATTCGATTATCATGCATTGAGTTTCCTTCGTAATTTTAATTTTCAAAGAAATAGCCATAGCTAAATTAATATAAAAATGTAACATAATTGCTATATAAAGAATAAAGAAAAAATATTTGATTTTTTTTTATTAAAAAAATGATTTCTCAGAATGAAATTGTGAATCAGTCAAATGCTTAAAAACATATATTTAAATACAAAAATAATATGTTTATTAAATTGCTCGATTATTTTAAATATTTGCGCTCAATAGGTGACTCTCACTCACCATACAATTTGATGCTGCAACTCGAGAGGTGAATCTCGCTCACCACTCGGTTTGATGCAATCTCAATTCACGGCAATAACTATTAAGGTTTAGTTCATTTAAAGCGTCCCCACACAACTTGACAATCATGGCAGAAAGACTACTAAGTTTTAGATTCCTATAAGCATTGAAAAAGAGTTAAGAAGGATTGCAAAGTCTGTTCTCAAAGAAAAAAAGCCGGCAAAAAACATCATTATTGTAATACTTGCCCTGAAAAGCCGGGCATACACCTCGGTCAGCATACCGCCATTTTCATCTATCCTGAGCCTCCTTTTTCCAATTGCCCAGATCCAGACATGCGGCGTAGGAGGCGAAGACACAGATCTACTTGTCTATCCCAGCGTAGACAAGATCTTCCGATGGGTTTACTGCCACTTGGTCCCAAATCCAATATGATACGAGGGTCTCTGTGAATCGGCATCCACGCTACATGACCTGTCCAATGTTAACCATGTGTTCGGATGAAGCTGATGAAATGACGCTTCGCCGTACATGTTCATGACCTCTTGATTGGACCTCATGACTTGGGAACCCAAGGCCTCGTTCCAGAGAGGATCGAAAAATCTCTATTGCTATGAATTTTTTGGTGGCGAAATACTACCGTACTTTATCAAAGGCTTTGTCATTGGCGATAGCACATTGGTAAAATAATTTAACACTACAAACATATGGCAGACAAAATGAAACATAAATGATTTTACAGATAAAATTTGATAGTATACGAATTTTTTGGGTTATTAATAAACGTGCGTATTATATATATCGTGCGGTTAAGCGACTGGACTTGTAACTCAATCATCTTGGGTTCTAATCTACAGGAGGTGTGATTGGCGATCAAATTTTAAAACACATATATACGCCACGTAAAACCATGTCAATATGGTTGGTCACCTAAAAGTCACCTTCAAAAAAATAAATTCAAAGCACTGAAAAATATGACCTCTTCGATTTCCATTAATTTTTTTTTGACTTTTCACATGTATCTTGGCGAAAATTTTGTATCTTGGCGAAAGTAGCGTAGGCGATTTAACATCCCCATGCAATAGCGTTGTTGATCTGGACTAATTTAATTCTCCAGATTAACGGCGACATCTTCCGTCTCTCTCTAGGTGCAATGTGCTATTTTAACAGCGCCATCATCTTTGGCGCTGCGGGGACATTGCACCTGTTATTACCGACCGATCGCTTCTTGCGCATGCACCGTTGCCGGTTGGGGAGTGACGCGCAGAAGGCGGAAGTCAAAAAGAGTTGGCGGTTGTCCTTGGATGCGGGAGGACGTCCTTACCGCAGCCAGATCCCTCTCTCTCATGCTGAATAAAAAGTTACTTAGAGAAGCGTCTTTTCGTTCGACGCCCGTCCACCTCCATCCATCCGTTCGGCTGTACATGATCCAATAGAAGAATGGAACGTTGATCTTACTTAAAAAGACTAAATTAAATTGTCTGTTAGAAAAAAAAAAACGTGTGTCATTTTCTCCATTCCACTTTCCACACAGTGGATATTGTTGGCTAAAAGATGAAACTGTGTCTGTGTAATATATAAAAAGCGCTGCTGATTGCTTTATGCTCATGCGCGTAGTGCGTTTATGTACGTGTGTGTGCGACAGAGACGGTGATTAAATACGATTTTCCGTCTCTCCTCGACCAATTGTCGCTTAAAGTTTCATTTTTCGTCTCATTCGGCCCAATTTGCCCTGCCGCGCCTATAAAAGTTTCATTCAAGATCTGTATTTTATCAACTTTTTTTGAACAACGATAATTTCTTTCATCTATTTTCATATTTGGTTCAAAAACTTAAGCTGTGAACGATCTGACCCAAGCAGGTCATTGCCATTTTAAAGCCACTCGCTGTTTTAAATTATTTTCGTACACATCAATCCGAGTGTTTTATAGTTTTATAAGTTGCATTTTGTTAACTGCGAAATATGCATTATACGAATTATAAAATAGTCTTTTCAGATCTTTCAATGTTTCTAAATTGAATATGAAAGTAAATTCATGATTAAATAATCGACATTATCCTTGTGACCAAGCAGTTTCTATCAATTGCTTTGATTATATTTATGTTAAAGCTTCAGTCCCTTTAAATATATATCATTTGATAGCATAACATATTTTTTGATAAGAAAATGTGTCAATACCTTCCAAAGCATAAAGCGTCTATATAAATTCCATTAAGTCATTAGATCAATTTTCTGTATAATTAATAGAAGATTGATGATTGACATGCTTTATTGTATTGACAGATTTATTAAAGAGTAAATACATTGAACACTGATAGTGAAATAAAGAAGCAAGTGACAATATGAAGTGCCGCGTCTTCTCTTCAGGAAACGCCTTAGTGAGATCAGCATCGATCGACCTCGCCTCTATCATATTTAAGAGGTGGATAGGGTTAATATTTAGGCCCCCCTAATTATCTTCTTAATTTTTATATTATTATTATTCTTTAATTTTTTAATTGCTAATGTTTTATTTTTTTTTTATTATTATATATATATATTTATGCATATTTTTATTTTGTTTTTCTAAAAATTTGATTATTCTTTTATTTATCGTTATTAATTTTTATTTTTTATGATTAATTTCATTTATATTTATTTTATATTTTTTATTATTTTTTATTATATTTATATGTATTTTATTCTATTTTTTTTTTTTATCTTTATTTTATTTTATATTTATCTTTTTATTTTTACATTATTTTTTTTTTTTTTTTTACATTGTATTTCATTTCACTTGTTTTTATGTAATATGGCGTAAGCTGTGAATAAATTTCTAAATAAATAAATAAATAAATAAATATTGACGCCATCTTGAAATTCTTCTGGACGTTTGAACTGTGCGAAATTCTCTATACTTCTATCAACCATTAAATTGCTTTAAGTACTTAGTTATTGAGATAAGGGGTTACAAAGTTCAAGTATTGAAAAGCAAAATCAGCATAGTTAGAGTCGTAGTCGTTCCTATATATATGGTACTTAAGAAAATTGCACATATGCAATATCAAAATAACTTTGCTAAAATTTTTCCCTATGAATAATTTAATTACGATTTATTCTTACATTCGTCTAATGATTGTTTCTCATGTTCAATCAAGTCTTTATTGGTGAATTCTTCCATAATATTTTTCAAAAGTGATTACCATCTTCTTTCTTGGCTTTAAATATGTATTATGTGGCTATTGTATAAATATATGGTCCTATCTAAGAGCTTCGATCAGCTCGGACTCAGGAGCTCAGACTATGAAGCCATGAGGTTTAATAGAGAGGTCATGGACATGTATGTCGAAGCGTCAATTACTAGCTTCGTCCTATTCCGCCGTCACCATAGGGCGTCCCCCGCCGTCATAGAGTCCCACGAACCGTATTAAATTTGGAAGCCGAATGGCAGCAGACTCGTCGGAAGACTTCGACTACGTTAAGCTGGCCGATTAGAAAAAGACGCCAGACATCCGAGCCCTTCATGGTCCAGATCTTTTGACAAGTTTACTACCATTCGGGTCCGAGCCTTGATATATATGTTGAATTGATTGTACAATTCAAGTATCAGCTCTATTTCTGCTTTTGATAACATCAAGATTGTCTTGAACAGCACTGCTCTTTCAAGAAAGGCCACTTCTTTGAATAAACATTGAATAGTCCAATTTATGCAATGGTTTGCTTGTGATTTTATCGTAATTTTGATCTATGTGTCTGCAATAAAATTATTAAGACATCCTTGATATTATATATGAAACAATTTATCAAGTATTCGAACCACGCTTTGTATTTGAAGAGGTTTTTGAGATATTTCACAGATTACGCCACTTAAATGAAGAGTATTTAACACTTTAAGAACCGGACGAAAGTCGATTAAGCCGCATATTTTTAATTAAAAAACTGTGAATTTGATCAGAACAACTTTTATAGAACAATTCGCCAAAATTTTAATTCAATCGATAGTTCTGAACGAAATTTGATGTCACATGGCGGTCATTTCGCACTTGTTCTTTAATTTTTTGCACAACTTCATCAGAAATCACCGATCTTCTTCCACTCTTTGCCTCTTCGTGAGCACGGCCTTCTCTGAACAACCTAACCCACTTCATGACATGTTGTCGGCTCATTACGTCACTATCAAATACTTCCACGAGCTTCCGATGGATATTCGCGGCGGTGTTGTTCTGTAAAGTCGAAAAACCGATGAGGATTTCGCATGGATCGGAGGCGGCGGGAGCGTGCGACGACTTCTCAATCGGAAGAATTTACTGTGACTGAAAAAAATGGCCGACAAACAAGAGGAACCAAACAAACTGATCGTTAGAATTCCTTCTACACGCCAGATGTGCCAACTTCGAAACAAAATGTTTCACTCGGCCTCGGGGGTTTTTCATAGTTTTGGATTGCTGGGGATTTTTTTTATGCGATTTTGAAGTTATGCGGTTTTAAAAATAATGGAACCTATCCCTTATTTTTCTATAACAAAGCTTTTTTTATTGTCTAAAATTAACAATAGTGCAAGTTACAACCGTTCAAGTCATCCACATTTAGAACATCCAAATGTAAAAATAGTGTTTCTTCCACCTAACACGACATATTTAATTCAGTCACTAGATCAGGCCATCATTTCTACTTTTAAAAATTATTATATTTGGAACACTTTGTCTACTATACTTTTTCTCAAAATGATGTCGATGAATTGCTTGAGGATATTTGAATAATATTATTGGTTTGATGTTATATGGCAGAAAAAAAAACGATATTGAAGTGGAAGAAACTTGATTTTACAAGAAGTTTGCAATAAATTAGAAAATCTATTTATTGTACATGACTCAAATTCTGAACGAGGTTTTAAATTCCAGCGCGAACTTATCCTCCATATCACAAACTGCGTATAAAATTATTGGCAAAGTTTTTTTATGCGATTTTTGATACATTTCATTACATTGATTTGAAGTTATGCGGTTTTTAAAAATAACGGAACCTATCCCTCAGTTTTCTATGTAGTTCAAGTCTTTTGTAATTTAAACACTCAATTTATTCTTGTTGCTTTTAAACAATGCAGTAATTTATTCTGTTATTATTTTTTGTTTGATATAAATTGTGCGCATTTTCGCCCGCTAAACGGCAAAAGTTCACATGCGTGAGCGCCCGACTAAAGCGTGTTAATTGCAATACAGTTGTTCCTGTATTCGTTTTTGTACTGTGTCTAATGCTCGTTTTATGTTTTAAACACAAATATTATTGCTGATGATATGCTATTGAAGCATGAATAATTGGCAGCCCGACAAGCAATCGCTTGAGGCTGTATTTTAATTGTATACAAGCATTTATTAGGGCTAAAAATATGGTTTTAATGAATCAATTGCTATTAAATAAATACGTTTTGAAATGTATTACGCTATTTGTTTTGCTATGAACTCTTCGCCAGTTAAATATTTCTTATCGCCTGAGCTAAGGACGTTCATTTGACAACCTCTTTATCATCATAGGTCATCGCGGATGCTCGTAGAATTCATCATTTTTTAAAGACACATTGTTGACTGTAGATCCGTATTAAAATGCGTCTTATATATGCTTTTATTGTATTCATTTTGATTGAAAATGAGATCTTGGAAAAAGTTTCAGGCCAACAATCGTATTACGTGATACAGGGGGGTAAATTGGTGGAGAGTGCAGTATCACCGACCGTTGAAGCTGAAGATGAAGAATCCATTGAAGACACGGAAGGTAAGAGATATTTAAAATATCAAAATAAATATGCTTATTAAGTAAAACTATTTTCAGATGTTATATCGTTAATAATTGCTTGATCTATTTAAAAAAATATATTCTTTGATTTAAAGATCTTAAATATTTATTATGGTTATTTACTATTCATCATAAAATCATACTACCAAATAATACATTGTAATAAATTGCACTGAAAACTATGTTTATGTTAATTCATATAGTTACTTTTAACCCTTTTAGTGCTAATTGTATTCTAATATTTGTCGAAAATCGACCAAAAAATATTAATTAAATCGTTAAAAATAATGGAGAAATCAATTTTCTATTTTGATCCAAATTTGCAAGCAAAAATATTATACTTTCATAGGGACCTTGTAGGGTCATCCAATACTGGAAATAGACATCAGAAATATCAACATGAATTAATTGTGGCTATAAAAAATCACTCAACATTAATTGTTATCATTCAGCATTCACAGTAACAGCAATTCCAGCACAATCTTCAAAGAAATGCGGTCCAATGATTTGAACTTTATTTATACTCTTTTCGCCAACGGCATTTCGATTTCAGGTTCTTATAACGTACAGTAGACTCTCAATTATCCAGGGGACTGCCGGAGAGGACAAACACAGATAACTGGAAAACTCGGATAATCCAAATCATCAAATTTCTACTTGGTTTCGTTTATAATATCATATTTGCAATACAATTTGTTTTCATAATTTTATTACTCATTATTAATTAAGAAAAACGCTCATTATTAACCTGTATGGTAGGATGATCGCGTATTTGCGAGCGAATTCCAGTGATTCAGAAAAAGCACATGTTGTGGGCGACATGTTGGACGATGCAAATGGGAATATTTATGCAGTGTCGAGTGTTTGTTGTGGAAAAAACTGATTGAGCTCACCATTAACGAATTTAATATTTCAGTGCAACCGATAAATCTCATTAAAACTACATATGGATGGATCCAAGGCTTTTGTTTTTTGGATTTCCGTAGTCCGCGTCTGTACACCGAAAATTTCATTTTGGAAGGCGATGGAAAATCTCAAGTGGCTGCGACCATGATGGTAATTATCCGATTATATATTTCAATCTTACGTCAAAAAACGACGTTCATATCATGATGCAAAAATGATTTCAGATAATGATCGGTGGCAACACAAACATAACGTGTGTTGAAGTACTGGACAAGACTAATGGAACGGTCCCGCCCAGGATTCTTCGCGGAGGAGAAGGCTATAACTATGTCAAAGTTTCAGTATCGCCTTCCTATGGAATTGGTTTTGATTTTTCTGTTAACATTTATGGAGTTGTTCTTGCATGATTTTTTTTTGAATCTGTTTAAAAAACATCATGGAAAAAAATGTACTTTCAAGCATGTATTGGAAAAATTAAACAATATATTATATCAACTAGTTGTTGGTTTATATACATATGCTTCTCGCAAAAAAAAGTTGACGTTGCAGTAAATATGAAAGAGTATTTAAAAAAAAAAAAATACAGTGCGTGGTTTATTGCTCCAAGCCACGTGTAGCGCGGGCCGAAGGGGCTAGAATCCAAAAGCATGCGCACCACGTCCTCGCAACACAAGCTTCATTTTACCAGATCAATATGCGCCAACATGGTGCAACCGCTAAACATCTCACATAACATTTGCACTAATTCTATAACATTCACAAAGGTGCGTACAACAACTCCCCAAAGTTTCATCATAATTGGATGAACGATATGGCAGCGCATATAATATAAACAAATAAACATTGATTTTTAAATATAAAATTTCAATATTTAGAGTTGTTCTCAAAAAATTCAAGTAATTTGTACGCAAAATAAATAAAATATTATTGACTAAATTAAAACGTTCTAAAATTGATTTTGCAGTTTTTGGAACATCTTCTTCATCATCATTGCTTTAAATTAATGCAGAATCATGCTCTTGCATTCATGCTTTATTTATGATTTCAATGACTGTCAATTTGTATTCAAAGTCTTAAATTAATATAGTTATTTTATCTTATTTCGAATCGATTTTTTGATGTTTTGATTTAGTGTATTCAGAACTAAAATAATACGCTTTGGTATTTATTTATTTTGCATTTACTATAAAAATAGCAATGTAGGATGGAGGCGTGAGATAAAACAAGAAAGAAATCTTAAAATAAATAAATGTATTTTGGTTTTTCTACGTTTTTTATATATAAAATATAATGGAGTAAATATTTATAGTAAAAAAACGCGACATTAAAATATGTGATATGTATTAAAGTATACTTTTTGATTTCAAGTCAGTTCTTAGGAATAAGCTACGTACAGTCTGGAACAAGAATTTTAGCTCGATGGTTTTTTGTTGTTGTCGTATTTAAGTCCACCTACGGGAAGTGGTGGAGGTGGTACATCTGGGATGTCAGAGTTCTTGTTGCTGTTATTTTTAACGTTCAGGTCTGGCGGTGGATAATTGGGTGGCTTGTTGGGTTGTTGTTGTTGTTGTTGGGGAGGGCTTGGTTCTGGTTGCGCTTGAGGTTGTGGCTGCTGTGGCCAATTCTGTTGCTGCGGCCAAGGAGGTTGATTGCTCGGGGGTTGATTCGGTTGTTGAGGTTGCTCAGGTGGTCCAAGCTGCCCGGGCGGTCCGAGCTGTCCAGCTGGACCAAGTTGGCCAGGGGGTCCAAGTTGTCCAGGAGCGCCATTCTGTTGCGTCGGAGGAATGCTGAAGTACGGCGTGTGCACTATGTACGGATTGAATGGATTCTGAGGGAAGGATGAATAAAAGGGATTGTAAGGGTTGCTATATGGAAGCAAAACTCCATTATATGGATCGGAATAGTATGGATTATAATTGTATGGATCAAACTGGTATGATAGCCTAGGAGAATATTGATTTATTGGTACTAAGCTAGGTGGAAGACCAAACTGATTCAATTTCAGTGGATTTTCTTTAGGCCCTTGAGATTCCTTGGATGGCGTATCACTTTGCTTCGAAGGTTCAGCGTCCTGCTGTTCTTCTGCTTGGGTCTTTGTATCAGGCTGTTGCTTGCCTTCGTCTTTTGGCTCATTACCCAAATTTGGTTGCTGGAAAGAAGGCTGCTGAAACAAAAACAGAATTAATAAAGATGCCATCGTTTGCATTAGCTATCAGCCAGTTCTGGTTTTGTAGACGCATACAATTGTTTTATGATTCAAGGATTCAAGGAAGATTGAAGGCTTTTCTCGTTCAGCAAAAACATAGCGATTGAAGATAAAAACGAATTGTCGTATGACTGGTGAGAGGTTACTATCTTGACCGCACACGCCCATGTCTGCAGATTGGTGGTTGCGATAAATCGCGAATAGCACTGCGCGCATGGAACCAGTTTGGGTACATACTTTTGCTATCGTCAATCTGGACAAAAATATGAATAATGGTTGTTGTACTAGGGGACAAGTGACTGGGTTTGGCGTTGCACACACCCATATTGTACGCATTTGCGTGCCTAGTGAAAATGGTTCATGACCGTATTCTCCTTTCTCTTTAGAAGTGCATTGGTGCAGAGAGCAATGATTTCAACTACTTCTTGTTTATCAACAAAATTCCAGCGATTTGCATAATATATACCTCGATAAATTACGTTTTACCATAAAATAAAAAAAAATGTCTCTAAGAGCTAAAGAATCCTAACCAATGAAGCCATTTGATGCTGACACATTAAAATATATCGCCTATAATTACCCATTTAAAATTTCTATGTGTTTTACTCTAAATTTCTATCTATTAACGCAGCAGAAAAAACAAAATGATTCAATCTTATCCAACCCTCAAAAAATATAATGAAGAGCTAAAAAGAAATTTCAAAGGAAAAATCCAATATATTCGTATTGCATATTAAAATGCATTGCAAATTTATTCTAATAAGCATGATAAGTATAAAACTTGATTAAAATACATTAAGTTTGACACAGATAATTTAATTACTGTACCATGATTCAATGTATTGAAATATAATTCAAGTCATTTGAGGAGTATTTAATGTAATTCTAAATTTTAAGAGGACATGGCTAAGACTTATTTTTGAATAGATCTATGAACCAAGACTGTGAACTGGAACTGAACCGAAAACCAGTAAAATCCTTAAAACTCTTTTTGTGCGACTTTTTTTGTGCGATTTCGAAGTTATGCGGTTTTTTTAAAGCAATTTTTCCTTTTATTTAATTTCATAAAGAGTACGTATTGAGTTATTTGGATAAAAAGGTAGAAGAAATTCGCGTACTTATCATTTTTGTTAATGGTTGGATTAATTTGTAAATTGTAGCCAATATTCTGTATAGTTTTTTCTACCAAATTGAATTTAATATTTAGTGATTCTGCACCTGTGGATTACAGGTCAGTGCAGTTAAACAGTTTTTTAAAAATATATTTTGATGATGATTTAAAAAAGTTAATCACAAATTTGGTCTACGATCTGTTTATTATATTCATAATATTATGAAAATAGCCTTGATGTTATAGAAAGCACACAAAAAGCAAAAATTACGAACAATGGATTACCAGAAACTGTGATCAATGTTTTGCCGAAAAAGTTTTTTTCTCATAAAACTGATAAAATGTGATCCAGATTTGTCAGTTATCGATATATATCAAATAAACAAACCGTTTACGTGTTCCAAACAATTTTTTAAGTCGTGTTTTATATTATATTTACTGAGAAATGAAGTTATGTAATATGATATGCAAACCCGCGCTAGCGCGGGATCGGTCCGCAACAACCGGCACAAATTTCCGCGCTAGCGCGGGATTGATCTTTAAGGTGTTAATTTATAATACTCTTTGTACTATATATATATATATATATATATATATATATATATAAATATAATATAAGTGAATATTTTTGCTATCGTTAATTACATAATAAACACTTAAAATGTGTTTCGTATCCTGAGTTTATTGATCGTGAGATATTTGATGTACAGCTATTTGCATATGGGAAAGCGTTTCTTCGTCGGCTTCTTTCGATTATATATGCTAAATAAATCAATGTTAATTTCCATGCATTTAAGACCATATTAAACAAGAAAATTCAGGCAAGAATAGTCTTTAAATTTGCTATAAATCTGTATAGTCACCTGTGGATTACTTCACATGTACGTGCCAATGTGTCATATGTGGTCACATATGACTAATGCTCTTAAATTATAGTATGCAAATCGCGAACCGGTCGATTTATTATTCATTCATACAATAATTTGTCTGCCGATTCGTGTGAATGAATACTCAGATGGATATATTATGATAAAGCAGTTAATCTAGAATGACATTCCGATGCTGTTTTAATTGAATCACGAATTACCTTTAGCTCCTGGTGGTATATAACCGGCGGAGAAAGTGGATATCCTAGAGCTGTTTCATGAAGTACAGGTTGGATGAGAGGAAACGCCCTACTTGGAGTCAAGTTGTCACTCGAGCTGATGATGGCGTTGTAAACCTTCGGCACCCTGAGGAGACCACCGCTGCAGCCGCTAATCAAGCATATTGCCAGACACGCGGACCAGAACATCTGAGAACAAAAAAAGCACGTTAGATTGATTTGATTGCCAACAATAAATGTGTTAGAAATAAATAGGTTTTTAAGCACAAATAAATGCGATACGATCTCCCAAGACGAAAGATGAACTTTGCAAATTGATTAATTACATGGATTAAATAGGTGAAAAGCCACATGTTGTTAGTGTAATTAACGAGCTTTCATTTAAACAAATAATACGACTGCTAATTAGTGTACTCATCATAATGTAAGGATTTCGGGAGCGAAAGAGTGAGCTGCGAGTCTTGGTCGAGAGACAACTTCTTCACTCAATCTTCCTTTAAAGCTGATCTTAGTCGAACTTGAAATAGAGGTTAATCGGGAAATCTCATAGCCGAGGGTTCCTTCTAGGAGCCTGATATAAATACTTTGAACCAAAGCATTATATTTTTCTGACTGTCTTCCACGAACTGCGTAGACCATCCATACCAAAAAGCGAGCATTGGACATATCTGCAGCTCAAGAAAATAAATTGCCCTTGGATGTGCCCATTCTTAATTGCAAAGATCATGAATTTTCAAATCATCATCATCATCATAGTGCAGCCATAAATAGTCCACTGCAGAACTATGGACCTCTTCAATATCCATTCACAGGAAAGAGTTACATCCATCTCGTCTGTATCATACATTCACCTCCTCATTCGCTCGATATTGAAGGTAGCATTGACACCGAGTTTCATTTCAAACTATCACCCAGCGGGTATCACACGCTGGAGACAGTGGAAAATTAATTTAGACGACCTTTTTGATTATACTAGAAAGAGCTTTCTGGAGTGCAAAGAGTCCAGTCCCTCCTTTCCTTGCTAGGGAACGCCTAGGGTGAAGACATACATGACATATTAATCTATTATATTATCTGCTATAATAGGGTCAAACTTGATAATCGTAAATACGACCCGCGTTAGGCAAAAAAAAATTGGAAACATGAAAATCGACTTGAAAAATTAAGGAACTGAACTATGATAATATTTACATTAGATTAAAAAAAAATGTTAAACATAAAATAAATCGAGCTTAGTTAAAAATAAAACGGCTATAATTTGAAGCTACGAGTGGTCATAAAAATACTAGTACTTGCTCTGGTCATGATTTGAGTGTCATATTTTTTTTCAATAAAACCTGATAATTAATGCTCAAATATACTACTAAAAGCATTATTAACAAATATATAATATTTATAATGGTGATAGTCTATAGTTATCTTCCTTAGAGTTTAAATGCATTCAATCTAGAGTCATAAAGTGGATCAGTTATTAATATTGTATGAAATTGTTCTCTGGATTCATTGCAGAATATTGAATCATTCATTTTTAATCTATTCCATGATATTTTTAGTTAACGTTATATATTCTTTGTAATTGTATTCAAAGGCAGGGTTATCGTTCACATTGTAGGTATAGACGACAGATATCAAACAGCGACTGACTGGATTGGGGGTTGATTCAAATCGAACCCGTTTCCTGCGCTGCTGTATGGTCTGTTCCTGGTTGCCTTGGACTAACTACACAAAGAGTGTCTTCCACTGATCATTTAGCCCCACGTGAAGCGCTACGCGCAGAGCGTCCAAGTGCCCACCCTTTTTGCTCCACGCCCTCCAAAGGAGGCGAGGTTTCCGCGGAAATTTCAAGAGAATACTATCACGGGTTCACTGCCACCACGACTCCAACCTCAGTTTAAAGGGGTCTGCAGCAGATGACGGACTCTTCCCCATGGTACTTGTATCGGTTCGGTCATTTGTAGTACCTAGCCATAGAGACGAGTCGCCGTTCGAACAGCCTAAAACCGTTCTCCCCTGTTTGCATAGGCTGTTGAGGATAGAGGTGAGCCTTCGACACAGTCTCCACCAACTACTGTAATCGGCTGTTCCACACATCCCTTTATGGGTACGCAGCACAGGGTGACCTGCGCATCCAACTCACGTTAGCTGGGTTACCCCAGCAGCGTTTGATGAGCAAACCGACGAGGTTACTTTCGCACACCTCTACTCCACACCTTTGTTCCAGGAGTTCAACCGTTGTCCACGAGCGTAGAGTTGGCTCTCCCCCTGGGGTTTAAGGGTGGGCATCGTAGAGTCTAACACCCACCCGGATAATTGTAGGTATAGTGAACTAAACCTTGAATTCATGGATTCATTCGAGCTTAAATCTGGAATGAATAAAAATGTATAGTTCGGAAATATTAATATTTCAGATCAATCGAACTGATCTAGGTTTAATCTGATTTTCGGGATCCCAAATTGACTATCGGCTTCTGCCAAGAGCAATTTTTACTACAAAAAACGATTGTAAATTGTTTTGATTACAATATAAGAATAGCTATTGATTTCGAACAGCTGCAAATTTGCTTAAAATTAAAAGATAATTCGATGCAGAGAAAGCGACCAAAATTTGCTGATATGCATTTAAATTCAAAAGAGAAAATTGTCTGCATTCACATTGAGACGATCATGACCTCAAGATCACGGCAGGATTTCAAAGGTTAATTATAATTTTAAGCACAGTCAGAATTTTGTTCTGAATTTGCAGAGCATTTCAATGGCTTGTATTTCGGACGTCTGTTATATTTGTCAATTTACACTATTTACATAAATTATTTAAAGAAACGCAACCACTATAATATTGAGTGTTAACCGGTCTTCGGCGTATATTTATTTTCGTTTTGCAATATTGCATAATGGTATTTCTCATATTTACACGGAATGACTAGAAACGAGAAGAAAAGAAGAGAGATTTCATGTTTATCTGATCGCGAAGAACTCCCCACATGAAAACCTTCAGAAGGCGACAGCATCCCATATATGGGGCAAGCATAATATTAGCCAAAGACTTGACACAAATTAATCCAAAAACCGACAAACAAGACTTTGGCTCATAAATTAATGTTCCACAATTTACGCAGGTAAAATTAACAAGTAAACAGGTGCTTAAGCGAGAAATAGTTATGTGGTTAACCATATAATGACGATAGGACCAATTGAATAACACTGCTTTGTCTTAAGAACAAGGTCGTTGACTAAATTCCGGTCTCTTTGCTCGCACAGGGAGTTCCAAAAGTACACACTCTAACTAGGATGTTTAACACGTCAAATGGTGGCGGATATGTAAGTATATTTGATTCATAGTCAATGGAACAAAAGCTATCAGGGGAACACCATATTAACACGGATACAGTCAGATTAAAGAGTGAATTTCTACAACAATTTGTTTAGCGCTTTTTATAACGCTTTAAGCCATTTTTCTCTATGTTCCAATATTGGAACATGTGATATTTTTTATCACCGTTCATTTATGCATGCTTCAATTGAACCAATCAATGCAAACGGACTTCATTGGTGTCATATTTTGGTAGATAAGAGCTTGATCAAGTGAGCGATAGTTTTTGATTTAGATCAACACTATACAAAAAAATAGGCTTTATTCATAAATATAACACTTCTATCATATATCGAATCTTTGTAATGCATTTTTTAACAGTCGTATTTTCTCTTTTATGCCTCATAAATATTAAATTTTACCATATATACATTTTTTTACATAAAAGTAATCTATGTTCCAAAATTGGAACATGTGGACAGTATGATTATTTAAATTATTTTCACTACATTATTATTATCTACTACTATGTAATTTTGATCCCAATGGAATAAAATGATTTTTTTTCTATTTTCATGAAAATATTATTATTAATTTATATAATAAATGGAAAATTTAATATAATCACCTAAATCATTGAATAATTCCAGTTGTTGTCAAATGTTAAAAAAATATTGATCTATGTTTACATTAGGGATTTTAATTTGATGCCCTTCTATAGATATTGTTCCAAAAATGGAACATCCCAAACATACACAAATTTATTTTTTTATTTTTATTTATTTGATAACAGTTCCTGTTCTTTATATCACAGTAGCATATAAAAACTAAACGTTGTCGAAAATTAAAGGTCGTAATAAGGAATATATTGAAGTTGTTAAGAATCAAACTCTAGGACAAATATGTTTAATATGGAGCTCCACGTCCAATGGGTGCTTTGTATTTGGATGAAATTATTCGTACATTTATTAGACTGGAAGAAAAAAATCAAAAATGGAAGATGATTAGACAAAAAAGCAAGAAAAATAAATAAATCACCTAGTCTGCTGTGTTTGTTTATTTATAGCATTCCAGATGAGAGAGATCCCGACTGCGAGACTTTGCTCTGACGAGCCCATTTCTTAACCTGTTAAGCGGGCGGGACGTATATATACGTCCAACGTAAACTGTAACGAAATTGGTTAGGACGTATATATACGTCATAACAAAAATGTGCGCGCCCACTGTATTTTGCGTTATTGAAAAAGAGCTTCCTCGCTTAACAGGTTAAGCGTGGTTAAAGCCAATTGGATAACGGCGGATGGAAGATCAAATACAGTCAGCTCTCATAAATTTTATAATGATATTAGTTACATCTTCTACTACATTTTCTCTAATAATATCTAAATTGATATTATTATTACGTTTTAATAGTTTTTTTCTCCATATATCGTACATACATGATGTCGTTACGTTTGATAATCCTTCCGATATATTTTTAATCGCTAGAAAGATGTTATTGTTTTTCCAAAATTATCTCAAAGTTTGATCTTTTTCTATTTCTTCAATTTCTCGGGCAAAAGTAATTCTAAAATAATGCATTTAAGTCAGCATTACCCCTTGATCCATTTGCTGTAGAATGCTTCTATTGTTGGATGGTAAAAAAATACTTTTATGTTTAAATGGGATTATACTAGGGAATCCAATCCCGGTATCTCGGACAGTTTTAGGTGCTCATAAATTCCGGAATTAGTAAACGCAATCCCGAAAAATTCGGGATAGCAATTTTTATCTAACAGAAATCGTACACCTCACCAGCACGATTAGGGCTACTAAATCAAGATATTCCCGCCGAAATCTGGACGCTTGGAAACAGTGGCGTAACTACTAATTGGCGAGCTTTGGCGACGCCTAGGGGCAGTAAATGCCTAATCTATGTATACATATATATACAGTACATATATGTTTTTCAAGTTTTTATATTAACCTTTCCCTACCGGTGATGTATTTACTACACCTCGACTCTAGTAATGGGAATATCGATATGAAATATAATAGATACGGGGTTCAGAATTTTTGTATTCCTCCGTAATATAATTACGGATCACATCAAAGTATTATAGTATATAAGTATTCATCTGCAGCGACGGAAATAAATAATTTGTCGAGAAATCGGGAGTTTTGCGAGTTTTAGTCCGTGTCTCAGCAGAATGGAGTGTGAGTATAAATAATTGAGAGATAGACCTCAAGAGTTAAATCGATTCACTGGCCATTTAACGAATAAATATTTATTGATTTGTTAAATTAGGTATCACTGTATTCAGAGCGTAACTATTGATCACGATCTATATTTATATATCACGAGCTCCTATAGCCCTAAGGGCTTTCAATATGAAGCTGTTAGAGTTGATCTTTCGATTGTGGAATATTCGAGACCGACTTTCAAAAACGTCGGGACGTCAAATGTTTATAGCACTACCCATCGCTACCAAACCGGTTGAAATCGTCATATGATTAATGGCTGATTTTTTGTTTGATCAAGTCACGCATTTTTTTCATCTGTCATTAAAATCAGTCTAATATGTCAGTTGGACGCATTTTTATAAGGTCAAACTATCCTGGCAAGCAGGTCGTTGGTCGAACAATTCGTCACCAACAATGGCGAATGTTGAAAAAACAATCAATTCAATATGAGGTAACATAGAGCAGTACATATATTTTGTACCATCACCCAGTTATTTTTTTTTTTACAGAAAACTATTCAAGTGTATCGCTATTTGCATACCGTGACCTGATATTTTGTAACTGGCATTGTGATGTTTGCTTTGTTGTTAGTGGACGCCCATAAATATTTGTTGGTCATGAAAAGAAATAAAAAACGTATTTGACTGTGAAGTTCAGATGTTTTTTATCAAAATTTGTTCGTAAATGAGAGATTTGGTCATTCCAAGAATGTTTGCTTATATATCAAAATAAAAATAAAATTGTTTGGGTATTTTATTTTTAACACTCCCTGGCTCCCATGAAAAGTCAATTTTATGCATTGCTTTTTTTAAATTTGTTAACGGAAATTGTTAGCTTGAAGATGAAGCCGTGTATTGTGTAGTATATATTAAAATAGGCGCGCTACCAGTCTAGAGCTTGCTTTGTGCTACGTATAAATACGGCGCATGCGCGTAGTTTATGGCCTATACGACCCAGAGACTACAAAATACAAAATAGCGTCTACTGGTCGCTTTATATGTATATTATATGAGACATATCCAGTGGTGTAGTGGGGCGGAGGCGCGTGAGATCGGCACTCCCAAACTTTTTTCTAGATGATTTGGAAATTGTGCCCAATATAATTTTTTTTTTTTTTTATTTATTTTAAATTAAATATAATAAAATAGTTTTTGTAACCATGTATTGGAAAAACGTTTTGTTGGAAATATGGTGCGAAAATTGTATTACTACTGGTAAGGGAAGGGGTACTAAAATATTATAATTAATCACTGGGTATATCCCGAAAGTAAGTGTACTGTGACAAAAACGGCTGTGGTTTTTTTTTGTTTTTATGGGTCGGCCATACTGAGTTGTAGAGAAGGATCTTCTGACAAAGCGAGCAGTTGCGTGAAAGATGTCGGTAAGAAATCCCGCCAAGTGCGAGCGGATCAATAGCGCCCGCGAGTTTCTTACGCAACTTGAATTGAAGAAAGGAGGGACTGAAGGAATTGGACGGTAAGGATTTTCTAAGCTCTATTGTGATTGGAGATAAAAAATAGATGGCTCATTACATGTCTGAGTAAAAAATCGTCACCAATTCCCCATCTGCCAAACAGTTCAAAACCACAATTTTGGACTTCAATCATGGTTTTAGTGCTTTGGGACCGAAAAGCCATCAAGTCAAGGGAAGGGAAGATTATCAATGCACTATGATGTTTTGAGACCCTACAAAACTTAAAAGGAGCATTCAAAATAAAAGGATGGGAATGCCGACGAGAGGAATGAATGTGCTTGTTGCACGAAAATGCCCGTTCTCACACATCCTTAGCGCTCTTGGACTTATTTGGTTGGGATGCTTTGAATCACCCCCCGTAATCCCCTGACTTGGTGCCTTCAAATTATCATATTTTACCCACCCTAAAAAGGACACATGGGTGGAATTAAATTTTCAATCAATAAACAGGTGCAAAAAGAGCTTCTCAGTGGGGGAAGAAGTTGGCGGAAGAGTTCTTTGAGGACATAAAGAAGCTTGTGCCACGACTCATTTGATACATTGAACGAGATGGCGATTATGTTGAGAAATAGTTAACAAGTGTATTACCAATATTTTGTATTTTTTATTCAAATACACTTTTTCTAAAAAAATATAAAAATTGAGTACACTTACTTTCGGGATATGCCTCGTAATGTCTATGATGTGTGTCACAGAGATGGAGAGACTATAAACGATTTTCCATTTTTTTTTCGTTCGACTGTCAAAAATAGGTGCAGGAATCAATTGTTATTGTTGACCATGATTCAAACATCAACTTGAAACAATCAGTATTTGAGTTGTCAATAAGTATATCTGAATCATTAGCAGACGTGTGTGCAACGGCGGCCGGATATTACAGTCAATTCGTGCTTTAAAAATTGAATGAAATCATTAAAATTTCAAATAAGAACGCAGACGTGTATGGCATATTTTGATCCAAATCTTTCCAAATTCGGGAAGGGAAGTGTTTTTCTAAATTTGCCGAGACAGGAGATTCAGAATTAGCAATGGATTTCAAGAACCATTAACATTGCCGTGCAACAATCAGGTGTCAAATCGGATATAGGATACAATAACAGCATATTGATTAGTTCGATTCAAGGTTTTCCGAATCCGGCATAACACCATAAGGAAGAGTCCTTCATGTTTGGCGGGAAGGATGTGGCGGATCTTTTGAAGATCATGCTGCACGCAGTTTAATTAAAAAACGTTTTTTTTCTTCTTCATGCTATAATAAGGTTAATGTATAGAGAAAAAATAGAATAAATCACATCACATCGGATGAAAGGTGCAACAGGATTTTTGCTGTCATGACTCATGAGCTGTCACAACAAAAAACACTAAGAGCTCGCACACGTTGCTTTCAAATTAAGAACTGTTCAAGTCCAAGTTGAAGCCGAAGAAATTTCTCAGGGTTATGCAAACGCCAAGACGGCGATTATAAATCATCAGTTGCACTATGAGTGTTGATAAAACCATCTGAGCAAAGTTGAGTGATGATATTTGGGCAAAAAAACTAATTGGCTCGAGTTTAACATATGATAAATCATTAAATGTCACTTGCAGTAAAAGTAATGAGTGCAATCGCCTTGGAGCAGATTATAGTGAATGTCATCGGAAAAATATGCAACGCAAATGCTATAACAGTAGATCTGATCGATTTATGCGAATGCTTTGAATTTGGATTCGATTGTAATACATATCTGTTTTTTTTTAATAAAAGATTCGTTCAGTCTGAGTTAAACTTCTTAGCTTCTAGGAAAATTAATTTTATGCACTAAAAGACGAAGCTGTTTTTGTGTAATATATAATAAAATGGACTTGCTATTGGTGTAGTGGTTGCTTTGTGGGAAGTAAGTTGAAATGACGTAATTTAATAAAACTGAATGATTCATCCAGGCCACCCAAATTCTTATTTTTGTTCACCCGCTTTAATATAATAAATGTCAAATCGAGATATTATTTTAGTATTCGAGCTATATTTGCATGTCTGCTACTTATCATCTGTACAAATCCACTTATCTGTCAGGACCGTCGCAGCGTGAATCAAGCTTGTACATAAATAAATAAACACTGTCGATAGCACACAATATTCGTGTCGATAGTACAAAATACAAGTTAACGATCTATACAATCGTACGATGTACGCAATTTACTCTATCCATCTCCAAACTCAACGTGCAAGACACTCTCTGTCTCTGTCTGTCTCTGAGCTCAACGTGTAGAAATGCTCTTTTTGAGTGACTGGAATTCAGACACAACGTTGTGTCTTACCTCTTTAAAGGGTTAAGGACTAAATACATTTTTTATCAATCAATCCAGCATTAAACAATGCTTCTGATGTTTTGAATGGCCGGTCGTTGCATATTCCGAGGAAAATAATTTAGAGCAAATTAAGCAATGATGTATCCATCGATTCTTCATCGCTCAAATATGCTAATGTATTCCAAAGAAGAAGAGCGATTGAAACATCATCGTCTGGAAGCGTTGACACGAGGTTATAAATCATCTACGGTTCGCCGACTCCACAAAAAAAGATGATGTGATGAAATGCATCAGTACACAGATGCGACTCTTGGCGACACACGGACGCACACACCAACATTTCGCATGCATATTTGGTAATTGGTAAATGATTTCTAAAACCTTACACAGAGCTCAACCACAAGGTTGTGGAAGCCGTGAGGTCACCTTCGACTGCAAATAATTGAAAGAAGTTTCTCACGAGATTCACGATCGGCTCCGATCAAAAGTTCAAGCCTTACTGTCAATTAATCGGCTATGAATCACGTTACCAATGTTTGATTCGCGGTATTGGCATGACGATCCTTATGTTTGTCTTCTGGCTACTTATCTAGCACTCAAATAGTGCTGTTGAGGTTTTGAAATCGAATGCTGGTGAAGCATGTGACATTTGGACGGTTGAGATCTGATAGGTGAGCATCGAATGCAATGAGCAATCACATACCTGAGACACATGGCATTAACTTTGTTACCTAGTAACCTTATAAAAGACATCAAATAATACAAAGTCGATAAAGGATAATAATGCACAGGATCAATATGGGAACCGTTGAACCACCAATATTCTATCTATATTATAGGGCCATATTTGAATTGTGAACAATATGAATTTGAACCAGAAATTGATCTTAAGCCAGAATCGCGTCTTTTTCAATGGAAATTGATAAAATAATTTAAAGATCCTTTCTCTCTTTAATTCTTCCTGATTCTGAAATCATATATTGATGATAGTAAATTTGCTTCGGTATCAAATATATGGGGTGCGTTTATTTAAAAGAATCCAAAACTGTTATAAACTAATTGCAAATATCAGATTTTGTTCATCAAAAGTAGATGGACTTAATAGATATCGAATAAGTCACATCAATCTGGCATAAAATTTTGGTTGGCATCTGATATGCAGAGCAAATGTGTTTTACATTGACATCCATTCTTATAAAAGACGATACATGATCTAATTCTATAAGTATTTGGTGAGTTCATCGTTTTGAAGATCATTGAACTATTAACTGTTGTATTGTATGGATAGAATGCCTATGTAATAAAAATTGCACTTAACCAAAACTTGAAAAATAAAGGTTTTATCTAATAAGACACAGAGTTGTATCCAAATTACAGTGATTCAAAAAGAGCATTCTTACACGTTGAACTCGGAGACGGACAGAGACGGAGAGAGTATCTTGCGTACATCGTACGATTATATAGACCGTTAACCCAAATTTATCGACTAATAATGATATGTGAATGATATAATGAATCAATTTCAAGTGTATTGTTTATGTTTACTTGAAGAAATTACCGAATATTGTTTGCTATCAACAGTTTTTATTTATTTATGTACAAGCTTCATACACGCTGCGACGGTCCTGACAGATAAGTGGATTTGTACGGATGATAAGTGACGGACATGCAAATATAGCATCTAAGTCGTATCTTGTCCATTTTCAATCAGTCAACGGGTTCTATGTTGAGTGTTAATCGAAATGTTTGAGTGCTACGCCAAAGTTGCATTCATTGTAGTTGATTAGTAGATTGTAGTTCATCGTCTACATATCGCCTTATCGTACTATTGATGAAAAATTCCCGCAATGATATACACTTAAACCTTTTTTTGTGCGGTAGATGCGTTCCGCGGAAAATCGCACAAAAAGAAATTGCAAAAGCTATGACTTACATAGAAAAAGTGAAGACGCGTTCCATGGATTTTAAAAACCGCATAACTTTGAAACAGCTATATAAAATATATCCAAAATCGCATAAAAAAAGTTTTGTAAAAAAAATATTTGTTTTAATAGTTACAAATAAATTTTGATATAAATATGGTAGGAATAACAGAGGGTTATATATAAATGATTCGTGCCTAGTTTGAAGTAAATTAATTAATTAAAACTTGAGTCAACCACGTTGAAAAAAGTAGTTTCGAGCAAAACGCGTTAAAAGATTTCATTATGGTAGGACCGGCCAAGTTGTTGCGTTACAACATTTTATCCAAAATATCTCGATACATACTCCTTATGAAATAAAAAAAAACGCATAACTTCGAAATCGCACAAAAAGAGGTCTGAGTGTAACGCTGCTTTGAACTCAAGCGGTCAGGTGATCATTCTTTATCCTCCTCGTATTTATATAGGAACCTTTTTGACAAATTGACTTGATTGACAAAATTGGCACTTGATTTCGTTTCATTTCGTTACAAAACATAATTTTTTTTTTTAAAAAATGTAAATATTTAAACTGCTGAAATTTTTATTGAAGGGGGTAAATCTGTTTGCATCTTTGTTATATTGTGGATGTTAATCCAGTACAGAGGGTTGAGTAACAAATTGGCTGTGTGACATAATGAGTGCACGAGAATGCAATAAATTCCGATTGCTGAGCAATAAAACTCTAGCGAACTTGAACTTTAAGCTTATTCCTTATTTTTTGTGCACAAAATTAAAAACAAAGAGCAAATGCGGAAACAATGATCAATAATTCTTATATATACAAATCGTTCAGTCTAATGATTGGCAGTAAAATTGTAATTCATGACTTATGTATGTTGGAAATTGTGAATGTTAAATCTGTGCTGTTGCTTACTAGGAATGATATATTTGTTATATTGTCGAATATTTTTCGAGGTGGAAAATTCGCCGACAGCGGATTTTTCAAGCGCGAATATCCGTTACGTTGGAAGATTTTCTTTATTGAAAGATTCTTCCATAAACCGATGTAAATAACATGAATATATTCAGATGTGGTATTCTAAAAATGTGTTATTTTATTGAAGATTTGGGCCGAATTGGATGGATGCCTTGCAATGGCTTATGGCAAAGCAGAGGTTAAGTTGAATGTTGTGCAATTACCTTAGTTGTGATGTGTGTCCGTGGTGCAGAGACAACTGGCCGAGTCGGTGTTCACTGGTGGATGATGTGATGTGACTGGAGCTGGAGCTGAAGCTGCTGGCGAAGGTGATGTTGAGGAACAGCACAGCAGGTGAGGTGGTGGGGCCAAGGCTTGGCTCTTGTCTCTCAACCCACGCACTCTAGCCACACTGTAAACAAATGCACGAGGTACAACCAAACCTGGGACAATATGACATTGGCTCATACACCTACACATTCATTTAACAATTAGCAGATCCCAATAAAAGAGCTCCTCCAGTGTGACGTAGCTTCGCGACGTTCTTGGCACGAACTCTTGTATCGAACGGAATTCGCTTAAATCGAGCAATGCCTTCAGCGTATCCTCTCGAATTACTCAAATCGACGTGCACGCATACAGCATACAATTAGGTGGGTGTGAAAGTAATTGTCATTTTTTTAAACATCATATGGGATATTTTTGTAATCAATTCCTCGTTTTATTTATCTAATTGTTCACAATATATATATACATTACTAATATACGTCAAATTTACGGCTGATTTAATGTTTAAATTTGTTCATTCAATACTTACACTTTATTGTGTTATAAATCTTATTTTATCAATTAGGGTAAACATGAAGAAGTCCGAAAGCTACGAAGAACATATTTGACATCATAAGCCCCTAAATTAAAACGACCCACGAGTATTGATAAGAGATATACAGCTATCTTTAATTAAACTTTTGAAGAGTGAGCAAATTTAAAATCGATGAAGTCGTTGATGCCATAATCGCTTTACATCGATTATTTTCTGTCAGCTCCTATCAGCTCCTAGAAGCAAAGTCAATTGTAAACAAGCACTGTTAATAGCATACAAGACACGTCATTTTTTTACATAGACAATACACAAGAAATCGATTCATTTGCTCCTGATTTTTGCGTAAACAAATAACAAACGTGAAATCGGAATCATTATTAGTCGATACATTTGGGTTAACGATCTATACAATCGTGCGATGTATGCGGGGAAGCTCTCCGTCTCTATTTCCTGAACTGCGCTACGTCTCTCTCTGTCTCTGTCTGTCTCCGAGCTCAATGTACAAGAGTGCTCTTTCTGAATAAGTGGAAGGGGGGTCCCCGGGATAGTACTCCTTTAAGGGTTAAATCAGATCCTCGTCAATCGATAAAATAATTAAACATAGAAACTTTCATCTGCGATATCAAACATACATTTTGTAACGCAAAAGACACATACAGTAAAAAACAATGACTTTTTAAGAATCAATTTCCAAATACACTCATCTCTAATATCAATTGCAAATTCTAATTGGAGATGAGAACTCATTTATGATAAAATATTTTTGTACGTAATTAAAATACTTTTAATTTTTGCCTATTTTGATCATTAAAAGGCAATAAAATTGAAAACTTGTCAATGATATCAATAATTAGGATTCGTATTTTCAGGGAGAATCATCTAGTTTCTATAAAAAGAGGATAGAAATAATGCAGAAGTGTGGAAGTTAGTTGCTAAAAATGGAAGACAATTTTATTTTTTATTGATTTGTGTAAAATATGTCTCAATTTGAAAAAAAAAAATGGATTTCTTACGGGACAACCTAATATATATTAATACCTTAAAGAGGTAAGACACAGAGTTGTATTCGAATTCCAGTGACTGAGATAGAACATTCTTACACTTTGAGGTCGGAGACAGACAGAGATGGAGAGTGTCTTTAGGACGTTTATGATGATATTAAATTAGCTCACTGCTCAAAGGGTTAAGAAGATTTCAACTGGATGTAAAGTTTCGGTAGGTGGATAAAAACTGAATAACGACAAAATAAAATAAATACGAAAATTCAGAGAAAAACTTGGTGTGAGAATCATTTTTAACCTCTTAGCTGCCAAGTATGAAACAATCCCCAAAGTTGATAATTTCAATATGATAGTTAATAGCATAAACGAATTTATTTTATTCCTAATTGAAGGGTTCTTAAACATTTTTGTAGTTTATTCAGAAGAATCGATTTAAAATTAGCCATAATTATCACTTTTTTATTTGATGAGCACGAAATAAAAATACGTAAACCATAAAGTCTACAAGACACTAAAATCTGTAGGTATTATAAAAACGCATATGCAAAAAAAATAAATTGAATAATGGAAACGTGTGTATCGTATTTGTTGTGTAATATGATATACACGTGATCGAATTTCTTGTATATAAAGCTGAATGCATACCAAATTGGGCAGCAATATTTTTTAGGACGTATCGAGAGATGTCATTTATGAATATAATTTAAAATTATAGCAATCAGAATTAAAATATGAGGTTTGCGGCTATAGACGCGTATGGCCTAGTTAGTAATAATCATGAAAACATAGTACTTGACTCGTTTGTAGAGGGCATTTTTTGTCAAATTTTATACCTTTTTAGAAAGCTTTGGATTTTTTTTATAGCTACGTAGCCTTTTAAACAAGCTTCATTGATTTTTTTAATTACGGTTTTAGAGATATTGGCTTTCCAATTTGATTCCGAAGATCTGGTTTTTTGCATATTGACCCATGATTAAGAATGCGTAAATAATTCATTATCATGAATATTTTTTTAAAAAAGGATGGATTGTAAAGCAATTTTAAGTCAACTTCTAATATAAAAGTAGTAAAAAGGATAGATGTGTTGATTTCTTTAGATAATGAAATTAAGTGAAATGCATGTTATTCATCCGCATTTATGAATACGAAAACAGATTATTATCATAGCGATTGCACCAAAATCGGACACTTCATATGAAAACATAATAATGCTCAATATTTGACATTCCGAAGCTCTATATACATTGTCCATGTAATATTTATCCATGGAAATAATGAAAATAAATAAAAAGGGATTTATTTGAATGCAAATATGAGCTAAGCCTATATTTGTTAATGCACCAGAAGTAGGGGTCCCAAATATTCGTAAAATCAATTATTCGAATATCGAATGTGAAATTGGTAAAATATTCGAATATTCGAGTATTCGAATATTTTATATATGTAGACGAGGGTGATTCAAATATAACCCGGAATTTTTCATTAGTGTTATTATATAAAAATATAAATGGAGCATCTTATTTTTCTTTAAAGCTCCCTTCATTAGAAATAAATTTATTCCCTCAGGAAGGAAGATTCTTGATCCCATCACACAAAGAGGGCGAGAAGTATCATCTTCTGTTGCGCAACGCGTTTTCTCATAGACAAAGGCTAGAAATCAAGTGAAATTTTGAGGTTTTTGGTTTCAACGAAATCAAAAGGATCAGAATTTATTTACTTTTCAGCAATACATATTTTTAAAAAAAGTGTATTGAACGTTCTACTTTTAAGCTTGGCCGTAATTTCATTTTTATTGAGCCTGCTGTTGAAAAAACCCTCTCAGTTGTCATTGAGTTTGGTTTTATCGACAGTATCTAAAATATCACCCTTTTTTTTGGCATGATCGATATTTTTGAATAGTTTTTTAATAATCTTTACACAAATTCAATAAAATAATTTCAATAAACCTGGCATTTTTTTGCATTTCTTTGTTGCTATTTCGATTGGCAGAAGAACATCGAGCAATTTTCTTAAAAAATATATAACGAATAATATTCGATTAATTTTACAAATATTCGAATATACGAATATTGGAAACCGGGCAAATATATTCGAATATCGAATATTCGAATATTCGATTGGGACCCCTAACCAGAAGAGAGGTTGCATCAAAACGATCTATGCATTTTTGATCAACGATGGTCAATCGAATAGATAGATAAATTCAATAATCGCGTTATTGTAAAATCATGTTGTAGAAGTACTTTAACAGGGCTGTGTATACGTAGATTTCACAATATGTTAACTTTACAACCTTTACATATATATTTGCGTTAGAAATGTTGCTTTTCGATTATAAAATATAATATTGCAATGATAAGAAACAGCATACATCGAATAATAATGTGCCAATAAGGCGATCATAATCAGTTTATTGCCAATAATACAAGTACTCAAGATGTCTTACATGTAGGTCGATATGCATAATTATATGTATGTACGAATGAAATTTGTGAAATGATTTTTCATTATTATACATTGTTAATATTATAAAAAATGCGCTAGAACAGCGGTTCTTAAACAGGGTTTGCATTATGTGTCCGCATAATATTCATTATTCAATAAAACCATTTCTCATCTAATTAATAATTATAAAAAATCTAGTTTTAGAACAAAAAATCCATTAACACCTAAAGGAGTACTATCCCAAGACCTGGGATCCCCCCTCCACTATTCAGAAAGAGCACTCTTGTACATTGAGCTCGAAGACAGACAGAGACAGAAAGAGAACGTAGCGCAGTTCGTCAGACAGAGACGGAGAGCTTCCCCGCATACATCGCACGATTGTTTAGATCGTTCGACAGTGTGTATTTATTTAATTGCTTTCTGTTCGTCGCTGGTTGTTGAATGAGTCTTTGTCCGATTATCATCTCCTTCTAAAGCAGGAGCAAATGAATCGATTCCTTGTGTATTGTTTGTGTAAAATATTACGTGGTTTTGTATGCTATCAACAGCTCTTTTTTACAATTGACTCTGCATCAGATTGAAGATTGTCTTACGCTGATAGGAGCTGACAGAAAGTAATCGGTGTAAAGCGATTATGGCATCAACGACTTTATCGATTTTAAGTTTTCTCACTCCTCAAAGGGTTAAAACAGACCGATTTTAATGCTGTTCGGGCTTTGCACCCGCCAGATGTTGCTTGCAAATGGTGGGAGTAGATCCTGCAACCCTCAGGATCTACTCCCACCACGAACGCAAATTCTGTTATCTCTGGTAGGCCTTACGGACTGGTCGTGTTTGATTATTGGCGCGCAAACTTCTTTTGCTGTCATCATGATTTAATTTCGCATCGAATCTGAAAGCCTCTGCCTCCTTTTTTGATAATCCTCCTTTTCGGTGTTTATCTGATGAGCGACGGAAGATAAAGAATCCCCCTCCTCTACAGAGGTAAAAAGGATTCCGTCGTATACTGCAAGCCCATATCGAGGCTGCGAAGCCCTATCGACAATGACACAATATAGGAGATATAAGTTTAATTTCTCACTACATGACTACATAATAAAAACGTTAGATTTTGTTTTTTAGAATGAGTGCCACCGCATTCTTCTTAGAATAACTGTCGCTTCAGGGCGCGCGTTTCAAACAAGGAAGTTTCCCTGCTGCACAGCAGGGAAAGCAGCCTGCTGTGCAGGAATACAGAATGACGTCCCTGTTAATTTGATGAATTGCATCTGCACAGTTTATCCAGTTTCTCAGTATTCTCTATATTTCCCTATAAGTTCATTTTCAGTGCGAGTAAAACATCTTTCCATGAAATACTTTCACTCATTTCTTGGTATAAAGCCAACGAATTTATTCAGGCCAAATCGAGGATATTGTAAAATACATGCATAGGCTAACATATCAACTTTTTTCAATTTAAACTTTTACTTCTTCATTTGGTTTTTTTTTTACAATTTTTCAAAAAAATCCTATGAACTTATTGAGTGCTATCTACGATACTTGAAATTTACCAGATATTTTCCCACAATTTTTTTCAACTAAGGACGTTCTTTCTTTTAAAAGTGATGACTTAAAAAAATCTGATGATTCAATTTTTTTTTCAAAAGTATGGAAACCCAAATACATTTTTTTTAAAAATTGACACCAAAAAAATTCATAGACATTAGAAATTTCATACAAAATTTTACAAGTTCAATATCGTGAATCTAAATCTAGTTTTTGTTGGGAATGTTTGATCACGAATCGTAGTATTTGCAGTCGGTTTATAACAATCTTGAAGTTTCTGAATAAATATATTCAATACTTTTGATACCAAAACAAATTTATTTCCTTTAAACGTTTATTTCGCATGATTTTTTATTATTTTAAAACTCCATGAAAATAATATAAATACGCGGTTTCCTAAGAGAGGTACTTGCTTCCATCTTTTCTTTACTTAGCTCATCTTAGTTAAATATATATACTTCTCTGGAATCAAAATCTCAGGCGTTAAAGGCATGCCGTCCGATCGAGAGGTCTTGGACATGTATGGCGAATCGTCAAACATCAGCTTTGTTCTTCGCTGCCGAATTCTTTAATCAGGTCATTTAGTCTTTCGAGTCTTCTTAGATTTGGGTCCAGGTGACTACAGACTTGTCGGAATACTTAGTCTATGCTGGGATAATAGCTTATTTTTTTATGACTCCAATGAAAATAATTAAAGAGTACTCTTAATTTGGCAGCCGATAAAAATCCAATACAATTTTATGTCCTAAATCAAAATCTTATCGACTTGCTCACATGACAGTCATGTCTAGAAAATATAATATACTATGAAGCACGCTTTGTGCAAAATGGAAGTGAATTATAATGTGTTATAAAAACGCCTTTATACGATGCAAAAGTCAATAAACCTGATATTTTTGCAATTAAAACGCCGAAAAAACGCATAACCGCGAAATTCGGCGCCATTAATTGCCTTGAACCAGCAATATTTTCGTTGCCAGGTGCGCCCAAATTGCATACAGTTCGAAATAAGTCAATATGCGTAGCATGTTTCGACTGATCGACTAAAAAATTGCACAAAAAAGTGATTCATTGAAATTAGCAGCCAATATTTTTGCGTGATTAATTGCATTCTAGAGGCATGTAAATATCTTGTCAACTGAAAAGTATTATTATCGGTGATTCATGGGCTTTTCGAATGGTTCTTTTTGGGTATGACACGATTGAATGCTTGTCATTCGTGGGGACATGTCCAAATTGGACATCGAATGAAAACAGGAAACTATTCGAGTATATGCAGGCAATATGTTGATGTTGATTGTTATTTGTTGCTTAACGACTATGGTTTAGTCAAATCTAAATATGTATTGTTTTGGTCGTAACTAGGAAATCTAATCCCGGGATCCCGTACAGTTTTAGGTGCTCATGAATCACGGGATTAGTAAACGAAATCCCGAAAAAATCGAGATTGAAATTTTTACATAAAAGAAATCGTACACATCACCAACACGATAACGGCTATTAAATCGAGACATTCCCGCCGAAATCTGGACGCTTGGAAACAGTGGCGTAACTACTAATTAGCGAGCTTAGGCGACGCTTGGGGGCAGTAACTGTCTAATCGTTGTCTAAACTAATGTCTAACCTTTCCATACCGGTGATGTATTTACTACACTTCGACTTCAATAATGGAAATATCGATATGAATAATAAGAAATACATTGTGTGTGTAAATATCGGAGTGTTTTGCGAAATTTTCTATAAGAACCCACGAAGATCACCACACGTCCGATCGGCAATTGTAACTTATCGATCAGGCTCTTCTTTATACTGAAATTGCGCATTACAATGAGTTTCAATAGGAATTGAAAACTGTTAAGCGTGACTTTCACAAACGATTACAATGAACCTTCACTTTACAAAAGCCAGAAACGAATCAGCTCCATGGGCCATTAGGCGACTGATGGATGATGGCCAGCGTATCGCCGCCGCAGAGCAAGAGGAAGTGACATCTGACCATTATGGCACCAGGCAAGACAATATTTTGAATGTCCTTGGAAATGCCATTGTGCATCATGTAATTACATTAGAAAATTAGTTTTTAGAATACTGCCAGGATGTAAGAAATTGACTAAGCTTCTAGCGCCTTAGATGGGACATTAAAACGTAATCGTGAGCTACCGACTGGTGATTTTCTGGTAAAACCTGTGTTTTTCTTCGTCATCTTTAAATAGATAATGCATGGTGTCTATGTTAATATTTTCCATAATACCATACCTTTCTCACTATACAGAAGTTCAATTTAGTCCTCGGGCTTCAATTATCTTGGCGCTGCTTGGCCTTTATTGTAGCAAATTAAATGCCAACTGGCTGGTGTAAAGATACAAGGTGTTGATCATTGTAAATGTAATCTTATGTATTTTATTACTTTATGATATCGAATAGTTTGTTGTTACAATAACCAAAAATATCAGCTCAATCTTATAAAAAAAATGTATGAATACATTTTATGTAGATGTTTTTATCATGTTTCTTATTGTAGACATTTTAAAATTGTTTGAAGAAAGATTATAAAATTGACTTTTTTTCATTTGATTATCATAATTTTTACTTTAACGCTTCTGTCAGTAATTTTTTCTATTACCTCCCGTCAATAAAAGTGATCTGGCTGGACCCTCGTACATTTTATACATATAACTAGGGAATCCAATCCCGAGCCAAAATTTCGATCCCGGGATTTCGGGATTTCATTAGACAATCCCGGGACCAGTCCCGGGATCCCGGGATTGGGATTTTCAATATTTTAAGAAATTACCTTGATGAATTTTATCAAAAATTACTAATAAATCCATTTGTTCAATATAAAAAATCACTTGAAGGCCAAAGAATTTTATTTATTTAAGAAAAGATAAAAATACAATTCAAAAATAGATAAATAAAACACTAAAAAATTCAAATATTATTTTGAAAATATGCCCGATGTAACATTAACATTAAACATTAGTGTTTCTTCATTTAGTCTGGATCTGATTTTGGAAGTCATACAACTTGCTGCTGAAAATGCACGCTCAGCTTCCACACTCGTTAGAGGTATCGTCATCAGATATTTAAATGCTAGTTCGAATTGATGACCATATGAGCCCCCATTTTCAAATAATACCATCAATGTGACTGATAAAATTCCTTTCTGCTGAGACACAGATTAAAAGTCGCAAAATTCCCGATTTTCCGACAAATTATTTATTTCCGTCGCTACAGGTGAACACTTATATACTATAATACTTTAATGTGATTCGTAATTATATTACGGAGGTATATAAAAAAATTGAACCCCGTATCTATTATATTTCATATCGATATTATCATTATTAGAGTCGAGGTGTAGTAAATACATCACCGGTAGGGAAAGTTTAATATAACAATTTGAAAAACATACGTGTACGCTATATATGTATACATAGATTAGACAGTCACTGCTCCTATGCGTCGCCTAAGTTCGCCAATTAGTAATTACGCCACTGTTTCCAAGCGTCCAGATTTCGTCGGGAATGTCTCGATTTAGTAGCCTTTATCGTGTTGGTGAGGTGTACGATTTCTGTTAGATAAAATTTTCAATCCCGGGATTTTCGGGATTACGTTTTCTAATCCCGGGATTCTTAAGTACCTAAAACTGTCCGGGATCCCGGGATTGGATTCCCTACATATAACCTCATACATATAAAAATAACTAGTTTCTTTTCAAAGCTATTTTTTTAAGCTTAAAAACGGAATTAGAGGAATCACCTTCCCAGCTTACCGGTACTAGCTTGTTCTACTAACTTAAAAACCAGCCTCGTGTGGACCGGGCATTAGTCTGCTGTTTATATACTTAATGTTAACACCTCCCTTGTAGATGTTTTAAAATAACATAAACTGTGACTTTTAAGTTTCTCCAACATCTTCGGTATCATAATAAACAGTTGACAATGGGATTATAGCTTTTGATTTTTTCTGAAGTATGTAACAGTTACATTGTCTGTAAATCTGAACACGGATAAATATATTGGACGACGAAGTTTTGGCAACAATTCCTTTGGAATATATTATTTATTCTTACGAATAGTCTTAACAAAAGCCAGTCTTGCCTGCTGAAGTTTTCCATGCCATAGAATATCATGAAATAGTTGTTAGCAAAAGTCCTCCCACTTCCTTTGTACTTGCCAGTTAATTCCAGTACCATATTTTCACCTAAGTTGACTGCTATCTGGCCTTCTTCTTCTTTTTCAATATACAGGATACCTTTACAAGGATATCCATGTCCTGAGTTACAGACCCACCATCTGGTTTTTACAGACATATGGTATAAAAACATTTTCTGTAGCGCAGGTAAAAGAAAACTATTATACCAAATATAGGTTTTTCTAAACATATGGTGCGAAAATATTTCTTATTATATAGGTAAAAATGCAGGTTCATCTGAGAAATATGATAAAATATTATATGGATCGAAAGGATTAAAATTTCCCTACGAAACATGAAGAAAAACGTGATTTCTCATTCAAATCTTTATGAAAAAAAAAACTGGGACTGGCTAGACCACTTACATTGACTCTAGTAGTATAAATAGAAATATCCTTTTTTCTCAAAAGACAAGGATCCGGAACTTTTCTTAAATTTAAATTTTGTAAAACTCTTCAATGAACAAAATCTGGAAGCGTTGATAAGATTTATACATAGCTACTATTGAAAAAGCTTATCACAAAAGTAAACTAGTCTGGCCAGACTTTTTTATTGACAGAAAGATTAAAATGAGAGTTTTATGGACTCAAATATATTTTATCAATAGGATGAATGGAATAGAAATTCTAATTAAAGCTCATTTTTTTCTTATCATTTAACTAATAGTTTTAATGAGCTTTTTTATCTATTTGCTCTAATTATTAATAATATACTATTTTTGTTATAGCCTGAGAAATTTTAAGTGTTTATTAAAGCAATTAGGGACAATCCATATGAAATTTCTTATTGATTTAATTAATTTACACAATGTAGTTGCTTCTGAATTGTTGATCATGAACAATCAAGCTTATTTGACAATTTCATAATTATTGTACTATTGACTGAGATCCGATTCCAATAATGCCGTGAGAATATGTCAGCATATCTTCCCTTTCTATTATAGAAACGTCCCTGAGGTTCTAATCACATTTTATAAAAACACATTACATCGAATAAAAACGATCATTAGTATTAAAATTAAAATCTTCAGAAACTCAGATGCTATATTTGTATGTCCGCCACTTATCATCATACAAATCCACTAATCTATCAGAACCCTCGCAGTGTGTATGAAACTTGTACATACATAGATAAAAACTCTTCATAGTATACAATATTCGGTAATTTCTTCAAGTAATCATAAACAATACACTTTTTGAATATAAAATTTAATAGCTTATATATTTCATATTATAAATTGCCAAATATTATTAAATAATTTTATACATAAAAATGAATTATTGTTTGTTCGTATGTAATGCGCTGCCATACCGTTCATCAAATTGCGATAAAAATTCGTCCACTTATTGCTAAGGATTGCGTGAGTAACATAGATATGGTCTAATATACAAAAATTAAAATTTGTTTGTTCATATTTTATGCGCTGCCATACCGTTCATTTGATTGCAATAAAACTTTTACAACTTATTGTTTGCACTTTTTCAAATAATATAGGTATAGTACAATTAACTTACAGTGAATCTTATATATAAAAATCGATGTTTGTATGTTTGTTCATATTTATAATAAAACCAACAAAATAATTGGCAATTCGAATTAAATTACGAATAAACACGATATTTTTATAAAAAAAATAAAATAAACAGTGTTTAATCAAAATAAATAGCCATGAGAAAATGAAGACCTACTCAGATATCGCTAGTATAATATTAATTTCGGAAATTTCGGAATACAGAATAACGATAAAAATAACGTTATTATATTGTTACCATATGGTCACGCTGGTTTTAATTTAAACGTATTGAGTTTAATGAACGAGAATCATTTTAAGTGCGTTCCTTTTGCAAATACAGCTGTCAATTTTCGTTTTTATGTAGCCCATATAAGTTGTCATATTTTGTATCCATAACGAGCATACATTGCCGTAGCTGTCAAAATGTCCATATTATTTTTTTGCAAATATCATTTATTATTGTTAATCATTGATTGCACGTGTTGATCAATAAAATATTGACACATAATAAGCAATATATACATATACATAAATGAATAGATTATTACAAAAAAATGGTTTTAGGAAGTGTTTCGGTATAGAAAGTAAGATTGAATTATTATTGGCATTAAATTAAGGTGTGTAATTAAGCTCGGAAAAAATCATGATTGAAATCGACAATTGTGGTCGACACGATGATCGATTGATCTTTAATAAACGAATTTAGCATAATGTGCAAAAAATGCTGAACAAATTTTGATTAAAAAAGAAGTGGAGATTATATATATTAAACACAATTTTTGAATTAAAATAGAGAAAAAGGCTTACGTAGAAGAGTAAAAATATACCTTTAGAGGAGGGTTGGAATATTGATTGTTCTCATATCTGACTTGGCAGAAAAGTAATGAGACACTTGTAGCGATCAAATTTAATCATTTAAGCTCGGGTAAATTATTATCCTTACATCGTACTGAAAAACAACCCCTTTTCCAGTCTCCAGCTCTTTTTTTTTGGATATCAAAGAGGTTAATTGGACGTTGC
Source organism: Stenopsyche tienmushanensis (assembly GCA_008973525.1). Lineage (NCBI taxonomy): Eukaryota > Metazoa > Arthropoda > Insecta > Trichoptera > Stenopsychidae > Stenopsyche > Stenopsyche tienmushanensis. The sequence continues at coordinate 365,202 of WACJ01000018.1, read as the reverse complement.
TAATTATAGTTGAACTATTTAATATCAAATTATTTTCAACTATAAGATGGCTCATGATTTATGTTTGTCACGACGTATGACATTGACAGCTGACAAATGGTGATAAATTTAAATGTGGTACCTTGAAACTATCCCAATGCAATGCGAATACCTCAACGAGAATGATCTTCCTTGTATTTTGACAAGAATCAACCTTCAAAAACTATCCGATCCATGATATCTATGGTGTTTTTACAGGACTACAATATCCCAAAATATTTCAAATGACGCATTTATTAAGTATTGTATTATTAGTAAGCTAATTGGAAAATTTTACTCTTTCACCGCAATGGATTTTGTGCGATGGTCATAAATAGCTATGTATGGAGTAGCTACGAATAATTGGTTAGAATAACTAAGGTCTGCTATCAATTAGCAACCCAAATCATGATTCGAGCAGAATCATGTTTTTCATTGCTGCTTACTAGTTTATTGAAGAAAATCCTATTTAATCTTATTAAGCTGGCGGTCATGGACATGTGTCTGTTACATAGAGCAGGGTCGTACGCGTTTTTAGAATGTATAAGCTCGCACGTGGGTCTTTTTGCTATCGGATCGCTGAAACCGAACAGGAAGATGGAGAAGTCAAACGGTGACAAAAAGGCGCTCTTTCTATTTAGGAATATTTATTTAACTCGGATAGAGATTCATTATGAGACTATATGTGAGCTGGCGGGAAGAACGCATCTTCCTGATAGCAATGTCCTCTATTTATATTTACTGTGCATCCACATTCCAAGTTTTCACCTGCGTAGCAAGACAATAAGAAGTCCCTATTGATCAGGTGGATTGCACTTGCAACCATAACTTTGACGCATTAGTGTTGTTTTCCCCACGGTTCACGTTCATTTGTATATTTTTGTGTGTTAACCTGACTTAGATTTAGCTTTGAATGAAAACATACTTATTGTAAGAACCCTCAGAGTATTTGCTGCTATTTAGGAGAGAATGGACGTAAGCCTTTTTATTCAATATATTAATTTACTAAGCATGTCCAGAAAGTAAGTGTATTAGTTTTTTTTAGAAAAAGTATATTAAAAAAACATGATATTGTTGATACACTTGTTGATTATTTTTCCTCATAATTGCCATTTCATTCTTCTTTATGCCCCCCTCAAAAAACTCTCCCACTAACTCCTTCCACCACTTTAGAACCTCTTTCTGCATCTGCTTCTCGGTTAAAAAATTAATTCCACTCATGTGTGCTTTCAGGGGGATGAAAAGATGATAATCTGAAGGCGCTTTGAAGTAAGGTGAATACGGGGGGTTGTTTAAAGCCTCCCAACCAAATGAGTCCAAGAGTGCCTTGGCGGCTAAGACTGTGCTTTGTCGTGCAATAAGCACATTTCTCTCGTCCGCAATCTCCTATCTTTTATTTTGAATGCTCCTTTTAAGTTTTTTAGGGTCTTACAATATCGTTGTGCATTGATGATCTTCCGTTGAGGCAGAAATTCGACCAAAATGATGCCTTTCTTCAAAAAACAAAAAAAAAAAACAACAGCTCGTTATGGTCACAGTACACTTATTTTCTGAACACTCTTCGTACTATGTGAGAAAATTCACAGTTCTCACCTCGTAAATTGCGCCTGCAGATTAATTTATATATTAACAATGGTCTCGCGTAGAGCTATAATTTTCTCAATAAGATGCAAAGCGTCGTTAAGGTATGTTTCTTATTTTAATTATGATCCTTTTTTATTGACAAAGTCTTTTAATTTTTTGAACTGTATTTTCTTCTTCTTGACTGTAAAATTTTGGCATTTATTGAATCTCAAAAGGTCATTTTACTTTCGGGATGCTTACAGTTCACTACTTGATGGACTAGTAATGTGACAGCAAAATAGAGTGAATTTGGTACCAGTTAGATTGGTGATATCAGCACTAATTTAGATATCATAAGACTGTCTAATTACCCATTTTAGGAAATATTTTCATGCCATTTATTCGTATCCGAAATTATTTGATGGATTATCTGAGGCAGGAATTTATGAAAAAATAAAAGCGTTTAAATACAATTAAATATTATAAAAATTATGCTTCAGCCAAAGGCACTATACTATTAGCCGATGATATCAGGCGATAAAGTTAATTAAGAGAAAGGAACGTTGCACATAGCATAAGAATTATCCACAATACTGGATCAATTATACTTTTATTTTAAGTTCTGTACTTGTGGGTGGCATTAAAGAACCTAATTTATGGCACGGAAAAAAACATTTCGAAAATCGAAAAAAAAGACACAAAGTTGTCTGATCTCTGCTAGCATCAGGAAGTCGGTAAAAGGTACAGAATGAAACGATTGTCAATTTACTTCTTTGTGTCCAAGGTTAAATGTTCGGAACAAGTGGTACATTATTTTCTGATACACCACGCCCTGACAATCGATAGGCTATTAAATTATAAAACGAAATTGGAGCCATAAATGGACAAATCCGATTGATTAATTGGAGTCTGCTTCCACCTCTGCCAATAGTTCCATTGTTGTGACGAATGTATCAATAAGTATCGCCTCCATATGGCTATTTTTGGATAGGACTGCTAGTTTCAGATTTTGCCTAGGTTGGGTAATCCTTACTAGATTAGACGTATTGGGGCTTAAAAATGTATCAACGTGGTCCAATTAAAGCCGTGTGTAAATGTACTCTGGAAAACTGTAAGTTTTAAAATGGATTTGACGCTAGAATGGAGTCGATATCAGTCGGTAACCTGAGGCTAGGCACGTGTAGACTGACTAGACTAGATTTTTTTCACTTGATTCTGTCTAGTTCTGTTATTTAGCCCCATTTTTCATAATTAATATTAAATAGTCCAAGCAATGATTTATTTACTAAAAAGCCATTAATAAAGTATGAAGACGCATAATGAGCAATTTGAATCTTTGATGAAAAGCTTTAGACCGGTTTGCATTATGTGTCCGCATAATATTCATTATTCAATGAAACCGTTTATCATCTAATTAATAATTATAAAAAAATCTAGTTTTAGAACAAAAAATCCATTAACCCCTAAAGGAGTACTACCCAAAGACCTGGGATCCCCCCTCCACTATTCAGAAAGAGCACTTTTGTACATTGAGCTCCAAGACAGACAGAGATAGAAAGAGAACGTAGCGCAGTTTGGGAGACAGAGACGGAGAGCTTCCCCGTATACATCGCATGATTGTTTGGATCGTTAGCCCAAATTTATCGACTAAGAATGATTTCGATTTCAAGTTTGTTATTTGTTTACGCAAATAAATTACCGAATATTGTGTGCTATCGACAGTGTTTATTTATTTAATTGCTTCCTGTTCGTCGCTGCTTGTTGAATGAGTCTTTGTCCGATTATCATTTCCTTCTAAAGCAGGATCAAATGAATAGATTTCTTGTGTATTGTTTATGTAAAAAAATGACGTGGTCTTGTATGCTATCAACAGTGCTTATTTACAATTGACTCTGCCTCGAATTGAAGATTGTCTTACGCTGATAGGAACTGACTGAAAGTAATCGGTATAAAGCGATTATAGCATCAACGACTTCATCGATTTTAAATTTGCTCACTTCTCAAAAGGTTATGGGATATTTTCAATTGTTTAAGAGACATTTTGCAAAACCTCGATATAAAACCATTTTTTCTTGTATGATGAATGCCACATGTAAAAACCGTGTTGAAACCATTATTTAGACATTATTATTATGGATTTAGTCATTTTTTTTAATTATTCCTATGGGACTCATATATCAGCATTTGCCTGAGGCTTAAAAGTAACCGGTATACGCTGTCATGTTTATAAGTTCTTATCTACATTCTCTCAAAATCGTATTGCAAAGTCAAAAGTCAATATAACCTCTATCGCAATAAGCGTCATTACCGATATCGTCTTCTGTGGCCTTAATTGAATATTATAGTAAAAAGCTCTATGTCGAAGAAGAGATTTACAATGTAATTATAACCCCTTTCAGACAGAGGCATATTAAGATAACGCGCGGTTATTATCAAAGTTCAAGATCATTGAATAAGCATGTCACATGGATGGGTATGTGGAACCTTCACGTTCGATTTATTGTTATAAGTCTGTTTTCTGATAATTGGTAAAACCAAGGGTGATGTGTTATATGCTTACAAACGGGTTGAGTTTGAAATTCAACCCCTCAGATCAACTGTCGTTATAAAAGCTATTCAAATACGCAAACATCATTAGTGGTATAGCAGACACGTGATCCGGAGGCCTGTGTAATCCGACATGCCAATACAAGTATAGTATGTAAGTACGGTAATGTTTCGTCTATGTAAAAAAATGTAAAAGTGAGATTCTAGACCGCCTAAATCATCTTGATTTTTTTAAGCCGGCAAGTGAGTATAGCGTAGGATGATCCATAATTAATTATATAAAAAGGAACCACAAGAATGTTCAAAAGTTCGTCTTCACCGCTGACTGTAGGGTTTCTTCAGAAAAGAAAAAGGCATACATCTATTTCTGTGTCCATATTGGTAATGAAAGCAAAGTTGTTTTACAAGGAGATGGTCATTGTATTTTCCTTATCGAGATGGTCGCGAAACTGCCTTTCGATCTTTCATCTAGGACGCAGAGACTTTCCGACTTTCAGGGTCGCAGAGACTTTCCGCCGGACCCCAAGTGGTATGCCAAATTTCCAGGAATTCAGTCAGTTTCCTTCTTAAAGGAAAAAAAATGCAAAAGAGTAATAATACTCGGCTAAATGATTCGCTCCAACACGCTCCCACCTCCCATCTAACGACCCTACTAGAACATTTTTTAGACGCTTGGGTCCGTTCTTCTTTCGGATCATGTGTAGCCTGACGGATGGATGGGCATGGACGAGCGTCAGACAAAAATACTCTCTTCTCTAGGTAACTTTCTATTCAGCACGAGAGAAAGAGATCTGGCCGCGAGAAGGACGTCCTCCCGCAGCCAATGCCAACCGATGACTCCTCTCGCCTCCCACCTCCTGCGCGTCACCACCCAACCGGCAATGGTACACGCGCAAAAAGCGATCAGTCGGTAATTGCAGGTGCAATGTATCCGCAGCGCCACAGAAGAGAGCGCTATTAAAATAGCATATTGCGTCTAAAGAGAGACGGAAGATGTCACTGTTAATCTGGCGAATTAAATCTGCCCAGATTAGCAGCGCTATTGCACGGGGATGATAAATCGCCCATGCTACACTATTAAACTTTCACTTCAGGGGTTTTGTACAAATATTTCTAAACTGAGAAATAAGGTCGATTCATTTAAAAAAAAGTAATTCTTTTGTAAGAATTTTTCGTCCATTTTCGTTCTTCAATAAAATTGAAACAATCGTACAACAGCAAAGAATATCTAATATATTAGCAAAAATGCAACAGCAGGATTCGCATTAATTTGTTAAATTTTAATGTATCAGACTGTTATATATTTGTTAGTTGTAGTTATGTCCGTCTGTCACAATATAAGATTAAAAAATATTACAAGAATTACCTTTTTTATCAGTCCGTAGGTGTAAAAAGGTTGGGATACAGTTATCTGGGAGATCCGCTGGATGAACGTTCCAAATTAAACTGGGAAGTTATGCTACTTTCAATATCAGGTGAATGTATAATACAGACAAAATGGATGTAACCCCTTCCTATGAATGGATATTAAAAAATCCCTAGTTCTGCAGGGGACTGTTTGTGGCTGTACTATGATGGTGATATGAATGTTAGTCTATAAATGATTCTCTGAAGTTTAGTAAAAATAGATGCCATTGAAATTGATTTTTAAAAATAGATAGATGAATTTGTTTGTTTCATGTTAAGTCTTTAGCTGTGTATATTCAATAAGCAATGTATTTGCCCACGACGATAATTTCTACGAGGATCTAATTCCATGATCGACTTCAGGATATTATCATCTTATTTTTGGAGTTCCCTATTTCCACTTTTAAACTGTTTAAACCAACGATGACGCTTATTTAGTTTCAGAATTTTCCCGTAAGCATCGTTGACTTTTTCAGTGCTTCGTTTGGTTTTACTCCTTGGGTAACTAAAATACCATAAAATGACGCAAGTATATGTTGCTTCTATTGTTGGTTTTGACATCTCTTGCCTGATAGGTTTTTCTGCTTTTTTACAGAAAAAATAAAATTTACAATCATAGCTTCCACGTCATATCAAAACTTATGTGTTTATTTAACCGTGTCTCAACACAAACTAACTGTGAATGAGCTCATCGAAGAAAATTTGAGTACATTTCGCTTTTTCCTTATACCAGTGACTACAATGATTATATACATAAACTAGATGTTGAATTGGAAAGATTAGGTTTAATTGATGGTTCTTACAGTCTTATTTTCCTATTAGAATCGGACCTTAACCCAATTCCTTCATCAGAGATTTCGGTGCCTATGAGTATATTGTGAACCTTCAGAGGACTCACAGTAGTAGTGATGAATTAGATTTTGGAACAAATATCATTGCCAATTGCCAATAGTTTTCCATTTTGGGAAGATGTTACTAATAATGATGATTTATAGTTCAAATATATATATTTTTTACGTTACAGTCATAGAGGAAATCTTTTGGTCATTTTTATATGTGTGATACATTTGAATAAATATGCAAATTCCTTGCCATTCCTCTATAGACAGGAGTGATCATTTTTCAAAGTTACATCACATACTTCTGTTGGACTAAAATACGATACGATGAATTATGATGATCGAAATCTAAGTGGAAGATACCTTCAGGTGGGTGGAATAGACCATTTGGAGCATTGAGCGGCCAAAGATTGCAGTTTCGATTCGCAATCATTTATTATTAGGTGGGCAGAACCGGGCTTCGATCGTGGGAATGCAATTTGTAGAGTCTGTCGCAACACCCACTGAGCTAAATAAAGGTACTCGACAACTAATCAGCGTTTTATCGCTAATGGTCTCGAGATTATGAATCAAATTCGCCATTAAAATAATCTGTTTCGTCTGCAGAAGTCACCAATTTCGGCATCTCGTCGCGGCGAGCTGCAACCGAATTATAAATTAATCCCTGTCATTGAATACTCTGAGGTCTTTGAACTTTCTTCTTTTAAAAGACATCATGCCCATCATGATGGCTTGCATCAGGCGAATTACGTGCCTGAACAAGAGAGTCGTGATCGAACCAAAATGGTCTGGAGGGACGCACTACAAAAAGCGATTCCATGACATTATGAAGGTCTGCTGCACACAAAAGGCAAGATTGGTTCTGCACGTCTCACTTGTGAAACAAACCATAATGCCAAAAAATATCCTAAATTATCCAAGTCGTGATGCGTTTTGCTCTCCATGGAATTTATTCCTTAAAAATTGTAAACAAAGCAAATTATTCAGACGATAATCTTGGACGCGGTGTCAATAAATTAAGGCATCCAATTATAACGACACCAAGTGTTCATATGGTTAGATCTTAGAGTTCAAATCCTGATCGTGAGAAAGTTTTACATCCGACCAACGAAGCTGGGAAATCGGCAGTATTTATATATTCGTTCGATCATTCCGATCCAGGCTTACCCTGACTACCCTGATGTTTACATTAGGTGTATCCAAACGTCTTTGCCGATTGTTTTAACAATAAAATAATTAATTTAATATTTTCATTTTTATTTAAAAATTTTAACAAAACATAATTTTATTAATTACTATCCACTATTTACTACAGGTTTTCGAGTTTTTCAATTCCACTTTTGAGTCAAAATATGTACAAAGATGATTTTCGACTTCAGTTCGGAGTCGGAAATGGCTTTTGTCTACGCGAAAGTCATTTATGTTTACGACTTTTGTTGTCATGAACAACTCATTTTTCATCTCCAGTCACAATTCGGTGCAAAAAGAGATGAACTTTTTTCTTGACGACAAAATTTCACACGTGTTTCGTCGGTCTCTTTTGTTATCGTGCGACAGTTCGTGCGGCATCCAAATCCCCATTTGATTCGTCTTCCCGATACGTTTTAAATGCTTTGAACTGTCGACCACGGTGAATGTATCCTCTGCGATAATTCTTCGGTACTTAATCGAGGATTTGTTTATACTATGGCTCTCAAATATGTCGTCATCAAAACTTAAAGGTTTTCCAGTTCATTCACCATATCCGTTATCCAATTAAAATGTTGAGCAACATATATTGCCAAATATGATTTTGGTCGGTTTTGGGCTTTGACATTTTATTGAATTATATAATAGTTTAATTTAGGCATAAACAAAGTTCAAGCAGACATCTCTCAAAATCGGCAAGGACTTATCGATACACCTATTATTTAGCATAGATTTTAAACTTTTGAGTGCAAATTTCGGGCATATTTAATAATACGTTGACTTCATGAAATATAAATCGATTTAATTGATATTTTAAGGAATAATCAAATGTGAAACTATTACATACTTTATTATTTTAGATTAATGTTTTTACTCTTCATGTTAGATTGGAATGTACGTATATGGTCTAGGAATATGATCTACTTAGAAATATTCATTTTACCTAGAAATCATAAGAGAGAGGAGGTTATTGATCAGATCTCCTCTAATTGTCAATAGTCCACTGTGGGAAGATGTTATCAATAATGATAATTATAATCCAAAATAATCCAAATAAATTATTTTTCAAATAAATCCACAGAATAAAAAAAAATACGAAATTGGTTTCTTTTACCTTCTATATTATAAGAAATGGGAGAGATTAAATTCGTAAAATTACGATGAATGAGAACCGTAATACATTCAAATCCCTTTTTGTGCGATTTCGAAGTTATGCGGTTTTTTTTATTTCGCAACACTAACCGAAATGTGGGAAAAAAATATAATTTGGGACTGTGTTTTACGCCACGCCCTTTATTCTGGTTTAGATTTTTGAAAAAAAAGGAATTTTCAAAATTCCAACTACTTACGGAGTTATAGCTATTTTAGTGACGCGACAACTTAGCCAGTTAAACTGACCCTAATGAAATCTTTTAACGCGTTTTTCTCAAAACTACATTTTTCAACACGATGTTATTTAGGGACTATAGTAACATCTTTATTAATTATGAATTATATTGTTGGGAAGAGAAAATCTACACAGAACAATGATAACATTGACACTGGGTATACTATTGCTTCCGAAGAAGAGAACGATTTTGAGTCATATCGAAAATCGCCACGAAAATTATCATACAGCGATGATAGTTTGTAATTATTAGTATTATAACCTAACTTAAATTTACTTTTTTTTAATTTGCTAAAAATTTTGCCAATGATTCATGACGTCCTTTAAATGTTACCAAAAATGTTATTTTTTAATTGCCTATTTGTTTTCCTGTTTTTTTTATTCACTTTTTTGTGCGATTTTGGATATATTTTATATAGCTATTTTAAAGTTATGCGGTTTTTAAAATCCTTTGAACGCATCTTCATTTTTTCTATGTAAGTCATAGCTTTTTTTGTGCGATTTTCTACGGAACGCATCTACCGCACAAAAAAAGGTTTAAGTGTGTACCATTGTTATTATAGAAGTAATTTTCAGATGCATTTCTGAAGCTTCCTTCGATACGTTTACTCAGTCATACTGCCTTCAATATTAGTGAATGTATGATGAAGACGGAATGGATGTAATCCTTTTGGTAAGCTGGACCCAGTCCTGCAGTGAACTGCATTTGTCTTCACTATGATGCTGATCAAAAACCTTTTTAGTTTCTTGAGGGGTATGCATTTTGTTCATATGTTAACACATTGCTTGCGGGAACAAAGAATCGCTATCATTCGCTGCTACTCACACGTTGCGGGAAAAGGTTAACAATCACCTTCTTGTAAATACTATATGTTATAAGCGGTAGATAAAAATTAATTACTGCGTTTAATTCGGATTTTTATCGAGTGATGCGTCCAATTCTTTGTCTTCGAATTTTTTTGCCTATCCAGAGCGAGGCTTCTCTTCAACACTGAAATTACCATTCTGGAAACGTCAAAACCGTTCCCTATATGATTTATCAATTGAAAAATTGTCACCATAAACTTGCACAGGCATTCGATGAGCTTCAGGTTCAATTTTTTAGTTTTATTTTTCTTCCAATTATAGCAGAAAACTAACACCTCCCGCAAATGCTGCTTAGTTTACACAATATTTGACAAAATTAACACAATAAAAAACAAGTTTTGTTTATGAAATTCAAAGCGATATACACTGAATATTATTGATAGATGTCTAGCCTCTCTGAAACCATCGAAATCAGCTATCACTATTAAACATTCAGAACAGCCAGAGTCATCATTTGAAAACGGACGAAACTAATTCGTACACCTAATGGATAAAACTCAAATATTTTTGGCAACTTTATTTTCAATTTCAGCTTGGGTTCTAGACTTACTTGATGCGGTTATTTTACGATTTTAGTAGTTAAGAATGTATTTTTTTATTTGTTTATTTAACGATGCTTACAGAAGACACCTCCACCTTAAGTTCCACTTCACAAAGGACTCTGTTTCTCACGTTGTTATTCTTGCTTGAGAATTAAAATTAATACGCGCTCCGTGCATGATTGAGTCAACCAACCCCGCATACAAAGTGTTTGAAATTCCCCTAAGTAAAACGAGATAAGTCCTAATGGAAATCACTTTCAGTGAGTAATGCAAGGATTTACAAATAATAAAATGCGGTCAATTTGCACAAGGATGAATTATTCACGGTCGTGAAGCACGAATCCGTAGTCCGAGGAATTTTTTAAATATTCGCAGAAATCTTACTCGCTTTGCTCGGACAATGTTAAACAATATCCATCAGAAATTACCAACTTTTTATCAGCAAGTATTTTTTACGCGCTCGCCTTACGCAGCCTTATTTCTTGTCGGCCTCGCTTTGCGATTCGATATTGACGATTATGATTATTTATTGTAGGAAAGGCGGTCGTTAATTTATGCGCAGTAATATCATTTTTATTGTTTGAGAAATTATCGTAAATTTCGTAGTCGCTCGCGGTAAGCCTTGGCTATTTTTGGACATAAAAGCTATGAGAGGCAATTATTTGGAAGCAGACCTTTATGTGTTGAGATACTTTATTTTAATTTAACGCGTGTGTAGAGCACGAATCCAAATAAAAGGCTATCTTAAATATCGTCCATTGATAAAGTAGATACAGCCTACATGCCAATTTATTGTGTCGTTGACTCTTAAATAACAGGGCTCGACAACTGTTTAATGTGTGAATATTATAGATGAGTCAAAGAACAAACAAACAAACAAATTTGCATTTGTATCCAAATAATTCATAGAATAACTCTTTTAAAACGATCTCAAAGTCTTATATTTTTTGTGAAAGCACTTGTGGATTTTTATATTAGGCTGTAACATGTCATAATATAAACCGCTAGACACAAGAAAACTCGTTCACAAAATTTACTTAATTGAGTGTTTTAAAATGAGTACATATTTTTTTAAATGTATTTTGGTTGCCTATGTGTGCGGATATTGGTGAATACAAATAAAAAAATGATTAAGATATGTTTAAAACTTCGAAAGTTACGCGTATTTTAGTGAGAATTTAAAAAATGGCAATATTGCAAAGAATCACCCGCGCTAGAGCATATGCAGTCCGCGCAAATAGCCTCAAATCTTTTTTTGTGCGATTTCGAAGTTATGCATTTTTTTTAAAATTTCATAATGAGTACGTATTGAGATATTTTGGATAAAATAGGAAATAAATCATCAACATTAACTGAAATTTGGAAAAAAAAATAGTTTTGGGACTGTGTAAATCATATTGCATCTGCTATCACTGAATTACGGCCACGCCTTTAATTCTGGCTTAGATTTTAGAAAATATTAATTTGGTTTTTTTTCTGCATTTTTCCAATGATTCGGCGTTTAAAATACATTCTCCAAAGGAATTTCCAAAACTCCAAATATTTACCGAGTTATAGCTATTTTAGTGATGCGGCGTCTTGGCCGGTCCTATTATAATGAAATCTTTTTACGCGTTTTTCTCGAAACTACTTTTTTCAACACGGTTGACATCATATCTCAAGTTTTAATTAATTAGTTAACATCAAACTGGGTACGAATCTTTTCTATTTATGTCAACACAACAAAAAAAATAAGGCCAAAAACTTTTTTTTAAAGGTAAGTACTATAGCGACATTTTTAGAAAGAGAATAACTACACAGAACAATGATGAAATTGACACTGGGTATGCTATTTCTTACGAAGAAGAGAACGATTTTGAGTGTTTTTTTTTGTTAACTTTTTTTGTGTGATTTTGGATATATTTCATATAGCTGTTTCAAAGTTATGCGGTTTTTAAAATCCATGGAACGCATCTTCACTTTTTCTTTGTAAGTCATATCTTTTTTTATATGATTTTTCGCGGAACGCACCGCACAAAAAAAGGTTTAAATGTATATGGGCCGAAGATCAATAATTTTTATTCATAATCGATAATGTAATGACATCCTTTTAAACAACAAAAAAATAGTCAAAATAAAATTCGACGAAGCTAAAAATGAAAAAAAAAAATTGCTTGAATTTTTCCTAAATTTTAGCGTTTAAAAGAATTTTTTTTAAAGATACGTATTTATATAAATAAATATACACCGACACCTAGTGGCAAACTTTAGAATTTTTATGTCATGAATTTACATCTTTTCTTTGTATAGAAGCGCCTAATTACGGACTTATATATTCGGCATATATATTGCCGGTTCATAATGAGTTAATAATAAATGATTTGTATGTACTGTTTCGTTCAATCGAATGAGGATATAGCACTGTCTCTCTCGCACAGAGCATCAGTGCTTCCGTAACCGGCGGAAAGTTTGCCAGTGCGCTAAAATGTTACCATTACAAAAAAATATTTGAACGACAATTTTTTTTTTCGTTTAAATTTTATGTGAATAAATCGTCAATTAACAGCGGCTTTTATTTTAATTTTAAGAAAACTATTCACATAAAAATAAACTGGAATTTATTTTACACGATGATAAAAACGGAAACTGTTTTATCTTGCATCTGAAGCTTTATAATAAAACGCTAGATGGGAGTGCTTTTGATTTTTCATCATGGAAAATATTAATTAAATTCAAAAAGAATTATAAATTTAAAAAATATATGGAAAATCAATTATTTTAATTACATTAAAAATTTAATTAAATTCTTAAGATGTTATAGGATTTATAGAGCATGTTTGAAGGTTGTAGAATCTATTTTAAACGTGAAATAACAAAGCACATACTCATCTGTGATGCATGTCAGCTTGGTGTCTGTTTGCCCTCATATTAGAATTCCTCGAAAATGATACGCATACAAATATGTTGATCGGGTAATATTATACATATATAGTAAAATGTTTTTGTTTGTGATGACTCGACATCCAATACACCGTTTTATCCCGTACAAATATGTCAGTTTCGTCAAAAGAAAGATCGATGCACGCCAATATTTTTTGAAGATGTATTTATTAATATATAAGGCGCGGTAGGGCAAATTGGCTTGAACGTCACGAAAAGTGAAACATCAGGCGACAGTTAACTGCATGTAATATCTCTGTGTCCGTTGTATACATCATAGAGACTCTACACTCGTGTGCCGCGTCGCCTCTACTGTGTAGTGTGCAGTAGCAAGCCTATTTTATTATATATTACACAACACACAGTCAAATCTTTTAGCTAATAATTTATCATATCAAATGAAAAAAAGCAATGTATAAAATTATCTTTTCTTAGAAGTTTATCTTCTATTTACGCGAATAATACGCATGCAAAATATTTTTTTAAAGAAAAAATAAACACAAGAATGTTATCGAGCCGATTGTTTTCGACAGATTTAACAAAGTGATCGTTAAAAAGGCAAAATGCTAGCGCACATCTCGTTAATATACGCTTTTATAGGATTTTTACGGTTTGCAAAGGATAAAAACCGGAAGTTCTATTTCCTCTTTACGTTTTTTGTCCGTGAATATTGTTAAATTATTGCCGTTTTGTTTTTCTCCGCGTGGTATCCAATTTTCTCGATATAAATCATTTTTTATACGATGACTTTATTTATTGGCCACGTATACAATACTAATAATGGGGGGGAACGAAGATGCCACAATTTATTCGGAGCGAAAGAAAATTCTCAAGGATGTCGGAAAAATTCGCACAAATGAGGCAAATCCCATAAGGCAGTGACTATGTTGTCATTTTATAATTTTCAACTATTTTTTTTACTAAAGTAGAAACGAATTTGAAATGTATCATGGCGACAATTTTTTTTCGACACTATCATTTTATAAAGGTTTTTTGCACATAGACCAATAACATTTTTTTGGGGGTTAGAGGGGCTTTTTCCAATGGTGTCAGGTCTGGAGACCGTGTTAGTCACGGGATAGGGTACGTCTCCAGGACGAAGAAATCCAGTGGTGTCAGGTCTGGAGACTGCGAGCCACGGAATAGGGTCGACAAAATAATTAATTTAAACGACAGAGATACCCACAAAAGAAATCGCTCTAGAAATGCTCGACAATCTACTGTTCAACTGTTTACGGGTGGGTGTTGAACCCCAGCTGGTAATGATGTGGAGTAGAGGTGTGCGAAAGTTATCTCGTCGTAGCCCAGCTAATATGAGTTGGGTGCGCAAGTCACCCTGTTCTGCGTACCCATAAAGGGGCGTTGGTGGAGACTGTGTCAAAGGCTCACCACTATCCTCAACAGCCTAGCCAAACAGGGGAGAACGGTTTTAGGCTGTTCGAACGACGACTTGTCTACGTGGCTTGATACTACAAATGACCGAACCGATACGAGTATCATGGGGAAGAGGTATCCCCTGCAGCCCCCCTTCAAACTGAGGTTAGACTGGTGGTGACAGTGAACCCGCGGTAATATTCCTTTGAATTTAGCTTGAACCTTTGTTGATTGAACCTTGGATCCCAAAAGTCATGAAATTATTTTTTTGCGACACCCCTATTGGTCGCAATGTATTCGTACCGATTGAATGAGGTGAATTTACAATGCACCAAGCCTCAGTCTACGGTGTGCATCAATAGAATCAGGATAGCTGATTTAGTACTCAAGCAAGCCTGTGAAGCGTTAGAGTGCCGAATTGCACTTTTCGGCATCCCCGAAACTGAAGAAGACCCGGATGAGCAATTTCAAAGTGGAAACTATGTAGATTATCTTTTTCGATATCAAGTCGTTGATAAATCAATATTCTGGAAAAATTGGGGAAAAGGACAGGAACAGAAAAGGACAGCATTGAGGCTATCCAAATGCCAATCATGACAGCTTTGAGGAAAGTTCCAGTCGAGGTATATAGACTAAGAATCGAAGGTGTAGAAGATTTCCCGAAAAGAAAAAGCATTGAAGTCGAAAACATCACCGAAAAGCATAGAAGACTTTATGATTAGCAACTCTACGGTTTTTCCAAATACAGGGTATCTCATCACAGTTTTTGAATAAAGATGTTGAAACTTGGAAGGATGACTGATTTTAAGGCTGCAAAGAAAATGGTCCATTCTATGAGGGTAGTGAATGATATTACTGAGTGTGGTATTACGTGGTGTCGACGAAGAGCAAAAGCAATATTTGCTTGTTAGTAAAAGCTGACAGAAAGAAATATCCTAATATAAAAAAATCAACGCTTGTATCCTGAATATTTATGATTTTAGTATTAAAAAGGTATCCTTATTTGTGATTTAAGCATTAATTTTACATGTCGGTCGAATATTTGGAAAAAAAAAATGTTTTTCACCCAAATAAGGACCATCCTAATGGAAAGGTACATTTTGATTATATTAAATAAATAATACACTATAGAAATAACCGATAGTCTTTCTTTCACAGGAAATTGCCTATTTTTTTAAGGAAAAAGATAACCATGATAACTCTTTAAATTTAAGGAAATATTCAATTTTGTTGTTTCTCTGAACAAAACGGTATGGTAACAAAATGAATCTGATTATGTCAAATTTTTATGCATTTTCTTATACATTTTTTAATATTTTTTATTTTATCTAATTACCACTTCTCATTATCTATATTACCTAAGTCGAGAGAAATACGTATTTATAAGTAAGGTATTATTTTGCAATTGTCTCGTCCAACATAATGTATTCATTTGGAACATAAATATGTATGATAATTGAGAAACCTTATAAGCAAAAAAATTATCGGTAACAACACTTTCTTTCTTAATTATTCAAGTGGACGTTTTATTTCAAAAAATGCGTCAATCTGAGTGTATAATTATATTTTAAAAATAGCTCGAGTCAAACTGACATGACAATGGGATTACATTCTTTGGAACTCCTTGATCTTTCTCCCGAACGTCGAAGGTGCCATTAAAAGGGACCACTTTCACTAGTGGACAAATGAGATCGAACACTCTGAAAATTAAGTTTTTCACGTAACACCAAATTTAGAATTTCGATCCCGCATCCTCTTTGTCTCTTATCTATTCGAGACACTTAGCCACGTCGGTCAATTGACCTACCTCATCCTCTTTTACTATTCCCATCCAATCAATATAACGTCACTGATCCCTAGACGTGAGCTCTTCGCTCAATCCTCTTCGGGATAGACTCAGATTGGGAGCCGTACATGAGAGTCGTGTTCCAGATGAGTCCCAGACTCCTTTATCAATCGCAAGCGTACGAAAAGATCTACGCCCAATGATCTTCGATGTTTTTTTTTTATTGTAGACATTCACCTTGTTCTGTTAACATTTTCCGGGAGACATTATAAGTTTTCCCCAAGTAGACTGGCGCCTCGAATGGTACCTAGACGGGGAGAGGGCGTCGGGTATCAGGCGGGATGCTGGAAAGGGAGGTCTTCAGTTCTATGAACTCTATATTGACTTTGACAGCAGCGCTAAACTGTCGACCTATATACAAAAAAGGTTCAATAAATTATAAATCAGGCTCTATAAATAATACCTAAATTGAATATCGATACTAATAAAAATTTAATATATAATGCAAATTGATTTAAGATATTTGAAATGATAGAGATTTACAAGCATGTAAAAGGTTATATGCCGGCATAGGGATTCTGAATTTTCGATAATTTTCTTTTATCGAAAAATGAGAGTTCTTGATTTTATATCTCAAATTTCTCAAGAATTCCCAAGAAATTTTATATAAAAGATTAAAGTATTGTACATAAATATTATTATCTTAGTATGCAATTGAAATAAAGCAAGTAGAAATATGGTTAAAATTTAATTACATTACTTCATCAGTTTTAAAATATTATTTATAAATACACTTATAGTAGATGTGTTCCGTGAAAAATCGCACAAAAAAAGCTATTGCTTACATAGAAAAATGTGAAGATGCGTTCCATGGATTTAAAAAACCGCATAACTTTGAAACAACTATATAAAATATATCCAAAGTGGCATAAAAAAAGTCAATAAAAAATCAGGAGAGCAAAAAGGCAATCAATTGCGTTTTAAACATTTTAATGATGTCTGGCATTTGGCATCTCTAATGTCAGATCCATAGTGAATACCCCCTTATTGATGATTTATTTTCTATTTTATCCAAAATATCTCGATACGTATTTTTTATGAAATTTAAAAAAATATATGCTTTAAAAAACCGCATAACTTCGAAATCGCACAAAAAAAAGTTTGAGTGTAGCTCAAAAATAATATTATACCATAAAAATGAATATTCTTATCATAACATTTTTCATAATTTGAAATTATTTATTTGTCTTGATTTATGCGGTTTTTACAATATGTAATGAATAGCTTTCTATGTATATTAAACATATTCAAAATAAATTCATTTTGACTATTAAAGTAAAGGGATCCATTAAATACCTCTATATAATAGAACCCTATGTAAACATAGCATCTGATGATTTTATTTCCGTGGGAACGCTTGAGAAATTCAAAATGTTTCAATATGGATATTGAATTGGCAATATAAAAACACGCTGTATGAAATATATTAATTTAAGCCTTAATACTGCGAGGCACTATGTAACATATAAATCAAATAGTTGACGATTTCTGACAATAGTTTCTATCTACCCATTCAAGTTTTGGTGTTGATTTGATACACATAATATGTATTTGTCAAAATGTAACGCTCTGATCGGTCGTTTTGCAATTTGCATGCGAAACAATGGCATTTACTACTTTTTTCCCCACTTATATGCACAGTTATCCTTTTGTATAATTTTCTTAAGCAACTATAATGAGTAGACTGAAAAGCACATTGAATATACAAGTATCTGAACAAATATTGACGTTGTCGATGCGTAATTGAAATATGTTCAAGCAATTGATTAGCGGGCCGTATTAAAAATTCATGGATGATGTTTCAATCTGAGAGTACAATGTAAAACTACCGACGGCTTGGTGTTTCTTTGTGTTGTATCAAAATAGAAAATCTCGAACGAGGCGGACAAATTGTTTTTGCTTTGCATAAATAAACGATAAAGAAGGGTTGTCGGATGAAAGCGTATGTTCAGGTGTCGAAACAAAGGACGTCGAACGGTTCGGTCAAATGTAAGCCTCGAAAATGACGTCTAGACTAAATAATACAGGACTATTTTCATCTGAAAGGGGTTCACGTATAGAAGGAGTAATGCACTTTACATCCTTGCAAGCCTTACAAGTTTAAGCTTATTCTTGAACTCCTGGCGAAATGTGCTAAGCGTGAATCCCCCAAGAGCTTTCTTGATTGCGAAAGCTCGTACAAGTTTTAAGAAGCCAGGGCTTTTTTGATAATCAGCCATATTTGTAGTCAGAATGTAGCCATTCTATCGTAAACATTTTTATAATATCTTTCATTAATCTAATTAGGATTTTTCATTTGATCATTTCATGTGGTTTAAATCAAATCTACCTTGCCATATGATTTGCAATCAGTATTGCTGATACTCTTAACGGTATTATAAAGAATTGTAATTTATTTTACCAATTTGTTTCATTTAATTATAGTTGTCCCATAAGTTTCTTTCGCAAATGAACACAGATTTAATCATAGCCATGATTGAAGAAAACCCGCGATATACTGTTCGCGAAATAGCTAACAAGTTAGAAATTCCACGAACATCCGTCCATAATCATCTGACAAAATTTGGCTACATCAATCGTTCAGATGTGTGGCTTCCTCATCAACTGACTGACTCAAATAAACTTCAGCGTATTTTAACATGCGTTCTTCTTCTCTAACGACTTAATAGCCAACCTTTTTTGAAAAGACTTGTCACTGGAGATGAAAGTTGGATACTCTATGTGAATATCCAGCATTAACGGTCTTGGACCAAGGGGACAGAAGCTTTAACCGTAGCTAAACCTGGCCTACATCCAAAAAAAAATTGCTATGCATTTGGTGGGACTGGAAGGTGGTAGTTTATTATGAGCTACTTCAGCAAGGTGAAACGATCAATTCAACAAAATATTGTTTCCAACTAGACAATCTAAATGATGCAATTGCCAGAAAAGGGCTAGAATTAGCGAACAGACGAGGCGTTGTTTTTCATCACGATAATGCCAGGCCTCATGACCATTACAACTCGCCGATTCAAATTCACAAAAGTTCACCCTAGTCCAACAGCTCCCTCGCGAGGAAAGGAGGCATTGGACTCTTTATACTCCAGAAAGCTCTTTCCAGTAAAATCAACAAGGTAGTCTAGAGTAGTTTTTCACTATCTCTTGAGGAAAACTACTCAGTTTTTACAAATTTCTCACACACCCTATAGAGATGGTCGCGAAAACTCCCATTGACACGTTCATCCAGGTGGCCCGTTGAATGAGCGTTCCAAATAAAAATCAAAGGCCATGCTACCTTCAATATCGAGCGAACGATGAGGTGAATAGATATTGAAGAGGCCCTAGTTCTGCAGTGGACTGTTTGTGGCTGCACTATGATAATGATATGTTATATATAATATATTTTTAATATTCTGTTAATTTTATATTTGCAAGTGCTAATTCTATTAAAAAAAATGAAATAACTTGTTAAATCGTGTTTAAGCGGAGGAAGAAAACGTCCACCAAAATTACGCGATGGGGACTCCGCATGGGAACATATCTGGTGGACGCGGCGACGAACGAGTTAATAAATAAGCACTGTCGATAGCACACAGTATTCGGTCATTTCTTCAAGTAAACATAAACAATACACTTGAAATCGATTCATTATATTATACACACATGTTAATCCTAATTTGAACATCTTCCATCTCTTGCTGTTACTTTTTTAATTCGATGAAAAACAGATTACGTATGTTATATCGTTCTAAAAAAATTAATTTAATAAAACATGGATCGCCATGGAAAA
This sequence comes from Stenopsyche tienmushanensis, assembly GCA_008973525.1. Classification (NCBI taxonomy): domain Eukaryota; kingdom Metazoa; phylum Arthropoda; class Insecta; order Trichoptera; family Stenopsychidae; genus Stenopsyche; species Stenopsyche tienmushanensis. The sequence continues at coordinate 344,936 of WACJ01000018.1, read as the reverse complement.
CCACCACATAAAAATCTTTTATCTCTGAGAAAATTTCTCATGGAGATCATCTATGTTCGATAACGGATATGGCACCATAAGAAGACTATTACTTTAAATAATTATATTAACGTCACATGCACAGCTTCCAATCTTGAATTTAGATCTTTTAGAAGTGCAACAGGTTCACAAGCATAGAGACCAAGACAACGAAGTAAAATAATATTAATTTAAATCTCAATGTACCTTCTGTCATTCCATGGGAACGCTTGGAAAATATTTGAGCTAGTTTGACTTGTACAAAATGTATTTGATAGAGATTTGTTTAATAAATACTATTTATGGTTGTTATAAATAGGAACAATTGTTTGATTTTGTAAATGGATGTCACTTAAAACTTTTTTACTGCTATTATGAAGATGATGACTTAACGAAAAAGTTTAGCAACATTGGTCGTCGTACAAGTCACATTAGCGTCACATTAAAATCGGCGAGAAACTTAAAAATCGCTTGGAATTCTTCCAAACTTCATAAACTACCATCCGAACATATTTACTCCATAAAACCTCACTGTAGTTAAAAAATACTCATTAAATTCCACTCATGATTACAAATCCGGCTTGATAATCTCCACGATCTTTGATAGTTTGAATGAACAAAAAGTGCGTAATTGCACAATGAATTTGTGGTAATTAATTTTTGTTGTGCAAGAGTTTTTGGTGACCACAGATAAGCACATGCAAATATAGTTTGACCCAGTTTATATATATTTTTTTAAAAAAATTAAGCCTTTAAATTGCATATCTTCATTGAATTTTGAACCATGGCTCTGAATTTCTGTTATATTCGGAATAAATCCGGTTAAATTTGCAAAGGTTTAATTGAATATGAAATATTGAATTTGCTGTTATAAATTTAGCTTCTGGATGTTTTATGAAATCTATTAAAAGCACGGTTATTAAAATATGGATACTCGGAGAGACGAAAATTTCTTGGGATATTAAAAATATTTTTCTATAGGTTGTATGATACTAATCCGTAGCGGCCTTTCAGGATTGGAATATAAAGCAAAAAGATGATTATCTTTATCAAGAGGGGGTTAATTAATTTTGTACGACATCAGTGCCTTTAATTTTTTTTGATCATGCTTTAATTTCAAAGGATATAAATTGCGTTCAATCAATGAGCCATTTTGGAGCGGATTTTGGAAGAAATTATCCCTGATTATCGCTTGTATCTTGAAATTACATCAGATTTAAGGCAAGGTTGCTCTATGGTTTTTCGCTCGGTAATTGAATATACTTTCAGTGCGTAATATCCTGAAAATAGTAACAAATAGATGGATGTTGGCGAGCCATTTTCGTGACATTTTCGAGCGGATATGTAAATTGGGGCTACGAGGTTGAATACGATTTTATGGCTTCCTCAGAAAACTCGTTTTTAAGCATGTCGAAATAGTTTATCACAGGATATTTGTGTATTCGGCGGTTTTGTATTATTTTCGTACGCGACTGTGCGATATTATTTTTTTTATATCCCTAGTAAATTTGATAAGAAAAATATATGGATGAATGGAAATGAAGGCGGAGGACGCTTATATCTGGATTTGCCGAGGAATAGGACGCGAAGATCCGGATTTTTTCATGCTTACTGCCATATTATTATCACTTCTTTCCTCGTTGTTTTCATGATGTACAACTTTCCTGTATAAATATACCATAAAGCGTATTTACATAAGAAATGTTACGGCCTACAGGATTCGGGCGTCTGGTTGATTGTCATCACGTGTAAGAGCAATTGCTATGAAAGCCGCCAAACTTTTGTTCTGGATCTAAGAAGGCTTCCGCGTTGTTCATTTCTTAATTGATACTTAATTTTAATATGCCTACATAGCTCATAAATTGAAAATTTTACGAGGCGTGAAATGCACGGTTGAAGTATATGGGATATGACAATATATATATAAGATTTAAATATAGCAGAAAACCTTAAGGTTTTGATAGAAAAACTAAATCAAATAATATCTTAAATATTTTTAAGCAAATGTACACCTATAATACTGTCATAAGGGGGGAAAACCATTTTCAACGTTCAAAAAAATCGTTTTTTTTAATTACATATTTCGAAAGTATAACATATTAAAAGTATACTATAAAAGAGTTAAATAAAAAATATTTTAAACAAAATTATCGTTATATCGAAATCATATATCTCTAACTGTAGATATGCAAAATTAACTGTGCTCGAAATCAGCTCGAAGTTATTCGAAGCCAATTTTAGCTCGATAGTTTGTCGTGTGTGGTTGAATTTTCAAAGCAAAAGTGTCAAAATATCTTTATAAAAGAACGAAAGGTAGTAAAGTTTGAGGAATTTAAAAAAAAAGACATTATCATGGGAACCAGACTGAGGCCAAAAGCTGGTGCAAATGGCTGAAAGCTTTCGCTTTAAAAAATATCCAAAGCTTGAAGATTTGACTCCATTTCTTGGCCAAGAGATAAAACAGCATCTCTTACCGATTTATAAAGATTTTTCTAGGGATGATTTTTTTCAAAGATGCTTCGGTAGCCATATCCAAAATGCTAATGAATGTTTTAACTCGACGGTTTGGCGATTGGCTCCAAAGCACCTACATTCTGGTGTACAAATCATTGAAATATCAACATACATCACTGCTGGAATATTTAATAAGGACAACAGCTTCATTTTGAAGATTATGAATACATTAAATATAATTATTGGCACCTACTGTAAAGTCTTTGCTGAAAATACCGATGAAGCGCGGGTGTAGGGAGGTAGAACCGTAAGAGTCTTTCTAAGACAAAAGCAGCTCGTATAGCGCAAAAACAATACTTAGTTGAAAATAATCAACTTTTTGATAAAGCTGAAGATCTATTATATGCGCCTGAAATCATTGATTGATCGGCAAGTCACTAAAATTGATAGTTTTATCGTATTGAAACTTTAAACGAGATTATCTCGAAACTGCATTTTCAAAATGTTCGCCATTTGTAGCTTAAAAAGTTTTTGATCGATCTGGCTGAAATTTTGGGATGTTTTTCACTATAATATTATTTAGTCAATTAAGCTTAAGTTTTTAGGTTTTCTTGTAAATAAATGACTTTTTTGGGGTAAAATTATTAAAAAATGGTAAAAAAATATGAATGTTTAACTAAAAAGTCTACTAAATTTTTATAGCTTAGTTGACTATCTATTGTACATATATTAAAAATAAAAAAAATATTTCTATCTTTGGTTTCAATTTAACTAGAAACCTTTGACGAGTGGCGAACCATTTCATATCACGAGAAAAAGGGCCTAACGGAATACCTTATAACTCCGCCATTTTGTTTTTTATTTTAAAAAATAAAATAAATTAGTACTTTAAGATTGTAGTAAAATAATGTCAAAAATTTAAAATGATACGATTATTTTATCTCTATTAAAAAAAATGAGATGAATGTGCATTTGAACAATTTGATTCATCGAGAAGGACGGGGGCACCGGCCTCTAAGTATTAAGCTGTCAGGGAGCATCGACATACATGTATGTCCGAATTCTCATGTCCCAAAAAGAGCACTCTTGCACATTGAAGCTCGGAGACAGACAGAGAAAGAGAAAACTTAGCGCAGTTCGGGAGACTGAGACGGATAGCTTCCTCACATGCATCGCATGATTGTATAGATCGTTAAGCCCAAATTTATCGACTTATAATGATTTCGATTTCAAGTGTGTTATTTGTTTACGCAAAGAAACGACCGAATATTGTGTGTTATCGAGAGTGTTTGTTTATTTAACTGCTTGCCGTTCTTCTCTGCGTGTGAATGAGTCTTTGTTCAATTATCATTTCCTTCTAAAGGAGGAGCAAATGAATCGATTTTTTATGCATTGTTTATGTAAAGAAATGACGTGGTCTTGTATTCACTATCAAGTGTTCATTTACAATTGACTCTGCCCCGAATTGAAGATTGTCTTACGCTGATTAGGAGCTGACAGAAAGTAATCAGCGTAAAGCGATTATGACATCAACGACTTCATCGATTTTAAATTTGCTCGCTCCTCAACAGATTAACGAGGCTCCGTAGCCTCGACATGGGCTCGCAGCATACGACGGAATTATTTATTTTACCTCCGTAAAGGAGGCTTTTTATCTCCGGCCGCTCATACAACAACACCAAAAAGAAGGAATCCTCAAAAAGAGAGGGAAACAATCAAAACATTGTGATCTTTAATAATCAAGTGTATTTACTATTTGATACTGATAGGGCGACGATCACGAGGCAGATGCTTCAGATTCGATGCGAAATGTACTCGAAATTAAAACATGATGGCGGCAAATGAAATTTGCACGCCAACAATTAACACGAACAGTCCGCAAAACTCCCCAGAGAGAATATAATGACTGTTCGTTCTGCAACCCTCAGGATCTACCGCCGCGGTTTGCGGGCAACATCCAGCGGGTGCTCGAACAGCATAAAAATCGATCATAAATTAATTGAATTTTAAATTATTATAATATTGCAAAAATAAATTAGATAAATGGATCAGCGAGTTGCCAAGAGAAAACGAGGACTTGCTCAGATCATGATTTAATTGCATTGCACTATAAGTTAGTGTCTTTGAACCAGAAGATCAGCATACGGATATATCATCATACGAGTAAAATATGTACGATGAGATATTTTTCCAAATTTTGTCTGAATATTAACAGAGCCATTGCATAAAGTCTGATGGATCCTGTTTTACAAGAAATTCTCAATGCACGTGTTGAAATATTACGGTATTTTAACTAGAAAACTATTTCATATTTCGATCAACGTTAACATTTATTCCCTCACGATATGTCGATCAATAAATAAGATTCAGTTATGGCGACTAATTATGGGTGTCATGTACTGCATGTTTATTTTTGTATGCTCACGAATGGTAATCATTGTATTTTACAAGCGTATTAAGTGCTTATTATAGCCTATTTATATAGAAATTGCGACTGTATAAATTAATTGTGAGGTTCGATAACAAATAAACCGATTAATTATAATCTCCATTCACGGAGCAGGTACATCGTCGTATTTTATAGTGATTTATGAACTTTTGGATATCTTGGGACGTTAATACCATTTTGAATGGTATGGTGGGTGTACTGGTCAACAAGTTTTCCTTTATGACATGATATTATGTCGGTCTATATGCCTATTTGTATATATCTTTATGACTATGCCTAGGATGGACTAAAACAGTACTATGTTTTTGCTATCAAAGCACGCAATAAAATAATGCATTCTATCAAAATGTCCCTGACCTATTTGGCAGTCGGGCAAATCTGAAATATTTTTTGGCTGAGGCTTAACTACATCAGCAGATTTATCTTGTACTATTTTTGGTGAATATTCCCCAAAGGTGAAACAAATCGATCAGTCCCCTGTTATTTAGCTACGTGTACAAAACCATGCGTTATGTCACTTCTTGTAAATCAACGGAAGCTTTAATTGTTTTTAAATGCAGGGTTTGGAAGCCTGGCAGCCTGAAGCACAAACGGAGATAATTGGTTTTAAAGAGATCTGTTGGATGCAGCTTCGGCTTGGAATAAATTTAGGGTGACAGCATCACTTAAAAATTAACGACAGATGGAATTCTGTATAAGAAGGCGATAATGCAATTATAATTTAGCGTTGGAAAATCTCAATTTCAAAGCAAATTGCCTTCGTTATAGACTTGAAAAGCTGAAGTTTAAATGAACAGGTATGAAAAAAATTAATTCAGATTGTTGCCTAATTATGTTGAGTATTTTAATGAAAATGTGCAGCAAGGAACGAAGTTTTTATGTCTTCAGATTTAAATATTGTTGTGTCAATTTAGCATCAATTGATGTAAATTTAAAGCATTTTAGGCCAATTGATAATATTGGAATGCTTTGGCATATCTCTCTATTCAAACAGAGACCCATTGTAAAACTTAAATAACCCACGCGATCAGTCTTCTTGGGACAAATTCATTTTATAATGAGAGTTCGTAATCGTTCTGTAGACATATTTAGGTATGGCGTACAATCGCGAGGCACTCATTCGTTATGTCAACGGTCCGAAAAGTGGACCGATTGGACATACAACTCTTGTAACTACTTGGTCCTCTTTTAAGGCTTTTTACGGCATTTTCTATGATCTGTATGATCATGAAAGCTCTCTCAGAGGCTTAATTACATAGGTGGATCGCACCAAATGAAGTCACGAGCGAGTCTAGACTTCCTCCAACCAATAAAAACTATATATTTATTTATCTTACTAATTAATACTACTATTTTAGCAAGTTTTTTTAGTTTTAATATACAAAATATTGCTAATTTCTCCACCGCGCTTCAGAGCGTAGCGGTTTTGCACCTTGCTGTAGGTTCTCATGTCCCTTTGTCTTAGATGTGAAGCGATGGACTTAAGTTTCATTCTGAATTGAAGTAAAAAATCGATTTTATTGCTGTAATACATCACCAAACACTTGATTGAAAAATCATCACGACGCGGTTTTTATTCCATTGTGAGCAAACGCGGCACCCGTCTTGCGCACAGCTTTCTCATGTCCAAATTTTCATTTGTGTCATCAGATTGTAACCATTGATGGAGGCATGCCGCATACATACTAGTCTGGGCTATGACACACATGTAGTGTCATCGCTTATTGTATCAGCCCCTATACATATTTTAAGCACATTATGCCTAATGTGATAATTTATGTATAACGCAGAGGGAAAAAATTCAGAAAAAAGTTTCGAAACTACTGGTCTTTATCTTAGTATTCTTGTACTCATTATAATATGAACTCAAAAAATATAGGGTTTTAAATTGTGGATATTAAAAATTGTATTTTTCCATTGTCCTACTTGGTCGAATTTGATCGTTCGTATTAAATTTAACGACGTCAAGCTTCTAACTCTTGCTTAGGCAGAATTTTTTATATGAAGAAATTTCATTAGTTATGGAAACTAGCAAACAAAACTATTCCGCGACGCTTGAATTGATTTGATAACCTAGATTCCGGGATAAGTATAGGGAGCAATCCCAACGATATAAGGGATGCAGCTTGCAGCGACATCTAGACGCCGTGGATACTACTAACCGTGAACATTAAATATACCAACGCGTAAACATTGCGACGAATCATTACGCTTTTATTCCAGCAACAAAGGTTGAAGACTTAAATTTGAATTGAACACATCGTATGATAATCGGTCAAAATTTCAGCTTTATGATATTGTAACACGAAAAGAAACAATTCGCATTACGGACGGTACTAAACGTAAAAAATTGACTCATTGCGCCACTTTTCAGGAGAATTATTAAATCCAACTTGCGATCAATAATTACTGTTATAATTGCACCATATCCATAAAACAACCATATCTAATTGGCATCGCTCCGTTCTAGATGGATTTAAATCACGCATCACGCTTTTAACCTTTGCAGATTCCCAACAAAGAAAGCAACCGACTTTTATCGATCGCATAGTGATGACACTTTGTCTTGCGAAGTGGGGTATTGTTATTGAGAGAATTCGATAAATCCGGTGCGAAAATCGTGGATAATCTGAAAGATAGTGAGTCAAGGCCGTTATGTTAACGTGTTTATTTGTGGATCTTTATTGTGTGGCAAATGTAAATTTTGTCTTATAGGGCTATTTTCGCTTCGGAGACACGCAGAATGATCGAATTGCCGAGCAAAGAGTGTGAAGAGGAGGTGTTAAATCAGAGGCTTGTACCTTAACCGTATTCGGAGCCAATTATGACCGTCGTGCCGTAACTGGTTTTACGGTTCCATTGCATCAGAGTCTCGTTCATTCATGGATTGTGAGGGTCATTTTGCTAAGATGCAGTAGTAAGTTGTTTTTAAGAAAATTACAACATCATGCGAGTAAATTCTTGGTGACATGTCATTAAAAAATATGCATAACATTAAGTTGGGTGGGGTCTCTAAATTAATAAAAGTGTACTGTTAATCTAATCTAAGAAGGCTCTTGGGTTTTGTACTATACAGAGTGTTTTGCACATGAACCGACAGTTTTTTGGGGGCTAAGGGGGTATTTTGCAACGTTTCGCATATAAGCCCAATGTCCTAAGTGTCAGGGTGTTGAAATAGATTTATTTTTCAACATTTTGATAAATATTCAAAAGAAAAGTTATGACGATTTAAAGGTGAAATTGTTGAACAAAAAAATGTAATTCGAAAACCCTGAAACTTAGGACATAGGGCTTATTAAAATTATAAAATTATAATGTATATGTATATCTTATTTATGCGTTTTGTGGAAATTTCATCCATCAAAAACTTTTAATTACTATAGAATGACCTACTTATCTGAAATGAAGAACACCGAAAACCACATTGTGGTAAGAAAATATAATATTTAAAGGAACCTTCTACTAAGTCGTTAGTATTAATGGCGCAATATTGCGCCATTGTGGCAAATAATTGTGGTTAATATTTGAGTAAAATTAAATAGATATAAAAGTGATTAATTAGTCTGTTGTAATATTATTGATTTAAGTATTTTTGATCTGTAAAATATTATATACAATCCTCGAGAGTTTGACGATCTTTAATATTAAAATGATAAGCCTAGTCGTTTTAATATTAATAAATGGATGACTTAATCCGAAAAATATTATAGTTTATTGGGATTTTCTTCTTAAGTGGCTTTTAGAAAAAGCTGTTTTCTTGTATTGGATGCTTCTTATCCTCGGGACGTGTTTTTTAATTGGAATATATACTGAAGACATATCGTTGGAAGTTTGCTTTCACGCTCACTTCTCAAAAGATTGGAATATTTTTGGGTTGCAGTCCAAATTATTTATAGCATGCATCTACACCACCACATTTCAAATGCATCTATTTGTTGCATGTCTGCTCTAATTATTGTCTATGTCTCCATTCCAGTTGAGATCTAAAAATAATGCTAATTTCGCCACTCACACTATTCCTACTGTAATCATTGTATCGTTCCCTAACTTAAACATATATCTATGGCAATGGAAACTCACTACACAAAAATTCTCCTACTATGGAAAGATCTTCTTAATCACGACTTCCTAAATTTTACTGCACGGAATACTAGGTAAATTCTGATTTTTTCACGAAAAACCTTGTCTATTTTGTAGGGTAATTAATAGGGAATTCAATCCCGAACCAAAATTTCGATTTCGGGATTGCATTAGACCATCTCGAGATCAGTCTCGGGATCGTTATTTTCAATAGCTTAAGAAATTACATTGATAAATTTGATCAAAAATTACTAATAAGTCCATTTGTGTAATAAAAAAAATATCTTGAAGGCGAAATAATTTTATTTATTTAAGAAAAGATAAAAATACAATTCAAAAATTGATAAATAAAACATTAAAAAATTCAAATATTATTTGAAAAATATGCTAAAATACTAGTCCGAATTGATGACCGCGTGAGCCCTCATTTTCGTATAACATAATTAATGTGAATGATAAAATTACTTTCTACTGAGGCACGGACTAAAACTCGCAAAAATCCCGATTTCCCGACAAATTATTTATTTCCGTCGCTGCAGATGAATAGTTATATACTATAATACTTTGATGTGGTTCGTAATTATATTACGGAGAAATACAAAAATTCTAAACACCGAATATATTATATTTCATAAGGATATTCCCATTATTAGAGTCGAAGTGTAGTAAATACATCACCGGTAGGGAAAGGTTGATATGACAATTTGAAAAATATATATATACTGTATATATGTATACATAGATTAGACAGTTACTGCCCCTAGGCGTCGCCTAAGCTCACTAATTAGTAGTTACGCCATTGTTTCCAAGCGTCCAGATTTCGATAGGAATGTCTCGATTTAGTAGCCTTTATCGTACTGGTGAGGTGTACGATTTCTGTTAGATAGAAATTTCAATCCCGATTTTTTTAGAATTACGTTTACCAATCCCGGGATTCATGAGCACCCAAAACTGTCCGGGATCCGGAGATTCCGGGATTAGATTCCCTAGTCAAGAGCAATTCAAGGGCGGTGGAAGAAACATGTGTTTATTTCAACGCTTTTTTGTGACTGATGTAATTACTGGTATCTTCTTCCCTAGGATAAACAAAAAAAAAGGATATCTGTATCATCCATGCATTCAAAACCTGGATCATTTGAATCAAAAAACGAACTTTTTTGTACTCAGTTTACCCTGTCCCTGGCAAACTGGTACCTTTTCAAGTTAAACGATTTTTTGAATTATTTTTATAACATGTAGTATATCGTTGGAAAGGGTATAATCTAGAGAACTTTTTAAAATTAAAATAAGTTTAAAGTAGTTGTTGGTTTTTTGTTTAAAGAATTTAGAAGTTGACATCACTCATTTGCTTGCACATTTTTGTGATTTTGGAAGCTCAGAAGTAATTTTATTTAAACCAATTGCTAAAAATAATTATTTACTTTGATCAAAAACACATTGCAAAAAACAATTATTACGTTCTATTAAGATCATAGATTAAAAAGTTTTGGGTATTTTTTCAAAATATTGAAAAAAATCTATATCGAAAACCCTGACGAACAGACCCCCCTAATCCCCAAAAAAATGTGTCAGTTCATGTGCAAAACACTGTATATATTAATAATAAATTACTTGGATCAATATCAATAAGAAAAAATTACCGTGCGAGTAGGTGGCAAACATTAAAAAACCCGGTTCCTTGGCCTCGCGGAAATATTCATAAGCGGTTAGCACCTGGCTCGCGCGAACGCGGGTTGGCACATCGTTTCCTCCATATCCTCCATAATTTTAACATCTTTTGCCATTATTATCATTGTATTATTAGTTTTTTCTGTCATGAAAGCCTAAGTGCAAGTGGTGTGGATCTATTATATAAATTACCCTAATGCTCACAAGTCTACCAGTTGAAGTGGAATATGTGATCACAACGAAAAATAAAACATAACCACAGTTTGAGAATGTATTTATTATGTGTTTAAAATATAGCACGTCTTATTTTTATCTAATTAAAACTAATTAGAAAAAAGTTATAAACATTTTTGAAAACGCCGCATAGAATAGAAAGTCGTCAGAAATGTGCGGGATTATCTGGTTTAATTCGACTGAATACAACAGACCCTTGTGTGTTGATAATAGTATTTGTTCAATCGATAAGTTATACATATAAACGTATTCTAAGCCCTTTTTCAATCATGGAAAGAAAACATTTATGGAATTCCTGTATGATTCTGATTTTCATAACATAAGACGTTGTTGTTCATCACATTTATGTATATTTTCAAATGTAACACCATACCTCAAACGCATTTATCATTTAGATATGATCATACTAGGGATATTTATTTTTATTAATTGAATTCATATGGTAAATTTAAAAAAAAGTCAAAGCAGAGTACCCAAAAAATCTGATTCGTGAAATGAAAAGCTTTCGTTCGCTATTGTGTACAGATAAAAATACTTGGAAATGAATGGAAATTTCCCATAGATTATATAAATGAGATAAATAACTTTTCGCAAATATTTTGATTTCATTATCGCAATGATTTTCGTCATACGTACGAATTGTGTCATTCGTACAATTGGAACTTCTCCATAACAAAACATCAGACATATTTACATACAAACGTTCCATTTAAAAATTGGGTCAACCCGACAATGCAAAGTTATTATTTTTTTAATTAACCACCCAAAATACTCACCTTGTTCTATGTTGAATATTTCGAAATGTTGGAACACGTGCCAAGGCGATAAAAGACCGACTGTAATTTCTGAAGCCTATGAGCTTTCATCCACTCTAGTCCACAAAAAGAAAGCTTTATTGATAACCCAACCTTGAGGATGTGAAAAAGCTCTAATAAGGTGTTGACCCTCGTGCGACTCTAATTTAAAAGAATACCCTAATAAACGGCGGCCAATATGCTCTCCCCAAATATTGATGTTATTAAATAAAGCCATAAATTCGCAATGATAATTTTATCAGTCTCACAAATGGTTATTTAAATATTTCACCAGGATTTAATGATTCGGTAAACATTTGGGGAACGAAAAACTCATATTTCTCAAGTGGGAGATGAAAAGCGAAAAGATTTCCGAGTAGTCATTTGAGATCAAAGAGCTTGAGATCTCAAACTTTTTAATACGACAGAAACGGATCGAGAATGGGAGACGTTCAAGTGGGAAAATTTATTAACATAGCTCGATTGATATATGAAGAGTATAATTCGCGATCATAAATTCATTTTGCCCAATATTTTAATACCTGAAGAGTGTGATAAAGTTGGATGGCCAATTCACAGAACATTTTTATCATTTATTAAATTTTAAGAGTGACTAATTACAAATATGTTTTGAAAATTATGGCGTAAATTAAGTATTATATATATACAGTGGAATCTCGATAAACCGTTCCCGCATAATACGTTTTCCCGGATGGACCGTTCATTTTTTATAGTCCCGTCAAACTATTATTATTTGAAGCTTTCCCGCATTCACCGTTTCCCGCAATTACCGTTTTTTTTTTCAGGGTCCCTTGGAAAACGTAAAATCGAGGTTTCACTGTACAACGAAGCCCTTGATTTACGCGCTCGCAAATCGCATCGTCCTTTAATGGTAAAATTATTTATTAAACCCATTAATTAGGAATAATTTGTTAAAATTTATAGCTTTCCAAAGAATGGTGATAGATTTTAAATTGGAACACAAGCAGCGAATTCAATAAGCTTTTCAAATGAAATTCTAAAATAACGAGAGTTATCTACATCCAGATCCAATTTATTGACTCTAAAAGTGCAGACTTTCATAAAAATTAATAAAAATATTTGGTTTCTTATTGGCATGTTTTGTAAAAGTTGTTTTTAATCCTCACCTACGAATTCCGAACGTTCATGTCATACACCCTAATCTATAGATCAATGAAACTGGCGTTTAAGACACTTCATGTCATAATATATTTGTATTATAATAAAGTAACTGTTATTATCGTTTAATAAAATATATACACTCAAACCTCTTTTTGTGCGACTTTTTTTGTGCGATTTCGAAGTTGTGCGGTTTTTTAAAGCAATTTTTTATTTCATTAAGAGGACGTATCGAGTAATTTGGATAAAATAGGAAACAAATCATCAATGCTAACCTAAATTTGGAAAAAAATATAATTTGGGCCCTTTATTCTAGCTTAGAATTTTGAAAAAATTGGTCTCGTTTTTTTTTTGCATTTTACCAATGTTTCGACTTTTAAAAATACATTCTCCAAAGCAATTTCCAAAATGTCAACTACTTACGGAGTTATAGCTATTTTGGTGATGCGGAAACTTGGCCGGTCCTACCATAATGATTTTTTTAACGCGTTTTTCTCGAAACTACTTTTTTCAACACGATTGACATCATATCTCAAATTTGAATTAATTGATTTATTTAAAACTGGGTACGAATCTGTTCTATATAACCCTCCATTATTTCTACTACATTTATGTAAAAAATTAAAACTGTGAAAAAAATATCAAATATCCTTTAAATTTTACCAATGATGCAAGACGTCCTTTAAATGTTACCAAAAATATTATTTTTTGATTGCCTGATTGTTTTCCTGTTTTTTATTAACTTTTTTTTGCGATTTTGGATATATTCTTTATAGCTGTTTTAAAATTATGCGGTTTTTAAAATCCATGGAATGCATCTTCACTTTTTCTATGTACGTCATAGCTTTTTTTGTGCGATTTTCTGCAGAACGCTTATACCGCACAAAAAAAGGTTTAAGTGTACTTTTAAATACGATTAATCAAAACACTAAGATAAGCTGCTGACAGATAAATGGATTTGTACGGCATATATAGCATCTAAGACTATGAAATTTTAAACTAGCTCACTGCTCAAAGGGTTATAAGCCACCTCAAGATGAGAAGATCGATCAATGAAGCATAAACAAATGGCATTTGGCATTATTCTAATTACTTTATATCGTCCTTATTTTTAAAGCATGATAAAGTAGAATACATTTTTAGGTTTATTCATTTAGTTCCAACTATAACATTGAATACATTATAACATTTTAACAATAATATGTTTTCACAGAATCGAAAAATAATATTTATTCAAATGGAATATACTTTAAAATGTAGCTATTATTCACAATATTAATACAAATTCCATACAGCACGTGAGAAAATCTTTATTTCTCCCATGTGGATACATTTTATAATATAATAATACGGTTCGCGGAGCATCTAGGGATTTCTACATTTATAAGGTCTTTTCCTCGTACAATATCATATCATTTTATCACACTTCAATACGTCTCTTGCAGTAAATAACAAGAAATATTGCTGAGATGATGTGTTTTTAAATTAAACGTGACACAAAATCACCGAAGCACGTTTAAAATAAGTTCTGTGAAATAACAATTCTGTTGAAGCGTCATTTTCGATCGCTATGGAGGTGGATAATGAAATCAGACTGATGTGCATTTACATTGAAATATTCATACTTGATTAAATTTGATGCGGTTGTAATAGTTTATTTTTATTTTGATGTGCAACAATTATTTTGGAATACTAAATTCATTCAAATGCTGCAAAATAAGGGCTGAATATACATTTTTTAATGTCGGATAAATGGGGTTATATTTGAAGAAAATTCTATGTCAAACAGGACTTAAAGTATGCTGCTAAAGAATTTAAGACTGCAAAAGTAAATTTGAGCTTATTCTTACGTTTAAATTCTTTCTGAAATGTTATGTTGACTTGTATTAATTAATTTTTGGCCAAAAATATTGGCAGAGGAAATTGTCTAATCTTTGGCTGAATATAAATTCGAAATCCAGAATAAAATATACATGAATGGATTTAGAAACGTGCATTTGGGACATAAGGGAGTTAAAAGTATAAAGAAGAGCTTTCAGTAAGATAACTTCATGATAATGTTATATAATATATCAATATTTATATGTGGGTTAAATAATTAAATGAAAAATTGAATTTAAAGGCGAATCTCATAGTCAAGATTGCGCCAGACCAAGTGTTACCCACTTATAGCAGCATGCTCATATTTGGTTGAACGTTAGTATAATGCATTATTTATAGGGTCAATATTTGGTCTGAAATAAGTAGAAACTTTTTTAGAAATCCGAACTAGATAGTAGGATTTTTTTTGTTATTCTCTATATCAGTGATTCTCAACCTTTTTGAAGTCACGGTGCACTTTTGATCATGGGAAAAAGTGGCATAATTTTTATTACATATTTAAAAAAATTATATTTACATATCCATTTTTTTACATATTTTCTTTTTATGTCAAATTATATAAAAAAATGTTTAACATTGAAAATATATTTAGTTAGTTAATTTTTCCCCTAGAAACAATTTTATATTATATTTATACGCGTTGGGGTGTGTGTTTTTTTTCCGTTGTCCACCCAAAATGATGTCCCTGCTTAACACAATAGAAGTTATATGATCAATCAAAAATCAATTAATGTGCTACCTGAGCTTGTTGGCTTTTGCAGATATCATAAATTTTAGGTCTATTTAACGGAAGGAAAATAACGTGCAATATTTTCTTCTGTCAAGTAAAATTTGTCTGAAAATGAACATGGATAAAATCGAAGCCATGATAAATAGTCACAACTCTCAGACCTTCGGGGCGATATCCATTGGGGGAACACAAATTGAGATTGAAAATGAATACACTTATCTGGGACAAGTAATACAACTAGGACGACAGAATTTCTCAACAGATATGAACAGACGAATACCACTAGGATGGCAGCATTTAACCAACGCATCATCCCAGTGTTAATCCACGAAGACGTGGAATCTAATATCAGGCATTTTACACAGAATAAAGTTTTCCCAGCTGTCCCATAGAGAGATCTATGCTCGGAGTGTCTTTATAATATAGAATCAGAAACGAGGATATCCAAAGAAGAACTCGAGTAGTAGACGCTACTGAAAGAATTGACACACTTAAGTGGCAATGGGGGAGACAAATGTGTCGAAGAAACGACGGTCGATGGGGAAGAAAAGTGTTGGAGTGGAGACCCCTGTAAGACTGACGACATCGAAAGAATAGCAGGATGAAGCTGGATGCGGAAAGCGGAGGATCGAGAGGGATGAAGACTCATGCGTTTAACGGTGAACGAACACAGACTGATAATGATGATGATGATTATGAATCTTTCCTCAGCGGTCAGACTGCATGACGACTTGAAGATTCCGCCACGACCAGGCGCACAGCTCATCAGATACCCATTGAAACCATCCTACTGTATTCAACCATCGACATCATATTCCGCACTCTATGTAAGAGTCTATTGTGACAATAAAATCAAAAGTTTATCGTGGCTTTAAAAAAAACATAATTTATCGGCTTTAAATCCTACATCTTAAAATAGACATCAAGGACCTCCAATTTACTATATGTCGCAGTACAAAACACTTAAAAAACTAAGAACACTTGCCTGAGTATCGACGCTGCATGACGTTCAGGATAGATCCTGGAGTACGGGACGCATTCTGGAACAACACTGCACTTTATTTATTAAGATATATCCCTCTGACGATTAAGCCAAACCGTATAACCTAAGAACCGAACACGCACTGATTGTCGCCTAGCTTAATTCGACGGCTCAACTGAGCGTACGAATATAAATGTATTAATACTAAATGTAAATTATTATGAAAAACTATTGAAAGAATGCATGAGATTCTCTCTGAGATGAGCTCTTTTGATATATTCCCAAAAATATTTTTATCAAATTTGAAATTCATTAAAAAATAATATATTTATGCAACGAAAAGGATGGTGATTTTTTTTGAAAAATAATATTTTTGGGAATATATCGCAGCAGCTTATTTAATCCCATGATTTTAAAAAAATAGTTTTTCTTATAAATATTAATAATTTGTCATAAATGCGTTTCAATTTGTCCGCCCAGTTTAGGCGTCGAGTTTATGCTATGCAACAATATTCGGTGCAGAGCTATATTTTATTTTCACAGGTTAGGATGTGCATGTGCGTATGTTAAGTGATATTTTTTAATACATAGAGTGTTGTGCCGTTCCGGAATGTAATCCGTGTTCCAGACTGTATCCTGATCGTCATGCAGCTAAAATATTGAGGCAAGTAGTCATAGTTTTTAAGTATATTGTAATACGATTATTAGGCTTATTATCGAAATGTTTAATGTTGAACAATTGCATTGAGATTTAAAGAATACAGATCGGAAATAATACTCATAGTGGATTGGAAAATCAAGATGTCTATTTTAAGATGTAGGATTTAGGTCCGATTTTTGTATCATTTTTTTAAAGTCACGACTAACATTCAAATGTATATGTAAAATACGATATTCGGAAGTGATTCATTTAGCATTTCATAGCTAAAAGCTTCATTAAGCATCAATTTTTCCTTAGATTAAAGAAAATACATCATATATCATTTTAAAAATATATCATCAGCTAAATAATTGGACTAAAATGTGTCAAATATTTAATTTCAGGTATGAAATCGTGTTCAATATAAAAGCAATCCGCAATTGTTTGATTACGAAATCGACCAGCCTCGATCAATCAATAGTCTTAAGTTTAGATGGACGTTGTGAAAAATTGTACAGTGTGGTTCAAAAGAACTACTGGTGAACCAAATTCAAAAGGTGTCCAGGACTTCAAAATTCATGCAGTAACAGCTCTCAGGTAAGGATAATAAGATTTACAAGATAAATTTGAGCTATCATTTAATTTGTCATCTAAAATATACACACAAAATATTTGGCCTAATGGATGTTTAAATTCTTTGTTTTAGGTAAGTCTTTCGAATAGCGCAATATCAATCCGAAATACCGAAGATTTCAAATATACTCATACTTTGAGTTAAATACATAATGCATAAAATGTTACATTTTAAATATTATTCAGTCTTGTTTGTATATTACAGTGGTTTCTAATTAATATTTGTTGATTTTATTTGCACATATATATTGATAATATCATTATATTATTATTATTTTGGCACTAAATTGAATGGTGCTGATTTGATTGTGCAAAAATGTAGCAAATTTAAATTTTTTTTTTTCAAAATAACCTATTATGTAATATTCAAATGGTCTTCATAGAAGACTTTTTTCATATGGTGGTTTTCCATTATCTTTCATAAGTGGTTATTAACACTCCAGGTTCGTATTCTAGTACATTTCTGACATTTTTTTATTCCGCGCAGCTTTAAATAAAAATGCTCATAATTTGTTTTGCATCATTGCTAATTTAATAAAATAAGAACTGTTATAAAGATTATAGTATAAAATTGTAGACATATTCACTATTTTTCATAAAAAAATGGCACTTCGAAGCTCTGATTTAAAATATTTTTGATATTAAAGGACTATTAAAAAATATCAAATCATGGGCAGTTGGAAGAAAATCATCATTAAAAGACTCACTGGTATCATTTGGTTCAAAAGTGGTTGCTTTGAATAATAAGTATGAATGTTTGAAATGCAAAAAAAATTGTCTGAAATTTTAAATTTAAATTATTGTAATGATTACAAATCGTAACGATAATAGATGAATAATTCAATGTAATAAATATGTATTTATAAGTCATCTTAAGTAAGAGAAAATTGAGTTAAATATAATAATTTAATTCCAATGGTATAATAAATATTTCTGCATCTGCCTTGGAAGTTTCTTTCTTCGTCTTGATTAATGTCTTTGGTATCAAAGGGCAGTAAATGTTACCGTGGCTTCATTTACATAACTACCCCGGATTTATACGAAAGCTCATTTGTTGTTTCCTTATTATCGATCCACTTCGGATGAAATAACCCGGCTATCTCCAAGCAAGGGTCGCTCATCTCGTTCGTGTGCTTTATAAATACATTGGATTTATGAAAAAATATAACAATCGCTCTAAAGAAGTAGGTTAGTCAACTATTGACGGTCCATTAGTCCGGAACAAAGTGACTCTTTTACGCACTCTAAGAAATTTAACACGCGTTTGACTGTTGAGCATTGTCGTCTCGAAAGTTTCCAGGGTAATATTTCATTTACTGTGACTCGAAGTTGGCGTCACGTTAGAATAGGAATAGTAACAAAAGCTACAATGTTGACAGTTGGCAACATCACCAAAGTCAACTGACAGCATCAAGCATGACAGTTGATAATAACGGCAACAGCTGGCGCAGATGCAATAACTTAACTCATCTTCGCCTTTTATATTCCGTAGCCTAACATTTGTTCATGATGACTGCCCGTGAAGCTTTCTCGCAATTGCGAACGAACATCCAATAATTATAGAGTTCGATACTTTTCTTGTTACGTCCTTTATTAAATTAGAAGTCCTCGTTCGATAAGTATAGTCTGATAGAACAAAGCTTTTGCGCGTTGCTTAATTCGGTAAATTTACTTTATGTAGTGCATAAGAATTCAATTCCATCCACCTCTTATGTCTACGTGTGTTTTCTGCTGACACGATTCCGATTATCCGTTGGGTGAGGATATTATAGATATTGCCTTCTTGAGGTTTTTATATCAACTTCATCTTGTCTGTAATGAAACGCGTACAGTCTTCGGGCTTTTCTTATTTTTCAGGGATTCTAAGCGTTGGGGTTCGATCAATCAATTATTTCTGGCAATTGACAAGACAGCATGATTGCTCTTTTGTCAGATAGCTTTAGCGATTGTTTTTCTATTACAGATTTATTTGATACAACCTTCGCGAAATGGATATTGACAGCAATTTTTATAGCATATTTGTTTATGTTATTCTTCTAAAAATTAAAAAAAAAAATACAGACGGCCAATCAAAATAGTCATAAAAATTGACTTTTTTTAACGATTCATATCATTAATAGTCTTCTTCAACATCATTGATAGAGACGTTAATTGGGTTTTGTATTTTTTTTACTTAAAATCAATAAACGTTGAAATGGGTCAAAACATGGCATTTAAATTTTATACAGCAAAAATATATTTTATTTAAGCTTAACGTTTTTATATCGTGGATGAGGATGGACGAGCGTCGCCAGAAATATTCTCTTCTCAGATAACTTTTTATTCAACACGAGAAAGAGATCTGGCTGCGAGAAGGATGTCCTTCCGCACTCAAGGCTAACCGACGACTTTTACCGATACCCGCCTCCTGCGGGTCACCACCCAACCGGCATCAGTCCCCACAGCGCCATTGCATGGGAAAGATAATTCGTCCACGCTACGGATGAATAACACTATTTTCAATATATACAATAGGACGAGTTCTGAATATTTATTTGTAATTCTTTAAGAAAGAGAAACCCTGTTGCGAGACTTCAAATGCGAACATTTTCCTTAAGAATGTTCAAGATCAGGTTTTTGCGTTTGGATTTTCACTATATATTTTTATACGTCCACGTCATGCTTCCAATCACCTAGCAATATTTAATATTTCAGTTTTGTATTGGGGTATTAATCCCATGTGATCAGGGCCGTAACAAGGGGGTGGCAAAGCAGGCGCCCTCCACGGGCGCAACTGGGCTTGGGGCGCAAAACGCAGAATACCGTCTTGTCGAGAGTTGTACATGGTTTTTATTTTACTCGACCATTCTACTTTACATAAACCAACACTGATTGACTCTTTTTATTTTTATAATAAATACCAAATTGTCTAATCCCTCTTTTTTTCGTTATCGCCCATCCGATTGGTCTTCTTCGGATAACTTCGTTTTATAATAAGAGTTCGTAATCGCTCTGTAGACATTTCCAGGTATGGCGTCCGGTTGCAAGGCGCTCATTCGTCACATCAGCAGTCTGAAAAGCGGACCGATTGGACATACGAACCTTGTGGCTTGGTTTTCCGGAAGGATGGGGGGGGGGTGGAAGTTAGATACTTGTCACGGGCACTTCATACACTTGTAAAGACTCTGCATTTGACAATCAAAAGTGTTTAAAAAATCTTTCTTATTAAATAATAATAATACTTTCAAATAGCATTTCATTCTGAGACATACCATGTAATTATGCATTTTCGACCAATCTATTCTTATTTCATTAAAGCACATTAGCTCTCTATGTTCTCCATTATTGAAACTGGTTTAGCAAAACGATTTATCAACATAAAAAAGTTACTCTTCGAGTAGACCGTATATGGTATATGAATCAACTTCTATTACTACTAATGGTCTATAATTAATAGTTATTATTGAAATAAATTTAGCATAATCCAATAAATATGTTTCATATGGAGTGATCATTAATTTTGACACGAGGCTTCTACGAAGTCTAAAAATGCATGAATTTAATATTAAAAAAATCTTTAATTTGCATCTATATTAAGTGAGATTCGGAGAGAGTTTAAGATGTCGCTGTTAATAGCATTCGAGGGTTTCAATATTTTGACATGTGTCAACGTTATACAAAGTTTATTTAAAATTAGGATAGATTAGAAATATGCTATTAGTTCTTCGTGTGTCATAAATCAATGATTTTTAGACAGTCGTGCCGTATGTGACATTATGGATCGATTGTTGATTGCGCCACAATTTTACATCATTCGGCAATTTTCAGTATCAAAAAATCAATATATAATAAATGGCTCAATTAAAAAATGTTGTATGGGTTTGACACAACTGGGTTAGTGTGCTAGCGTCGTATATCTATCAATAATAACTGATAAATAAACTGTCAATATTCTAATTGGATTGAGTTGAATTGGGTTGATAAAACTAATTAAAAGCGGATGATTCTGAGCAATGTATTTCGTATGGGATCTTATGATTCATTCAATATGAAAAAATAAGGTATCACCTTGACAGTTTTTTTTTTGGGATACGCATCAACAATAAGGTTGTACTGCCTTGAACTGTACGCAATGGTAAATCAACGTTGGATGACTATGTACGTCCATCATTCACCGAAGAATTTCAATGAGATCCCAAAGAAGTAAGGATTCTTTAGGTTCAAGAAGAAAAATGTTTGCTTAAATCCAGATATCAATTTGGAATGACGCATTTCTACGTCATTATCTTGTGTGTTTAATATTGTAGGTTTGCAGAGATAGCGTAAAAGATGACACTTTAACACTTATCAATTCGCTTTCGGGTACGAAAATATTTCGTTGTTTAATTCATTAATCTGCTGGCAAGTCTTTCGAGTATTTTTCATCCGGAGTTGGCGATTTTTTGCTTTAAAGATGTCGTCAGTAATTGCGATTAGCGAGATTAATGATGTTGCAACGTCTAAGAATGCGCCGCAAGCGAATCGCTTTATTATTTTTGTGAAAGTATACAGAATCCCATACAGATACGTGGAAAAATGAACAGCGATTAATTCTTACATCGATTGTTTGTCATACGAAAGTATACGTTGCTTGAAATATTACCGAAAACACAAGGAAATGTATGCAAATTAGCTCATAAATTTGCATTGCGTGTTCCGATTCAATCGATGAATCAAAGATTTGAAAGAACATTTATAGTTTGCCATGGGGCAAAAGGAAGCAATCGATGTGTTTCACAACAATACTTCAGTAGGCAATTTTTTTTTTGCTTTGGATGCATCGATATGTGCCATCCGATGACGCTTTGTACGTAGTATAAATATGCGATTGGATCGTTTACAATGTTGTTCGTCTATTCAATTGTGATTGGGCACAAAGGCCAAATACAGATGATTCAAAACCACACCTCATTAATCTAAATCATCCAAGCAGCTCTCGGACATTGATGCAATTTGAATTGCTGCAATCGAACAACAGAGCGCAATTGTTTTAAAATCTGAAACTATCGAATTGCAAATTAATCTAAAAGCAAATAGACCAATTAGCTATAAGAATAATACAACCAAATGTTTACCATACATACGTTTAGATCAAAATACTATATTATTCATCATTTGGCGAGTGATTGATGTGCATTATTATTTTTTTTTAATATAAAATACGTGTATTTACGTACAATTTTATTGGCATCCAAATTAATTGCAATCCACTTAATGTTTGCATTTCAAATAATTTAAAATTGCATTGGTCTACATTTGTAAATAAATAGTTTTATTACACAAATTGAAGAATGATGAATTAATTTTTACGAAATTTCTAATTATCGTTTGCATGGAAAAACGAAACCAAATTTATTCACTCATATATGCACCCATTTCTACAAAGTTAATTTTTGTTTCAATCAGTATTTATACAATGTCAATTAAGAAAGTTGCAGTCTACTAAGCTTTCAATGTTGTGGACTGGCGTTAAATTAAATTCTACAAATCTGCTTCTTTGTCTACAAGTAGTTTACGTTAATTATTGTTAAATAAACGTAGTCTACTTTCGATACAATGTGGACAGGGCTTCGATAGACGTGGCTAAAGTTATAGCGCGGAAACTTGATACAAGTATTGCAACTTTCAAAGCATTATAAATGACGGCAACAATATCATCGCCGTAGACTGCCGATTTATTTACTTACAATATTATGACATGATTTTAGGAAGACACGGTATTAAAGATAAGAAATAAATTTATTTCATCTACTATGAATTACGTCTAGAAGAAGGGGCTAAAATATTTAGTAATTCCCACTTGAATTTCTTCTCTCTTTTCAATATGGGATCATTTTATATTAAAAAAGTTCTAATTTATGAGCCATCATCTATTGTTTTTAATGTGACATTAAATATGGTAGATTCATCCAACATTTCAACTAATTCTTCTTCGTTCAATGTACGATCCTCCAATATTTCTTTGATATATTGAATATCAATTTTTTTAAGTCCTCTTTTTGGTATTCATCTTCTATTGGTGGAACAACATTTTTTCCCGGTCACAGCTTTTTCCAGCAAGTGGATTGTTTTATTTATTTTTATTTTATAATCAAGATTATTTTTCCTCGTATGAATGTCTGCATTAGGTATAAAATGAGTCTTTAAAAAAATGTTTTTTCATATCCTTTCAGGAGGCTTAAAGACAGACTAATAAGTAAAGGCTTCATTATGAAAGCTTAGATATTGAATATAAATTATTTTTCTGAACTCTGATCAGATGGCTGTTGTCCATCGTCGAGGAAACTTATCGGTGAGTACCAGTGAGTGCGCTTTCAGACCAAACAGGTCAACTGTGGACCAACTTTTTATAGTAAGATTATTCTCACAAAAATGTAGGAATATGATGAACATTTCCATCATCTTTTAATTGATTTTAACAAGGCTTTGAAAGGCATCAACCAGGAAAAAATGACAGGAGTTAGACAGGGGGATACTCTCTCCCAATTATTTTTTAATATTGCTTTGGAAGTAGTTATGAGATATGATGGCAGATCGAGGTATGCAGATATGATGGCATGAAACATGGATGAAAAAGTAATATACCTAGTTTTTAAGGACGACATTGACGTCGTGGCCAAATAGAGGTTGAAGGCTTCATCGAGATTGGTGGTTAATTCAAGGGTAGCAGAGAATCGATTTCGTGTCAGTGAAGTTTCTTCTTCTTTTAGCTCAGGGAAGTAAGGCTGAAGTGCGTTTTCAAGGGATTCGAGATGTCCAAAAATCTCCTGCTTAAAATTTTCATCCATATCGCCTTCAAAGTATACCAAAAGGGCATGTAGCTCTTGTACTTCCAGGAACAACTTGATTTTATTTTTCAATTCAAAGAAACGATTCTCAATACTTCCTTTCGACAAGCAGCGTACTGCAGTATAAAAAAGAAGAACGTCGTAATCAGAATCCAGATTTGATGAAATTTACGATTTTTATTAGCAAATTAAGTACCTCTTGCAGAGGAGTTAGAAGAGTCAAACTGATAAGGGCATATCGGTGAATCAAGCTGTTTGCTTGGGGAGCTACTTCTTTTACTTTTTTCTGAAAGCCCGATTTTGACACAAGCATAGATAGTGCACCATCCATACAAACCCCACACACGTTTTTCACACTTTAATCCTCCAATCTCAAAAACGGTATTTATCTTCTCCATAATATCTTCACTTTTTGTAGTAGTTTCAAGTTCACTACAAAATAGGAACTCTTCGAAAATGCACTGATGCTGTGCTTGCTGGCTGAAAGCGTTCTCTTCGATTAATGATGTTTGCAACTAGTTTCATGCCGACGAAAGAACTCCAAATTCTTTTTAGTGTGTTCTGAATGTTTAGCCTCTGAGTGACGTTTAAGTTTTGAAGATTTCAGGGGCAGTAACTGTCTAATCTATGTATAAATATATTAGGTTGTACCATAAGTTTCATTCGCAAATGAACCCAGATCTAATCATAGGCATGGTTCAAGAAAACCCGCGATATACTGTTCGCGAAATAGCTAACAAGTTAAAAATTTCACGAACATCAATCCATAATCATCTGTCAAAAATGGACTACATCAATCGTTCAGATGTGTGGCTTCCTTATGAACTGACTGACTCAAATAAACTTCAGCGTATTTCAACATGCGATCTTCTTCTCCAACGACATAATAGCCAACCTTTTTTTGAAGAGACTTGTCACTGGAGATGAAAGTTTGATACTCTATATCCAACGTAAACGGTCTTGGACCAAGGGTACAGAAGCTTTAACTGTAGCTAAACCTGGCCTACATCCAAAAAAAGTTTTGCTATGCATTTGGTGGGACTGGAAGGGGGTAGTTTATTATGAGCTACTTCAGCAAGGTGAAACGATCAATTCAACAAAATATTGTTGCCAACTAGACAATCTAAAGCAGTGTTTCCTAACCTTTTTAGTCTCGTTACCCCTATAACCTATCAGGGAAACTGATTTTACCCCCCTTTAAAATTTTGTTGAAGAAAACAACATATATAATACATACAAATAGTCTTTATTTATCATGAAATTGCACAAAACTATTGGAAATTACAATTTTAACATACTTTCTTGATTCATTTAATGATGGTTAATGTTAAAGTTAAAACTGTTTTGCATTTGCAGGTTTTTTTTAATGTTGGGTTTAGTTTCACTTTAGCAACTTTATCCTGTGCTGTCAAGATATTCATCATATTTCCTTGTCATCAGACTGTTTGCATTTTGATGAATGATTTTTCTTTTATTTTTGAGTTCAATTTTATTTTTTGTGCTTTCTGGTTTTCGAGAAATAATCCTATTTCTTCATAGAGCTCTTAAATCCTGTTTGAAATTCTTTCTCTTGACAACCTGGGTACCTCTGTCTGTACAAAAGACCATTAAATTTGGCTCCAACTTCATCGCACAAAACTTTGAATAATCTGAAACTCGTAGTGTTGCCACGAATTTGATTCACAATTTTACTACATCATTCAACGGCTTAGTAAATCTGAAGGAAGCTTCTTAATAGCCAAATCGTATCATGCAGTGATAAAACAAAACTTGAGAAGTCAATTGTAACACGACTACTCGAAATCCAGAACGTATTCTCATCATGGAAGACGTCCCTTCTCGTCTATACAATCTTTTTTTTTAGGTTTGCTCGGTTTCATGCTCTCTGTACCAAGAACTTTATTACATAACAGACTGAGGCTTTTCCATATTCCTGTCAACAATATTCGTGAAACCCCGTTGTAGAAATGCTTCTTGATACAAGCGCTTTTTTCCAGAAGCAGAAGTCATTTCACTTAAAATACTGTCACAAATAATGTGAAACGTGCAAATTAGTGCTCGAGTAAATTGAAACTATATCGTCTCCATTTCTAGTCTCTTCATCTCTCTTCTTGCGAGAAAGATAACTAGAAAGGCATTAGAACACAATGAGAGACTTCTTGGAAGAGAGTGCAAGGTATATGATGCTCATCTGTCATTTTATTATTATATCTACATACTAAAAATGAATATTGTCACTACCCCCGCAGAAAGCCGTTTTACCCCTCGGGGGGTAATTCCCCCTAGGTTAGGAACCACTGATCTAAAGGATGCAATTGCCATAAAACGGCCAGAATTAGCGAATAGATGAGGCGTTGTTTTTCATCACGACAACGCCAGGCCTCATGTGTTTTTGATCGTCAGAAATAAATTATAATCATTTGATTGGGATGTTTTACCTCATCCTCCATACTTTTCGGACATTGCCCCTTCAGATTATTATTTATTTATTTCATTGAAAAATTATGTACGTGGTGAAAATTTTAATTCAAAAAATGATATAAAAATGTACCTTGATCAATATTTTGTCAACAAATCTGGAAAATTTTGGCAAGAAGACATTTTGAGGCTTCCAGAGAGATGGAGAAAGGGAATAGAACAGAATGGATTATATATTATTCAATAAATTTTGATGTAATACAAGTTGTTGTTTATTTTTTTCTTAATATGAAAACGAAAGAATCTTATGGGACATCCAAATATACAGTACATACATGTTTTTCAAATTGTTATTAACCTCTCTCTACCGGTGATGTATTTACTACACCTCGACTCTAGTAATGGGAATATCGATTAGAAATATAATAGATACGGGGTTCAGAATTTTTGTATTCCTCCGTAATATAATTACGAATCATATCAAAGTATTATAGTATAAAAGTATTCATCTGCAGCGTCGGAATTTTCAAAATAATATTTGAATTTTTAAGTATTTTATTCTATCTATTTTTGAATTGTATTTTTATCTTTTCTTAAATAAATAAAATTCTTTCGCTTTCAAATTATTTTTTATATTAAATAATTGGGCTTATTAGTAATTTTTGATGCATAAAAAGGCCGAAAACTCCTGTTTTAAATCACTATTAAATTGCGACGTTTGAAGGATAATATAATTGTCGAGAGTTAAAAGCGCGTTCTTGCGGAATTTAGATGAGGGGTGATGAATGGTAGGATTAACGTAACAGTAGCAATTGACAATTAGGAATAATGACGGCATTGGAAAGACGCGGAACTAGCGTCCCTCAGCGTTAACATTTGAGTAGGGCCGTTAGGGAATATGGTGATGAGTGGATGGGCAGATGAGTCGGTGCAAGCCATGAATGGAGGCTGACGTTGCGTAGGGACTTGATGCTGGCGCTGACGCTGACGCTGACGTCGTCGTTGACGCTGACGCTGACGCCGAAGCTCGGTACTCGGTAGTCAGCACTCGGCACTCAACATTCAGTCGCGTCTCGCCTCTCGTCGCGTGCACTCGTCGTCGCTCCTCGTACAGCGTTCCCTTCTCTTCGCAGATTCGCACTTCGCGGACCGGTCCGAACCGACACATGTAGGTCAAAATAACTCAAAACTTATACACACACCCGATTTCAAAAAAATCTCACCAAACACACACCTCATCCTATTCGCATACACACGTGCGTATCCCCGTGAAAATAAATACTAATATGATACGAAACATATGACGGATGAGAATTTTTATCCCACGTGTAAATATTATTAACACGATGCGGCATTCTAGGCGACGAACATAAGAGAAATTGGATCAACGTCTTAAATATTTTGGAGCCATAATACGCTACATATATTCTGTCAGTGAAAGTAGAAAAATGCAGACACGGCGATATTGAGAGATGGCCCGCGGCAGAATATTTACAGGGCCTTGTATTCATCTATGTACACACGATAGAAGTTGTTCAGTGAATCAATTAGCTCGTACTGTGAATAAATAAATAAATAAAAAATATCAACATCGACCGAAGCAAAAAAAAAGGGATTACTAACAACATCTACAACAGTGAGTAACACGCTCTTCGTATGATTTAACATATATAAATGATGCTGCAAAAATATTTTCCACAATATTCAGGCATACCTACAGCATCAATCGATCAAAGTTATGCGTGACCGTAAGGTCACGCTATTAATTTATATTGAGCATAATTTATTCTATTGTATATATTTTAATCCGTCCATAAATTTAACGTCGTTGTTTATTTAAGAATCCCATTGCGATTGATTAAAAATCGAAAAGCTGCTTTTTGTATCAAAGACGTTGGATTGTTGCGGTCCAATCGGAGGAAGGGCTTAATCTCCTGTTTGGCGGAGAGCTTTCATCGAATTCATTCCGTTAAATTATCCGACCCGAAAAAATAACGCGAATTCCAAAGGTTGAATATTTTTTAAGAAAGCCCATAAATTCCGAATATTCAAATTTATTGCAAGGGTTGAAGCATCTCAACCACTCGCGCTATAATAATAACCCGGCTAATTCCAGCGCGGTATGTTATAAATTCGGTTAGGAACTTTTAAAAGCTCGATTTATCTGAGCTTTTTTATCGCGCGATTTCACTGAAATTCGCGCAATTATTTATTTGGTCGAAATCAAGCTTCGGGGGATTAGTCGATTTTTTTTCTCCTCGTTCAGATCTTATGTAAATATTCGCTGCCCATTGAAGTTTCGTCTAGTTTTTGCGGGAATAATTTGGGCCGTCGAAAAAACAACTTTATTATTCTGCTGCACGATGAATTAAATTTAGTGGGCGAAGTTCTAAAAAAGTTCTTCTTTGTTGAAGACAAATGAGCGATCATTTATTAAAAGTATGTTTAAGCGGCTTCCTTTCGATCCCTCTCCGTAATTAGTTCCCCTAATTATATTTGCTAAATTATATGGGGGTCGGTTTGAGGGCGTTTGGGAAAATTTTTGGGTCGCGACGAATCCTTCGGTTATTCTGCAGAAGCAAAAATAATAAAAAAAACAGAGATCGTTTTTGTTGAATGCGCCGAAAATTTGGACCGAAAAGGCACTAAATTCAATGTCGACTGCGGTTTAAGTTCTTGTCTATCCATGGTCGTTAATCAATCTTACCAACAATAGGATTGCTGTTTTTTTTTTACCATTTCGATTCAATTTGAACCAAAAAACGGCCATTGAAACAATTTATTTTAATACTATCAAGCTAGTTCGTAAATCTAATAATATCTGCAGAATACTAGTAGAAGATCACATTTAAGCATATTTTCTTATTAGGTCGTTTTCAAAACTTGTGGTCAAAAATAATCTTGAAATTGTAGTATGAATAGAACTTTGATTATTACAGAGCCATATTCTTTTATATTACGTATTATTCTCAATGTGTTCTATTTATATTTATAATATAAAAATTATTTTTAAAAAATCTATTAATCTAATATATAAAAATCAATGTTTGTTTGTCCGTTTTTAATGCGCTTCCATACCGTTCATCCGATTGCAATAAAACTTTGTCGAATTAATATTTACACTAGCGGAAATAACATAGGCATAGTAAAAATGTTGTATGGATGCACCATGTTGGCGCATATTTGTCTGGTGAAATGAAACAATATTAACATGATTGTAATTGATACTTCAATTTTGTCTCAAAGCATCATAAACAATGTTAATTGTGATTGAAAATCATCACTATATTTCATATAAGTGATAAAATATGATAAAAATCGGTTATAACGAGCACAAAAGGATCCTTATGCAGACGATATATTTAATATAATCTTTATAATCTATTTATAATAAATTTACCCAATCAAAATCTTAACAAACAATGATAATTATTAAATTTTATTACAGTTTATCAAGTTTGAAAATGAAAAATTCAAATTAAATATTTTTGTAATTTGATCTTATTTTTTTATAAAATCGATTATTATATGCAAATTTTAATATCCGTATGAATGCATCCACGAAACAATCATTAAAATAAATCAACAACTATTTTTTCGTCCATTTTATATTGTATTTATACTCGTTATATCCGTGATTCAGAGTTTGCAGTATTATTATAAATTGAAATAATTGTGTTATAAACTATCTTCTTCAAATATTTCATGTATAATCGATTGATAAATGTATTTATATTATAAATGTGCTTATAAAAATTATATTTTACTACATATAATAAACTCAATGAAATTAAGGGCTATTTTGGTATTTGCCTTTGTCCATATTTTATAATTGCACAATTTTGCTTTTATTCTGAAAATAATTCAAACGTGTAAAACTTCACACTGACAATCTCACGGGTGCAATGAGCACGTCTTGGACATAAAAGAGTTGAATTGAGAAAAGTTGAAAATCCATGGAAAATCTTGGTCACGATTTTTTGCAACGTTACCACGTAATATTTATTTTTTAATTCGTTGATATCATTGGAAGACTGATTCATTCATATTCATAAAATGACTCAAACACACAGTAATACTTGAAATTCCACCCTAAATGAAAAAATATCGTCGCCATTTAATTCGCAAAAAATTAGTCCGATCCTGCAGGATAACATCCCGGACCTACAGCAAAATAATTGTGTTTCTCCGTACTAAAAATATACGTTTAAAAAAAAATGTGCGTGTCCACGAACGGCGCACGATTGAGCAATTCCCGCATACATTATACGTGTGCCGGTTTAAACTTATATAATTAAGTAGAACCGACATTTTTTGCCGCGAAGGTTGTATGTACGTATGTCGCACTGATAACGTTAGCAGGATAATCTAGTGACTGATTATGTGATTGAAATATAAACAGTATTATGTCCTTGCGATCTCCCTTGAATGGATTATGGATGTAAATACAGCTCAAATTAATTAATAATTTCATAGAGATAACCTGGTCGGTGTCGTGCACGTCCTTTGAGTCCTTATTTTTTGTTTGCCGGTGGTTAATAGTCGGTGGATTTGCATTCATTAGGATATCTGGCAATTGGAGCTTACGTTAAAGCACATGTTTGATTGATTACATTGTGAACATCCGGATTTGTAAATTGAATCATCGCATTGAAATAATTAGTATTCATACAGTGCTAAGGTGAAAATCTTATTTCAAATAAATTTTCCATGAAATTCGAGACGGAAGCAATTCCTCAATGAAATGTTACACACGAACCAAGTGCTATAGGTATTATCATTTTCTAAATTTAATCAATTAATCTGAATTTATAGATCACGTATTACATTCATATGAAAGTGGGACTTCTGAATGCGTTTTTTCTTTCATCTGATCGCATATTTTAACCTGTATGGTAGGATGATCGCCTATTTGCGAGCGAATTCCAGTGATACATAAAGAGGATTCTTAAACGTTGAGCTCGGAGAGAAATAGAGACGGAGAGAGTATCTTGCATACATCGTACGATTGTATTGATTGTTAACAAAATGTGATCGACTAATGATGTTAATAGTGTTTATTTATTTAACTAGTTCGTCGCTGCGTCCACCAGATATGCGCGACGGGCGTTCCCCCGCGGAGGCCCATTTTGGTGAACATTTTCTTCTTCGGCTTAAATACGATTTATCTGTTATTTATTATTTAATGGAATTAACATATGCAAATATAAAAATTATACCTAGATATTATACATACAAATATGTTTAAAATAAAATATAACATTAAATTATATAGCACGGTATTCATGAAACCAATTCAAACACATTAGAGATGATTTTAGACAATTAGGACAATATGTTGAGACCCTTTTTATATATTTTTTTGTTTCCTGGCGATCGAGAATTTGTCTCATCTTTTTGTAACAAAGAATACAATTCTTTCGGATTTTAATGATTTTATAAACCGTGAAACGCTTTTTTCACTTCAGCATTAGGCTAGCATTTTCCGAGTACAATCATTCTCTTACTAGTAGTTCCCGGAATTTTCTGATTTGAGAATAAAACAATGCTGATATGTTTGTATAAAAAGTATGCTTTTCAACCGAATGAAGGTTCTCGGGTAAGTGCAGTGAAATCTTAAAAAGATTCAGAAAAGCGAATCCAGCGTCTCACTGTTACATTTTTATAACGACTTACAAATGTTTACTTTACGAAAATCTTTCTATAATGTCTTACAGGCGATAACTGTCTAAATATCTTTCGAGATCGATCTCGAAATTTGCATTACTACCCTTGTCTGTTTGCACTAGCTTATCTTCACTTTTTTCTCGTTAATCTGATTAATGGCAGAGTAATTTGTGAAGCTTATCGATCTAAGATAAATAACACCTGAAAGAAGATGTGCCACATATCACATTCTGATCGTACGTGTTTATTCCGTGCATTATAATATCACATCGCTATTCCTTCTGTTTAAGCTCCTACTATCGAATTTGAGCCCCGTGGGAGATAACACTGATTCAGACTGGGCCACAAGAGTGTTAAATATAAGCTTTATACACGCTGCTGCGGCCCTGACAGATAAATGGCGGACATGCAAATATAGCATCTAAGAATATGATTTTAAATTAGTTCACTACTCAAAGGGTTAATATCATTTAATGACGTTATTTCATTATATATTGATCAAAAATAGCAAAAAATAATTTATTGAGTTCCTTATATTCATAATGTTTTGATCATACTAACTACATATATATCTCATTCAAGATGATCGTTTGATCTGTATTTGAATTAATGAAGATGTATTTTAAACCCAAAATTGAGGTCAATCCCAGCCAAATAAATTTAAAGATAATGATTAAAAAGCATTAATTTAAGATTATCGCTATAAAATTATCAAGTGCAGACAGTGCAAAGTTTTGATGCATTTCATTGTTTAAAAGGTTTTGTTAAGCATTATATAGGATCATCCAAATATGATCCATAGATGTTTATGGACCAATTTATGATTTCATTACGAAAAAAATGCCTTTTTAAAATCCTGCAAATAAACACAAATGTAAAATTATATTTTTGAACAGTGAAGCTAATTATGTTATGTGACTGAAAAATATGATGGTCTTGAGAACATTTTGTCTAATGCTCAACCCTTGTAATCCGTAAGATACAATTTGTCTTTCGGTTTTATTTTACGCTTTCAATTCCGACGAAATTCTTCGCTCTTTTGGCACGTCAAATATGCGAAAATACATTTTTTTATTATGAATAAAATAATTCTACCTGCCAAAATAGAGTGTCGATGAATCATTGTTGCCTTTGGTCGCGACTCGCGAAGAATGCCCGATCCTCCCGAAACTAAGGACCGTTCCGAAATAGATTCGTTCGAAAATGAAATAAAAGATCTTGGAGATGGACCCAATGCGCGAAAATATCACAAATTTGAAATAGTTATAATAAACATACATCATCGGCATCTGTGCGTCTGAACCTCTTCCAGTTTCAGACTAATGGCTATTTCCAAACCACCGTTCGATAGCTTATAAATATGGCTGCTCTCAATATACCCGTCGGCTTTTAACCTTATTTTTCATATAACGAGCAGTAAATAAATTATTTAAAGGTTTCATCGGTTTTTTACCCACTCAGTTTTCAATATTAAAGTAAGTGGCTTTTATGAATTTGTGAGGCTGAAAAGACTAAATTGAATATTAATACATCGATTGAAGACTTTGATGTATTGAATGCGATAAATATATTTGCATACACTGCTGCTAAAAACTGTTCAAATGTTTTACAAACGTTTCTTTTCGCTACGTTTTTTGTCGAATCACACCCATTCAGACCTTTTCCTTACGATGCTACGTATTTAATACGCCATATGATATTCTAAAACTCTGTATTTATTATATTTCATATCAATAATCGATAATATATATATATATATTATCGAAAAACTCTAATATATATATATAAAAATTCTCATTATTACAACTTTACTACAACTCGATGAGTGAGAAAATACACCATAGTAAAGGAAAAGCTAAAAGATAGTATTTCTATTATATTTGATAATGTATAAATATGGCTTTCATTAAATGAAAAAATAATGCAAACAATAGAAAAAGCATTTGAACAGTTTTGTTCAATACTTTATCAAGCCAAATTTTGCATCAATTACGGCTTTCAATCAACTTCGATGTCTTTTTTTTCCTGTGGGAGGGGAATCTTGCATAAGACACCCTGGGTTTGATCTCAGGGTAGGGTCAGATTCTTACTGACTAAACCCCTCCTTTGTCCTTCTCTGCCCTCCTGGTATTGTTTTCCCACATTGCTTCAGGAGGACAGGCAGTCTGGCCTCAAGTAATTGGCCCTATTCTAGTGTTGGAGAGCCAATCTGCGCCTTTTTCTCTCACTGCCCTCTTTGGCGTTCAGAATTTCTTCAACTTAATCGCGCCAATGGTCCCAGTTCTTTTTGCTTACCATCATACTGTGGACCATGTTGTCAACGTTAAGCTCGGCTAACTCGAGTGCTTGTTTCAGTGAGTTTGGCAGTGGTGACAGGCACACGGATGCTTCCTTGCCAATCCACCTGAGTCAAGCGGTAGATCATTTCACCGTGCTCAAGTCGGTGGGTTCATCTTCCCTTACTGGACTGACCCCTTCTCTGCTGTTAGGCTTCCTTCAGTTTCTGGTCATGTTCGTTATGGTTTTTGGGATCTCTCTCTCTTCTTTGCTTGGAGATCCAGCGGGGAGATTCCAGCGATCACGAGGACCGATGCCTAGTGGAATATGAATTCTTAGGAAATGAGTTTCTGACTTCGTAGTGATATTATCCCATTTCTTTTAGAATCGAATCCAAAGCTTTGCACAAGAAGACGCTTGGTTTGGATACCGAGCCAATGCATACTTGATACCAGAGCTTCTCGATTAGATTCAAGTCCAGAGATTGAGCAGACCAAGGGAGGACTTCCCAATTATTCTCCTCCAACCACTTTTTGACGGAATGGGCAGTGTGCTTGGGATCTCCATCGTGCTGGAATATATTTATTTCTTTGTTCAATCCTTAAATTTAACTGTTTCTTCTAAGTCGTTTACCTTGTCCATGTTTCCTTCTATTAGAGTCCATCATGCCCAAACCATGATTCGTTTGCCTCCATGCTTGACATTTGGAAGAGTTGACTTGCTCTCGGGACTTCTTTTGGCCTTGAACCAGCTCCACTGCAAACCATCCAAAAAATTACGGTTCCCGTGCGGTCCATGATGAATTGGTAGGGAGTATTGGAACGCAGCAGGGTCTCGACTTGTTTTTCTTGCTGTTGCTTAGAGGCTTAATCGACCAAAGAGCTAAGAAAAATTGATTCTTAGTTGTGTAATATTTCCTTAAACGTATGGCGGCTCTGACCACAAAGGTTAGTTTTAGCTGGTGAATATCGATAAAAAAAACTGTATGCACAAAACTGTTCAAACTTTTTTTTCTATTTTTTTTGTCTTACTTTATTTTTCAATAAAATTCATACTTATACATTATCAAATACAATAGAAATACTATCTTTTAAAGTTTAAATGAGTGTGATTCGATAAAAAACGAAGCGAAAAGATACGTTTGGAAAACATTTGAACAGTTTTGAGCGGCACTTTAAATAATTTGCTTCTTTCATTTACAGCTGCGATTTACATGATTTTACTACAATCGCACACAAAACCTTCTGCTGAATGCTCATTTCATGGATAAAGAAATGAAAGATAATATTTGGATTTGAACTTTTAAATTTGCCTTAAACTCGACAGAGCTTGTAATTACGATCTAATTATTTCCAGGATTTTCGTTGCAAATTCAACCCTTGCTTTCTACGGACGTGATATTTAAACGCTAGGGTTGCTTTCTATTAAATTTGTTACCTGAGGGGTGCAAAATTGGTTCGTAAATATCGTGTTGCATGCAAAAACGTATAAAGATTATTATTGATTGATATTGTATAATGAAATGGTCGTCTAAAAGAGTTTATGTGAAATTTAAATTAAGTTTTAATATGACGATCATAGATGCTTTGATTCCGTGCATAATTCAATGGATAAAAATTCATAGGCGTAAAATTGTCGTCGTTATCATCCACGTTTATGGGTCGAGGCTTCATCGAAGAAGACAATTTTCAACGTTGTTTGCCTTGGTTCCAATCGCCATTATTGATTGGTATTAATCAAAATTGTCATTCGCAAATTTTGGATTAAAGAACATTGCATCAACAGTTTGATTGTCGATTTTTCCGTTAGTGTCGTGTAATGTCGAAACATGTACGACTTTAAGACGTGCTTTGTTTCTGGCTTGCCTTCGGATAATTGAAGTATGAAAGATCGTATCGTGTTGTTTGCTGTCAAATTTTCATCAGATCTTCCATCCCTGGGGAGCTCTAGAGTGCTTGAACTTATTGATCTGCTGCAACTTTATGAAATTCTCTCCTCGTACGCTTGATAGACAACGAAATTATTATGATCTCAGGATATTCTTTAATTTTATTATTTTCTTAAATTTGTTATCAAAGATGTCAATTAGTTGTGGTATTGCATTTTTGAATTGTTTTTATAAAAATGATTTCATTATCTGAAGGAAAGTCTTTGACCCGAGTGGGAGTGCAACGTGATTGCACATCAAATGAGCAGTGACCTCTCGAACTATTGATATTCGCTTATTGGCAAATGATCATAATTTAATATTCAAATCCAATAACTGACTCATTCACATAGTATAATATTCTTTGTTTTAACATTGAACACTTTTATATAGATCGTAAAAACGATGTAAAGTATAAATAATGTCGACCAGACTATATAAAACGAGGCTGTTTGATGATTCATAAATATATTTATATTATACTTTTATGATATAGTCATTAATAAAACACGTTGTAATATTTACAGAAGATCTAAAATCACCATTTGATCTTTGCTTACTTTTGATTTAACCCATTGATGATGGAACAATTCAAAAACAACGATCCATGCAATGAAATACAGCGCAGAATAAGATATCTCCAACGTATGCATTTAATTCTCAATCTTGATTAAGTCTTATTCTGGGTTCTTTTTAAATTCGCGACAGTTGCTCTGAACGAGAATTTGTATTACAAAAGAACCGATTACCATGTGATGCGTCTTCTTCTGATGCCGAGACCATATGCATTTATATTATGTATTTCAAATAGAAGATTCGTCTTAGGTTCTATTCAAACTCTATTGTTTCGGACCTAAATTAAGTTTCTTTAAATTCTAAATTAAGCCACTGCAGAACCAGGGGCTCTTCAGTATCCAATTATAGGAAGTTTTTACATTAATTCCGTCTGTATCATATATTCACATCATCATCTCGATATTGAAAGTCGCATGATCTCCGATTTTTATTTGGAACTCTCATCCAACGGGCCACCTGGATGAACGTGTCGAAGGATAGAAGGATCAAAGATGTATACACAATTATCCCTGAAAATGTTCCAAAATCGCTAAAAGAGGACGGAGTGGTCATAATATCTGCGTGTCCATCCAGTCCGCTTTTCGGACCGCTGAAAATACGAATGAGCGTCTCGCGATTGGACGCCACACCCGAACATGTCTACAGAATGATTACAAAATCTCATTTTGAAACGATGCGCCCCAAGCCCAGTTGCGCCCGTCGCGGGCGCCTGCTTTGCCACTCCCTTGTTACAGACCTTTCGAAGGACACTTTCGCAGTCTTTTCGATAGGGAGTGTGGATAGTTTGTAAATATTGAGTAGTTTTTCTTCAGGAGATAGTGAAAAACTATTCTAGGCGACCGTGTTGATTTTACTGGAATGGGTTTTCTGGAATATAAAGAGTCCAGACTCCTCTTTCCTCGCGAGGGCGCTGTTGGGCAACGTGACGCAAAAATGCATTCTTCTTGCTTGTATTCTTCTTTGCAGAATAAAATAAAAGTCCTTGATAAAAGAAATGGAAAAGCCCAAATGTAGTTTTCATCTTTGAATCGATTTTAAAGTGGCTTAGATCTGCAATGGATTGCTTTGGCAATGATATAATAAAGATATTGTTATAGATTTACACAAAGTCTTGTCATATGGGTTAGATAAAAATAATTGAATATTATAACATCGAGATGTAAACCAAATACAGGAACTACCAAGATAAGGACAATCTCAGCTATTTTATTGCTATCCATCGTTGGAAAGATCAAATGATTTTCGTGAGTTTCTTGCAATAAGAGTTGATGGATCGTATTTTCTTGGCTTTATTATACTGGAATATTTGGTCGTTGTTTCTTTTAGTTCTTCGCTGTCCATCTTATTGGCAGCATATCAAGTACGAATGCTGCATCTTCTTCTATTTCGCATTAGCCCCGATTCGCTAATGTCAGTAACGTATCAGAATAATATACAATTCAATTTATTTCTCTATACGAGATAGCTTCATTATCATCAACATGTTTGAATATTTTCTTAATATTGAATGCTAAAACTTTCATTGTTTCTTACCAAAGTCACACGAAATGTTGCTCACAAAAGAAATTCTAATTAAAGAAATAAGCGTCGCCTTTGCAAACATGAAAGAGGATATGCTACTTTAGACAACTGCAGCTAAAATAAGAAAAATACTTTGGAAGCTTAAAAGTAATTTTCCTTAAACTAGAAAAATACATTACATTATGACCACAGATGAATAAGTGATGATGATTTAAAGGTGAAATTTTTGGTATTTTTTCGAAATGCTGAAAAATAAATCTATTTCAACAACCCTGACATTTAGGATATAGGGTCTATGTGTGAAACGTAGCAAAATATTCCCTTAACCTTCAACATTTTTTTTGTCAGTCTATGTGCAAAAAACCCCGTATTTATACCATGATTTTCTTTATTGTTCATGGATTTCGCCTCGTTCCGCATAAATATATTTTTCGATATTATCGAAGATATATTTTATCGATGGTGTTAATAGATTATATGACTGATAATCATTTTTATTGGCTCATTTAAGATAAACTATGTAGAGCATCTTCAAGCACAAAATTTATGGAGTCATCTGTAAATCCATCATGATTATGTTTAATCTGACCTTATTCCGAAACCACATGTAATCATTAAATTAGGACATCATGCTACATATTGATTATCAGTAATTTATACACAATATCAACAGAGAGCCTTGCCATAGCAGATAAACACGGCTATAATAATTAAAAATAGATAGCAAAATAATAGGAATATTCGCATTTTGGATCGTCGATGTAATTGGCAGTACGTATGCAAATTATGGGTCGCTGTTTTAATTATTGTTTGAACGTCCTATTTTTATCGGATCGATTCAAGATAATCCAGCTATGCATAGTTTGCCCTTTAGAGAATAAAATAAAATTTTATTCGCCCGCTGGAGCTCTTATACAGATTGTTATAATATCCAACGGAGAAATCCAAGCGAAATCATTATTATAAGTAATTTCACATCGCCATAATGGACACATATATTATATAGATTACAATAAAGTTTTCGCATAAATTGTGCGTTTAAGTGTGTCTTTTTCTATAATGCCGCTACTAAATGATATAATTTTGACGATAAGTTTTTTTTTTGGCAGAAAACACATTACGACTCGTGTAGGGTGGTCCGGTTTTTGTCGACCCTTTAATGGCACAGGGTCGTCTGCAAATATTTATATTAAACCCTTTTAATGCATATTTAATATGATATTTACGCCCCGCGTTAAAGCTCAAAAGCCATTAATGTAAACACTCACGCTTTTCTTATTTCTGCTCAACATAACTCTAGGAAAATTTCCTAATTTCTGAGGATTCATGCTTGAAATAACGTTATTTATAGGACTTTTTCAAGACCGCCGGAGCGTATATTAACTATGTGACGGTCGAGGAACATTTAGGAATTAAATGTATTGGATTTTGCAAAAAGATATTTTCCCCAAGATCAAAAGAATTCCAACCCGGTTTGAATGCTATGCTTATTATCTTTTGTATATGGAGTGGATCCAAATTGCTTAATTAGACCTACATTTATTTTATGCATGTGGAGCAGAACAAAATTATTCAATATTTATTTTTGCATATATTGAAAATATGCAAATTTTTCTCGAAAGTGTGTGCGTGATCTATTTATTATGAATTTTGCAACGATAGATTTGTAATTGGATGCGTGCGCATACGATATCCCTACTGAATATAGAGCGAACCAAATTATCCAATGACGTAATATTACGAAATACAATGTATATCAATCCAAATTTTAAACACTATATTTTTTAAATTATTTAAATTCCAATAGCAAAGCAAATTAACTTGGAAGTCACGAAAAGTGAAACTCCAATGGACAGCTTATCAAAAAAAGAAGGAGAATCATTTGTCATCTCTCTATGTCCATTGCATACATCAGTGTTCCCCAACCTTTTTACACTTGCGAATCGGTAAAAAAAGACACATTTTTATGGATCACTAATACTGAAATAGAAATTGTTATTCCACATAACCAACAAATATACAGGATATTTTGCATATTGACCGATATTTTATTTTTGGGATTATAGGGATCTTTTGTTACGTTTTACACATAGACCCCATGTTTTATGTATCAGGGTTATCGAAATAGATTTTTTTTTTCAGCATTTTGAAAAAATACGCAAAATTTCAACTTCTAATCATCATAACTTTTTAATCCGTGGTCTTAATAGCACGAAATAACTGTC
Source organism: Stenopsyche tienmushanensis (assembly GCA_008973525.1). NCBI lineage: Eukaryota > Metazoa > Arthropoda > Insecta > Trichoptera > Stenopsychidae > Stenopsyche > Stenopsyche tienmushanensis. The sequence continues at coordinate 303,816 of WACJ01000018.1, read as the reverse complement.
TTTGTATTTTGGAATACATGTTTGATCTAAATAAATCATTATTTTATGCAATTTGTGTTTTTTGGGTTCATCAGTGTTGATTTCTTTTGTAGGTAACTCTGTCGTGTAAATTAATTATTTTGGTGACCCTATTCTGTGGCTCGCATGGTCTCCAGATCTTACACCACTGAATCTTTTTGCCTGGGGACGTCCCCTATTCTATGGATCGTACGGTATCCAGACCTGACTCCAGTGGATTTCTTTGTCTTGGGATGAGCCTTATTCCATGGCTTTCACGGTCTCCAGACCTGAAACCACTGGATTTCTTTAGGCAATAAATTTATAGCATTACAGCTTAAAATCGATATTCATCTTCCACTGATATTCAAAACTGAGGCAATGTTAACCATTTGAGGATTAGTTTCTGTCTGCTCCCATCAGCGTAAAACAATTTTCAATTCGAGGCAGAATCAATTGTAAATAAGCACTGTTGATAGCATACAAGACCACGTCATTTTTTTACATAAACAATACACAAAAAATCGATTAATTTGCTCCTGCTTTAGAAGGAAATGATAATCGGACAAAGACTCATTCATCAAACAGCGATAATAAATAAACACTGTCGATAGCATAAAATATTCTGTATTTTTTTGCGTAAACAAACAACAAACTTGAAATCGAAATCATTAATAAATTTGGGCTAACGATCCATACAATCATGCGATGTATGCAGGGAAGCTCTCCGTCTCTGTCTTCCGAACTGCGCTACGTTCTCTCTCTGTCTCTTTCTGTCTACGAGCTCAATGTACAAGAGTGCTCTTTCTGAATAGTGGAGGGGGGTACCAGGCCATGGGATAGTACTCATTTAGGGGTTAATGTTTTGTGTCTAGATATCAGAGTGGCATCCGAAGACAACTCTATTAATTGTTCTTTTTCTCTACTGCTAAGAGTACATGAAATGATGTCCTCCATGAAGGGATTATTCATTCAAAGTTTCCTTTATGAGGATTATCATTTTCGGAGTTAATTGTGATTAAATTTTAGTACCAATGTCAGCAATTATAAATTCTTACAAAAGTGGAAACATTTATAAGTCCATCTCTTGTGCGCGACAATCCCAAAGAACCAGCTTCTTTTAAATGCATCGACCTTATTTCTCAGTTTAAAAATATTTGTTCAAAATCCCTGGAGAGAAAAATCAATATCATTAAGTAGACTAAATATGTCCGCCATATATGCGAGTTTACTTATTCATTCCTCGTCCAAAAAATGTTCTAGTAGGGCTGAGTTGGATCGTGGGACTTAGACGAGTATCATCACTCTTTTAAAAAATCTTTAAGAAGGATACTGACTTAATTTCTTGAAATTTGGCACAATGTCTTTGCGGGCGCGGAGCACCAGTTGAGGAGCACTGGCATACATCATAGATTTGCTAGGCGTACGTGCCACGCCGATTCTTTTATGTTTGTGTGTGTGTTTATATGTAGCATAAAGCAACCACTAGAACAGTAACAATTATATTTTATTATATATTACACAATACACAGTCACATATTTTAGCTATCAATTTTTTTTAATAATTGAAAAAAAAGTAATGCATTTTTTTGAGCCTGTATTATATTCAATATTACAATTTATTGCATCGAATTTCTAGGTAGATGGACATCGATTCTGCTATTATTTTAAAAGGCCAGGGTTATTATTTTGTATGGTCAATATTATACCAATCCAAAAGTCAATATTTATGCTATTTTAGGTATAGCACGTGTTTTCGATAATTAAGTATTTCATTGAGAATTTAAATGAATGACTTAGCTTGGGGGGAAATGTATAAGAAGGTCAATGTTTCAATTCAATCGAATCGTAGGCCATGGAATATATCCATTGTATTAACACCATGCAGACCGCATGGTAAGCTTTGTCCAGCTCGAAATATATTTTTTAAGAAATTATATGGCCACTAAAAATAAGTTTAAGAATTTATATGACGAAAAACATAGCAAAGGGACTGTGTCATCGTATAATAATAATTGATATTGAAATGACACGCATGTTGTGTCATCGGATATTATAGTGTAAATACATTTTATATAGCCTCAAAATATATTTTCATCAACGCATTTTGATGTGAATGAATTTCATGCATTAAAAATATTAATTTGTAACTTAGTCAATACTGAAAGTATTAAGCCGTCGATGAAAAATATGAAAAACATCATTTCACTGCCTCACAATTAAAGCGTTGTATATTGCTGTCGTAATTACAAGCTAGCATTCGCAGCCGATCTTACTTGGACCAATTCGACCATCGGTCAAATTTTTTGGACCGGACTTCGACATTGTGCAAGAATAACTTGCATTCTGCTAACAAAAATACACATATATTATGTATCGAACGTTCACACGTTCCATATGAGAATTTTGTGATTTAAGCGACCAGCAATTGATCAGATCCAATTGGCCGTGCGTTTATTATGTAAATTTATTATATTACCGATCATGCAGCAATCTGCACCCAATGACCCACTAAATTATCTGCCTCATTTCATTAGTGAAAGCTGACGTTTCGCACACTTTTACTGTTGTCTTTTTTATGGCCAAAATAAAGCCAATAACGCACGTTGTTACGTCAGGCGAAAATGGAAACACACAATGGCATCTGCGTCAGGGTATTTTTAAAAATCATTTTTGCTCCATTTTATAATAGAATATATTCATAAAGCTGCATTGAATTTATAGGAACTGCGTTTAACAACAGATGCAGAATCCGCCAGGCCAAGTGTTACCAACATGACTCATTAGTGCATTATGCTTGAGCTTAAAAATAAAATGCAATGGAATTTAAATGGAATCATACGATTGTCTTTTATTTGGCTGACAAGTCCCATCCGGCTAATCTTCAGGAGCTCAAACATTTCAAATTGAAGTAAAAAGCAAATGTATTAAACACACACGCAAGTAAGACTCTCAAACATTATATTCACGGTTGGAAGATATAATATTTACGGTCTAGCAGCTAAAAGCTGTTAAGAAAGAATACAACCGTATTAGGTTGAAAGGAAATGCCAGCAATTATTAAGATCAACAAGTGGTCATGGGAAAGCTGGGATCTGTTCAGATCATGACTTTATTCATTTCAATTTCATAAAAGCATTTTAACAAAATTAATATTAGTAACACTTACTCTGGCGAATCATCCATATTCATATTAATATTAAGCAAAACACGGAATAATATATTTGTTTTGATTGCTGACTGCATTTGAATCCTTGCATATTTTATTTTTTAAATAATATATCAACATGGAAAGATTAGGCCTTTGAAAAAGAATATTTTTTTATTATATTCAGTTTTGTCCCCCATTTTAGAGTCATCATGCTTAATGCTCAAAAAATGTAAAGCATGACGGTGATAATGTAAAGTCGATGTGTTTGGTTAAAATCTTAATTTTCCTCTGAGAAAGAGACTTCAGCTGCGAGACCGCTAGGGAACCGGCGGGAAGAATACGTTTTCTCACAGCCAAGATAATTGGTCAACTATGTTTTTTTTCTCTGTCATCGTACTTGCTAAAAATAATTGTTATCAATTTATACAATAAGTTATCAGATAATGAGTTATCAAAATTGTACACTCAAACCTCGTTTTGTACGATTTTTTTGTGCGATTTCGAAGTTATGCGGTTTTTTTAAAAGCAATTTTTTATTTCATAAAAAGTACTTATCGAGATATTTCGGATAAAATATGAAATAAATCATCAACACTAACCGAAATTTGGAAAAAAATTATAATTTGGGACTGTGTAAATCAAATTGCATCTGCTATCGCTAAGTATACGACCACGCCCTTTATTCTATTGGAATAGTTTGGAATTTTGAAAAAATCGGTTTCATTTTTTGCATTATTCTAATATTTTGACTTTTAAGAATACATTCTCCAAAGGAATTTCCAAAATTCCGACTATTTACGGAGTTATAGCTATTTTAGTGACGCAGCAATTTGGCCGGTCCTACAAAAATGTTATTTTTTAATTGCCTTATTGTTTAACTTTTTTTGTGCGATTTTGCATACATTTTGTATAGCTGTTTCAAAGTTATGCGGTTTTTAAAATCCATGCAATGCATCTTCACTTTTTTATGTAAATCATAGCTTTTTTGTGCGATTTGAACGCATCTATCGCACAAAAAAAATTAAGTGCATATGACAGGAATAAATGGATAAAGAATGCATCCGAACAGTTGGCGTGTGGTTCATATCTGAATTCCTAAATTCAATATAACTTATTTGATATTGTAAAATTAATAGCTTTTAATGTTAAAGTATCGCTTGGTTTCATTATAAAATCCCAGAAACATAAATTCGACTCGATTTATTCGATGAATACATCGGAGTAGTTCGAGAATCGTTCTTGCACAATACCAACTCCATGGCCTTTCCCAACCTCACAGTAGAGAGTTAGCCTTAAAATGCTCGCAGAGATTGAGTGATATTTATCCATACATCGTCATACAACGCCTCCAGGCCCCAATTGTCTGCATTATGTGCAAAATTGAATATAATCATCCATCATGACTGATGAAAAAAATTACATCGCTATTATTTCCGTTTCTTTGTTCCACGTGGCAAAATGGGCAGGTAATCTGCAAATTTATCCCATTTGCTCCAAGTATTCGGAAAATAACGACCAATTTTAACGACTCTTTATTTTGTTTAACGATGCAGCTATCTGGATTGCTTTGATTTATTTTGGGGGCTTATAAAAGGAATTATATTCATTCGAGTGCAATCGATGAATCATCGCGTGCAATGTGCTTCAGAATATCAAATCAGTGAGCCTGATATGATATACGAAGTGCAGTTGCAATATATTGAATTTTTCCCAATAATAACATTGATGCGAGAGATAATAGAGTGTTTGGTAACGGTGACTTTTCATAAAGCTGAAGCGAGCTGTATGAATGCATGTTTCCTTCCGGATATATTGAATCTATGAGATAATCAAATGTTTAATTTTGAATGTTGGTTTTATGATACCAAGTGTGTTAGCTCAAAGATCATATTAATAGGACGATATGAAAATATTCTAGACGTTATTTGCAGATGACATAATTAATCTAAATTTACTCCCAGAATAGCTCAGCATACAAGAAAAAAGCATTTGCGTCCTGCTTAAATTTAATGGCCTATGATATACAGTTCATTACATTATTTGTTTAACCTATATCCATTTTTGTGGATTTTCATGATATCTTTTATGAAACCATTGCCAACCATTTTCATAGCGTATATATGTTTTTAAAAATGTAATCGCAAGCCATATAATCCGTAGATTTGAAGGTCAATATGGTTTAGTTACTAAGACTAGTCAGATCGCTTAATCACGGTAATTTTGGATTAACCTACAGCAATTATAAGAATAAATGTATGAGATGTGAAATTTATTAGTTCCATGAATCGCCTTTGTTGTCGCTGTTATTATATAATTAACCCTTTGCGGTCTAAGTGTGGTATTTATTAAAGCAATCTCCAGGGTGGAGGTCGGGCTTATTCTCGCACGTATTGCAATATAACGATGATCGTCTTCTTTTTCCTGGAATATCACGATACGAATACACCATATATCGTTGTAGTTTGTAGAATCATATATATAATGGGGGTTGCCATTCAATCGTTCCTCGTCATCGGACGTCGATCTACGCCCGGTATCTGTATTTTTGGCTGCAAGAAAATTCCTGATGAGTTGCATCAACATTTGGCAAAATTGTATGACTTTGGGGCTTTCATCCTTCCTTTTTCTCACATTTTATATATATAATGTATTTACAATTGAGGTTTCTAACCTCAAAAAAAAAAAAAGTTTCCTTCACCATTTTAATGACTTACACATAAAACAATATGACGTTTCCAGTTGATTAATAGCGTCTACTCTTCCCATATTTTGTATGTAATTATGAATAACTGTTGGCTTATCAATCACTTCTTTTTGGTTCTTGGATACTGGATCTGTCAGTAAAAAAATGATCTCCAATACGTGCTGGACACTGGACCACAAAGGGTTAACGATTAAAATACGGATGACATCAGAATGTCATCCGTATTTTAGACTGTCAGTCAATTTTAGTTGATCTTTCTATTAGGAATAATAGCTTGAACTATTGAATTATTTGGACAAAAAGCGTTTTGGGCATCTATGAAAAATTGCAACGAAGGATGATTACACTAAAAAGAATTTTGATCTCCGATCAATTCTAAGTTGAATATCAGTTCTTGGTTCATCTTAAAATATCCTTAATTTAAATCTCATATATAATTTTAGGTTGGTTCTTTGAGATAAAATTATAAAATTATAGCACTCTTTGCACTAAATATGCGAGTTTTTGCCTTAAACTATAATTTGAGAAGTGCTTAATCTTACTTCTAGCCATAAGTTTGTAGTAATTAGAGCTCACCAAAGTATAATAAATTGTGTTTTGCAATCCTCAACAGATTCTGTCTTAATCTCAAGACTATAAATATGTGATAAAATTGATTAATCATTAAGGGACGTTTCTAACTTCGTTGGGCTTAAAAGTGATCTAATACAAACATTGATTTTTATATAAAAGATCTACCATACGTTAATTGTATTATACCTATATTATTTGAGAAAGTACAAACAATAAGATGACAAAGTTTTATTGTAATCGAATGAACGATATGGTAGCGCATAAAATACGAACAAACAAATTTTTATTTTTGTATATTAGACTATATCTATGTTACTCGTGAAATCCTTAGCAATAAGTGGAAGAAGTTTTATTGCAATCTGATGAACGGTATGATAGCGCATTACATACGAACAAACGGGTTAATTAATTTTTATATATAAGATTGAACATTTTCGTTTGAATGCTTAACATTTAAAACTAGTAACATATAATATATGACGGTTTTCATGGAAATATCAAAATTCCAAATGTATAGTTATCATAGCTAATCAAGTTTCCAGTATCTCTCAGTATTGAATGCTTGTACTATTATGAGTTTCTCCCAACTCAAATATACAAATTCTGGAGAGGAAATGATCAAGATATTTTTGGAAAACTGAATTTAGTATTTTAGTTCTATTCCATAATCAAACGTCAAAGAACGTTTGTAGCGCAAAAATTACAACTGAAAAAAATATCAACTTTACCAATGAAATATTGTACTGTTGTTCTGTTATTTATAAATGGAATAATAAAAAAAAATCACACGAACACCATTCATTCATTATATATCCAAGCTGATTATCATGCACGCCATTTCCTTTAACATAGCTATATTTTATTGAATAGAACTATGATTAAATCGAAATTATTCAGTTATTTAAAGGCTGAAATGTGACATTTTCAACAGTTTAATTAGGGCTTAAAAAGCGCGATAAATTCTGAAAATTGTGTACATTTTCGACTCAAAAATGCATGCTTAAAGCGGACTTGGCTATAATATTTTTATGAATATTATACATACTTAGAGTTCGAAATGGCGAAGATAAGTTCGAAAATATTTATATTTTTCAGTATCATAATACTTGATATATCGTCGAAGGGCATCTGAGTGCATTCACGTGTTCATGTTATAATGAATACTTCTATATTAAATTGATATTGTGGCGTGAAATGTGTACAATCCACTTTAAATTGAACAGAATTTTATGTTATGAGTTCGCATCTTTAGCATATGGCTAATTAAATTTAATAAAGTTCATGTTTATTGTGTTCGATGTTGACCTAAAAAATTTCAATGGCTTTCGTTATTCTTTCCGAACAAAATTGGTCGATAAACTGCTTTAAATAATGCATGTAGTTGAATTAAGTTCGTTCTATGCGCGCTGTACTCCTTTTAGAACCCTCCGCTGTTTTCGCCGATTTTCCGTCGCATTTTCTGCTAAATAAATTCGCTAAATTTTCGAAAATGGAAGAAAAACATTGCTCAAAATTTTCTGCATAAAACGTTTATACCGTGGCATGTAATGGCACTCAGCCAAAATAATATCCATTTAACGTATTGCCATGAAAAAATCACGTTGCCCGCAATTGAATAAACCTGTCGCATTACAAAAGCTCAAGTTCATCGTTCCCGTCGAGATTCCATCATGGAAACTGCCTAATAAAATGTGTAGAATTCTTGAATAAAATTAAGTGTCGGTATTCAAGGTATTCACATGAGTTTTAGGGTAGTAAATCTTCCCTCCACTCGGTGCTTTATAGTCTCTAAATTGCGTTAAGTGCACGTTTTGCGTTACGGCTCCCTTAACCTGCTTGATTATTGCCAGGCTGAGTGCAGGTAGGGGTCTTATAATTCCTAGACATCTCGATAAAACTAACTTTGAAACCATGTGTAAGGCCGCTGTAATGAGAAAACTTTATTCATACCCAGGTTAAAATCTCTGCTTTTAACTTGAGCCACTATTGACTTTGATTATGTTTCAGTTTAAAGTTTTCACCCAAGGTACCGTCTGATCGAACAAGCATTTTTAGATGAGAAAATTCCGATATTCTAATAGCAAAAAAATGCGAATTTCGCACAGATTTAATACGATGTGCCTGATGAACGTTTATGCATTAATATGCAGATGTTAATCTGTTGCAATAGCGTCCGAAGAATTATGTGACTCGACGTCAAAATAGATTTATGACGCACAACATAAAATATATTCGTTTCATTATAATTTTGTAATATTTAAATATTATATTGGTATTGAAAAAACTTAAATTTATGTATGTTATTCATCATGTATAGATTGAGATTTTATAAATAATTTTATCATATGAAATATCTCAAAAAATCTGATTCAATTTAAATACATATACAATATCAAATCATCTTAAAAAGGTTCTACTTAACGTCTCATAATCTAATATATATGTATATTTAATGTATAGGGTGTTTTGCACATAAACCAATACTTTTTTTGGGGTTAAAAGATACATATGCTACGTTTCACACATAATCATCATTATGTATGAACATCCACGTCATCAAAACCTTCTCCACCAATATCACAATTTTTTATTGTCCTTATTCATCTTCTATTGATGGTACAACATTTTCTTTAGAAAGTACTTCTGGCCCCACCTTTTCCAGTAAAAATTTAGATACAGAAGCAATATCGACACAATTTCGAATATAATTTTTTTTCAAACTGGTGGAAGTGTTGAATTTTAAAATTTTAAATTATCCTAATATTTTTCAAATGTTCCATGAATACAATGTGCTCAAAATATCGGTTTTATAACTTGATATATGGGTTGGATTATAGACCTAGTGTTTGGCGGTAAAAATAATATTTCAACATCAGGATGTTTTAAGTCGAGCAGATGTCTTGATGCATTTTCCAACATCAATAATACTTAAAAATTATGTAATTTTCCCCCCTCAAACCGTGCTATACAGGGTATTTTGCACATGGACCGGATTTTTTTTCGGGAGCTAGAGGAGGGGAGTCTTTTTCTATATTTCACACATAAGCTATATGTTTTAAGTGTCAGGGTTGTCGAAATAAACTATTTTTTAACATTTTGAAAAATACCTAAAATTTCACCTTTAAATCGTCCTTACTTTTTAATCTGTATTCACCACTGGATTTATTTGTTTGGGGACATCTCCTATTCCGTGGCTAGCACAGCCTCCAGACCTGATACCACTGAATTTCTCTACCTGGAGACGTACTCTATTCCATGGCTCGCACGGTCCCCTGATCTGACACCACTGGATATATTTGTCTGAGGACGTGTCTTACTTCGTGGCTCACACGGTCTCCTGATTTGATACTACTCGATTTATTTATCTGGGGACGAACTCTATTCCGTGGCTGGTACGGTCTTCAGATCTGACACCATTGGATTCTTTTTCTAGGGACGTGCAAAATAATTAATTTATACGAAAGAAGTGCCCTCAAAAGAAATCCTAATTGAAAGAATAATCATTGTCCTTTACACAAATGAAAGAGGAAATGCTACTTCAGACAATTACAGTTGAAATAAGGAAAGGGTAGTCATGCGTTTATATGAAGAAGAAAGATCTAAAAAAAAATTGAAAACTAAACTAAGTCTCAAAATAGTTATTCGTTTTTGGATTATATAATTAGAAGTTGACATTTATCATTCGTATGCACATTTCATTTGACTTTGGAAGCTCATAAGTTATTTTCTCTAAATCGATTGCATAATATAGTGATTTATTTAGATCAAAAATACATTGCAAATTACAAAAACAAATAAATTAAATTTTAAATTATAATGTTAGAGGGGCTGTAAAACTTTTCGACCTTTCCGAAGTTTTTTAATCAATTTCATTTACTGATAATTTTAAAATTATACTGTGTCAATTTATTTTGGTTATTAGCTCATATTAAATGACTTCTTTTTAAATTCCACACATCAACATTTTCTACGGTGTTCTTTGATCTATCAACTCGGAATGACATATTTTTAACATCGAAAATCTTTGTTATGGATAATACAAGAGTGTTCTTTCTGTAGATTTTATAGATCCATTGTTTCACTTTTTATGCGCGTTTGTTCAATTGATTCAATAATAAAATGCAGTGATAAAGATACATTTTTTGAAAATAAGACACTATCAACTCTTAAATTAAAATGTATTTTGTTCAATAATCCCAGTATGTATTTACGTACGTAACTTGATTCGCGTTCTTAATACTATTTCATATTAAATTTTGACTTAATTAAGATACTTAAATTTTATTCGCGTTATATATTTTTATGGAAATATTTAAATCTTATTTCACATACTTTAGGGAATAATTTTGCGGTTTCGTATTTAAATTAGTCGGAATAATTCGACAAAAATTAAAATTGCACGAAGTCTTAATTTAAGTCCCCTTGAGATGTTCACTATGAAATTATTCTATGTAATATATTTAGTACTGGAAATGATTTTAATTTGTACGAATATTTTAGGAAGTTAATTCATTCATTGTGCTATGTATGCGATCATTATTTTACGTATAAAGATTGAATAATTCCAAAAAGCGATTGTCGTAGGATTTGCTAACTTTGAAGCAAGGGTTCCCTGATTAACTAGTATTAATGGAGATTCTCTGTATCATTAAACCCTTTTTAATTGCGTATCAAATGAAAGACGCGTGAGAAAATTTTCCAAAAAACATATACTATGTATGTGATTTTTGATGAATTCTAGTGATTTCGAGTATTAAGATAAATATTAAGTATTTGGATAAATCCTCTGAGATAAGTCTTCGATTGGGATGGGGGGGATTTCACAATTTTTTGAGTTAGGACTTAATTTTGTTGAAAATTTGCATATTAATGTATCGAAATATTACCGTTCAATAGACAGGAAATCAATTTCGTCTTTCAGGTTCTTTAAACAAAATGCGAAAAATTTTAAATATGGAAGTGTTTCTAAGATATTATTTCTAATGTCAATTTTACAGCTCGAATATGAAATTATAAATGCAATACATTAAATATTTATTATAATGTGTATTTTTAAACAATATACGAAAATAGTCCCAAAAGTACTCGACCTAACGTATAGATGGCGGATATTAGACGCTACCTTGTTTGACTAGCTAGATTTTGTAACTTAAAAATAAAAATTTAGCTAAGATATCAGCATAAATTAGTAAGATAGATAAATATATCATTTTTATGGGTCTAGACTCGTCCGCGATCTCATTTGGCGCGAGCCACCAATGTAAGTTAGCCTCTGAGGGTTCTTCTGTGATCGTACAGATCATAGAAGACCCTGGGTACGCATTAATAGCCGAAAATACCGCAAAAAGCCCTAAAAGAGGACGGAGTGGTCACAAGGTCTGTATGTCCAACCGGTCCGCTTTTCGGACCGCTGATATGACGAATGAACGTCTCGCAATTACGAACTCATTACAAAACGAATTTGTCCAAAGAAGTTTTGCCACCCCCTTGTAAAAAATAGAGTCTCATTATCATAATTCTTTACAAAGCTGAAGCATATTTACTGGTAAAATCGCGAATGTTCGATTTGAGTTCAGCATACTTTGAAGTATATTTGAATCAATTTCATAGACGTTTTTCCATTGCATTTTTCCAAAAAAATTAAAAACAGGATTTATTGATATTATTTCAGTGTACGTATCACAATTTTTTTAAGAGATCTCTTGATTAATTATGATTTAATACAACACTGTTCTTTTACATCTGCTGAATTTTTGTTACATTTTTTAATAGATATTTATTTTTGATATGAAACAATTTATGATCTGAGCCAGTTCATGCTTCTTTATGACTAGTCACTGCTCAAACCACTGGTAAATTTCATCTTCAACTATACAAACTTAGATCATAATTTGAACCTTTGTACCTCAGCGTCTGCTCTTTCAAGCTGAGTTTTTTTCGTCTTATTTATGAAATTTTACGCTTTTTAGATCCATTATTTTTATTTTGCGATGCTGCCAATATCGCTGAAATGATTAATGACGAGATACAAAGTATTTGCTAACAATGGCCTATTGAGATTTGTCTGCCAAATGTAAAACAATCGAACTATTGTGGTTGAATTCCATTTAAAAGGAAATATCATTTTTTTAAATTGAAGTAGAATATTTTTTAGAGATAGCTACAAATGAAACTGAATCTGATAGTATTTGAATTAATCTATATTTGTTTTAAGCTTTGAACTTGTACCACTTTAGGGTACTAAATGTTTGAGATAAGTTATAATGGTGGCAAATTGCTGAAGGCTCATGAGATATGAAGATTTTACTTTCATCAGATTAGCAATTTAAATGATCATACACATTTGGAATCGTTTGCATGAGTTATAACAGTTTGATTTATGGCATCAGTCCATTTTTATTTGCATATTCAGGTGTTAGCCCACGCACTTGCTCTCGCCACTTGTTAAACTTTTAAGGTTTATGACCTAAAACTCGACAATTATCTGAAGTCATCGTGTTTTATTGCCATCCCGCGTAAGCTTACATCCCGCGAATTGCTTTCTGCAAAAAAATAATTCGCCGAAAATTATACCGCTTGATTCGTTTGTATATTGAAATACGCTTTAATGAGATATTTTTGATGTCCTTTGGGAAATTTTATGCTGTAGCATTTTTTTGCGATACACCGACAATCGCAATAATAGCATCATATTTATGAAGGATCTGCTCTTGAAATGAAGGCAAATGGCGCGATGAAAGTTTATGAATATAATAACGATCCATATGAATTATTTATGAAATAATCGTCCTGCATGTACGCGTACACAACGACGTTAATATCACTTAGAGTCGAGATACAAGATACTACATGGATTTACATAAAAAGTAAATAAAAATGAAATTGACTTATTACGGTACATAAAATACCATAGAATCCACTGTGATATGGTTTTCTAAATGTTTTTATGTTTAATGAGTGGTCGCCAACTTCTTTCGCTTTTGGCCTTTTTACGCTTAAACTACTTTAATATTTGACTAACATTTGTGTTTAATCAAAATAGTATTGATTTTAAGATACCATATCCGTTATCGAATATCAACAATCACTGTAGAAGATTTTCCTTGTGATAGAAGTTTTTTTATGTGGTAATTTCCCATTGTCATTTCAATAGGTTATTTAAACGTATTTAAAATAAATTTATTTTATTTAGGAGAGGACAACATAATTGGTTAATTATAGGTAAAGCGAATAATGTTACCAGGTACTATGGGTGTTAAAAAAAAATAAATGCATCAGACCTTCTAAGAATTTTAGCGCCCTTACCTAATGAACCTTAATGCGTCTTAAGCCTTTTATTCAAAAATGTGTCTCCCCTGAGAGGCTCTAACTTCTCCCAAAGGGGTGCTAGAGACCCTAATTAAAGACACTTGCAAGAAGAATACTATATGTTTTATGTATTAATCAATAAAGTATGATATATATTTTAAACATGTATCGTAATTAATATTGGTGTCTCAAAATGAATCGATTTTTAGTGACAATGAGTTGCAATAACAATATATAAACGATGAGGTCTATATCTGCAACTGTTGAAAATTACACTCTCTTTTAGTTGAATGTATCTTGATTGGGAGATTTTTTCTTACCACAGTGAGTTCTTGGAAGCAAAGTGCGCTTGAGCAAATCTTACAGGAATGTGTTCATTAAAATTTTAGCGACTCTGGGCTTCACTTTCACCGCTAGGCTCTGTTGGTCGCTTCAATTGGGTTTTAGTCGTGTAAATTAATGGGCATTTATAATCGCGTTATTCAGGACATTACACAAGCGGAAGTAAATAAATAGTATTTCGTCCCTTGCAAAGTGACATAGTGAACTGTTGATTTGTGATTCAATGACGTGCTGGCTTTGTACCATATGTGGTATAATACACCTGCGAACTCAAAGCGATAGGGCTAATTACTAACTAACCCAAACCAACCCCCCTATGGCATCCTTTTGCTTATGTAAGGATTAGCTCGACGTGTTTGCCATACACTTATCTGTCGTCGTGCGTCTTCATGATGGTTAACCTGATGTGAATTTAATTTATAATATCTTAATATATTTGCTAAGGGTGATTTTTTGGACTATTAACGTTCAGTTATTAAATTAAGTGACGTGAAAATATAAATACACCGCATGGGGATTGTAATTTTATATTTTCGCTGCATAAGGCTCTCCTAATTTTAATAAAAGCTGGTCTTGTTCGAATTTGCTTTTATTTGACTAGAATATATCCATTTCTTCTTTGGCTTGCGGCCTAAAAATATTAAGCTTCGTTTGCATAGAGCACTCTCCAAATATTACTGAAAAGTTTTATCCATAAACCCTCCAAAGATGAGGTTAACTTAACATTTTAAATTTAATGCCATTTTTTAACAAAGTTAGCAGTCGAGCAAGTAACTCAATCATCTTGGATTGAAGCCTACAGGAGGTAGTGTAGCTAGCGACCACATTTTTAAAATCATATATACTCTATGAAATATCATTTTAAAGTAGTTGGCAATGATTTAATTTAACCCTTACAACTCCTTATGGCTACTACGTGTGGCCGGTTTTTTCTCGGGCAGTTTTTGCGAACTTCAAATAAGATTTTGGTATTTTTTTAAATGTAAGAATCAAGTGAATATTCTAAAAATACTGTCTTATTGGCTGGCCATTAATTTGTCATCTGGAATATGGAAAATAATTGGTTTAGAGGAATTGAATCGGTACAGGTAAAGAGCACAAAACGGGAACTTTTATGAAAAAAATCTTGGAGCCCAAAGGGGAGACTGCGAAAAATACTTATAATTACTTTGATATTATATTTTGGAAGGTGCATTTTATTATAACTAAAGCATTCGGTGTAAATACCGCCGACAAAATAGATTCAGAATTCGCAATGTTAAGAATGTTTGTATGATCGCTCAAATATGTCGGATTCGATTACATTACGCCATTTTACTGATGTAATACTAAATTCAAATACAAAATAACTCATTTTAAAAATTGTTATACAAATATATCATATTTCCTATCAATACCATTTAATATTTCGGGGAAAAAAATATGGCAGAGTTTATGTTTATTCGTACGAGGAAACGAAAGTAGAAATAATCAGCCTTTCAAATTAGCTCTTTTACTACGGTCCATAGAAAGCAGATAAATAACATTATGTTTTCAATGATAATGAGAATATACCCTCTTAAAAAACTTTCTTTTCCCGATTCGATGTTGAAGTGCTGCCAACTTTTCCATTAAAAACAACAATTTTTCATGTTAACGTTCATAAGCAGACGTTTCAATTGACAGTTCAACAATTGCCGGCACTTTTTAAGACGTTTGATTGCCACTATAATATTTCCTCATCCTCTCGACGCCCACTCTGGCGATCGAAGAACTCTTCGCGGCTCTTCGAGATCTCGCCATTAGCACGACAATTATACCGTGGCTGTGATTGGCACTTTCTCGTCCATCTCGATGTCTTTTTCTTATGAAGCATGACTAAATCACCCATTTATATAATTATTTAAAACAATACATAGTCCGTTACGCTAAAGGAGACCAGCAAATTGGGGATCCAAACCGGCTCGAGTGTCATTTGTTACGCGCAGCCGGCGTGCCATATTATCATAGTGACATTGAGTGATACCGGTCGTTATATCAATTTATTGCTTCCAGGGTCAGCAATGGTCAACCATTTTCCTATAATGGCCGCGAATTCATTATGTGACTTTTTTCATAAGTGTGGGGTTGTGGTGCTTATTATTGATGGCGTTGAAAACGGGTTGGAAAGTGAAACTGTTGAAATATGGTTGGCGCTTCATTTGTGTAGTTGAAGTAATACTTCTATGGAAATCGTATTTATATTATACAATATACTAATTAATAAGTTCATTTTCTTAAAATTAAGATTAAGTATATGATGGTTGAAATAAATTTAAAAATTGGTTTATTGACTATGAATCATGAACATATTCTGATTAAAAATATTTTTTTTTACGTTTAGAATACTAAAAATAAGAACAATAACTTGGTGCTTAATCTTCAACAACTTAAGTATTCCTCTTCGGTCTGGGATTTTGTTCGGATGTAAAAATTAAAATTGTAAATAATTTTATGATTTATTCATCAACATTCCCTTGTAAAATAATATATTCATATTTAAGTTGATGTAAGTAGAAGATATTAAAATACAAGATGGCTATATGTCTTTTTCAATTATTTTTTTAAATAATAAACTACATAATTTAATAGAATAAAAACACAAATATTATAAAATATAGACATTAAGTTTGCTGTTATTCAATGTAAATTTCTTCGTTTTGTTAGCTTTTAATAAAAAATAGCCGAAAGTTAGCATACATTCAAATGTCTTTTATTCAATCGCCTACATCCTATAACAAATATCAGGTCAGTCCAAAAGTTCGTGCGCATTTTTTTAAATGGTGTATATACAACACAATTTAACATTTTAATCAATGATATATTTTCATCCACCATCTAGAATTTATCGCCATCTCACAAGTAGCTTTTTAATACGATTGCTGTAGAAAGACACTGGTTTTAAGTAAAAAAAAAAACTTGAAAGTCCATTTTGTACATCTCATTCAGAATTTAGCTTTTTTCCTAGTAAAAAAATGATAAGGTACGAAATAAATGAAAATTGCTTGGGGGTGTATCGTTATCATGATAAAATATCACTTTCTTGATATTCACCAATCGCGGGTGTTCTTGTGACGTTATGATAAATAACCCATTTTTCGTCACTTGTTTCCAAACGGTCTAAAAATGACTCTTTTTCGAATCGCGATAAAAGGGAAGTGCAATTGGATTCGGATAGTTCATGCGGTACCCACTTTCCAATCTTGGATACTTTCCTCTATATCCTTTGTATGATGAAAAACTGTTCAATGAGATAAGTGCCGGACTGCTGGAAAATAGGCCTGGCAGTCATACTGCCAAAGCCGAAAGCTATCGGCTTGTCGTCCTCTTTCCTACGCTCGGGAAGGTTCTGGAGAAGCTGATCGCCTCGAGGCTTAGTAAAGTCTTGGAGTTCGAGAGGCGCTCGACGGTGGACGTCATCCATGATGTCCTCCAGAGGGCAGAACGGGCCGAAAAGTCCCACCTCGAAACCTTGGCGAATTTCACTCTGAAGATGATCTGCGACTGGAGCCGCATGAATAGATTAACTTTCTCGGCTTCGAAGTCGTAAGGTTTCATCTTAAAGAGTCGATTTCGGCAGCCCCTTAGGCCTCGCATGGATAGGAGTTTGGTCAGGTTCGTACAATCGGCCCCATATCTGGGGATCACGTTGTACAGTTCGCGGAATTTACAGGGTCAGCGGGCGCCTTTGATACTCATATCTTTACCGCTTGAGATGTCGCTGGATCGTTCCGGATTACTGGACTTCCCAGTTCCTCACAGGGCACAGACGCTTTATGGCTTCGCTCTTTAGGTTCAGACTTTCCCCGATTTCGGAATGTCCATGCGGAGATCCAGTTATGGATGCAGACCGTGTACTATGGACATTTCCGGGCATGGCGTCCGATCGCGAGGCGCTCATTCGAAGTTTTAGCAGTCTGAAAGGCGGACCGGTTGGACACACAAACCTTGTGGCTACTCTCTCGTCTTTTAGAGCACTTAGGGCTTTTTGTGTAAGCTATGGGGATAAATGCATCTCCAGAGCTTTCTACGATCTCCATGTTCACGACCCCCCTCACAATCCACTGTTAATTGTGATTCTTACTTCTTCCTCTTACTCCGATTTTTAACAGGACGTTTGTATTGATTATCGATATTATTTTTTAATGAGTACTAATATGCGTCCAATGTTAATGAAAATTGGTGACAGATTGACTAATATATTAGTCAAGCAACGACAGATTTAGACAGGTTCGAAATTTAATATTAAATTGTGTTTTATTTATATTATTTAAAAAAATCTCAAAAATGCGCACGAACTTTTGGACCGACCTGATTTGGAAGTAAAATCAGATATTCACAAATAACATAATAAAAAGTTGTTCATATAAATATTATATAATTTATTCACGACGAACAGAAAGAATTTCTCCAGGACAAATCCATTAATTATTTAAATATAAGGATTCCTCCAGGTTCGACATGGACAAAAACAAATTTTGACTTATTGTTCAGCATTTCATCAAACTTCAATCGATTCCACGAACTCCTTTCCTGCGTATCGTATAAATCAAACTTGTTTACAACAACTCCGCACGGGAAGTAAAGGATATTGCACAGTTAGGTGAGTGCAACAAAGTGCAGCCGCATGATGAAATTGCATCACATAGCTGACACGAGCAATCAGGTCCCTGACACGGTTCAAATGACGTGATCTTCATACTAAATGCACATCAAGCACGACGATTGTTGATATCTGCATTAATGCAAGAAAAGCATTGAGCGGCGCCTTGAAGAAAGCACCGGAAGGTCGCGAAATACCGCGGAATTAACACTTTTATTACACGCAAAACAGACAATTTTAATTGCTTCCATTTGCTATTGACATTTCAAACACGTATCTAATAAATCATATTGTTACAGGTGCGGTATTTTGGATCTTGATGCTGGATCAGATTGCAAAGTTCAACTGCGCTAAGGAAGATATGGCTGTATTACTATGAAATGTAAAATAAATTTGCATAAAATTTATAATGTGAGAGCTTCAAAGTGCCATATGAGAATTTGATGGAGCTGAAATGGGTCACATTATTCAAAATTTTGACGTTTTACCTTTGAATCATGTGCTATGAAATGCTGTGACGTTATATGAAATACAGTATGAGCCCTTCCGGGCATCTTAAACGCGCTTTGCCGAATCATCGAAAAGCGAATTGTTACCCTAATTGTTCGTTCTTCTATTTAGTTTACCTCATATTCATTTTAAGTTCTTCACAATTACGAGTAGCATACGGTAGTTCAGTCGTTAGAGATAAATTTACGTATAAATTCATTAAAACAACTCCGACGTACGATTATTACGAGAATGGGATCGAAAGCCTGGATATACCAGATGTGGACGTTGTGGTATCGTCGCAGGAAAAAATTCAAAAGAAAATAATTCCCATAATGGATCATAGCGCCGATCCAAAAACAGTAACCAAAGAACCATCGAGAGCCCTCGAGAAGAACAAAAAGATATCTAGTGACGTTGATAAAGTGATTGGTGATAAAAAGTCGATCGGGAGCAGTCGTGAAATGAGGACGTATTGTTCTGATTTCGAATCCAAGTGCATGTGTAGTTCCGATGGAATGAATTTGACATGCAAGGAAGCAGGATTCGTCGAAGTGCCATCGAATCTGCCGTCGACGCTGAGGAACATGTAAGTCCTTTCATTTTTAATCAAAAAAATATTACTCAAAATCCATGTAAATTTCATGATACACTTCTGAGTATCATATACTCAACAGATGGTCATATTTTTAACCCTCTTTTTAAGCATTCTGTCATTTTGTGGTGTAATTTTTACCTCAGGTGTGAATAACTGGCGATTTATGAAACCGACAGCCGCGAGCTTATCTACCAAATCCTTGCGGGATTTCCGTCTAGCTTATTTCAATTTACCACGAGTGGAAAAATACATAAGAGAGCTCATATTTTTAACCTTACATTTTGAAATATTTTATGATTGCTACAATACCCCATTTATGATTAATTTAATATTTATTTAATTCAGTAAGATTGTCAATATGTGCGTATTCAATTAAATAACGCAATGTATTAATTAGATTCGGTGTCGCTTTTTTTTTGTAAAATTTTCAACACTCTCGTCGCCCAGTTTGAATCGGTGTTATTTCTCGCGAGGCCCAAATTTGCTCAAAACCAGGGAATCCAATCCCGGGATCCTGGACAGTTTTAGGTGCTCATAAATCCCGGGATTAGTAGAAGTAATCCCGAAAAATTCGGGATTGAAATTTTTATCTAACAGAAATCGTACACCTCACCAGCACGATGAAGGCTACTAAATCGAGACATTCCCGCCGAAATCTGAACGCTTGGAAACAGTGGCGTAAATACTAATGGGTGAGCTTAGGCGACGCCTTGGGGCAGAAGCTGTCTAAACTATGTATACATATGTATACAGTACATATATGTTTTTCAAATTGTTATTAACCTCTCTCTACCGGTGATGTATTTACTACACATCAACTCTAATAATGGGAATATCGATATTAAATATAATAGATACGGAGTTCAGAATTTTTATATTCCTCCATAATATAATTACGAATCACATCAAAGTATTATAGTGTATAAATATTCATCTGCAGCGACGGAAATAAATTATTTGTTGGGAAATCGGGAATTTTGCGAGTTTTAGTCCGTGTTTCAGCACAATGGAATTTTCATTATCAACATCTCGAACTCGAACTAGCATTTAAATATCTAATGAGTACCTCCAACGAGTGTGGAAGCTAAGCGTGTATTTTCAGCAGCAGGTTGCTTGGCTACCAAAATCAGATCCAGACTAAATATCGAAACACTTCGATGCTTTTATGCTACTTCGGGCATATTTTCTAAATAATATTTGAATTTTTAGTGTTTTATTTAACTATTTTTGAATTGTATTTTTATCTTTTCTTAAATAAATAAAGTTCTTTCGTCTTCAAATTATTTTTTTATATTAAACAATAATTTGAAACAAAATTTATCAATGTAATTTCTTAAACTAATGAAAATCCAGGTTCTGGGATCCCGGGACTGATCCCGGGATGGTCTAATCCAATTCTGAAATCCAGGGATCGAAATTTTGGCTCGGGATTGGATTCTCTAATTATAACACAAGGACGATATGTGACGCATCTTCTTTTCAGGTATTGTTTTATCTTAAATCGATATGCTTGACTCTTTCATTAGTCAAATGAACAAAAACAAATTGAAGATAAGCAAGTGCAAACAGACAAGGGTAGGAATGCAAGTTTTAAGGTCCAAAATCATCTCATGTGTGTTTGAATTGTTTTCATGAATACTATGCTACATATTATAATATTGTATTTTTTGTATGCTATATGGATATTTTAGCTATTTTTATTTATTTATGTTTTGATTAATTTATATTGACGATGGGGCCTCCGCGGGCGAACGCCCGTCGCTCATATCTGGTGGACGTGGCGACGAACGAGTTAATAATGTACAACTAAATACACTTAATTTCATATTTTACATCAAGATAATTACTTGTAAGATTTTCAATGGCAATCATACAGTAATATTCTTCCAATATTTATCAATTAAAGATAATTTTGTTGTTAAAATTTATAATATGCAAACAATTATTATTGAGTAGAAATTCTTAACATTTTATAAAAAGAAAAATATTTATTCGCAGAGGAAAACAAATTAAACATGCAGAAATGTAAAGCAATAAGATACGCACATGAATGTGAAGTAATAATTTGTCTCTTATGAGAAATAGCTGAGATTAGTATTTGGGTCATTATGCCATTTATATTGCACTTCAATTATGTCGTTTTTTAAAATTTCATTGTGTGCCAATCATTTTAATAACGCATGGATAATATTTTATTATATTTTTTTTATAAAATAATTTAATCGAGATCAATAAAAAATATTTTCAAAGTCATGATTATATTTTGTATTATGAAATACGAACCTTAACTTCCTTAACATGGCTAATTTTAATCACATGCATTAAATTTTGCCAATATCTCTATAGAATTTTGTTGAAAAACGTAGACAGGTTTTGGCTTTAAAAATTAACAAGTTCTGCGACAAGTATACATATTTGCGGATAAATTCACATAAATAAGATATAAATAATTGTATTCAAGATGGTTTGTCATATTAAATGGTGAAAGTCTCATTCAAGGCTGTATTACTGGTACAGAACGCTAATGAGAAGTGACATTCCGCCAAAGTCACCCGAACTTTTGAACCTATGATTATTTTTTTGTTAAAGCTTTAAACAATCAAGGTAGAAGGCAATCGGACAGGCATTGTGGCTCAATAGTTTACTTCAAAAAATCAATACGACTTCTAAATATACATTTTGCCAGCGTATTTCAAATTTCTCCCGCGACATTTCCATCTGGTCTCATTTCTCGAACAAGATGAGAAAATGTTGTCATATCATGGATGGATGAGCCGAGCTCGGTTCTTTCGAAAGGCTTCCCGGTCGCTATTCTATCCCTTAAATCTGTAAACGATATCGCCGGGCCTTTACGACCTGAACCCTCGCAGAACATTGAAAACCCACCAATAAAGTTGTCAGTCGGTGGGAAAAAGGGTTCACCACGACGCTCTCTGCCATTATCGTAAAGACGCCATTTTACCGATAATTTGCAAAAAACGCTAACACAGGATACGACGGCGGGGCGTTCGACCAAACTTACAATTTGTCAATATTCCCGGACATCCCGGAACATATCGAATTTGGTTAAATATTACACTTGAATGGAAACGACCGATCTTTCGGAAAGAGGGTCCGATTAAAGAGGACCCCTTGAGGAGTCCACCACTTTGTCAAGTATCAATTTGTGATCTCTAGAAAAAATTCAAAATGGTTTTGAACTCATTTATAATCATCCCATATTATTCCCCATCCCAGTTTTTTTAATAATTATAAAATTGAATTATCTAAAAAAAATATCTAAAAAAAAGTTATAAAAATCAAATTTTTCCTAATTTATTCGATTTTAAAATGTAAATACTCAGGTGATTAATAATGATTTGTAACTGAATTTACAACAATAGTTAAAATATAATTTAAAAATAAATATTATTTCACCACTCACTCATAGACCCTCTTCTATCTAATGTTTTTAATAAATACCGTACTATTATTTCTGTATTTAAAAAAATGGTAGAAAGTTAAGAAAAACGTTTGAGATCTATCTTTCTGTGATGTAAAATTTCGCCCTAATATTTGAAGACCTTTCAAGTAACCTTCTTTATTTAATTTTCCTTTTGATTTTCATTTAATTTCCAATTGGAAGATGGAGGGTTTTTATTTGATATCTAAGCCGTGAATTTCAGACGATACATTTGTTCATCATTGAAGTCTCGAAAGATTAATTTGGTAAATTTCTTAAGGACGTTTCTACCTTGTTGGGCCTAAAAGTGATCGTTTTTCAACATTTTTATTCAAAAAGTATTAAATATAGAATGTTGATATTTAGTACGTTGACTAGGCGATCTTTATTGAACATAAAAATATTTTTTAAAGTTTGACAAAATATGGAAGTTTGGGTATGGCCACGTATGTCGGTACGCGAGCGATGACATTCTTCACCATGGAAGTCCTAAATCCTGAACAGGTAATTAGTAATAAAATTTTTTAACATATTTTTATTTTGTATAATACTGTGTATAACTTAGACTATAATTAAGAATAAATATTAAAAAATAAAAAAATAGTCAGCGGCTGAAGAAAAATGTATGTTTTTACCAACTTTTTTTTTAGTTTTTTATGCGTTAAATAAAAACGGTTAAATATTTTCAAATAATCGTAGTCTATACGATGATGAAATTTATTATACACGTTTTTGTTAAATTTCATAAAGAATGTTCATCTAGGACGTGTGAGAGCACTTCCATAAGCTTGGAAAAAGTAGTTCTAAGAAAAATATCATTAGATTGTTCATATAAATCCTTATCTTTTCAAAAATATGATATATAGATTATTCATTGAACGTGGTTTAAAAAATGGTCAAAAGAATATATGTAAAAATGAAAACATTTGCGAAGAATTCAGACAAAACAGATGTCTATTTCACCTTTAAATTTCTTACGTAAGTTATCCTAAAAGGGTCGTTTTCCCTTTTCAGGATTCCTCTTTGTCGAATTTTCGCACACATTTATAATTCTGCTTATATATGTCCGGGAAAATGTTGTATGTACGCTTTGTATTATACTAATTTTGATTAAGCTGCCATTTTGAAAATTTAATACACAATGTAATAAGATATTTTTAACGTCTATGAATATATCTAATGGGTTGAAAGTACCTCGTTTTATCACTGTAAAGCTTCTTTGGCGCGAAAAAGGATTAAAAATCCATTTTTCATAAGCTCGGCGTTCGCAAGGGCTCGAATCGAGGCAAGGGACACACGTAAAATTCGAACACGTGCCGGGGATGGTATTTTTGGATAATTAACATTTTTTTTACACGGCATCCTCTGGATGGAAGTGCTTTACGAGGGCCTTTGTGATTTTATCCGGTTTCTTAAAGGCTGAAAGCTTCGGTCTATTTTATATGCTCCCACATCCGTAATATACTTATTGTTATAAATGTCCGTAACCGGATATCGACCTCTTTAATAATGGAGGACTTGATGAGGTTGTAAACACTCACCACTTTAACGCTGATATAATAGAAAATAATCGCGATTCGCATGAGACGTGTTGCGGAAAAATAACGAAATGAGGTTAGCGTTTCCGTTCTAAGGATATTTTTATTTTAAATGTGTAGGAACGTTTCCTTCGCTTTAATTATAATTCAGACGATGCTGTAATTATTCTTGAAATTTTGTCGCCAATCCAAGACATCTGGATCCGCTTAGCTTTAATTCAAAGAAATTAACATAACTGATATTGCACGACAACGTGTATTACGATCTTAATATCTCCATAGCTGTCAACACTTCGTATCGTTGGACCTGTGTTGGTCCAAAATAGCCGAGAATAAAAATTTCGTCTGAAATTAATTTGATGTTATTTTGAGAGCATCTCATTTGCATAATGGACCAAATAATTTATTTTTCCAGCATAGAATTTATAGCAGCAAAACTAATTTTTGTCGTAACATTGCTTTTCTATCCTTAACGAGGTTTTACGGCATACTTATTTTGTATGGCGTGAACAAACTGACTCATGCAAATTAAGTATGCACATACATACAAAGTTATCGAGGTCGATTCGCAATGAATCAATTGGTATTAACTTGGTTGCCCAAAGATGGAATATGACAGGTGAGAAGCAATAAGGTCGCCATCAACATCCATTGTGTAGTCTTCCGTGAACGCTCAATAAACCCAAGTCAACAATAGGATTTTCCTTTGAGCATTTTACTGTAATTAATTCAAAAATGTACATCAATCATATATTTTTTTAAATTCAAAATCTATTAAAATGATGGACAATAAGCTATTTTTCCCTATACATTCACCTCCTCATTTGATCGATATTAAAGGTAGCATAACATCCGAGTTTCATTTAGAATGCTCACCCAGCGGGTCTTCTGAATGAACGTATTGACAAACGCTTTCGCGATGGTCTTGATAGGGAGTATGGGAGGTTTGTAAGGACTGAGCAGTTTTCCTCAGAAGACAGTGAAAAACTACTCTAGATGATCTTTTTGATTTAACTGGAAAGGGCTTTCTGGAATAAAAAAAGTCCAGTCCCTTCTTTCTTCGCTAGGGCGTCGCTGAGCTGCCAAGCGAATTTGAGACTAGGGGTCCCAATCGAATATTCGAATATTCGATATTCGAATATATTTGCCCGTTTTCCAATATTCGTATATTCGAATATTTGTAAAATTAATCGAATATTATTCGTTATATATTTTTTAAGAAAATTGCTCGATGTTCTTCTGCCAATCGAAATAGCAACAAAGAAATGCAAAAAGTGCCAAGTTTATTGAACTTATTTTATTGAATTTGTGTAAAGTTTATTAAAAAACTATTTAAAAATATCGATCATGCCAAAAAAAGGGTGATATATTAGATACTGTCGATAAAACCAAACTCAATGACAACTGAGAGGGTTTTGTCAACAGCAGGCTCAATAAAAATGAAATTACGGTCAAGCTTAAAAGTAGAACGTTCAATTCACTTTTTTTAAAATATGTATTTCTGAAAAGTAAATAAAAATCTTTTTGATTTTACTGAAAACAAAAACCTCAAAATTTCATTTGATTTCTAGTCTTTGTCTACGAGAAAACGCGTTGCGCAACAGAAGATGATACTTCTCGCCCTCTTTGTGTGATGGGATCAAGAACCTTCCTTCCTGAGGGAATAAATTTATTTCTAATGAAGGGAACTTTATAGAAAAATAAGATGCTCCATTTATATTTTTATATAATAATACAAATTAAAAATTCCGGGTTATATTTGAATCACCCTCGTCTACATATATAAAATATTCGAATACTCGAATATTCGAATATTTTACCAAATTCACATTCGATATTCGAATAATTGATTTAACGAATATTTGGGACCCCTATTTGAGACTGAGTGTTTTCCTATTTTAGGTTGACCCTTTCAGTTCGACGATTTCAAAACGATATAGAAGACAACGGAAGACAATGCTTTTAACGTTGCGTATTCAATCAAAAATCTGATTCATCATCATTTTGCTTTTACCCAACCACAGATAATCTTTCCTATTCAACAACTAGTTTATGCATTTAATCACTGCTGTTCCCACTTTCAAACACATTTATATTAGGATTTTTTTCACATTTTTTTGCATTATTTTTTTATAAAAATATTGCGAATATTGGAAGACTAAATCGAAGTTTAGACAGAAGACTAAAAATAAATAGAAGAACTAAATATTGTGAAGGATCGTATAAAAATTCTTATTTAAACACGAGGAGTAAAAAATATCACCTTTTTAATACTTTAAGTGCAAAGCAGCGTTATATCTTTGCGAGAAATTTCCGCCAAAAGTGCGGCATGGCGATACATAGACGTTTAACTAGGGAATTCAATCTCGAGTCAAAATTTCGATCCCGGGATTTCGGGATTGCATTAGACCATCAATAGCTTAAGAAATTATATTGATAAATTGGTTCAAAAATTACTAATAAGTCCATTTGTTTAATATAAAAAATAACTTGAGGGTCAAATAATTTCATTTATATGAGAAAGAAAATCTCGCAAAATTCCCAGTTTTTCGACAAATTATTTATTTCCGTCGCTGCAGATAAATACTTATATACTATAATACTTTGATGTGATTCGTAATGATATTACGGAGGAAAACACGAATTCTGAACCCCGTATCTATTATATTTCATATCGATATTCCCATTATTAGAGTCGAGGTGTAGTAAATACACCACCGGTAGGGAAAGGTTAATATAACAATTTGAAAAAAAAATATGTACTGTATATACGTATATATAGATTAGAAAGTTTCTGCCCAAAGGCGTTGCCTAATCTCGCTAATTAGTAGTTATGCCACTGTTTCCAAGCGTCCAGACTTCGGCGAGAATGTTTCGATTTAGTAGCCTTCAATGTGCTGGCGAGATGTACGATTTCTGTTAGATTAAAAATTTTCAGGATAACGTTTACTAATCTCGGGATTCATGAACACCTCAAACAGTCCGGGATCCCGGACAGGGACCCGGACAAATCCGGGATTGAATTCCCTACGTTTAACTAATCAGTTAAAATTTTAAAATTGTATATGGCTATCAGAAAAATAAATGTTTCAACAGGTGAGACATAGGACGGGAAAGAGTTAATGTGGGTCTTCAAAGTATTATGTTGATTTCTATTTGGGCGTTTGCTTGACGTTTTACACCACCAGTAGACAGAAATCGCTTTTCTTAATGTTTTTGGTCCATATGCAGCATATTTTTGGGTCCACATGAGAAGTCATTATAGCTGTGCCATTAGTAAATATTACAAATACTTCTTCTTGGCGTTTTGGGCAAGTCTGATGTATACAAAATAAATAATATTGGATTTCTAACGTCTGCCTGTGGTACTTCGGATTTGTTTGGATGCAATTTAATATGTCATATACCTAATATTCATCGCCATCTAGTCTCTAAAAAATATTTTTTTTTTGATTAGCAAAGTCATCTAAATCGGTGCATATTGGTTAATTTCCATTTCTTCGAACCACATGTTTAGATCATATACGATGAAATTTAAATATAATGTGTTCAGCTTAAAAGGTTCGCGCATTTTCCTCGTGGGAATTTTTAGGCGCAGGAATGCGCGGAAAATTCATTTTCCAAATGGTCTTGTAGATACATGACATTGCGCGTGAACGTCTCAATATTTCCGAGTGCCAATAACCTGAGAACTTGTTTATGTAGCACTCGTCTCAGGCAATATTTATTTAGGAAGGAAAATTGAAAGAAGAAAGTCAATATGTACGACATGAAAAACTTGTAACCCCCAAAATGAATAAGGAGACGTTAACATTCGAATGTCACGCTGTCTTTGACGGAAGATTATCGAGCACTTTCGGCTCCATTATTTTTCTCTCCTTTGTAATTTTATTATTTGGCAAGAAAGCTGTGTTCTATAGAGATTTTTTTGCTATTGCTTTTGATTTCATGTTGAAAAAAAAGTACAATTTAAATAAATACAATTCACTGAATAAACCTTAAAAACTGCGTAAATATTTCGTGTTTATATTCGTTTCATTTGTATCAGAAAGATCTATCAGCAACGTCTTTTTTAAAATTCGCATATGTTAAATTCTAATGATTCGAGAATTGGCATTGTCATTTAGTCCATGGATTTCTTATAAGGGATTAAGTAAAATAAAAAATATCTTTAAAGCTTTTTAAAGTTTATTTCGACTTAAAAAGTGATTCCGATTACTAATTTCATTACTTTCAAATACGAAAATATTTTCCTATCATAGCTGTTATTTACATTCGATTGTCCTTAAGAATACCGTTTACCTCTTATGATTTTCCTAGTTCTGTGAATAATTTATCTGGGTTGTGCTAATAATTTCAACGATTTTATGAAAGTTAAATTAAATTGGCAAAATTCAAAGTAGTTTGTATATAGATTTAGCGAAGGCGTTGAAGAGGATGGCGGAACAATGAGGCTTAGAAATTCTGCTCTAGAGCATGCATTTCATAAGTGCATGTGCTGAAAACCAAAGAGCGTCGATCAGCTGCAACACACTTTTTTACTATTTCGCTTAAAAAATTAATAACTTATATTGTTCGTTCTTATTCTACTTAATGTGCCAGTATGTCCAATCTTCTCAATTTTTTAGATGCTACTTTAATATAATTTTCATATATTGAATCAAGCAAAAATATTTCCTTGTATTTTCACATTAGATTAATTATTTGTTAATTTTCTCTGATAATACCGATTTACTTTCCTATTGTCCATCATATTGCCCTATGGTATTCTAGATATAATTACTCTTTGTTTTGAAAACTCTTTTCTTCTTGTTTTATTCTAAATAGTCCGTCTATTAAGTATGACTTCAGAAATAGTCAATAATTGTGTGGTAGTAATTTATTTTATTTGTATACCAACCCCTAGTACCATACACAATAAAGCGCTCAAAGTTTTTATTTTAAATCGTAATAATAGGTATTATATGTATTTTTTGCATTATGTCGTAATACAAACATATTGTAAAAGAGTATGTTTCAAAAATTTATTTTTCGGTTCCTTTAATATAAAAAGTATCAAATAGTTGAAGACAAATTGTTGATGTAACATTTCGGGGGCTCTGTTTCGTTGCCTTTGCCGGTGCAATAGTCCCCAACAGTTACCTTATTCGGCCACGGTGACCACACCGAGGGGTCATTAGAAGCGCCGGGCGCTTTCCGATAATATATAGTTTAGCGATGTTAAAAAGGATGTTGAATTGATTAAAATATTGAATGCTAGGTGAAATCTTAAAAAAAATATATGGTCAGCTGTTAATTGTTAACTACAGAATATTTTGGTCCACGTAAAATTGCTATAATTGTTTAAATTCGGTTCAAATCCAGATTCTTGATTTTTTCCCCCACCGTATCCACAAATTAGGGAGATTGGAAATATTATTATTTCTTATCGATTGTCTCGCTCATCTCTTGGTTTCTGAACCCTCGGAAGTATGGACTCCAATTCTGCAGGAGATGGATTCTTTTGGTCTTGTCTCCTTGTCTTGGTAGCCATTTTTTTCTCTTGTGGGAGTGGAATCTTGCATGATACCCTGGATTTGATCCCAGGGTTGTTGTCAGATTCTTACTTGACTAAAACCCTCCTTTGTCCTTCTCTGCCCCCTCTGGTATTGTTTTCCATGTTGCTTCAGGAGGACAGGTAGTCTGGCCTTAGATAATTGGCCCTATTCTAGTGTTGGAGAGCTGCTCTGCGCCTCTCTCTCTTTCACTGTCTTCTTTGGCGCTCAGAATTTCTTCAACGTAATGGCTCCAAAGGTCCCAGTTCTTCTTGCTTATCATCATGCTGTGGACCATTTTGTCAACGTTGAGTTCGGTCACCCCGAGTGCTTATTTCAGCGAATTTATTTGGGGGCCTCTTTTGCTTGGTTCCAGCGATCACGAGCACTGTTTCTTCAGATACTGTTCTGTATGCTGCGGTGACTCGGAGCACTCCCTGCCGTTGGATCTCGACCAGCTTCTTTCTGTAGCTTTCATGTCTGTGCGACTTGTACCATATTAGGGCTCCATACAGAAGGATTGAATTTATAACCTCATTTATGGTTCTTCTTCTGCACGGCTTTGGCCCTCCGATATTGAGCATGAGCCATCTGAACTCACTGGTCATCTTCTGCGCCTTCTGCGCAGCTGCTTCGATGTATTTATTGAAGGTCAGCTTGTTGTCGTTTTGATCCTCGGTCTTCTGCTGCAGATCACTGCCTCCGTTTTTTCTGTCTCCAGCTGCAGGCGATTTCCCGCATCCATGTGTTGATCTCTTTTCTTTACCTTCATTTCCCATGGATTTCGAGCTGTCACCAGCAGTGCCACATCATCTGCGAAGGCAATGAGTTCTGTAGAGGACATTCCACAGGGTGGACCCCAGGACGGATTCCTGCGGAACGTCCATTGCTAGCTTCTTGCGTCTTGGTAGGTTGCTTCTTCCCGAAGATCAGTTGACACAGTCTCAATTTGAGAGGCTTGACGATAGAATATCTATTAATTACCCCTGAATCCGTGCTCGACGGGTCGAATTCGGAGACCATGTCCATATCTATTCCTACTGAAAGTGCTCTAGCTCTATTTACAGCCTGTAATTCTCCGTTGATGGGTATGGTTGAACCGATAGGTCCAGGCTTACTTTAATTTTCTGTATCATGGATGTAAATACTGAAGTTCGATCGATTTAAACTTAATATAGAGTTTTTATAGATGGATAGAAATTGATAGAAATTCATGTGTATTTGATAAACTATACGAATAAAGTCTTTCAGATGTGTCGTTATCCCTTGATCTAAATAAAGATTAATCCTATAATAATTTGTAGGAATCTATATGTAATTTTAATTTGTATTTATAATATATTTTCATATATTTATCTCATTGGAAATGCATTTCATAGGAAAAATTAAACCCCATTTCTCGGATAAAAATGCATCCCTTTTCTAACACGATATACAATTCGGAAAATTTCATTTTCACACTAAGAAGATTCCTCAATCTCATTACTTCAGATTCTGGAGAATCAATTTTATCTACGCTTCATCACAGTTCGATTTTATTGTCTTCGGAATTTGTACCAAAGCGGTCTCGAGGGGTGGATTGATATTTGGTTGGATACATTGGATAGAAGATCTCTATGGAATAATTATTTATTTATTTATTTTAGATTTTTATTATTTATAAATTTATTACCGGAGAAATATTTTCGCGAAAAAAGTTCTATGAATGAATTCCTGGTATACTCAACGTTCAGGAACTAAGCCAATCGATCGATCTGATGCGATGTTCCTTCGATGCATTGTGGTATAATTTAAATTCGGAGGTGTTAATAGCTACATGGCCTCAAGGGTGGTTTTAAAATGAAGGCTTATAGCATTATCTCTTTGTCGGGCGTATGCAATGAATATTTTACAGGTAGGCTAGATTACCTGTGGCGCTTTACAACGTACCACCTTCCGCTAAGCCAAGTTTTGTTTCGTGCGTGACCTTATTTGAACAACTATTTTCGGTCTCACTAACATATTTAGCTGCTGTACAATTTCTGAATATTGCTCCACAAATAGAAAACACTTACAACTTTGTTTTTCGTACAAATTGAGTACCTTCACACGTGGTTTGTTTACAATGAATGGGTTAAAAGTGGCGAAGGGGGTTGAGTGGACCTATCGACCCAGTTTCGCCGAGGTCATCTTATACGACCGGCGTTAACATACAACCTCCGCAGATCTTTTCGCTAAACGACCAGCTCTCCAAATTACTTTTGCTAAATTGTAAAGAGTGCTCTTTGAGCATCGCATTCTGTAATGATGCGGCAAGTACGACTGCAGCTCGTTTATTTTGCGAAACTGCGGAAGTTCTGTTTTCTAATCTCAAATAAGCTATCCTTGTTTTTATTCTCGTCCGACTTGAAATACTGCGCAGAATGCTCGATATCTTAAGCAAACAACTATTGCATTCGATGCCAATAATAGTCATTTGAATAAACATAATAAATGCATGAAAAACCTTGCTAAAAGACTTAAGGTCGACCAACATCTATGTATAGATCTTACTAAAGGATATCAATGATTTCAATACAATTTTTTTAAGACATCTATTCAAATTATAGTGATTAGACGTCCCAAATAAATTTAATGTTACACATGGGATCTTTAGTACCATTTATATCAAAACAATGGCAATGACCAATTATGATAATTGACCTCGCAAAGATGGACTTGTTTTTGTACTGAATGAGTGATAATTTGTTTACGTCGATTATATCATTTTTTAATCGATTAAATTATTGCATAAATATTTATAGATCATCATTAAATAAATTCTTAATTGAAATAGTTGTCAATAAATGCTCGGTCCGTCGTTAAGAATCTTATTTATCAGTGGTTTAACACTCTTATTGAACGATTCTAAACGAGAAACTTTTAAGCCGCAAGCGACATTTTATTCATGTTCTTATCTGATCTTAAGGCAGGTCTACCGCTCTTTTGCTTTTAGATAAACCCGATTCTTATTTTGCTCGATAAAAATCGGCATCGGTACCATTGCAATCATGTATTCGGGTTGCAACGTTATTTTTATATATAATTTTTAATAGCATTTTATACATAAATCCGTACTCTAACGTCATTTTCCACTAACAGTGGACAGGAAGAGCCGCGTTTCGTTTACCATCTGATGCCGTTAAAAGCCGGAACTGGGCAGATTGCAGAGCCTTATGCTACGATGGAGCGATTGCCGTTGTCTTTTTCATTATTGAATAAATATCGAAGAATATGTCTGTGTAACGTTGAGATAGGGGCGCTCTTGGGGGCAGAGTCCCCGGGTGGCTCTCCACTCCCACCTGCTCGTCGGGATGGCCGCGCTAGCGGGCCGTGATGTTGCTGAACGAATGGATGGGAATAGACGGGCGTCGAATAGAAAGATTTTCTTCTCTAAATAACTATTTATTCCACACGATAGAGAGAGATCTGGCTGCAGGAAGGACGACTTCCCGCAGCCAAGGCTAACCGACGACTCCTTCGACTCTCGCCTCCTGCGCGTCACTACTCAACCGACAACGATACACGCGCAAGAAGCGATCGATTGGTATGCAATGCAATGTAATATCTCCGCAGGGCCACAAGAGATGGCGCTGTTAAAATAACACACTGCGCCTGAAGAGAGATGGAAGATGTCACTGTTAACAGCGCTACAACGTGACAATGAGTCTTTATTGTGAGTCTCATGAACCAGTTGAAGCGCCGGAGCGGGGGCGCTTGCGGGGCAGAGTCTCCCGGGCGATTCCCTGCTCCCACGTGCTTATCGGGATGGCCGCACTAGCGCGCCGGTCCGTTATTCTTTCGAGTCATAATGTAGCCGGACAGACGGATTGGAGTGAATGGACGTCGGACAGAAAGATTCTCTTCTTTGTATAACTTTTTATTCAACTACGAAGTGGAACAGTGGGAAGGACGTCCTCCCGCAGTCAAGGCCAACTGACGACTCTTCCCGACTTCAGCCTCCTGCATGTTATCCAAATGGCAACAATGCACACGCAAAAAGCGATCGATCGTTGTAATGTGTCCACAATGTCACAGAATATGGCGCTGTTAAATTACTATGCTACTGTACTATACATTTTTGTAAATTTGGTATTGCGCGTTTATTTTTGCAATAATAATTTTAATTTCTGCGGTTGAATATTGATTTTGGTCATTAAAGCGGACTATTTTTAATGTTGTTCAGGCTTTGCTCTCGTTGGGGTATTTTCGAATATTTTGCGTCGCCGTATAAGAATGGCAAATAAAGTTCTCAATGTTTTAATTGTTTTTGTGGATCCTCTTTTTCGGTGTTGCCTGATGAGCAGCCGAAGATAAAGAGCTTCCTCTACGAAAGTTAATAAGGATTTCCGTGGTATACTGCGAGTCCGTATCGAGACTGCGAAGCCTTATCGTTCTTTTCATCGGGGAAATGATCACATCAGATTTATAAGTTGCGATAATCGTTTTTTTTTAATTTGCTTTATTGAATACATCTTGTGCGAGGTACAGATAAAAGTACGATATTTTCAATTGAAAATGTAATTGTTTTTTAAGCGTTGGACTAAGCTTCATTTTCCCTCGTAAC
This sequence comes from Stenopsyche tienmushanensis, assembly GCA_008973525.1. NCBI lineage: Eukaryota > Metazoa > Arthropoda > Insecta > Trichoptera > Stenopsychidae > Stenopsyche > Stenopsyche tienmushanensis. The sequence continues at coordinate 268,934 of WACJ01000018.1, read as the reverse complement.
CACAACATCCTTCGATCAAAATTAAGAGCAAACATTTGATCAAGCGAGCTCTATGCCATTTTCATACAGCTTCAGCAACACTGGATTATCCGTTGAATCACTATTTGCAGACTAACCGATTGCGCCACCTTGGATCTGATCATAACAGTGTTCGGATCCGAAGAACTGATCGTATGAGGTCAGGCCAACGCAACGAACGCGATATCATAAATCATCATGCTTTTAAAATGGATTCATCGACCTATATTTAAGTGAGATAATCCTTATAATTATCCGGCCGCTTTATTTACACCGTTGGAAGGATATCCGTTATGATTCAGGACCAAAGTTCTTTAGCAAAATTGTATGCTGGATTTATTTATGAATATTTTTCTACACGGATAGACGATTTATGTTCCATTGAAGCGTGTAATTCAGATATATTTTTCCTTATATTAATTATTGAGGTCGACAGGTGATCATATTTCTTATCGTGTAATATCATAGTTTGGTGGTGATCACATTAGCCTTAATAGTATAACTTTAAAATGATGAATTTATCATGATATTTATTATATATATATATCATAATGCAAAATATCAGCCTGAAATATATAATACCTTAAATATCATGCCACGTCAAATAAGATGCATAAGATATTAAATATTATCTATAAGAATTTGCAAAACCAAATATAATGTTTCGAGGCTTTTCTGGATGCCAGACAAGCATTTGACATAAGGCATGGTATCCAGGTTACGCTTTAAAATAAGGAAACATCTACCGTTGAATTTCTGCTTGGCTCTTGCATCCTATTTTTAAAACAAGAAATTTTATGTAAAATATCAAGACCTACAATTTTGCGTCCTCCGTGGTAGCATATTAGGTCCAATTTTATACCCAGACAATCTTCTAGCAAAAGCAACCACAATAACTGTCAACTTTACCAAAGACGCAGCTCTACTCACATTATTCAGGGATCTCACAATAGTCTCTGAAATATTACAGTGAGGTCTTAACAACTTACAAGAATGAAAAAAGAAGCGATTAGATCCAAACAAAAGTAAATTAGTATAATCATAAAGACTTATTACAGTTTACTTATTAAACAAATTACGTACACAAACAATACTTGTACCATACCTATGTTATTTGTACAAGTACAAATAATAAATTGACAAAGTTTTATTTCAATCAGGATGAACGGTATAGAAGCGCATAAAATACGAACAAACAAACATTATTTTTATATATTAGATTTAGCTTCGGATTAGTTTTAAATTTGTTTAATAATACTTCAAATATCAAAATAATTTATTTTGCACTAAATACAGCACTAAATTTAGCACTTAAAAATTTGAATAACAGTTTTTCAGGATGAAAGAGTTTAAAATATCATTTTAATCCTTTTAATGACAAAGATGATGAATCTCAAAATTGAACTGAATCGTTAAAATAACAGAAGCTTTAACTCAATAGTTTAATTAATTGAATATGTATTATATTATTTCACAAAATGACACTGGGTATCAATCATAAATTCAATCAGGATTCAACGCCACAAAGATACGAAATTTGCGTTCTTCCACAATGTCTCTGTATAACTTTAGCTTTGTCAATAAACAGCATGAAGACCTCTAAAAGATTTCGCTTGTTGAGACACTACGTAATCTGCTTTTGGTTTTTAGTCTGGTACAAAGGCAGTTAAGCTAATTTTGTTGCTTTGAGTACTTAATTACTTCAAAAATACTCTTTTTGGAAAGAAATAAAAGTATTTCGCAGTGCGGGCACGATTCTAGCGGAAAATTGAAAGGCTTTTAAAGTACGCTTTAAAACCTCACTTTTGACCCTCAAAATTAAGCTTTTTTGTTTAAGAGTGTTTCTATAAATAAATTGAGACATCTTGCTCTATTTTCGAGATCGACGTTTATTCTTTTTGTTTGAATGTCAATACAAAACGGAGGAAGTTCTTGAATTGGATTTTGCTCTGACATATAAAATGCTTCCGCCAAAGTTAAACGTTTCCATGTTATATATACGTGGAACTTGTTTTCATATGTTATATTAAATAAACGCAAACTGGCAAAGAGGAAACCAGACAATCAAGAATGTAATTCACATAAGTCTTACCGTATAAAAAAATGTTTATATGACAAAATTTATGCTGTTGTAACTAGATTGTGCTACAATTTAAGGCTGAAGAGTTCATCGCGATAAGACTACTGCTTGTGTCATTTTTCACAGCAAGGGTGGCACAGTTTGCATTTTTTTAGTACTGGGAAGTCTTTATAGTTTTTTATAAATCCGACATTTAAATATAAATTATTTTTTGAAAAAAAATCTGTTCAGGAACTCTTAATTGGAAGACGCAGTAGAATTAACTCGTGCTATTCATCTGTTTTAAAGGAGTCTTTCCCAGACCTCAGTCTGCGAATGCATTCATTTTGTGTTAAAACGAAACCCCTAAAAATCTGACGATGACATTTTAATTTGAATTTAAATGCTTTGAAAAATGTACAAAGGGCTGGAGCTGATTGATTAAATTCCAGTGAAAGAAAGCTAATCAATGGACGATTTTTAAGAAGAAGAAATTATTTTTCATGGTTGATTTAAATTGCCTTTTTTGGAATTAAAATGCGGACTCCTAAAATAAAAATATGAAGAGTCTCAGAATTAAATGCATTTTATGCTAAATATATAATTATTTGATCGGGCTGATAAAAAAATCAATTTTTATGCTTATTATATGTACATAACTATTATACATACAAGATTTGATTATGATTAAGATTTTTTGTTGTGCTATATTCATATATCGTATATGAACGATCTTCATAAATTCTTTTTACGAGAATGAAGAAAATAACCATAGAATTGCCCAACCCAAATATTATATATATAATACTAACTTCGCTTCATTGTAGCTATCAAACCTATGATAATAGCATACTTCAAATTTAGATTTGATTTTTTTAAATTATTCACAAATCGGAAATATCATTCTGCTATAGCTTAAAATTAATAACAGTATGTCTTGATTGAAAGAAAAAATAAACACCAATTTAAATCAGCGAGTGGCCATAAAAAGGCAAGGACATGCTCAGATCCAGAGGCGTAAAAAGGGTACGAAGCACTTGTGGCAAGTATCTAACTTGCATCCCTCTCCTCGGATTTATTTTGTAACATAAAACCAAAAAATAGCTAAGATAGTATGGAAGGAAGTTTAGACTAGTTTGCGACCCCATTTACCGATCTCATATATATTTATCCCCGAAAAACCTGCAAAAGTCCAATCGGTCCACTTTTCGGACCGCTGACACGACAAATGAACGCCTCATAATCGGACGCCATACCCGAACATGTCTACAGAACGATTACGAACTTTCATTACAAAACGAAGTTGTCCGAAGAAGACTGATCGGATGGGTTGTTTAAATTGTACAATCGGTCGAAAATATTGTTATTTTTATTTTATTGCGGGCTTATTGGGTCGGCTCAATTTTTAAGCGATGGCGAAGAAAAAAGTTGATCCATGTAAAGTGGCAATGGTCAAGTAAAATAAAAACCGTGTGCAACTTTCGACTGATATTATGCGCCTCAAGCTCAGTTGCGCCCGTGGCGGGCGCCTGCTTTTCCACCCCCTTGTTACGGCCCTGCTCAGATCATCGAAGATCGCTTGCATTATTAAACCAGGGCATGATAAATCAATGAAATATCTTTGATAGGTTGAAAATTTGTACTGAAATACGAATGTATTATATTCTAAAGATTTTGTTAAAAAGGAAATTTCATAAAAGTGCTTCAAATATTATTTTTATGTAAGCATAACGAAATCTTGAAGATTTCTCCATTTACCAATAAGATAAATGAGTATTAATACGTCTTCCAAAGATGTATTCGTTAACCATTAACTTAGTATAATAAAATAAAAATGTTTTTATTTATTTAAATTGGTAACAGTTGTCCTGGCATTTCATGTGTTACCCAAATAAGTGCATAGTATTTTGTTATAAATTAATTCATATTGGAGTTAAAGTGCTAATATTTTTTTGAGCTTAGAATTCTGGAAATCTTTAAGTGATTGATGATGTTTTCCTCTTAATATCCTCAGCATTATGATAAGGGTTGAAATATGCAAAACTCGCCTGGAATATTTGCTTCAGACCAAACTAAAGTGCGGGTTTAAAATTAATATTCATCGATACGAATCTAGACTTATAGAGTTGAGAGGTCTGACGCAAATGTATGTGCGATAAGAGGTGTATAATGGAATGAAAGCACGTTCCCACGAAAAGTTTTGAGGAAATATTTGCCCAAACAACCTGATTGGGCTGTAAAAGGGACCAGTAGTTTGCAAACGGATCGTGAAGGAACTCAAATCTACCCAATCATCTCCAATAAACGCGATTGATGGAAATAAACTCGCGTAACTACATTGCGAAAACTCGCAAAAAAGTTTATTTTAAATGAAAATTTAGGCGCAGAAAAAATATCGCCTATCCGTTTTGAATGATATTTTTTTCAATCCCCATATCGTATATTGAAAGGACGCCCCTTTATTTTGAACGCGTTCGTTAGTAGATATTGTAAACATAACAGGGGCGTGTTGTTTTTTGGCGTATAAAAGTTTCGCAGGAAACGGATGGCGCAATTCGGGGAATGGAAAAAATGTGTAGTAACGAAATGAGGGAAAACTTTAAAAAATGTAATTGGGGGATGAAAAATAACCAGGCCGGATATCCGTGAGAAATGAAGAATCACTGTCACTTGTTAGCGTTGACAGGGGACGCCTCCTTGTGGTCAGGCCGACAATTACGTCTGCTCCGAAAAAGACTGGTATGAGACGAACGAAACCCATTCCTTGGCTGTGAAAACTAGGCCAACACTACTAAAATATTGCTGTCGTCATCAAAATACCATCAGTCACACTGTATATATAAAATTTTCGCATGCCTATAAAATTATACGCATAGAAAACAGGATTTTTCTCGGCGGTTCGGGCCGTAAAAGGATCTATGTTAATATTTGTATAGAGCAAACCAAGCAGAAAACCATCTACGATCGCAATTTGCGGAATAAATGGGGAACTTTGATTTTATTTTCATGGAAAAAATATGGATGAGTTTAACAAATTTTTGGATAAGAGATTATCAGTTTTGATTCAAAAGTTTCATCTTCTTAATGTACTTATTTTTGAGACAGAATTTTCATATATTTCATCCCACCCCAAGATTTAGGAGCGATTTAGATTTAGATTTTGATTAACATCGCGTACCAGTCACACATAAGCGCTCTTGTCGACTTTATTAATCTTTTCAGAATTTATATTTCCAGATCTAGGATATTAGGATAAATCTGGACATGATAATCGATTGGAAATATTAATACTTCCGATTTTCCAAATTTATTGGCAGGGTAAAAAATAAATCTGTTATTTCGATTTGAACTCGGACTTATAACAAGAGTTCAGAAATTAATCGATTACTTACTATGGATTTAGAACAATAAAGTCTATTAACGTTTGACAAAAAATGCAAATGTTGTTATCAACGGCTTAAAAAATATTACGAAATGATATTTGATAACGCATTTTTGTAATTGTTTTCACATATTTTCATCATAGCGACTAGGGATTCTGATTTATAGATTATTTTCATTTCTCAAGAAATGAGAATTCTCGACTTCATTTCTCAAATTTTTCGGAAATTTTCAAGAAATTTTTATGAACAAAAAATGTATGTAAAATAGTAAAGTATTGTATATAAATATTATTGTCTTAGTATGTCATCATCATCATAGTGAAGCCACAAACAGTCCACTAACATGACCTCTGACACCGTCTTGATAGAAAACGTAGGAAATTTGTAAAGACTGAGTAGTTTTCCTTAGAAGATAGTGGAAAAATACTCTAAGTGACCTTGTTGATTTTACTGGAAATAGCTTTCTGGAATATAAAGAGTCCAGTCCCCCTTTTCTTCACGAGGGCGCTGCTGGGCTGGAATGATGTGATATACCAATGAGGGTGTATTCCCGTTCAGGTGCAGCTTACCCCCTCGAATTCGAGACTGGGTGGTTTCATCTTAGTATGTAATTGAAATAAACAACTAGAAATACGGCTTTAAAACACTTCATATTGTTTTTAAAATAATCTTTTAAAAAACACACCTAAATGTTGGTTTAGTGATTTAACATCCAGATTGTGAAGAAAAAAAACGCTGTACGATTGATGACAAATTTTCAATAAAATCCGAAAAAAAATCCTCCATGCTCTTGGTATGAGATGAAATATAATTAAATATGTTTTAGTTATTTTTTAGCCCCAAGAAACGGGTATCCGATCGCGTTTGCTAATTATTTGAGAATTAAACAAATTATACCACTTTTCCAATATTTCGAACCTCCTGACGGACTCATGGACGCGGAATAACTGACTCGCGTCAATTTAAAAAAAGCGATATATCTGTGTATATTTCCTTTAATTTGAAAAAATATTTATCTGCCTCGTATCAGTTAATGCGTGATTAGGATCTTCTTAATGTGCCATATCCGAACCATCGGACGTAGGCGATCTCCATAGGAGATTTTACTAGGGAAAGGATTTAATGTGGGGTTTTCCCGTTGCCTTCCACACATGATAAAGTAAGGATAGGATTATTTAGAAGAGATGGAGGGAATCTATGAGAGTAGCGAAATTATCATTTTATATAAACCTGGATTAAGACGATCGATCAGAAATATTAATATTTATGATCTCCCAAATTTGTTGGTTTGGTGAAATTTTTTTCACACTCTGTATTTGAATCCGGAACTTTATAATAAGAGTCCAAGATCTAATCCACTATACCAACACTTGGTCCAGGTGATTAAGTTAAGATGATTGAATTGGGTTGAGTTAGATCAACGTTAGTTTAAAGTTGGTTGGTTCAAATTGTTGTTATTATCTTAATTTTGTCCGTAATGTATATTAATAAAATTATTTAAATAAATATTTAAAGAAAAAATAATAATAACAAATAGATTTACTGGATAATTTTTTTATTGATTTATTATAAAAAGACGAGATTTAAAAAAGTGATTATCCTTTAAAAAAATTGATCACAATTCTAAAAATATCAATTTTTCTTTAGCTTAAATAAATCACGCGAAGATCTAAATCGCATCGATGATTTCGGTTCCTAATTTCGTTTTTATCTCAAAATACGCAATGGACCATGGCCAGGTTATGAAGGTCCTACAGTCACATCATCAATCATACAAACAACACGTCCACATCAGTCGTATCCCTTTATCTTTTACTTTCAGCGAGAGGATCCCGGGGGACCTCAGAGTCACTGCTGTTTTTGATATATCGCTTCTTTGGCGTGACACATATTTTTTGTCATGTTTTTCGTCTAAATATACTTCATAACAGGGGGAAACTTTAAGCCTGTTTAATGACGTGGACCAACTTATTAAAAAAATCAGTTTGCTTAATCAGTTCATGTATTAAGTAAAGATCTATTAGAGCAATTTATATATACTCGTATAAGAAACAAATTGGTACGAAAAAGGTATTAAAGTACAAAGATCTGTTAAAATAATTACGTGATGGTGCAAAATTTAATTAAAAAAAGAAAAATCGACACTCAAATATTCTTCGTCTCCTTTATCTCAATAATCGTTCCAGAACTTTCATACAAATCGAATTTAATTCCGCAAACTTTATCCAGACGTCTTCTCTTCAAAACGCATTGATGGTATGAGATTAGACTAATTTCTTTAGCTTCGACTCCATTTAATTACTTTTCTCACGTAGCTCGTTGGGTCAAAACTTCCATGCTTCTGTCGAGTCCTGAAACTATTTCCAAGCGACAGAGAGAACCATTTCCTCCCGAAATTGCGGCTTTACGTCCGAATTGAAGGTCTTGCAGCGTAAAGGCGTGTAATTGAATTATCTCGTATGCATAGTTGCAGTCGGGATGGATTAAATTGGCTGATCCTGGTGCAAACTGGCGTGAAGGAAGACTCCGGTTTAAAGACGGATCAAGTTATTTTAACGTCTGTATACTTCGCCTTGTTCAGCTGGGTATTTCAGAGATGAACGCTCTGATGGAGATTGATTTTTGTATGGCTCATACATATATGGAATTGATGGTTGTATAGATTAGGGTGGTGAAAATGTGGGTCGGAGTAAAACATCTTCCGTCTTGGTGTCGATACCTTTTATTTCGGAGATAGGATAGCGTCGCGGTCTTATGAAAGTATTACCGTGTATGCTGTGGAAATACGTATCTTAAATATATTTATATGTACACATATAATACAGAATGTAGAGATCCGACTTATTTTCATAATATCATCGTCTGCTTTACATTTTGTAAATGGAATCCGCGTAAAATAGACTTTGAGATGATATAAAATCATACAATCGATTCTTGGATTTAAAGTACTGTATAAATAGGCATACCTCATGATGTTTCTAATAACATTGTATTCATTAAATTTATGTTTGGGCTTAATATTGATATTATTTGTATGTATTAGGTAAACCTCTGGTAAAATCATTTTACCCTAGTTGGACTTGAATTAACGAGTACTACCTCTCGTTGTTCGAGTATTTGCACTATCCATTATTTATACAGTTAAATATATGCATAGAAATGCTATATTTAATATAGTGCTTTTCAATTTTCTGACCAGCTGGAGAGCCTTTTCTAAATTTTTGATGTCAAAGGACGGTTCTTTAGAATCACTGAGAAATTGAATTTCATGGAATTTATAAATTAAAATAAATTTTCATATTTTATATAATGAAAATGGTTGATCATTCGATACCATAACATTATCACCATTCCTTGCTTAATCGTATTTCTGATGCTTAATTTATTGACGTGTTTTACAGCCTGACGAATCTCAGGGAAATATGATTTTGGGCTTAGATATAGTCGATACTTTATTCGCTCCTATAAAATGGGGAGTGCAGAGCAAAGTTTCCGGGATTGCCATTTCACACCCTTCCAAGTGTGGATGAAAGTGGTTTAACCCAATTAAGTTAGGCGTCGTTAAACGTGAATGGTGGTGGAATAAAATTCGTAGAACAAGCCTGCACATGCGATGATATTGTCTTTGATGTAGAAGTCTGTTAAACGTGAAGATTTAGGACAGAAATTACTCACAACAATGACACGTTAATTTGTGATTAATCTTTTGACAATTTTATCGGTTTATGATCGCCGGGTGAATACAAATTTTCGAGTTGTAACTGAGTGCAATATGCAGCTGAGAATGACGGGTCAGCTGGATGTGAACTGGGTTAATCGAGTCCACAAGTGCAACTTCATGCCAACAATCCTCTCTGTAATAGCAGCGAAAACGAATGCGTTAAACGATATGCATTTTGAGTGTAGGTCTGCACATCGCTTTGTGGTATCTGATGCAATTCGGCATTGTAAAATGTCTGAATATGCTTAAAATGTGCTCAAAATAGACTTAACGTAATAATTAATGTACATACATAGAAAAAGTGATGAAGATTTTAAAAACCGCATAACTTTGAAACAGCTACATAAAATATATCCAAAATCGCATAAAAAAAGTTAATAAAAAAACAGGAAAATTAAAGTAGTGAAATTATGCAAAAATTCGATTCTCATTGATATTTCCTATTAATTTTTTTTTTGTAAAAATTCATTTAATTTATGATAAATTTTTGTGATTAAATTTTTGATAAAGTAACTCAGATTCTTCAGATCCTCGAATCTTGATTCAAGTCCATATTGCGGAAAAAAATCCCAAAAAAAAATTGTGAGTACAAAAGTATTAATATTATCAAAAGATCTCGATTCAATTTAAGTCTGTCCCAGTTCCTTCAATTTCGTCCCAATCATTTAACACTTTGCACTCGAGAGGTGACTCTCACTCACCATATGATTTGATGGCGACTCTCGTTCACCACTCGGTTTGAAGCGGAAATTTGATGCATAGCAATAGCTTTTTACATTTAATTCCTTTAAAGCGGGTCCCTACGGTCTTTTATATAATCTTATGAAGTGTGCTCCTTCAAATAGCTATAATTTTTTTTTATCTTGAATAGACACCAAATCAGTTCTATACATTAATTTGTATGTGCGCTAAAAAGCGATTAAACATGATATCGCTTTAAATTTATTCTCAATTCTATTTTAGACAAAGTTCCTTGGATTTCAAAATGGTGACTCTAAGCATGCATGTTGAAATACTGTTACATGTGGATGCTTGAAGCGTCGAAGTGGAAAATACGCTTCAATTTCAAACGCATTCATAATGCAATTAAACAGATGTACCTTGCAGGAATTACAATATCTTGAAGTGAGTTTTCCTCGGAAAATCCATGAAAAACAGCTCACACATTGACGTTATCATTTTCTCGAGAGAATACATGTTTCCAGATTGAAAGCTTTCTATTGATTGCCACTTGAAGGATTCGAATGCTATTTTGCAATTATCTTGAGCTAGCAATCCATAGTTGGATTTTAAAACTGATCATTTGGAAGTTATGACGTTGTTCAATTGTATCGGAATATTGAAATCGTATTCAGCGAAATGTGATAATAAAATTTCTCGAAATGGATTTCATCAAATATTCTACTTGCATCGGAAGGAATCTCAAGGAAATTGCATCAGCCGAGTTGGTTTTTCCCGTGTTCAAAGAAAAATATTTACCTACAAATACGTGCAAAAGCATAAGTTTTCCAGATGAAAGAACTAATCTAGGATGAGTTTTTCCGGGCGAAAGCCTTGCGTAATTAGTTATTACATCCGTTTTTGAACTTGTCACTCGTAACTAAAACGATTATTTATACTCGACAACTTTGAATAACAGTCTTAGAAAGCACAAAATATATCAGAATTTAATATGACATTCACAATTCGAAAATTGCACGCAATTCCTTCAATGATTTAAAATTATCCTACCTAATATTCAATTTATAAACTATGAATTCATCAAACATCCGTATTTAATTAAATATTTGTATGAGATTTAAATATTTATCGTTAAAGATCACAAAAATCACGATGAACCATCCATATTTTCTTACATCATCATTCTCATTTATTCTTCTTGACAATGCATTCAATCAGGAGTATAATCAATTATCTGATGCTGTATGATTTGCTTCATAAACAATTAGCTATTTTAGACTAAATATTTAATACTTTCAAACAGAATTACGTATTTAAATTACATAGATCATTTATCCTTCGCGAATCTAATCTAAATATGTACATAGTAATTTTTCAAATCATTGGAAATGTTTACATTTATAAGCGCGTAAAGACTTAAAAATTTGTGTTTATATATATTTTTTTGTATTTATTTATTTTCCATGCAGGAATACAGTAGAATGTTATTGGATCATATCTGTTTTTAAAAAAATGGTTGTTTATTATTTTCTGATTTAAGCCCAAGATGTTTGAGTTCAATCCTGAGACTACAAGTACAAAATCATTTAATCATCAATAACCCAATTCCATCACGAAATCACAAATATACAATATTATTATAATCATTTAGCGCGATTTAATTAATCTTTCAATCGTCTGTCTGGTTTTCAATTGCTATTGATATATTTAAATAGCACCAGAAGCTAAATTACGATCCATTCATCCACCTTCATTAATTTGCCGTTGATCGCAAATCTGTATGCTTTAATAACTCATAAATTAAGCAAAATGTATTAATTGCATTTTCTATATCCGATATTATGTCCTGGTGCATTTTCATGCCATGATTAAATTTATTCAGATAGGAGGAGATAAAAAAGCGTTTTAGGAATGAAATTCACATGTGCTTGCATACAAAGGTTGGACTATTCCAGTTCATGTTCATGGTTTTAACTGAGTTTGCCAGTATTTTATATATTCTTCATTGTAGTTATAAATTTTGAAATGGGTACCTTTAATAAATCGGCTGCCTCGGGCTTTGCATTTTATAAAAGATCAGAGTTAAATTGGGAAATGAATAATTTATAAAAATACAGTAGACTCTCGATTATATCAAATTTCTATTTAGTTTCGAATATAATACGATATTTGCAGTACAAATTTTTGTTTCATGATTTTGATACTTATATTTATTAAGGAAAACGCTCATAGTTAAGCAATAGACAAGTGGCTGTTAATAATTAGTACTAAACAGTACCAAAATATATACAAGTATATTAAAATAATGTGTAATTTTTGTTTGTTTTTGAGATATTTTAAACAACTTTCGATTTTTTTTAAAAGTTATTATATCATTATATTTAAATCATCTTTGTTCAGTGTAATCTAGCAATATTTCAACACAATTTAACGCCGTTTTATGACTAACGTAATCACTGGTATCTTCTTCACTTGTAATGTCACTCTCATTTTATTCCTCTTGAGAAACAAAGAAAGGATGTCTGCTTCATCCATGAATTTAAAATCTGGATAATTTAAATCACGACCGAGCCACTCCTCGATTTTTTCCCTATCCACGTTTTCAAATCATTTTAAATTTCCCAATCATTCAAATATTTAAGCCATATCATTTAATTCTCATCTGTTTCCCAGAATCTTTCTCCATGATCGAAAAAGTGTTTCTGGCTTTACTTTTGACCATAATTGTGTTATTTTGTGTATAGCTGCTTTATGTGACAATCCCTTATTTTCTTAAAATCTTGCACCTCTGGAACCCATTTCTTTTTGAACCAGGCTTCAAAAATCTCCTTATCCACCCGTACCCCTTTCTGGCTATAATAATGGACAGAAAGATAATTAAGACATGAGAAGAGGTATTGTTTTGGTAGTTAAGACAGAATAATCATCCTAATTGCTTTGAAGAATTATGTTCAGGAGTTGTCTCATTATCCAAGTATCACCATATTTTTTAGCACTGTGTTCATTTTGTTGTGTAATCAATCACAATCATAAGAAAAAAAAATTCGGCACAGATAATCAGCCCCCGGATAATCGAGAATATACTGTGTATGTATAATGTATATTTAAATTCCTTCTTTATTAAAAAAAAAAACATTTTTCATATGCAAATGAACATCAGATATTTGTATTCCATGTGTTAATTTAACTTGCATACATAAATATTCATACGAATCAAAGTAAATAGGTGCAAATATTATAAATGTTTAATGACTATTGTTAATTATTGTTTCATTTGGATTAAACATTTAGATGATTGACAAACAGACATTTTCGATGTATTATATTTGCCTTCCGAATTGAATTTTAAAGAATTTCATAGATCAATCTTTTGATTTTATAGCATGTAAAAAATAGGTCATCAAAAAGATAGATTAATCCATGATTTGATTCAATAAAATGGTATAAATCTATGAAGATGAACGCAATAGAAAAATAATGTATTCGATTTTTCTTATTGGTTTCTTTGAGTCTAAGAAAAATACGGTTTATATCCTTGCCTTGTCCTAGTTTTACCATCTTAATCAGGCCGTCTGTCCTGATCTGTTATGATGAAACTGCAAAAAGTTTCCAAGAAAAGAAGATTGGCAAAATGGAAAGTTGTGCGAAACTTTCTTTAAGAACATTGGAAGCCACCTAATCACCAAAAGAGATCTAAAAGAATTTTTGACAAAGTAACTTGGTGCAGTTTCAGCATATTTTTTACGGGTATGTTTTTTAATTGTTTTGCGGTGGAAGCTAATGATCCGCGTTGAAGAAGATAAGATATTTTTACCACCGATATCGTGAATTATTATATTCATCTTCAAAATGGATAGACATGATATGCAATAAATGCGATAGGAATTGAACGTTCTCGAGTTGCTCTTTGTGAAATATATTATTATACCGGTACATGCAGCTTCTAAGGAAGTTTAATTTTGAAATGTTCTAAATTCCTACGTATTTTAGGAGCACGTTGATGCTCGAGACTGACATCTGAGAAATGTTTATTTACAAATTATTTCCAAGAAAATAAATACTCTTTAACAGCTCTGCTGATCATGGTAATATCGTAATTTTTTACAGTCTGCACTTAACACTCGCTTAACAGTCGCACGAGTCGAAATTGGGGGCCCAGAATATATGCGATAAATTCAACCGGATCGGGATTAACCTTCCTCAAAGATCGTATGTGATTTTTATTTCAGGCCCCGACCATAAATATTTACGAGAGATTGATAATGGTACTTCCCTTTCTCGGGCGGGTCCTTCTGCTTGTTTTATTGGCAATTCAGGCCATATTTCGGGGCTGTCTTATTATTTAATAATTCAATTTTTGATTTATTTTCACGACATTTTAATCTGTTTCGTTTGACACTTATTAAAATGAGCTTTTAATTAAATATATGAATACAAGAACTTTTAGCGCGAGAGCTTTAATACTCAGTCTGGCAAGCGGATATCGCGTTTTAATTCGCCGAACAGATGTCGCTTATAGGGCACATATTTTTCATTATTTCAGTGTATCAAATCGAGTGAAACTATTTAGCAATCTGTCTAAATCATTAAAAATTTACAACCGAAAGCAGTGTGTATATAATGACAGATAAATGTTAAGGAAGAAAGAAAAAAATATATTACCATAAGGGTATCTTTTCCACTCCAATCCCATCTTCTAACTTTCTTGACTGCCTTAATTTCAGTCTATCAATAGAATAATTAATTGTAGAAATTCAATTATGTCGAAATGGGTTTGTTTTATTGGAAGAGTCAAAGAAGCACGCTTTAAGAAACAAGAATCCTTTTATACAGCCTTAGCCAAAAGCTTGAGATAACTCGAGAATTTTTTAGTATATAATTTCGTCAAAAATATTGAAATACAGATCAAATAATACATTCTTCACAAAATAAAATGTTTTTTATTCTTTAGCAAAATACACATAATTTGTGTTTAATATTAGGAGTATGTGAAAATAATGTCTATTTTTGTGATTTTTTTCTTACTATTTTTCACGTTTATATTATTTTTTTTTAAATAAGCAATTCAAAACCATAATGAAGATGGATCTATGTTGCTATGATATTAAATTATATAATATTAGGCAAGTTAATCAAAGGAATCTTTGATTTTGTGCACCAAATTTGATAGTTAATGTGCTAATGAATTTTTGTATATGATGACAAGTAAGAAATTTTATATTAAAAATTAAATGATCTATTTATCAATGATTTATATTGTCCTTGGGTTCCCAAATTAGGTAATATATAAATAGAAGCTTGTAGTTATATCTGGATCAATAACGATGTAACAAATATAAATATTTTCGAGCAATTCGCTTGAAATTTTTACTCTTATTTCGCTTAAGGCGTCTTCTCACTTTACAAATTTAAAAAAATCGATTTTTATTTTATTTTAAATTTTAAAAGTACATATCTTCAAAAATATTATATCGAAATTTCATAAAGATCAGACGAGTCTAACTACATTTTTGGGCGACCGTTAGGTGACTACCTGAGAGTACCATGATATTCAGACTCATGGTGCAAGTACAAGAAAGTGGTAAAAAACAATCAGATAGAAACTTTTAAACATCCTTCTGCTCTAGCTGAGAATGTTCACGAGGTTTTGAAACCAATTTATGAAGATCTTCGGAGGAAATACCCAAAATAACAACGAGTGTTTCAACAGCTGTGTCTGGGCAATTTTTCTGCAACCAAAACTTTAAACGCGTTTATCTCAAAACAAGGTTTTTCGGTGGCTTGTTGATGAAATTTCGGAAACTATCCGGCCGATTGTCATGAAATTTGAATGACATATTCTTCATAGTTATGGCTATAGCACATATCATCAGATTTTTGAAATTTTGATTTTAAGTAATTTTTTTTTACAAAAAACTGCAAAAAAAAACGCGTTTTTTTTTTACTTTTTCGTAAAACGAGCGCCATTTTGTTATTTTTGCAAATATCAAATATCTGATGATACGCGCTATAGCCACTGATATACTAAATCTAAAACTGTTTTATTTTTTTGTTTCAAATGACCCATCTCGGAGATACCATCAACAAGCCACGAACATAACATTTCTACACGGGTTTTTCGATGCTACTGTTTTATTATAATAATTGTTCAAAAATATAAAAATATTTTTTTTTCGTGTACTTGAAAGATGTGTTTATTACATAAGATCCATTTTATCTCATAATTTTTAGCGAAAATCCTCGAAAAAAAATCGTGAAAATAGCCTATTTTTGAGGCGCCTAAAGTGAGAAGACGCCTTAATATTAATTTATTTTCAACGTTTCATTTATTAAAAATCACAACGAATATTTGAGGGTATTTTCAACTTATGTCTAAGGCTGTATTTATGGGATGAGTGAGATCATACTGGAGATTTTCTACATTTCTATCCATTTTTCCTTGGATAGATATAACGGCGTGCCAATCCGGTAAAAGCTCCTTTGTCTTCTCTAAATGTGGAGTGAGGTATTCGTGAATTGTTTGTACCGGACAAAATGATAGCTCTCCATAAATTATTTCATATGGACATAACTTTCATCTTCCAAAGGACATTTTTTCACGGAATCCAATTTGTTTGCGGATGTAATTCCATGAAATGTAACCATATTAAATTCGTTGATAAAATATCAATAATTCATTTATACGCTCATTGTTACATCCGTATTTAAATATAGCTTATATTTTCAATATGCGCTAGAATCAATCATGGAAGCTCGATAACTACAACCAAAAGCAGCTTAATGCTCTCTACATAGCTAATGTGATTTTTATTGAATCCGAAAGATTAATCTGAAGTTGATGTTTCAGAGTACGCCATGCTTAAACAAATAGACCGAATAGGCAACATCCATTCATAACATTCGCAATTTATGTATGAATTTATTCATTTATTCCGTTTTTATGCTTGTGCGTAGCCATCATTAGCAGCGAATTTTCAGCAATAATTTTGATAGATGAGCTTTCGCGTCTGCTCTTCGGTAAAAATCGTACTTAAGCGAATTGAAATACTTTAAATTCAATGAGCTCATCTCGAATCGAATTATTTATATAAGCAATGTAGCCTTTCAGTTCATTTACAGACGGCAATTCAATAAGATGGCGCGCCTCTTATTCAATTGGAAAAATAAATTACGGGACAATTTTCGACATTCGAGAAAACTGCAAATAGATAGTATGAAGGCAACTTTTATACGTGTTAGTAATTTATATTAATTTTGAAAATAGAACTGCATAATTTTAAAACAAAACCATGCCAAAAAATGATTT
The DNA here is from genome assembly GCA_008973525.1 of Stenopsyche tienmushanensis. Lineage (NCBI taxonomy): Eukaryota > Metazoa > Arthropoda > Insecta > Trichoptera > Stenopsychidae > Stenopsyche > Stenopsyche tienmushanensis. Next base: position 251,766 of record WACJ01000018.1, on the reverse strand, counting down.
ATAATTCTATGAAAGGCTTATATTTTTTAAGCTATTTTAGTATAACAAAAAAATATTAAACATAATCGCATAAGCTTTTACAAGCAAAATGGTGAATTTGAACCCTTTTTATATTTTTAAGTATAATAATTCATACTTAGTATTTTAATGATTATGGTGTACACATTAATGTTAACTTATTTATGCGATAATTGAATACTTAACGCAAAAAGAGGCTTACATTAATACTAAAAAAAAATATGAGAAACAAGATATTTTGTTATGGAGCTTATTAGCTTTTTACTAAAATTTCGTTCATCTTCTTGAGTTTTTATTGCAATCAGTTATATATTATTATTTATTTTAAACTTAAATAAAAAATATTTTCATCTATTGTCATCTATCGTTTTTCGTATGATGACAATATATGTGATGGTACTTAACTTAAATACTAAATCAGAATGAGTATTGAATAGTCTTCTAAAATAGTTAGATACATCGTATAATTTAAAAAAATAAAAGCGAAAAGATTAAAAAAAATAAGATGCACGCACGATCTCCAGATCTGACACCACTGGATTTATTTGCCTGGGGACGTGCTTTATTCCGTGGCTCGCATGGTCTTCAGACCTGACACCAATGGATTTCTGTGTCCGGGGACGTGCCCTATTCCGTGGCTGGCACGGTTTCCTGATCTGACACCACTGGATTTTTTTGTCTGAAGACGTGCAAAAGAATTAATTTACATAATAGAGGTGCCTACAAAAATGAAAGCGGTGAAAGTGCTACTTCAGTAAACTACATTTGAAATAAGGAACAGGTGTTGTGCGTGCATACGAAGTAGAGGTGACCAATTTGAACAAATTTGGGAAATAAATTTAATGAAAACATCATAGGCATAAAAAGTATATTCTTAACCCTGACCCTGCCAAATTGGAACCTCTTCAAGTTTAACGACTTATTGAATGATTTTCTATGACATGAAGCATAACGTTGAAAAGTGAATAATTTAGAAAACTTTTTAAAATTAAACTAAGTTCAAAATATTTAAAAGTGGATCAAAAACATATTGCAAAATTAGAAAATAATTATTTCGTGCTATTACAACCACAGATTAAAAAAATGTTGTTGTTTGTATATTTTTTCAAAATGTTGGAAAAAAATATATTTCGACAACCCTGACACTTTCACATATAGATCTTATATGTAAAATGTGGCAAAAAGCTTCTTAACCCCCCAAAAAAAAATTATCGATCCACGTGCAAAACATCCTATGTATATATATATATATATCATAAATATATACGCATAAAAATCAATGTTTGTTTGTCTGTATATAATCCGTTTCCATACTGTTCATCTGATTGCAACAACACTTTGCCAATTTACTATTTATAATTGCGGGAATAGCATAGGTATAGTAAAAATATTGTATGGATGCAAGATATTGGTCTGGAAAATTGAAGTTTGCGAGTGTGCATATGCTCGCGCTACACGTGACCTGAAGCAATAAACCACGTACATACTGCGTTTCTTTTCAAATAATTATTGAGCGCTTATGGCATTGCAGTGCATGCCGAGTATTCGCTAATATTATATATTACAAATATATTTTTTTAAATAAAACCAAAAAATAACATAAAATCCATTTCTTTAATGTATCTATTGTATTTATATTTGAAATATTTTATAATCAAGTATCTATTACTGTACAAGAATTAAATTTGATCGTTGCGCATATAATATGAACACAAAAACGGCATTAAAACTTGAATACATTATAGTTTCATGCCTCTGCATATGACGTCAACGTTAAAACCAGTTGACATATTTCAATTACGGTTTCATCAAGCTTGAAACAAAACCTGATGGTCTCTTTTTTCAGTTGGACCTCCCTGTTGAATTAGTTGGACACATTTTTACATCAAAACGCGACCGGCGTGAGTGACTTCAATTTGTGACATTCGGCACCGACGCCAAAATAGAGGATTATTTTTGCCCTCTGCAAGTAAGAATTTCTCTCAGCTTGTGTAATAAGTATGGAATTATTGATATTTCATCTTATGAAGCCGAGTACTATTTCGTAAGCTTTGTATGGATCGATAGTATTTGCCCCCAATGGTGGTTCAATACGCACGATCTTATTACGGTGAAGCTTTATATAAAAAAAATATTCAATATAGGATAATGTCAATTGCTGTTTCGATTTTCATTCCTTATTTTGAGATTGCTGTGTTCAAATTGCCAATTGATAGGCGGGGGTTGTTACTGTAAAAATACGATAAATTTTAAGTGTTATTGTAGCTAGGCCATTCGGTCGGCATTATCTGACTGTGAAATGTCTGCAAAATGAGGGAATGCGCAATAATGCCTTGTTTACATTGTTGTCTTGATAAATTCATTTTTCGTAGCGCTTCCCGGCAAAAAAATATTTTCATACAATAAGAAAAACAACCCCCCATGGTAGATAAAAATAATATTAGAATTTCATCTGAGGAATGTACGAGCCATCGAATTGATATCGGGGCGTAATTTCGTGGAAATTTCGAATTTGTCATCATTTTATAAGAAGTTTTTGAGAAGCATTCGTTCGGAACTAATTTTACCAATCGAACTAACTTTTCTACAAGGACCCACAAATAAAATTGTATAGCCGGAGGACTCCAAAAGGCTAGCTTAGAGGCGCGAGTATGACGTAAGATGTCGGTCGTCATAGCTACGAACCTCAATGGACTATTGAATTATCCTTGTTCCTGTAGTTTGAATAATAAATTTCTTATAGAAAATTTAATCGATATCCTGACCCGATATTATAAAACCACAACTATGAAATACCTCAGTATGAACCTAATTAAATTTGCTGCCATCTTTTTTGAAAAGTCTAAGATAATCTGATGAAATTATGGTGGAAAATTTACAGCGTATTCTGAGATCTACGGCGACTTTAATGGAAATTCATGCGAAGACAATATATTTCCAAACCGATTTAAATGATGGTATAGAAAATTCGAAGCTTAAGGATGGTATGAAATAAAGAGGGTGTTTCTTCGTAAGGAGATTTCGATTTGTTAAGATTCATGTGCTTTAGAGTATCAATTCCGTTTTCTACACAGACAATAAATTGTATATTTTTTCTTTGCTGCAAGATTAAAATCGTTGATCCTCAACCTTAAATATGCCAAAATTTTAAATTTAAATAGCAATATTTAAATTTATTTATTAAATAAAAAAAAAATAATAGATACGATCATCTGAAAGTCTACACAAATTCGTCATGGAGGATAAAACTCTCAATATCGAAGATAAGTAAAATGTTTAAATCTTTGAATGCAATGTCGATAGATCCTTATCTTAATCACATTAACTTAATTACAAAATTAGATTCCCATAGCTCAGCAAGCAAGCATCCGGACAATGGGAGGTCGTTCGTGTCCAATTAGGATAAATCGACTCTACTATGTATAGATTTATAGTTTGCATCAGAATTGATAGTGTATATTGGAAGACATTTAAAATAATATGAATTATGTCAATAGCATTTGTTAGGTCAAAAATATTAGTATCAATAACGAATGGGAAAAATATAAGTTATAAATGTTCTATTCTAAAAAGAAAGATTATGCGAAATTTTCTCAATATTTTAAAAATATTTATTGGCTTGCCTGGATGATATAGGGACATGCGGGAGTCGCTATCTTCGTCGCTGCGACGTAAATGTCGCGTTGTTCGCACGCGAACCCATTATTGAGAGCACCTCGCAATCCGTAACAATGGTCCCGACCCACGAGTCGGCTGCGATGAACGACAGAACACGTTTATGATTTAATTCGCTCGGTTATACAAGTCGAAATGAAACAGGTTCTGCAAGTGATCAATAAAATATCGAACAATTGGCACAACGTGTTATTATATTCAATTAACCCACGGTAGTCATTTGTTTTGATGATTAAGCTTAATTAATCGATTTTATCAGCGCGGAATCACCTTTTGAAAAGTCGCCACCCTTTTGACAATCTGTCGCTATTTTGACAGTTGGCTGCTGTTTTGATAATTAGCCGCTGATGTAACGACACCTCAGTGGCATCATCATCCAAATGTCACTAATCCTTCGCAGAAATCTATTTTTGAAGATAGAAAATCCGAAACTGGATAGGCTTGCAGTTTTCCCAGGATTTCCTTCCGTGTTACAGTTTAATGAATAATTTATTCTAAAAGTTGTCGCCTTAACACTATGACTACTTGAATGATTATTTTTATAAATTATTTCGACAAAAATTTAAATTTAATATCATTGCGTCTTTTAATCATTATATGAGAGAAGGGAGTGGTATTAAATTAAAAGTTAAATGTTAAAGAATTTTATTAAAATCCTATTTTATAATTTCCCCATACACCACGAAGATATATTATAATTTTCCCAGAACGGTCATCAGCTGCTTGGTATATTCATCTAGAAGACAAAATTAAAGTGGTATTTCTAAAAATGCTAAATACTAATACACTCAAACCTCTTTTTGTGCGACTTTTTTTGTGCGGTTTTTTTAAGATTTTTTTTTTTAAATTTAACCTTTTCGTTGGTGAGCAAATTTAAAATCGATGAAGTCGTTGTTGTCATAATCGCTTTATACCGATTACTTTCTGTCAGCTCCTAATCAGCTTAAGACAATCTTCAATTCGAGGCAGAGTCAATTGTAAATGAACGCTTGATAGTGAATACATGACCACGTCATTTCTTTACATAAAAAATGCACAAAAAATCGATTCATTTGCTCCTCCTTTGGAAGGAAATGATAATTGAACAAACACTCATTCAACACGCAGCGAAGAACGGCAAGCAGTTAAATAAACAAACACTCCCGATAACACACAATATTCGGTCATTTCTTTGCGTAAACAAATAACACACTTAAAATCGAAATCATTATAAGTCAATAAATTTGGGCTTAACGATCTATACAATCATGCGATGCATATGAAGAAGCTCTCCGTCTCAGTCTCCCGAACTGCGCTAAGTTCTCTCTGTCTCTGTCCGCCTCGGAGCTTCAATGCACAAGAGTGCTCTTTCTGAATAGTGAAGGTCAAAACAGATATTTCCGATAGTACTGCCATACAGGTTAATAAAGAATACGTATCGCGATATTTTAGATAAAATCGGGAATAAATCATCAACACTAATAAAAAATATAATTTAGGACTGTGTAAATGATATTGTATTTTTGCATTTTTCCAATGTTTTGACTTTTCAAAATGCGTTCTCCAAAGAAATTTCTCCTACCATAATGAAATCTTTTAACGCGTTTTTCTTGAAACTACTTTTTAAAAACGGTTGACATCATATTTCAATGATGCAAGACATCCTCTAAATGTTACCAATTTTTTTTATTGCCTTATTCTTTTCTTGATTTTTATTAACTTTTTTGTGCGATTTTGGATATATTTTATATAGCCGTTTTAAAGTTATGCGGTTTTTAAAATCCATGGAACGCATCTTCACTTTTTCTATGTAATGTTTTTGTATGAACGCATCTACCGCACAAAAAAAGCTTCAAGTGTACTCTTATAAGCTCAAATGATGATAAAAGATACAGAAGTCGAATTCATATTTACTTGAAAACATTAAAATAGGAGAAATTACAAAAGTTTGTGATTCTGTTATTTGAAATCATATTGGGCGGATTTTGTGGCAAGTCAAATGGATGGATGAATCTCTAATGGAACGAAACTCGATAGTACAATATTTGAATAAAAAAATCTTTAAATATAAATTAAGCGTTTATATTCAGACTGTATGAGAAATATAAAGAGATTAATTCGCAAATAGGGGATGAGAAGTTTTGCTGTAATGAAATAAAATTTGCACTTAATTCTATAATAGGATCATTCACATAATATTGCTTTAAGCAATGTATTCATTTAATTTAGGCTTATTTGCTTTGGCTGCCCTTATTATGTTGTTGCTGTAACATACTTTTAAATGCTTATTTGTTGTTGTGATAGTTTCGAAAACGATCACGTTTCGTTTTCGGATTGTTCCCACGAATTTCGCCCTTCGATTAATGAAAAGCAATTTGCATTCTGTGTTTATTCCGACGGCGTCTTGGGCGCGGAAGAGTCCGGGTTCATTAACATTCCTGTTCGTACCATGTTGCCGCTGGATACGACCTATTTTCTTGTGATTCAACTGGAACTATCTTTCGATCTGATCTCAAAAAACCTGATCCGACTGAGCAATTAAGCAAATAACGGCAAAATTCGCCTCTTTTTATTGTTTAAAGGTGGAAAGTGCGCTTTTGTCGGGACGCTTTGTTATAATCCGGGCGAGCTTTAAGCTCGGGAAGTTTGATTCCATTGTTGGTTTGTGTATACCACACTATTACCAGCTCGGGAAAGTTTAGAGCTACCTAATACCCATGTTTTGTTAGATTCCACTGAAAGTGATATCCCGAAAATATAGGTCATGGCTTATTTTGTTTTCGGTCTTAGTACATTTTTTTCATTAATCAAATAAGCTGTGGAATCGTGTATGTTTTGACAAGCGTTTGCTCAAAACTTTCATACATTTTACCGTTCAGGAGTTTGTTTGCGAAATAAATGTTTTTAATATTCCGTATTCCAGGATCATATATTATACTATATTTGAAGAAGTATTTTCCAACTTTTATTTGCTATAAATACGCCGATCATAGCTTCCCCTATATGATTATATGTAAGATCAAACATTAATTTAACTTCTTAAATTGATTAAAAGAACCTCACTTTCAATATCAATATCATTCATATAATTCATTAATAATATTGTAATTGCTATAAAAATGTAAATACAAAAATATTCTAATAGAAAAATCTTAATTTAAATTGCAAAATTGAAAAATATGAGTAGTATTTAATTTATACATTTATTGCTTCCACATTATAATTTTGCTTCTTCAGATATGAAATGAAAATTATTATAAAACGAAATTAATTTGATAGAAGTGTACGACTTCAAGTATTCAGTATTAGAGTATATTAAATATAGCTCTAAAGTATAGCAATATAGTTTGATATATATTATTGACCTTTCGTGTATTTCAAAAAAATAGTATGTGTCGTGAAATACTAATCTGTAAACCTTGATATTGCTTAAAATGTAAAAATATTTTAGTAAGAATTTAACACTTTGATTGGATTGAGTTCCATTAAAAGATTCCAGGCAAGAACTTTTAACGACAAGAAAATTCTCTACTTTGAATAGTTAATATTAATTAGAAGTGATTCAAGTTCAATCTGCGATTTCATCTGACAAGTTTCATTGACATCCTTAAAGTTGATTTTGGGAATTTCTCAATGAATATTTATCTGAGCTTCATTGGAAGGCTTAATGCTTTGTGATGCTCAAATTTGTTTCCTCTCTTCAACTGGATTTAATTTAATTAATAAAACGTAGTATTTATCAGATTTCGCCCACTTCCACAAACTCCTGAGGAGGAACTCATGTCGTTCCCAATTGTGCTCGACGTAGCAATTTATATAGCAAAGTGTAGTTGCGTCGCTGACTATATTAGCAAGACTTATTTTACGGCATAATTAATTAAACTAATTGGGTCGCACATATATCTTGTGCTATTAAAAATATGTATACATAGATGATCTTGCTTTAGAGTCTTTGTAATTTTCCAATAAAGCGAACTGTTTACGGGAGTATGCGAAGTTCATGCTCTGATTAACGGACGTATTGTGGAGAAAATGGATTTCAAATTGGTACAACAGGCAATGTACGAATAATATTAAGAGAAACTCTTTTTTTCAATTAAAGTTATTACATGCATGTACCAATTTGTTCTGCCATTTTATCATCCAACCCTGGCAAACATCCTGAAAGCCCATTTACATACATACAGCTAAAATTTTATGGCTTTGTTCTATTCGAATCAAAATTGAAATAACATTACTTCGTATAGTCTGCAAAAACAAACGTCGTATATTTTTTTGATTTATCTATAATTGGATTTTTAGCCTCTTAAAATGTCTCATCATACTAATAGATACGCTTAGATTGAAATATAGCTAATTCTATTTTTACATAGGATACATTTCAAATAACCCAATACTGTATAAATAACCCAAGTTTTTAAAGTGGATTGATTTCACAGCTTTTAATACATGTTCATGACCTCCCAATTGTATCTTATGACATTGGTGCCCAAAACTTCATCTCGAAGACTACATCTTCATCTCGACAAATTCATATTAAGTATCGTGTGACCCTTTTTTTGACGCAGATGAACTAAAGTAGAGATACATTTAAAATGTATTAACAATGTATGTTTTAGATGTCATATGAAATATTCACGATCAATCAAAGAACAATGCATGTAATTCTTTATTATTAAGATAATAAACTTTGGCATTTCTCCTTCAGATTGTATTGAGGATCTAATTTATCTAGTATATAAACATTTTAAGTATTGTATTGTATATAGCAATATTAAACCCGGTTTAACATTATAAAAACCACTGAAAACTATATAAGAATTAATTAAAAGTTCTGAATTAAAAACCCAAAGAAAAACTCCCAAATATTATATGATCAAAAGAAAAAAATCATATTTCATAATGGCAATGAACGTCCGTACCGAAAGCAATATTTTCATTTAGAGTACCATAAGTGCAAATCTTCAAGACATTCCATTCAGGGTGAAAAATTTCGAAATTCTTTATCAAATTTGTATACATTTAAGTATGAAAATGCATTTGAATTTCAACCTCGAGGAATATATTGTAAATATGTCACATGAATAAATTCAATCTATCGATTTGATTTATTAATAACTTCCTTGAAATTTAATTGACCAATCATATTTTATGTATCGCAAGGGTGAAAATGATTCAAGCATGCATGGATTACTTACCATTAATAAATATATTCTTAGAAGAAAACCATTGAAGCATTATGATGTCGTTCGATTCCAAGAAAATTCAAGACTTATCTATTGAGTGAAGTGTTTCCTTCAATATTATTGCCTTTTTTATTTTATTAATACAAAAAATCTTATTAAAATTTGGGCTAATTCTGGGAAGGACGGACATGGATAGCTGGAAGACACGGTTAATCCAAATCATCAAATGTAGTAGACATTTGAATTTAATATGATTTGTTTTCGAATATAATATGATTTTGCAATACAAATTTTTGTTCCATGATTTTAATACTTTTATTTATTAAGAAAAACACTCATAGTTAAGCAATAGACAAGTGTTCGTTAGTAGTTAGTAGTTAATATTTGGGCATAATAATACTATTTTGTGTGGCAATCCCTTATTATTTTTGTTTAATTTTGCATCTCTGGACCCATTTCTTTTTCTGGATCAATAATCAAAAATCTCCCTGTCCATCTGTGCCCCTTCTCTGGCTATAATAATCGACAGGAAGATTTTTCATTGGAGTTCCCTTAAAAGATCGAGATTTATTTGCTTAACTAATCGCCAAAAGTTTCATTTTATGAGTGATGTGTTTCCAGTCTCTTATCAACCCGGGTCCTTTTTCACAATCTTACACTCATTGTGATATCTGTCTCGTATAACAAGCTTTTTAAAACTTCATTGTCCGGTTATTTTAAGAACCAAGATAATTAAGGCATGAGAACAGACGTTTGTTTTGGTAGTTAAGACACAAGCATCATCCTTATCGCTTTGAAGATTTTTGTTTCTTTAATCTTGATCTGTGTATATTATTATCCTCACTATCCGAGTATCATCTTCCCTGGAATTTATATATATATATATTTTTGATATAATTTGAGTAATTTTCCTGTCAATATAATATTCTTTCTACTATTCGTCATCTTGGTCATAATTCAATATAAATCTCCAACCCAATCGACTTCATCGCAGAGAAAAGACAATGTCATCCATTTGGCTTACTTTATTACCTATTTGTCGTCATTATGCACGTTTGAATGCCTAAGTAGTATATAAAATATTTATCATACAAGGATTCCTATTATGATGGTGATTTGTTATGTTATTCATACATTTTATTGTACACGCTCCATAGTCCTCTGAGTAGCTCTTTTTAAATGGCTGACATATTTGGCATTCTTTCATGTTTAAATCTCATACTGTTTATACTAAGATTTTATAGAATAAACCGCTATGCCAATATGTTGGCAAAAGTTATAAGTTTAATGGATGGAAAGAAGATCTTCAGTTTTATCTTACGCTATAAGTGAAGGACGATCTCATTATTTGATCCGAATACTTGATTTTTGCACAAAACCACTCAAAATATTCGTACGGGATGTAAATATTTAATATTATTATATCGTAATATCGTTGATAAAATAGTTGCAATACAACTCGTGACAAAAATGCAAACGATGACGTATAATTTCTTCACAATTTAAGGCCACGACTACAATAACGAGTCACTATTTGGACACGTCATGTGATCCAAGATATTGAGGCTACCTGTAGTGGATCTAGGCTCTATTCAATGTCCACAATAGACTAACTGCTTGTTGAATCACTATTTAATATTCACTATTGAAGCCAATCCGAGAAATTGAATCAACTAGATCCACATTCAAACGTCCGACGTGGAGTACGACCTGAAAACACATTGCCAGCTCGTATCTAGAATCGGTTTCATACGATTATTAAGATTGACGACGGAATTGCGTCTGCGTCTTGCCCAATTAATATGGACGCATAGTAAAGATTAATACGACCTAAATTGGGTCGATATGATGCAAAACACCAATTAAGTACGTGGAAATGATTCACAAGGTCTCGTATACGCCACAGTGCTTCTCAATTTTTCAATTTTGTGTCATCAATTTTGCAGATTGATTTGATATAAAGCAATGTATAATGAAGTTCCGACATAAAGGCGAAAGCTTTTAATGTTTCCGGAAAGTCTCATAAAAATTATAGCTGCATTAAAAGTCCTGTTCTATTTCAGGCTAACGAACGTTGTTTTTTTTTTTAAAGCCCTCGCTTTATACTTATTTATCATTCGATATTTTAATGGTTGCGTGATTGAAGGCAGAGTTTGATTCGCTCATATTTCATTGAAATATCGTGAATCACAAGGTGAGTAAGATCCATTAACTAATCAAATTTAAGTGAATGCTTCAAATAAAAGTATTTTTACGACTATAAATACACGTATGACAGATGTAAATTCCGTGATCATAAACAGTACTTTCGCAATTTGATATATCTACTCGTGCTAAGGGTTAACCCCGACGCTACTGTATTAAAACACATTTATATTTATGAATGTATAACCTAAATGGGTCCTTGTGTTTTTATGCCCACTCGTTGTCTTAAATTATTGGTAGATTTACTCTTTTTTTAAAAATGTTTAAAAATCTGAGGATTTTGTGCTGTTGACAGTACCATGTAGACCTTCGATAGTATAATATATATACACTAATTTTTTTGTGCGGTAGATGCGTTCCGCGAAAAATCGCACAAAAAGCTATGACCTACAGAGAAAAAGTGAACATGCATTCCATGGATTTTAAAAACCGCATAATCGCACAAAAAAAGTTTTAAAAAAAGACTGGAAAACAACAAGGCAATTAAAAAATAACATTTTTGGTAACGTTTAAAGGACGTTTTGCATCATTAGTAAAATTGATAAGGATGTCTAACATCAGGCATCTCAAATTCCAGACATTTACTAAAGAAATACTTATTATTTTAATTACAAACTATCATCGCTGTATGATAATTTTCGATATGACTTAAAATCGCTCTCTTCTTCAGAAGAAATAGTATACTCAGTACCAATGTCATCATTGTTCTGTGTAGATATTCTCTTCTCAACAATATTATTGATAATTAATAAAGATGTCACTTAAGGTCCCTAACTAAAAAAAAATATCACAAAATGGCGATTTTTTAAAAAAAATTCAGTTAAGCCATTTTTTGACCATATTTTGTCAGTTTTAATTTTTTTAAATAAATCTGGTATTAATAATAGACGTTTATATAGAAAATAATCGTATCCAGTTTAAAGTATATTAATTTATTAAAACTTGAGATATGATGTCAACCGGGTTGAAAAAAGTAGTTTCGAGAAAAACGCGTTAAAAGATTTCATTGTGGTAGGACCGGCCAAGTTGCTGCGTCACTAAAATAGCTATAACTTCGTAAATAATTGGAATTTTGGAAATTCCTTTGGAGGTTACATTTTTGAAAATATAATCTTTGAAAAAATGCAAAGAAAACAAAATTTGTTTTTTTCCAAATTCTAAAATGTGATTGAAACATTGATGATTTATTAGTGTTGATGGTTTATTTCCTATTTTATCCAAAATATCTCGATACGTTATCTTTATGAAATTTAAAAAAAAGAAAATTCGCTTTGAAAAAACCGCATAACTTCGAAATCGCACAAAAAGAGGCTCGAGCGTAATTGTATAAATGTTATTTTATTTTTACATTGTGACATGATAGTAATTTTGCTATTTAGATCCAATTACCCTATTACTGTATAATTCTATATAAGCACCCTGTTATTATAATAAACACGTGGGATGTGTATAATGGTTTGTAAATTATATAAACTGTTGTTTAACTAATGGCGAAATCTTATTGTTAAGCGATGTTAGTAACACTTGATCTGGCGAAAAATATATTTATTCCATTTTTTATGACTAAATAATTCTTCCTATTGTTTAAGAATATGATCATTTCTAGCTTACTAGAAAAATAAATTGTGTTTTGTCGACCGAACCAAAAAGTTAGATTTTGCCTCATTAATAGATTTTCGGGTACATTCCAATCGTTAAATAAAGCAAAATCTGAGTTGTAATAAATTAGGTTGAGTCATTATAAGTGCTCATGAATCCCGGGATTAGTAAACGTATTCCCGAATAATTCGGGATTGAAAATTTTATCTAACAGAAATCGTACACCTCACCAGCACGTTGAAGCATTCCTGCCAAAATCTGGACGCTTAAAAACAGTGGCGCAACTACTAATTGTCGAGCTTAGGCGACGCCAAGGGGCAGTGACTGTCTAATCTATGTATACATATATAGAGAACATGTATGTTTTTCAAATTGTTATATTAACCTTTCCCAACCGGTGATGTATTTACTACACCTCGACTCTAATAATGGGAATATCGATATGAAATATAATAGATACGGGGTTCAGAATTTTTGTATTCATCTGTAATATATTTACGAATCACATCGTAATCTTATAGTATATAAGTATTCATCTGCAGGGATGGAAATAAATCATTTGTCGGAAAATCGGGAATTATGTGAGTTTTAGTCCGTGTCTCAGCAGATAAGAATTTTATCAGTCGCATTGATGGTGTTATACGAAAATGGGGGCTCATGCATGTTGCCTGGCTTCCAAAATCAGATCAAGATCATGACAATTTTAATTTTCATCCTATCAGCCAATACGACATTCTTGTTTAAATAAGATATTTAAAGAAAAAAACTTCTTATATTCAAATAAAATATTACAAGCAGGTGTTTTATATAAAAATAAAATATTTTATACTCAGCCAAAGATCTTTTGCTTATTTCATAATACTTACTAAAAAGATCGTCCAATGATCGTCCAAATGAATGATTAGTATGATAATGTTCAATAAAGATCTGAATGCTTATTATACGTTTGCAGCATGGCATTTGTGTGCATAATTCAGCAAAAAGCCATAAAAGCTTTATTTTTGGTGCGCATCAAACGCCATTTATGATAGATCGCTTGAAATTCGTCTGCATGCATCTTTTTATGGCAACCATCAGATGCAGACATATGCTCTAATAGTGCGCCATAAATTTGGTTTTATTTCTGAGAGGCGTAAAAAATATTTTTAGATATCCTTTACGACTTGAATAAAAGCGGGACGACATGCAAAAAATATTTTAAAATAAATAATGGGTGCAGAATTTGCGAAACAAAGACGTGGAATTTTGATGGAGGCGTTATATTAACTCCTGCTGGAGCCCAAAGAAATGAATAATGTATTCATGTCATAACTTTCTTCTTGCAGCTTTCAATCACTGAATGCTGACTTTATGGTAGTCGCGTGAACTTTTGAAATATGATAAATTCTTCGGAGGATCAACATTTTTCCGTATACTTTATGTAGGGTCCGCTCATATTTATGTGTGCAAAATTATGTAGGCATCCAGTTTCAGTTCGTATCTTAATTAAGAGTTTATATTGAAAGCTCCTTTTAGCCGAATCGTTTTAAATAAAAGTGTTTTTTTCTTAAAAGCTCACGTAATTACTGCTCTAATATACATATATATGTAAACAGACAATTTTCATTATACATGCAAAAGCTCCGAGTCTGGGGATTATATTAAAATGGATCCTACATACTTTATATTAGTTAATACCCCAGACATATAAATTTCAACTAATCTAAATGAGATTTTTTTAATTTCAAGATATTCAGAGGCTATATAGTGCGCCTGGTGATTTTATACACTAGAATATTATACGTAATGTCTGAAATTTGATATGCAGGACGCTTCGAGGGTGTTCATTATGCGAAATAAGTATGATTTCCGTTTTTTTTTTACATACAAGATGAGGCTTAAGATAATGGCATTTTAAGATACATATATGTTATCTTAATATTTCCACACGCACATCATGTAGGCCTTTCAAGCGATAAATCTATTTTTATGGGCTACAATTTTATTCCCATTGGACGTGTCCCGAAGCTGTATCGTTACTGCCATTCTAAAAAGTGTGCATAATGCGGAAAATTTCATACACACACAGGCATTAATGCGAAATTCGTCTTTTTTCCCCCGGCACAAATAACGGGACACCATTAATATTTATGAGCTAAATTGATACGTCACCGTTAAAAATTACATATTTATGGCCTTTCGACGCTTTAAGGAAACGTGCCATTTTGTTAAATCTCTTGCTCTTTGTGTATCGTGAACTTTGTCATCGCATCATTTTCTTGAATTATATTAATTATGTTTATTAAAGTTAATAATGCAGATATATTTATCAAGATTTGCTTAAAACGTTTGAGAGTAAAAAAAAGAGTATGTAAAGGTGGAGCTGACCAACCACGGATACAATTGCTAGCAGAATTAAACCTTTTTTTTAATCAGATATGTCCAAAAGTTCGTGCAAATTTTTGGGATTTTTTTAATAGTGAAAATAAAACACAATTTATCATCAGAATCATATGGATCCTCATTTGGGGGGAAAAAAATCGAATATTAGACCAGTCAATATCTCATTTGATTTTCCACCCTAAAAAGCTATTTCAGTATTTTTTAAATAATATTTAATAACCTTTTTAGAGGATCGTTAACAAGGTGTAAATTTTAATTAAAAAAAAATAAAACACTATATTAATCACTAACATGTATTTATTCATATAAAATACTTACATTTAAAATTAATATTTAGATTAAAAATATGGATTCCCTTTCAATATTAAATTATTTTTTATAGCCTCAAAATTGGACATTTTTTCAAAATCAACTTCTTTATTTAATATCGTAAAGATTTGCTAGTCACAAGGTCTTCTATACTTTTTTCGTTGATGTGTTCGACATTAATGTTTTTTTCTTTTTAGGCAATCCTCTACATTTCGATTCTTAGTGCATTTACCATATTTTTATTATTTTGAACTGAAAGTTCGTCGTCAAAAAATACAAAAGACATCAACTCTTCCAATAAGTACCATAAATGGCCCAGTATATTTTTCAGGGCAACTTTGGCTATTGTTTGGTTTATACTTTCAAAGGATATCAGGTTTTTTAATAATTGTAAAAGTTTCTTGATGCTGAAAATTCGACATGGATCTGCAAAATAATTTTAATTCACACACAAACTTACATCAATCAATCATCCTGTAAAGAGTATCTCTTTGGATCGATGTGGGACATTTTTTTAAGACTTGAGTAGCTAATTGTATATATTAAAAGCACCTGATGAGGTTTCTTGATTGAAAAAAAATAATAATTACATTTCTTTCATCTTAATCAGCATTAAGTATTATTAACCATTTCATTTTTTTGTTATATGGTATATATATAATTTCATATCATTAAATTGATCTTGATACTGACATTGACATAGATGATCTATAGATGTTTGATCATCTCGTTTTATAGCGTTGACAGTCTTAAACCAGATTTATTCTAATTTACTAAATCTGAAATAATTAATTGAGTTGAATGGATCCGTCTATAAATCTGTTGTCTGATCTTGAAAAAATAAACAAAAAATTGCATATCATAAAAAAAATATTTGTTCTATATACACTAAAACCTCTTTTTGTGCGATTTTTTTTGTGTGATTTTGAAGTTATGCGGTTGATAAAATTGATTTCGTTTTTTCTTGCATTTTTCTAATGTTTCGACTTCTAAAAGTACATTCTCCATAGGAATTTCCAAAATTCCAACTACTTACGGAATTATATTGTAACTATTTTAGTGACGTGGCAATTTATAATAATGGAATCTTTTAACGCGTTTTTCTCGAAACAACTTTTTTCAACAAGGTTGATATCATATCTCAAACTTTAATTAATTAATTAACTTCAAACTGGGTACGAATCTTTTCAATATAATTCCTCTATTATTCCTACCAGATTTATGTCAAAATTTATTTTTTAAATATTTAAAAAAAATAGAAATGAGTCAAAAAATGACTTGATTGAATCTTTTTTAAACAGTTACCATTTTTTGATTTTTTTTTTTTGAGTTATGGACTATAGTGACATCTTCACTGATTATGAATTATATTGTTGAAAAGAGAAAATCTACACAGAACAATGATGATGATGATATTGACTATAGTAAAACAGTAGCATCGAAAAACCCGTGTAGAAATGTTATGCTCGTGGCTTGTTAATGGTATCTCCGAGATGGATCATTTGAAACAAAAAAATAAAACAGTTTTAGATTCAGTATATCAGTGGCTATAGCGCATATCATCATATTTTTGATATTCGCGAAAATAACAAAATGGCGCACGTTTTTCGAAAAAGTAAAAAAAAACGCATTTTTTTTGCAGTTTTTTGTAAAAAAAAAATTACTTTAAATCAAAATTTCAAAAATCTGATTATATGCGCTATAGCCATAACTATGAAGAATTTGTCATTCAAATTTCATGACAATCGGCCGGATAGTTTCCGAAATTTCATCAACAAGCCACCGAAAAACCTTGTTTTGAGATAAACGCATTTAAAGTTTTGGTTGCAGAAAAATTGCCCAGACACAGCTGTTGACACACTCGTTGTTATTTTGGGTATTTCCTCCGAAGATCTTCATAAATTGGTTTCAAAACCTCGTGAACATCCTCAGCTAGAGCAGAAGGATGTTTAAAAGTTTCTATCTGATTGTTTTTCACCACTTTCTTGTACTTGCACCATGAGTCTGAACAATACGTATGCAGCCGGGTGCTCTCAGGTAGTCACCTAACGATCGGCCAAAAATGTAGTTAGACTCGTTCGATCTTTATAAAATTTCGATATAACATTTTTGAAGATATGTACTTTCAAAATTTAAAATAAAATAAAAATCGATTTTTTTAAATTTGTAAAGTGAGAAGACGCCTTAAATGTTACCAAAAATGTTATTTTTAATTGCCTTATTGTTTTCCAATTTTTTTTATGCGATTTTGGATATATTGTATATAGAAGTTTCAAAGTTATGTGGTTTTTAAAATCCATCGAACGCATCTTCACTTTTTCTATGTAAGTCATAGCTTTTTTTGTGCGATTTTCCGTGGAACGCATCTACCGCACAAAAAAAGCTACAAGTGTATATGTAATAATACATGAAAAGCAATAAAATCGCGACAAAAACTCATGAAAACAAGACATTAATATTTTATGAAAAAATGTAATTTTAGCCTAAATATTTCACGCTTATATTATTATCAAAAATACAATATTGTTAAGTAAAAAAAAAAAACAGTAAGTTCGAAAATCCATGAAAATATTATTATAGTCTATCGAAGAAAATTCAGGCGGTGCCTTATACTAAGTGGAGGATTAAAATTTCATATCTTTTATGTTTCATTGTTCACATTTTTTCTAGTTTCCGCCGAAAGACGGCTTTTCAGCGAATAATTCACCCCGCAAAGATAAACTGTTTTTTCAATGAAGAAAATATTGATTTTGCATGAAGAAAACACGACCGGGCATAGATAGGCGATCTTTTTTATGATTTTCACTGGATTTGAAGGCTCTATCTCCACTTGTTTTCGTTTCGTCGCGCGGATTTATGTCTTTTATGGCCGCAACTTGTCTTTGTCCCTTTTTTTTATAGTAAGACAAATCCAAAAATAATATAGGAACAAAATAAAAAGAAAGTCAATAAAATGAGAAATGGTGAAATATATCATATAAATGAATATTTAAGTCGCTGGATGCGCGGGCGCGTAAATAAGAAGTCCCTGGATCCCGAGGCGTTTGATTCTTTATGCGTCGAACGTTTGGCCTGAACTCTCATATGAAATAGGAACAAAAACAATGAGTGCGAAATTGTGGATTTTATTGCGTATTCAAATATGAAATATGCTGCTGTAAGATGGCATAAAAAATATTTGGCTTTTGCCAAGCAGATGGCTATGGGATCTTAGCGTTTATAGAACCCTATTGCTTGTTGGCTCTCAATTCATTTCCAAGAATATAATATAATCCATTAATCCTTGGATGATTTACGCATATTACCCATAGCAGGGGCGCTTCTGAGGGTTTGGCAGTCTGTGTGCAATTATAAATTGGCTTGAGTTGCAGCATCAAATCATATGGTGAGTGAGAGTCACCTCTCGAGTGCTAGGAGTTAATAATATATCATTTGAATCACCAAAAACGCGATTTAAAAATCCAAATACAACTTGACATGTTTTTAATTATGTAGGAGATTATCTGAATGATGTGTTGAAATTATAGGGAGACCTGCTCAACTTCATTATATGGCTCACTATTAGTGTTTTCATTTGCAAGAAATCAGAATAAACCTGCATCGAATCGATAGATGGAACATATCAATACTTATAATTTCCCAAATTTGATATATTTGTTATAAATTCTTGTATTGTATGAGATTCTCTGTATTGCTTCTTATTCTTATTCTTTGTTCATGCAAAAATCGATACAAATTTCATGAATCGAATCTGTTGAAATAGTATTATTATCTAATAATCCAAGCAATGTTAATAATTGATAACAAAAGCATTGTAATACCAATCAATCCTTATAAAGGTCAAGCATCTCATTATAAAATTCGAAATATGTATTATTTTCCTCCATTTTGAATTGAAGAGGGCCGTTTAAATGGACATTTGACCTGGATTACAAGCACTGCTACCCTTACGTACAAAATTAATTTGGGAGAAATAAAGATTCATGGCGTTTCAACAAATTTATTTAAATTAAATCCTAAACCACAAAAGGTTCAGCATTATCTTATTACATGCATGCCCACATTTATAATCTGTATCAATGTGGAATAAAATTTCTTCTTTGGTTCCAAGCCACAGCTCCGACATTTTTCCTCGAAAACTGCTTAAATTTGTCTCTTTTCCTGGATATTTCCAGGCGATACCCTGAAATGTAAGATTTTAGGAAAGTTGTGATCATAGCAAGGGGATTGGCATACCCAGTTAAAACTTCGATAGCAAAAGACGAATAAATCGTTCCGGAGCAATCGTTCGAGGTAAAACCCACGAGCGATATATGACTTTCCTTGCGTTACAAATGTTAATTAGATCTATTCTAGTTATTTTTAATAAGATATATCAATAAATAAGACAGTTTTAAATTGTCTAAATTTGATGATGATTAATCGTTAAGTCTGCAAATTTTGTTGCCATGAAAAACGAAATATATATCCACCTTTGTTAGACAAAAAAATTAAAGTATGTCTTAAATTATATTAAGATTTTTCGTTTATGTTCAATAATACGATACTCATTGAGTGTATTAAATTTGTTGACTTTTGTCTGAATTTTTAACATAATAGAGGCTTTATGTTTTTAGCAGAAGATTAAAATATTCATTTAAACTTAAGTAAACTTTTAAAATTTCCAAACAACCAAATCTATTTCGATCCGGCGCTTTAACATTTTTTGCGATTCTGAAGAATAAAATAATACAAACCACATGTAAGTTCATTATGAGGCGATTCAATTATTTGTTGGAATTTTTCTGGAAAGCAATTTATAATCATTTCAACAACAAAATACGCGCTTTTAGTTTCCCCAATTATACGTACTTATTTCAACTTTTAATGGCGTCCATAAGCAGTAACTGGAGTTTATAAATTAAAAATAAAATCAATATTTGGCTTATCGACCAATCAACACCAAATCTACATCAATCAAAATTACCTTCTATTGGTGAAGTATTACGTTTATGTTTTGACACTACAGCTGTAAACACCAGCTTGAGAAATGGAACTTGTGTCCTTCTGGAGCAAAAATGGAAAAAGATATGCTTTGCCTAGCTTATTGCCATCAAATAATATTGTTTATATTAGAAGCTGTAGTGAGTCAATTGCTCGGTTCGTCTTGTGCTCTTTATAACCAATTATTTGAAAGATTTAAAAAGAACTGGGACAAAATTGATCAAATTTTTAAGCCCCTGTCAAATATTTAGCACCAAAAAATGACTTACAATTATTAAAAGACCTGGTATCCTTTGAAAATATAAACCAAACAATGGCCAAAGTTGCCATGAAAAATATACCGAACCATTGGCATTGGTACTTGTTGGAAGAGTTGGTGTCTTTTACATTTTTTGACGACGAACTTTCAGTTAAAGATAAGCAAAATATGGTTGATGCACTAAAAATCGAAAGTGTAGAAGATTGTCCGAAAAGAATAAGCATTGATATCGAACACATCACCGAAAAAAGCATAGAAGACTTTGTTACTAGTAACTCTTTGCGATTTTTCCAGATACTAAGTATCTCATCATATTTATAATAAGATGTTGAAACTTGGAAAGATGGCTCTGATTTTAAGATTGCAAAGAAAATTATCCATTCTATGAGGGTAGTGAATGATATTGCTGAGGGTAGGTTAATGTCCTTAATGAAGGAATATAATAAATTGATGACAATCGACGAAGAACAAAAGCAATATTTGCTTTTGTTAGTAATTGACCACCCTAATACACATAATTGACGTTTTTGCATCCAAATAAGTTCGGATTTATTATAGTTGTGATGGATTTACTTTTTAAACAGTAAAATATTACTAAAATGTGATTCAGCATGACATCGACAGGCCTCGTTTAAATTTAAGTATACGAGTATTTTATTAAATACACTCGTATCCGATTTTCACTTTGAGCTTGTACTTACATTCTATTAGTTTTTAGGTTTTTTTTAAATGTTAATAAAACTTATCATGCAAGTTTGAGTTCAATATTTAAGTTTTGCCTTTGCTGGAATGTATTTTAAGCTTATTGGGTAAATATCCCTTAATCCTATAATTAGGGCAGCTGTTTAATCGGGTGAAAGTGATTAACCCTGATATATCTCAATCAACCAGAATTGATAGTACTGTTGACATCGTGTATTAGTTCATGTGACTTTATTCATGTTTTTTCACAAAACATCAGGTTTTTTCAACAATTATTTCTTATTCTATTATTTGATGGATTCACCATTTTATTTTTTGAATACAGGTTTTTTAATAAATAAATTAATTAATTGGTGCGAATCGTCAAAATCAAGAGGTATGATTTCCTCTTCTTCTGCTAAAAAACAAACATTTTTTTTATATTTTGCTTAATAAAGTGAAAATTAGTCATGTAATATTAACTACTGACAACTAAATTTTTTTTCAAAAAAGCCTAGATTTGTATATAATATTATATCAAAAATTTTCTTTGCTTCCATTTGGTATAGAAATACATCTGATAATACTTTCATAAATTCATGATAGTACATTTATCAAAAAAATCCTGTCGTTCAATCATTATTCCTATATTAATTGGATAGCACAAGATCAAAGTAAAAATACTCGTTATATTGAAAAGGCCATCTTATTGTATGACAATACTTGACCCTACTATTTCTGACGAGATACTCTTAAGAGCCTTACAGCTTTGTTCTCTATAATCTGCATTCAACCCTGATTTATCACGATCTATTTAATTCGAATGAAATATATTGATAACATCGAATTTAATAATATTTTCGCTAAGAAAACAAATAATTCAGTACGAAATCTATATTTGTATCTTTACATTTTGTATTGATGTTATAGTAGGACATATCAAAATATTTGAACAAATTCGCCGGCGTTTTATTATCGTGTCCTAAAGGTTTCCACGACCCTTATAGACAATAGCGAAATTGTTATTACACTATTTTATTGGTGGATAATATTTGATTTTCTTCGCTTTTCCCATCGGATAGGGCGTTATCCGATGGAAAGCTTTCCACTGGACGTATAGTCCAGCCATAACCTTCGTACACCACTTATCTCACACTCTCGACCTTCATTATTTTATCATCACTCCACACCCTTTTCACGCATCATACCCTAACGAAAACATTAATTTTAATCTAATGTAAATGAACCGCCATTTTATGCATAGCTTATTTTTAAGTGAATTACTATTGCCCGACGAAATTTAGAAAGAGAGATTAAGTTTATTATTTACTTTTGAATATTTACATATTTGGAATTTCAGAAATATAGATATTTCTGCACAAAATTCCTTTATACATATTATACAAAATATATTTAACACCAATTTCTTCAATATTTATTACACTATCATCTTTAATTAAATTTTTACTATTAAAATATTTTCATATTTTATTAGGGTGATATGTGATAATAACTCCCTAAATAATTAATTAAAGGGGATTGCATTTAGGCTTAATTCCCATTTATATTTGAGCAATTCTTTTGTATTATGATTAATTGTAATTATTCTCTTGCGCGTTGATTGAATTTCAGATGGATTACGTTGTCGCAATGTTGGAAACGAAAGACAAAAATGAGGTGAGAAAAGGGTGCAAACAAAGGGATGTAAACATTTTTATCAAATTACGAACCATCAATCAAATCATATGGACAATTTTGTTGAGTAAAAATATTATTAGGACTTTATTACATTACATACACGTGTTATACATCTGATAAGAGAAATTCTATTAAGAATATGCTTCCATTGATTTCTCTCTGCGGTTATCCTTGAACATTTTTCCCATTTCCTGGGACGATTTTACTCGTTTGTGTAACGAAAATATTTATTCATGAATAAGTTTGAAATATAATAAAGTTATAAATCAAATCGCAACAATAAGAAAATTTCGGCGATATTTCATATTCTCTATTCCACGGAGCCTTCCGCCATTCTTTTACACCCTCTGTCCACTTTCACCACTTTTTTATTATCATTATTATTTTCACGTATTGTGTTTTATTCGACCGCGCCGAAAAACACTGCTTTTTGCAGAGAACGGCCGTCTGGTTAAAAACAAAAATTTTTCGCTCCGCCGAAAAGGACCAGAAGGCTGGAACAGGAGGAGGACATATGATACATGTTACTAGAAATAATTACATTTCATGGAGGCAGGCCTCTCGTAAATCTTCCGGCAAACAATTAAAGCTTTTTCCGGACCCTTATGCTTTTTGTCACAAGATTTTGACGCTTGACCAACATTGAAAACCCCGAAAATGTTTTTTCATTCGGACCCAAAATTGAACCCAAACATCCGCGTAATACTTGAGAAGAATATATTTTTTGAGCAATTTATTGATGAGACATTTCGCCTGCGCATATTTAAAACGAAGGGCTTAATCAATGTTGACGAAGTCAAGGCAAAGGTCAGTTTGCGACCCTCGAGGGTTGTGTGAGGTCGCTGACCCTACAATAAATACATTTTGGTTTATGGAGATCGTAAATCCTGCGGCCTGCACCTGCCACCCTGGTGAGAAGGATACGAAATGGCGTCGTTCAAGCTGAGGGTTGGAATGCGGTCAAACAATAAGAGGTAATAAACACAAATATATCACCCAGATATAAACAGAAACCATAAAGAAGCCTTCCGAAGGGTAGTAGGCAGTGATAATATTTTCTTTGGGAATAAAAAAAAGAATAGAACACGTGGAGATTAATTTTCAAGGCCA
This sequence comes from Stenopsyche tienmushanensis, assembly GCA_008973525.1. Taxonomy (NCBI): domain Eukaryota; kingdom Metazoa; phylum Arthropoda; class Insecta; order Trichoptera; family Stenopsychidae; genus Stenopsyche; species Stenopsyche tienmushanensis. The sequence continues at coordinate 227,682 of WACJ01000018.1, read as the reverse complement.
CATAAAGTTGAATGTATATCCATAATATGTCCATTTTTTGGTAAGGGTAGCAATAGTTCGTAAGTGATTTTGCTGCGTTTTTTGAGTTTAACACTCGAAATATTAAAATTAAAATAAAACGTTTTTGTTCAACAAAAAACTACATGACACATATAAGACACTCTTTTGGTATTTTAGAAATAGTACAGTCGTAAAAAAATTGTTAAACTTTCAATCTGAGTACATATATGAATGACAAGCTTCTGAAGAAGCTTCCAAGAGCTTCTGAAGAGAGAACGGAGTGGCCACAAGGTCTATATGTCCAACCGGTCCACTTTTCGGACCGCTGGCATGACGAATGAGTGCCTCGCAATCGGACGCCTTACTTGAACATGTCTACTTTACGAACTATCATTACAAAACGAAATTGTCCGAAGAAGACTGAATAAGTGGGTTGTTTAAATTTTACAATCGGTTGAAAATATTATTGTCTTTATTATGTTTAAGCGATAACGAAGAAAATGGCGATTAGGCAACTTAGTATATATTATAAAAACGGACAGTAGAGTAGTCAAGTAAAATAAACTCCACCGGGTCGGTATTCTGCGTTTTGCGCCCCAAGCCCAGTTGCGCCTGTGGCGGGTGCCTGTTTTGCCACCTCCTATTTATGGAAATTAATATCATTTTCTCAGAACTTATATTTTATTGAAGAATGCAGAATATTAGTACAAAGAACATACTTAAATATTTGATGGTCGATCATAAAAGTATATCAGATTCAACATTGCGAAATTTCTATTAAGCAGATTAAATTTAATATGGACCCCAATTTATCTAACGACTATGCTAATTTTCTATAAATTGGCAGGGACAGTGTTTCAAATTCGTTTTCGCAATGCCTATGAAATATATAACATCGAATGTGTATGTGATAAATGAATTAATGGAACAACTATTTTATTTGGGCTTGTTTAAAAATATTTTTATTATCTGTATATTCCCTGCTTATATTTATAATTAGTACGTGTTCAGTATGATAATTGGGCTCTTTTGTTTGGAGCCTTTAGATATTTTTCATTGTGATATTAATTTTTGGAAAAAATGTCTGAACAAATTTATACCAAATACAAAGATTACATTTTAAATATTAAAAAAAAAACATCAATCAATAGTTCTTTTGTGTTATTTATATGCATTCAATTGTGAATAATTCAGTTCAGAGTTTCGATAGTGAAAATACAATTTTAGGGATTGTTTTGGAACCCACTCATGAACAATAGCTTCACTCGTGAACGAGCATGAGTCAATAGTATTATATGAATTTATAATTAATTTTATAAAATATTTAAATTCATTAATGCATTTTGTATGACGATGAACACTCGTATTACAATATTATGAATGTATAGATTATATTCCAAAATTATCAAATAGATATCCTATATAAAGTTCAATGGGAATATTTAAGACATAGTGAAGATGAACCTAATTATCAAATTAATATGCATGCATTTTTTCCATATCGTATTTTATAACTAATTTAGTTGTCGTCGAACGAAAAAACTCTTCTCTAGGTAACTTTTATTCAGCACGAGAGAGAAAGAGATCTGGCTGCAGAAAGGACGTCCTCTCGCAGCCAAGGCCAACCGCCTGTACACATGCAAGAAGCGATTGGTCGGTAATTGCAGGTGTCCCCGTAGCGCCACAGAAAAAAAGACGCTGTTAAAATAGCACATTGCACCTAAAGAGAGACGGAAGATGTCGCTATTAATTTGAAGAATTAAATCTGCTCAGATCAACAGTGCAATTGCATGGGGGTGTTTAATCGCCCACGCTACAAGAACAATAAGTCTTGCCAGGCAAGATGATCGCGCATTTGCGAGTGAATTCCAGTGATTCAGAAAGAACACTCTTCTTCGTTGGGCTCGAAGAGAGACAGAGACAGATAAAACGTAGCGCAGTTCGATAGCTGTGAATGGGAGAGAGAGAGACGGAGAGCTTCCTGCGTACATCGTAAGATTGTATAGATCGTTAACCCAAATTTATCGACTAATAATGATGTGTGAATGATATAATGAATCAATTTCAAGTGTGTTGTTTATGTTTACATGAAAAAATGACCGAATATATTGTGTTATCGACAGTGTTTTTTAGTTAACTCGTTCGTCGCTGCGTCCACCAGATATGCGCGTCTCTGAAGTCCGAGTCTCTCGAAGTTAATTTTACTGAACGTCTTTCTATAATGTCTTCCAGATGAAAATTTTCTAAATATCCCTTGTCTATTCGCACTTACTTATCGTCACATTGTTTTTATTAATTTGACTAATGAAAGTGATCAAGCTTATTGATCTAAGATAAAACAACATCTGAGAGAAGTTGCGCCACATGTCGTCCGTGTTTATCCCGTGCGTTATAATATCGCATTGCTATTCCTTCTGTTTATGTTCCGATTATCGAGAAACAACACCGATTCACGTTGGGCGACAAGAGTGTTAAGTATAATCTTCATCCGTTCTTGGCAGATAAGTGGATTTATACGGATGATAAGTGGCGGACAAACAAATATAGCATCTAAGACTATGAAGATTTTAAATTAGCTCACTACTCAAAGGTAAGAATATAAGAAGATATGATAATAAGAAGACAACTCGTCATTTTCTTTCATTTTCTCTGCCTTTGAGTAAATATAAAAAGAAAAATGCAGCTCGCTATTCATATATACATATCTAGGAGTCTATACTTTCAAAACTGTCACGCTTGTGAGCTAAAAATATCTTCACATTTTCGTCGAAAGATAAATAAACATATACACTTTTATGCATTCTGAATGGCCAAAATAAGTATTTGATCTACTTGATTACACAGAAAGAAGACAAATCGCTAAAACGTTAACTTTATCTCAAATTTACGCGAAAAGAGGCCAGTAGGCCAACCTCGAACAAAGAAGGATATACGTAGCATATGTGTAAAAAGAATCCACGACTCCAGAGGAAGACGTCTTTGACAAATGCTAAGTTCGCGATAAGCGGAAGTAGTTACTGTCTCGTCCACAATCTGCGGCGAAGAAAAACGAGAGTCCCAAACCGTGGAGAAACTTTATTTTTTTAATCCTCTTCCACGTACAAATACATTCGGGTGCATAAAAAAAGGAATCATTCCAAACGGACACGTGTACCCGACGTGCTCCACGCGGTGGCTATTAAAAGTGAAAAATATGACTCCACCCGTTTCTGTGGCGCTTTTTTCAAAATAACGACCCAGCAGTTTATTTGTGTGTAAATTTAATTGGGTTTAAGTAAAAACAATATTTTGTCGCAGTCTTTGTGTTATCTCGCGTTGATTTAGTGCTTCTAATTAAAACGAATTGGTAGGATTCAATTTGACCACTCCGCGTCGAAATACGTCCCAGCATGGTTAATTGCTGGAGATTTCAGTTATTGACCTTGGTGGGGTCAGGACCCTCTGCCAAGGCTCCTATTTGTCACCCCGGGGGTGGATTTTCCGGTAGAGTGAAGCCTGCGGTACTCCTTGGACATTTTTCATTATTAATTTGCCGGCTTGCGGAGTATACACCCCCCCTTATAATTACCGACAACTTCTACAGTACTAATTTTATAAATGGCTATTAAGGAATTAGTTTTGATATTTATGTACTCTTGCTCGCATCGGTTCAAAGTCTCAAACAACAAAATACCGCCGTTAATTAATATTTTACTTATTAAGGCCGTCGTTGAAAGCGCTATTGGCGATACTTTCATCTGCTTTTGAGCGTGAACCTTGAATAAACATTTCTTCTTGGAATACTTTGTGCTAAATTCAAAACGTTTGAGTGGTATAACTCATCGTTGATGGGTTTCGAAATGATGCATATATCAGAAGTCGCATTTATTTTTGTCGGTGTCACAACCACCGTCGAGTGGAATTGACAAGCGAGTGTTTGTTCGCGGTATAACCAAAACACTGTTATTATGAAGGAAGATGGATGGCCTATCGCCGTTGGAGAGGTTCTCCATTCTACGAGAGCTTAAGCTCGGAATATTTATTTCCATTTGCAGCTAGAATTTCAGGATTTCGAATCAATTTGTAACATAAATAATTTAATCCTGAGATTTATTCGCAGATGAGACAAACAGCTTGAGGAAAAAAACAACCACTGGTAAATCGAATTAAACGAATGGACGATAAACGAAAGCAACAAATTTTCTTCTTAAATCAGCAAAGTTTTAAAATAGCAATTATGTTGTATAATATCATACATATATTTCATATACATGGTGTTTTTGACATAGACAGAAAATTGGTTTTTTGGGGGCTTTGTTACGTTTTATACATAAACCTTATGTCCTAAGTATCGTTATTGAATGATTTGTATGACATGTAGCATATTGTTGGAAAGGGTATAAACTAGAGACATTTTTAAAACTAAACTAAGCTGAAAATAGTTGTTTTTCGTTTAGAGAATTTAGAAGCTTAAATTTCTCATTCATTCTTACATCTAAATCATACAACACTGCAATCGGATATATCCGTCATTTTCTATTGAGGTTTGCTTAACATTCAAAATGCGGATATATCCGTCATACCCACTTTGCAAGGACTTTAGGTCTTGACGGATATATACGTCATATCCACTTAAGGGATTAATATAATAGCAATTTAAATTCTGTGCCCTGTTTTTTGCAAAAATCTGTTATTTTAGATCAGTGGTTCCCAACCTAGGGATCGCTAACTAATACAGTCAACTAAAAATAACATTCACCATATTTATTTAAATAAGAAAAAAAAAACCTAATTATTCAGAAAAATATCTGAAATTCGACCTTAACTAAACTTGACTAGCAATGAAATAGAAAAGCCATAATGCGTATTCTACAAACTTGTTCTCAGTCATGAATCTATGAAGCCTTCAAAACTCAAACATCATTCAGAGGCGAAGCATTCACTTGAAGCAGAGACTTGATCGAACAGGATGTTTTCAGAAATAGTTCACAGCATCAGTGCAAGCATCATATGAAGTTGCATTGGAAATTGCTAAGCAAAAAAAACCTAGACACTAAAGAGTAGATTTTGAATGAAATCATGGTTTCACCATTGTCGTCTTTTCAAGTTGATGAATCAACAGACGTAAGCTTGTGTGCTCAGTTGCTTGTCTTCGTGATATATTTTCATTCAAATGATATTAAAAAAGAGTTCCTATTTTGTAGCGAACTTGAAACTACTTAAAAAAGTAAAGATATTATAGAGAGGATAAATATCATTTTTGAGACTGGAAGATTAAAATGGAAAAAAAGTTTGTGGGGTTTGTGCGAATGGTGTATCATCTATGCTTGGGTCAAAATCGAGTTTTCAGAATAAAGAAAAAAGACGTAGCTCTCCAAGCAAACATGATTCACAGGTATGCCCTTTTCAGTAAGACTCTTCCAACTGTTATTCTTCCAAATGTTATTCTTTTCTATACTGCAGTACGCTACTTGTCGATAGGAAGTGTTGTGAATCGTAGTCTGAATTGAAAGATGAAATCGATATGTTCCTGGAAGTGCAAGAGAAACATGACATTTTGGTACACTTCATCGACAAAGCTTGGCTGAAAAGAGTAGCATATCTAGCAGATATAACAGGCAAAATACGCTTAACCTGGAACTTCAAGGAAAGGAAACGAATATCGAATGTTACGATAATCTCAGGACATTTTTATCCAAGGCTGCACAACTTGCGAAGAAAAATAAATCTTGGAAACATTGCAATGTTTGAGAAAATCTGCAGTGTGTTAGATGAATCTGAAGGCGAAATTTTAAGGAGATTTCTGGGCATCTCGAATCCCTTGAAAATGAACTTCAGCCTTACATCCCTGAGCTTAAAGAAATAGAAACTACATTGACACGAAATCCATATCAGCTACCCTTGAATTAACCACTAATTCCGATGATGATGTCCAAATATGACGATGCTTGCTTTTTGAGTTTTAGTTCCATTTGTGTCTATATATTTCTGGGAGAGTGGATTTTGAACTCTTCTTCGTTTAAAAGATAGAAATAAATGAAATGTTGAGAATGACATGAGGTTGGCGTTCAAAAACTCACCCGCAAATTTTGAGACTGGTTAATAGCATGCAATTTCAATCATCGCATTAGATTAATTCTTAAACACAATTTAAAATAAAATTATACTAAAAAAATGTTTTTTTTAAATTACCTTATTAAAAATGCCTTTTCCAATTGCATCGAGGTTATTGAATCTTGTTTTCTGCTAAAGGATCTGGTCCAATGACACAGCGCCTTCTTGACTCTTTTACATTTGTTTATGAGATCTTATAACTTTTGTTGCAAATAAAACGCTTAAATATTACATTGCATCTATTAAACTATCTTCCATTGAATTTTGAGTATTTCCAGATGCAATTTTACTTCTGATGCTTGTAATTCTTGAATATCATCAACATTCAAATCTTTAATGCCCTTCCTTCATTTAAAATTACTCCTTCAGTTCGATTAATGCAATCGTATTTTTTCATATAATTCATACATTTTCATGACATTCGCCGTCAATAAATATTATTTTTGCAGGTAGATTAGATAGAGGAATTTCTATAATAAAAGGTTATTAAAAAGTCTTAATAAATAGACAAATTCATTAACAATCATTAACAAATTAATCGTTTTTTACTATAATCTACTTAAAAAATAATGAATGTAACTTTAGCATTATATTTTAATTATTATTGCAAATACGTGATTTTTAGCCACCTTAGCCTAATTAATATATTCCCTTTATTACCCTACTATAATTATTTAATATTTATTAAACAGGAAATCAGAGTAAAAATCAGGATTAAAATGATCGATCAAAAATATCGATATTTCCCATCTTTCAAATTTATAGGTTCGATGATATTTTTTATGACAATATGTTGAATAAAATTTAGTATAATATGGTTTGAATTATTTCTAGTCATGCTATCTATATATTTATAGTTAATATTGGGTAAGCTTCAAAGTATTCTTTACTCAAAGGCATTTCGTATGAAATTATGAAGGCTGTTGTATATATTTTTTTATTATTCATTCATATTCTCCGAAGGAAAAACAAATTTATTTCTTGTAACCTCAGAGAAAAGCCGAGACTTTTATTTTCCTATTTTATTACGCGTGTTCTTTGCGTCTTTAAAAGGTAAGTTCATATATATTAACGTATGTCACTATTTTTTCCGTAACATATAAACGTTACATTGTTGGGGAGCAAATAAAAATAAATAAAGCACAACCCCGTAAGTAAATAAACGTCCAAAAAGCAATGAATAAATTTCACAATAATGTCTACCCCGATGGCGTTGACTTTATATATTGTACTTTGGATGTGTTCATAAAAAAAAGCATAAACATGTATTTTAGTTTGGCAAATGTGAGAGCTTTCACTTTGGATTGAGAAGAAAAGATTTAGCATGTCCTTGATCCCGTATCAATAAGCCGGAAGTGGGAGAATAACTTCTTGTTTTATTCTTGTGACGTACAATCCACTTCTTCCGGTTTGATGACCTGAAAAAGGCTTCCTGGGAGAATTTTACATCGGCAAAAGACGAAAAAATTTAGTGACCTATGGACTGATGCGTCTTGACGTTTTGATTTGAAAAACAGATAAGACATCCCTGACGAGGGTTTCTGACAATCGTTATCGTCCCAAAGAAATTGACAGTAATTTTAGCACGTCAAAATTGATATTCAGCATATTTTAAGTCTACAACTTTATACCTTGTGTCCCATATTCATTTCGGCGAAAAATTGATATCAATATGATTTTTTATTATAAAAATAGGAATCCGATGAGAACCTTCGTCATACACGGGAGTGCAGAAAACTGGTCAGATGGAATCAGTCCAATGGCAATTTTCTTTGGAATTTGAACAAAGCACCCAATAAAGGCTTTATTGCCAATACGTCTCGAAAATAGCAAATTATACAAAGCAAAAAGGTGCTTTAAAGCAGTAACAATAAATAGGTAATCCATGCTACTTCAATCAAATGAGATTTGTGCGTCGATTGAAAATTAAATGAATCTAATTTATTGCCATGATGGATTGTATGCGTCTCAATAAAATTTCTCCTATAGATTAAAATCAAATTCGGCAAGATCCTGATAAAAACCACATTTTATAGTTCTTTACAAATGGGTATAAATAACTGTACCAAAAACCGATAACCAGTAAAACCGTTATTTTTGTCGGAAAGAAAATCTGAATTGAACCGATTTGAAAGTTAGTTTTTTTCGGTTCAGTCTTACGCAAAAGAGCATTTGGTTGTTTTTTTGACGTATATGAAATTCACCAATCTTATGCAGATTTTTTTAAATTGTATTCAGCTGATCTGTAAGCTTTTCTATTTGTTCATCGTCTTGATTGTCCTGTTAAATCAAACTTTCTGATCAAATTTTTATTAATCCAAATTCCAACTTAAGTCATCATTGTGTATTTTGTTTAGCTTATCTTTTCCTATATATTTGCTATGAACCCAGATTCTTAGATTTAAATTTATTTCCTAATGTTGGAACTCCCAAGCGTCTAGCTAATAAGAGTCAAGTTAATCGAACCGACATATGTGTTAGGAACAACCGGAGCTGAAACGTGGAAAGAATACCTGATTAAATTGCAAGTCTATCAGATTCGGATTTTCTATTTTCAAGAATATATTTCTACAAAAGAGTAGTGATACTTGGTTGGTGACTCTCGACCTCTCATGAAGTGTCATCACATCAGTGACGAATTTTCAAAGCAGCACCAGATTGTCAAAGGGCGAAGAATCTTTACGATGGGGTCCTCTTTTCGTTCTTGAGCCTCAACGGAGGAAGATCATCGAGAAGATTAATTTTGAGTACGAGAAGATGATTTGACAAAGTGTTTAACCTCTGATGGACCATCATCGTCTGGCTCTATACCACGCACTTAGCTTGCTTGTCACTGGTTCTCCAACGGTGTGATAATTGAATAAATATATTGTGCCAATTGTTTGACATTTTATTAAACACTTGCAGCGCCTGCCTAATTTTCACCTCTATCGCAGAATGAATGAAATCATAAACGTGTTCCGTCGTTCATCACAGCCAACTCGTGGGTCGGGACCATCATTACAGAGTAGACCGCAATCGATCTCGATCTATCACGTATCTCGCCCAAGTGCTCTCAATCGCGAGTTCGTCATCTGAATAATTTTGAATTTACATTTTTGCTCAAAAATAATTTTAAAAAATTATCAATTGAAAGAATGATATACTATACGTATTTTGAGAGTAATTCTGACGGTGATCTGATGCCAAATTTTTGTAATTTTTAAAAATTACATCCTATATGGTACGCTAAGGAGGGATGTTCGCCAGAAATAGAATTCGGGCAGTTATCACAGGAATTTACATAAGCACTAAAAGTTGGGTAAAATTTTGTTGCCACCTTGCAAAGTTAAAGTGTTTTTAATAGTTTCAATTCGCAGCTCGGAGCCTCCGGTGCGGTGGGCGAACTTTGCAAAATTAGCCCGAATAATTGTAACGGCAAACATTAATTCCGTGATATGGTAAACGCCACAAAATTTTAATCGCATTTTTATGGCGAGCAAAGAAATTCGCCGTTTTGCCACCATAAACATGTGCAAATGTGCCCCTCCCCACGCAAAGACGTCCGCTGTGAATATCGGCGCCCCCTACATAATTCTCAGCGATTTTAATAACTCTGTTTATCGCACTCCAGGAGCTACTTTATGAATGCTACCTTTATTATATCGGGACTTTGTTATCTTTAATAAAAATAATGGGGAGCTTACTTTTCGGTGTTTATGGAGGTAACGGGCCGATGTACTGCCGATAAAGCAGATCGTATTTGTGGATTGGCTAGTTCCGCTCACACGGCTTTGCGGATGTGTTCGCGCTCGTGTGCACGCGCGTGCTGCCTCTATTGTGGTCACGTACATGTATTTGTCAGTGAAAGCAGCGATATCTGCTCTAAACAGTGCTTCTCAACATTTCGCAGCTCGAAAATGTAGCTCCATTTAATTAGAATCCAATATATGTTCAAAAATATAACAGATTCTCTTGTGATAGACTAATAACAGTCATATTATATGTTTATAAAATTATTAGCTTACTTCAACAATGTAATTCAATAATGTTGATATTTTATAATATTCAACAATTTTCATATACGGAGAGCTCCCACGGAAACAACAGACGAAGCATTTATATTGGTAAAATGAATATTATTCTTAGAATCATCATTATTATAGTGCTGCCACAAACAGTCCACTACAAAACTATGGGCCTTTAAAATATTCATTCACAGGAAGGGGTTACATCCATTTCGTCTGCATCATACATTCACCTCCTCATTCACTCGATATTGAAGGTAACATAACCTCCGAGTTTCATTTAGAACGTTCACCCAGCGAGTCTCCTGAGTTAATGTATCGAGGGGCACTTTCGTGACCGATTCAATAGGAATTGTGGGAGGTTTGTAAAAACAGTAGTTTTCCTTGAAAAACAGTGAGAATCTATTCTAGACGACCTTTTTGATTTTACTGAAAAGAGTTTTCCGAAGTGCAAAGATTTCAGTCCCTCCTTTCCTCGCTAGGGCGTTGTCGAGTTAGGGTGAAGTAATATATGACGCATAAATGCATCTCGGATTCGCTCCTACACCAACTGAGTGTATCTCCCTGTCCATGTGCAACTTACCCAGGCAAATTCGAGACTGAATGGTTTTCTATCTCAGGTTGACCTTCTCAGTTTGGCGATTTCAAAACCATATAGAAAGCAACGGAAGACAATGCTATTATCGTTGCAAAGTGAAATTCTTCAAGATCTTCTGCTTGATGTTCTTCTTGTCTTTATACTGTTCCTAAAGCGTATTCTTAAAAAAATCAATTGTTTTTACATTGTAAAGCTGATCTATTATCGATTATAGTAGGATTACATGTTGGACTGGAAGCATATTAATATACCTAATTAAAATTAAAGTAAATGCATTTTTAATAATCGTATAGAGTTGGGTTAATTCTTGGTAGATCGGGAATAACAATATTTTAGATTGATCTTTTCGATCCAGGTTGATTTCCTGAATCTGAAATTTTAATCTGAAAGTTTTAATTTCTGTAATGATCATTTTTAGTATATTTAATATAACTATTACGTCGGGAGCGGGGGCGCTCTCGGGGCAGAGTCCCCAGGCGGCTCGCCGCTTCAATTCCGCTCATTTTTCTATGTAACTTTTTATTCGGCACGATATGGAGGGATTTGGCTGCGGTAAGGACGTCCTCCCGCAGCCAAGGCCAACCGCCGACCCTTTTTTGACTCCCGCCTCCTGCACATCATTATCCAACCGGAACCGATTCCCGCGCAAGAAGTGTTCGGTCGGTAATTGCAGGTGCAATGTCCCCGCAGTGTCACAGAAGATGGCACTGCTAAATTAACACATTGCACCTGAAAAGAGACGGACGATGTCGCTGTTAAACTAGCGAATTAAATTCACTCAGACCAACATCGCTCATGAAGATGATAAGTCGCCCATGCTACATAACAATAGTTTTAGTTAAATTAAGTGAACACAAAGCTGTGTTTGTGTAATATATAATAAAATATACACACACACACAATGAAGATGTATGCAACGGAAACTGAGAGCCTTTCAGACCAACTGCCGGTTGGAGTTTACATTTTTGTGTTGTTCAAGCCAATTTTCCTTGCCTTATACAATAGAAGTTTCGCTTCGAAAATGGGACGCTATACAGTTGAAAAAAGGATGAACGACGTGATTGTTTAACAAAGATTTATCTTGTTATCATATGGCTACGCTCATGTTAAAAAGGCTGTTATAATCCTGACACTTGATTTTTATCAACTTTATTTTATTTATAACAATATTTTTATGATTGACGCCTGCGAAACCGTGATTTAGAAGATAGGCTCGCTAAAATTTGCTGTGGTTTGTGACCACTTTTTAAAAAATACGCTTTGAAAAACATGTCCATGTTGCATAAAAGCACGCAAGGTTGCATAGATGCAATAAATCTGTGAAAAGACAACATAAAAAATATCAATTTAACATTATAGAATATAAATTTGGTTCAAGCTTATAATTCTAAATTTATTATAAGCTCTAAATGGTTTGCCTCTTAATACCCGTTTGAGGATGTTTTCATTCAACAGGGCTGCAATCTAAAGCTCGGAGCTTTTGGAGTGCCATCGAAAGCTTCGGTGAATATTAAGCTTTATAAATACACACATTTTACAGAATATATTTTAAATCCCGGTAATATATTATCTATGGAAGTGAAACGTTATTTTTAGTAAATTGATGATATATTTTATGATTCGCATGCATTTTCATACCATTAAGATATGGTCATAATAAATATTTATATCCCCTCGAATCCCTGCGTTATCATATCCAAGCCGGATGCAAAAAAGGATTCCTCTTAGACTATTTGCAACATATATTCAAATAAAGGTAGAAATAGCTGTAATGGAATGAATACCACAGGTCGGCGTTTTCTGGTATGCAACCGGCACGTAGAGAACGCGAGTATAGGAAGAGTCACGTACTCTGCCATATGCGTGACCCTCCCTCCAGCTTTATTGTTGGTGTCTTTTTGTCGTATTTTAAATTCTTGTTGAGTTTCGACAAACGAATGTTTCCAGAGCAAAGTCTCAATACTGCTCTTTAACACTTTGAACATCTCACCAAAAAATCTGGCAAATTAAATCTTGCGAAACGCTCGAGCAAAAGGCATGAACTATGCTAAATAAATAGATTATTTGTAGCTTGCAAGTACATTATTCATGACCCTACCCTTTGCTTTTGCCCGATGAAAACTTTGCGATGTTTGAGGCGGCAACCGACGTTTTTCCAGTGAAAAGCTTTTCGTTGTTAGACTTGTGCAATTTAATATCTGCCGGTTGCAACTTCATACTATCCCCGCAAGATTTATGCTCCAACATAAATAGCCATAAAAGGTAAAAATAAACTCTGTAAAGGGTTAAAGCTCTTGTATCATAAATATTTCACCCCCTGTATAAACAAGTAGCACTACGCTATATCTTAAAAGTAAAATGTATCTTCGACATACATCGTATAAATATTTCTCTTCGAAGGCGCACATATTATAATCATCATTCCGCCTCTTATATTATCAACATTTATTTTTAGTCGCTTAAAATTGTCTCTGTTATCAATTTAATGTTTTGCCTGGAATAGCCGCAACAAAATTGCTAGTGAGATACTAGAGCAATTTCTCTCATGGAGATGCTCTCGGGAACAATTTTTCATTTGGTGACCTTCCTGGATCTCATCTCCTGAATTACCACAAATCCAATAATATTAAAGTAAATTCCAAGGAAACAATTTCCGCAGCTAGATTTGATGAAGTCGGGTATAAACATTACAAATGTGGTTCATTTAAAATAATTGAGGCACGATCGTGGATTGAATTGAAGACTGATTATTATGTATATACGATGTATGCTCGAAGACTCGTTGATGTATAAACGAGTAGCTAAAAGTACTGAAGGAATATGGTAAAAGTGAACTTTATGACTCTACACATCTGTAAATAGCGATCTATGTAAATACATTTTTTTATTTATAATATTTGATGGCATTTCTATGCATAACAATTTTTAGACAATTGGCAATTTTTTTGAACAGTATTTTTTTACGTTGTTTGTATTTAAATTCAATTTTTTAAACTAAAAACTCTAAAGGCTCAAAACTTGATGTCACATAATTTTTCACATACTAAAATATACTTTTGAAAAATGTTCAAGCATAGCAATTTAATCAGTTAGCATCGTGTTTTGCCCAATTTGGCTGCTAGTTACCACTGTGATTTTCTCGTTACTTTAATTTAAAACTCATTGCAGTGAAACTCTACTCATTTGCATTTCAAGAATAATTTTAAGGTAACATGATCACAAGTTTGAAAGAAGTCTCAAAATTAAATTATTTAACTATTTATTATTGCAAAAATAATTTACATTGTTAGATGTAAATATAATCAATTCTATCCTCCACTAAGAACAAAAATCATTATCATTCCCGAGGTCGGAAAAGATGCGATGTACAGACTAGGGCTTATATAATACAAAAATCAACATTATTCAAAACCGGTTTTCGGTTTTTATTATAAATATAAAATTAAAATAACGAATATATTAAAATTATGCAAATTTTATTCAATATTAAAAGCATTACAGATTTTTCTTCAACTATTTCTACACACTTCTTTTCAACGTTTATTTTTGCCACGAGATTAGGATTTATCCTTGTTAACCCTTTGAGAAGTGAAGAAATCATCGTAAGCTTAGATGTCCGCCGTTTATCATCAGTGCAAATCCACTTATCTGTCAGGACCGTCGCAGTGTGTATAAAGCTTGTATATAAATAAATAAAACACAGTCGATAGCACAAAATATTCGGTAATTTCTTCGAGTAAACATAAACAATACATTTGAAATCGGTTCATTACATCATTCATATATTATTATTAGTCGATAAATTTGCATAAATACTATTTTTTTCGATAGTAAAGATAAGAATTAATTCTGAGAAAGGTTAAAAAATATTTTCCGAAAAGAACCTTTTCAGAGAAGAATTTTTTTTATACAAAACCAGATTTTCTGGATAAAAACCGGTTTTCAAAGGTCACAATTTTTGCCTATAAAACACGTTTTCAAAACTGGTTTTTGGAATCCGACAAGCCCTAGTCCAAATTCACCAACGTGCTTCTGAAAGTTTAACAAGTTTTTGAAAAGGTACTGTTGATATGACTTGAAAAAAGGAAATTGACATCCAATCATCAATTTGCAATGATGACTACAACGTGTCATTATCCCTTACCGATTAAATCGATTACTTTATTTTTCTTGAAATTTCATTTCGTGCTAAAAGAGCTTAGAAGTTTGGTTGATAACAACTTTCTTAAGTTTATAGGAAATTGGGACATTGAAACGATTTGTGATATTATCTAGAAATCCATTTAGTATTAAGATAATATGTTATCTATCGGACCCTTACATGGGAGAATGGGGGGTTCAAGAGTGTGGTCCAGTTATATTTTTAATCATTAAGATTTAAATCTTAATGACTTCTATAATCAATAGCGTTTTTATCTGTCAATGATAATAAAATATGATTTTTTAAAGTGTAAATTTAATATATTGTACATAAAACATTTTATTTATTTCTATCTGACCAGAATTTTTTTGATTATAAATATTTTTATGATCTTAATCTTCAAATTTTAAATAAATCTATTTGTATAAAATATGAAGTTAATCTGAATATTTTTCGACTGTAAAAAAATATTCATCCGAAAAATGTAAATGATGCACATTTACCATATTTTGAGTGGACTTATTATGCAAAAATATAGTTTTGAAAAACATGTAAGCATAATAAATTTTGGGCACCCATCTGAAAAGCCCGACAAAAAACGGTAGCCCTTGTATAATTTGACACACATTTTTCGTATAATTTATAACTTTATTTATGATAAAATTTATTTGCGCACCAAAAGACGTATAGTGTAAGACTATCTTGACTGGAAATTATAATTTCAGATATATCCCCGGTCCATTTATCCGACGTCTACCTTTCAGCCATATTTTTAACCTTTCAGCGATCAAGTTTAGGCACTCAACTCGCTCGAGTTTCGTTATTCAACCACAAGCATCGTTATCTACATTCTAGGGCACTTCAATATACTACGCTTTATAAATTAACCACGAGGCCTACTTGACCAATAATCGTACCGAATTCATTACCACTGGCCATTTTGTGCCGTATTGCGGTCGGATTTTTAAGGGCGCACAATTAGCGGGCGAAATTTGGTAACATATCAAAGCGCGAAAATGAAAAGGGACTGAGGGATGAAGCTCGTTTGGTGCCAACGAAACGCGATATTATTCGCAGATTAAATCCAAACAAAGCACGGGGACCCAATGCTGGAATTTTATTCTTTTCAACAGCTTTCGGCTGTCATCGCGGTATTTATCTTCGCGCCTTAAATCTGCAAAAAATATCATTCTCAGCTGGAGAGTGCCCGATGACCGTAGTTCATCTGTCGCTTCTAGTGTCCGATTTCCGTTTTGTCGTTTTCCGGTTCCCTCCGCTATCCTACTTTTTCCACATATTTCATCATTGTTGTGCCTCGTATTCTCTTTGCTTACGCCTCCTCTTTTCCTGCTCTTTCTTTTTCCTCTGTTTTTTTCCTCCTCTTGAAACAAAAAAGGCCATAACTTACGATCACCCCGGCATAGGCGACCTTCTGCAATTTTTCTTAACACATAAGACCGGATACAGGACGTTTTAATACTTTTTTATTCCGAAAGGATTTCGTGTAGGCACACTTTTTTAATAAAGCACATATGACTTCTACTTTGTCCAATAAAAATATAAAAATACCCTTGGTCCTTGTACGATATATTAGCGACAACCAGCCACCACAATATAAAATCCTATAAATCAACATACATATGTATACGCCCAAACTTTAACTTTAACCAGAGTATTTTTACTTATATGATATAAATTAAATTAATTTTGATCGCTATTAGATAAACCAAATATTGATAAACACCTATTTCAATCGATCGTTGATTTGGAAGGTTGTTGAATGCAAACAATTAGGATTTTTTTACTTAGATCAGAAACGATATTTGTGGCTTTATTTTCATTGCAAAAGCCGATTTAACAATATTTTCTTTTATAACTTTCAGCTATAATATTAGCAGTTTATTCGGGTTTTCTGGTTTGCATGAAGGAAGAAAGTTCCTTTGCTAATCAAAATAAAAAAACCTTTCTTATAATATTTGCTCTAATGACTTTTTTAAATAAAATCTACGCATTAATTCCAGCTTTACTGAGAATATTAAAGAAAACACTTAAGAGCCATCTCTGAGACCTCGATTTAAGGCAATATTTTTTTAGTTATTTGTTCCATTATACCTACATTAAATTTGATACTATTATAAAATAATATAATTTCCGGGAGCTTTTTTGGTTTTATTCACTTTTTATGGAATTGTGCTTATTATTTATTATTAGATTTATAAACTGCATTTGAAAACAGAGACATATTGCCTTTTTTTGTATTGCAACATTAGATATTTTTAGTTTGAACGAATAGTTCCAATAAAAAACGTATTCTTTCTAATAAATTTGAAGTTAGTGATTTGCTCATAAAAATCGTCCGTTATTACATTTCTATCTCAGAAAATTGCTCAATTAGATGAGGAGGCATTGACTGCAAATCAAAACTTAATTCCAAATTTACTGTGTTTGTTCAACATATCTCGGGTAAATATATATCTGGCTTTAATTGGAAATAATTGCTCATTAATAGTATTTTTTTCCTACTATCGATTAAAATTTATTATTTTCGCTTTTTCACATGTCGAAGCATATAAATTGCAAATACGAGGTATATCCCGAAAATAAGTGTACTGTGACGAGTTTCTTGCGCGCCTTGAATTGGATGAATTGAAGATTTTTTTGAGCTCTATTGTGACTGGAGGCAAAAAGTGGGTGTCTTATTTACTCATCTGAATCAAAAAGAGAGTCATTACAGTGGTGTCACACCAATTTCTCGTCTGGCAAAAAATGGCCTCAGTGTTTTGGGATCGAAAAGGCATTATTTTGGTCGAATTTCTACATCACAATGATATTGTGAGAACCTAAAAAAACTCAAAAGAAGCATTAAAAAAAAGGAGGGGTATGCCTGTCTTAACACAGTCTCTTGGCTAGACAGCTCTTGGAATAATTTGGTTGGGATATTTTGAACCACCCCTTGTATTTCCCTGATTTAGCGCCTTCAGATTATCATCTTTTCCTCTTCCTGAAAGAACACATGAGCGGAATTAAATTTTCAACCGAAGAGCAAATGCAGAATGAGGTTCTGAAGTGGTAGAAGGAGCTAGTGGAAGAATTCTTCGAGGAAGGCATAAAGAAGCTTGTAACATGACTCACCAGATGCATTGACGGGATGGCGATTACCTTGAAACATATTTAACAAGTAGTACACTTACTTTCGGGATATGCCTCGTATCTTTCCCGATCATGGTTTTTCAAAAATAATCAGATATTCATTTTATAAACGCTAAATAAGAAAATTTTACATTATTTTGCTTAATAGCTACCTTGTCCATAAAAAATATGAAAAATGCGTTTAATTTTTATTCTGATAGAACTAATTTTTTTCTAAGTACTTGTACTAGATTTTCTGATATACTTTATGACATTTCTATTCATTAACAAAACGCTGCTTACTTTCACTTAGATCAATATCAATTAAACTTTTTTAACAATTAAAATAAAGATAACAAATGTGAGATGACCAATTATTAACATTTATTAGAGATTTGCATAAATAAAACCTATGTTAATACAATAGAATTAAGCCAAAAACTTTTTATTTTCAAATCAGGCTTCTTATTTACTATAATTTGAAACAAAATACGATTATATTTTTTTGTAGATTGATTGTACTTTGATAACTTTGTTTGTGTTCTCATTTCATAAGATTATTTTTAAAGAATTCAAATTATAGGAAGAAACTATATTTTCATGCATCGAAGCGTTGACCCATTTCTTACAAAAATACAGTGCATTTCAATATATGAAAGAATTTCCATGCAAAATTAAGCTCCATGGACTATGAAAAACGCTATGAATATTAATTCATTCCCGTCGATAAATATAATATTTCTTTTTACATTTCAAATGAATTAGAAAAAACGTGTCATGTAAACAAAATTTGGCGTAAAAATTTGTAATATAACAGGGCGAAATCCAAAAATACCATAAGGAAAAGATCTGGGTGCACCCGAATATGAAATTAAATTGCTGCTGGCTTAATTCCAAGTTGCGCGAACCCATTTTAATATTTGATGAGCTTTATCCTGCGAGTCTGCAAGCAAACAATCAAAATAAGTCATTGATGATTTATTTGTAATTTTCGTGTGAATTTGTGGTAGTTATAATGTTTTGTTTTTGATATTTGCAGGTGAGTTACCAATGATCTTATTCTATGGGAGGGACGTAATGAAGTGCCTTTGTAGGTAAGTTTACGCATCTTAAGTAGGTGTTTCATAACATTCGGAAGATGATCGTCTTTGTTTTCGGCGTCTCGGTGAAAAACAGAATTTTAAAGGCGAGTTATACGGCCCGTACTAAAATTATGTTTCCTACCACCAACTTTTGGGCTATTAAAATATATTAAAACGCCTCAAATTGTTGATAGTACTCGTGCTGGATAAAACGGGCTTTGTAGTTGTGACAGGAAGATTTTAACGAGTTTAAGAAACACAATTTCCTTTAATTCCATCCGGTGTTTTAAATGTTTCATAGTGTAATGTTTACTTTTCGACAATGGATTTAGTTTATTATTTATTAATACGATGACATTTTGTGCCGTTTAATTCAACAACAATGGATGAAAATAAGAGCTTTTTTGTTCTTGATTTGATGAAACCAAAAATTATAATGTGCTAGTAAACAGCAATTGTATAAAATAAATATCCGATAATTGCTTACTAAGAAAATCTCGTCTATACATATTATATATGTGATTGAAAATACAAGTTTTATAGGTTTATATGCAAATTATTCTTCTTAAATAATTTTATCATCGAATGTTATTGCAAAATACTGCTTGTAGAACAAAGACATAACTTTTTACAACTGGGTTATCTTAAAATATAAAACCCTTACGTTTGACGTTATAAAAATCTTACTCATAAATCTTAATATGTTTTACAAATGACTCTAAGTGGTTTTAGTTGTTTACGTACGAGTTATTACATTCTATTTGCTTTCATTTGAGAAAACTCACTTATTTATTACGCTCTAAGAAAACTCATTATTTTTAAGTTTTTATATATAATGACAAATATTTCTATGCTACAAAGATGAGTCGTAAATCTTAAAAAATAAAAATTTGGATGGATATTTAGCAAATTATTGCTAATTATAGTTCATGCTAGACAATAAGCATTTAAAGCTTTTAATTTGGTTAAAGCTCTAGAATTTATTAACTGTTGATAGCAAATTTTTCTTTTGAAAAAATCCGCTCTTCTTATACAGTCTTTAATGTCTAAGAGCTTATTTCGCTCTGTAAATTTCGTTTAATATTTATGAATTTGGGCAAAGTCGTTACAAAGCGATAATGGCGGTATTTCTTACACTATTAATATAAAGAGGATTATTTCCATATTTTTTTAGCGATTTTAATTATCCCCATTTTATCGTGTTTACGGCTTTTTAATTTCATTATGTACACCATGGCGGGATATTAAAAAGCTGGCGTGCCAACCTGAATTATTTTTCAGGGAAATATCGGAGAGGGCCTGCACAGTTTTCCAATTTAATTTCATACACCTAAATTTTTTACGGCACCCTCTTTACATAATACAGTGACACCGAAAGCATAAATTAGGAGTTTTGGTCATTATGAGCGAGCTAATGTCTTAGTTGCTTTGTAATCAAGCTATTGTTTAATTATTTTTTAATAATTGTAAGTGAAAATTGTTAATTATTCTAATGGAGGAGGCGGGAGGCATCGGCTTACTTCTTCGCGCCCGACGTCGAAAAAATGTCATTTTTATCCATTACGAATCTTCAAATGGGGTTAGAATAAATTATCCATTGACCCAGAATAACATTTTTGAAAATTGGCCATCAAACATTTTTTAATCCCCGAAATGCAAGACTCCAAAGCACTACATAATCATAATCTTTTGATGTTATTCACGCACGAGATGAAATAGCCTTGAGTTCCTTTTTACGTCGTCCTAAATGATGAAAAAAATTATCTAACGCAATTTTCCCTTTTCTTCCGAGTCAAAGTTTTCGAAATTAACCGAAAGAGGCTTCCATCCCGGAAAATTCTTATCCGATATTCGAGTCTTAAAGTATCAACATGGACGCATAACCGTTCCGGGACCTTGTTGACTTGTTGACTTACCATTTAAAACTTTTCTAATTAAAACATATTTTAATTCATAAATCATCTTGTTGACGTGATTACATTTGCGTATAACACTTTCACTTGAGTCCAGCTCAATTTTTTTTAATGGTTTTCCTTCTATTTTTAACATGAAAAAATGTAATTTGCAATAACGATCAGATTAGTTGAAGACCAGTGAATTCCAAATTTATCAAGTCGATTAACTCTTTGACTACTAAATCCATTTAATTCAATATTTCTTTAAAATAATGAGTATATTATTATTGGATATGAATTGCATTAGGTTGTTCCATAAGTGTCTTTCGCAAATGAACACAGATCTAATCATAGCCATAGTTGAAGAAAACCCGCGATATACTGTTCGCGAAATAGCTAACAAGTTAGAAATTCCACGAACATCCGTCCATAATCATCTGACAAAATTGGGCTACATCAATCGTTCAGATGTGTGGCTTTCTCGTGAACTGACTGACTCAAATAATCTTCAGCGTATTTCAACATGCGATCTTCTTCTCCAACGACATAATAGTCAACCTTTTTTGAAGAGACTTATGACTGGAGATGAAAGTTGGATACTCTATGAGAATATCCAATATAAACGGTTTCGGACCAAGGGTATAGAAGCTTTAACTGTAGCTAAACCTGGCCTACATCCAAAAAAAGTTTTGCTATGCATTTGGTGGGACTGGATGGGGGTAGTTTATTATGAGCTACTTCAGCAAGGTGAAACGATCAATTCAACTAAATTTTGTTCCCAACTAGACAATTTAAAGGATGCAATTGCCAGAAAACGGCCAGAATTAGCGAACAGACGAGGCGTTGTTTTTCATCACGATAACGCCAGGCCTCATGTGTCTTTGCTCGTCAGAAATAAATTATTATCATTTGACTGGGATGTTTTACCTCATCCTCCATTCTCTCCGGACATTGTCCCTTCAGATTAACCTGGGAAATTTTGGCAAGAAGGCATTATGAGGCTTCCGGAGAGATAGAGAAAGTTAATAGAAATAAACCTCGATCTTTTAAGAGAACTCCAATGAAAAACCTTTTCAGTGCCTAGATGGAGAGGGAGCTTTTTGAATATTGGTTAAAAAATAAATGGATTCCAGATGTGCAAGATTTTAAAAAAATAAAGGATTGCCACAGAAAGCAGTATTATTATGCCCATTCTCATCCGAACGAAAGCATATTGAAAACAAACGATGTACTTATAGTTGCAAAATGTTTGCTCCCTAAATTGATATCTTAAATCCAGCCCATGGACCAAGGGATTATAGCAGTAATGAAACGTCTTTATCGTCACAGTCATCTTAAAACTCTTGCTAAGGAAGATGACAATGTGATTATTATCTGGAAAAATTACGATATTGGATGCCATACACAGAATAATACGATCTTGGTCACAAGTAAAGCCAGAAACATTTGTTCGATCACGGAGAAAGATTTTTAGAAACAGATAAATGCATTCTGAAGAGAATGAAATGACATAGCTGAACTATGTGGATTATTGGAAAATTTAAAATGTTTTGAAAACGTGGATAGGGAAAACATCGAGGAAAACGCGAAAATCATTAAACAAAAATTTGTATTGCAAATATGATATTATATTCGAAACCAAGCAGAAAATTGGTGATTTGAATTATCCGTCATTTCCAGTTATCCGTGTCCATCCTTTTCAGCATTTGCCCGGATAATCGAAAGTCTATGGTATAATGTCTTCCGATCTGCTGTCATTCAGACTTAAATCTAAGATAGCTCAAAGGACTCTATGTGATGACGATTGTGGCTTCATCCACAATTAAAAAGATTTGGTTCTTCTTCATCAAAATTCGAACTTATTTTGGCTCATCGCATTGTGAATGATAAAAATCAATTTATTAACATTTTAGAGATTATATAAACCTTATTATGGAAAACCGGGGTACTTTTTTAAATGTATATGAAATATTTTTTTAAAATAATACAAATGCCTACTATAATATAACAGAATTTTCGGTAATATACAATCTTCATTTCATTTTACCAATTCTTCCATATATTATGGTAAATATTTATGGAATACTATTAGATCAAAAAGCACTTAGTCCCTCTTTAAACTTAAATGAAATATCCCAGCTTTTTTTTTAATGGATGCTCATTTCTATTTACACACTATTACGTCATGCAATCCAAATGATACTGATGAAATGTGTGTTCTAATCCAGTTAAATTTAGCCATATTTACAAATTAGGGAGATATAATAATGATTATTTAGCGAGAGGCTCTTAAACTTTTCCTACTTAAATATGTCTATTCATATAATCTTGTTTTAATTTAGCCGTACGTTAAAAATATAAAGAAATCGGCAAATCTCACTTTTCTTTTTATGACGCCATATACACGTTATTAGATCTCTGCAAGAGACTTTTTTGGGAAAGGATTTAACATTGCTGTTGCCATATGTGGTGAAGTAAGGATAAAATTATTTCAATAGAGATTTTAATTAGGAAAAGTTCCATGAGTGAGTAGCGAAATTATCGTTATGTTTAAATGACATATTCTATATCATAAGTCTATTGATATGATGAAAAGGATTTCCATATTTTGTATTTGAACCTGAACCTATATAATAAGTTTTCAAATAACACATCAAAAAATTTATAGCAAATATACCTAATGAATAAACACGTAAAATTCTGATTTATTTGATGTAGAATTGGCGCTTAAATTTATTAAGATGTTTATATATTATGTCTAAGATCTTATTGTAGAGAAAAAATCATCATCCTCTGTCTGCTCCCACTTTTCAAGTCGCCTCAGTAGTCTTAAAGATAAGATAATAAATATTTTATTCCAAGATTCAAATACAACCGTCCGCTTAAAAATGAGTGGAAATCGTCGATGTCGGTATCTGAATGAGATGCCGCTTTTTACATGCCACCAAGTGAGTCTTATCAGTTAATATCCCATTTTCAGAAGATCCCTTTCCACACTTCCGGTCCCATTGTCTCATCCCTTAGTCGCCCGTCCAATTTGACGGGATTTTTCCCGTTCGGAAAAACAAAAAAAGCGGGCCGGCGGGATGAGGCGCCTAATCACCGCAGGAAACGTGAAGTGCCATGATTAATGGGTCTCGAAACACTTGTTATATACCTCCCTTCTGCAGATTTCGTGTCCGCCTGTTTTGTTATATTGTCTTCGGCGATGTCGCACAACAATGGCCTTATCGTTCAGGCTAAGCAACAATCTGAAATTATCCCCACGATGAGATTTATAGCAATGTTTGCCTAACCTATGCCGGGTGTATACGACGCCGTCTTCTCCCAATCCTCGCAAAGAAGATACGATAAACATACATTTTTCATTAAACAAAAACATTAATCTGAAATATACGCAAGCAGTTTCGTAAACCATTAACCGCAAATATAAATCTTCAAAGTGAAAATATTGTACTAACGCCGCTTATCTTCAAATTATATAATATTCCAACCCATAGAAAAAATCAATAACAGCAAACGTGCTTTATTCGCTTTTGATGACGAACAGATTGTTTTTCATACTATAAATACAATTATATATATTGAGGCTTTTCAATTCAAGTGCCACATATTAAAACAATATGACTTTGTTGATTTCAAATTTTATCCAAATCAAGACCCGTATAAATTCTTGCATTTTTACACTCACTCATTGCTCCAAATTATTTATGAATTTACTTGTCAAACAGATATGATTGCTATAATGACAAATTAGGTAAGACAATTAAGTTACAACTCATTTTGAATCCCCATTATTAAGATTTGAATTGAAACAGTTAAGGATACGATATGTGTTTTGAAAAACATAATTACGCAACAAAAGTCTAAAAAGGGGGAAACATCTCTCAAGTGCGACCTTCGTATTTATCCAAAGCCTCATATGAAATAAAGGCTTTATGTAATGTTTGCCGATACGATGGAATTTTGCACTAAAATCAGTCATTTATTCGCTTTTGATTATTGCCATGTGTCTATGAGAACACTTTTATAATAATAATATTTTTTTAAATATTTATAATAATAAATTTTCCTGTATCTTAATATATATATTATCTCTTTCTTATAGACAAAATTAAGTATGCTTTTTTGAATATTTATATAATTAAATTCGTCGATTGGTTCATCAGGCAAGGGCTTCAACGCTTTCTAACTAGGGCTTCTCTGATGAAATTGTACATAGAGATAACTGACATGGTTTATTCTATTATCGGATTGGAAAAGAGGTGCTGAAAATGTAAGAAGATCATGAAAAATGCTGTTTTGTTTGAATTGACAGATGAACTCGAACAAGTAGGAAAAAAAATGTCTTCCAGTCGAAGAATCAAGGCTTCTTCTAAAATATTGCTTTTGATGACTTTCAGACTAAAATAAACCCCCCCCCCCCTCCACCCGCTAGGATTCTGCTAGTAAGAAGACCTACGACTTCACGCTAAATTTTTCATACAAAAAAAATATTTTAAATAATTTCCTTCGCCAAAATAGGATGAGCAAAACTTAAATCAAGAATAAAATTATTTTCGTTGATGATTATTTTATGTTAACTTTTTTGTTGGTTTTGCATACTATACGTCTATTTACGATACATTTTTATTTTTTTTAAATTTAATTAATAATAACATCCTTCGAAATTATTTGATTACTTTGCATTACATTTGTTAACCCCTTAAAGGGGTAAGACATAGAGTTGTGTTCTAATTCCAGTGATTCAGAAAGAGTATTTTTACACGTTGAGCTTGGAGACAAACAGAGACGGAGAGAGTATCTTGCGTACATCGAACGATTGTATAGATCGTTAACCCAAATTTATCGACTAATAATGATATGTGATATAATTAATCGATTTCAAGTGTATTGTTTATGTTTATGCAAATAAATTACCGAATATTGAGTACTATCGACAGAATTCATGTACAAGTTTCATACACGTTGCGACGGTCCTGTCAGATAAGTGAATTTGTACGGATGATAAGTGGCGGATATACAAATATTAACTCACTACTCAAAGAGTTAAGTGTATTAAAACTTAAAGTTTAAGGTATCTATATTATGATAATATTATTTTTTTATACAGAAAAAAGTATGGATTTTGTTCGAATAAAGAATTGAACAAAGATTTCTTAAAGTTCTATTACTTTTAGACTGATTACATTCTTTAAAGAATCAAGAATATTTGAATGGACGATTTATAAATTGTCTGTTTTTTCTTCAAAGTAGTAAGCCTTAGTTTTATAGCAATCATCGAAAAGAATTTATTTCAATCAACGAAAGAATCATCCAGATGAAAACTAACGATACCCGTTTTGTATTCCCGTTCTGCATACACATTTATCCTCAGAAGAAAGGCAAATATGTATAAAAAAATGTTGAAAACGGAGAGATCTGCAAAAGAAAAGTTTTAATACTTTGCAGAGGGTATAAATCCCTTTTTCGTTTACATGATACAACTTTTCGGGTAAATCTCAACAATAACTTTCTTGTTTGAGTAGTCTGAAAACTTCAGCATATGGCAACTAAATCAGTTTCGTACTATGCACTATGATGTAATATTATCGCTGAACGATGATGGCGACTCCTGCGGAAGAGAAGCCTCATATGTGTTTTGATGAAAAATATCAAATATAATTTGGAAACGTGTGAGTCTATTCCGAAAATATTAATATCTTGTACGGGGAGGAGAAAATCCAGTTCAAAAAATCCTTTGTCATCGAAATAAATTCGTTCTTGCTGGGCTTTCTTATTAAATCAAGTTTTGTGTCTACACTATCCAAACAATGATAATATTTTTAAAATAAAAATCCACATATCGAAATGCCATAGTATAATTTGGTTATATCAATAAAAATATCCAAAATTTTATTCCACAAATCCAAATTATGATCTTGAAAGGGTAATAAATATTCAAAGGATCAACGATCTTTTTTCGTGTGCTGGAAGCAATCAAGTAAAAGCGGTGTGAAGAATTAGATCGTGTTTATCCCGTTCGCCTAGTGAGGATCAAAGGCAAATGGAATGATAGATCATCCTTCAGAATCCACTGTCGATGATATGATTAATGGGTTTTCAGGGTTCTGAGACCAACCCCCCGTCGGGCTGCCTCATTGTCAAGACCAATGATGCGAAAAATACGATAACCCTGAATATTTTTTGCCGGGAATAAAGGTCAGTTAATATTCATATCGCGGTCTATTCCTTTCCATGAGATTTGATATATTTCATTGCTCGAATGATTGACTTACCCCGAAGACGTGAAGGTTTGCCTATTAAGATGATTCGAACAAAGAATGTTGTGGCTAATGTGCGATACTAATGACAGTGTGGAAAAAAAACCAATATTTAGGAAGAATTTGTGCGTAAAGTGAAAAGTCATGTAACCAATTTTGTCGGGACAAAAATGATGTACGATGTGTGACGTAAATAAGGAACATGGGACATTCTAAAAACAAGTTAATCTTATAAGCTTTTAAAACTTTTTTTTAAAAAAATCGGATACGGTTAAAGCTACATAATTCAACACATTAAGCTTATATTTAATTTAATATTTCATTGAAAGCCTTGATTTATGTTTAGTTCCTTTTAATGCGCTTAAATGCCAACGATATATAAATAATACATTTAGTGGTCTTACTTAACCAAGTATTTTTATACTGGAATTAACTTGCAAATAAATCAGTAGTTTAGCCATCGGACTTTTAATTCAAATTTAGTCTGGGCTAGGGAAATAGCAACAAATTTTCCTCGCAATTAATCCATTTATTTTCTAATTTAAAGAATGTCTAATATTTTTCCTTGAATATATTATTTCTGAAATTTCAGATGAAAATTTTCTGCAATTCACATTTTTTTTAAATTAAATATTTCAAGATGACATAGATGTTTTGGATTCATTTTAAATAGAAAATTCTAAAAGATATTCTAACATTGTAGAAAATATCTCGAAGAAATCCATTGCACAACAAATGAAAATGTTTGAGCTATGCAAGTATAATATCAAAGTTCCTTTGGTGCCAAGAAGTATTCCATTTAAATATGGTAAAATGCAATTGAATAACCATGTTTACGCCAACGTGTTCATCGATTGCTTCTTATTATGGAACAACTTATTCTCGCAAGCTAACTTTTCCCTATTTCATACAAATTTACTACCATTTAACGAACTTATATTCATTTAGAAGCATAATTCGTGTTATGTATTACTAAACTAGAATTAAAAGCACTAAATTTATACAATTATCTGGTTGTTAAATGAACCTCTGATATGATAATAATCCTTTGCATTTTACCGATATTACAATATTAAACATCTTATCTCTATTTTTTTAATAAAATGTTTCCTAGCCCAGTTTTAAATTAAAACGATAGAATGTTTGTTTGGCTGGCGATCACATTTCAAAATTTTCACTTGAAAAATATGTCAAAGCACTATATAAACACAGAGGGGTTACACTCTAAGGCTAACATGGGCCAAAAATAAAAAAGCTCAAGTTTAGACGGACCGAAAATATTCATAGAAACGTAGGCTTCTTTTTATATATAAGCTATAAGTTTGAGGCCCCCTGGGCCGGCCCTCGTTAAGCGCGGTTTCTTTCAACGATTTTATTAATCCATGGCATCAGGGCAGAAAAATACCTAGTTTTTCAATTTAAGATTGGTATTCCAATCACAAGATTTCTACATGACTCATAAAAGTGATTTTGTATCTCAAAGAATGAACATATTCTTTGGGCAATTTCTTAGATGCTGTTCGGGAGTGGTATCATTATTCTAGTATCACTATCTTGTTTTTATTGTGTTCGTTTTTTTGCTGTCAAAATATTTAAATATAGATAAAGTGTATTTATTACAGATCCTCAAAATCTGTAGGTAGTCCCGCGGTTAAGCGATTAAACTCATCTTAGATCAATCATTTTAGGTTAGAATCTTACAGGAGATAAGGCTGGTGATCATATTTTTAAAAACATATATACGCCATGAAAAACCATGTCAAAATGGTTGGTTATAGTCCCATAAAAGGCATTGTTAAAAGTCATCTCAAGAAATCATGAAGAAATATATATCCTTAAATGATCGTTTAACCCTTCTGTCAATAAAATGGTTTAATATACTCCCGTTAGTTAAATAGGTAAACTGTCGTACGAAATATACTAATCTGATTTTTTTAAACATATGATACAAAAAGGTTTTCTTAAAAAATAGGTAAAAATGCAAGTCAGCGTAAGAAATATCATAAATTATTTTATGGATCAAAAGGATTAAAATTTCTTAAATATGATATCCTGTATAAATCCTTTGAAAAAATATCTAGGTCTAGTCAAACCTATTTTATTGGCTCTAGGCACATAAGTATAAATTTCCTTTTTTCTCAAAACACAAGGATCCTTATTTATTTATTTTTTTAATTTTAAATTTTGTAAAATTCGTAAAAGTACAAACTCAAAGAGATTTGGTAAGATTTATACATAACTACTATTAAAAAAAACTGATTGCAAAATCATAATAATCTGGCCAGACCATCTTATTGATAGAAGGGTTAAATCATGCTTTAAATTCATTTTGTGAAAAAAAAAAATTAAATACGATACTCTCCAAAATATTAGAAAGATTACTTACTTAAATAGAAAAAACCCAAAATATTTCTCAATAACACTCTTTTAATTAGAATTAGCCTCATTATATATGACCAAAATATTTTAAATTGTAATTTCCTCATAAATATTATATTAACCCAGTAAATACCGCTAATGACGTTCTACTCTATTCATTCTATTCGTTCTACTTCTATCCAGTATAGAAGATCGCATTCGTATTTTTTTAAAATTATGAATGCATATTTTTTTGTCTAATGGTTACATAGTATCAAATACCCTCAAACCTCTTTTTGTGCTATTTCGAAGTTATGCGGTTTTTTATTTCATAAAGAGTACGTGATATCATTTTTTGCATTTTTCCAATATTTCGACTTTTAAAAATACATTCTCCAAAGGATTTTCCAAAATTCCGACAACTAACGGAGTTATAGCTATTTTAGTAATGCGACAACTTGACCGGTCCTATCATAATGCAATCTTTTAATGCGTTTTATATTAACTTTTTTTATGCGATTTTGTATATATTTTATATAGCTGTTTCAAAGTTATGCGGTTTTTAAAATCCATGGAACGCATCTTCACTTTTTCTATGTAAGTCATAGCTTTTTTATGTGATTTTCCGTGGAACTGCATCTACCGCACAAAAAAGGTTTAAGAGTGTATATATTTTATAATGTGATCGTAAGTCACATTTTGAACGGCACCTTTCTGCTTTTAGATAGCAGTTCACAGCTGCAGCAGGAAAGTCAAAATGTTCATTTTAAAAAAATATATATTATTTTTTCTTGGTCGCGTTAAAGTGAAACCGTGCTAAATGAATACCGTGTAATTCGAGGGATAAACTTTGATATCCCATTTTAAGTAAAAAAATGAACGGTAACCTTAATTTTATATACATAGTTCCTTATATCAACAGATATAATCCAGATACGATAATGATTTAAGCCAAAATTTATGGTTCCCCTTTCGAATTTTCATTTCGATATTCGAAAAGCTATTTTAATTTAATAGATCAAAAAAATAAAATTTAAAATTTTTACAAAAAAATATTAAATTTACTGAAACAGTTTTCAAAAAAATAATTATTTATTTGCGTAACTAAAAATGAATATTTGCGAAAGAAATCCTATTAAAACATCAAATAAATGTAACAAGGAGATGTTTCCATCAAAGCAAATAGTTCACAACGAATCGAAATTAACCTTTGTATCCGTCACATTCAGCTCATATTTCAATTAGTATCGTTATGTGCATTACATACTCTGTCAAACTGATCGATATGCTTATCACCAAACATGACATGCTCTCATTCATTTATAAATTATCATTTATTAGTATTCAATAGGGTTATCGTACATTTTAATATCGATATTTGAGCGATAAATTTGCAAGCGAATGCCATAAAAGCTCGGGCTTATTCCTTGATAATTGTTCAATAACAATTTCTTCGCCGAGGTTCTTCATAAAGTCCTTACTTTTTATTTTTTTCGACAATAATACAGATAACGATGTCAACATTCGGAGTCGTTGCGTAACGGCCGTTAGATTTTCACTTTCGTCCTTAACGACGGCGGAAGCCAGTTAAACGTTAACTCGACACAAAGTGATCCAACAGGAGAAATGCCCAGCCGAAGAAAAATACCAGGGCTGGAGCGTGGACATAAAAAAAGAAAAACTCCAATATATTACTGCTGGTAATAAATCACTAAAAGGCTTTCCATGGTCGAAAAGGCGCTGTAAACAAATCTTCCTCCATCCGCCGAACGGTTTGGTGTAATCACGAAATTTCCCGGCAAATACACTTGCCCCCTGTTTTACATTTTCCGTTTGCATTATCTCAAATATGTATTCATACCGGGGGCAAAAGCCACCCCTTCCCGAACTATATTTTACTTTTATAGTTTATTCCATTATGTGAGGTCTGAGATAAAAAAAGATAACAGTTGTCCTATATGTGGTGATCTATTGCCACTAAATGTCCCGAAGATGCATTATTCTTCCTAGGTACTTTTGTACGGAACGAAATATAACGTCGATGCGTGGACTTAATAAAGTGATTCCGAGAAAAACAACATGTTTACTCTGGGGGTTGAATTTATACTTTTAACCCGGGGACGTTGAAAAGTATTCAATAAAATATCCATAAAGAGGCTTAGTGTCCCCTTATAAGAGACTCGTTTTTACAGCTTATTGATTAGTGCGTCACTTTCTCGTGCGTCAGTTTTCTCGTAAACCTTTATCGGCCAACTTTCTTAGCCCTCTAGTTTAAGATCCTATTACTCTCTGGTGAACGATCTTTTTTTAGGGACTCTTTTAAATGAAAAATTACACTAGAGCAATTTCGAGTCCCCTATTTTTATATTTATATGTCAAAGAAACTATGCAGTAAAATATTAAATTAAAAACCCTCTGATTATGAATCAACCACGTATCAATTTCCATTTTATTGATTCAATTATTATGGAATTTCACATGTAGTCTACTGCATGATTAACCCTTTTAATAACCGTAATCAATTTTAATTTTTAATATAGGATAGATGGATCCACTCAATAATTTCATCTCGATGATTATTTGCAGACATTATTATAATAGAACCAGGAAATTATTTACTCGTTGAACTTCAAATTTTAAGTATTTCTAATGATGATGATAGGAAATTTTAACCGTTAATTGCGAATAGCAAAAAAGACAATTGCGTTAGAAAATAACAATTACAGGTCCAAATAAAATAATGCCTTTCTTCCATTACATTTTATACATAATATGGATATGTTGCATTGTTTTAGATACAACTTGTATATAGTCTAGCATAAATATCATCATTATCATATTATATTCACAAATAGTCCACTGTAAGACTAGGGCCTTTTCAATATCTATTCACAGGAAGGGGTTATATCCAATTCGTCTGTGCCATACATTCATCTAGACACCAAGACGTCTTTAAAATCGAATGTTTTTCTGGATTCATCACCCGATTAATTGCAATTCAACCTCACACTTGTCCAATGAAAATAGCATTGCTATATCTTGAGCAAGAATTTGGACATTTTTTTCATTCATGTTCAACGGTGATAATATGAAGCTGCAAACTATATTAAGCTTTTGAAAATCTGCGAATCTCTTTTCGAGTTAATCCAATATTTTCTCCAATACAGCAATATATTCTTCGTAATTACATACATCTACGGTTTCACCAATCTCTTCTTTTAAATTAGAAAAATGGGTAAAATCCTTTTTTCGCAGTTTCGTCATCCAAAGTTTCAATTTCATATTGAAAGAATTTTCCTTGTAATTCCAAATGAATTTCATTCAATTTAGAAGTTAAATCTGTCAAAAATGCTAATTTTTATAACCATTTCTTATTTTGGAGATAATTTAACCTTTCATCCTTTTTCTCTATTAAAAATGTTCTCATTTCGGGTAATAACTCCCAAAATCGAACAAGAATAAGTTCTTTACTCAACCATTTTATTTCATTATTTATCAGCAATTTTCTTCTCTGCAGCAGCTTACTTCTGATGGAATTGATTGTCTTTATGGTAATTTTCATTACATCCTCAAAATTTAAAAGTTTAGCGCATAACTCATGTTGATGTATCATACAGTGGCTATGGAAAAAAATGGAAAATCTTTATCTCTTCTGCAAAATGCAAGAAACCCATTTTCACTGCCGACCATTGAAGATGCACCGTTTGTCGTAATAGACACGAGTTTCCGTAGTGTTAATTCTTCTGGTATAACGAAGCATTTAAAAATGTTATAGATATCTTCCCCTTTACATGTTCTTCTTTTATGCTGCGCTAAGTTCTCTCTCTGTCTCTGTCTCTCTTCAAGTTCAACGTACAAGGGTGCTCATTCTGAATCACTGGAATGCGCTCGCAACCTTACGATTATCCTCTCTTACGGGTTAATACCCTAAATTAGGAGATAAGTACGAATCAAGTCAAACTGAACAGTCCAATTGCCGGGATTCTGCTTTAAGATCGACCAGTCGATCGAGATCGATCGGTTGGACGCCCTGGACTAGGGTGAAGTCCTACGTGATGCAAAAATGCATATCAGATTCGCTCCTACACCAACTGAGGCGTATCCCTGTCTATGAGCAACTTACCCCCGCGAATTCGAGACTGGATGGTTTCCCATTTCAGGTTGACCCTCCCAGTTTGGTGAATATAAAGCGATATAGAAGGCAATGGAAGATAATGTTATCGTTGCCAAGCATAAATATAAATAATATTATAATGATTGAACTATTTCATATCGTATATATCTGACTAATATTGCAGACATATCCGATAATGTTGCATCCAACATTTTTTGTATATTAAAGCTTATTAGACATAATTTATTGATACGGTGAAATTATAGATCTAAATTTTAAAATGTATGCACAAACTTTATAATAAGTCCAGGAACTAACCTTATTATTTTTAAAGTATCAAGAAATTTAGGAGGTAGAAAGCATTTAGAAGCAAGCTTAGTCTGCTCAGCAGGTTTAGTCTTATTAATAATGCAGAACAGATTGTTTCTAATTTATAACAATAATAAAAATATAATTTCTCATACATTAAATAATATTTGTTTAATTTAAGATAATTTAAAAGCATCGCTTAAAAAACCTTTATCCCTAGAAAAAGTTAACATTGTCCATAATATTATTTTCATTTTTGATTCAAACCAATCCAATAAATCCTCAATTCAATTATAATTTTTTGCCTCATTTTATATTGAACCTTTATTCGATTCAGGAAGTATTCCCATTTATTCTGTCCCTTTCCAAATCAAACATTCTTTCTGTTTGCTTTTATGTTCTTCTTTGCCTTTTATTAAATGACAGAACTCTAAGAGTCTATGTTAAAGTAATCTCTCCTAGAAATAGTATATATTTCCATAAAAAAAAATGGAATTTTTACGCCACATAAATGTTTCAAATAACATCCAATCATATTGGCTTTATGTAAATTTAATAGCATATGAATTTGATTTTAAGCAATTAACTCAAGCAATTTGTATTTTATTTTATTTCTTATTTTTGTATTAGAAATACATTGAATTTTACAAATATTTTTGAATTCATTTTTTACTTGAATTTTTACTGAGTAATCCAAACATAAGGGGTGCCATAGTTTGCATAAGATGACTTTATCCTATTTACATCGGTTCGTTCAAAACGGAGCTTTAGATAAAAGCTGTTCTGCTGATACTTAAAAATAATCCTTGACTTAGACTTGATCCCCGAAGCCGTCCTTCCTTTATCCTCGTTACAGGATCGACCTTTAGCAATGCTGAACGGTTACTTAATAATATGGCCATGAACCGAAATTGGTGTATCGTTATATCGCGGCCTCGTCATGCTATCATCAACGTACATGTTAAATGATTGATGGCATCCATCAATGGATTTCCTGTTTTTCCTTCTTCTTCCGATAATGGTTGCGTCCAACTTTTCCGCCGAATTGGCACTTTGCTGAAAATCCATTAAGCTTCGTGAAAACAGCCATTTCAATATTTCTTAAGAAACATCCAATCTTCTTATGTGCATTTTGTATGTACATCCAATTTTTACAAATGTATTTTCCAGCCTCCGATCTGTTGGAATAAACGATAAAAACGCTATGATTATTTTGAACCGAGACATTAGTATGAACTTGCAATAATAGATAGAGACGTGTATGATAATGATGATAATCGGTTAAGCCAAATGGTAATAGTATCAGTCTGCGCGAATCGACTCATAGCAGTTATTATTACGGTCGTATAAAAATACTGTTTAGAATCAAAGGTCTTTGGACGCTATATTAACCAGCTGCATTCAAATTTCATTACAATCCATTCAAATTTATTTTAATCTTTTTTTTTATCATATGAGCCAAATAAGCTATTTCAATGTTATACGCTGAATAACTTAAGCACTTAAGATGCGAGCTTTTAAGCTATACAAATTTAATTTAATTTAAATCCACATCGCCTTGAACAGTTTTTAAGCTTGTATACACATGTACTAATATTGATGAATATGCTCCTTCAAATGCTGTAGAAAGCGTGGTTTTCTTAAGTAAAGCTTCGCCAATATCCTTCGGCACATTCCATAAATTATTCAAATATATGTATGTTTATTTTTATCGGGCTTTTACGTATTCCATGCTAGAAAACTCGACGAGTATTTTATTTCCTCCTTTATCTAATTCAAGTGTAGAATTTGGCTTGTTGTTTGAGATAGACTTTCAATATCTTACATAGTTCAGTCAACTTTGTATTCCCGTGAAAATGTATCCAATTTATAGGCTTCACCAGAACAATTGTTATCAATTTAAATTGCCGTGAAATTATTATTGAATGTGCTAATGAACGTATCACGAGTATTTTTAATTTTAAAACTCAAATTGTATT
This sequence comes from Stenopsyche tienmushanensis, assembly GCA_008973525.1. NCBI lineage: Eukaryota > Metazoa > Arthropoda > Insecta > Trichoptera > Stenopsychidae > Stenopsyche > Stenopsyche tienmushanensis. The sequence continues at coordinate 191,714 of WACJ01000018.1, read as the reverse complement.
TTATTTACACTATTCAAAAAAATCCCAAAAATGCGCACAAACTTTTTGACTGAGATATGGCTTCAGATTTTTAAAAAATCTCTATAAACTGTTGAATACATGTATCGTTTTTGGAAGAAAGGTGGAGAAACAGGAGTTTTAATTCTTTTTAAAACCCTCTCGATATCTAGTGCATGAAGAGTCAAATATATGAAGATAAAAGACGATGTAGATGATGATATCTTATATTAGATAAAGCGGAAAGAAATGTCATTTTTTTAGTTGCGTCCTTTGTCGTCGGTTGGCCTCGGGTTGCTGTCGAGTGAATACGTCAAAATTAGTGTAATTTTGAAACTCTGTTGTTTGTCTTACTTTTTCAAATATTTTTATAATTTTTTTGCCATAGTGATAATGCCCAAGCCAGAAATTGATTGTTTACTGTTTTTATTCGACAAAGGATTAAAAGCTACCCAGAGCATATGTGATACACATGGCAACATATTGAATATTCGAGAATGCCATAGAGTAGAATCTGATCCTCGAAAAACAATAAAGGTATTATCGCTAGACATCGGCTGTCCCTGGTCGATAGTGAAAGACTATTTGAAAAGACCTGGGAAAAAATATATACAGGGAATTTGGATACCACACGAGTTGTCATCAACGGCTTTGGAACAACGGAAAACCATTTGTTCATCGCTATTGTCCAGTTATGAAACCGATCCATTTTTAGGAAGGATCGTTACTGAGAATGAGAATTGGGTCCTCTACGACAGTCTGAGAAGGTCAAAATAGTGGCTTTCTTCAAATCATGTACTTTTTTCCACCCCCTCGACCGACATTATCCTTGAAAAAGGTCCTCCTTTGTATTTGGTGAGATTTTTTTAGCGTAATTCACTACGAATAATTAAAACCTGGCCAAACTGTCACAGTATAGTTATAATGTGCATAATTAGATAGATTAAAAGCGTAAATGCTCAAAAAGCAATCAGTGTTAATTAACAACCAAAGAAGAATATTACAGCATGATAATGCAAGACCAAGGACTATGCAGAACAAAATAAGGGAGCTGGATTTGGAAGTGCTGCAACGTCCACCATATTTTCTTGATATTGCACCTTCAGACTATCATTTTTTCAAGTCATTAGAACATTCGCTTCACGATAAAAAATTCACTTCTATACAACAAGTGAAAAATCATTTGGATTCTTACTTTAACGTGTAAACCGGCTAAATTTTACGAAAAAAGTATTAAAAAGCTACCTAATCTATGGAGAGTGATTATAAATAACAGTGGAAATTATTTTGTTGAGTAATATTGTACATCTTTTATTAAAATAAATTAGTTCTCCAAATAAAAAAAATGACATTTCTTTCCGCTTTAACTAATAAAAATGTATTTTTTTTAAAATTATTTTTCCAGATTTACATGGGTTATATGGTTGGATATATGTATTTTTGCATAATTTAGAACTCATATGGAATATATGAATATGAATGCAGATCCTTAATTGAATTAATATTTCAGTGATTTATAAATTTTAATACCATTTAGCTTAAATGCATTGATAAACATACAAATGCAAAGTGATTAAATTAATTTATGGGATCTGTTATAATCAAATTTGCTAATGCGATGCGGTTAATTAGCATATTAATTGTTGAATTCATTTATGTAAAATGGTAGTTTTGGCCATAATTTTCATATGATAAATACGAATTTGACTGCCAATTAAATTGTATATGGAATTTAAAAATATTCATATTTATTGTAATCTATTTGGATGTTTGAGAAGCTGTGCATTATTTATCTGAGCAGTTAAAGTGGGAATCATCACGCTATTCAGCATAATCGTCGCTCATAAATGTAAACTGTGCATTTATAGAGAGAGTTACAAAGTACGACTAAGCAGAAATAGCCACAGATAGTTCGCTTCGCAAATATTTCCGCGAAATGTATTTTTTGCAAATGCGACACACACAAAATTCGCCGAAAAGAATTAAAGCTATTCCGAACCCAATCGGATGTTCGATTCGGAATTTCACAATTGATTCGATGGAATGCGATATACTGGATAGATCCTTTATTGGGCGGTTGGACGAGCATGGGTCAATTATTACAGTGGTTACATGCATGTTGCTCATTTCAAGTATGTGTCTCGCTTATAGCCATCGTCCATGTCCAGCTCAATCTTCATCGAGATTAGTGTCAGCCTCGCCGAAGACAGATGTCACACAAGAGCTACCACTGACACGCCACTTTATCAACAGCCTTAATCTCGAGCTATCCGCAAAACATTGCTTTCATAAAAGCTAGATCGAATAAACGAGACCTAATTTCTAAGTGCCCTATTTATTTTAGATCGCCTGTCTGCATTGGCTACTTGTATTCTATCTAAATGGACAACGTATTTATTAAATCTGCCAATTCGGTTCAATGGCTCAAAATAATATGACAGGCGACGGTGGACACGTCAACATTGATTGGAACATTTTCAAAACGTTTATATTAATCGTCCTTATTGAATTTAGTTTTCGATTGATGCTTGAAAATATAATATTTTCAAAATTGAAGAAAATCATAATTTATGTATATGATTTATGTTAATCATGCATTTTGATCAATTAAATTAAACATTTATACATTTAGGGGAATAAAATATCGAAGTAATGAAACGATTTTTAGTACATTTTTGTAAAGGCGCCAAAAAGGATTATGTACAAAATAAACAGACATACATTTTTATCTTACAGACATGTATGACAAAAAACAACACATGGTCTTATTTTTTTTTTAAATTCATACTATATCAACAAAACGCTCGTATAGAGATCAAAATCGTTTTGGCACGTGTAAAATTAGCACAGTTCACGTATCATCAATTGCACAAATAAACACGATGTTCTACATTTAGGTCAATGAGCATATATCAATGCGTAATATTGTTTTAATACCTATAACATTTATGGGTATCAATAAGGCATACTGTTAATGTATTTTATTGTGTTATATGTAATTTATTTTGACTATACATTTTTGAGCAATACGTGCATTTATAAACAGTTATGCGATAGTAAAAAACTTGAGATTTTTCCTATTCGAATAATTGAGTCTATAGTAAATGATAATTATACCTTTTAGTAGTGAGCTAGTTTTAAATCACACAATATTCGTTCATTTCTTCGCATAAACATACAAAATACACTTGAAATCGATTCATTTGGGTTATTATTAGTCGATAAATTTGGGTTATCGATTTATACAATCGTAGGATGTACGCACGATACTCTCTTCGTCTCTGTCTTCTATTTACAATCTCCGAACTGCAAGACACTCTCTTCGTCTCTGTCTCTCTCCAAACACAACGTGCAAGACACTCTCCGTTTCTGTCTCTCTCTGAGCTCAATATGTAAAAATTGATAAAATTCTACATATTGAGCTCGGGGTCATATACAAACCTTCTGGTACCAAGAAGAGTTTAAAATACTATTTATTATAATTTTACTTTTACACCCTTTATCTAGTTTTCAATAGCTTTTTTACTATTGTTTTTTTCGATAATTCTTTAGCCAATACTTCTTTAATTAATATAGAGTTTGTCTTTTTATTATTTTGTGCAAAATAATTGGACAAGGCAGTGCAAAATCAAATTGGCTTCTTCAGGAATCACACCGAACTTATATACTTTTTATGTCGAAATACCTACGTATTGATTATCAGATCGATGACAAAGCATCAAAGGATGAATAAATACTTGAAAAGCAAAAAGACAGCTGGTCTATTCCGGGTGTTTATTTCATATCTTAAGACAGAGAGAACCAACTGCGAGACTTTAACAACGAGCCATTTCTTTGCGCATGGGCAAGAGTAGGGAATCTAATCTCTAGCCAAAATTTCGATCCCGGGATTTCGGGATTACATTAGATCATCAGTTTCATGATCCCGACCGAGTGGCCATCTTCATATAACACCATCAATGTGATTGATAAAATTTCCTTCTGCTGAGAAACGGACTAAAACTCGCAAAATACCCGATTTCCTGACAAATTATTTATTTCCGTCGCTGCAGATGAATACTTATATACTATAATACTTTGATGTGATTCGTAATTATATTCCGGAGGAACACAAAAAATCTGAACCCTGTATCTATTATATTTCATATCGATATTCCTGTTATTAGAATCGAGGTGTAATAAATACATCACCGGTAGGGAAAAGTTAATATAACAAAACAAGAAAGAATTTTTCGGGATTGAATTCCCTAGTCAAGGGCGGTGTAAGAAACATGTGTTAATTTTTTAACCAGGGCTCACGCCTTAATCAATCGAATATATAAACTCTACAATATTGATTTGAATGTCATTAGAAGGATAAGGTATATCATTATAATATATATATTCTATTGATGTCAATGTTTGAGAATCTTCGCTTAGCAAATTGGTGTTAAAATGCCATATCATCGCTCTTCATTTATGATTTTGATCGTATCATTCAGTTTGAATTTCATCGGAACGTTTCACTCACGGAGTGATGATCTTTGACAGAACAATTATTGGGCTTCAATCAGTCGCATGATATAAATCAAATTTAAACGCTCGCACTTGTGTGTAAGAAAATGTGCGATCGATTTGTTTCTGTTGGTTTGGTGTGATCAATCTTAAACGTTCGATGAGCTTTCGCTTAAGCTAATCCGGGAATAGTTCGGAAGTTCCGGTTGTTAGCGGATTACGTCTGTATCTATTCAGCCACCACATACTTCCGGTGACCCTCCCCACGCCGTAATTCATTTAATCCGTCAAGCCGTTGGTGACACTTCTATTAGTCACGATACATTTAACACCACTCCAAGCACTCTCTCAACATCGCCACTTCTTGTTGTGGGAAAAAATCCTAATCTGATCATTCTTGCGAGAGAACACTTCAGAGCCATTGAGTTCTAGCTTTAAGCCTGAAAGAAAATTTCATTTCATTTCATTTTCTGTTAAAATGATCAACGAGCACTCAATAATTCATCTACTTCTTTATAAAATGGCCAAATGAAAACATTATTGTGTGTGTTGGAACATGATATGGTCGTGATTAGTGTTTCTTCTCGTGAATTATTTCTCGACAATTTCTCGAAAAATATGCAAAATCCAGAATTCTCATTTCTTGAGAAATTTTCTGATTTCTCGACAAATTTCAGAAATAAATTTTTAAATGCGTTCTTGCCAAAATGTATTCTGTTTGAAAGTTTTATTAAGGTTCTAGTTCACTTAATATCACTTTTGTTATTTAAATTTAAAACCTTTACATTCTGTTTTCAACCAAATAATTGCAAAAATCCTCATCTTAAATTTTAACAGATAACATTATCTTTCTTAATATCGATAATCTTTCAAGACCATTCTTCGCCTGTATTATATATCTACATTATTTTAAATAAATCATTCTATTCCACTCGACGTCTGTGTTCCTTCGTCACATCAATTCGCAATCACTGATTGCATGCTACTCTCTAATTCCGTAATATAATACCATTTTATCAGCTAGCTGATATTCAGTTTATATACTATTCATTGCTACTTTTACAAATCATGACTTGCATGTCATTAGCTATGTCTTACATAATCGACACTATCCAACAATATGGAACACGATGAACCTTACCGGTTCGGAGTTCAGAAGCTTTAGGAACAGAACAAGGACAAGAAGAACACCAAATAGACGGCCTCAAGGAGAAGCATATGGATAAATTCACATTGTAACGTTAACAGTATTGTCTTTCGTTGCCTTCTATATCGTTTTGAAATCGCCAAACTGAGAGGGTCAACCTGAAACAAGAAGCCACTTAGTCTCGAATTCGCTCGGGTAAGTTGTACGGTGACGGGGAGACACCCTCAGTTGGTGTAGGAGCGAATCCGAGACGCACTTGACGCAACCCCTTAGCAAGGAACCGGGAGAATGGACTCCTAGCACTTCAGAAAGCCCTTTTCAGTAGAGTCAAAAAGGTCGTCTAAAGTAGTTTTCCACCGTCTCCCTAAGAAAACTACTCAGTCTTTACAAACTTCCCATACTCCCTATTGGGACGGTCGCGAAATTGCCCTTCGATACGTTCATTCAGGTGGCTCCCTGGGTGAGCGTTCTAAATGAAACTCAGTGGTGAATGTATAATACAGACGAGATGGATATAACCCCTTCCTGTGAATGGATATTGAAGAGGCCCATTGTTCTGCAGTGGACTGTTCGTGGCTGCACTATGATAATAGTGATATGAATATTACTACTAAAATAACGGCATGAGTGAGATTTTTCACTAAAAAATGTAAGACGCTGAAAAATATATGTATTTGAACGTATAATTGGCAATTAAAAGATAATCTATTTCATTATGAAGCAAACAAGTTTCTCGCAAAATCCTCGTTTATACGATGAAATGCTCTGGAAATTTTGACCATAGAAATTAAGTTTAATTGTCAATTTCCCGATCATTTGACAATGATCTGAATAATTAATGACGTCAATACATCATCGTTCAATTTATGCGACTGTCCGTTCCAGGAACATCCCTAAGGCTCCTATCGCCTATAAATGCGCCCATGCATATATTTTTGGATTTTTTTAAGATAACTAATAAACTTGACATGAAAACAAATATGAAACAGTATTAGAATAATTGGATTAGAGCGCTGTAAAAATGTATCGCCTTAAAGTTATATGGATATTAAATAATTTTCTTATTGTTCAACGGAATGGTTGTATTATGGTATGATAAATTTAATTAAAACAAAAATGTTCCAGACTGTCCTCCCGGTTCCTCGCTGGTATATTTTTGATTTCACACATTTTATGTTTACAACCCCGAACGAGTGTGGAAAAGCCCATGACAAACAAGAGGAAAACGTGGATTTGTTCCATGTAAACCAAACAAAGCACCCTCTTTTATATTGTCCGATGGCGAAATTACCCTAGCGCTTGTCCCGAGCTAAATTTATAAAATCGTGCAGAAAATAATATGTGCGTGTATTTTTAGCAACAGGATCAATGATATGCTGTTGCATCGTGCTTTCGAAGCCGCCGTTAATTCGCATTTCGCATCCAAAGAAAGGCGGTAAATTTGAACAGAGCCGCGGCCGCGAACAATGGGGATTAATGCGGATTGCCCGTCATAAAAATAATAACACACATGTAAACGCCGATTTTATGCAGCTCCGCTGTTAATTTCCAAACAACGAACTCATAAAGTTTGGTTCAACTGTGGCCATCGTGGCCAGTAAGCTTGTGATGTGGTCGTAGAATTTGCATATGAATTCCCGAACGAGAAAATTGCGGTTTTACACCCACTGGATGGCATAATTTCTGCATATCGTTTGCATCGCTTATAATGAAAAATTGCTGAACAAGCGTAAGAGCAAAATTGACAATATAATTTTACGGCGGATATCTTCGTAAATATCATTTATGGCCGAGGAGTAGTAAATTGGCTATTTCAAAAATTTCTAAAGGAATACTCCTTTGGGTGGCTGCAACGTTTCGTCGTAAAACGGCATTATTTTATGGTTGAACCGAGACCTTATTACTATACAATTTTATAGTGATATTCAACGAGAATATGAAATGTTTTAAAAAGAACTCATATTATTTATTCTTCTACGTTTCCCCATATAAAATTCGTCTCTTTGGCAAATTTGAGATTTTCCATTCAAATCCCATTCATCGTTTTGATACAATTGAGCCCTATTTGAGCTAATCAATAAACATCCATGTTATCAATACATTAAAAACTCATGTATTGTAATTTCAGGAATTCGCATTTTCAATATATAACAAGCAGTTGCAGTGAATTCCAAAAGAATGTGTACACATATATTAAATTTCAGTGAAATCACAGCAAACGTTTGTTTCGTTTATGTCATATATTCTATGTATCAAGGTATTTGTGAATTAATTTTTATACCTCTGTATAAAAAGCCATAAGCACTAAAAATCATGATCTGTGTATGTTCTTGCTGTATCATTGCTAATCTCTGTTTCTAACGATTGTTGAACTTTCCGTGAATGCTTAGTTCACCCAAGATATAATTTCTTCTGCTTGTCTTTAAGATTTTGTCCATTTTAAATTTTGTTGAGCTCTGCAGTGAAATTTAATTTTCAATATTCCTCGAATTCAACTTTGAGAGAAATGTACAGTATTTATGTACTCTGCTTCAGAATTCGTTTTCATTGTACGACTTTACATTCTGAACCATTATTGAATATATTGATGTTCGTTTCGAGCAACTATTATTACGTTTTCCGATGCTGCCAATAACATTAAACGATTGATGGTACGATCCATAAATATTTTATACTGGTTTCACACGATTAAATTTAGATCCCATTGCAGATATCTATTTTCTGGAGTTTATATACAATGTTACACTAACATAAGAGCATAAACGATTATCTGCATTTGCGATTATCAGCTATGATTTGGTAAAATCGGCAATACTTGGTCCCATACTTGGTCCTTTGATGGTATTGATAATAACAATTGATGATAATGAAAGCTTCATAACAAATTAAAGTGCTTCCAGCATTTTATAGTTATATCGAATCTTTGAAAATCCGTTATGGAAACTATGGATATGGCAAGGATAAAAATCGTTGAATAGTCTCTACAAAACCATTGAAAATAATTTATATTGAAATCTATAAAATCTGCCTATTTACATAAAAAATCAATGATGGCTTGGAGTGTCCAAATATATATGTATATATTTGCCGAATCCATGTTAGTTTCCGTTGTAAAAAAATATTATCGCGCTGTTATCCTGCCACACGATCGGTGCTGCGAAACATTTTTCATTCGAATTTATTTGGCGACTCGTTGAAATATTTCCGGAAAGGGTTACAAACAAAAATGAGATTTATTATTTTAGTCTTTAGTACAGTTAGTTATTGGAGCGCTGAAAAACGTTTCGGCAATTCTTTTTATTCGGCTAGCGTTTTAGACATTTTTTTCTTTACAAATTTCCACCATAAAAGAAATCATATTTTCGTTGAGATGCTCGAAAAAATACAATTTATCCGTTCATATTCAATTAAGTTAGATAATAAAACTTTGTATCAAATTGAAAAAAAATCTATAAATATTTCATTGATTAACGATGATATAATCAAGGAGAATTTATTTCAATGGTCATGAATTTAATTTTTTTATATGGATATTTTATAAAATCTTATCAAAAATTCTGTGATAAAAAGTCATTCCTTTTCACTTCAACACATATTAAATATTACATTAGATAATTTTCCACCTCAACGCTTTTCTTCTATAAGCTTACTGGTCACATCTTATAAAATAGCCTTGCTTCACCGACATTAAAGATGTCACATTAAGAACATATAACGGTTACATTACTTTACAAAATATGATTTCTATTATCAAATCTATGAATAAGAATTCATTTTAAATGTAACGTAACATATTATATATACCAATCATTTTACAATTATTCTACTTGAGTACTTAAACGATTACTAATCTTTTAATTTATCTTGTATTTTGAAATGCATTTAATGTTGAAATTCTTTATTTTGTGTATTATACATAAAAATTAAGTTATTAATTACACTTCAACCTTTTTCTATGCGATAGATGCATTCTACAGAAAATCGCAAAAAAAAAGCTATGACTTGATAGAAAACCGTGTAACTTTGAAACAACTATATAAAATATATACAAAATCGCATAAAAAAAGTTAATATTAAACGCGTTAAAAGATTGCATTATGGTAGGACCGGCCAAGTTGCTGCGTCACTAAAATAGGTATAACTTCGTAAGTAGTTGGAATTTTGAAAATTCCTTTAGATAATGTATTTTTAAAAGTCGAAACATTGGAAAAATGCAAAAAAAATTAAATCGTTTTTTTCAAAAATCTAAATCAGAATAAAGAGCATGGTCGTAATTTAGCGATAGCAGATGCAATAAGATTTACACAGTCCCAAATTATAATTTTTTCCCAAATTTCGGTTAGTGTTGATGATATATTTCCCATTTTATCCAAAATATCTAGATACGTACTCTTTATGAAATAAAAAATTGCTTTAAAAAAAACCGCATAACTTCAAAATCACACAAAAAAAATCGCACAAAAAAGGTTTGAGTGTACAATTATTTTAATATGAATTCTTGCTATATCCGTGATTTCAAAACAATAGTGTTGCAAAAAAGTGGATAAAAATTATAACAAAAAAATAAGACAAATATTCTATCCATGATAATTATAATCAATCCTTTAAGAAAAAAGTCGCAAAATTTCAAAAATTTCATAAACAGCTTTAAGAAGATGTCTTTTTTGACTAAGGCTCACTTTAGTCGTTTCCAATGACACATGCTAAAAATAAGGATTCTGGAAAACAACCCATAAGATATTTATTAAAATATGACCTTTTGCTATCTATCTAAAGCTAAAAATATACAGATGAAAAATGCCGGGAGGAAAATTTCATGATGAAAAATGCAGACAGGCAACAAACTACATTGTTTAAATACACAAAAACGGTAGGAAAATAGAAATATCCACCCAACATCGAAAAATAATGTGTAAAAATTTACAAAATACCACTGTGTGAGGGGTTTTATAAGTTCATCAAATGCAAAATGAATCAAAAATATTACACATTGACTTTTGTCATATTTGAAATAATTTCAAAATAAATATACAGGGTGTTTTGCACATGGTTCGACATATTTTTTTTTTTTTGGGGGGGTTTTGGAGGATTCTTTGCTATGATTCACACATAAGTCCTATGTCCTAAGTGTTAGGGTTGTTGAAAAAAACTGAAAATTCCTTTGAACTTAATTTAGTTTTAAAAAAATCTCCAAATTATGCCCTTTCCAACGATATGCTACATGTTATTCAAATCATTCAATAAGTTGTTAAATTTGAAGATTTATCACTTTTCCAGGGTCAAACACCCTAGATATGTGTGTATAAAACATCAAAAAAAATTTAGTTGATTAAAATTATTTTGTGTTATTTTAACTATTTCATAAAAAAAGTAATATGCAGAAATTAATAAGAGAAAAGAAAATTTGAGGATCCTTTTGCGCAGAGTATAAAATTTCCATGGTAATATACTCCCAACCTTAGACAATTATCGCTTTAAATAGATCATTTAAAGCGAATTATTTATCATAGAGGGATAAAATATTGCAAAGCAAATTTAAAATTTTCTGCATGATAATCAAGAAATATACCTGAGCTAATTTGAGCTAAAAATAAATTTGAGGTGTGAATGAAGGACGATTTCCTTTATCGTTGAATGTTATTCGATGCGAATCATTATTCATCGTCCTCGAAGGAAGCACTCATAATCGAGAATGTTTATTTTGTAAAGTGCTTACAATGAATGTGGGGAGGGCTGTGTATAAAGCCTTCCCCTGGAAGAATAGGGGGTTGCGGACGAACGAAGGGGATGAGTGTGTAAGCTCTCATCAGCATTTCATGTCTCATTTGCTATAAGCACTGCTACGGTGGATGCTGTCTGCTGTTTTGGACCCCAAACATATTCGGCGGACTCATTAGACATTCCAGATACGATCTCCTTTTTAGGTAACGGCGATGGAAATAAAATAATGTAAAAATAATTCGTTTCTCTTTATAGAGTGAAAATAATCTGAATTTCGGAATGTGGAATAGTATATGCAGCGTATATATTAAATTCGTGCTCTGACAGCGAAATGTTGAATGGTATTAACTTCAACTTTAGTATGAAAATATTCGAGCGACGATTCTTGTGCTGAAACGCTAATGCTTGCATTCTGGACAATCATATGAATTTCAGTATTTTATCGATCGCCCCCCGAATGAAAAGAGCTTCCGAATGTCTGCAAACTTTGGACGTTTATTTTGTTGTATCTCGAAAGTCGTAAGATCGAAGAAATATTTAGTTCGATTTAATGAAGATAAAATTTACAACAAACTCCAAGCAAACTGTGAGAACTTCCGCCGTGATCTTTGAAGTGGTTAGTTTTAGAAAATATCCCGACAAAATAATTTCGAAGCAGAAGCGGAAATGTGAAATCCACCTCTGAAAGCTTTCCCATGGAATGATTACGAGACGGTGTAACTGTCTCCGTACAAACCGAACCAAACTATTTTTATCGCTCGACGAAAATGCGAAACTTGCAACGAACATTTCTTGGGTAAAGCTAGAACTATTTAGATTCCTACTGCTATAAGGAGAACTTTTGCACTGAACATGTCAATTTTTTGAATTAATATACAATATTCCTGTAATAACTTTTTTCACATTTTTAGCATCGACATATATGCTGGTAACAGGACTTCGACCTCGAATAGATCCCCTCATATAGATTAGAATCTTTATTGCTGTCTGATACAGCAGACATCAACTATTTGAATTTAATTAGTTCTTGAACAACTTTCGCATATCTAAACGCTGTAAATCAAAATAGCAATTGAGATATTTGCTGATAAATATAATCAAATTCTTTTCATTTATAAACTACATAATTTGCATAATTTAAAGTGTTGCTATACTGAATTAAATCTTATTCCCTTTATTACTATGTCTCAAATTCATTTTTTTTATTGATCGTTTCAATCCAGATTCAACCTTACTTAAAGCCTAACAAGACTCTCTATGAGTAACTTATTTAATATTTAAATACCATTTAAAATATATTTACCTGTTAGTAGTCTCGCTGTTAAATGGTTGGACTCGTAGCTCCAATATTTTGAATTAAAATCGATTGGAAGTGTGACTGGCTACCACATTTTAAAAAAATATATTTACTATGAAAAACCGTATAAAAATGGTTGGCAATAACTTATTAACTTTAAATAAAATCTTTGTCATGATATGTTCGTCATTAATACACATTTCAAATATTTTTTGCACATCAGGACAATTGACAAATAAATTCATACACCGATTTCCGAAGAGATTATACCCTGATGTGATGGAGGATCGATTTATGACGCAAGTTTTAGATGAAACTTTTTTATTATCCCTTTATACATATTGTCCCTGGAGGCAAATCTCAAACTTTCAGATGTAAACCAAATTGAATTTTGACCTGAAAATATTCACGAGGCATAAAAATGTATCTTTATGGAAGTATGGAAATTTGCTAAAAAAATATATTAAGTGAATCGAAAAAAAATCCCGAATTATATTTTCGTTCTAACGATATATTCCAAACAAGCAATAATAGAAAAGTTTTATTATAAAATCTTTAAGCCCAGGATTACCTGAGATATAAAGTACTTTTTCTACATGCGATCTTTCACTATAAAAACATATATTTTTAATGAATTCTACTTTCTTTTCCCCAAATTGTCCACAATACAATTATGCTGTAATGGTTTTGCGTAGCTATCTGCAATTTGAAATAAATTACACCAATTATATCGCATTGAATATATAAAAAGACCGTTTAACTGTTAATATAGGTCGAGGGGTTAGAACAGGTATTTGTCCAACGAATGTGATTATTTTTTTAAGATAATTCAATACTCTACGTATAGTTTACAATCAAATTTATGTAAATTATTCACCAACGGACTAAAAACCAGATACAAAATCGGAATAGGTATATGAATACTGTAAAGCTGTATTTTGGAATTGGATTTTTAAGCAGCGAAGTGAGCAAATTAAAAATAATGTTGATAGCGTCTTATGAAAGCGATTTTTAATAAAAATGTGTCAGAAAGTGAAAGACTCAATTTTGGCAGAAAGCATATGTAGGTATCTCAAACAACGAAATAAAAAGGCACCCAAGAAGGAGCAATTGGGAATATTGTATATAAATAACTGGATATATCAAAAGTTAGGATGAAACAGATCAAGAAACTTCGAAACTGTTTAAGATGAATCAGAATATCATTCTTTAAATTTGATAATCGTAATCAAAACATTGGTATATTAGGGAGATAATGAATTAAAAAATAATATGATCTAATTTGGTCATAAGTTAGTAGATTGTTTTCCATTATGTTGATTATAAAAAATTTAATTGGGCATCTTATGGATATCAAATGTTGTTTTCAGTCTTCGATTTGTTCGAGGATGAAAAATTTTTACGAAAATAAGGGAATAAAATAATATACGAGTATATTCTATCAAGCGTCGCTTTTCTTCAGCGTTCTGCTGGGGTTTTGGCTGAAAAAATCGAGCGCCTTAACCTTTTGGCTATTAAATATTTATTTAAAGGGAAGATTTGCCATTTTCGGCCACCTCTAACGCGTCTGAAAAGTAAAAAAATACATAACAGACAGCTCTTTGTTTATCCCTCCTTGAATAAATCACGCTTTAAAAATAAAGAAAGTGATCCACACTGATGTTGGCAGGTGTGATTCCACGTTCAGGGGTCTCATGGCGTTTCCACATACGGTTCACTAATCCATTTATGTGTTTACCAGGGTTCTGCGATATTACCACACATTCCCCTGGCATTTCCCAGTTGTATTGTTGTTTGGCGAAGAGAAATATCCGTTTACGATGGCTGGCATTATTTGCTCTAACGACTGTTGCACGAATGGTTCACTTAACTACTACTTATAATGATAATATTGCATTTATAAATAAACCTCGTAAAAGTGGGTCGTTACACGTCTAGCACCAAGATTCGAACAAAGAATAATCACATATTATCTATATGGCTCTCGATGGCCGCACTGTGTTATTATTACTATGGGGAATTTAATAATTCTCTCAAATACGTATTCTGTTTCTCGAACCTAACTGAATACATCATTTGGGGCGGTCTAAAATTTCATCTTCAATTTATGTACGTTTGATGGTCTCCGAGGGGCTTAAACTTAGTTTCTCGGTTAAACGACTTTATTGTCACACGTGTTAAGTGTTTAAGTTTATTGTACATATTATAAGGCAATTAAGCCTGAAATATGTTTATTACCTTCTCACCCTTAATCTCTAATCATTCCATAATACATTGAATTTAATCAAATAATTCGCCAAATTTAGCACGCGCAATACTTACTAAAAATTCTTTAAATACTTACTAAAAATTCTTTTTCATTTTTTCAAACAATGCTTTGCTTCTAAAAACTCGTGAAATGATCTTTGATCTTTAGATGGCGACCGATGTGTCCATTTTTAATTATTTTCATTTAATCACATTTCATCCAAAAGTTTATTTTGCAGTCTTCTATCGAGATGAACTTATTCATATTTTATATAATTATTGAGTGTGTATGAGTTATATAATTTGTATTGATATATTACAAAAATATCACCATTATAATGAAATATTTTCTAAGAACTGTGTTAAAAAAAATTGCATTAATTTTCAATTTAATTATAAAAAATACCCTGAAAATCTTGAGATGCTACTAAATTGTAACACTCATAGCAATCTTAAAACGAGCTTCCATAGCAATAAAAATCGTCCTTTTTAATGTCCATTTATATTGGATTCGTATACCCGGATTTTACGAGATGATTAAATCGACTAGACGTCGTAACCTGAACTTTAAACTTAACAGATCAGATTTGGTATTGAAGATATTGGCGATATAAAAGCAACAAAACTTTAATTCCTTTGATTGAAAACATAAATCACCCCCATGATGATGTTAAATGTTAACAAGGATGACTCGATGTTCATCCAATTCGAAATATATTTATGTGTGAAGAACAATAAATCTTCAAACAGCTTAATGTCAAACATCTATATAGATTTTGCAATGGATTTATAGTAGAATGCCATTATCGTTATTTATTATGCCAAATTCGGTTAAAATTAATTTATTAAGATTTTTAATTATAAAGGATCTTTGAGTAGGTAGCGATTCATTTTAAATTTTGTTTAAGCTATTGTTGCAAAATAATCACTCATTTTATTAATCAGATCAGTATTTAATTCCTTAGATCTAGGCATTTAGAGTAGGCCATGGATCGAAATGATCGATCGAAAATATTAATGCTTTTGATCTCACACTTTTTTCTAATATGATGAAATATTTTTACAATCTGGGTTTACACACAAACTTTTATAATATGAATTCAAGAACTAACCCACAATACTTGTACATAAATTATACTGCAAATTATTTGGCCTAAAATTATATAAGCAAATACATTAATGTAAATTCTTGGCTAATAATTCACATCTAAATTAGCTTGTGGTTAAAGTTGCTTGCTTTGGATATGAGATGATACTTAATTTATTTGATCATGATCATATATAGTCGATAATTAAAATCAGCTTGGTGGTATAATAGCAAACGGCATAGTTGCAGAAGTTTATATAGCTAAAATTGTTGCTTTTCAATTCGTAATAAAATTGAGATTACGCTTGTTTCCCTCAATTTCTTGCCTACATTTCAAATTTAAAATTACAAATATTACCACAGACGTTTATTATTGTGGAAACTACCCAAAACTTAGCAGAACAAACATACCGAAATCTTACCTATGATATACCTTTTGATCTTATTAGTAAACTTGTTTAGTATAGTAACATTAACATTAAACATGTGGTGAAAAACAAATATTCTGTGCCATAATAAATCTCTCATCATAAGATAAACTATTATGGTCATTTATCTGAAACAAGCAGTTTAATGTAGAACTATTGCTTCATAAGGTGCATATAAAATATAAAGATAAGGAATAGGGCAGGATGTTTGACTACTTTTTAAAAGTACGAAAAATTAGGACCACCCCAATAAACATGCAATAATACAACTTTTGCATACATACAAGAATGATTAGTTTCTATATCCATAAAATAAATACTGGTTGGTTAATCATTTTCAGCCTACCGGTCGCTCAAGTATATTTTATTAAACTTTGATCTTAAAATAAATTCTCATTCTACATAGTTGATGAATGTATGCATTTATATATTTAAACAAACATATATCTTCGGATTCTAAATATTTGGCCTCATTAATGGTATTGCCTCATCAGCGTTAATATAAGACCATCAGGTGAGTCTATAAATTCATGTTTATTTGACAACGACACAGAATCGGATTCAAAGTTCAATCAGCTCGCAGAAAGGCTAATTATATTTTATGAAAAGTCTTTTATATATAATATAATTTTAAGACGCATATGTTCCGATGCACTTTTGTCATATTTCTTCCGGAAAATATGCTCCCGCAGATCGACCGTTCCCTAATTTTCCGAGCGTGAAAAATGGATTATTTCAAGCGAGGCCTATAATTCCGGCTTCTCAGTCATAAAATTGACTTATAAGCGGCCGAACCATTTTGTATTCGGAAGTCTCCGAGTAATAATTTCAGAAATATTTCATAAAGTTATTTATTTCGAGTGAATAGTTTTCCATTTCCCGCTGAAAGCGTTTACGGCTCCGCGATTTATTGCAGGATCGTAATAATCTGCAAACTCTCCGCGATCGCCTCTCAAAGCTAAAATTCAACGTTTTGATCCCTACAATTAGATAAGAGTTTTTCAAGTTGAATTTTAAATTTTACCTTGAGGGCCGCTTTTCCCCGGGATGTTCCGTTTATATGCTAATAGTCGGGGAGGACCACGGGGAATATAAAAATTATGGGGCATGAACATAAAATTTTCCGCATCCGTATTTAGTAGGACGCTCTTGTGATTTGCGTCGTTTGTGAGGATTTATCGGCTCCTCCCGGCGTAATGGCTCAGATAGCAGGACTCCTAGATGTTACATATTTCACAAGTGTCGAGGGCGTCGTGGACCTCTAAATCATTTCTACTTTCAATCTGGTCACTATCTCGTCGGGTGTTCTTCTTTATTTTATCCCTATCGGCGGGGTCCTTCCTCGAATGGCCTCATCAGCACTTTTGGATATTGCCATTGAACGATTTATGATCCCTTATGAAGACCATGTTTGAGAATTAACGTTTTTATTCAGGTTTAAAAAATTAAACATGCTAATCAATTTGAGTCATCGGAATTATTCATATTTTCGATCCATCATTTCATATTGGAGCACCTCAAACTTGGTATGATTTCATGCTTTTGAAGAAGTAAATAGTGTTTTTTGTGTAACAATAATTATACGACTCTAAATCTCTATCATTACTATTAATGTATATAATTATCATCATCAAAGTTATTAAGTCAACTGAAAAAATGTATAAAAACTGATCCAACTCGTTTCCAATAACTACTTTCCCGGCCAGCCATTGTCTTAGCTTACAAGTTTGTGATCAAGTCTTATAAATATACATTCAATTAAAAAATGAAAATAGTTACAACGGAATAAAACTAGTAACACTTGGTATGGTACCCTCTATAAATACTGATCAATCATGTATTTTTTTTGGTTCTACTCCTATATAAAGTAATTAATGCATTTTTTATTTATTCCCCTATCACATAACTTTCTTATTACTATTTTACCCTCATATCACATGATACATTTTCATCAAAATACATAAAATTGCATCCCTAATTAAACTTATTTCGAAATTTTGTTTTCAACTCCTTCATATTGCATTTCTGCTTTATTGTATTTTATTACATTCATACATAATTTAAACACAAGGGATAATTAAATCAAAATAAGCTCTCACCACGTTTTATTCCATTACAAATAAACCTAAAAACATTAAAATATATATGGACAGCACGTTATAAAGCGGGATAATTCCTGGACTCTTTGGAAGATTCGAATTCTAATCCAGATTGCAGAAAAAAAATCACAATGACAATAAAATTATAGGGATATAAATATATTCGATCGATCATCTTGATACAGACTTAGCTTGACAATTTACACTGAAACGATTAATAAAGTGAGATCATTTTGTAACGAAAGGACTTTAACTTAACTTAAGGCGTCTTTTCACTTTAGGCGCCTCAAAAATAAGCTATTTTCACGATTTTTTTTCGAGGATTTTCGCTAAAAATTATGAGATAAAATGGATCTTATGTAATAAACACATCTTTTAAGTACATGAAAACATTTTATTTTTATTTTTTTGAACAATTATTATAATAAAACAGTAGCATCGAAAAACCCGTGTAGAAATGTTATGTTCGTGGCTTGTTGATGGTATCTCCGAGATGGGTCATTTGAAACAAAAAAATAAAACAGCTTTAGATTCAGTATATCAGTGGCTATAGTGCATATCATCAGATTTTTGATATTCGCGAAAATAACAAAATGGCGCACGTTTTTCGAAAAAGTAATAAAAAAAACGCGGTTTTTTTTGGAGTTTTTTGTAAAAAAAAATTACTTAAAATCAAAATTTCAAAAATCTGATGATATGCGCTATAGCCATAACTATGAAGAATATGTCATTCAAATTTCATGACAATCGGCCGGATAGTTTCCGAAATTTCATCAACAAGCCACCGAAAAACCTTGTTTTGAGATAAACGCGTTTAAAGTTTTGGTTGCAGAAAAATTGCCCAGACACAGCTGTTGAAACACTCGTTGTTATTTTGGGTATTTCCTCCGAAGATCTTCATAAATCGGTTTCAAAACCTCGTGAACATCTTCAGCTAGAGCAGAAGGATGTTTAAAAGTTTCTATCTGATTATTTTTTACCACTTTCTTGTACTTGCACCATGAGTCTGAACAATACGTATGCAGCCGGGTGCTCTCAGGTAGTCACCTAACGGTCGCTCAAAAATGTAGTTAGACTCGTCCGATCTTTATGAAATTTCGATATAACATTTTTGAAGATATGTACTTTTAAAATTTAAAATAAAATAAAAATCGATTTTTTTAAATTTGTAAACTGAGAAGACGCCTTAAGACATCCACATAAACTCCTTATCCCTTGATATGTGATCTTACATGTAAATTTTCATAGAACTGGTAATGATGTTAATTGTATAATTTAGACAGTCTAATTAATTAATCTACTTGTTTATTGATTACTTTTCTCAGATAGTGCCTTTTTGGCATAATACACCTTAAGCTATCAATCATTGATTAGGTAAGAATTACAATTCGACACTTCGAAATGCTAATGAGTCGACAATACCTGACATTTGCTCGACGATAATTTCTGTATCCAGATAGTTTATTTGTAGCAAGTTAGTTGACAACTTTAACGAACCTGACTCAACACTTGATGAAGGAGAACGGGGGAATATGGCGTGAATAATTTAAATTGTTGATTAAATAAGTACACAACCGGGAACGCAAAAGGAAATTGTAATTTTCTTCGAAACGATTCTGCGTTTTGAATTTATGATTCCAACCGAAGCTTATATTTCAGCTCTCGAGCATTGAAATGATAACTTCTTGCAGGCTGAAAGCATCGTCCATGCTTGAATATAAATTCCTGGATTATATTCGTAATAAATAAGCTTAAAATATTGATGATCCGCTTCCTTTCAACATTCCATATTGAAAAAAAGCGTTATCTTCATTCACGTTTGACTGAGTTTACTGGCAGTCACGACTTTATTGAAATATCCTGTTAGGGTTAACGACTTAGTAACACATTGACATAACATATGATATATGCATGTACATCAATATATTAAAGCACAAGCTCTTCATTAGCTCGCATAGTCAAGACCTATGAGAAACACATTGTGTGCCTTGTGATACTAACAAAGTCTTCCTTGCACTGTATATAAGATTACACAATATTTAAGTTAAAGTTTAAAAGTTTCGGTAAACAGCATTAAGTGTCAAATTAAAAGTCAAATAAATAAATTAAAAACGTAATATGGAAGAAAAAACTTCCGAAATCAAGTCCTTATGGAAAGTTGTATGATAGAAACCCTCAAAAGTAAATGTACAAAAATTCCCATATTATTCATTAAAATATGAATAATAGCCAAACTATTAAGTTAGTAGAAAAAATGATTAAGGATTTCCGTGACAGCTTAAATACAAAAGCAAATAAATTCAACCTTATAACCGAAACTTTAAGTAATAAGAAAAAGTAAGAAATACTCAGGTTTCGACACAATAGATAACATCATTATCAAAAATATACCATTTAAATAATAATTCGGTTAATAAAATTAAGTAATTTACACTATCGTATCGTTCCAGAGTGTGAATACGCTCATTGTTTCTCGTGTAAGAATATTTGATCGGACCGAAACCGGAGCGAGATCGAACCGTTACTGGCACCATAGTGTGGATCGGGCCTAAGTATGTCTAGAAATTTCATATTCTAAACGATGATACAAATATTGTTGATGGGCTATGAAGCGACGTTTTATCTTCATAAAACAGTTGTAAACGCCTTACGAACGGAAATAAAGCCCTTATCGATGAGATTAAAAGAAGAATGATAGATTTAAATTTGAAAAGGTTCACATTTTAAGATCCAACCTTAAGATCCATACAGCGATTATTTCAGTTAATAAAATATGAAATTATGATTAATATGTAATAATATTAAATAGAATATTTTAAATTTAATTTAAATTCGAAAATATTGTATATCTTAGAAATAAATTCACCTTCAGGGCTTTCTTTTTCATAAACATGATAGAATATGGATTTAATATTTTTGCAGTCTTCTGCATTATTCTTTTGAATCCTGAGAAAACTTTCATGTGCTTCAGGCATTTTATAAGGTAATAGGATAATAATACACGTAGGATTTAGAAAATACTTCATCTAATATTGTTTTCTTTTTGATTTCCATACCGTTGTTACACAAAAGTAGCCCATTCCAGAAATAATAATACAAGCATGAGAAATACACTAAGAATTAGAGCTTTAAATTTTATTTAGAAATATGTTTACAAAATAGTATATTATACATTGCTTTTTCGCAATTTCCGCAAAAAAATCCTACGAACTTATTGAGTGACGTATTGAAAAACAATTCGCTTTGTATTAATATATTATACTCCCATAATTGTAAATTGACTTTATTGATTAATTATCAAACCAGAATGCTGTTCTACATCAAAACCTTGCTTTTCTGTTTCTAAATTAATATATTTTATCCCTAGGTAATGGTTTTTTAAGAAAACCATTGAATAAGTTTCATAAAGTATCATATCATCTCATCACACCATGTTTCCAAAAGAGCCTTTTTCTTGCTTTAGTACTATTTTTAAAATATTGTTTGTAGACATGACTTAAAAATATTCTTCAATGAGCAAACTATAAATTATATCTTTATGTCTTTGCAGAAAGCTCCAAAGCAACAACATCACAGAGTTGAAGCCACATTCGTTCGCCCTCGTGCCGGAACTGGAAGAACTGTAAGTCGATATCACACAATCGTTTTCGGGTGAAATTTTCGTTTTGCAATATAAAACAATATTTTGTTATGGCCAAAGTGATTGCTAATTTATTTCCAACACGTATTCGTTTGACTGGTCTCTATAAAAGGAGGGCGTGTTGAAAACGGAAATTGAACCGACGGTTTCAAAGTATAAAACCCAAAATTGGTCGAATATTCTCCGAGGATATATCGGATCAACGTGTCATATTCGACCTCAAAAATCCCTTTCTAGGATTTCGATAAAATTACCTATCACGATCATATTTAAAAGTTTGGTAGAATTTATGGAATCATCCGAGCGAAGATGTACAGAATCCTAAAAATAATCAAAGGTGGGCGGAGAAGCGCTTTTTTCTCAAAAGCATTATCCGAATTCATATTAAATTCCTCATTTATAAATCATTCCCTTTAGGAATATTTATATAATCTCAAAGCTCGAAAGCTCGCGCTATCAAAAACAGGTTTTACCAAAATAAATAAGCTTCGCAGTGAGAAGATTCATCCTCGTTTTTGCTACGTGATCTTTGATTGCCTTAATTAGAACCCTTTCAAATGTATTCTTACTCCTTTCCTTATGCATATTGTATTACACAATGATAACCTATCGGCGATAAGCTTATGTGGAGCATCAATATCCGTTGGTCGCAAATAATCTCAAGTTACCGGTTAATTGCAAAAGTTTAGTCCCCTGTTGTTGTTTGCTATTTTGGAAGCAAATTAACAAGAGACTTCTCGGAGATTATAGAGGCCCTTGGTTTTGCTTAATTAGTTTTAGGTATCTCGATACCTGTGCTAATTCGATATTATACGATTCACAAGGCTTAAAAGGTCATCTTTTCGTATGTTCGCTGAATACATCCTGATAATGGACAATTAATATTAACGATCCTTATGCCTACATCGATTCAAATACAAATATATCGATTTTTATTATTTATTTTATGAATGAGAGTGCTTTTTTTGGTCACGGAATTCATATAATCTAGGTCAAATTTAAGAGTATTATATTTTGGATTATATCAAGCTCTGACAGAGCGTTCTCATGGAAATGCAAGTGATATAGATGAACAACAGTAGGTAAAAAATAAAATCCATTTTTAAACCCATTTTATGATTATCATACATTTAAAGTTTTTTTGTGCATAAAATAGCTGTAGAATTATAATAAACGAGCAATATATTATTTAGTAAAGCAATACAAGTAATAAGTAAGGTAAAAAATAATCATAAATGACATAGAAGTGTAATCATTGATGAGCAATTGAATCAAATACTGTTATTTTTCATACATTTTACATCATCTTAATGCATAGTTACCACCATTTTTTCAATATAAGCAAACTTAGAGAAGCATTTACTGATCTGGCTAACTATTTTTATAATATATGGTGTTTTACCTAAAAATAAATAAAAAATGCCCGTCAAATTGTATAGAGTTATATAATTATATAATAACTTTTCAAGTCTGTATAACTTTATACAATATAGGTGTATTTATTGATGAAACTTTTATAACGTGTAACCCAATCTCTCTGGAGACTTCAAGGTGTACATGTTAGTATCAAGTTGTAAACTTAGCAATTTTCTTGGAAAAATGTCTACAAATTAAGTGTTTGAAGCTTTGATCGAAAATGTTATTAGAGCTCTTATATAGACTTCGTAATAAAAGTATTTACAATTATTTAAAAATGAAAATCTTAGTATATTTAGATATTTTAAACCTCTTTTGAAGAATTTATTTTTATTTTCAATTAAAATTTTACAAGACAACGTACATTAGTTTTTTAATTAAAAATATCCACTGCATGCCATAAAAGTTAACACTAGTAAATAAAGGTGTTTTCTTGCTTACTTTCCGCGAGACTGAAAGAACACTTTCGTAGATTGCTGAATATATTCGCATTGGTTGTACGTGTACGTTTTTCCTGAAAAATTTCATTACGAAATACAATGAGAATGAGGGTTGAAAACGAAAGTGAAAATTTTCAAAGATGATAACCTCACGTCCTTGCAATGTCTCAAACAAGTCTGCACTTATAATTCACGCCGTAGAAAGTGAGAAGGGGTTGGAGTTAGTGGCTTTAATTAATTTACGACACCGCAGGTAACAACAGGTAACCCCTGCTGCCGGGGTGACCCACCCTATCAGTGTTGGCGGTCTTACATAAATTCATTAAGCGGTCAGAATACCCCACGAATTTGATTTTTTCCACTCTTAACTCCATATTCTATAAATACCGCGAATTTCATACGAACATTTAATAATTTGAAGACAACCACAACTGTTTTTAATTTAAGAAATATTTTCGCTCATGGAATGTTTGATATGAACTAAGTTTAGTATCGACAAGCCAAAAACAAATATTTATTATAGAATAATTTAATACAAACATAAGTTTTCATTTCAGCTCGTTTTCTTTAAGCTTGTTGAGTTATTAAGGCTTTATTTGCTGAACAGAGTATGCCATATATTTTGTATGCGTATATCATGTAGCCTTATATTCGGAGTTGAAGTTTCATAATTTAATTGAGAATATACAAACGTTTTTGTTGTTTCATTAGGATAAATTGTTTCAACCGCGAGCAATTTTTCGATGATTAAAGCTATGTGGATATGTATCTTTATCATATAAGGGTATGTTTAATGCCATAAAAAATGTTGAATAATTTACAAAGATGAAACGAGCACCGAAACGTATTTTTCAACACCCAAATTGACCCATTTTCGCAAAGCATATTTCTTATTTTTCACCCTTTCATCCTTGTCTTGTCACTTACACTGATCCATTTTGGCTGTCGGTTCATTTTTATGGAAATATCCATATCCTTCTAATATAACGTATCGTGAATGTCTATTTTTAGAAACTGGTTGTCAAAATTTAGCGGGATGATTATGTAAAAATATATAAAATTGATCATTTTTTGACTCACTTTTCATCTAATAGATCAGCTTCACATTTAAGCTAATCGTCAAATGGATTACTTAACTAATAGGATTTTATCAAAGCCTTTATTGGATGAAACAAATGGATTTAATACAATACCTAATCGGATTCACATACAACATAGTAATGAAATTCACTGCGTTTGATCAAATACGTATTTAATCCCCATTGAAAATGTTCCAGAACATTGGATCGCTTGTGCTGAAATGCCAATATCGTAACCCGCCATTCTTCCACAAATACGACCTAATTTTATAACTGATGATGTACCACCGACGGATGTATGATGCATCTAACTTCTTGGATGATTAATATGGCTCTATACAGACTTTGACTTTGGATAAAATAGCGCCTATAATTTATGACGTTGATACAAAGGGTCCATGCTTAGCGAGCAAATTCTTGTGTGTAACATTATATCCCATGTAAATTTTGGATCGAGTGGCGTCAGAAGTAAATCCCATGCTGTATTTTTTTCGGCAGATTTTAAATCAAATTTTATGGAGAATAAATACTTATCAGCGTCGAACCGTTGCCAATAAAACACATCTTGCAGGGTCACATTGAGCCAAGCAATATAAGGGAATTAATTGTGTCAGAAGACAATCTGTTTTATTGACTGAGATGGAATTGGGTCGAGGGAGCTATTTCGAGACAAAAACATAAATTAAACATAAATCATTGTAGGGGAGAAGCGGGGGCCTATGAAGAAATGCTTCCTCTTGTTTATGGAACTCATTAAAACTTCAATGTTAGCCAAAAAGACACAGCGTTTTTGTTTGTCCATATTACGGATGAATGGGCATTGTTGATGATTTTTTTCATATTCCTGCGGATTTAATTAAAACTTTCATTTAACCCTTAATGAAAAAATAAGCAACTTAGCCTCTGGAAATACATATCCAAAATACAATTTAATTTGATATTCTCCATTGAAGTGCCTCGAATAAAAAAAGTTTGCATAAATTTTACGCATAATAAATAATATGGTTTTATTTTAAGTTTATCCATATTTTTTTTAAAATACGTACAAAAAATCATACATACATCCATAGCATGAGCTATTAATCGTTCAATATGAACATTCGTCTAAATCGCAGTACAAAATAACTTATTACGTGTGAAACATTTTGCTAATATGCTCTTATCTGTCTCAGATCCTTATCCTAATCTAATATATAAAATTTATTTTTTGTTTGTTCGTATGTAATGCGCTACCATACCGTTCATCAGATTGCGATAAAACTTCGTCTACTTATTGCTGAAGATTGCGCAAATAATATAGATATAGTCTAATATACAAAAAATAATTTTTGTTTATCCGTATTTAATGCGCTGCCATACCGTTCATCCGATTGCAATACAACTTTATCAACTTATTGTTTACACTTGTGGGAATAACATAGGTATAGTAAACATATTGTTTGTTGATGCAATTTGTTATGTGAGTCGTTTCATATTTATTAATAAAATTTACATATTATAAGTTAATTAATTATTATATTGGGAGAAAATAGGAAATTTACAACTTCTTTGCAACATTCCTTAAAATCTATCTTACAAACTAAAAATAAATAATTCAATCAAACATGTATCTTACACCTGTTGTAAGACAAGTTTACACCTGTTGATTCGTCAACTTGAAAAGAAAACAATGATGAAGCCTTAATTTCATTTAAAATCTGAAAAAATCCTATTCGATCAAGTCTCTGATGTTTGCTACTAGTTTCATGCCGATGAATATTTCTGTTATAGTGAATATTTTTTAAGTTGACTGCGTAGTTGAAGCTGATAATAAAGCATTGTCTTTAAACGAGTTTTCAATTATTTATCCTACTGAAATCGGCTTATATTCAGACTAGAATAGAATAGCTGCTTATGACATATAAGGATAATATATTACCTTTAAATAAATACAATATAAGATACACAGATAAAGTAAAAAGATGCACTCGCATTTGCTGCAAAAGCATTATGCACACGTATCAATGAATGAATTGCGCATTGAAAGGATTAATAAGGTTTGCACGATTCTTCCATAGATACTTATAAAGTCCTTGTGCACCTCATTTTAATATGTGAATTAAGAAACAACGTGATAATATCGAAGCATGTTTGAGTTTTTGAATCAATGTTACACATTCATAGTCCGGCTTCAGTTAGTCTTCTAAAATAAGTTAGGTTTCTAAAATAAATATGTAAAATTTTAAATAAGCTTTTGATGAAGATTAACTTGCATGATAAAGTGCGAATTGAAATGCCTACAAAAAATTAACAGTAAAAGAACATTTATTAAATATTAAAACCAATTAGCCGAACTGATTAGTATATTGAAGTATATCATACATCGACAGCTATAAAACCATGTTTAATTTTACAATCATGATCTGAAGTCTGTCATGTCATAATGCTCTAATGGAGTATGACTGTAAATGGAAAGAGATATTTTTTAAAACTTATAACATGTGTATGTGTATTTATTGCACAAACTCAACGATTTTTTCCATATATGAATGGAAATTGTTTGCTAAAATAATGCGCTGTATGTTGTGTAATATATAATAAAATAGCCTTGCTATTGGTGTAGTGGTTTGTTTCATGCTACGTATTGACACACACACAAAACAGCACTCTATGTACGTATATTTGTGATAGATACGGAGAGACTAATGACGTTTCTCTCTATTTTTCCTGTTTTCTGCACTCGGAGAAGGGGAACCATTTTATTTTTCGTTACGTTCAGTCCAATTTGACCTAATATGGCTTCAAAAAATCAATCAACAATATAAAAACTCTAAATCAAAATTAATGTATATAAATATACTCTAAAATTAACTCTGTGCTTGAGATAGTAATAAATAGACACTAGTCAACACAAATCAAATTATATTAGAATATATTGTGTACAGAAAGACAGATGTCTGATATATTTTAATAAAATTGTATTAATTGCTTTTTATTTATTGTTTTAGAGTTCTTTCCCACAACAAGTTGAGTGCGATCCACCCAGATGTGTTCAAGCCGACGCCTAAAATCCAAAGATTAGTATTGAATGGTTGCTCCCTCACTGAAATTCCTGCAGAGGCAATAAGGCACCTCATCCACCTGACATCCTTGTAAGTGACTATTTATCTTATATATTCTCAATTTAAACCATAATTAGAATTGGAAAACATAGACAGTAAATTTTATATCAATTGTATGTACGTATACTTCAAAGGCTCAATAAATTCGCATTAGTCTTATTTTCCGCTGAAAGATCCTTTTCTATTCAATAGGCAAGTACGACGATGGCACAGAACGTTATTTTCCTTGCGAAGAATGCATCCAAAGTAATTCGATAGTAGCAGGCGGTATTTATTCTACTTTTTGCGTTTTCTGGCTCGTTCTATTCAAGTGTGGAAAATCTCTTTTGCGTGGAATAGTTGTTTTGTACAACACGAGATTTGGGTTCTCTTATATTGTTGGACCAACACGAGCATTACACACCGAAATGCTCCATAAGAATCAAAGTAGAACATACATTGTGTGGAGCAGATAAAAATAGACATTATATCGGAGGGTTATTCGCTCAAGTCGAGTGTGTGACATAAAGCTCAAAAAGAATATGAGAGATCTACATGAACGAATGTTATTTGCATTGGGATGTTTATGAAATGATATTTTTATACAGGTTTATTGAATTCGGATTTATACTCAGGTCGTAGTCTGTACCTGGGAATGCAAAAGTTTTATAAACCTACCCGAAGCTCGTTTTCTTTATAAGCATATAAAGGTATGGTCCTCTTTGTCTTTTTCTTTTTTTAAGTTTTCATTCTTCCCCACTAGAAATATATACAAAACAAGTCCCCATTGTCTATCTCTAATACTTTCTTCCTCCATCGCTTTTATTTTGTCTTCTCAGTCGTTTCCAGCTATAAAAATGTGCTTCAAATATTACCCGACTTTCTAAGGGAAGAATTTGTATTGCATCCTGAAGAGATTACAAACTTCTCGCACAATAAAAATTAAGCAAAAAAGTTCAAATATGATGATACTAATAAATAAATAAAAGCTCTGTGTGCATTTTTTACGGTTGCCCATGGAGCTTTAGGTGGTGTTTGAAGTCACACAAGGACAACATCATTTCGCTACATTTATTCCGCGGAATGTCTGCAGAGCAGAAAAGCAGAATCGTGGACCAACATCAGTGTCTCATGGTGTGGAAATTTTTATTAATTTATAACGATAGAGCGCGTGAGCTAAACGCCATAAATTGCATGGGTTTTATATGCGCACGTATTTCCCGTTCAACGAATATTTATCTATGTGCGAAGACATAACTTTGGATGAAAAATTTTATTTTCCACGCATAAAATGTTTTTTTAGGGCTAAAATTCCAAGCTGAGGAACGTTATTGTTAAGGACATATACTATTCGAATAATATACACTTTAAATGATTTTTATCCATACTTTTATAAAGCTCTTCATTGAAATTCAGAATTCATCTACAAAAGTGTATTTTAATTAAAAATGGCTTACATTACTATAAATAATGCTTAAAATTCATCTTAAAAACATATGGAATTTGGGACAGAATGATAAACATTTTTATATATTTTTTAATTAATTTGGGGTCATTTTTCGCTATATCGTAAACAAATCCTACGAACTTATTGAGTTAAGCATCATACATATATTTTAACTTAGTGGGTTAAAACTTTTATTACAAAGGTGAATCAAAAGCATCCAATTACAATCTAATGACGTGAAAATTGACAAAGGATTTAAGTTTTAAGGACCGATTTTGCAGTTCTTAGAATAGACTTATTTTCGCCACGCTGGAAAAAAGCTCAAATCATTCTCATTCCGGAGTTCGAAAAAAACATATGCGATATCAAATTGCGAAAGCCCTTCAACCTACTTCCAATAGTTTCGAAAATAATAGGAAAGCCATTGGAATTATCCTAATTTAATCTACAAAAAAAATCTCAAGAAATTTTCTACAATTTTTTAATTTGAAGAACTGGCCAAAAAATCTCTAAAACGCTAAATATCTTAAGATCTACGACTTTGAAGAAAGATTATTCACAATGAATAGGGAGGCTTTATTAAATAATAAAGACCTGTAAAGAAAATTAAATGTATTTAAAAGACAAATTGTCAAGAAGAAATCATTTCTTAGCTTTAAATAACAATGGTACTTTAGTTAAACATATTACATTTCTCTTTCTATGAAATGTTTTTTGTATTTTGCTGATAGATTAAGCCGCTTCTGAGATTAGGATCTCAGAAGCTCTCCATGTGTTCTCATTTTAACTCAAGAAGCTTTTGCTTTGCGGTAAAGCTTTTGAATGCTCTCAATATACTTGCTTCTTGATATACTCTCATACTTCTTCGTTATTATTCTATGAAGCTATACAGTATGTTCGTCCTCATTTATAAATCTCTTTTCGAAGACAAATATTAAAACTATGTAAATTTGCGTTAAAACCAATTTTTACCAAATCATTGTAGCTGTAAAATTTCATAGATCAATTTTTAATCAAGCTTTTTTATACGACGATCTACAAAGTAAGTTAAACGTACAGCTAAGTATGGCTTGAGTATGAAGTGGCTTTTAGCAATCTCTTTTATGGAGCTATTATCAAACATTTTGACATGGTTTTTCATGGCGTATATGTGTGTTTAAAAATGTGATCGTCAGCCACACCTCCTGTAGATTTGAACCCAAGATTATTGAGTTACGAGTTCAACCGCTTAACCGCGGGATTACCAACAGGTATGCTAATATTTATTTTAAATTTCGCATTTATGTGATTTATATAAATGTCTCCCACAAGCAGTATTATAATATTTACAATAGAAAAATTAACACACCTTATTTGGCTTATTCAACCTAATTATCTAGTATCTATAACTGAAGTTTACTTATATTACTTACAATTACGAAATCACTTACATATATTATATTTGAAGCTTTATAGTTTTTATCAATTATTTTAATATATATATTGTTACATACAATTTTATACATCACTTGGCAAATGTTATTCTTTGTAGTCGCGTACAAAGACGTCAAAAATAAAAGACATGGTAAAGTTTGAATTCTGAGTTGTCTATGTCAAAGCTTCGATTTATATTATTTGTTGAAAAGAAAATATATTTTCTATGCTTTGGTTCAATATAATTGTATTGGTAAATATAGTATTTTTGTATATAATAATCATTCATTCCAAAATTTTAAAAATTACATCGTGTGCGAAAATATTTTCTCATCCTCTTTTTGGTGTAAATTTTACAAGAGAATATAAGATTTATACTCAAACATTATAATGTTGCTCACAAAGGATATTTCATGTGTGAAGCAATCTTTATCGATGTTCGTAGGCGGGTTTTGAGCAACAAACATTTTATTGCTTTGATCGATTGAAATTTTTATGGCTACCATATTTCAATAAGGTAAATATTATTTCAAAGGCGCTATTTTTGCAGCGGCAATTTCGAAGAGCTTTAGCGTTTACAATCTGCGTTGAAGATGATTTAAATGAACATTTCGAGCTTAATTTATGAAAGCTCGCCGATAATTCATGCCGTATGGTGTTTGCGCGAGAAAAAACGCTGAAGACTTAAAAATGTGTTTGAAACTACGGCATAATCGCGTTTAAAATCTGACACGCTATTCCTAGGGATGGAAATAGTGGTCATAATGCCGGATATAATTTCCTCGGTCTTAAGAGGGTTTATATCCCATTTGAGTGAGGTCATTTATTACCCTCTAGCTTGAAACAACGTAGTACGAAGATGGCTGAAAACGTACTTAAACCACTTAACTACCGTCGGTTTTTACATGTAACTTGAGACTTGATTTAAACATACAATTTGGTTACCCGATGAATTATATAATTTAGGTCTTTGGTTACAATAATCCCACATTAAAATGCTTATATGTATAGTTTACGATATTATTTATTTATTTTTGCTATAAAAAACATTCTGCACGCAGAGAGATCGTGAATAATCGAATTCGGATTATCAGACCGGGGACATTTGTTCGCCAAAAAGCACTTGAAGTTTTTAAGATTGGATGCTAATCAAATACAAGAAACACCATGGGAAGCACTTTCGACGTTAACTTCACTAGAGGCACTGTAAGTAAAATGCACGAAGAGATTACTCGCAGCAAAAGCTCAATGTCTGTTATCTTCGTGTGCTTTTAAAAGCTTTCTATATGTGAAAATTAATCATATTTCTGTACTATACACAATAGTTTATGCTTATAGTCTTATTATATTTTGTCGATGTATTAAAACAAACATGTATCTATTTATTAGGCTAATAATCCAGTGTTAGAGCATAAAATCTGCATCCAGCTGTGTTTAAAAGCTTCGATGTGTATTAGCTTTACATAAGCTGGTTGTACATATGATATAGGGCACATCTATATTTGAGTCGTGTTAATAGAACCGTGGGCAAATATATGGATTTATTATCTCATTCCTATTGTGCAAATCTCATTTGTTATTCAGTCTGAATGCTCTTTATAATAAGCGGGAAGCTTTAAATCTATCTATGTTTCTTAGGAATATTCTGTATGTGTATGTGTTGTGACCTAATTTCAGCAAATTATAATATACATCAAGTCGCCATTCCAACGATTTGTATTTCCTACGTGATCTTCGAAGCTTCAGCATGAGTTCTGTAAACATTTATGTATTAAAATATTTTTGTATCACGGTTATGATGGCTTTTAGATCTAATATTAGCTTTAGAGGATATTCGATAGAATTCTATCACAAGGTAAGCCCCAATTAATCCAAATAAATACATTCAACTATAAATCATTTCAGTATTTGTGCTCTTTATGATATTTCAACCTTTTAATATTCTTATCTAGATTTTTCCTATAGAAATCAATTCTAATTTTAATATCACATAGGCATTTTATATTATAGAATTAGATACATAATGCAATGTATTTTTTATAAGAATAAATCCAATAGATTTTTTTTTAATAAATAAAATACTATTTTAATACTTCTATAGTATATTTACAATACATTAGAAATATTATTGATTTTTATATATTTTACAAAATATCCATCAGATATAAGATAGTTACAACATACATTATTTGATAATTAAACATTTACGCTTGAGTCAAGACGTTTCCACGACGTGAGCATCATCCAACTCGATACTTCACGCATGATCACTCTCCATCCAATCTTTCTCTGATGTCAAAAAATCACTGATTAAATTTTAATTTAAGTTGATTTGTCTTCTCAAAAATAAAGCTTTTTTTAGGTCTTCTTCAAGTTTCAAACAAATCCAACACTAATTTAATATTATTTGATTCAAATTCTTATTAATATGCATGAATTCATGAATTCAAATCTTAACCCACCCTCAATCGTCTTCATCATCACTTGTATGTAATGGGGCTTACCTGAATGTGTTCTTTAAATATTTTTAACGAAATAAAAATTAGTTTATTATAACCCTCTGTGTACAGTCATGAAATGTTTCTTTACCGTAACAAATTTATCATCGAACTTCGAAACGAAATATTATTTTGCATATCTGTTTTTTCCGATACGCTCCTTAACACTTTACCAACTTCTGCCGTTATTCGATTCAAACAAAATTATGGTCTAACTTTCTCTACTTAAAATATCGAACATCAAATTGGCATGACTGGCAAAATTATTCCGGGCTTTCTGAAAGCTTTCCATCATAACTTTATAATGTGCTACGATTCAACCGCTCTATTTCGTATCATAACTCAAATTTGATTGACCTAAGGGCCATTCATAATGCTCACGCTTTTAATATTTTGCATTGATGGACTAATGTGCTGTTTTTGCTTTCAGGAATCTTGCATACAATCAATTGACTGACATTCCAGGGCATGCATTTCAGAATCTACATAATTTGGAGTATTTGTAAGTAATTAAAACATCCCAAATTATGGATGGAAATCATTCA
Organism: Stenopsyche tienmushanensis; assembly: GCA_008973525.1. Lineage (NCBI taxonomy): Eukaryota > Metazoa > Arthropoda > Insecta > Trichoptera > Stenopsychidae > Stenopsyche > Stenopsyche tienmushanensis. The sequence continues at coordinate 157,639 of WACJ01000018.1, read as the reverse complement.
TTTTAATGGTTTTAATTGAATTTATTTCAGATTATTAAAACGGAATAGAATATCAACCATTCATGAAAGCGCTTTTGCAAATTTGACATCATTGAAAGTGCTGTAAGTACTAAATATATACATTTTTACTTGTATTGTGTAAATATTTCAAGAACATTTGTTTACTTAAGTTAAAAGTTTTCAGCGTACATTGATCCCAGCCTAAGAAAGTTTCAGTGATTTTCTAACAGGCGTTGAAAGCTCTTTAATAATTTGTCGACAACTTAAGCTCGCAAATGTTTGACTTCATTCTTACTTTTTAACACGACGCCTCGCTAATTGTTTCTTATTCATCCACACTAAATAACGATCCGAAAGCAAAATTTTGGAAAAATTTCATCACTGGCTTCTGGTCATATATTTTTAAACGAAGCATATGGTTCTGCAATAAAAATATCTCCAATTGCCAATAACGCCTTCCACTATTTACAAAAATAACATTTCATCGCAGCACAAACAAACTAATGGATATGAAAGACAACTTCATGACAGCTTTTGTCATCCAAATGTTAAATCACGTTTGAATGAAGAGATTATGTATAAATCATGTTTCATCCTGAAATATTTGTATGACTCAAATGTTTGCAATCTTTTTAAACATGTGCTCCTTTTAACATAAATGTCAATTAGAGCGCAATTTATTTTTATCAATCAATTGTTGTTAGATATTCGAGATTTAATATCGTTATGTAATAAATCTTCCGCTCGTTCGGGTTATGTTAATATTATGAAATCGCATTATTCCCCGTTGAAATACCAATCCATGCGGATAACGTTACCATGATAAAATTGAAAAGAAAAGTTTCTTCATCATTTATTATCTCTTATGAATGCTTGAAGAACTTTATAAGTCAGTACTCGCACAAGGAAATTATGAAAGATCTTGAAACGTTGCAAAATCAGGTCAAATTTTTCATTTGATAAATTAAGGTTGCATTATTAGCATGAAAATGTTATATAAATCGTGTAATTCTAAATGTTTAATTATGATATATATTTTGTATTAAATATGATACTCAATAATATTACGATATTGTTGCTAATCAGACACTAACATGTGATCCTTTCCGACTTTCCTGATCGTCTAGTTTTTATATTTTTAAAAGCTGGAAATCGGGTTAATACAGGATGATTATTTGGAAATATTTTTGGCATGTGATCCATAATCTGGATTTCAGCCTGAATTTTCATAATGCATGTCTAGGAATTAATCCACTCTACCAACACTTAGTCGATATAAGTATGAAGAATGCAATTTTTTCTTCAAAATCAATTAGGACTGATTTTTTGGTTTCGTTGTAGTATTAGTCTTACAAAGTCCTTAAACATAATTAGACAAACCTATAATATTTTGGAGCAATCTAAATTATTATAAAAATACTATGGAGATCTTTAATTTTTTTAGAAAACCAATTTTTTTCAAATAATCTACAATATACTTGCAAAGAAAATTAGTCTATGTCTTACCTTATTAAAAAAAAATATTGATATAGTGGCTTAGATCCTGGACTCTTATTATAAAGATTCGGGTTTTAAATCCAGATTGTGGAAAAAATCCACGTGTCCTTTCCCTAGTAAAATCTTCTATGGAGATAGCCTACGTCTGACGGTTCGGATATGGTACAAGAAGAAGAAGAAGAAGAAGAAACTAAAGGATAACCAAAAAAAAAATCATCTAGAAAAAATATCATATTAAACTAGCATTGTTTTTAATTAATATAATGTTCTTTTTATGATGAAAAGAGCAAAATATTTTTTAACCTCTTAACCGAGTATGACGAAATATTTCGTCATTCCAAAAAACACAACTGTAGCAAGTATGACTAAAAATTCCCTCCAGACCTTTCAAAAATTACCCTCTAATGGGCATTAAGAGCTACTGATTATTTTAGTTTACTATTGGCGTGACGAAATAATCCGTAATCCTATCGTATCGAAATAATTCCCTGTTGCACATATGCATTTTTTAACATGCGCAAAATAAATTCCCCGGTTAAGAGGTTAATAATCCTTATATTTATATCATCATAATGCAGCCACAAACAGTCCATTGCAGGACTAGGGTCTCTCCAATGTCCATTCACAGGAAGGGGTTACATACTATTTCGTCTTTACCATACATTCACCTCCTCTTTCGCTCGATATTGAAGGTAAAATGACCTCCGAGTTTCATTTAGAACGCTCACCTAGTGGGCTACCTGGATGAACGTGTCGAAAGGTGCTTTCGCGACAAAGTGTGGGAGATTTCTAAAAACTGAGTAGTTTTCCTCAGAAGATAGTGAAAAACTACTCTTGATGACTTAGTTGATTTTATTGAAAAGGGCTTTCTGGAGTACAAAGAGTCCAGTCCCCCTTTTTCTCGCGAGTGCGCTGTCTGGCTAGGGTAAGGTCCTACTTTTTACCTTCTTCTTCTTTCTGTGCCGTGTCAGGTCCCCCCGATGTTGGAAATCTGGCGAAGACCTTTCTGCCCCGCGCTGCTCGGAATTGTTCGTCCACTCTCTAATTTTGCACAGCCAGCTCATCTGCTTCCTACCAATTTCTCGTCTTCTCTCTACCTTACCCTCCAGTATCAATCGAAGAAGATGATATTTATATCCTCGCAATACATGACCCAGATATGATATCTTCCCCCTTTTGATTTTTATCAGCAGCTTTCTCTTGATTCCGGCTCTCTTAAGTACGTCTGTATAAGTGATCATGTCGGTCCAGGATATACGAAGCATTCTTCTGTGTATCCACATTTAGAATACTTCTAGCCGATTCATAATGTTCACTTTCAGATTCCATGTTTCACAGCCATACAGAAGAGCTGACTGTATGTAGCATTTGACCATTCTTTGTCGGAGTTTGAGGTTCATATTGTCATCACAGAAGAAGGTCCTCATTTTATTAAATGCAACTTCTATTCGGCACCTTACTTCTATATCTGGATCGAGCGCCTTTATTAGGATGCTGCCAAAGTATTTAAATCGAACAACCATTTCGACATCTACTCCATATAGCTGCAAAGATGCTCCAGAATAATAAAGTCTCCCAAATGTTATCCATTTGGTTTAAGAGACGTTGATTGTCAAACCTAACCGTTCTCTGGCAACATTAATCATATCTAGGAAGTTTTGAAGATCATATAAATTTTCAGCCAATATGACTATGTCGTCAGCATATCTGATATTATTTATTATGACTCCATTGATATTTACTGCCAGATTCGAGTCTTTTGGAAAACTTTATTGGAATACAGGTTAAATTATATGGGTGACAAAATACAACCCTTACTCCCACGAATTCGAGACTGGGCGGTTTCCCTATATTTATATAATTTAATATAATTGAACTGTGTCCTAATTACTTATCACTGTCCGGTTTCTTGTTCTGTCTGTTAAATAAAAAAGAGATCACAAATGCAAAGTTTAATTAATCTAAATTATTTTTTGCGGATTTGGATTTTCATTGATTTACAAAATATTTTATATATTTCTAACTTTTATTCTTAAATTTATTAATAATTGTAGAATTATTTTTATGATATAATGAAATATATACTAATGACACAATTACCTTAGATTTGTATTTATGGTCATTGGCGTGTTAAAATATGTCTATTATTAGGGGCGAATTAAGAAGTACACGTAGAAAATCAATCCTTGTCGGTTCAAAATTTTGATAAGCATTAAGTTAACAAATCAAAATTCAAGCCGCACGTGAATTGCGTATTAAGATTAATTATCTTTGAACATGCCTCTGTTTCTAGATCATAAAATTTCAATCGACCTTTTTTTCAGCATTCAAACATCGGGAGGGTTGCGATAAATTTTCGCAATAGGGAAGCCTCACAGTCGATTGCCTACCAAGTCACAACAAGAATCTAAGCAAATTATTTTTCCATTTTCAGGCAATTAGACGACAATTTATTAGGAGACATACCCATAGCCATTCACACGCTGCCTGCCCTGGAAAACCTGTAAGTAATTGCTCTACTTTGCTTCTAAATTGAACATAAATAGATGCCATTTATTACGCGCTCAAATTGATGACCGTCATTTGAATGATACTTGAGGCGCCTTATGTTCACCAAAAAGCTATTTCTGTGACAAGTGGATTTCATTCCTGGCAATATGAAAATCTGAATTATGAGCTTGATAAAAGCGGATGGCGCCATTGACATATAAAACTTTTATAAGAATTTTTATATCCGAACACATTATGAGAGCATTGATGTATGCTAGACAGGACGCGTCCGGCAACACTGGAGGAGTTCCAAAAGAAAAAAAAATACTTCATAAATCACATTTAATAGGAAATTAAGATCATTCAAATGATAAACGTCGCCAGTGATTATCGCGTTAATATTTTACAGACTGTATGCTAAAGCGGCTTTAAATTTATGAGCAACGTGTGGTCTAACAATGCATATTATTTCAGTCTTGTGTCGGGTAACAAAATAAAATATATTGGACCGGGAATACTACAAAAGTCTCCAGGGATCTCTTTGTTGGAGCTGAAAGGAAATCCACTCGTCGGTGTCGATCCACATGCATTCAGTTTCCTTCCCAAGCTGAAAACATTGTAAGTACATTTTGCAGAAGATATGAACTCCTCATAAAACTCCAATAACTTACAAACAACCATAAATCATGCGCGATTTGAAATTCAAATTTTATACGTGATTTGCTTTGCAATAATAAAATATCGACCCAGTGCAGCGTGATTTGAATAAATTAAATCATAACGGGGTGATTAAGCTGATTTTTAATTCCAGGATACTTTCCAACGCAAGGGATTTAACAATTTTTCCAAGTTTAAATGGAACGAGTTCGCTGGAGATTTTGAAACTGGATAGAGCTGCAATTGCGGCTGTTCCTCATACACTATGTCGGACTTGTCCCAAGCTGAAAACACTGTAAGTATAATAGATACATATATTCATAATTAATATATTCTCGTTCATAAGCTTTTAACAATTTATGAACGAGAATATCTTCAAACAGAAAAGCTATTTGACTCGTAACCATATTATCACGCTCGTCTTTACAACTTGGCACTCAAAGTTAAGATGAAAAAATGCTTTATTCACAATTAATAGAATTAATTATATTTATGACTTAGACAATCGTAATCCATCACGAAAAAAATACTTCAAAGCCAGAAATTGGTTTAAAAGCATTCAAATAAATTTGTTGTCTCAGTTTTAATCTATTTTCATAAATACAACCAATTTATTTATTATTAATGTAATTTTTAAGAATAACTAGCCTTCAAAACGAATGCTTTAATAGCACTCCTACTTTCTTCACTTGGATTAACCATAATTATAAATTTGTCTTTTATTCAGCCATCGTCCCTAATTGCATATTAGTCAAGGATTGGGCGATTGAGTATTGATATCGATATATTAAATACAAATTATATAATATCACTTTTGTTGTGTATTTCATACGAAAAAAATTTGTGCTAAAATGATTATTAAACATTGACGAAGATGAAAAGGAAAACTTAAATCATTGTTTTCCTAGATATTGATATAGAAGTGTAGCCTTATATCGGATTCCATTGTAAATGGCAATGATATTAATATTCTGAAGTAAAAACTTCGAGCTTTAAAGGTTTGGCTTATCAGCGAACGTCAAGCAATTTTTGCTTTGAACACGTTCTGCATTCAAGAGTTCTTATTAAGCTTCATAAAAATGACAAGAGACGATATGAAATATAAAGAAGGGAATGATATTTGAGCTGAGCTGTAAGAGGATAGAGGATAAAATATTGGGATCCTTTGACTGATAATAAAAACCGAGACGGGAAGACTTAAAAATTTCGAGAAAGCTGGGAAATACACACGGCGATCTTGTATTAGATCTCAAATTCGATACGAACTTATTAATAAATCTTTGATATATGTATTGTTATTTGAGATTTATCACATTTCGAAAAAAATGTCTTTAAATGCAGACTCAGCATTTAGACATGAGAATTTGTCGATCCTCTGCTCGACATATCCAATCTTAATTCGCTCTTAATGCAAAACAAGATAAGATGTATCGATAAATATTTTCTTCGAATGCGAAACTGGTTCGCTTTCGAGCCACAAATTTAATTAAGAGCACATCTTTGAGAATAGGATCTGGTCGGTCATAAATATGATTTCGAATATATAACCAAATCTCGTCCGTCACTCTCTGTGGAATAACATTTTGATCAAAATTGGGGTCGATAGACCCGTTTGTGTAGTTACGACCCTCGCATAAATTTTGTGGTTTAACAACCTCAGTTCGTCATGATTCATTGTCTTCGGCTGTTGACAATGCGATGCGAAACTTTCATGGATTGTGCAGGTAAATCACGCAACTTTTGCGATCTTATTATACTTATGCGAAACATAAAATGCATGCATTAAAGGAATTTATGTACTTTGATGTCGTCTAGCCTGCAATAAAATGTATGAACATCTTGTGCTGTATGACGTTTATATCTTTTAAAGCTGAGAGGCTTTGTCTTCCAGAACTTTATTAATTTATATAAAACGGGTTTGATGAACAAAATGAACGGGGAAATAATACATAACGTATTTTCATAATATTTTTTAACGAATACTCAAATATTTATTGTATTTGGGACACCTTTGAATTGAAATGGGCCTAACCTATATAATACACTAAAATGTCGAATGTATGCCAAATATGTATTATTTATTTTATACGGCATTGGCTACAGTCAGCGAATTGTTACATCATTTGGCAATGTACCACATTTCACCCTATGGATGCCAATATGCTGGAGAAATTGATTCCAGGTTGCAGCGAAACACCCAAGCGAAAAATGTCTAACCGTCAAAAAAAATGGTTATACTCCAACAGTTGATAGAACGTCGATACATTTTAACATTTTTACATGGAATTGCGTCAATTTGAAAATCAAATATCTAACATGCTCGAAACCACGAAGCCAAATGTGGTACATCCACATTGGGAAAATTCGACATATTATAACATTAATATAACTGTTTGTATCAAATGCTATCAAAAGCTTTTGAAGCTCGTCATATGTTTAATTACACTATACAGTAGGGTGGTCCTTATTTGGGTCAAAACATTTTTTTTCAAATATTCGACCAGTTTTTCCACCCTAAAACACAATTTCAGTGTTTTTCTTTTCAATTTTTAAAATAATATTTAAGGGACACTACCAAGGTTTGAATTTTCATTTTAAAAAAATTAAAACACTTGTTGCATACGAGGGGGCGCCGCGCTTCGCGAGCCCCCAACGCAGCACCAACACCGCTGCCGCCACGGCTGCCAACCGCCGCGGCGTATCTCGGACGGCCCAGACGGCCGCGCCGCGGGCGCAAAGCGCCCGGCCGCCGGAGCCCGAACAGCGGCGGACGCGCCCCCTAACTAGGCGAGGGGGCGCAGAGTTCTTTTATCCGGTGGATCGACGACGGCTGTCAGGCTGTCGAGCGGCGACGAGGGGAAAACTCCATGACGGGATATGAGGATAATGAATCAAAGTCTTCGGTTATTAAACACGACTCCGAAGATTGCGAGGCACGTGGCCTCCATGCGGGGCGATGCGTGCGGGCCAAAATGTCCGTCGACCGCCTCCCAAGGCTGCAACAACGATAAGACTTTTTGGTTGCCCGCCTAACGGTTAGTCCGCGGCGGGTCTTAAGAGCAAAAAGTATGGCCAGCTTAAGGCCGACCAAACTGTCGACGACAGAACATTTTGGTCCACGCAACACACTGTTTTAATCACTAACTTGTATTTATTAATATAAAACATTTACATGTAAAATTAATGTTTGGATTATAAATAAAGATACCCTTTTAATACTAAAATCATAAATATTCAGGACACAAGCGTTGATTTTTTTGTATCAGGGTATTTCTTTCTGTAAGCTTTTATTAACAAAAGCAAATATTGCTTTTGCTCTTTGTCGATTGTCATCAATTTATTATATTCTTTCATTAAGGCAACACCACGCTCAGCAATATCATTCACTACCCGCATAGAATGGACCTTTTCTTTGCTGCCTTAAAATCAGAGTCATCCTTCAAAGGTTTCAACATCTTTATTCAAAAACTGTGATGAGATACCCAGTATCTGGAAAAATCGTTAAGTGTTGCTAGTCACAAAGTCTTCTATGCTTTTTTCGGTGATGTGTTCGATATCAATGCTTTTTGTTTTCGGAAAATCTTCTACATCTTTGATTCTTAGTGTATCTACCATATTTTGCCTATCTTTAACTGAAAGTTCGTCGACAAAAATGCAAAAGAACACCAACTCTTCCGACAAGTACTATAAATGTCCCAGTATTTTTTTCATGGCAACTTTGGCCATTATTTGGTTTATATTTTCAAACGATACAAGTTCTTTTAATAACTGTAAGTCGTTTCTTGGTGCTGAATATCCAACAATGGCTTAAAATCAGTATTTTTTATATATTACGACTGTGAAAAGACAAATATCTTTCACTGTTTTCATTTCCATTTTTCGTCAGTTTAAAATGATATTAAAATTTAAATAAAATCAAGTAACACATCGCTTTAGCCACCCATTTAGTACGGTAAAGACCAGTAGGCCTCGTAAATGAAATTCCTTTTTCAGGAATTCCTCCCAAGTAAATTATGGAAAGATTCAGTAACCCTTTATAGTCATCTCGAGATTCATACACTTGAAGTTGTTTTTGAGCAAAAGAAATCTTGTCTGCAGTAAGATTTTCTATGATTTTTGAGTACGTGGTATCATAAATTACTGTTTAACCCCTTCAACGTTACGTATCACTGTTAAAAGTGTCATCCAGTAGTGACACGATCTTTTCACCGCTAGCAGATACGTACGTCATATCTAGTATACGAAAATAGTATATCATCAAGTTCGAACAAATCAGCTTCCGAGATGAATCATTCTTACATCTAAAGCATAAAACACTGCAATCGGACATATCCGTCATTTTCTATTGAGGTTTGCTTAACTTTCACAATGCGGATATATCCGTCATACCCACTTTGCAAGGACCTTTGGTCTTGACTGGATATATACGTCATATCCACTTAAGTGGTTAATAATCACTTTGATCAATTTTGTCCCAGTTCTTTTTAAACCTTTTAAACAATTGGATATCAGGAATCACTAGACGAACCGAACGATTGACTCACTACAGCTTCTAATATAATTACCATTGTATGATGGCGATAAGCTAGACAAAGCTTATCTTTTTCTAATTTCTGCTTCAGAAGAACACAAGTTGCATTTCTTAAGCCGGTGTTAACAGCTGTAGTATTAAAACATAAGCGTAATACTTCACTAATAGAAGGTAAATTTGACTGATGCAGATTTGGTGTTGATTGGTCGATAAGCTAAATATTGTTTTTATTTTTAATTAATAAACTCTCGTCACTGCTTATGGACTGCCTATGATAAGTTGAAATAAGAACGTATAATTGGGAGAAACAAAATGCGTGTGCTCTCGCTAATGACTGAAATTGAAGTAAGGAATAGGGCAGGGCTCAATATCAATGTGTACCCGCAGGAAAAAATTAAGAAAGAGGGGAATGGGAGGATTGACTGTAGTGAAGTAGTGAGTCTTTTTGCATGCTATTCCACTTCAAAATAGACTAATAAACGTACCAGAATCAATAAGTCAAATTAATAGTTAAGTGGCCATACAACGTTTTTTTTTCTGAAATTTTGACTTGTGGTAGCAACCGATTATACACCGATATCTATTCGTTATTACGTACTCCAATATTTTTTAACGATTGTGTATCGGTTTTAACGTAAAGTTGTTTTCGTGTCAAACAAACTTAATTTGAAGCTTTGGACACTTCTTCATTTTGATTGATTACATGACATTGACGTGTTTTGTATATCAATCAAATTTGCAGTCATAATTAAGAACACTGTGTATTCAATTTAACAAGATCTCCAAGAGCAAAAAAATGAATAAATTGTCCACAGCATGTATATAAAATTAAACTAGAATTTGTACTCGCTTCTTCGAATCTCATACATATATAGATACAAATTAAAGCAATCACTCGAACACATTTATAATACAAACAGTTCATCTAGTTATCTTCTCAGAACATGCCTATCTCCCCAATGGGCGGATGGGATCCCGACCCATTTTCAGGTTGATGGATTACTTAAGATGTCTATAAGCGTATCATCTTAGGCGCAACCCTTTAAATCCCACACCCCCAGTGGAAGACCGAACCACCCCTCTTCAATACATCACGCTAATTTAAAAGACAGTGTCGCTTCGGCGTGTCAACCGCAATCTTAAAGATGCTTCGTCTTTGCAAAATATATTTTTAAAGCGTTCAATAATAGATTGGGAAATGTTTGGAGCTTTATAGGCTCATTTTTATTTTTAAAGAGAGTTGCTATTTGATTGATCAAACGGTTTACGTGGGCTGATTTTTGAGCCAATGTTTGGTACATTGGAGATTGAATACGTGAGTTGAAATGCTTATGAATCAATCTGATGATTTCTTAAGAGGTAAACATTTTTTGCAGAGATATGAAATCGAACCGCTTGACTAAAGTACCGGAACTCTCACATTGTAAAGATCTGCGCATGTTGTAAGTATATCATTTTTTATGTTAATATATAAATCAACCATAGAAAGTCTTTAAATTGATTAATGTTATTTTGCAGAGATCTATCTTCGAATCATATATCGTCCATTGAAGGTTCGCTTTTTAAGTCTTTGGGAGAGCTTCTCGATTTATTGGCACCCCACAATCTCATAGAGACAATACCTAGAGACGCTTTCCTTGGACTCACAAAATTACAGATGTTGTAAGTTCGATCAAATCTGATTATGTAATAAAATTATTAAATCTGCATTAGGTTAAATTGCTTTTAAAATCTATCGTTTTGCATGATACTTGTGTAATATCATGCTACATAAAATGATTGCTCAATCTGTTAAATTTTCATGCTTTTCGCATTATGAAGATAGCACTCAAATCTGCGGTAATAAAATTATGTAGTTATTTATGATGAAATTCATCCTTCCGTTGAATATTTTATTCAGTTATTTGATATTATATTATATTATATTTATATTGGTACGAATCCGGTTGGAATACCTTGCATGCGGTTAACCCAGCTTTGGAACGATGATTTATTGCTCTTTGATACTTCCACATAATTTTATTGCCCTATTGATTTTAATGGCATATTACATGTCATAGGCATTTGATACTATTGAAATTATTATGTGATTTATTTGCAGAAATATGGAAGACAATAAAATTGCATTCATACACCCAGATGCCTTTTTACCCATATCAAATATCGAGGATTTGTACGTATTGCGTTTTAAACTCATTCAAAATACATTAGATTTATCAGGAATTAATCCATTACATGCATCCATAATCATTTCCTATCTGTCTTGCGATTCTTTGATTCTTATTTTATAAAATACGGTATATATATAGAAATAATTAATATACTAAAGACTTGAATAGATGACAGTCTGAAGGAACCAAATCATGGGAATTTAAAGGGTGTGGCGGAACCTCCCAGTTCTACTCTTGAATTTTGTGTTGGGTAAATTATGCAATTTGCGAATATACATTGCCGTGGTAAAAAAATATCTTATTCCATTTAGTTGAATCTTGAATTTTTTATATAACCTATTCATTTTTTAATAATAAATCTCCATAGAAATCGTTGCATCCCATTAAATAAATGCAGAAGAAGACTTTTAAAGCGTTAATTCTTGTTTAAGGATGACCTCTCTCTGAAAGTCATTATTTCATTCTTATAACGTCATTAACTATTCACTATTTCATGTGTTCTGTTATTTGATGATAGTTCGTGCGGCATCCAATTGTCCATTCTATTCAAATTATATAAAAAAACAGCATAATTATGTGAAATTTGTTATTAAAAAATAACGTTAATCAATATTGCCTAAAATTAATGGATTGATTCCTGTTCCTCCTTAATTTATAATTTAAGAAATAAAAAAAAAATAATTATAATTATTTTACAGGAACGTCGCCAATAACATCTTTCCGCATTTACCAGCCAGCGGTCTTCAAAATCTTCTTCACATGAAGACATACAACAATCCATTTCTCCGGGAATTTCATCACCCGGAAGAATTCCCAAAGATTCAAGTACGTATTGTTTGGATCATTCCATGATCTCAATGAATATATTATGCAATTTTTTTGGCAATTATTTCCAGACTCTTGTTCTCTCCTACGCGTACCATTGTTGCGCCTTTGTCCCGGATTTCGAAGAGGAAGACGTCACTCCACCTTATTCGCGTATACACGAAGCCGTAATTATTCCAGGCGAAAATGTTGATATCAACTTTTGGAATGAGAATCACACCGACATCTGGTCGCGACATCGTAAGCAAACTTTTTTTATTTCGACCGGTTCAACTCCATTAGAATAAATGCTCCTCTAGACGCTCGTAAACGAAAGTCACTTTTTGTTGATATTTTTTGCACACAAAAATATATAAGATACAGTTTTATATCGGATGGAGCTAAAAGTTTACATAGTTTTAAAGCTGTGCATAAATATCGCATTGGAAAAAATGCTCAAACAATAATAATTGATCGATGTCATTGTTCCTGCAACGTGCCACTTTTATAAGATGACAAGCGATTTCCATACCATCAAACGTCACAAATCTTCTTTATTTGAGAATAGAAATTCTGCATCGATACCTCTTCGGAATATTTTGATCAGTTCTCTTAACTTTTTTATTGCTTGGAGCTCTTTATCCGTTCAAGAAAGAAAGAAAGAATCTCAAAGTTCTCTTATTTAAAGTTAGCACTTTGAACAGTCAGCAAAATTTAAAGTTGGGTAAGTTTCTTTTAAAATTGATGAAATATTGATAAAATAATATTATAAATGCCATAGTATTTCACGTGATAATTTAAACAAATTAGGGTATAATTTGTCACAGCTATTCTTAATCAAGGATTGTAATCAACAACATATTCATTATTAATTAAATTCATATTATCTCACAATAATATGTTGATTTGAATAAACATGTCTCTAAATAAGTTACATCGACTTGCATTTACGATAAATGATAAATATGATAAATGATGGGATAAACGGGATGATTTACGTCCTTGTAATTGTTCTATGAAAAACGTCTTTATGACGACTATTTTTGCAAAAAAAATGCATAGACATAACTGAATTCGCCTTTACAAATTCCCCATAGAACGCCTGCTGATGTATATTATACAGTTTTAATACAAGAAGACTTGAAATGTAATATCTTTCTTGCAAAGTGCAATAGAACCATTATTGCTACCCGTTAAGTTAAAACCCCATTGGTGGTGATACTGAACAATCTGTTCGATGAAATAGTATTTTATTAAATAAATATATACATATTAAAACCTATTGTTTATATGTTTTTTCTAATTAAAGCCAGAATACAATAGGATCTTCGATTTGTATCATCTACTATTTAAGACCTCAAAAATTACACTCAAATTTTCTTTCGTAAAGGGATTCAGTTTATATGTAGATTTTTCAATTTTAAGGTTCGTTATTCATATGAATAAGTTTTTCGCCAGTTTTTCCGAGCGGAATGCTTATATATCGATTTTTTTCTATTTCATTATAATCTGCTACATCGAATTCTATTGTATCCGTATCTAAATATAATGTTGATATCAACGTGTCGTTATTCAAATCAAAAAGGTTAATAGGACAGCTTAAAATACATTTAATTAGGGACAATTTTCTAACAACAATTCGGACGAAAAATGGTATTATAATGGTATTACTAATAAGACCAGTTTGTGCGATTTTAATTATTTGAATTTATCACGAAATTAACATCAATAGTTTTCGCAATTGCTTAAAAAATATTCTGAGAAATCGACACAATCACATGATTTCAAAAAGACTAAAAATATTCTCAGTATAGCAGCAGTTATTTCTATAAAAGCAGTTTTTACGCAGAAATATGACTGAGTTAATTAAAAATTTAATTGAAATATTTTGTGTAAGCGTATTTAGGTGAAGAAAATATTCCTTGTTTTCTACATTTCTTTTACTAAGATAAAGATAAACGGATGGACAATTTTTGTTAGCTTGCCTGATATTCATAGAATTAAAGACTTGGGCTTACATTTTCAAAATAAAAATACTCAGAAATGTCTTTAGTACAAATTTTTCCAGCTGCATAGTAATTTGACATGATTATCTGCATTTGCTACACCAACTGCAGCCATAAAAATGATAAGTGTTCTTGTCATAAGTCAATATTCAGATAAAATATTAGTACGAAAGCAATAAAGCCATAAGTGTTGAAATGCCGTAAAATTATATCGATAAAAATAGTTGACTCTTCAGACCACCGCCATTACTCGAATCTACGAGCTGTGGTCGAAAGTCTTCAAATTTCTTCAGCGCAAGTTTTATGGGCCCCGCGGAAATGTACACGCTGTAAAAGCTCTACACGTGTGCTAAACAATAAAAGCTCATAGCCATTATTGGCGAAGCCGTTATCACGTCTGGATATCATAAAGCTCAAAAGCTTCTGATAACCGGCCAAAAATAGAAGTGAAGGTCCGTTAATTCAGGAAGCTTCATAGCCCCTGCAAATAGAGCGCGCAATTACCTGATGGTTACTCCCTTGGCCACCTTCGCGTGCTAACTTGCTCAACCGGAATACAGCCTTTTCCATTAAGCTCGGACATCCACTGCACTTGGCATGCGATAGCTCCTATCATCCACCAAACGGTAATTGCTACCCATTTTAATCATGACTTTCGATATATTTAGCTGTCCGACCCTCGACGTAGTTAATTTTGGCTTTCCTCGACTCACTTATCGGCTCTTTCATTATGCGGATTGATGGGGTTGAAAAAAATACACGCACCCTTACGTGAGCATGGAAAGGACGTCATCTTATTTGGTTGAGTGCCCCACTTCAAGCGACTATATACAAGTGCTTCTTGATATTCATCTTTATGATCCTTCCTAAAATTGTATTATGATTATGTGCAGTATAAACATCCCTCGATCAGCGCGGTTTCAATTCATGCTTTGAATTTAAAGACTATGCTCTCTATACTTAATTAATGTACAAAACCGATTAGAACATCAAATGATTCGATTTTACATGCCTTATTTTGCGGCAAATTATTACGGCAAAATATTTAAAAAGCTAAATTTTCGATTGTACATTATTTTAATTATGAAAGTTTGTATTACCATATGCAATGCCATGGTATAGCGGTTAAAATGGTTTACCTGTGGAGCTCCCACAAAACACAAACGACAAACAAATCATAGACACACGACACCATTTGGCTCTTATTAATATTATAATTAAACTATGACCAAATGATTTATAAATGATAATATAAAATAAGTAGAGTTTGATGAGATATTTTGTTGTATTTTTTAATAGTTATTATTGAATTTGAAACGGAAATAGCAACCATTGTAAATTTTGGGTGGACCGATCTTATCCTGCCCTTCGTTGTCCTAGTCTCCAATTGTCTGAAACCTTCATCAATTAATTAAAAATTAGGTTGATTTTGCCAACTAATAAGTACACGTAGGGAATCCAATCCCGGGATCCCAGACAGTTTTAGTAAACGTAATCCCAAAAAATTCTAGATTGTACGAGAAATCATACACCTCACCAGCATGTTGAAAGCTACTAAATCGAAACATTCTCGCCGAAATCTGGACGCTTGGAAACAGTGGTGTAACTACTCATTACCGAGCGACGCATAGGGACAGTACCTGTCTAATCTATGTATACATAGTTACAGTACATATATATTTTTCAAATTGGTATATCAACCTTTCCCTACCGGTGATGTATTTACTACACCTCGACTCTAATAATGGGAATATGAATATGAATATGAAAAGAAGGGATATGTTGACGAGAGGAGTGTGTTTGTTGCACAACAGCGCCCGTTCTCACACTGCCTTAGCCACCAAAGCGCTCTTGGACTTATTTGGTTGGGATATTTTAAACCAGCCCTCGTATTCCCCTGACTTGGCGCCTTCAGATTATCATTTTTTTCCCTCCTTCTGAGAGTTCTGTAAGGAGGGCATAAAGAAGCTTATGCCACGGCTCACCAGATGCATTAAAACAAGATGGCGATTATGTTGAAAAATAGTTAACAAGTATATCAACAATATCCTGTATTTTTTTGTCAAATAAACTTTTTCTAAAAAAATATATAAAAATTTAGTACACTTACTTTTAGGATATGCTTCGTAGTATGAAAATGTATCCGTATAAAATTTTATCAATAATTTTTTATACTTCGACTATTGTATCTGAAATTGAAGAAATGCTCAAAACCCGTAAATGATCCCGCAGAACTAATTTATAAATTGATTGCACTGATTGAGATATATGAGGTTGATATGAGATGTGAACCATAAAACAATCATTTGATATACTTGTGATTATTTGTGCAATTTCAATGATACGAATTTCGTCGGTCATAAAACTATTTTTTCACATTTCTCAGCGTGAAATATTTTGTTTGAATTTGCAGAGAACGTCACGAATAAGCTGGAAAGCTTCTTTGAACTTTATGGCTCCAATTTCTCTTATCCTGAAAACTTTCCGGCTTACATTGAGGAGTTTTTGGAAGAGGAAGGAAGACCGGCGGTCAATAAAATCAACAATAAGATAAAATGCGTTCCTTTGCCAGGTAATACCATATTTATATTTTTATTCAATTTAAATTTTTAAAAATATGGTGTAATAATATTTCGCTTATGTATTTAAGGTCCTTTCTTACCATGCCATGACTTGTTCGATTGGTGGACATTGAGATGTGGTGTTTGGGTTGTATTTTTGCTAGCCATGCTAGGCAATGGAACAGTAGTCTTCGTTCTGATCTTTAGTCGAAGTAAAATGGATGTACCGAGATTCTTGGTGTGCAATTTAGCAGCAGCAGATTTCTTCATGGGTGTATATTTGGGTATTTTAAATAAAATCATTCAGGCTATTATACATTGATATGATTGTAAATCTATTAATGTCTTTTTTTATATTTTCAGGCTTTCTGGCTGTCGTCGATGCCTCGACATTGGGTGAATTTAGAATGTATGCCATTCCTTGGCAAATGTCTGCAGGATGTCAGCTTGCTGGATTTTTAGGAGTGTTGAGTTCCGAACTTAGTGTCTTCACCCTAGCCGTAATAACACTAGAAAGAAATTATGCCATTACCCATGCGATGCATCTCAACAAAAGACTTTCTTTAAAACACGCTGGATATATAATGCTAATAGGATGGACATTTTCTTTGTCGATGGCCACTCTGCCGCTTTTGGGGATTTCAGACTACAGAAAATTCGCCATATGTCTTCCGTTCGAGACCACAAATGGCCCTGCAAGTCTTACATATGTGGTTTTCTTGATGTTCATTAATGGCGTCGCCTTCCTGATTTTAATGGGATGCTACCTTAAAATGTATTGCGCCATTCGAGGCTCTCAAGCGTGGAACTCAAACGACTCGAGGATAGCAAAGAGAATGGCCCTTTTGGTCTTCACAGATTTCTTGTGTTGGTCACCTATTGCATTTTTCTCTCTCACAGCAGCATTCGGTCTACAGCTTATTTCATTAGAACAAGCAAAAGTCTTTACCGTCTTCATTCTTCCTCTTAATTCATGTTGTAATCCTTTCCTCTATGCAATTTTAACCAAGCAATTCAAAAAAGACTGCGTACTTATATGTAAAGCTATTGAAGAATCGAGAGTAACGCGTGGAATTGGACGATGTCGTCATAGTTCTAACTTCAGCAATAGACAAACACCAGCCAATACAAATAGCTTGGTTGATAGATCTTCAAGAGATCAACAGCAGCTGCATCCGACCCCATGTAGTTGCAGCGCCAAATTACTCAGTGAAAGTGGTGGTATTGCTGCCACCAACGGTCGAAGTGGAAGCGGACGAGGAAGTCATTCATCCAAGAACTGGTTCTCAAATCGATTCCGCAATTTCTTCTCATGCTTACAACAAGATTCCAACCAAAGACATAGAACTCGATCAGATCAGTATGCTTATCAAATTGCCGAAATTCAACAAAAGCAACACAAACGAGCTAGCTTCTGTCTCGTCCAGCGAAAATTTCAGTTCTTCAAGATCAGATTCTTGGCGACACAATCATCATTGTGGTATACCTTTACGTCTTCTCGATCCGAAGCGTAGAACTTCTTCGTGGTTAGTCAGCAGAAAAACTTCAGCAAGATTCCAACTTGTCCAGTTCTAGAAACGATTCATCCGGTTCAGCCACAACGGCCAGTACTAGCACTTGGAGAATGTCCAGATCCAGTGCTTCCAGCGAACCATCCAGATCAAGAGCAAAACCTCGACTCACTCGACAGCATGCCATTAGAGATGAATATGGAGATCCGCCTGGTTCACCGGGTCGTTTGACTGTCAGATTTCTAACGACAATACCGTCAGCCGCTGAAACATCAATGCAAATGGACGAAGAGCCGCCTAGTCCAGCACGTCCTCAAATAGAATCCTCATTAAGCTTACAACAAGAATCTCATTATACCATGCATCCTGAATCTATTTATGGCCATCAGGGAGAACAATTATATGCCGTACTTCATGCCGGAGCGAAGGCTCCATTGACTACGTTACATCCAGCTAGAGAATTACCACTAGATGCAGAAAAATCCAACAGTCCAGATCCAGAACCGACTTGAAATATAAAATTGAATTGAACTTATGCTAGTTTGTTAGTGTACGATTAAAGTAAATTAGGAAACGGAATCCAATTCAAAAGAAACGATATGTATTTAACGTATTTATGTTTAGAATATTTAAAATTTTGCTCAATTCAAAAGCGTTTGGAGAATGGAACGTCCAGTGTCAAAAACATAAAAAATCATTATATCAAATTAAGTTTATTAATTTAACGTTACTGTACTTTTATCTAATAATGAAAACACTTTCTGTACTGTAATATCATTATTTTTAAAATGTACAATTCTGTTATAGTTTTTATTTATTTTGCAGCTGGACTGCACTTCAAAACTTTATTAAACCATCATCTTTTGTGTAAAATAATATATATTTATAAAGAAATTAACATTAAGATTACTTTTTATTTTAGTAGTATCTTAATTTCCGTCCAAAATAAGACAATAAATGATTCATGACGCTAGTAAACAATTCGTTTCGACTGTCGATATCTTGACAGCGTTCTTAAAAACTCAAAAGCAATGTTTTTACATTTCAACCCTTAAGAGGACATACTTTTGAGAAAACTTCACATAAATATTACCGTTGATATACGAATATAATTCTTTTTATATTAAGATGTCTTTGAAAAACATAAGCATCTATAATATTACATTCCTATTTATTTAGTAAGTTAATTAAATTATAACATCACTCTCTAATGGGTTTACGTTAATATTATTCTGCTCTCTATTTAAAAAATAACTGTGATACCTTATGAACATATAGAAAGATTTTAAATAGAAATTGTTCTTGTTATTTTAAACAAAATCATAGTACCGACAGTGCAATAGTATAACGTAATTGAACATCGTTACTTTTTATAAAATCATACAGCATTCAAAGGTGGTTGGCTATCATCTTGATTCCAAGTCCAATTTAAAAATAGACAATTTTTGCACCGTCTGTACAAACATATTTTTGTTTTCTGCAATATTAATTAATATTATATGTTAGAAATTTAAGTTTGTATTTGTTATATTGATCTTTGTGTATAAAAAAGCTAAAATCAGTAAAAAAATAAAAAAGATTTGTAACCAATAAATCATAAATACAATTATGTGTATGTGCCATTGAAAGCTAATCATATTTTTGGACAAGGTAACCATAAGCATTTTTTCTCATATTTTTAGACATTGTCAATCAATTGAATTTGCTATTTTGCTAAATTATAAACCATTCAAATCGTAGATTAAACAAAAATTATGGGTCCAATGTAAGTGCAAATAAATTCCATAAATATGATTAGTTTTTAATGACTTTCATTACAATTAATTTATTACCAAAATAAAGTCAACCGGTACTAGCCAAGAATGTTTTTATAAAAAAATTGAAGAAATTTTAGAATTATTTTTGATGTATAACTGTTGAATGTGGTAGTCATATTATTAGTGGTCCGATAACAACAGAAATTCGATTTAAATTGTCAGTATATAAATATTTATATCTGTTTATGAATGTGATGTGAATCTCTATGTCCATAATAACCATTAAATCTTAAATAATAGCATTTTCTACATGTTTTAGATAGTTTAACAATTTACATGCATCCATAACATTGTGTTTTTCTAATGAACATTCACAGGAATTTGGCCTAAATTATTAAAAGATCGTCAATATTTATGTTATTCGTATAGCTAATCAATATACAAATTATTTAACTGTTCTTTTACTTTGTTTCAAATAATAATAGATGTAAGGAAAAAATGGAAACATTGATGTGTGATACGTAGAATGCATTGCTTCGGAAGTATAATGTTTAATGTGAATAACGATTTGTAAAATATGCCAAGTATTATAATTATTTTTATTATTATATAATGAAAATGGACTAAAATAAAAGAAATATTGTTGTGTTTGAGTCTTTTCTTATTTTAAACTTTTTTTTTATACATTCCTCTAAGTCTACTTACGTTAAGAGTGCAACAGGCATGGAAAGAAGTATGCTGGGTACAAAATAGGTCGTTGAATTGTCAAAGTTACAATTGAAGGTCTATATTTTAAAAATGGAATAAGGGCGGATCACATAAGGCGGGACATACAAAAGGTATACATAAAATAAATGTGTATAAAGGAATTAAAGATACATCAACACAGAGTATCCTCTCGGAAGGTAAACATTAATTTCTCTAATTGGGCTACGTGGAAATGCATCAAAATTTATAAATACACGAACAAAAGATTTCCATAATCTCAAAAATAATTAATCGTAGCATAGCGTTTAATATTTCTCTACACTAGAGCACATAGCAATAGTCGATTCGGAGCAAAACGCAAATTACATTCATGAAAACTGTATAAAACCAAACAAACATTTACAATTTTCAGTTAAAATACACATTTACCAGTTAAACTTATTGCACATTTACATACATTTTTAATAGCTCACATTACACAGTTAAAACTTCTACATTCGTTATAAAATTGCACTCTATATCAATAATTTTGCATTGATCGTGCATGCCCCTCGATTAAATACGTGATAATATAAATCAAATCAAATGATATGCAGGCACACAGGGAAATTTCCTCTACATACAATAAGGCCTTTAAGCGCAAGCACTATATGATCTCATTTTCGCTATTCATGTTCATATTTTAAACTGCAAAGAACATAAAATTACTATATTTTCCAAAAGAATGATATTCATTCGTCTTCCCATTATCTACTCAGCTAACGACTAAATGATTCATATGATGCATTTGATAACTCACTAGCTAGAACTTAAATCTATATTTATACATTAAAAATTGAGTTAGCAACCACATTACAAATCGAAACATATAAAGTATGTCAAATTGATAACGGATCATAGAATGGCACACAGACGGCCCAACACTGAGAGGCAAATTGCCAGTGCCCGTAGCAAGATTATAAAAGCCGATTAAAGCATTAAAAATGATACATCTTCATTATCTACAAAACACTGACAAAACTTAATAGACGGAACTCTGAAATATATACAGGATAAAATTGAATATCGCACACGAACAATAATTTACGGGTATAGATGATTAGTATATTAAAACATCAAGAATATTATTCGCATTTGTACGCTAAATACTTATAAATTTGCACATAATCATTATAAATATGCAGTTTGAATATATTTTGTTGATAATTCCATATTTCAATATATTCTAATCATTAATAACAAAACAATGCAGGCGAATGTATGTCCATATTGTAAGTTATTATTGATATATCAATACATTAAGAAGTCCATATATTTGGATCGTTTTATGTAAAAAGACAATGAATATGTCCCTTTTATATAATTACTATGATAGTAATTGATCAACAGAAGCACATCGCCGAAGATATACCAAAACTTATTGTAATGTTATTTATAATTAAATGATAAATTGATGTATTAATGATAAATTGTTTATTATGATTTAGAGGTCGCTACCATAAGTCGAAGTTTCAGAAAAAAAGCGTGCATGGCCACTTAACTATTAATCTGGCTTGTTGATTCTGGTATGTTTATTAGTCTATTTTGAAGTGGATTAGCATGCAAAAAGACTTACTATATTCAACTCTCCAATAAAATTGATCGAAATTATTATTAAACAGTAATTTATGATACCACGTCTTCAAAAATCATAGAAAATGTTACTGCAGACAGGATTTCTTTTGCTCAAAAACAACTTTAAGTGTATCAACCTCGAGATGACTATAAAGAATTAATAAATCTTTCCATCATTTACTTGGGAGGAATTCCTGAAAAAGGAATTTCATTTAGGAGACCTGCTGGTCTTCACCGTGCTAAATGGGTGGCTAAAGCTATGTGTTACATGATTTTTTTAAATTTAAATATCAGTTCAAACTGACGAAAAAGGAAATGAAAACAGTGAAAGATATTTGTCTCTTCACAGTCGTAATATATAAAAAAAATACTGATTTAAGCCATAGAAGATTTTGTGACAAGCAAACAATGATTTTTCCAGATACTAGGTTCTCATTACAGTTTTTGAATAAAGATGTTGAAACTTGAAAGGATGACTCTGATTTTAAGCCTGCAAAAAAAATGGTCCTCTCTATGCGGGTAGTAAATGATATTGCTGAGCGTGGTGTTGTCTTAATGGAGGAATATAATAAATTGATGACAATTGACGAAGAGCAAAAGCAATATTTGCTTCTGTTAGTAAAAGCTTACAGAAAGAAATTTCCTAATACAAAAAAAATCAACGCTTCTATCCTGAATATTTATGATTTTAGTATTAAAGGGTACCCTTATTTGTAATCTAAACATTAATTTTACATTTAAATGTTTTATATTAATAAATACATGTTAGTGATTAAAACAGTGTTTTAATTTTTTTAATGAAAATTCAAACCTTAGTAGCGACCCCTAAATATTATTTTAAAAAATTGAAAAAAATACTAAAATAGTTTTTAGGATGGAAAAACGTGAAAAAAATGAGATGTTGACCTAGTCGAATATTCGAAAAAAAATATTTTGACCCAAATAAAGACCACCTTAGTGCTCATGTTCGCGGAATGACTTATTTAATGTACATATATATATGATGATTATAATGATGTGAAAACATGCTGTAATGCGTTAATAAAATTCAAATCAATTAAGGAAAAAATCATTCTATATAAAGCGATCTTTTATAATAAAAATATATCATACTGTTAGTTTTTTTAAAAAAAATAGGCAATTTTGATTGGCCCCATTAGTCCTACAGGATATTGATTTTGTCGAAAATTCAGCAACGCATAATATTAACTTGTAATAGGGTATTAATGATATTCTTTATAATAAGCCAATCATTTATAAAAGCTTTTAGTAGTTGTTAAGATTTGTGCTTCACATTGACTTATTTTATCAATAAACCATTTGCTATTTAAGGTGTTTCGCTCATTTTAAATGTAATTGAGAGTAGCAACTATAATCTGACCGCTATGAGTTACCAAAGGCACTTCACATTAGCTCAATCCTGCACTGCTTATCAATTTCCAGTCAATCTTAAAGCATCAGAAAATCCAATGCATTTTAATGTATTAATTCACCTTATTGTTATAACTTGTATTTCTTTAATACAAATACAGTGTGCTACTAAAATAATATAGATACTGTGTAATGAAATTCATAAAAAGGTAGACATTTAGTTTACATAGTTTAGTTTTAAAACAAATTTGATTTGGTCGGAATATTTTACATTAAAGGTACAAATATTTATCAATGTCGTGAGTTATACTAAGCTATATGTATTTTTAAAAATCATACAATAATCATTACAAAATAGAGCATCATCGTATATTATTTTCTTTGACATTAGCTATATATTTTGATGTTCTAATTCTTAAATACTTAAAAATAATAAGCCTCGTAATCTTTATGTTATAATAAACAGTATTCAAAAAAACATTTGTAAGTATTTTAACGTGAATTTCTTTAGATAGAATGTTTTTATAAAATATTATTTTCCATATAAATTGATGGATTATGCATATATAAATAAAACGTGTCAGCATACATATTATTTCTTTCATACAATACAATAATTCCACAATTTAAAATGTGTACGTCCTTTGAAACAATAGCATTTTGCAATTTATACATAATCCTTCATATTACTATGATCTTTTTGAGCTATTTATACATTTTTAGACACAAATTTACTAATGTGCTAATACAGTATTGGCCTCACGTAGACCCTGCAATATTTCTATTTTAAGATGTTGATACTAAATTCTGAAATTTTCTTATTCCAAAATACTATAAATTAAAAAACTAATCAAACTATTAAAATCACTGAAAATGTTGTACATTTTCAATCAAAATAGTTTATAGAATGGGCTTTGTAACAATATGCTATACTCTAGTCAAACTTTGTTTTAAAAAACGCACAGTCAATACAACGTCGATCTAAATACTCAATGAAATGATTTTGCATACAAAAAGCATTTATTTTTCTTGTTAAAAAAAAAAACACATTTCATATGATATTAAACTTTCATACTGCAAATTAAGTCTCTGAGAATTGCAACTTCCAAAGGAGATATGATAAAATTCCAAATATAAAGAAAAAAGTGTATTAGTAAAAATCTGTACAATTTACAGACCGAAAATTATACTGAATTCTAAAAACTAATTTGATAAAATTTAATTTGGCACCCATTTTTCAATAAAATCGTATAGATATTAATAGTCAAATAAAAATTATTGTTCCATCAGTTATGTGATTCATCAGACAATTAATTAAATTCGCTTAAAATATGATTACAATAAAAACCATAGCAATTTTCATAGTTTGTCTATAAAAACTTGAAAACTTAACTATTGGATAATGCTTCATATCATTTCCTCACATTTAGAGAAACCTATCAGTATGAAAATATGTACTTATTTACTAAAAACCTACGCTTAAAAGTAGACATTTATAAAACATAAATATATTTAAAATTCAATCTCATCAGTTTTGATTTTAACTCAATATGCTAATACTAAATTGAAGCATCTGCAGACTACACAGTATGCTAAAGTGACGGTCTTTGTGTAATTTTGCCAGGGGTGGCTAACCCCCCGGGCATTTTATTGTTTGTATTTTGATTGGAACTATTTGCCAAGTCGAGGGGATGGCAAACACCTGCTGTCGGATCCTTGGTCGGGCTTATTACGGGACTAAGTTCATTGGGACTCGGGGAGTCGTTTTCAGATTTGCTATAGCGCTTGTCCCTGATTCGTCGGAATTCATCGAACTTGCGGTTAAGATCTATTTCAGATTTTGTTGATTTTTTCGCTGGCACCTTGGTCGCTTCAGGGATGTCCTCTAAATTCTCTTCGTCGACTTCCTACAAACAAAAGTGATATTACATAGGCACATTTTGAAAATCAAACTAACTAATCATATTAATAATCATCATCATCATCATAGTGCAGCCACAAACAGTCCACTGCGGAACTATGGGTCTCTTCAATATCCATTCACAGGAGGGGGTTACATCCATCTCGTCTATATCATACATTCACCTCCTCATTCGCTCGATATTGAAGGTAGCATAACCTCCGAGATTCATTTAGAACGTTCACCCAGTAGGTCTCCTGAATGAATGTATTGACAAACGGTTTCGCGAATGTCTCGATAGGGAGTGTGAGAAGTTTGTAAGCACTGAATAGTTTTCTTTGGGAGACAGTTCTTTGGGAGTCGTTAATGTTTGAATATTAATCCTTACAACTCCTATAGCCACAATTTATGGCTAATGGTTTTTTCCTACCAACTCCTATGGTCACTACGTGTGACCATTTTTTTCTTGGGCAGTTTTTATGAATTTCAAATAGAATTTTAGTATTTTTTTTAATGTAAGAATCAAGTGAATACTTTAGAAATACTGTCTTATTGTCTGACCATCAATTTGTCATCTAAAATGTGGAAAATAATTGGTTCAGAGGAATTAACTCGCCCGCTTGTGGTGGGTGCAGGTAAAGAGCATAAAACAATAGTCTGTGTCGAGTTGTGGTGCAGTGAACATACAGAAAACAAGATACTTTAGTATTAGCTTGACGAGGCAAAAGAATTATCACAATGCTCAGTACAAAGCATACGTCAACTTCCCAATTAATGAGAAGAAGAGCAAGGACTTTCCCATATCAATTTAATCAAAATTAGCTTATAAACAAACCAGTAGTCATTTTAAATAACATTAAAAATGTGGGTAGGGTGGACACGGCAGATCAATATGCAACATCATATTGTTTCATGCGAAAGACTTTGAAGTGGCGGAGGAAGTTATTTTTTTGGGATTTTGAAACATTAATTGTAAATTATTATATTTTATACAAGGAATGTGAAATCAAAGAAAATAGAAAGCCAATAAATCATAACAAATTTCGCTGACAATTGTTGATGCAACTTATTGGCAATATCCTCTCCTACAACTCCAAAAACTCCTACAAAGTCCAAATTGGGATGATTGTCGTCAACTGATCACGATCAAAGGTTAGATGGAAGTCCTCATTTCATTTATAGTAGATCGGGTAGGAATTATAGAGATTGTATAGTGTGTTCAAATCGTGAAACTGAAAAAGGGAAAAAGCGAATACTATTTTTTTGCGACACTTGCAAAAGGAAACCAGCGCTTCATTCTGGAGATTGCCCAAAAAATATCATACACTACATGATTACAAAAATTAATAAATCAAATAAAATGCCTGATATACTTAATCCTGCATAACAAAATACTATTTTTTTATTCATAAACTCCCATTTTTTCCATACAAACATTTTTTTTAAAAATACAATCTTTAGTACTTGAATTTGTATCAAATCAATATTAACCTGTATTTCTGCGAAAGTAACTGGTTGAGTTCGGTATCTAGTGGCATTCCCACGAAGCTTCTTTCTAACGGGCCTTCGATAGAGTAAAGACGTTGGCTCCGGATAAACAGTATCCATCTGAAATGCAATATTTGAACATATTTAATATAAAACTTGATTTATACACAACGATCAATGAATATATATTCATAATAAATGCAATATAAAATTTAATGTTTTAAATACATTGGCGGAACATCTCTCAAAATAAGCAATTAGATCTATTTATCCATTATAAAACTAAACTAAACACTAAGGAGGGTAGAAGATATATTCAATATGTAAATTATTGTCTTTAAAATAAAACTGTAAGCAATTTGTGACATCCATGACGATAATAAGAAAAATAATATTGACAATTAAAAAAGTAAACGTCAGTTAAATTGAGTGTTGCCATTCATATAAAATAAATATAATTAAATGAGCGTTTTTACGGGCTTAGCCGTAATTTTTATTAAGCAATTCTATAAAATTCAATAAAAAAATAATTGTTTTCATTTTCACAACAATAATATAAATGTCTTTAAATAAATAAAATTTGATGTTAATTAAAATAATGATATTTACCCTTTTATAAATAAATTTATTTCAAAAACAATGTCGATGTGAAAGCATTATTATTGCATTTCTCTTTTGATCTAATCACATGCTTTCGGCGAGAAAAAAAAAAACACAAATCGAAACAGTTGGGCGAATTTACATTTTTTGGCACAAAAAACGGGATAAAAGTGTTTTGTTATTGTTTGGCCGACCGACGTGAGCCGAGATATTAATAGTAGGGAGTTTCGAGTGCTTTGCCTTGGGGAAATGCGTCTCACTTCAAATATTAAGACAAGATTGCCTATAAAATTTTAGTGGATTTATAAAATGAGTCCAAGATTACCATCGTCACGGTTTGTTCGGTCAAACAATTATATGTCCCTTTTTTCGGCTGCAAAAATATCGCCGCCGATAAAACATATAAGAGCACCTGCTATTTTAAATTTTGATTCATCTGTATGCACATAAATTTAAATCATATTTTTGAGCCACATGAACCATTTGATAGATAAGGGCGACCAACTTAAAAGGGATAATCCTTTGATTGCGATATCTATTTGAGAAGTAATTTCCTGAAAAGTTTAATCCCTATTCGACCGCCAATTACAGTTTATGGTTTCGGGAAATAGAGCTTCTAGCTTAATAGATTTTTTTTATTTCCACATCAAAGAAAATTTATATGATATCATCGATTTTAATTATCGTCAGTTACAATTAACTCTCTTGTAAAATTTTATAACGGTATTCAATTATGTCTAAATGGATTCTAAACCAAGCTGAATTTTATGGACTGGCGTACAAAAGATATATAAGAGCTAGAAAAACATATTTGTTAATTAACCCGCTGGCATATTGCCCATTGGCATTTATAGAATAAATAATGTGAAAATATCAATATCACATTGGAGATATGTGTTTGAATAATTAGAATCAATTGAAGAATCTAAATAGAAGCAATGACGATCAAACAAACTACAGCATCCGTTGACTTTGGCGACATGTCATTAAAACCAATAAATTGTAATTAAGTTCGAAACAAATTTATTGCACACGGAAATACTCATATATAAAAATTATGGAAATCCTTCATATCTAAATTGTATGATTAAGGTTTTATTTGAACGTAGTTTTGTGTAGTTTTTTTCTTAAGTTTGTAATAATAAAACTTGTGAAAATCAAACTTTGACTTACGTACTAATAAATAAATATAGAAATATGCTTAAATGAACCAAATGTACATATTGTAAATAATTCCATCATCAGTATAAATTCATTTATCTGTCAGGATCGTCGCAGCATGTATGAAGGTTGTATATAAATTAATAAGAACTGTTGATAGCACACAATATTCGGTAATTTCTTGGCGTAAACATAAACAATACACTTGAAATCGATTCATTATATTATTCACACATCATTATTAGTCGATAAATTTGGGTTAACGATCTATACAATTGCACGATGTACGCAAGATACTCTCTCCATCTCTATCTCCCATTCACAATTTTCGACCTGCAATATACTCTCTGTTTCTCTCCAAACTCAACGTACAAGAATGTTCTTTTAGATTCACTGAAATTCGAACACAACATTGTGTTTTACTCTTTTAAGGGTTAAGATGGCAGGATTGTAGATCGAATTGATGTTTATTTTACACTATGTCTATTTTACAGTATTAACACTACGAATACTACTCGCACAAATCTGTGTATTTCATCGCTTATTTAGCCAAAATATTATTGTGCATGTGCATGATTGAAGCTAAACGATTGTTTGATATTCAAAGTGCAGTGTAGCTCCAAAACATAACAATATTCAGGCAAAATGCTTATAGTTTTTAAGAATGTCGTAATATGATACGATATGATGTTCAGGTGATTTTGCTTCAGATGATCAGCCTTATCATCAACATTTTTATTATTGATTAGTATTTACCGATGTTTTTTACATTACATTTACAAACAAATGTAATCATAGTATTAAGAAATATCTTAGAAAAAATTATAACGTTCTTCGCATTAGTACAAAATTTTACCTGTTAATAAATCCCTGTTAAAAATATCACTATGTAATTTTAAAAAAAAATGTCATGAAATCATTTCACAACATTCCATGTCAAATAAATAAGCAAATTTACCAGGCGACTAATCTGCAAGTGTTATAAATCATTTCATAAAGTTGCGGACTTAATTTCCAGACACGCAAATTAGCCATGGGTTCGAAGGGGTAAGGTCAACATTGATCATAAATAGGTTTTGGACAAAAAGCTGTGGAATTGTCAAATTTAACGATATTTTATTACCCTATTAGCTTTGGATTATATAATAAAAGTTCTTCTTCTGAACTACGTCGAGTGATATTGCTCGAGACCGCATTGGCGTTTGTTTCCATTCCAAGAAAAGCAGTTCTTTACGTAAAGTTTCAATGTCGTTGCAGCATTTTAAAATATTTTTTTAGATAACTAAAGATATACGCATTCATTGTGATTTGAGATGATTATGTTATTCTTAAATTTCCATACGAATGGACGATTTTAACAGCGCGATCTAGTTCCAAGAAGTCGTACTGCTAACAAGCAGCAAGATGACAATCTGTCAAACAGCACTGAACCTGCATGCAATAAACTGTTTATTGAAATATTTATTCTTGGAAAATGCTTAGTGGGATACAAGTTAAATATATTTGTGTTGTCTTATTTTAAATGAAAATGTATTAGGCGAATGCTTGGCGTGATGCCGAACATTTCTCACGTGCTAAATTTCAATGCGATTTTTTCGTATGAAAAAATAAAATAACATGAAAACACACATGTGTAAAAAAAGCTTCAAAATGTCAAAGAGTGTTTCGTTTATAAATTTATCGATGATGTTTAGCTGATCAGTTGAAAAAAAACATGCCACCAAATTTGTAACATACCGTGTCAAAAATAACCTCATCAAGTACCGACGCCACATGCCAATGAAATTCATTAATGTCCATCAGTCTTTAGGGATGGCATTGATTCATCAATCTTAAAATTGCACATCTTCGCTTTTTTCCCGAGTGTTTTCGTCATATTTCTGCGTTTCGCGGAAATAAACAGGATAAACCAGATTTGTCGGTCAGCTGTCGAATAGTTTATGTTGGATCTGATTCAATTTTGGCGATTAAAGTATCTTTATCAAAGTCTGTTTGTCTTCCTTGCTAAGGCGCCCATGTCGAAAGCTACCCAATTCCAGATTTTCAAATAAACATGTTTTGAATCAATTATCTCATTGTGCTAAATATTTTCAAAAGATGTGTTTCCTAAATATCAACTATGTATTCGGGCGGTGCATTCGTTCTCAGCTCCTTGTTTATACTGTTGTATTTCGGTAACAGTCCTACTATTTTCAGTTTCTTTTTTAGTGCAGAATAAAGTCCAGTAAAACTCGCCATCGTCATTGCATACTATTCATGTTTAAATTGGAAAACATGCATTAGAGACGAAACAATGGATCTGCAAAGTCTACAAGAAGAGCGCGATTTCACTATCTGCAGTAAAGGATAGGCGCTTAAACTTGATAAAGAATTAGCAGACTTACAGCAGCAAAAAAAAGACTTTTGTATGTTTAGTAGAATTAATCCTTTGCAATTAACCCTTTGCATTCGAGAACCTTCTTCGGGCAGCAAACTGGCAACTCGAGACGTTACGCATCACTTTTAGCGAATTTCTTCTTCACAAGATGAGTGGTGAGCGAGGGTCACCTCTTGAGTGCAAAAGTAAGCTTCAAAAAATTAGGTAATATTCTAGATATTATGGATGAAAAACATACATAATAACTGAGTGATAAAAAAGGTGGTTCTGGAACTTGGATGGAAAATTTTTGCTCATCCAGCTTTGTCACCAAATTTAGTTCCAACAAATTATTACTACGTCAGATATAATGACGTAGTGACCTTTAGTCTATATTTCAAAAGACCTTACAAGAAAAAAATATTGACAAAGCCCAAAAATTATACACCACCCTAAGATACATAAAATATGCAAATTTGTATATCTATACAATTATTTTAATGTTTATTGTGTATTTACATTTATGTATTTACAGTTTGAGGATCGCTTGAATATGACATGATTTTATTTTATTTCACAAATCTGAATAGGAGTGGGTTTAATTAACTCATAGTTTACAGTGGAAGTTGTTGTTCTTCGTTCTGAGTTTTTAAAAACATTCTTCTTGCGCTTATTTTCTTTTTCAACCTACTCTCCTGCTAGATTACATCATAGAGACTGAGATATTTCTATTTCTAGGTGAACTTTGATGTTTCGAGAATACTGCCTTGTTTAGCAGTCTACGATGGCGATGAGGTTTATCGTATCTTACAAAAAAGAAAATTATTTCTCGTATTTTTCTACGTGATTCGCATGCTGCTTTTGAGCGTGATAGTTGAACTATTTCCTGTGGATGATATTATCTAGTTTTATATGGCATCAATATTTTTAAGCATGATCGATTTGTTTTTTTTTTCTTCGTAACAATTAGGATTTTTCCCCTGAAATGCTACACGTTGACTTTTTAAAGGTTTCGATGTTTTAATGATGTTCTTGCGGCCTAAATGAAAGCAATTTCATGTCTGAAGGTTATGACATTTTGTTCCAATTTCTCCATTTAAGGCCACGAAAAGTCTGCTTCCTTTTTCGTTGGCAACCGGAAATGTTGCGGTAATGAAATAAGACATTGCCATCGAAAGGCAGCAATGGTGCTATTTCAGCTGAATGAAATTTGTGTCACTTCCTCTCACGCACTTGACGGGATAAATGGATTCAAAGTCTCCGGATTTAGAGTTCACGAGGTTAGTCTCTCATCCTTTGTAACCCAAATCCTCAAAAAGAAAAAAAAAACTAGGAAAATACCTGGCGCCTAGTAGCCTAGGAGAGTTGAAAACACGCCAAGCCGATAAAATCAAGTGAAAATAAAAGCAGCTATACATATAGTCACGTAATGTTTCGTTTTCACGGCCAAAAGTCGATCAAAACAAAATGTGTAAGTCGGGAATTATGAAAACATCATACATATTTATCGAATTTCTGTGCCCTTTCAGCAGATTGGCATTCCTTTCCGTGTTTTATTGGTTTACAGTAATATGCAATAAATAAATCATAGGAGGCTTACAGAGATATGTCATTGAATTTTTACAGAGCTGATTTTTCAGATCAAGATAATATCCGAAATGCAAACAAATGGAGTCAAAATAGTAGATAAACTAGTGCCTATCCAAAGCAAATAATGGACATATCGATAAATATGGTTTGCAAGATCAATCGAAACAACTAATATCTTCGATCCATCCTCAAATAATATCAACGTGCGGCTGCTAGTTTTTAAATACGACTACAAATGTTTCAAAATTTGAGAACCATCCAAAGAGCTATTGAATGTAGTAGGCCGCAAATATTAAGACGTGATCATAAAAGAAACACTGAGTAAATGACAAAAGTTTGCGACATCTTCTCGAGAGTTTACCGAAGCGTTTGAAATGGCAGTTGGCACGTCATGTGCCAAGGTGAATGGATGAAAGATGGTTGAAAGCCGTCATAAAAAGATACCAAAGAGACGCCATTCAATCAATAAACTGACTGTTAAGCAGATGACATTAGAAAAAAATGTAAATTAAGTTAACGAGGGGAGCAAATTTAACACATAAATTCTCTAAAAATAAACGCATCTCAAATCAATGACCTCTCCTAATTTAGGTGTCAAAGTACTCTCATTAACACAGGTCAAATATAATTTACACCCGTTTCTACAAAGCTAATTTTTGTTTCAATCGGAATTTATACAATGTAAATCAGAAAAGTTGCAATCTATCAAGCTTTTAACATTACGGAAATTGATAACCATTTTAGAAATCTGAATAATTGTACATATCCGCATTAATATTCGCTAAGCATTACTATAATTTTAAACATTAAAAAGTTGATAGCAAAAATTCTACATAGAGAATCATGTATAGTGGTGATGAACCATTATTGAAATTCATTACAAAAGCATTTGATATCATCGAGGAAGTGAATCGTGTTAAATTAATATGGATTTATCACGAATCAGTTACTGATAATGATAATGAAATAATTGTTTTAATGAGTTTTCGTGCCCATGATTCGGTTCCATAAATTTAAAGGGTAGCAAAAAATAGCCTTGGTAAAGATGGCAATCCTCAACCGGTTTAGCATTGAAAATTATTCAGCAGAGCTTTTTAATCTCTAGAAGCCTGCCAAATTGCCATAGGAAATATTTTTTTTATCATCGCCAAAAAAATGTATATCCTCAAAAGCCTTCAAATCTGGTAAGGCCGACCCGACAAGAAACATCGCAAAATATTATTCTACTACAAAAAAAAACTACGTAATACTAACAAGGTCTCGAAATTCCATTAGAATATATCCATGAAATTTGAGAGGATTTCTTTTTAAATACTGGTGGTATATTCGAGCTTTCGTGCGTATATCATTAGAGCCGCAGCTTCCAATAGCCTCGGATTTTTTGAATACAATTCCGCGAATTCAATAAATTCGCCTCGAAAATATCCCTGGAAATCAAACGAAGCAAATAACACATTGAGTTCCGATCTGTGTGTGTGGTTGTCAAACATTTTCCAACGCGTTGTCATAATTTAATTGTTCGGTCGTCAGGTCATAGGTAACTGTTTGGCTATAAGCCAGGACGTTCCAAGTTCGATGGCCGACATCGCGGTCGACTATCAAATTGAAACGTATGAATGGGTCGTAAACGTTGAAGATTTACGACTATGGCCACGAGTATCAAATCATCGGCTAGGGGTATTATTATGAATGAAACAATATACAAACAAAAAACACGGGGGGTTTGATGACGCCTAAACTAACACGCTAATCCATTAGCCAATATTTGATCAGCTCCTAAATAAAATGTATCATCGACTGTTTTAAAACCAACATCAGATCATATTTATTTTGAGTGCACATCTTAGAAATATCAATCTTTTAAGAAATGTACAAAGAGGCGCATTTATTACGTTGACGTATGGATTAATCATAAAATCGGATGAAAGATTTTTTTCTCTTGTAATAAATCATTTTGATTCAGTGAGCATCCAAAGCTATATTTATATTGATGAAATCGTAAATAAAATCGTAATAAATCACCAACTGTAATCAAAATCTTTAAAAAAGGCAAACTTAAAAGAGATTATTGAATATCAGTTTTAAGCTTAGATAAGAATAGATGCATATTTAATCTGTAAAGTAAGTGCTGTCAAGTGTTTGCTTAATAAGCTTTGGGACAAACTTTATGGTTATTTCAAAAGTGCAAAAATTTATGACCCACCTAAATATTAACAAATTTTCTTAATTAAACATAGATTTATTTTAAAAATAGTTCACAGTAGTTCTTCATTTTTGATAAAATAAATTAAAAGATTCTTCCATTAAAATAAAATTAATGCAATATAACCAGGGACCATTTTGGCCGGATGCAAATGGAACATCTTTTTCCGGGACAGAATGTAAAAGGAAATTGAGGAATCGTGTCTTATTATATTAAAAACACTTGAAAAGCTCCCATTTCAAATAATAGAATTTATGTATCTTCTTCAATCAAACTTATGACAGGTTATACATTTGATTATATGAACTAGGCTCATTTTTTTGTTTGTTTTTATAAGAATACTGATTTCTCAAGATAACTCTAAAATTATATTTATTTGAATAAAAATATGTAACACAAATATGAAAACTGTAGTTTAAAGATACACTATCAAAATACATATCTATGCAGCTATGGAAATCTATGAATTTAATTTCACATGGTTAATATATTACTCCCAATTTCATATGCAAAATGTGTGCTTAAATAAATATATTGAACTGAAACTGATGATAGCCCAAATTACATACCTTTTTTTGAGCGGTAGATGCGTTCCGCGGCAAATCGCACAAAAAAAGCTATGACTTACATAGAAAAAGTGAACGTTCCAAGGATTTTAAAAATCGCATAACTTTGAAACAGCCATATAAAATATATCCAAAATCGCATAAAAAAAACAGGAAAACAAATAGGAAATTAAAAAATAACATTTTTGGTAACATTTAAGTAACATCTTGCATCATTGGTAAAATTTTAAAGATGTATGACATCTGGCATCTCAAATGCCACACATCTACTAGAGAAATACTAATTATTTTAATTACAAACTATCATCGCTGTATGATAATCTTTTATTGCGATTTTCGATATGACTCAAAATAACTCTCTTCTTCGGAAAAAATAGTATACCCAGTGTCAATATCGTCATTTTTCTGTGTAGATTTTTTTTCCAACTATTAAAAAAAATCAGTCAAGTCAATTTTTTTGCCTTATTTTGTGTTTTACTTTTTTTTAATATTTAGGAAATAAATTTTGACATAAATCTGGTAGGAACAATATAAGGTTGCATAGAAAAGATTCGTAGTTTGAAGTAAATTAATTTATTAAAACTTGAGTTATGATGTCAACCGTATTGAAAAAAGTAGTTTCGAGAAAAACGAGTTAAAAGATTTCATTATGATCAGTTTGACTGGCTAAGTTATCGCGTCACTAAACTAGCTATAACTCCGTAAGTAGTTGGAATTTTGGAAATTCCTTTAGATAATGTATTTTTAAAATTTGAAACAGCGGAAAAATGAATCTATTTTTTCGAAAATCTAAAGCAGAATAAAGGGCGCGGTCGTAATTCAGTGACAGCAGATGCAGTATGATTTACACAGTCAAATTTCAGTTATTGTTGATGATTATTTCCTATTTAATACAAAATATCTTGATACGAACTCTTTATGAAATAAAAAAAATGCTTTAAAAAAACCGCATAACTTTGAAATCGCACAAAAAAAATTCGCACAAAAAGAGTTTTGAGTGAATATGGAATTATTCGTGTTTATCCTCTATTGGGACTATATTATACAATATATGGATGATACACACGATAAGTAAAAATTCTACGATTATTAAGGGTTTCATTAGCACAATAAAAAAAAACGTCTTCACATATGATGCTTTATTTTTTTTAAAAGTAGTTAAGTGCAGATACTGAAAGAAAATGCACGCACTCCGCCTGACATATGGAAGGCACTGAAAAAAGCTCTTCTCGCAAGTCGTAAACGCTTTTAGTATCGACCGTTATGTTTCTTTACGAATGTGAAAAACGAGGAAAAAAGGTTAAATAATTAAAGAGATTGCTTTTGTGGCTCTCCGAATCCAAAGTTCTCTGCTCACCTCATTGAATCCACGTATTTCCATCAAATTATAACCTAAAATTCCGATTTGAAAAGGTATTGAACCCATTGGATTAATTACATAATGCTTCGTCACGAATTCAGTTCTATCGATCTGCGTTTCTTCAGAAATGAAATTATACTAATTATCGTTCTACGGAATAAGCCATCAAAGGTCAAGCCGATCAGAATATATATATATATATATATATATATACATATATTTTGGTCAAAAAAATAAAGCACCTATACACCTTTACACTATTGAGAGCACAAATGTGTGAACTAAATCAGTTTTGCTCGATTTATAATTCAAACGGATAACTCGTCCCACGCTCTGATTCCATTTCAGAATGAAATTTTCTGAACTGTCAATAAATCCTATTTCCAGAAACAGAATCCTCGTCTATAATTTTCCGAGCTGTTGCGATATATTCAACCAGTTCTATATGTACATATTATCGTGCAAAATTTTCAAGAAGGCTTCATTTCGAACGTATTCGAAGTAATTCTAAGCTTATTCAATTTAAACACAGATTCAAATTTAGCAATAGTGAAATCGGTACATTTTTT
Source organism: Stenopsyche tienmushanensis (assembly GCA_008973525.1). NCBI lineage: Eukaryota > Metazoa > Arthropoda > Insecta > Trichoptera > Stenopsychidae > Stenopsyche > Stenopsyche tienmushanensis. The sequence continues at coordinate 120,168 of WACJ01000018.1, read as the reverse complement.
TTTGAAAATTGATTATTTACAATATGTGTATTTTCATAAAAAAAATATTTGAACCCTTTGCGTGCTTCCAATCGTAAAAAATATATTATATGTTCTACATATGAGCACGGAAGATCTTTCAAATATTGCTTCGAACCTTTTTCATACATTTTACTATATTAAATGTCTTATGTATCTCAAGAAGAGAGTTTATGGACCACATAATTTATTGAAAATGAAACCACTTTAATAATTTAATAACAAATATGCGACATATTGAATGGAAGCTATAAATATTCTCGTTTGGGTTGAATATAACCATTTAAAACTCAATGAAAAATATCCATGAAATATTCTATAATACTAAACAGCTACAAAACAACATACATTTTTCGCATTGATCGATACAAAGTAAATCTACGTTTCTTATACGTTTATTAATTTTTATCATATTATTCAAACTATTCGGATCTTAATTTCAATGGTTATAAATATAACTTTATTGTAATGCAATTATAAGAAAGCTTTCTTTTATGGCCAATTTTAATATTGAGAATAAACATTTTGTTAGTCTGGTTTCAAGCTGTATCTGCTAAATCATGCTCGTTATATATAAATGAATGCTTTATACAATAGAAAATATAAATAAAAATGATTGTCATTTTGTACTCAAATTTAATTACAGCCAATTGATATATAATATTAATGATTTACAATGATAATATCATAGTAAATCTGCGAATAGACTGTTTTAATGAACAAACTTGATTTGATGTACATATTATATTCATAGACACGAAGAAAATATATTTGGCAGTTATCGTTGAAAGGTTGATGTAACCATAAATAATTCATAGAATCAAAACACCATAGATATGAAGATATTTCCATAATCTAAACCCGTAGTAGATTTATTACCAGTGTCATTCGAATGGTAGTTAAATGGTTATTCGCCATACCATTGTCTAGCCATGTCGTTAGCAACATACAAAACGGATGTAAACGGATCAACGGATACATCCCGCTGAAAAACCTCTGATTTGCCTGAAAAAAGCATCGATGTTTTTAGATTGGATTTATGAAAAATGATAAATTTGATTTTTTTATATTGGTAGACTTGATTTATAATTTTGTGCTTGAAAAAAATGCCTTTCAAGGAAAATATTAATATGCATATTATGGATTGAAGTATGAAAGTTACGAAATTATACTGTCGGCATGCAATTTTGTTCAATTTGAGTTCGATGCACTTCGGTATTCCAGACGAGGATGAACAAAAAGACTACAAGGCTTTGATGCTAACCAACAAAGAAACTATTTTGAGATACATTCACTAGTATTCTAAAACATACAAAATAACATATGCATTCCTAATGAAGTGAGGACACGAATAGGATTGAATTTGTGGTACAAAAATACGAAGAATTTTAGTTAGATATCATCATTGTATTGCGTCTTTATCCTTATTTTCCATTGATAAATGATGAAAATTCATCTTGAACAAAGAAAAGTTATCACTTTTTTTTATTTTGGCATACTCAAGCATATAGTTGATTTTGAAGTAAATTAAATTAAAAACAAACAAAGAGCAGAAACATCTCTTCCGAGAAACATGGAATCCACGCGAACATTTGGAACAATGTGCAAATATTTACGTTAGCATGCATTCATACAGAATATTAACGTCGCTTAATCGTTCCTGCGGGAACTGTAAGATTTTTGGCATCGTGACCATCGACGCACTTAAAATATTATTGGCACATGGTTCTCAACCGCGATGGCAAAAGCGAAATCGCGTTTAGTAATCTCTACGTCAATAAAACGCCTTCACTATTTAAATCTCAAAATTGTGAGCATTCAAAAAGAAGGTGAAGGTCGGACAAAATACTCTCAGCCATCGAGTTCAGTTATATTGACATTTCGTTGCGATATTCTATTAATGGCGGAGAAAATAGTTCTTGATGGCTCGGCTGGTAATTCGGTCGGTGTACCCTCGTGGAAGTATTCGATCGAATCCAGAATTGAATTATTCATTTTCTGGAGCAGCGAGAAGCTGGCAAAGATCCTCGATCGCTAAATTACAACAAACGTAATCATTTCGAAATTGCTCAGGCATATTTAGTACGAGATCGAACGGTCTTTTGTTCATTTGCAATCTGCATGGCGAATAACAAAAGGCATTAATTTAATCAATACTTTTGCAATTAGAGCACAGATTGTATGATGAATCATTTCGAATGTTCCCAATTTATATTCCAATCACAAATATTTTCAACCAAAAAAATATATCATCGAATCAAATATTTTTCGTTCATTGTTATAGTCACGTTCTTTTTAAATTGGCTTTTTACAGCCCATTTTATGAACCATTGCTGATCACTCTTAAATGGTTTTCCGAATGTATATATATATTATTTTACAAGCAATCGCTAACCACATCTGCTATAGTTTTTGAATGCAAGATATTTGAGTCCAACCGCTAAATCGTGGGACAATCTATGGGTAAAAGTGTGAACATCCTGTCCTAAAAAAAATTAAAAAATCGTATGAATATTTTCACGCGGTAGAAAAGCTAATTTTTTGCATTGGTTTTATTCCATTTGTAAGCGATTTTTATTTTTGCTTTTTGCTTGGTCTCTACTTCTTTCTTCTAAAGCACTTATTGGCTGATTCTTAGTGATTTATTAACTTTCTTTCGTCCGCAGAGTGGAAACTGTTGGCTAAAAGATGAAGCTGTGTTTGTGTAATATATAAAAAGTGCTACTGATTGCTTTTGAAATATGTCTCGAAGATCTCTACGGCCCAAATTATGACCAGAATATATCTTCAGTTAATTATGACCACTCGCTGCTCCAAATCGGTAAACTTAATTTTAGTACTGCTTGAAAAGATAATGCTCTGAAAATTTTCTCTTCTGCTTGTACATAGTTCTGATCTGAATTTTGCGTTTTTCGATGTTGTTTTAGGTCATATATTTAATCCTATGGATAAGCACAAGACAAATATAAAATAAATAAAATTGTAGTCTTCTAAAGAATTTTTTCTGCTTATTTCTATCCAAACAATTTCCAGAAATTTTACTATTGCCGAGGACTACAATGCGGTGAAGTTATAAAACCTCATATGATTCAGAGCTTTATGAATTCAGCATTGGTTTTGTACGTTTTACAAACATATGTCAAGATTGCTTTAAATCTTTGATCAAACACCCAAACAGACCCAAAGTTAGCATTATTTTCAACATATCAAAGGCACATCAGTCCGCATTCATTCTTCGTTTGCTTTCATTGATCATTCTTAGAGATATGTCAACCACTTGCCCTAAATAAACATATTCCTCTTAGATATCATCAATTGTGCAAATGTCTTCGCTTGCACAGTGTTGTTTAAACATTACCTTTGTTTAGCTCAAATTAGTTCTTAAATTTACTTCTCGGGAAAAATATATTTTTTTTCAATGATTTTTGCTATAATTTTGGCCAATGCTGCTTTATATTTTTTATTTATTTATATATATAATAGATCACATTTATCAAATGTTATTTGTTCTATATTTATATCTAAAACTGGCATGAATGAACGGATACGAACTCGCAGGGGGACATTACTAATGTTAGACATAATTAAATCAGGTTGGGAGAAGATGTGGCAGATGGTTGACATACTAAATCCAATAAAAGAAGTTCTTCGAGACACATTGTTGAATTTCTTGAGTTGTGTACAAAACATTGATATATTTATAAATTGTTAAGGATCTTCTAATATTAATTTATATCTTCGGATTAAAACGTTTATTATTATTTTTCTATATGTAAGATGGAATAAATTTAAGCCTTTTTGAAGTAAAAACATTCGTCTTCGTATTGAATTTATAAATCTTCCCATATTAAAAATTCAGCTACTAGTAAAAAAATGTATGGCATAAAATTGTTTAATCATGATTTTTTTCCGCAAGGAATAAATATTTATTACTGCTTTCATTTTCGATTTTTTTTGAGAGATTTTGGCATGAAAGATTTTTATTGTGGATCAATGCAGGAAAATATTTTAAAAATAAATTTATTCGAAATCATAAAGGCAAATCGCACCCGAAAGTTCTCAGAATTAGCTTTTTTCTGAGCTAATGATGTAAGCTTTTATTTCTCGTGGAATCAAATCTTGATGGACGACCCAATAATAAATATCACCGAACACGCTTTGATCCTCAATCTTTGATTTGGAGATATCGAATGCTTCTATCTGAAAAATGGTACTGAAATAAGGATTACCGAAGCGAAAATTCTTGATGAATCATTATACCATTTGACATATGTAAAATAATGTCACACCTTCTAAGAAGCACGTGAGTCAAAGCTTAAGGCTGTGGACGGAAATAAAAAGGTGAATCGAATCACCCCCTCTTGTCCATCCCAAAGCTTTTGTTCAAAATAGCCAATGACTGAATTTATAATATTATACAACGTCAGACCATGAAATTTGAGTGCTTTTATTTTTAAAATTTTTCAGTATTTTTAAACTGTTATGTCAACATGAATTTTGCCCCTAAAGGATCAATTTCAATATTTTAATACCAAGGCAGATGGCCTTTTTCTATGCTTTACAACTGAAAATTTTTATGCTTAAAAGCTTAAATTAGTTGAAATCTTAATCGAGTGACAAGGTAAACATAATATGATACTTTGGTACTCCAATTACCAGCTTTGACGTCATCAGCATATTGAAGTTTTGTCGTATTAATAGAATATCGAATTTATAATTTCGAAATACTTTCTGTGGTGAATATCAATGGTAATCCGCAGTACTGAAAAATTCTTCAAGCAACAATTCTAATGTTTGTTAATTGATCCAAAATATTTATGTTAAGTGAGTCGATCCCGAAACCTTTGACTAATTGATCCCATAGCATTATTAATTCGACAGTAAGACCTTGAATGGTTGATAAAATTAGAATTTATAAATTATTGTCGATGTCATGATCAGGAAATCCAATCCCGAGCCAAAATTTAGATCCCGGGATTTCGGGATTACATTAGACCATCCCAGGATCAGTCTCATGATCGCGATCGAGTGGCCATTTTCGTATAACACCATCAATGTGATTGATAAAATTCCTTAAAAACTTAAACTCTAAAACGCGGACTAAAACTCGCAAAATTCCCGATTTCACGACAAATTATTTATTTCCGTCGCTACAGATGAATACTTATATACTTTAATACTTTGATGTGATTCGTAATTATATTACGGAGGAATACAAAAATTCTGAACCCCGTATCTATTATATTTCATATCGATATTCCCATTATTGGAGTCGAGGTGTAGTAAATACATCACCGGTAGGGAAAGGTTAATATAACAATTTGAAAAACATATATGTACTGTATACATAGCTACACTCTAGCTAGCTGGTACCCGGCGCGTTGCTGTCACATAAGTAATAATTCTAAAAATATCGTTTGAAATTTGAAAGAATTATCTTGTTTAGTTAGAAATGATAGAAAGAATGAAATTTATTTTATTTTTTTGGTTTTATTATAAATATGAACCAACATAGGTTTTTATATATAAGATCTGCTATAAGTTAATTTTATTATACCTATATTATTTGAGAAAGTGCAAACAATAAGTTGGAAAAGTTTTATCGCAATCGAATGAACGGTATGGCAGCGCATAAAATACGAACAAACAAATTTAAATTTTGTATATTAGACTATGCTTATGTTACTCGCGCAATCCTTAGCAATAAGTGGACGAAGTTTTATCGTAATTTGTATATAAGATTGATATTTCCAATCGATCTTTTTGCTATCGGTTTTTCTGGTTTTCTTGATCAGAATATTTAAATAATGCGACGATTATAAAATTCAGATTGAGCTACCTATAGGCAATTAATTTTTCCACCCTCACTTATCTAAAATACATTTTCAAGCATTCCCATGAAAACAATCGACAAATGTCAGACAAATGGAGGATACCTTCACGCTTGATGTCGTTATTACTTTGATATTTCTATGATAAGTATTTACTATCGAGCGGATTTTGATACTCTATTCACCTCTATTTGTGTAAAATAGCAGAGTTTTTTAATAGAATCATTGATTCGATTGAATCAAATTGGAATTACTTAGTTTTAATGGTACTAAAGTGTTTTCTTAATTGGACTTTCATTGAGTTAGTTGATGAATTCAGCGCGTGACCAAATTACAAATTTTCCTAAATACTCAGTTTATGCTAATACCTGGAATGCTAACGATCATCATCATTAGCTCTCATATATTTTAATCAATTAGTTAATTACTGAAATTTCCGTCTTTGTCCATAAATTTAATCGGACAATTGGATCAATATTAACTAACAAACCGAAAACATAAGAGTGACATGTATGCAAATAAAAAACCACATTATGAACGCAAAAATTCACATATGCATATGTCAGCACGTGTAAAATGAATGCAGAAATTCCGTGTTGAATTTCAATTTTTTAATAGAACTCGGCGAAACGTTCGTCGAACTAAAACACGGTCATTTAATACGGGGAAAAAATGTTAAATCATCAAAACAATACGAAGAAATGTCTGTTCGAGCGATCCAATATCAGAATACTTCCAATGTCTCTTACATAATCAACACATTGGTGCTTCTTTCTTCGGCCGTCTTTCTTTGTCGTATTTCAAACGGCTCAAGTCAACATTTTCTTTTTCCAGGCTGGCTTTATCGATATTTCAGAACAGTTATAGCCTTTCTGACCTTGTTTTTTACTTAAGAACTCACTTTGTACATGCTCCATATAAATAAACAAACGTAAAACAATACCAAATATCTTCGTTTTATGATACCTAAAATATACGTATACTCACATTTCGATAACATTGAGATATACAAAAATAGAATTGACATATTGTGTCGATATGTATTATGGTCAGAACAAAAATTTGTATGGAATTACTGTATTTCATCACATCTATGTCGCAAAAAATCTTTTTAAGGTGTCTCATCCGTTATTGGATATAGGCGATCTCCATAAGAGATTTTCTACCAAAAAAATAATATTTACGTGATATTTTCTTATTGTTATCACATTTGATTAATATGGATAATATTACATGTATTGTATAATAATATTAGTAATAGGCGTAGAAGACGTGGGCGCCCACCACGGGCGCCCACAGGGCTTGGGACGCGAAACGCAGAATAACGACCCGGTCGAGAGTTGCGCATGGTTTTTATTTTACTTGACCATTCTACTTTACATGAATCAACACTGATCGACTGTCCGTTTTCATAATATATGCTAAGTTGTCTAGCCAATCTTTTCTTCGTTGAACCCACCCCCATCTGTATTTTTCGGACAACTTCTTTTTGTAATGAGAGTTCGTAATCGTTCTGTAGACACGTTCAGGTATGGCGTCCGAATACGACGCGCTCATTTGTCATATCAGCGGTCCAAAAAGCGGACCGATTGGACACACAGACCTTGTGACCACTCCGTCCACTTTTAGGGCTTTTAGCGGCATTTTCTATGATCTGTACAATCACGCAAAGTTATTCAGATGACAACTTACATATTAATCCACAAAAACTATGTATTTATCTATCTTATTAATTTATGTTGCTATCATAGCTAGTTTTTTAGTTTCAAGTTACAAAATCCAGTTATTTTCTCCCCTGCGCTCAGAGCGCAAGTGGCCACTCGAAGTTGAGAATGAGCGTGTCCTTGTGGATATGGATATCAAATTCAGGTTTTGCACCTTATTGTTGACAAGTTCCCGAATAGCGGGACTAATAAACAGCTCGATTCAGTTGAGAGTCCCCATGTTCCTTTGTCTCAGATTTGAATCCTCAATTGATGCAGAAACATAGACATAAACACGACGTTGTTTTTGTTCCATTTTGGGCAAACGCGGCACCCATCTTGCGCACAGCTTTCTCATGTCCAAATTTTCAGTCAATATGCGATGAACAGCGTTTTTTAAAAGGACTACCATGTCTGCTCATTTAGTCGACCACTGCGCTATTCGTCTTGGCAGCTCGTACGGCCTATTTTAAACTCTGCCATCCAACATCTGACTATTGTAAACGAAGGAGTAGACTCCCCGAGAGTAGAATCTAGCTCGGATTTGATATTAGTTAAGTAACGTAGTGTCTTAACAGCAACCGCCATCTATACGTTAGGTCGGGTACTTTTGAGACTATAATGCAGTGTTGCATCACATTGACTAGTACACCTCATCATATACTACGTTACTTACGGCCATAATGTTTGTGTGTTCAAGCGGTCCGCTTTTCGAACCATTTATATGACGAATAAGCGCCTCATGATCGGATGATTATGAAACGAAGCTGTCTAAATAATACTGATCGGGTGGATAGTTTAAAATTTGTAATCGATCGAAAATATTATTGTCTTTGTTTTATTGCGGACTTATGCCGGCTGAGTTGGTCCAAAACTTAAGCAGTAACGAAAAAAAGACAACTTAGAATATATTATAAAAACGGGCAGAGTCAATCAGTGCTAGTTTATGTAGAGTAAAATAAAAATCATATGCAACACTCGATTGGGTCGGTATTCTGCGTTTTGTGCCCCAAGCCCAGTTGCGCCCGTGGCGGGCGCCTGCTTTATCACGCCCTTGTTACAGCCCTGTTCGCTAGCGAATTTGATGGTTATTTTGATAACCAATAAAAAATCCATTTTTCTCCTAGCAATTTAAAATTAAAAAGTCATATTTTAACTCTTGGTGAAATAATATAAGGTTTTAACACTATAAAAAGATTCTTAGAATAATCAATATTTAATAAATCTCACGTTACATTTTTGTCAGAACGAGTCATTGTGCTTTCGAAAACATCGGCAATAATTAATAGGGATTTCGTGTTATATAACATTTACGTATTTAATTCGTTTTGTATTAAATAGCCATTTTTATGCAAACTATCTATGGATATATATTATATTAAGATATTCTTCACAACTATTATGTCTGCATTGTGAGCGGCAAGCTTTTTATACTTTAACTTATTAAAATATTTTTCCTCTTGAAAACACATAATTTATATTGTTCATTTGAAAATGACACCTTATTGCTCAATTTCGCATGTGTTTTACTTAATAAAACATAGTGAAACGCCTCTTCGCGAAGCGTTTAATAGATAATTAATTATGATAGATCGATATAAGAATGATACACTTCCATGCAAACTATTTTTGCATTAATGGTATTATATTTAAGGGTAATAATATTTTTGTCATCAAATGAATGGGTTACTTTATTTGCATATAAAAGATAATATTTAGAATGAATTCTGTAATATATTCAAAGCTGCAGAAAAATCTATTTAGCTCCTCCGACAGGGATGACAACTTTCCCCCAAAGGTATTTAAAATTCTAAGCTTGTTCTCTCCTATCTTTGACTTTTTAAGTTGTAAATACTCAACAATACATTCACGTTTCAAATTAAATAAATTATGAACCGAATCATCCATTTTGATGAAACGTTGTATAACAAAGCGAGATTAATACACTAACCAGAGCCCAACGCTCCATAACAACTTGTCGATATGCAACGCATTATAGAAAGAGCCGTGCAGAAATACATTATCCCGAATTCACAATATTTATTGTTCATCTTCCCGAATGGAATGTATTAACGGTTCAGATTTATACATTGCATCCACTAAAACGCCATTAGTTTCAATACAATACCTCTGTGGGTTGCAAATTACCGACCCACGCGCAATGCGGCTAAGCCGGCTTTGTTGGTCAGTTCTATTCCCGGATTTGTAGACAGACTTGAACAAAGTGGTGTTTGGAAATAACGATTTCAAAATAAATATTTTGAGATGAATCCAGGATCGTTTATTTGGTTCCACGTGGCCATCGTATGCGTGATGTCGTGACGTCTTCAGCAGTATTTGAAGAATCCAGCACGCGCAGACCATTACTTTACCTTTAACAACCGTCCTAACTTCTTCGCAAAATAAATACACCGAGTCCCGTGACTTTCCTCAATCGCATGCAAAATAAGCATCAAATTAAGTCTGAAAAATATCTGTACGTCGATCTACAAGGACTTGAATGTGCGGTTGAGCCATTCCACGTATTGACTAAACGATAACCTCGCAATTACAGCGACAATGGCCAATAATTATGGGACGCGATGGATATATCATTTGCAGAGTTCCGTGCCATAATGCACACGAAATAGCGGTTTGTATAGAAGGCATTCTGCCCCATGGAGGACGGTAATTAATAAACCAAAGGCTAATTAACACACCACATATGTTCTCGGAAATGTATTACTGACACATATGCTACTATACTAAGTCAATCTGGTTAACCCAGACATGTTCTAAGCATTTGCAGTGTGAAACAATAATTAACATGATGCAATTTATCTTTGCAAAACAAATCAGTGACGAGAGCCAATTGAGAAATGCAACTTGGACTGACAATACGTCAATCGAATTTACCACACATATTTTTTTGACTTAAAATTATAAATCTTTTAAATAACGCATTGATACTGGATCATAAATTAAAAGAATTGATCATCTTAACACACTTTAGTCGGACGCTGAAACGCGTTAACTTATCGTTATAGCGGCGACCAAATACTTTCATGTAAAAATCCTTACACATTACACTCTCGATTATCCGAGCCAATGCTGAGGAGGAAGGACACGAATAATAGAAAAATACGGATTATTCGAATCGCCAAATATTTACATGGTTTCGATTATAATATCATATTTACATTACATTTTTTTGCGTAATTTCAATACTCATTATTTATTAAGTAAACGCTCATACGACGGGGATTCAAATATAATCCAGAATTTTGTTATACAAATTTAGTATTTAATTACGCATTACGCAACATAGGATGCTATTTATCACCTTCTTTCTTTAGTAATGAGATCAAGATTAAAAAAAGAGACAAGATCAAAACGGGATCTTTTTTCTAAAAAAGAAAACTACGTAGAAAAATAAGATATTCCATTTGTATTTTGTGCATTACTGATAAATGTGTATAACAAAATTTTGCGTTATATTTGAGCCCCCTTCGTAGTTAAACAGATTAGTGGCTGTTAACAGTTAGTATTTTTTGGCTATAATAAATCGACAAGAAGATTTTTCATTTCAGTTCCCTTTGAAGATCGAGATTTCTTTGCTTTCCTAATCACCAAAAGTTTCATTTTACGAGTTCCTGATGCGTTTCCGCAAAACATGACAGTTATTCTTTCTTTGGATGATTTATGTCCAAGAGCAGACTTTTCTCTCATTGAAGTCAGGGTATTTATCGACAATTTCAGCACAGCTCTGTCTCATCTGCATTATAGATTTGATGGGGTTACAAATGTTCTCTTTATAAATATTCTCAAAATTCAATGCAAAATTCATCGACAGTTTCAATACAGGAACAGAGACGTTCTCCCTGAATCGCAAGTTCTCGAATCCCGTGTCGTTGCTTGAATATAGTCAAACAGCCAGACGAAGCATTAAAATTGTCTTCTAATCCCAGTTTCTTATAGAAAAACTTAGCTGCTTTCCGCAAATCCGCAAACCGGATAATCCACACCCAGATAATTGAGAATACACTGTAACTCCAAAATTATATGTACCAAATATTTTTAAACGATCTTTTTAATAAACAGTTATCACAGATAACCGCATCATTTGATTGTGATTATATGAAAATCTAATGATGTGATACTTTCGATAACAAATATCCATAAGAAGAGGTACATTACAATATTTCTTATCTCCCATTACTGCGTTGATCGCGAAGAAATGTACTCATAATACCGTGTCCCGACTAAAATGTGTTAATATCCTTATTTATATAAATCGGTGATTTAAATACCAACATTTCATATATAATTCTGTTTACTATATTTATGATCTTAAATTCGAAGCAGCATCCATTTGCATCATTTACAAAGGCATACCTATTTTTTGGTTTATCACTTCCATGTATAAATATTTTCATCAAGTTTTGGTATGGTGGGTTAGTTCTTGGACTTTTATTATAAAGGTGTGGATTCAAATTCAGATTATGAAACAAAATGCTCACCATATCAATAAATTTGGGAGATTGTCTCGATATAGGTGTTCTCTGAAGTCCTGGATCTGAAAATTTTAGACCATTAAACAAACAGGACAGGATCGCCTATGAGTGATTGATTTACAACAATTACTAAAATATATCTTCAAATAATAGATGAAAGACAAATGGGAAATAACTACAACGTGTTTCTTTCAATAGAAGCCTTTCTTGAATTAAGATGATGTACTTTTAAAAAAAAATCACTCCTTAGTAAAAGATCAGACCTTTTTCTCAGCGATCTTCAATGGATACTATAATCCAGATCATGATCTAAAGTAGTCCTGTCTTATTTATAACCAATAGGTTTTCATGGCGCAAATTAAACTATTGGTTTGCTTTAGATTTCGTTCAATTTGAATATTCGCTATATATAAACTTGCGAATAATAACCACAATATTTTCATATGTTGTGCGCTTTTAATATACTGACGATTATTAAAAACGAGCACATTGTTAATAACAATTTGATAAATAAAATTGCATAAAATAGATAACACTTCATCACATGAACTCTTATTTTACAGATTTGATTCTTTATACTCTTTTAGCTCTTGTAGACCAAGTAAAAAGAAGCATAGAAAGCTTTTATTGCGTTATTACGGCTTTGTTGGAATATAAATTGACGCATTTTGTGCGTCTGAATAAATGAAGAACATTTATGAAATTAAATCTGCAAAGCAAATTAAATGCGAATATGGTCAATGGTCATTTATTTCATGGCAAAATATGATATTTTACGTTCTAGTAATTGTACAATTTTCATAATGGACTGTGATTGGGATTTTCACTTTTTATAATGACTTTTACAATTATATAAAATTAATTAATGCCAACGACAAACGATGCAAAAAAAAAAATAAAGATCGTACTATGAACAACGGTGATTATCAGAGAAGACTCATACATAATAATAAATATTCTGGATTTAACCTTTTGTTATTCTTGTTTCAATCTACTGCAACAGCTGAGGTTGAAAAGCCACATCTACACAAGATGGATGCTAAAATAAGATCATGATTCAATTCGATTATCTTCCCCGTATCTATTCATTATAGATGCTGATCCAGAATAGTTTTGCATCACCCTCTTGTTCGTCACTATTTATTTATATGTACAGAGTTTTTGACATATTTTTTGTATATATTATATACGAATACTGCAGTCATTTAAAAAATTCAGATCTTGTTTAATGCCATTTTAAATACACTTTCTTCGGTCATAAAAATTTTCATGCTTTTAAGCATGCTTGGAATATATATATTTTTTGTAATTCATACTCTTATTCAGTAGGAGTGGTTTTATAACATTTCTTCTTTACGACATAAGATGGCTTTATTAAATAAAGCAAACCGACAAGGGCGAGACAGTAGTTGTGGACACACAATGGAAGGAGAGCAGACAATAAATGTCAATTTATTTAACAGCAAGAAAAGGATCCATTCGGCGAAAATGTTCAAAATGAATCATTTTGAATTACATTCAATAAAACTTTGATCATAATTAAAGTTAAACAAATTATCTTCTATTTAATTTTAAATTTTGTATGATTGCATACCATATTTGAGTATAATTTAATGTGAAACATGTCAAAAAATATATAATTTCAATTTAATTTCGTTGTAGAATAGATCTACGATTCTGCGGTTAATCCATAATTTAAAACAATAGATGTGTTAGAGGGAATTGAATTGTCACGAAAAGTGAAACTCCGAGCGGCAGTTGGTCGGAAAGAGAGGGAGAATCGTTTCTACTTTCTCTGTTTCCATAGCATAGACCAGTGATTCTCAACCTTTTTGAAGTCACGGTGCACTTTTGACCATGGGAAAAAGTGGCAGTGCACCAGAAATAAGAAGTCGAAAAAATTTGTATACATAGACATAATTTTTATTACATATTTAAAAAAATAATATTTACATATCATTTTTTTACATATTTTCTTTTTATGTCAAATTATATAAAAAATGTTTAACATTGAAAATATATTTAGTTAGTTAATTTTTCCCTAGAAACAATTTTATATTTATACGCGTTTTATTAAAAATATTTGCTCTCTTTAAATGGTAAATCTAGGTTGGGGGGGGGGGGTGTTTTTTTCCGTTGTCCACCCAAAATGTTGTCCCTGCTTAACACAATAGAAGTTATATGATCAATCAAAAATCAATTAATGTGCTACCTGAGCTTGTTGTTAAGGAGACAATTCATTGCTTAAGAACTATCGTCCAATTTCGCTTCTCTCCCATATATATTATATATAAAGTATTCTCTAGAGTTAAAACTAATAGGCAGGCAGATCGATTTGACAAATTTCAACCTCGAGAACAGGTTGGATTTAGAAAAGGCTTTAGTATCAACGAGCATATCCACATACTAAGACAAATCATCCAGAAAACCGAAAAATATAATCAGCTACTGTCTTTCTTGGGCAGTTTTAGACTCACTACAACGCTGTAACATAAACTATCTCCCAAGCTTATCATAAACGTTTTGGAAAATGTGTTTAAACTGCTATCTTGGAAAAAGTGCCGACACAGTATTGACAACACACAAGTGGAGAAATTGTGACATAGTATTAATAGCCGAATCGTCTGAAAAGCTTCAAGACATGCTCCAAGACCTAAACGAAGTGTCAAGTAAAATTTGTCTGAAAATGAACATGGATAAAATCGAAGCCATGATAAATAGTCACAATTCTCAGACCTTCGGGGCGATATCCATTGGGGGAACACAAATTGAGGTTAAAAATGAATACACTTATCTGGGACAAGTAATACATCCCAACAGAAATTGACAGACGAATACCACTGGGATGGCAGCATTTAACCAACGCATCATTCCAGTGTTAAGCCACGAAGACGTGGAATCTAATATCAAGCATTTTACACAGAATAAAGTTTTCCCAGCGTGCCATAGAGAGATCTATGCTCGGAGTGTCTTTATAATATAGAATCAGAAACGAGGATATCCGAAGAAGAACTCGAGTAGTAGACGCTACTGAAAGAATTGACACACTTAAGTGGCAATGGGGGAGACAAATGTGTCGAAGAAACGACGGTCGATGGGGAAGAAAAGTGTTGGAGTGGAGACCCCTGTAAGACTGACGACATCGAAAGAATAGCAGGATGAAGCTGGATGCGGAAAGCGGAGGATCGAGAGGGATGAAGACTCATGCGTTCAACGGTGGATGAACACAGACTGATGATGATGATGATGATTATGAATCTTTCCTCAGCGGTCAGACTGCATGACGATTTGAAGATTCCGCCACGACCAGGCGCACAGCTCATCAGATACCCATTGAAACCATCCTACTGTATTCAACCATCGACATCTTATTCCGCACCATATGTAAGAGTCTATTGTGACAATAAAATCAAAAGTTTATCGTAGCTTTAAAAAAAAACATAATTTATCGGCTTTAAATCCTACATCTTAAAATAGACATCAAGGACCTCCAATTTACTATAAGTCGCAGTACAAAACACTTAAAAAACTAAGAACACTTGCCAGAATATCGACGCTGCATGACGTTCAGGATAGATCCTGGAGTACGGGACGCATTCTGGAGCAACACTGCACTTTATTTATTAAGATATATCCCTCTGACGATTAAGCCAAACCGTATAACTTAAGAACCGAACACGCACTGATTGTCGCCTAGCTTAATTCGACGGCTCAACTTAGCGTACGAATATAAATGTAATAATACTAAATGAAAATTATTGTGAAAAACTATTGAAAGAATGCATGAGATTCTCTCTGAGATGAGCTCTTTTGATATATTCCCAAAAATATTTTTATCAAATTTGAAATTCATTAAAAAATAATATATTTATGCAACGAAAAGGATGGTGATTTTTTTGAAAAATAATATTTTTGGGAATATATCGCAGCAGCTTATTTAATCCCATGATTTTTAAAAAATAGTTTTTCTTATAAATATTAATAATTTGTCATAAATGCGTTTCAATTTGTCCGTCCAGTTTAGGCGTCGAGTTTATGTTATGCAACAATATTCGGTGCAGAGCTATATTTTATTTTCACAGGTTAGGATGTGCATGTGCGTATGTTAAGTGATATTTTTTAATACACAGAGTGTTGTGCCGTTCCGGAATGTGATCCGTGTTACAGACTGTATCCTGATCGTCATGCAGATAAAATATTGAGGCAAGTAGTCATAGTTTTTAAGTATATTGTAATTCGATTATTAGGCTTATTATCGAAATGTATAATGTTGAACAATTGCATTGAGATTTCAAGAATACAGATCGGAAATAATACTCATAGTGGATTGGAAAATCAAGATGTCTATTTTAAGATGTAGGATTTAGGTCCGATTTTTATATCATTTTTTTAAAGTCACGACTAACATTCAAATGTATATGTAAAATACGATATTCGGAAGTGATTCATTTAGCATTTCATAGCTAAAAGCTTCATTAAGCATCAATTTTTCCTTAGATTAAAGAAAATACATCATATATCATTTTAAAAATATATCATCAGCTAAATAATTGGACTAAAATGTGTCAAATATTTAATTTCAGGTATGAAATCGTGTTTAATATAAAAGCAATCCGCAATTGTTTGATTATGAAATCGACCAGCCTTGATCAATCAATAGTTTAGATGGACGTTGTGAAAAAGTGTACACTGTGGTTCAAAAGAACTGCTGGTGAGCCAAGTTCCAAAGGTGTCCAGGACTTCAAAATTCATGCAGTAAGAGCTCTCAGGTAAGGATAATAAGATTTACAAGATAAATTTGAGCTATCATTTAATTTATCATCTAAAATATACACACAAAATATTTGGTCTAATGGATGTTTAAATTCTTTGTTTTAGGTAAGTCTTTCGAATAGCGCAATATCAATCCGAAATACCGAAGTTTTCAAATATACTCATACTTGATGAGTTAAATACATAATGCGTAAAAATACGTAAAACCGAAACATAAATATTCTTCAGAATATTGTCGATTATTTTTTCTGATTTTACTGGATACATTTTCTTTTGTATGAGACGTATGATGTCTAGTAATATCGTCACTACTTCTTTCACTTGTACTCCCTGTGTCATTAATATTTTGGTCTGATTCACGATTTCGTTTGGTAATAAATTTAACGTGGGCGAGAACTCTCAGCTGAGTTCAGGGGCCTAGTTATGTTCGTGTTGCTTCTGTCGACCAGTCCCAGTTACCTCCGTTCATAGAGCTTCTGACGGCCTGCGACTGCCGCGTCCCCCGTAACGTTGACGAGAAGGATTCCACAAGGTGAACCAAACTAATTTGCACTCTCAATAACATTGAAAAGATCGGAGAAGATACGTCGAAGGATGGGTGGAGATCAGAAAGAACAAATATAACAAATAGTTTGTCTGTCAAAAAAAAAAAAAAAGAGATTATTTCTTTAGCATGGCCAAGCTCAGCTCGATAACGATGGAAAGAAGACATCTTATCTGGCTAAGACTTATTCTTCTACTACCTTATGATTTGGGTACAAAATCCCTTCTATCCAAAAGGTCTTCGATAGATAGAAGATAGATGGAAGATCCACAATCCCAATATTTTACTATTGTGCACTTGTGTCATTTATTTTCCAAAAATTTGTACAAGAAATTCACCGCATAATTCATGAGATACGTCTGCGACACATTGAGTTAATTTTATTTCACGGTACAATATTTTCTGGAGCTTAAAATTGATAAAGCCATGTGATCTGGTGGACTTTATATTACAAAGCTATCGATATTATATAAATAGTATAAGAAACCTTGATTTCAAATTAAAAGCTATCGTCAATTTGAAACCTCTGAATTCTTCTGATATTGGAATTTTACGAGTGTTATTTTTATAGTATTTAAGCTTTTGTACATCCGATCTTTCTCTCCAATTGCTGTTGAATATACGCGGATTTCCTTTGAAAGATGGTCGTTTTTCATCAATTTATTTCAGGATCGTTCTAAAAGTTTTTTCTGGAATATACTGGAAGCTTAAACGCGAAAAGATTTTTTACTTGCGCTAACAACGCTACTATAATTCATGGCAGTAGGATAAACGAGAGCTTTTCCAAATTAGCTCCAAGCTTCCAAAATATGATAAATCTTTTTTAACATAATTCAAGCTATGTATATGTATACGGCGATGTCATAATTTTCATGTAGGACGTGTCAAAAATAGAGTATGAGATCCAATAGGCCGGAAAAAACTCAATGACTTATCTCTATCGAGGGCATTCCTCTGGCTTTGAGTCAAACGTACAGCTACTTCTAAGGCAAATCTAATCCGAAAAGAGACATTTTCGATTTATTTTCTATTTTTAAAAAATCGTTAACATCCGCGTATCCAGTTTCAATCTATTTAATCAGCCTTCATTGCCATATAATTCGATACACCTGTAACAAGATTACGAACAAACACCGTCTTTATTTACACCGAGCCATATGGCGTCGCCAACTGAGCATCATCGCCATTGCCTCACTGCGATATTTCACTTTTACGATAAGTAAGAAGAAGAAAAAAAAAAACAAATTATTTCTTTCAGTACGAAATATTCCTCGCGAGCAAAAAAGTCTGTCGCCAAAAAACGTGGTTTGAGTGTAAATTTACACGCTCGGATAAAGAATAGTTGTTTTTCCTGATCAAAATTTATAGATACCCTGGATATTGCCGAGCATCCATATAACAAACGAAATAAAAGTGTCCCGGCACACTGAAAACATCATTATTTATGCTTAAATAATAGCTGTAAAATTTACTGCAAAGTATATTTTCAATCTCATACACCGCAATGTAAAAAGTATCAGCATATTGTCGTTAAACGTGAAATTGTCCAAAGAAATTCGCCAAAAAGCATTGAATTGAATTGTGCATAAATGTATTGAGTTTTACTGACTACATCACACAAGTCCGCACACACCGTCACAAAACCACGCCAACCTATACATGCTCATAAACATGAATACGTATGTATTTTATAAATAAATTTTCAAATTTTGATTGTTTGAGTATTTTATGTAAATCTGTGATATTAATATTCTCAGAAGTTCAAGTGATACAATTTAGATGAAAATTCCGCTATCGAAATTTGAATTTGTTAATATATAAAGCATTTATTTGATATTGTAATTGATATCTGATACAGAATACTAATTTAGAATTTCATATCGCATACAGCGTTGACAAATATTTGCTTGCTAAGCGTTTTCTTGGAAACAGATGACAAATATGAAAAATCATCTTGGATAAAATGCTAATAAATCAATGTAATAAAAACTTTTATTGCCAAATTTATTTAATTACATCACATTAAGTAGCTGGTTGTTATTTAATATTTTTTGGGAATATATTTTATTACTCCAATCAAATAGTCGGACGACGTTAATTGTCTTTTTATATTTAATTTTCTAGATCAATCAATAAATTTCAATCGAGACGATTGATTAAAAATATCAATGCTCCTGAATTTCTAAGCCTTTATATGCTAATATAAATCCAGGAATAAGTCCATATCAATATTAAAAGTCATCCACGTATATGAAAAATTGATTGTGTCGCCATCATGATTTAGATACATTTTAAAATCATTTGCTCATTGACAAATACATTTTTTGACAAAATCG
Source organism: Stenopsyche tienmushanensis (assembly GCA_008973525.1). NCBI lineage: Eukaryota > Metazoa > Arthropoda > Insecta > Trichoptera > Stenopsychidae > Stenopsyche > Stenopsyche tienmushanensis. Next base: position 100,470 of record WACJ01000018.1, on the reverse strand, counting down.
ATGCATGCGCGCGCATCTACATTTCAAAGAAAATAGAACTTCATTTCCTAACGCATCAGTAAATTTGATATATACTTGGGTCTGTTTTTATGCGATTGATACGTTTCACGGAGAGTCGCATAAAAAAAACTACATACAAAACTGGGGGAAAATTGTCCATTATTTTTAAAAACCGCATAACTTCAAAATGTAAAACAAATTTCGTTATCAGTCACTCTATATTTTATTCGTCAATCCTTCTGTATTGAAATCGTTCCTTTTTTTTAAATTAAATTGGTGATTAACCCCTTAAAGAGAGAGGTAAGACTTACGCAGAAGAAAATTCTTACTCGTTGAGCTCGGAGACAGACAGAGACGAAGAGTGTCTTACACATTGAATTTATAGAAGTAACATAACGGAGAGGTATCTTGCGTCATCATCGATTGGTACAGATCGTTTAACACACCCACATTTATCAATATAATAATGATATACTGAATCGATTTCAAGTGTATTCATGTGTATGTTTTTATGTTTAGCTAAGAATAACCGGGGAATATTGTGTGCTATCGAAGTTTGTTATTTATTTTAATACAAGTTCATGCACATGCGACTGTCCTGACAGATAGTGATTTGTATCGAATGTAAGTGGCGAGACCATAAAATTTTAGTGATCTAAGTTTATCCCACGATTTTTAAATGCATCAATACTCCAATGTTTAAACTTTGTAACATGTAAAAATTCATTTTTTAACGCAGATCGTGTTAAGGAGTAATTTTTAAGCAGATCCCTACTTTTATATGCGTATTCGCATAAAAAAAGCTTTGGTCTCTATAGAAAAATGAGAGATAGGTTCTATTATTTTTGAAAACCGCATAACTTCAAAATCGCATAAAAATAGACCCAAGTGTATTCGCATTATTTTTAAATGGTTTTGAGCTCTTAATAATTAAATATTTCTTTTTGTTGCGTTGGTTTTATCATGATTGATGACGCTTTGTCACAAATTAAATTAAGGATTTCCATGGCAGGATTTCAAATTATTGCCGATGACAAATTGAGAAAATGAAGTAACGTTTCGAATTGTTGGCACTATTTCTTCGCATGAGGAAGCAACATCCTATTATTTCCGGTAGTGGTGTTTCAAATTGCTTCCGGGCATAAATGTATATAGGATGCACTTCGGATTATAGTCGGATATTTACCGGTAAACACAATTGTCCTCCAGACCAATGTCCATATACGAAAATTCACGTAAGGTAATATACAAATATATTTGTAATTAAAATATAATTTTAAATTCTGCTTGTTCATGAGGATAAACATTAATGTAGTGCAATTCTAACATTGTAACTAGCGATGTTTTAAAAAAATGATAAGCAACTTTCGAGGTATGTTCAGAAAGTAAGTGTACTGTGACCATAACGGTTTATGATTTTTGGCTTTTTTTTTAGGGTTGGCGACACTAATTTGTAGTGTCCAATTGCGTGAAAGATGTCGGTAAGAAATCCCACAAAGTTCGAGCGGGTCAATAGCGACCGCGGGTTTCTTGAGCGGCTTGAATTGGAAGATGAGAGTTTTCTGAACTTTACTGTGACTGGAAATGAAATGTGGGTGGTTCATTACACATTTAAGACAAAAAGGCAGTGTTCACAGTGGTGTCACACCAATTACCCATCAGCTAAAATTTTCAAAACCACAATTTCGGTCATTATGGCCTTAGTATTTTGGGACCGAAAAGGCATAATTTTGGTCGAATTTCTGCCTTGTTGCACGACAACGCCCGTCCTTACACGGCCTTGGCCACCAAGGCGCTTTTGGACTCATTTCGTTGGGATATTTTGAACCATCCTCTGTATTCCCCTAACTACCCTTCGAGAAGGGTATAAAGAAGCTTTTGTCGTGGCTCGCCACACGCATTGAACGGGATGGCGATTATGTAAAAAAAATAGTCAACAAATGTATCAACAATATCCTGTATTTTTTTCAAATATACGTTTTCTAAAAAAGCATAAAAAATTAATACACTTACTTTCTGAACATGGCTCCTATATTGGAAGATTAGAACTTATGATCTTGCTTTTAAGCGCTTTGAATGCATATCCTTGTCCATATATAATATATTTTATGAAGCAAAGAAAACTAAAAAATGACTTTAATGCATATGGCATGTGTAAAAACGAGGAAAATATTGTTTGGAATATAAAACATTATTTAGATGAGAAAACCGCGGAGCAAAAAATGGCGTCAAACTCAATTTTAATCAATATCGACATTTTACTGACAGGGCTCTGTGAATGATGAAACTTTTGTTGAATCCATCATGATGGCACAAAAGGACGCTGAAGTCTACTTTTGCACACAATAGACACGTTTAAATTATTTTTGACACACATTTTTTTGCACAACTTCAAATTTTATGTAACATTTTATATTTATAAATGATTTCCAAAATGAATTAGATGACTATTGTACACCTCCATAGAGATTACAGGTATCAACGCTTGACTTCTTATTGGATGGGATATAAATTCTTGGCACCTTGTTCTCCCTTTTGTAATGCCAAGACGATCATGATCTGTATCAAATCCAACCATGCAATATAAAATTCCATGGACAAAATCGACGAACGTATTACGAAAATCTTGGTATTATCAATAGCAACAATTCTTAAGAAAGTTTTTATATAAATATTCTATCTATATCCAAAGTTTCCTTCCACGAAAATCTGCTACCGTGGGAGAAAATGGAGATCGTGATCTTCGGCAATGAGGGAAAAAACGGCTATAAAATGAAAGACATTCTGTCTGATTATATGGCGAATCGATTTATTTTTGCTTCGTTATATCACCGTATAACTGTTTTTATTGTATGGAAAATACATTTAATTTTTACATTTTATAGAAATCGTTTTGCTTGTTATATTATATTTAAGCTAAATTTTAGCTGAAAATTTTTCCATCATATTCACAAATATTTTGAGAGTTCAAACACATTGTTAAAATTGTCAATTGTGGCAAATATTCGCAGAAAATATTTATTAAATTTCAATATAAAAAAGCAATCATTTTTCAAACATCTTCAAAGAATTTTAATTGCATAAATGAATAATTTGAGTAATCAATACAAATTTAGTTATTGTACATCGACTGTTTGTTCGTTGGAACGATCAGAAAAATCAAATATATACAAAGCTGGATATCTTTAAAGATAATATAGACAAATCACAATTAATAACAAATTCCCTGATGTCATAGTTATTCTCAATCATAACATAGATTATCTGCAAATATTATAGATAAAATAAATACAATAACATAATATAAAACTATCAAAGAACAGAGGAGAGAAATGTGTGTTGTATAGAAAAGATGTAAAAGATAAAAAGTTGTTCAAGAATTTAACCCTTTGAGTAGTAAGCTAATTTAAATCATCATTTACTTAGATGCTATATTTGCGTGTCCGCCACTTATCATCCGTACAAATCCACTTATCTGTCAGCAGCTTATATTTAACACTCTCTTCGCCCAACGTGAATCGGTGCTGTTTCTCACGGGGTCCAAATTCGATAGTCGGAGCGCAAATAGAAGGAAGAGCGATGTGATATTATAACGCATGGGATAAACACGGACGACATGTGGCGCATCTTCTCTCGGATGTTGTTTTATCTTAGATCGAATAACTTGACTCTGTCATTAGTCAAATTAACAAAAACAAAATGAAGATAAGCAAATGCGTCATTGAAATACGTAACAATGAGACGCTGGATTCACTTTTCGGAGATTTGGCTTCAGCGACGTGCATATCTAATGGACGCGGCGACAAATGAGTTAAATAAATAAACACTGTCGATAGCACACAATATTCGGTAATTTCTTCAAGTAAACATAAACAATACACTTGAAATCGATTCATTATATCATTCACATATCATTATTAGTCGATAAATTTGGGTTAACGATATATATTATACAATCGTACGCGTTGGCCTTGGCTGCGGGAGGTCGTCCCTCCTACAGCCAGACCTCTCTCTCTCTACCTGTGCTGGGGAATAAATAGTTATCCTGTGAAGAGAGTCTTTCTGTTCAACGCCCTTCGTATTCCCATCCACTCGTCCAGTACAACACAGCCCGATAGCAGAACGGACCCGTGCGGTAGCGCGGCCATCCCGACGAGCACGTGGAGGTGGGGAGCCGCCCGGGGACTCTGCCCCGAGAGCGCCCCCGCCTCAAACGTTACACGTTGTACCTGTAGGTAGTCCTGCGTTAAGCGGTTGGACTCGTAACCCGATCATCTCGGGTTCAAATCCCACAGGAGATGTGGCTGGCAACCACATTTTTAAAAACATATATATGCCATGAAAAACCATGTCAAAATGGTTGGTAATGATACCATAAAAAAGGGATCGCTAAAAGCCACCTCAAAAAAAAAAAAAAAAAAAAAATTGTACGATGTACGCAAGATACTCTCCGTCTCTGTTTTTCTCTAAACTCAACGTGCACAACACTCTCCGTCTCTGTCTGTCTTCGAACTCAACGTGTAAGAATGCTCTTTATGAGTCACTGGAATTCGGACACAATATTGCGTCTTACCTCTTTGAGCTGTTAAACATGTAAACTTGAATAAAATGGTAATATATCATACCATAGATATTTACAATCTAATTTATCATCAAAACTGTGTGAATATGACTGGAGAGAAAGTCCATTAAAAATTAAGAGCAGCGAGTGGCAATGAGATTGCAAAGACCCACTCAGATCATAATAGTATAGATGCAATTAATATCGCAGGTTGTTCTTCGTTCAATTGCTTGGATACACAATCAAAGGGTATTGAAAACGCGCGATTAAAAATAGGTTAATCAAAGAAAAAAATGTATACTTTAATCGTCTTCTTCACCTGGTTTAGTTTCGTCTGTTCCCAAACATTAAATATCAATTTGTGGCAAGCGGTTTCTTCGAATGATGAACTAGTGGTAGTAAATAGCTATTTTGAGGTGCTTGGAACAAAAGTCTGTTGAAATTAAGGCGGATTTTGATATAATCATATTTTTATGAACATTGTATGATGTTCCATTTTTCCCCAAAAAAATATTTTATGTGGTATTTGGGATGCTTCGTTAATGTTTCTTAAATTTATATATGATTTTAAAATATTTTCTTGTCATATGCTTTGCTCGTTACGTGCCCAAGAAGAGCGTATTGATTAATAAAGTATACAACGTCAAACATATGCTCCTAGACGTCTAGATGTGGTCTAACACCTTGCGACATTTTCTGAAGCATAAAATCAAAACATCGTTCCTGTTCATCCAACCAAAAATATAAAATGAATCATGGTTTAAAGACTTTTTGCAGTACGTGTGCAAATGAGTGAATCTCATCGTATACAATTGAGAAAAAAAAGAAAACTCATCCGGGTTGTTTTCAGTTCATTGAAACTCCTGCTTCTATTCATGGACGATGACCATTCTCGAATGCAGCCAAAATAAGCTTAATATTTTTGGAAAAATCATAAGTTCCCGACGTGAATTTACGCGGTTCGCTGAATTGGCCCGAAACAAGGCCAAGAACCGCATTTCGAATGTCCAGTCACGTCTTCGGCTAAAGAAGATGATGCACTGGTGATGATGGACACGATACATGGACCAGAATCCGGCATTCTATCGAATTCAAACAAAGAATCTATTAACGAAGTGTTTATTAATATACTGCAGTGGTGTTGAAATCTCGCAAGAAAATATCCCAGACGAACCGAAATAAAAACGATAAAACAATGTATTCATCTCGTTTTTAATATGCACATAAAATCCGATTCTCAAACATAATTTGATCAAAATTCACATTGCAAATTTTAACATGAGCTATAAAGCATTTTCGCTATGTAAAATTCCTTTCATCGTAGTTATTCACGTGGAAAACGTCATTCAATTCTGCGTCTATCGATTTTTGCTTCCTAGAAAGTTCTTATAAATACGTTATTCAGTACATGTCAGAAAACCCCATTGCATTCGACTTCAATTCATATTATTAGCGGGGATAAGTTTCTAGAATTGCAAGCATTCAATGTTTTCATACAGCAATTTTGAAAATAGCATTTATATAATACATTTATTCAGTTACAAAGAAAAATGCAATCATTTCCGTTAATACGATGACAACTGCAGAACGAAAATCTCTTCAATGCACACAAAATGCGGCTTTTTTTTTGGGGGCGGATTTAATCTAGCGCAGCATTGAAAAAAGGGCATATTTAATCCCTTTTTAATCAATTCCATTCGAGGCATTTTTAGCGAGCATTGTTTGCTCTTATCTGCTCGAGGGTGCTCGTACTCAGCGAAGAAATCAGGTTTCAGTTTTTAACTATTTTTTGTAAATATTCTCGTTCATAATTTTGATCAACGAATATACGATAATATGTTATTATAGCGTCCTAAAATTATTTTTCAAAAAATGTGTAAGACTCGCGTGGTATAAGCATGGCGTCCGATCGCAAGGCGTCATATCAGCGGTGCAAAAAGCGGACCGATTGGACACGTATATCTTGTGGCCACTCCGTTCTCTTTTAGGCGACATTTTCTATGATCTGTACGATCATGGAAGCTCCCTCAGAGGCTAACTCATATTGATGGCTCGCACAAAATGAGGTCACAAATAAGTCTAGACTTCCCCCTACCCATAAAAACTATACACTTATATATCTTAATAATGCTGCTAGTTTTTTTAAAAATTTTAAGTTACAAAATCTAGTTAATTTCTTCCCCCCACTTAGAGCGCAAGTAGCCATTCGTAATTAAGAATGAGCATGTCCTTGCGGACATGGAAAATACATTTGTATACATGATCATTATGAACTGCGCAGGTTCTTGCTTTCTTATTAGCACTCACTGCTTCAAATAATATATGGATTTCTTCTCGGATCAAACATGATTGTTTTGCTGGATCGTTAATGTTTTCTCATCTGAGAGTCATCGTTCCTGGTTTTCTTTGCGCAATTTTCATTTGAGTGATTTTTTGTAGAGCAAATCCATTGCGCAAAAGCTATACATACGATTTGTTGATTTTATAAGACCAATATGCGTCTTGATTTAAATTTATTTTCATGATTTGTAAACATTTTTTTAAAAATCATTGGAACATTTCAAACGTCAACACCCCCATTGACACGCATGAGCTTATGATGTGCAAATAATTTATGAACTTATGCAAGCATTATTTGTTCTCAATTCTGCTTAGCAACTAAGCAAACAATTATTTCTCGATCATCAATCGTATCGTTATAGCATAATACAAATATGTTAAGCATAATGGATCATTCAGGGTCAATACTAATATTTCAAATGCGGAAAATTATGCCAATTGTAAAAAAAACATTTTAAAAAGGCTAATCGCCTCCCACGCGATTTACTTGTATAAACGTCTAACATTAACCATCGATTTGTATCTCCCAGACTAGTCGACTTATTTATATATGTGAGTCCAAATCAGTATTTTTGGCAACCCTTATATGGTGGACAAAAAACCCCATTGCGTATATTTGATTCATGCGTTACCTAACCCTCGCCATTGGGGCGACTATTTTTTTTAATGGATAAAAATGTATTTTTGTCTCATCAACCAAAGGGGGTTGATTGTTCAAAATGTGTCGTCGCTGTTGGTCGCAACTAAATGATTTTTTTGTTTAATAAATATAAGTATTCAATAAATTAGTACAGTAGATTTTTAATGTATTTAACACGTTGTCATGATTTATCTTAAAAAACGTGATGCTTTTCCTATGGTGAAAACAAGATTATATCATTTATATTAAATAGTCAAAAATTATTCTATAGCATATTGAAAAACTTATGTTGAAGAGATTACATATTATTTTAAATAAACACACATGCAATAATAAAATGGATGTTTAAAAAAATATTTAAATTAATGTAGACTTACATTAGATGAGGGCTTTCAGATGCTGCTGGAGCAGCATCAATAACTTTTCCAAAGATAAACTGACGAGCACAGATCTAGCAGATTCTCTTCTTTTCGTCTTATTTCACTTTCTCTCGCGTCGAAGCAAATAAGAAAAAAATGCCTCTTTCGGCAGAGTTCATCCAGGCGTTATTTTAGTCTGTGCACGGGCTATTTTTGATAAAAAAATAAAACGAAAAACAAAGTTACTTGTCGCCGGCAGGCGCGAACGCCGCACTGCAAAATTCACGACAAATTCTTCAGCAAATGGTTTGTCCCGAATTACATAAATGCGTGCGCTGCTCGAACCACATAAAAAGTTAATATTACAAACGCTCCAGAACGTATCACCATGCTTTCACAACATTTCTTTTAAAAAATCCGCTTCACAATTCACATGAACCGACCGAAGAACATTCATTCGCCACTGACTGAAGCGAACTGTGTATTTTCGACATTTACTATGACAATACGATTGAGAAATTGCCAGCACCTCTAACCATAGCTTTGAAAATTACACCCTATTCTAAAAGGTTCGAAGCTAAACTATTATACATTCTTTAAAAAATGTCATAATGTTAAACAATTTCAATAAATTTCAATAATAAAACTACATTTATTCCCCTTTTAATATTTAACTCCCACGTGCATACAATTATTTTTAAATAAGCTCAAATAACAACCACGCAAAGAAACGACTCATTTTAAGCTATAATATCATTCAGCAGTATTTTAAAATCAATTACAATCAAAAATACTTTGACGTTTGACGTTAAGCAATTTTTCGACATGGTCAATAAAAATCGTTTTAATCCATCATTATGTACAATTGGAGTAAAGCCACCCTTAAAAATATGACATGGACATTTAAACTTATAAAGGAACCGATGAAAAATTGTATAAATTATGTTCAATATTTAAACTTGCCTCAATTAATATTAATAGACAATGTTTACTAAATGAGAGTATTATAAATTGATTTTAATATCGTTATATAAATTGACGTTTTAATCGACGCTGTATTTATGTACATGGCAACATTTGTAAAACGTCTCGAAACGAGTGCAGTTGTCATTTGAAGTTGAAGCTTGGGTGTTTATTTTTATTTTTAACGAGTCTTTACAACAACTTTCAATATGTCGTACATGTTAGGACATCTACACAATGGCTGGCAAGTCGATCAAGCTATCCTATCTGAAGAAGATCGAGTTGTGGTATGCATTAGTTCATTGTTAAGTAAATTATAGGTTATCCATAACAAAATGATCGTATTATTTATTCAAATCTTACTTATAGAGCTCTCAATCGCTGTTTATTTAAAAGGACAGCCCTTTAAAATAGCGTGCCCGTTGTTATCCTTCTTAATATTCAAATTTTCTTTATTTCAAAATTATCAATTGTTTTTATGTACCGCATATTTAAAATATACGGTTCCGTATCTACGCGACATATAGAATACATTAAGAAAGAATATGCGGAGTAATGTGTTAGAATAAGCTGAGCATTATTATTCAAATAAAAACTTCCATCCATTTGGCGAATAGTTTAACACTTTAAATGTGTTACAATTCATCAGGTTAACGAGCTACATGTGTAGATATTGCAGCGTTCTCCGTTACAATTTTTTTTGTTGTTGCAGGTTATTCGATTTGGTCACGATTGGGATCCTACGTGTATGAAAATGGATGAAGTTTTATATAGCATTGCTGAAAAAGTGAAAAATTTTGCTGTAATATATTTAGTCGATATCACCGAAGTACCTGATTTCAATAAAATGTAAAATATCATCAATTATATATGATTCAATCAACATCATCATTCAATTTAATATCACTTAATAAAATAATTTCTATTTTAGGTACGAACTTTACGATCCATGCACGGTGATGTTTTTCTTCCGTAATAAACACATCATGATTGATTTAGGCACTGGTAATAACAATAAAATAAATTGGACGCTGGAGGATAAACAAGAAATGATTGACATAATAGAAACAGTATATAGAGGTGCACGTAAAGGAAGAGGTCTTGTAGTATCCCCGAAAGACTATTCTACTAAATATAGATACTAATTTATTATTAATTATAGCGTATTCAACTGTGTTCTTTAAAAATATTTATGAATCGATGTATATGGTACTATTATAATTAGTAAAATTCTGATAAATTTGTAAGTGTAAAACGAATGATATAACTGAGTGTTCATGAAGTTGTTTGAGGTCTTGATGTTTGATTTGTTATTTATACACCATGATTTACATTGAGACCCTATTGATAAAAAATGAGTTTCCTATCTAAGTAAACTATCTATTCAATAATCGATTTGAAAAATGTGTATTGTCAAAATGTCCATTTTCTTAAAATAAATTTTAAGCTATGTAAATAAATATGAACCACGTTTATTTCAATATAAACTACTTCATTGTTATTCCTAAAGATGGGTAATGAAAATACTGTGCGACAAGGCTGCCTGCGAATGACAGATTTGTAATGTAATTCAAATATCATTTAAAATTAACCCATTCCATACTGAAAATTCGGAGACAGAAATGATTGTCTTGTGTCTCATCATACACTCATATATCAGTTGCAAGGTTGCCCTGTAAAGGAACCATACATGTTAAAATGCTTGTTGGAAACTTGACGCAGAACGAGATGCACATTTTTATTTTAAATTTTCGAATGTACTGGACAACGTATACATTTTCATAAACGTTTATTTAATGTAATTTCACAATGAAACTTTTGTGATAAAAGTAAATACACACAAATTACAATACTATATTTTTCAAAAAGCATTTATTTCTGCTCACAATTGACTTTGTCACTTTATTGCGAACAAGGTATAAGAACAGAACGAGTGTTTAGAAGTTGAGGCTCAATTGTTTATGTTGTCTTGAGAAGAGACGTTTGTTTTGATAATTAAGATACTCGCATCATTTTTATCGCTGACTAATTTTGTTATTCCCCCTTGACTGTTCTGGAGTGGTGTTATTAGCCGAGTATCTTTACTCCTTTGCAAAATATACTCCTTCAGAAATAAACTAATAGACTTGCACAGTAACCCTATCCTTTTATTTTCGCAACACATTAATAGGCAAAAATAGCTGAACAACAGAAAGCAGATGCTATGCAAGTTGAACATTAAGAAATATTCTGAAGAAATTAATGAATATTGTGTGATATCAAAAGTGTTAAGGTTCATTAATTGAGCTTGGTTCATTATCAAGTTAGTTACGAGCTATGGCGGAGCTGACAGAAAAGTGGGTTTACATGGTAGACACGCTAGGTATGTTTTCAATACGGTAAGGTTTAATAATCAGAACGTCAGTTTGGCTTTAGTTGTCCTTGCGTGTGTTGAAATATCACAGACTGACGTATGATAACTGAACTTTTCAACATATGATATTCACAGACAAGCCACAACACAACTGTCCTGAAGGAGCTTATTAAAATATAAATCTTCTCTATATAAAAATCAATGTTTGTTCGTTCGTATTTAATGCGCTTCCATACGGTTCATCCGATTGCGAAAAAACTTTGCCGATTTATTGTTTGCACTTTTTCAAATAATATAGGTGTAGTACAAGATAACTCTTAAATTTCAAACAATATTTTTAGATTTACTACTTCTATGGTAGCAACGCGCCGGGTACCAGCTAGTTTTTAATAAATTTTTAATATTGTATTGATTTTAAATAAAAATTGAGACTTTGATGTTCCAGAAGCAGCAAATTCTGATAGTGACTTTCCATTAACAACAGCTTATAACTCGGGTACTAACATAAAAAATATCTACGTCTGAAAATGGCAGACACTTTGAGAAGCAAACCAGAACAATGTTGAATAAAAAATATTTATTAAAGTAAAGATTCTTCCAAGATACACTACATATAAAATTTCAGAATACTAAAAACTAAATACATAAATTTGGTTTGAGAATGATGAATAGCTTATTTTACAACTAAATACACACAAAATACAATATAAAATTACAATTAAAACACATTGTTCAATACAAAATTGAAAAAAAATAATACTATTATTTTATGGAATTTTTATAAACAAAACTTCCTACATATTTGTAATTTAAATAAATCATAGGATATATATTTTAGAATATAATAACTAAATATATTCTGATGTAACGTGACAAAAATAAGCCTGAAAATCCTAATGTGATCTCTAAAAAAAAGGTATCAACGTTTGCATTGTTGCTACAGAAGCATACTTATGGATTAAAATTTATATGTATTTGCACAATCATAATACTGACCCCCTACAGGCTTATAAACACACAGCTACATCTCGCTTTTAATAAATAATGAATTCAAATTCATACAGAGTATAAATTTTAATTGAAATACGTAAAAAACATTTCAAATTTGTCATGACAAAATTCAATACATACGTAGTTGAAAATCTGTTAAATAAATTAAATCATCGAGGATAAATGAAAGGTTTATGCATATGATGAATAAATGCACTATACATCTCCACATTTGAAGAATCATTAACATTGGGATAATTAATCACTAAGGGAAAAATGTGTAAAATTGTGTGAGGGAAAATTTAATTACAAGAGTTTAAAATATGCACCGATTGTTAAAAAAAGCGATATCGCACCTATTCAGCGATGCGAGTGGTAAAATTTTAACAATGATGCATTTACAAAAATTGTATTAATTTAATATCTTTCGATATCTAAAATGTAGTTTAAAAGGTTCTAATATGCAAAAAGCGGTTGAGGAATGATGACTTACATTAATTTTACTAGTTGATAAAATGTGATGATAAAAATGTCTAAATATTAATTCTAGTAAATCTAATGGAACCGAAATTTAACCCAAAAATGCCAAACATATTTTTATTAGTCATGTTAGATTTTAAGCAAACTTTCAATATACAATAGCTTAAATATTTAAAAATTCTGGCATAATCGATTTCAAAAAGAATTTATTTTTGGGTTAAAATATATGTACTTAATAACAAATTTCAAATATAATAAGGAATGTTAAAAAGACACGCTGTTAGATATGAACAGCTTTTCGTACCAATTAAAATTACTCAGCTAATAATCGGAAACATTCAGATATCATAAATGGACATTATTTCATACAGGATGTTTTTAATCGACATTTGTGTTAACAAGACATTATTTACTTTTCACGTGTATTAATCTCTCAAACTAGTAAAATCTTCATCACTGAAGTGCCACTGAATATTGTTTAGTTTACCGTCAACTATTTAAATCGAAATAATATGCCTGCAAAAAGAAACTTTCATAATGAGTCCTCAAATGTGAAGTTGCAAAAACTGTTAATTAACAGTATTGCTCCTCCCGATGGCGTACTTTCACTTCTTTTTGCTCTTGCCGAGTGTCAACGTGTGGTGACTCTGTGTTATTTGTTGCTTTCTCCGATTGAATTCGATTAGATCATCCTCCAGCTTTTTACGAGCATCTTCCAATTTCTTCTTTTCCTCGGTATGATCTTTCTTCAGTTTGTCGAATTTAGAATGAAGCTAAAAACAAATATAAAAATTTAATTAAGAATTTAATAATTTGTAATGCATATTGATTTTGTAATATAAACGCACTTCTTTTTCAGCTTCCTTGAGTTCAGCTTCCTTTTCCTTGACTCGAAGAACAAACATTTGTCGCATTTCATCTTCTTTTTGTTGCAATTCTTGAAGATGAGTGCTACGTTTCTGTTCAAACGTTTGTTGAAAACTTACCTGAAACGCGTAATAAATTCAATGAGCATATATTTTAAATCATGTCAGCAAATATAAAATAAATGTGTATTGATAACTAACTGGTTTATTTTCGGAATCAACATCTGTGAATCCCATCTGTTGTAAACGTTTCTTACGGTATAATTCATAGTGTCGCGCATGGGTTTTCTCCCTCATATCTTCCATATTGGTACGAATCAACATTTCACGAAGTTTAACAAAATCACAATGCGTTTCATTCTCCACTAAAAATATAAATTAAAAATAAATATGATTGATTTAAAAATCATTTTGATTAAAATGATTCATTTGGTTATATACCTTGAACGGTTCCCCACGGGTATTGTCTCGATCGTACCATTTTGTTACCAATTCGGACAAAATCAGTACTGCCGACAACAGCAAATGGAACATGTGCATTCATTGAAGTATTTGTTTCGGCGACTGTTTCATCGTCAACTGGGAATTGATAAATTTCAACTCCGTTGGCTTGCAACTCTGCTATGATCTTAGACTAGAATAAAACAAAATGAATAAAATGATGTACATTAGCATTAAAATATACATTGTTTGAAAAAATGCTAAATTACCTTGAATTTTTGAAGTTCAGTTTTAGAAATAGTATCGGCTTTGGCGATAATAGGAATTATGTTGACTTTGGTATCAAGTTTCTTCATACAAACAAGGTCAATAGATTTTAATCCATGCCCTAAAATAAATTTACATCAATTACATATGTCAATAGAGATAATAAAATAAATATATTTATCTATCATTCATGTGTTCTAATATTGTAAAAATCTATTTCACACATACTTAAAAGCTACATACCTGTTGGACAAATGAAATACAGACAAACATGAGTACGACTATCATGATATGTGCTCAAAGATCGCTTAATTTTGAGCTCTTCTTGCAAGTAAGCCTCAAACTGCGCATCAATGTAATCAACAACCGCCTTAAAACTATCTTCCTTGTTTATTTGGTCTCCATAACCAACTGTGTCACAAATGGTAAGCTGTAATAATAGACCGTGTTTAAAATTACTGTATTTAACAGGGTTGTGCAAAATCCATCACACAATTAAAAATAAAGGAAAGTTAAACAGTTAACAATTGAATATGATATTTGGAATATGATCAAAAAAATAATTTATACGTTAATATTGCAGTTAGTTCTCGACTTACGACGGGGATCTGCTCCGCCACTTCGGACGCAAGTCAAATTTCATTAAAAAAAATAATTGACATAAAAGTGATAATATTTACGCAATTATTCTGTAGTATTTTCATCATCTATGCTAATATCCATTGATCACTGTGATTACATTGGTAGGGTTTATTTTTCGTTTATTACGTTTGTGTAGTTTGCCGTTTCCTTTCTCTATAACTTTTATTGTAACAGGCAAATGCTTATTCAATGAGGCAGTGTACCTTTGAAGATCTATCAATGTCTGGATTCATGTTTTCAAATTGGATTGCATTACTGATTTGGTTAAAAGCTGCAGCCATGTCTTTAAGCAATTTTTTTTAGGTAATGCATTGTCCCCAAATGCTCTCCCCGATTCTCTTTAATATTGCGTTGGAAGCAATTATGAGGGAGGCTGGCAGATTGGGACACGCACAACCATAGAACGAAGATCTAATGTATCTTGCCTTTGCAAACGACATTGATGTCGTGGCGAAATCGAGGTCAGAACCTTTGGCGGCGCTTACGTTTGTCGACAGGGCTGCTGCTACCTTCGGTATGTCAATCAATTATGACAAAACTAAATTAATGACGGATTCGAGAGTGAATACTGGAGGATGTTCCTGGATTGAAAGGATCCAGGATTTTAGCTATCTAGGATCCATCCTCACGGAGAAAAGTTTTGAGAAAATTTTTTGGACTTCTCCGGGACGAGACCTCAGGTTCTGAAACCATGAGGTTCAATCACAAGGTCATGGTCATGTACGGCGAAGCATCAATTACTAGCTTCGTCTGAACTCACCGTCTCCATTGGGCAGGCCATGTGGCACAGATGCCGACACACCGAGTCCTCCAAGTCGTCTTAGATTTTCAACCAGGTGATAGTAGACGGAAGACCTTGTCTACGCTGGGCAGATCAAGTGAAAATTTACATAGGTAGTTCGCACCAAATAAGGTCGCAAACGATTCTAAACTTCCCCCCACCCATATATATATATATATATATATATATAAGATTTAATTCAGAAAAAACCGGGTATTCGATCGCGTTGAGCTATTTTTTATTCCGATATTTCGGACCACCCATCGGGTCCATTTTCAAGGAATAAATGCCGTTGTTGTTGTTTTGGTTACGCTCCTGGTAACCATCCTCCGTCCAGTGCTGCCAGAGAGCGATGTGGGGCCACTTTGCGCCGTCGCTTGTCTAAAGGTTGGTTGTACTGTCGAATTTTTTGGCATGGTTCGTGCTGTTTTTAGCTTTGATAATATAGGAAGCCAAGCTCTGGGCACGCTAGTACCGTCATCTCTTCGGTTGATTGCGGAGTTTTTTCGCTTTTCTATTTCTATCGCCTCTCTCACAATTCTATTCCCGAAGTTTTCGATAGTCGCTAAGGTTTTCGTCCCAGCAAAATCGATGTGATGATCGTTCTTCATCATGTGTTCTGTTAGTGCCGATTTGTAGTCCAGTTGCGAGACTGCTTTTTGATGTTCTTTGATTCTGTGAGCGACTTGTCTATTGGTTTGTCCAATATATGACATTTCACAGTCAGCGCATGGGATCTCGTATACTCCCTGATTTTCGTTTTTTACTCTATCTTTTTTATCAGGCAAGAGACTTCCTATCTTCTTTCCTGTCTCAAAGATAGTGTTAATGTTGTGTTTTTGGAGTATACGGCTGATGGTATCGGTCGTGCCTTTTATGTAAGGAAGAACGATGTGTTTTTCCGTATCGGTGGGTGGATCTCGAGGTTTTTTATTGATGTTTTTGATAGTTTTCTTAATTTGCCTCAGAGAATATCCATTTTTCGCAAGAGCTTGGCTTACTTCCTTAATTTCTTCCTCCACGTGATTGCTGTCTGTTAATCTGAATGCTCTATCTATGAGTGCTTTCATCACCGAGTTGATCTGCCTAGGATGGTGGTGAGAAGTGGCATATAAATAGATATATATATATATATATATCTATTTATTTATCTTACTAATTTATACTGCTATTTTAGATACACTCGATATAAACATCATCACAACGCTGTTTTTGTTTTATTGTGAGCAAACGCGGCACTCATCTTGCAAACTGCTTTCTCATGTCTAATTTTTCAGTCAATATGCATTGTACAGCATTTTTTGAAAGGTCTACCATGTCTGCTTGCTGCGCACTTACAGTCGATGGTCATCCAATACTCTTTTCTTCACCATGATGTATTTACTACAACTCGATTTAAATAATGGGAATATCGATATGAAATATAATAGATACGGAGTTCAGAAGTTCATATGGTGTACCAAATACATATCATGATTGTTCGCAGTTGTTTTTTAAAACAATAACCACCATATATACGTTAGGTCGGGTACTCTTGGGACTATCTTCTTATATTATTTTGATATATTGTATTTATAATAGTATAATAGTTCTGGGACGAAGGGGGGGTCAAGTTAAATACTTGCCACAGGCGTTTCATACCCTCGTTACCGCTCTGAAGATGGGTGTATTTTTCTTATAGCACAGCATTTAAAATAAACATAAAGACAGATATTTTATGACTCTCGCATAATAATTAGGTTAACAGAGACAATCAAATAAAATACCTTCAGACGAACGTTACTCTCTTGCAATTCGTATGTATGAGCCTTTAGTTTGACTGTGGGAAGAGAATGAGGACTCGGTGTAGATTCAAAGCTTGTGTTGAACAAAGAGTCCATCAAAGTCGACTTCCCTAAACCAGTTTCGCCTAAAAATAATTTGATATTCAGTTTCATTTGTAAATTCTTTCTTATACAATAACGGTTAACCTTGTTAAATATAAAACATGTACTAACCAATGCATAAGATGTTGAAGACAAATCCATTTTGAACACTCTTGTTAACCAATTGGTCAGGCAAACTATCGAAGCCTACATGTCCTGAGAGCTTCAAATTGCGAATGTTCGCCTCGATCTAAAATTAAATTTTGTACTTAATGAAAAAAATCAATAATCATATATAATTTAGATGATTACGATGGTATTTATTTTGAAATTTGAATATTTCCCACCCAAATAAAAAATATGTCACCTACAATATTTAGGTACAGTTATAACATTGTTAACGGATAAGGTATTGGAATGCATATATAATCTTATTAACAATTCATAGTGCATAATTTCTATTTTGACAGTTATGTGACATCAATGTATGTCATGTTTGACACATCTTAAATGTATTTTATAGATTTTAACTGATTTTAAACTATAATTGAAATAATTAATGTACAAATAAAAAAAATTTAAATGTTGTGATTGACTTAATACTTATCATATAAATGTTAAGCTTGTACATAAACAATTATAGGGATTAAAAATAAAATGCTTTAAATAATAATAGTGTCATTTTGCGAATCACGTTGAATTTGTACATCACAATTAGTTATGCAGTAAAGCATTTTTATTAAATGAGTAATCATCACGAACAGGAGACAAGTCACGTATTTAAACTGCGGTAGATAGGAATGAGGCGGTGGCTTTTGCCGGTAAACTTCCACCAAATGATGCGTATATAAATCTTACAAAATCAATATAAAAATATGACAATGCAAAATCAAGCGAGGACTAATCAAATATCATGTGTACATTATTCCAAGAGACTGGTGAATAATTTCTCTGTAATTTAGAGAGCAACGCCCTACTTTTTGAATGCTAAAAATGGAAAGTTGAGAATGCATGAGGTTCATAAAAAATAACATCGATATAATTTACGTTATGTCAACTACTACAACGCGTTCTGTAAAGTGTTTTATCATATAAAATAATGTATAAGACGCTCACCCTGTTGGTCTCCACCTCGATGGCCGCCATGTCTGATAACGACTGAGGAAGGCAACGTAACCGCACAAGAAAGCGACTACACCGACGATGGTCGAATTATGTGCTCTTTAGATGTAAATATAAATCAAATTGAATTTATTATAATTTTAATTGATTATAATATTCTGTAGGATATGTAAATATATACAAAAATTAAAATGAGTAGTTTTACACATGGTTTTTTTAATAAACTAAAATTATCTATAAAATATTTTTCATATAAAAACAGCGATTAAAATATTTAAACAATTAAAATGTAATTTATTATATATCTATATCAAATGTATAAATATAAATTCAAATTTAATAGGGAAAAAATATAAATTTAATAAAAATTTACATATTATTCACCATATCTCCCTTAATAATAAAAACAATATGGAGCAGAATTTTAAATAACTATCTAATTTATTTATTTATAAATCAATTGCTTGAAAACTTGTTTCAAAGAATATTCAAGGATAACATTTGTAAATATAATGCAAGCAATTGTACAATATATAATATCTAAATAGGATGTTCTTTTTAATTTAATTAAATTATCTTCTTGAATATTTTTATGTAGCAAAAAATATTTACTTTCAAGCAAATATATAATTTTGACATGCTTTTAATATTGAGCATGTGAAGAAATGAATATATGATTTACACCAAATAAATGTAACCCCTTTTCAAATAATGAATTGAAGAAGCCCTAATCTTGCAGTGGAATGCTTATGGCTACACTATGATGATGATATAATTACATTGCTTATAATACACTTCTCATTATCTAAATTGTAACAAAAACTCAAGTATTCAGTATTTTTCATAGATTTTATATAACTAATCAGATTAGCTCACTGATTACAGCGTTCCGTTATGAAACATCATAATACTTAATTTCTGTATCCTGATATAAAGCAAAGATTATAATCAGTCCCATTCTATGAAAATCTATACAGATTTTAATGAGATATTTGTATTTAAGACTGAAGTTATTACCGAGTGTCATTTCACTATAAAAATATAGTCGGCGATTAATATATTACAATGTATCCATGTATTATATTCTAATACATTTAAGATTCATTCTATTTTAAATACATATTTTCCAAATAATATCATTCAATATTTCTCTGCGTAATTGAGCGTAGATAAATTTAAGATTGAAATCAAATATGATTTCTTTACATGATGATTTGTTGCATATTTATTATTGATAAAGGAAACATGCCAATGTATATTTATATATAGTTGTCATCACTTTAAATAAAGTAGAATTGAATTAATTGTTAAGTGACACTGTTTAGCTTTTGGATCAGATATTATTGTAATAATGTAGAATAAATAAATTCGCTAGATTTTGTTAGATAAGTAAAAATATCAGGAGCTAAAAACAATATGGTTAAAGCAATTCTTATTTGATGTTGTTAATATATTTATTTATGTAAATATTAAGAATTCATATTAAATTATTAATAATACAAGATTTTCAAATTTATAACGTAAATTGCAGGTTGAAATTTGTTCATTTTGTCAATCAAAATCAATAAAGTGTAAAATCATAATAACATTTATACAAGCTGTATCGACGCAAACGTCAAAACGCTGTCAGAATGACTCATACACGACGCGAAAACAAGCACCTTTTTGGTCCAAACGCAATTTTATTACGTGCATTGATCAGATATAAATATTTGTTATTTATGTAAGAATAAAGTATTTAAAATACTATATTTGAGTTAATTTATAGCAGATGTAAATGTTATGTATATAAAAATATTGATGTGCTATAAAAATGTGTGAATTTTATAATATAATAAAGTATTTAAGAATAAATAATTATATATATATATATATATATATATATATATATATATATATATATATATGAAGAGTATAAAAAAAAAAGCAAATAGACACGTTTGAATTAATATTGATGTAAATTATGATTTATAATATATTTTATCATTCCTAATACGAAATATTCTATTTGGTTTTTTAATATGTGAATCTTGTTGGAATGTTTATTAAATTTATATTTAATTTGAATTATTTAAAATGAGAATAGTATTGTTGAACGATGTATTTGGTGTTGTGTTATGAAAGATTTAATTAGATTGATATTGAAAGGGTAGCGAAAGCGGGCGGCGGTTGATGGTCGCGATCGGTCGTGTTAGGGGCGCTCGTGTCGGTGGTTCGGTGCAGTGTCAGTGGCGGTGCGGCATGCCGTTGTCGCGCTGAGCGATGGCGGGGCTGGCGGCGCGGCCCGACGTGCGCCGCCCCGAGGACGTGGTGCGCGCACCCGCGAGCGATGAACTCAAGTTCGCGCTTCTCTCTGGCCTGTTGCAGCTCGGCCAACTGGCCAATCGAGATGTCGTCAACACGGTGCTGCACCTGGTGAGTGCAAGCCGAGCGCCCTCCGCGCTCCGCCCCCGTCTCCCCCGCCGCCCCCGCTGCCCACGCGCACCGGTGCGCCCCCACCGTAACGTCAAAGTGACAGCGGCGCCTCGTCTTATCGGAATCCGATACGACGCCGGCCGTCACTTTCCATCTCTGTATATTCAAAATATTCGCATTTTGCAAAATGTCGGTGCCGGCAACGTGAGCATTTTTCGCGCGAACGCATTATATAATTTCGGAAAGAACAGAACCGGTATCGGACGTTTTGTTTTTTCGACGTCGCGATAATTATCGCGCAGCGAAGAGCGCGAGACCGATTTCGAACCTGTGACTTTCCCTTTCGAGAGCGTTCGCTTTTCGCCACCGATCGTTTTTTTGAAGCAAATCGTAAACAAAAATGACCCAAATTGCATAAGATTTGCGACCATGTCCGGGCGCTCGTTCGAAAAGTGTACCGATTTTTAAAATCCACCCTTCGAATAGCGTGTCAATAAGTCACCAGTGGACGTTGTGTCGAATAATCCTTCGCCGATTACCCTTCGCAGCGGAAGTGAAGTGTTGTGTTGTTTATGGGTTGAATTAATACGCATTATTGTGGAACAACCCTCGTCCGAATTGACTGCTGAATTTTTGTGCCACGCCGTTTAGTCTCCGACGATCGGAAAATTGTTTCCGCAATTTGACATCTTTTCGTCGAGGTCCGAGCGAGAGTTTCAACATCGAAGGTCGTCATGACAGCTCCCAACGACGATACAATTCTATGTCGCCTAATGAAATCGAAGTCCACAAATTAACATCTAAGAGCGTTTTTATCAAGTCTAAATGTCGTAATTTTAAGAGGAAAAAATCACAATGGATTCTTAATGTCATTAGACCGGTTTTCCGATAGCCAAAAATGCATGTTTGTCGGAGTTTCCTAAATGCACTCGATGCAAAAATACACGTCGTTGCGAAATCGCAGAACGGTGACCTTTCATCCGGTTCGGAAAAGCGGCACCGTTCGGGTGCCTCGTGATGTTTACGTCCCATTCAAAACTAAATGTGCACCGCATATTCATCCATTGTCAAGCGTGCAATCGAATTTGATACTTATGCATCCAATGACAAATAAAACCAATAGAAAATTTGCAAAACCGGTTTTCGTTCTGTTAGTTCTTCTTGTTATTTGCGATTATTCTGCATGTAAACATGTAGTGTTCATTGAAGTTATTCACCTTTTTAATATGAGGTGTGTTCAAAAGTTTTGGCGTTTTGCAAAAATGTGAACATTTTTTATTCATAGAGTGTTTATTCGCACATTGATGCAAATCGTTCCCATTTGAATATTGATTGTTTTAACCTTTTAACTGCCAGAGCGTAACACGCGCGTACAAATGCGACTCGCCGGTGAGTCGTTGGCATTTAAAAGGTTAAAGCAGATTTTATTATTTTTGGATGTAATCATCGTATACACGACACCTTAATATTTGCATCGTAAACAGGGAATCCAATCCCGGAATCCCGGACAGTTTTAGGTGCTCATGAATGCCGGGATTAGTAAACGTAATCCCGAAAAATTCGGGATTGAAATTTTTATCTAGCAGAAATCGTACACCTCATCAGCAAACATGAAAGCTACTAAATCGAGACATTCCCGCAGAAATCTGGACGCTTGGAAACAGTGGCGTAACTACTAATTGGCGAGCATAGGTGACGCCTACGGGCAGTAACCGTCTAATCTATGTATACAGTACATATATGTTTATCAAATTGTTATATTAACCTTTCCCTACCGGTGATGTATTTACTACACCTCGACTCTAATAATGGGAATATCGATATGAAATATAATAGATACGGGGTTCAAAATTTTTGTGTTCCTCCACAATATAATTGCGAATCACATCAAAGTATTATAGTGTATAAGTATTCATCTGCAACGACGGAAATAAATAATTTTTTGGGAAATCGGGAATTTTGCGAGTTTTAGTCCTCGTTCTCAAGCAGAAAGGCAATTTTATCAGTCACATTGATGGTTTTATACGACAATGGGGGCTCACGCGGTCATCAACTCGCCTGGCTACCAAAATCAGATCCAGACTAAATGACGAAACACTCGATGTTTATGGTTACTTCGGGCATATTTTCAAAACTGATATTTGAATTTTTTAGTGTTAATATTTTAGATATATACGGGCATATTATTGGCATTTACTATAATATCTCGATTTGATATTCATTTACGAGGGTGGGATAAAAATAAGGATTTGGGTAGCCTGGATGATTAGATATGGCTGCAATATGATTAGGACGATGATAATAGTAGTTTACAAATACAATAATACTACTTCATTGGATTATCATTTAGTTTTGTCAAATTATTTTATTTAAACATAGAATTTATTATAAATTCTTCAAAATGCTTTATACTTCATATTATATATCAAATCATTATTCTTACTTTCAAATACAATCAACCCTTCTATAGCATCGGGATTGGGACCACGTTATATTAAAAAAACGCTATAGGAAGTTAGACATTCATACAAAATTCGAAGTTTGTTTCTTTTAAATATTAAAATAATTTGATTGCTTTTCTTTTAATAAGATTCAATATTTGTCCTTTTTGTTCTAACGAAATACGTTTCAAATTCATTAATTTCATGGATCCATTAGACAACATGGTTAAGAAATAAAAATACGTTAAAAAAGAAAGATCTTCTGAGGTTATTAGATAAAAGACAATATTATTTTTAACATTAATAGATATGCACGTATTGCATAATCAAATAGTTTTATTATGAAAAATTAGAATGGTTGAAAACCCCTGAAAAGTGTTTACATAAAACATTAAAAACTGTGTGCATCGATTTACATGTTCATAATTTGTTCCATGGCCATACAAGTAAAAAAATATTTTCTTAATATTCTTTGCCAAAAACGTTTAGCGTCACATAATATGCTATAAAAGAATATGCTATAGAAGTAGGCGCTATGGATAAATTGCTACATACTAATTGAATGTAATGTTACTTTTTGGGTTTGCTTATGGTTTTCATTCGCATGCTTAATTAATCGTTTAATCAACGTTATAATGAGGTATGGCAATTAAAACATATGCGTTCTTATGCATTAACGATTTACTGTTTCATACACAAAATTTATGACATGGTTTTTTATAGTGAATATATGTTTTAAAAATGTGATCGTCAGATACACCTCCTGTAGATTTGAACCCATGAAAATTGATTAATTCTAAACGAAGGCAACTAATGTCAGATTGTAGCGTTTTAAACTGTAAATTTGTAGATATAGTAAATAAATTTGTAAATAATTGTACATACCGGCTTTAAATTAAAATCTACAAATCTGCTATTTTGTCTACAAGTAGTTTATATTAATTATTGTTAAATAAACGTCGTCTACTTTTGATACAATGTGGCTAGGGCTTCGGTAGACGTGGCTAAATTTTAACGCGGAAACTTGATTGAATTATTGCAATATTCAGTACATTTGTATAATGCTAGCTGGTACTGGCGCATTGCTGCCACAGAAATAATAATTCTAAATATATCGTTTGAAATTTGAATGAGTTATCTTGTTTAATTAGGAATGATCATTTTTTTTAATATAATAATCTTTCCGATAATTAATACATTTATTGAAATACCTATAATGGTGCAAACCATAAGTTGGCAAAGTTTTATTGCAATCGAATAAACGGTATGGCAGCGTATAAAAAACGAACAAACAAATTTTAATTTTTGTTTATGAGACTATGCCTATGTTACTCGCACAATTCTTAGCAATAAGTAAACGAAGTTTTATCGCAATCTGATGAACGGTATGGCAGCGCATTATATACGAACGAACAGATTTATTTTTATATATCAGATCAAAACAACAAAATGAGATGAATTGCACAAACCATGGTTGCTATGCCTTCGAGCAGATGAAAATGCTGTTCGCGCTCTATGTTTAAATGGTACATTTTTTAGGTTAATCATAATTGCCACAAATATAATCCTAGATCCACGTGGAAAAGTTTCATATAAAACGATAATAAAATGAAATAATTATGGATATCGAGTGCTTGGAACTCAGATAAGCGGCAAGTGTATGAGTGCTTTTGCGATAAATTGTATGAAATAGATTTATGTGTGGAACGTCGTGTACTTTGTTCACGATCCGGCATTTTGTTCATTGTGTGTTGTTTCGATACAAACTAAAATATTAAAGCCGATATTTTGCAGAATTAATTTCCATTTTTAGGAAGAGTTGTCTGGCAGCGGTTTCCCTATGCGCTGATAAGTCACTTTTGTTCAGGCACGCTTTGAACGAGTTTCAAATTTGCTTAAGCTTTATATTTCAATTAGATGTACGAAATCTGCTCTCGCAAAATCAATCCTATCAACGTCCACAATTAATTGCGCAAAGTTTCATTGGAAACGCGTTGAAATTGTACGCCCAAGATTATTCGTTTAAATGCACGAATAGCAGAAAAAATATGCTGAATAAGATATTCAACTTGAGTAATGTCGGATTAAATAGGTTTCCAGGGAAATTCTGGGCTGTAGACTTCTTTTTCATCGTTGAATTTTATTTCAACGCGCCGAGAACATCCAAGACAGCCTCGAAAACAGGCTAATCTTGGGAGATTGAGGCCACGAGAAGAAGGCTCTATTGAAATACAAGGAATATGCCCCAAATAGCAGAAAGCAAAATACGAATCGACGTTCTTAGCACGCGCTCGCTTCAGATCAAAAAATGTTGAAGCGTGTATTCTTTCCGATCGTGGACATAGGCGGTCGCATGTTCAGGGACACACAATCCACGATATAAATTTCGTTTCATAGAAAAACGTGGGTTTGTCATGAAGAAATGACACGTTTTTAGGCCCCAAATCAAATAAATTATTTACGAAATTACGCTTTTTTCGATAATCATGCGATAAGCCGTAGTATACATTTATAAATCCTATTTTATTATTTAAACTACCTTGTATAGCCCGTTGGATGGCAACGGGCTTGCTTTTCACGGGGTTATAAAGAGGAACGCTTTCATCGGAACAAATAAACGCCGAGAAAAATATGTTCATTTAAATTGCTGCCCTGTTATATTCGCATTGCGGTTAAACCGGGTCTAAAAATGTTGTTATTTATGAGTGAATCTGTAATTTAGTAATTTAATCTTTCCTTCACCATGATGTATTAGGTCGAGCCATAAATAATTGCCGATATTTTTCAAACATTCATAGCAATATTACATATTCACCATTGTTAGTTTCCGAATTTACTTCAACTTTGTTTTGTAATGAGAGTTCGTAATCGTTTTGTAGACATTTTCGGGTATGATTTCCGAATGCAAGGCGCTCATTCGTCATATCAGCGGTCCGAAAAGCGGACCAGTTGGACACCTTGTGGCCACTGCGTTTTCTTTTAGGGCTTTTTGTGACATATTCGGAGAAATGCATACGCGGAGCCTTCTATATATACGATCACGGAAACATCCTCAGAGAATAACTTACAAAGGTGACTAGCATCAAATGAAGTCGCGAACGAGTCTAGACTTCCCCCCCCTAACCATAAAATCTATATATTTGTCTAGCTAGTTTCTCCTCCGCGCTCATAGCACACTCGAACGAGCGTGTCCTTGCGGACATGGATATTATATTCAGGTTTTGCACCTTGATGTGCATTTTTGTTGAGAGGGTTAGCATGGTCCCGAATAGGGAATGCAATCACGAGCCAAAATTTCGATCACGGGATTTCGGGATTTCATTAGACAATCCCGGGACCATTTGATCAAAAATTCCTAATAAATCCATTTGTTCAATATAAAAAATCGCTTGAAGGCCAAAGAATTTTATTTATTTAAGAAAACATGAAAATTCATTCCAAAATAGATAAATAAAACTCTAAAAAATGCAAGTATTATTTTGAAAATATGCCCGAAGTAACATTAACATTAAATATTAGTGTTTTGTCATTTAGTCTGGATCTGATTTTGAAAGTCAGGCAACTTGCTGCTGAAAATGCAAGCTCAGCTTCCACACTCGTTGGAGGTATCGTCATCAGATATTTAAATGCTAGTTCGAGTTGATGACCGCGTAAGCCCTCATTTTCGTATAACACCATCAATGTGACTGATAAAATTGCTTTCTGTTGAGACAAGGACTAAAACTTGCAAAATTCCCGATTTCCCGACAAATTATCTATTTCCGTCGCTGCAGATGAATGCTTATACACTATAATACTTTGATGTGATTCGTAATTATATTACGGAGGAATACAAAAATGTTGAACCCTGTATCTATTATATTTCATATCGATATTCCCATTATTAGAGTCGAGGTGTAGTAAATACATCACCGGTGGGGAAGGTAAATATAACAATTTGAAAAACATACATGTACGCTATATATGTATACATAGATAAGACAGTCACTGCCCCTGGGCATCACCTAAGTTAGCCAATTAGTAATTACGCCACTGTTTCCAAGCGTCCAGATTTTGTCGGGAATGTCTCGATTTAGTAGACTTCATCGTGCTGGTGAGGTGTACGATTTCTGTTGGATAAAAATTTCAATCCAGAAATTTTCGGGATTACGTTTTCTAATCCCGGGATTCTTAAATACCTTAAAGTGTTCGGCATCCCGGGATTGGATTCCCTAGTCCCGAATAGCGGGCCAAATACACAGCTCGGGTCATCCAATATCATCTTGTGGATTTTCTTCACCATTTCTGGGGTAGAATCTAGCCCAGATTTGATTTTCGCCGGAAGCTATTTATAACTCAACCTAATATTTACTACAACTCGACTCTAATAATGGGAATATCGATATGAAATATGATAGATACGGGGTTCAGAATTTCATATGGTGTACCAAATACACATCATAGTAGCGCGCGAGTGCTTTTTTTAGCACAATAAAAAAAAGGTTAAATGTCTCGGACCTGAATTCATATCATTGTGTACATTTGTAAAATATCCATTAAAATCTACATAGCAAAGATTCATGATAATCATACCAATTGATTATGATTAATTCCCTTTTTTTTGTAAAAGTTTTCAGTAAATTTGACATCGATCATGGGGAAAATTTAAGATTATCGTGGGAAATTCATATAAATTCTTCATTTCGTGCCTAATGAATTATATAGGATGGCTCCTGATACGATTTGCGCTGTACAAATTATTTATTATGCAAATTTGAAGGGCGAAACTGATAAGGGGTGCGTATTTTCTTCTTTATGAGCGTGTAGAAAAATAAAATTTGCGACGGAGAAGATAATTTATAAAAGGGTTACGATAAAGATTGAAAGTTTCCGATATAGAAAAGCTTGCCGAACGAGCTCAGATAGAATAATATGACATTCTCGATAGGTGGTTCCAGGCATGATTTCGTTTATGTAAACTGTCGCTTATGTGGAACATGCTATTGGATCAGATTGTATTTTCTGAAGCAGCGCGTCTTCTAAAATTATTGATACAATTGAATGTCACGAGTGTTGATGTGCAACGCTATTTGCTTGAGTGTTATCATGTATTCCGTAGTTGGATTTTCACTGCATAGCAAAAAGTCAAGTTTCGCTCCCAGCTGTTGCGAAATTTTCGCACTCGGATGAAATATTGTATGTTTTAAACGCTCGCCATTCAGACAAAATATTTTGTTAAAAGAATGCAGGTTTTTTCTTTTGTTCGTCGTTGTGTTTGTTCTATTGTAGCGCTCCAGTTGCAGCAAAACAGATATGCATGATGCATTCGGTGCCATTAATTAGACTATTTTTCTAGATGCCGTGCTAAAATATTTCTCGTTTTTGTCAATAGCACTATTTGTTCGCCTTAAACGCGCTAAAATTTGCATTGCACTTAAGTCGGAGAGTCTTGGGTGTCGTCAGTTCTTGGAGTATCAATTGTCTGATTATTTTACTTGTCCGTAGCATCCTCGGTACACAAGGTTAATACTACGTCTCAAAGACATCTATTTAGTTGCACTATTCTGCCTTTAGTGCTCACGTTTCGATTCCGTTTAGAAATATTGAAAATAATGTAGTAGAATTTATACAAGAAATATTTTTGCTAGCGCAGGAAAAACTTCATAATGTTTTTGCAACATGGACTTTCATTTTCCAAGAGTAAACAGATTTAATGGCAAATGTATTAACAGTTTTTGTTCGAAAATAATGTTTGATCAGGGTACAAATATTAAGCAGCGGTTAGCAGCTAAAACACACATCAGCGCGACTGTCCAATTAATATTAATGTGTTAATAATTGATAAAACTATGAGAATCTTCCTGTGATTTATATAAAATGTTAGTCGATTCGACTAATACTGCTAATTTTTTGCTGTACAAGAATGGGTCCGGGTGGGTGTTAGACTCCACGATGTCCATTTATGAAACCCCAGGGAGGGGGGAGCCAACCCTACGCCCGTAGGCAACGGTTGAATCCCTGCGGTAATGATGTGGAGTAGAGGTGTGCGAAAGTAACCTCGTCGTTTTGCTCATCAAACACAGCTGGGGTAGCCCAGCTAACGTGAGTTGGGTGCGCAGGTCACCCTGTTCTGCGTACCCATAAAGGGGCGTTGGTGGAGACTGTGTCAAATGCTCACCACTATCTTCAACAGCCTAGGCAAATAGGGGAGAACGGTTTTAGGCTGTTCGAACGGCGACTTGTCTCCGTGGCTAGGTACTTCAAATTACCGAACCGATACGAGTACCATAGGGAAGGCCTAGCCCCTGCAGTCCGTCATCTGTTGCAGCCAGTTGGACTTTTTTTGGCAGTGAACCCGCGATAGTATTCCTTGAATTTAGCTTAACCTTTGTCCTTCCTCCTCTATCGCACTTTTGGGTGCATTTAGTCTGAAACTGGTCTTCTTAGTCTGGATCGACATTAAAATGATCGCCCAATCCAGTCAGTCGCTATTTGTCGTCTGTCATGTACATGAATGGGTATTAAAGAAGCTCTATTCTATGTTGATGATGATGTACGTAATATAGTTTAGGGAGTGTAATTGAATTTATTCGCCAATGAGAGATGCGGAGTGGGCTCTTATGAGTGCGTCCAAGGAAGTCATGCCTTTGTTGGTTTGTATTTGAAGCGTACACTATGAACTTTTTTCATATTTACAAACGTTTCTGACTGGAAGCTTTGAACCGGCACCATAGTACCGATGTTTTAAATGCAGGTCACGTACACCAGGAAGATTTATCTCTTGACCGCATCGCTGCATCCGAAGAAGCGTCTGTTAATTATGTTGGCACGAATGAACGTGCATCTCCGTCGTATCTCCATTTTTTGACTTTAAATATGTCCCAGATACTTAATCACTTGTCTACATTTAATGATTCACAATCACAGAAAGAGTTCACGATCATTCCGTTCTAATTATAAAGGTTCATAGCGTGTATTCAATCAACTTATCTTGGATTATACTTCTGCATGCATATATCCTTGGGTTGAAAATATATTTGTGTGAATTATGAGATCGTAGGAGTATCGTAACAATGCACGGTGAGCTGAACGTACACAATAATATTGAATTGGCTAAATATCGTGGGCGGAAGAGAATCTGAATATTTGTGAATCGAAAGCGAAGAAACATTGTTTCGTCGTCTGTACAATGAATTTAAGATTGTGTAGGTTTTTCGATTTCCTCCGGGGATGGGTTTATCGTGGACGGGGATGAAAAGACGAAATGCTCGCAGCGGGCTGAAAGGAGCGCCGAGTCTGCGAGGTCCTTCATTAAAAGCTGGTCTTTCATCCCCCGCCGGCGCCGAACTTATAACATTTTTTTGTCACGAAAATATTCCCGATGTTTAAATTTTCAGCTTTTCATATACCGCGAAAGAGACTTGTCGTATCCATTATGTTTTTATTAGCTTTTCCGCGCGCTGCTTCCCGGCGTTCTTCGCGTTTTTTCCTCCCGCACACAAAGAGGCTTTGTTTTTTCCCACTGTTAAGAAGCATACCGTTTTTTCATCTCTTTTTCACAGTGTCAAACGCCTCATAAATTATGTTTCATATCTGGCTATTTAAAAATGCGACAAAGTCGAATTACTCATGAAGTCGTGGATATATTTAGCTCGAAAATCGTATCAAAGTTAATTATCTGAAGATTTGTGTGACGGATTCATTTCATTCATATTTCATAGCTGTAACGTACTTGTTATTTTTAAAGTAAGGTTGTTGTATACTCTGATTAATTAGGACACTTTTGGGACTATCATATCAATTTGGTCCAACTATTTAGGTAACATTTCCTTGAACGTGATGTATTTACTACAACTCGACTCTTATAATAGGAACATCGACATGAAATATAATAGATACGAGGTTTAGAATTTTTCCGAATTTCATATGGTGTATCAAATACATATCATAGTAGCGGGTGTTTTTTAGTGCGATAAATAGGCCAGATCACAACAAATATAAAAGGTCTCTTTAGGTATCCTTTGTATCTCTATTGCTTTGATTGTTTTCTTCTTAGTGTTAATTTCCATAGGTGACTTGACTATTTATATTTTATATATATGAAAAGATTTTTCATATGATGGTTTCCCTTTTTCATTCAGCAGACTTGTTGCAAGTTCACCCTGTATGTCTATTGATCGTCTTAGAATGAACCTTTTTGAACAAAAAATAGGGTAAACCTGGAGCAAAACGATCGATTGGAATTATTAATACAACTGATTTTACAAATTTGTTTATATGGTGACTTTTTTTCATAATCTGGATTCCAAATAAATCTTTACAATATGAGTCCAGGATTTAATCCACTCAACATTTGACCTTGATTGTAAAATAACAGCATACAGGCATTGTTCCTTGTCACTATTAGGATATGCTAGTTTATCCAATGTCCAAAACGCTTAAGATAATTCTGCTTAAAAATAAATTTGGACATTTATTTAGCAACATTGGCATGCAAGCAATATAAGCTCTTTTATCGATGCAATTGCTAATGTCTGATTGAAATCATGTGCTGTCAATTGGTTCAGTACAAGAATTTTATTTTTATATGGTAAATTGATTAAATCGTATCAATCAGTGTTCGTTTACCATTACATCGATGTCATGATCGATGAATACGTTGATTGGTTGTGCGACAAGTTGATTATGCAAGCCTGTGATTTCGTTGATTTTATATGTTTGCAAAATTACTTTTAAATTGAGTCATTTTTAATTCCTTACACAACATTTTAAGGAGTCGAATTTCGATTTTCTTTTTGCTATCCTGTGATTGAATAATGATTGGCTCTTCTTAACACATTGCTTTTGGGGCTGGTTTGGCTTGCAATGCATTGGATGCGTAAACTTTTTGAACAGATATAATCAATGCTTTTATCGATTTTCATACTAAAAACTATACATATTGTATATTGTGCTAATTTCTCTGTTTTCATTTTGTAATGAGAGTTCATATTCGTTCTGTAGATATTCGTCATTTCAGCGATCCGAAAAGCGGACCGGTTGGACACAAACCTCCTATCACGGAATTTTCCTCAGAGGCTAACTTATATAGGTGGTTCGCACCAAAGGAGGTCGCGAACAAGTCTAGACTTTCCACCTTGCATCCATAAAAGCGGGACCAATAAATTCCCATGTTTAAATTGATGCAAAAACATCACCAAACATTCGATTGGAATATCATCACGATGCTTTTTTTGTTCCATTGTGACACGGCACCCATCTTGCGTACAGCTTTCTCACGTTCAAATTTTCACTCAATATACGATGTATAGCACTTTTTGAAAGGTCTACCATGTCTGCTAACTCGCGCACTTACTGTAGACGGTCATCCAATTTTCTTCGCCATTTTTAGGTGGTTGCCTCATTTGGTCGACCGTTGACTGTTCGTCCTGGCAGCTCGTACAACTTCGTCTAACCTTTCCTTGACTATGATGTATTTACTATAACTCGACTCTAATCATGGGAATATCGATATGAAATATAACGGATACGGAGCTCAGAATTTTATGTGGTGTACCGAATACATATCATAGTAGCGCGCGGGTGTTTTTGATTTAGTAATGTCGATTTTCGCAATACTTAGTGTTCATAGTGGATCTAAATGTTCTATGTCTAAATATGTAGTGTCTTCATGATTAATTCATGACTAATGGCATACTCGCCACACTTGAAAGATAAAGAGCTATCGGATGCAATTATTTTACAGTACCGTTATAAAGATTAATTCATGCAGTCTTGAATAGTGCTCGAATGATGTCTGAGTTTGCAAATATCAAAATGATTCAATTGGACTTTATCTACGGAACATATGTACGTGTCAAATAATCGCAAATCGATATTTTGGTAGATCTGATAAAACAGTCGTAAATTGCCGTATCTGACGTAAAAGTACGTGAATTGCGTCTCGGCTAAGGGATGATGGTCCCTTATATATTTATTGCCGGAATATTGTCCCGGAGTTAATTGCAAATATAAACTGAAGGGAAAATGACACCCTGCCTCGCGGCTGCTTTTGATCGTTAACAGAATATTTTCTTGTCCTCGTGCAAAGGATTAAATGAGGTTTCCTCGGAAGGTGGGACGATGTTAAAGCGATTTTTGTTGGCCTCGTTAAGAAAGCAAATAGTCGTAAATTAAAAAGCTTTCGGTCGGGTCGGCCAATGTGCGCAATTTGGGATTGTCTTATTTACTGAAGTTGCGTGGATTCTACGCAAATGGATATTGATAGGGTTCTTTTGCGAGCTTTTTAACATCAACATCCAGTCCGCTTAATGGCCTTTTATATTTTGGGTGGGTCCTCTCTGGTGTGTGCTTTCATTTAGGCTGCGCCCCAACAAACCGATACGAATTATAAACGATTCGCAACGATGCAACGATATACGTATTATCTGTATTTTGATTGCAATGCTAGTATCAAATCATACGCTTAAACACACACGGATCGATATTTCGAAGTAGCGATTTCAACGTAACATTTCATTGTCTAGGGATAAGTATATGGATTTGACATCTCTGAAGCGTTCCCAGACGTATTTTTAAGACGTATTTCACGATCATGCCGTATAAAAAATGTTTTTAGGCGATCCAAGCAAAATTGATGATATTTCTGCGATATGACATATACGGCTTTAATGCACGAAAAATCCGTTTTGATCTTTTGCTCTGCCAAAATAGTGCGAAAAACAAAATGTTTTATCGAGCGTGTATTAGTCACTTTTGTTTTTGTTCCTCCCCTTCTGGTCCACCTTAGCGGGCGGTCGCATTGGATGTGAATGTTTGCTTTTTGCAAGCAAATGTTTGTTTTTTATTCGCGTGAATTCGTATTCAATGCGGCCGCCCACTGTGCTCCCCACATTTTTACCTACCCATCCTGTTATATCGACGCATTGATTTAATGCTATCTGTGTATAGAAGATTAAGGAAAACTTGTACGTAATACATTTGGGGATGTTTTGTCACGTAATAAATGTCTTTTCCAATTTTGTCTTCGTCATGTTTTCTTTCATTGTCCGCCAGATCAAGTGCTATCAATTTAAAACGCAATATCTTTGTCAATTTTCAATATCTATAGACGATGATAAAAATGTATTTTATTATACGACTGATTAATGTATTTAACATTCTTCAGAACTAGCTTAAAATATTTCTAGTAAATACCATAAATTCGAAAATATTGTCTAAATCATGCCATGATTAGGTACTTGTTTTCTTATAGCAACTTTAACTCATTGCAGTTTTTTAAAACTAATTTGTGAGAAAATGGTTGTTAGCTTGTTAACTTTTACAAAAACCTTCGGTATGCAGTATTCAATATCAATGATAATATATTTTAACGATTATTATGTCAAAACAACTTTTGTTCCCGATTTGCATACATTATGTATTCTATTGAGGTTTACATTATCGATATAGAATGAAAATGTATTCTATGTATTGCTATTAATTTTGTAATTTCGAGTGTGTTCAAAATTGTAAATCATTTAATGGGAACAATGGTTATATAGGGTATTGTGCTAAATGACTGTAGACAATACTGATCATCATTGTGTATTTTAAATATCAGGTCAGTCCGAAAATTCGTGCGCATTTTTCGGAAATTTTAAAATGTTGTAAATAAAACACAGTTTGATCAATGATATATCAATTTTGATCAATGATATATTTTCCTCCACTATCTACTATTTCTCGCCATCATACAGGTAGCTTTTTAAGTCCATTCTCCCAATCTCCTTTAAATGACGAAAGACTGTTCGATGAGATGAATCCAACCTTTCTTAACTTTATTTTTTTTAAAACATTTCTGGGCAGTCCTTGATAGTATGTTCACCATGTACACTATTATTTTTTATCGCTGCAAATCTGTTATTTTCGCCATACAAAAATAAAAAAATATAACAGCACGTTAGTATTGATTATCGATATTAATTTTCTATGGGTGAAAATTTGTGACAGACCGAATGAATGCATTCGAACCTCTTTTTGTGCGATTTCGAAGTTATGCGGTTTTTTTTAAAGCATTTTTTTTATATCATAAAGAGTGCGTATCGAGACATTTTGGTTAAAATAGGAAATAAATCATCAACACTAACTGAAATTTGGAAAAAAAATATTTGAGACTGTGTAAATCATATTGCACCTGCTAACGCTGAATTACGACCACGCCCTTTATTCTGGTTTAGATTTTTGAAAAAAATGATTTCGTTTATTTTTGCATTTTTCCAATGTTTTGACTTTTAAAAATACATTTTCCAAAGGAATTTCTAAAATTCCAACTACTTACAGAGTTATAGCTATTTTATTGATGCGGCAACTTGGACGGTTCTACCATAATAAAATCTTTTAACGCGTTTTTCTTGAAGCTACTTTTTTCAACACGGTTGACATCATATTCAAACTGGGTACGAATTTTTTTCTAAATAACCCTCTATCATTCCTACCAGATTTTTGTCAAAATTTATTTTTTAACTTTTGAAAAAAAAACTGACTGAAAATAAGTCCGAAAAATGACTTGACTTGAATTTTTTTTATGAGTCACCATTTTGTGATTTATTTATTTATTTTGAGTTAGGGGCTATAGTAACATCTTTACTAATTATGAATTATATTGTTGGAAAAAGAAAATCTACACAGAACAATGATGACACTGGGTATAACATTTCTTCCAAAGATTCTATTAAGTCATAACTTTTTTGTGCGATTTCTTTTTGTGTGATATTCCGCTACCGCAGAAAAAAGGTTTAAGTGCACATTAGTCAAGCGACGAAAAATTTCGATAAACTCGAAATTTAATGTTGAATTGTTTTAATTAACACTATTTAAAAAAATCCCAAAAATGCGCATGAACTTTTGGACTGACCTGGTACATTTTAATTCATTTATATATGTAATTGGAAACTTTGATCGAAATAAAATTTAGCTTGGTTATTTATGTTGTGAAAGTTTCGTATTCGCAGAAAAAAAAATTCACGTCTGTTTGAAGGCAACCGACGGCAATGGCGGAGGCAGTTTTTGCCCTCAGTTAAAGTTGGATTGGTTTCGGAATTGGTTTTCAATGAATTTCTATTCATTTTAATTCTTGCCCGCCCTTATGAGGGAGCTCGATTTTCGATTTTTGGGAGGAGTCCTTCTTCAAATTGTCCCACTGTCACTTAGGCATCGAACCCACGCGATCTTTGGATCCTGAAGCAAATGGTACCCCAACCCCCGTCGCAGGTTTCCAAAGTCTGTTTTTTATTCGCTTCAATTTTTGTAACAATAGCGAACGTTCATTATCGGAATGGATAATAATTGACGAAATCGAATAATGACTTTGATATCGAATAATCAAACGCAAGAACCATAATGGTATGTGTATCAATATCAAATATTTCGCACACGATTGGCGCAAGACAATATCATTTCGCACGAAATTAATATTTCTCGCTGTAATTTTATGCATAAAAGTATCGTATCTCTCAGCAGTCTCCCTCGGACATCTTCAATAAATGAAAATTCAATTGAATTGAATGGATAAGATTACATTATCTATTCTAAGATATCCGATTTTAATAATGAATTAGATCACGGCTTGTACGATCAAGCGTGTATATTACCTTACAAATCTGAATCTTTGTACGTTGAACACGAAAAGCAAACATCTTTCATCCCTTTGTGAGAAATCATGGAAATATCATAGAGTACCGACTATTCTGAAGATTGTTTCACTATTCATAAGCTCCGCTGCATCCCGTGAATTAATGTAGTCTTTTCAAACATCGTTTTCTCATTTACAAATTGAAAGCTTGTCTGAATAATTGGAAGTCTTTCTAAGGATTGTATTTCTTCATAGAAGCTCTTCTATGAAGATATATTCAAATAGACGTATTATTTATATTAATTAAAAAAAATATTTATGAACAAACTTTATTTAAGAAATTTTAAGCAGTGAGTGACGATGAGAAATCAAGAATTAGCTCCGGTCATGATTTAATCCGCTTCAATTTGATTACTTTAATGTTTTCGTTGTTTCGAATATAAATTTTGATAATATGTTAATATGTTCTTACTATCCAATGCTTCGTTGATACAACTTCTAGCCCAGGCTTACACTTATAAGGCATAATGTATAAAAACAAGACTTTCATGATATTCTAGATCAACTGGTTTCTGATTATTTGCAATTTTTGATTGCAAAAAATAGCGACGTTGGCAGTTCGTAATGTAAAATTATCAACATTAAGCATCTTGTAGAAAGCTATTTGGTTTGAAGTCGATGAATGTGATGATTGATCCAGAGCTTAATGACATTGAAAGTGATTCAGATGATGTGATAAGTCCGATATTTAATTATAAAAATAATAGTATATAATAATTATAAATACTATATTATATAAAATATTGTGTACTATGTACTATATTTTACAAACTGTTTTATCAGATTTTGCCATGTTAGATTGGAATTAGTATATGTAGGATGATTATAGAGTGGGTCACCGAATGCACTGTCTTCGTTATACTCTAGAAATACCCTTGTGAGATAAGGCCTTATTGAACGATTGGATCTGCATAATTAATCATTTTTTCAATCTTCATTAATTGGGCAAAGATTTCTTAAATTTACATCGTTCATTACGTGTTCTTTTTTAGATTTCTTAGTTGTTTTATATTTATTGACTATCATTATATAACCTTTCATTCTTCATGCATATTTTTTGTTATAGGGCTTTAAATGCTTAATTTTATACACACATTACATTAGTGGCTTTAAGCAATCCCTTTTATGGGAACATTGCCAACCATTTTAACATGGTTTTTCATTTATGCGTATTTATGTTTTTAAAAATGTGCTCAGCTACGCCTTCTGTATATTTGAACCCAAGATGATTGAGTTACTTGTTTGACCGCTTAAAAGTGGTCACCCTACATATAGTAGGGTGTTCCTTATTTGGGCAAAATAATTTTTTTTTTGAATATTCGACAAGTCAACATCTCATTTTTTCACGTTTTTCCACCCTAAAAATTATTTTAGTAATATTTTCAATTTTTTAAAATAATATTTAGGAGTCGCTACTAAAGTTTGAATTTTCATTAAAAAAATTAAAACACTGTTTTAATCACTAACTTCTATTTATTAATATAAAACATTTAAATGTAAAATTAATGTTTAGATTACAAATAAGGATCGCCTTTTAATGCTAAAATAATAAATATTCAGGATACAAGCGTTGATTTTTTTGTATTAGGATATTTCTTTCTGTAAATTTTTACTAACAAAAGCAAATGTTGCTTTTGCTCTCCGTCGATTGTCATCAATTCATCATATTCTTTCATTAAGGCAACACCACGCTCAGAAATATCATTCACTACCCGCATAGAATGAACCAGCTTTTTATTTTTGGGCAATCTTCTACACCTTCCATTCTTAATGCATCTACCATATTTTGCTTATCTTTAACTGAAAGTTCGTCGTCAAAAAATGCAAAAGACACCAACTCTTTCGGCAAGTTTTTCATGGCAACTTTGGCCGTTGTTTGGTTTATATTTACAAAGAATACCAGTTATTTTAATAACTGTAAGTCGTTTCTTGGTGCTGAATATTCGACAGGGGCTTGAAACCAGTATTTTATATGTATTACGGCTGTGAAAAGACAAATATCTTTCACTGTTTTCATTTCCTTTTACGTCAGTTTAAATCGATGTTTAAATAAAAAATAATTCAAGCAACACATAGCTTTAGCTATCCATTTAGCAGGCTGAAGACCAGCAGGCCTCGTAAATGAAACTCCTTTTTCAAGAATTCCAACCAAATAAATGATGGAAAGATTCAGTAACTCTTTATAGTCATCTCGAAATTGATACACTTGAAGTTGTTTTTGAGCAAAAGAAATCCTATCTGCAGTAACATTTTCGATGATTTTTAAGGACGTGGTATCATAAATTACTGTTTTATAATCACTTTGATCAATTGTGTTTCAGTTCTTCTTAAATCTTATAAACAATTGGATATCAGGAGCACTAGACGAACTGAGCGATTGACTCACTACAGCTTCTAATATAATTACCATTATATGATGACGACGAGCTAGGCAAAGCATATCTTTCCATTTTCTGCTCCAGAAGAACACAAGCTCCATTTCTCAAGCTAGTGTTTACAGCCGTAGTATTAAAATACAAACGTAATACTTCACTAATAGAAGGTAACTTTGACTGATGCAGATTTGGTGTTAATTGGTCGATAAATTTGAAGTGAGGAGCAGGGCAAGGCTCAATCTCAATACGTACCCACAGGAAGGAATTAAGAAAGGGGGGAAGGTTGACTGTAATAAAGTAGTGAGTCTTTCTGCATGCTATTCCACTTCAAAATAGACTAATAAACATACCAGAATCAATAAGTCAGATAAATAATTCAGTGGTCATGCAACGTTGACTTATGGTAGCGACCTCTAATATAATTTTTTTAAAAATAAAAAACACGTAATCATGTTTTTAGGGCAGAAAAATCATATGACGGGGTGACCGCCCACTTTTTTAAAAGTCGAAAAATAAGGACCATCGTAACCTACGGGCACAAAATTAATTTAATTATTATAACTATTATAATACTTAATTGTAAAGCATTAGTAAAAAAATATCATTATTTATCTTACATATG
The DNA here is from genome assembly GCA_008973525.1 of Stenopsyche tienmushanensis. NCBI lineage: Eukaryota > Metazoa > Arthropoda > Insecta > Trichoptera > Stenopsychidae > Stenopsyche > Stenopsyche tienmushanensis. The sequence goes on along the minus strand of WACJ01000018.1, from coordinate 60,296 downwards.
CGTTCCTGTTCGCGTAATATTATAGATTATCAGTGGAAGTGTTGAAAATGCTGGAACCACAAATAATTTAGTCACTTTTGCTGTTGTATTGTTGTCATGCCTTACATGAAGTTTCGACATTCTCATTATTATCGAATTTACATTTATATGGCTCAAATTTTACTCAGTTGTTAAGTAAACGACGTCATTAACACTAGTGTATAATTTATCACCTATTTGTCCAATTTCACAATATTGTGTCAGTAATTTTGAGCGATCCTTTGCATTCATTATTCGTGTTTAAAAGCACTCAAACTTAATGTTATATCAAAATAATAGATTTTCCTGTCCATTTATTGTCAATCACTCAGTTTTTTGCGCCTTTAATCCCCGCCACCGTAGGTATTTCGAATTAATTCCGAGGCTGAAATTGTTAAATTGCGAATGTCGGTTCCCATGAAGGGTTAATGTATTATTTTCGCATAAAAACTAAGGGGTGTCCGAATTACGCCTCCTCAATGAATTTTAATTATCCGCTCGGTCATTAAATCGTTTTGCATGTTAAGGCTTGATAAAAAGTTGGCTATGAACTAATTTAGAAATGTAATGTCCCAAAAAGGCACTCGCTGAACGCCATAGTAACTTTACCTCAAATCCTTTGAGATATCCTGTCGTCTCCCGTGTTTACTTCCAGTTGATCCCTTACAATTTCTGGTTTAATTAACCATCTGACATTTTAAATACACGCCCTGTCATTGTGACGTGCTTCGTTTACGCTACGCCCGATAACGCTTTCTAATTCTTGTGGAATCGATACACGCCAATTATATACAGCCTAAATGGCGTACCAGCATCGTCGATACGTTACCCAATTTGTTAAGGCTTTTTCTCCGAGTTCTTTTCGTGAAGTTACATTTTGATTAGACAGCTAATTAAGGTTTCCGCACCTAGCAGTCTATCTCTAAATAAATCCGCTTTACTTATTCAGCTGGGGCTCCGACACTTGGGGCTTTCGGTGAATAACTCATGAACAAACTCGCTTCATTTGCTTAGCTACTTGTCATATCGCCTCTTTTGCCCAACTCGTCGCTCCTCATTATTGGCCAAACTTCTCGTGCCCGTTTTCAGGGAAGGGTTGAAGTTTCTCATCCGTCATTATATTGGGAAATGCAGGATTTGTGCGGAAGTTGTTTCTTTAATCTTTGGAATTGGATTGTTTGTCAAAAGGGTCGTAATATATATTGGCCTTTAGGAGATCGACCCCACTTTGGGATGAAATACTCTTGTTAAACTGTTGTTTAGTTGCATGCATAAAAGTCGTGTAATAAAGCTTAATATTTCTATTCAGTTTGTGAGCACGATAACTTTTTCAAAGTTGTAAGCCCTTGGGGCTTTCTATAGGACTGGACTTTGTACTTTTCATTCCGACTTTCCAGTTGTACGTTTTATGATATTATGCTGTGTCTCTGTATTTATATCTATCTACTTATATTTTGCAAAAAAATGTTTCACAGAAAAATATTGAAAATATCAGGTTAGTCCAAAAGTTCGTGTGTATTTTTGGGATTTTTTTAAATAGTGTATGGCATTGCAACGCATGCCATAAGCAATTAATAATTATTTGAAAAGAAACGCAGTACGTGGTTTACTGCTTCAGCTCACGTGTAGTGCGAGCCGAAGATCTGGGATTCAAAAACATATGTACACTCGCTCTCGTCTCGAAGACCGACTTAACCACCATATTGCGCGCGCATTATTTTTATTCCTGTCCCCGCAGCACAAATTTCATTTTACCAGACCAATATGCGCCAACATAGTACATCCACACAAATTTTTTACTCTGCATGTTATTCCCACAAGTGTAAACAGTAAGTTGACCAAATCTTATTGCAATCGGATGAACGGTATGAAAGCGCATTAAATACGGACAAACAAAAATTAATTTTTATATATTAAACTATGCCTTTGTTATTTGCGCAATCATTAGCAATAATTGAACGAAGCTTTATCGTAATCTAATGAACGGTATGGCAGCGGTGTCGTTAGATCCTAGTCCTAATCTTTGAATTATTATTTTGAATAAATTCAATAAATCATCTTGAAATATTAATATAACATCGGTTACTTTACCGTCACTTTTTTTCTTGCTTTGTGTTGAATATTGCTACTTTTAATTTGATCCAAACGATGTAAATGTATATTTAACTAAATTCAGATAATTTCTAAATAAATAAAAAATATGTTTTTGTTGCAATATAATATTTCACGATCATTGATTTTGAATTTGACATGCGATTTGAAATTTAGAATAGCCATTAAGCAATGCAACATGCAAGTTTTATGATATTATGAGTTTTCAATATGCACTCTGCGCCGTTTTTATTCGTCGTAAAAATGTCAATAATCAATGAGTGCAATTTTCAAACGTTTGATCGATAATATTAGTCCGTTTCAGTGTGTAATCCTTTATATTAATAAAATAATCTTTGATGTCTCTACTGCATGATAACAGTTTTTATGATGTCATTCGCTTATGAAGCCGCAACTCGGTCTGTATAAAATTGTGGATTTTATATATTAAAATGAATATAAATGAGATATTTCGCAAATATGCCATTGCATAAGCGTCGAGATGTCAGATGAAGTATGCTTGATTTTAATATTGAAGCTTCTGTGCTGCTCGAATACATTAAATAAAAATATCCTTGATAAAAATAGTAGAACCACAGTTATGAAATTTATTTCCTACAAAGATGACTTCAAGTTGAAATGTCATTCAATGCGTTATGTATGAGAATTTTCTTATCAGTCCAATAAAACTATGTACATTTGCTTTTATTAACGTATTGATCCGAAATTGTACTATCCTGAAAGTATTAACGATGGCCTTTATCGCCCACTTCACGATATCATAACCGAACCCATATGTAATTTTTCGGTCTTCAAGAGTCGAAACAACTCTTTGCGACGCAATGTCGTTTAATTTAATTCTCACGTTGTACTTGCGTTATCGTTGCAGTAAAACTGGTTGTTTTAGATTAATGGCGTTTTCAGAGTGACGTGTCAGACACGGTGACTGATAATTCGTTATCATATTCTTATGTTGCCTTATCGCAACATAAAGAGCGATTAGTTTCTTGAAATTCTGCATCAAAAGCAATAGCGGCATTTGATGAATTTGCAGCACAGTAGAACCTCGATTATTCGGACTAATTGGGGATGAAAGCATTGCGGATAACGAAAGTCCGGATAATCGAAAATAATCATAATTGACAGGGAAAAAGCGGGAAATTTGTCATGAATTACATTCTTCTTGGTTCTCAAACCATTTCATAGCGATATCTAAACACTGAAGAACTTCAGAATGTGTAGGACCAATATCTCCCCCCTCGCAAATTTCTTCTTCTCGACCTTGTTTTTCTAAGGCAGATACACTTAAACTTTTTCTTGTGCGGTAGATGCGTTCCGCGAAATATTGCACAAAAAAACCTTATATAGTAATACAATAAAGCAATTAAAAAATAACATTTAAAGGACATCTGGCATCATTGATAATATTTTAAGCTGTATGATAATTTTCCTTGCGATTTCAATATGACTCAAAATCGCTCTCTTCTTTGGAAGAAATAGTATACCCAGTATCAATGTCATCATTGTTCGATTTTAAATTAGATTTTATCTTTCCAACAATATAATTTCAGCTTTAAAAAAACCGCATAACTCCGAAATCGCACAAAAAAAGTCGCACAAAAAAAGGTTTGAGTGTATTTCTTTAATGGTTTCTTCATTCAAAATTTGGCATCTATTTTTCTGATTATCATATTCAACCGGAAGACTTAATATATTTTTAAAGCATCTGGGGTTTTTTGATTTTCTAATGACAAGCGGTGGCAATCTGTGTCTGCCTGCTGCATTTGCACCCACCATTATAGTGTCACGTTCTTTACTAGTTTTATACCCAGGTGAAATATTTCACGTCTTGATGCTAAATAATTGTTGGGTATTTTTTTTTCCAATTTAAATCGGTCTCATCAGCATTATATATAAACTCTTCGTCGAATTCTTCCTTCTCCACAAGTAGCTTCAATGTGTTTGCTGAAGGTATGTCAGCAGAAAGCTTTTCACCATAAATTTAATATTCCCTAATACCACGTCGTCCTTTGAATTTTTCAAGCCAGCCCAAACTTGCTTTGAAGGTGGAATCTCCATTTAATTTTGTATTGAAAAATATTGCTTTTTCACATAGTAATGGACATAGTATTGGCTGTCCATTTGATCGTCTTTGTATGAACCACATAAAAATACGCTATTCAATTTCTGTTTTTCCTGATTTTTTCATAACTTTAACATAACAATCCATCACGAGCGTGAGCAAAATTCGACACAATTTTCCACTTGCAAATCAGTAATTTATAACCGTATTTAACACGTTGTATGTGGGCGCATCTGTTTCGGAAAGCGCTTCCACCCTCGCAGGAGCCTCTCCAATCGTCCAGAATTTAATTTAATTTTAACGAAACGAGTTTTCAAGAAATGAAGCTGAAAGTATGAATTGCTCGTTTTTTTTCTTCTTATTTTAGGTCAAACAAAGTCCGCTAATGAAATAAATTCGTGTTTACTGAAATTTAATAAAACAACAAAAACTTACATCAACCGGCCGAAAGGAAATTAATTTCGTTTTTATTATACGTACAAATCATATCGTGTCCATAATGAAACTCGTAAGAATGCCTCTTTATGAAAAATAAATCAAATTTTTGATGTTTTTATTTACTAAATAAGCATATTTTTGATAACATACAATATTGGCAAGAAATTATTCTTAATAAAATAAAATACACATAGAAGCATTTCAGCTATGTAATGATAGCTAAGGAATATTTGTACAGGATAAGACTCATTAAATTGTTATGACGACTAAAAATATTTGTTATCAACAGTCATTATTTCGTATCTGCTTACTAATTATTGTTTTTAACAATTAATCAAATGAAGGCAAATTATTTGGGTCAGATTAAAATTACGTAATAAAAAAGGTAAGAAACGGAAGAAAATTGACCTTTTTAGTGAGGTCTTGAAACTTATTTTCCAACGTTTTGTGAAAAAAATAAATGTTGGATTTATAACGAATATAGTTTAAACAGTTGAAAATTTTACCCATGAAAAGTCATGGCATCTGTTTTATAGGATGAGAAAGAACTTTCCCCATTAGAATTTGTCACAAGAGATACTACTATAATAGGAGACAATTATGCTTGTATAATTATTTCTTTGTGGGAGATCATCAAAGAGAAAAGACGAGGATGTACTTAAACGTATGACACTTTTGCATGACAACGCATCAGTGCATATGTTAAGTCCTGGCTCTAATATCGAGAAGAAAAAATTCTATTGAGATTAAGTTGATAAAAAAAAAGTTGAATACGTGTAATGAGTATCGAAAATATATTGTTTTTGATATTTTGTTACTTTCACTTAAATCTAGATTCTAGATCAGCGGTTGGCAAACTTTTTTGGGCTCACAGACCACTAGGGTTAAAATTCATAATTTGAATCTAGTGAATCATTTTGGCCTTTTTGTTGAGCTGGTTGTTCTACCCGGCAAATTAAGCGAAGAAAGTAGTTCTTCTTGTAACTGTTCTTCATACTCAACCCTGACAAAATAGAACAAGAGTGCTTTGTTTGTAATATTAGTGGATTCGTCAATTTGAATTGAATAAAACGATGAGTTTTTCACCATTTTAAAAATTACAATAATGACAAATTTCTCTGTGGACCACACTTTGCCGATCTTTTTTTTTTTTAAATGTATCGACCTTATTTCTCAGTTTAAAAATATTTATACAATACCCCTGGAGAGAAATGTTAAGGTCATTAAGTAGACTAAATATGTCCGCAATATATACGAGCTTATTCATACATTCCTCGTCCAAAAATGTTCTAGTAGGGCCGAGTTGAACGGTGGGACTATTTTGGAGTGAGTCATTTAGCCGAGTATCATCACTCCCTTGTGAAATCTTTCATTTAAAAAGGAAACAGACTGAATTTCTTGAAATTTGGCATACTGTTTGCGGCTCGGCACTGGAAATTACCAAATTTATAAGTAATGATTTGATGCACGCAATGAATGTTGTTTCGACATTTTTTATCGCCAGTACGTTCCCATTGATACACAGACGACATAAACATGCATTCATTATTCAAAGAACTACTAATTAATATATATGTTTGTTTTGTTGCAGGTGAGTGCTCAACAGAGATGGGTTTATGGTGTTTGGTGTAAATTGTGTTGTGTCTTATATGTGCTAAAATTGTCATGAAGTGAAACTTTTAATCGAATCAAATTGAAAAAAAGAGCATTTTTATCGTGGTTTTTCATATCTCAATATAGTAAATAATTATCTCATAGTCTCAAGCAAAAGTTTCTAGTGTTTTTATTTTTTTTTGTTTATTTAATAAATTTATTTTTTTAATTTGCACTTTTGGTTTTTTTATTTTATTTTCATATATTCTTTTTAACAAAGTGTTTTAATTTGAAAAAAAACTATTTTATCTGATCTCTCTGATTATCATCAGCTAAATACTCTCGATGCAAGACCAAATTTTCTTCATTTATATTGCAAGATCATTATAATACTTTATATTTAAAATTGCCTTCGTTGATAATTCATATTATGGAACATGAATTTTACGATTTTCTTATCACTTATGTTATAATGCACGGTCCATGAATAGATCTTACATGAATTTACAACGCACAATTTTAAATATATTTTGTAACTAATTTCTACTAATCGAATAACATGGTTTTAGAAGGAAATACTTAATAAGATCTATTTGATTTTTGATTTTGGTGGTGGTATTTTAGAGCAATTTCAAATGTGTGCACGATTTAAGAATTTTACATTTGGTTAGTTTTTAATCCAATGCTGACGATTATTACAAAATCTGTATAAACTAAAATAAGCTAGATTTTATTCTTATAAATAGCCCTCACCCTCTTACGCCTTTTACATACATACATTCTAATGCCACTCGAGGATAGTACTTTACTAACCCCTATTCAACCGAAGATTCTCAAAATGATGCTTACAAGAATTTATTGAATTTAGTCAAATTCTCATTATTGTTAAAGTTATTTTTCTATTATGCTTTTGCATCTGGTCCATTGTATGTTTTTACATTCGGGGTAGGAGGACGTGCCCTTTGAGATGGATTATTTTCTTTGATTCTCATTAAAACCGGGACGTCTTAATTACCCAATTTTAATCGTCGAAACGCGATTCGCCTGCTTAAAACGAAGAGCCGTTGGTAATGTCTTTTGCTTCATTGAACATTTTCATTAATTGGGCCAATAGCTTAGGAGATAAATTTTACACTTTTGGAGCTCAAAAATCTTTATGAGGGAAGTTTTAAATAAGCTTTCAATTTATCTGTACGAGGTTAATTCGAGTTGGAAAAACGCAATTTGACAACGTAATCGCGTACTACTTATTTTGACGCGTTTATTTTGCGTGGTTTTAATTCGAGTGAATGGACGTGACACGGGATTAGGGGTAGCATGAGGGGATGTGTTAGGGTTTCAAATTTCTACTTTTCTGTGTACTCTGGAGTTGTTTTGCTAACGTGAGGTCAAGTCTTGTTGCAATGTAAGCCCTAGTTGGGGGGGATCGTACCTTTTTGAAGGAATTGCTGACTTAACACTAGCGTTTAGAAGTTCCAAGTTTAGAAATTGCTTGTTACGCTGTTATTGTTTTAGTGGAAGCGTAACAATGTTAGTCGGCATCAGACTCGTAAAATAATTGTTATCTTTAATTTGGGTCTCAGTGTACGTGTTTTGACTTCATGGTCTTGTGCAGGCTTAGACAAATTAATTTGCCAAAAATAGCTTTTAAGTTTTTATTTTATGATCTTATATCAAATTTTCATGCAATATTACCTTTGATACATTTCTTCTTTGATCTCAAGAATATGTTTTCAGTCTTGTTGTGGTTTTTTCTTCAAATTGTTATACACACTCCAATATTTTCAGGAAATACCTGTCCTCTAAAATATAGCACAAATCATGACCCAAGTAGGTCTTGGCTTTTTTTTTGGTTAATTGCTATTCCAAATGATTGGTTTAGTGCTTAGTTATTTATCCATTGACATGCAAGCATTTCAATCCCATTTTTTAGTATTCATTCATTTATTTTTTAGTAGTAATAGCATGCAGTCAAGGGGTAAAATGATTAAGATAAGACCCAGTATTATTGATCGGATAGGTTGAATCTTATTTTGATCGATTACACTTGAGTGCATTTTACTTAGGGGATTAATTTCATACATTTTTCAATAGACACAATGATTGATAATAAAACTATCCATCTTTTAGATACTGAAATATGTTTTACATAATATACTTTGAAGACGGATCTGTCTGAGAATGCAAAGCCGAAATGTACGCCGTCAGTCAATCGATACCAAGATCAGCCAGCAGCTCTGAGAAGAAAGAATTTTCAGATAAAAACAGGCTGTTTAAGTCGGGAAAACAACTTTGACTTGAGAAGTAAACAGAGCCTGTATGTGGCTGTGTTTTATGGAAGACGTGTTAGCCTTCCCTTAGCTTTCTACTTAGAATATATTCCAGCAAAAGCTTCATTAATATACATCCCCTAGCATACACACAAACAACTCCATATGTATACCTCTAAATATCGTTTGATACACGAAAAACCCTAATTCATTTATGACTGGATATCTTGAAAGATTGGTGTCCCAAAGTTGTGAACGGCACGCACACAACCCCACACATTGTAATGCCACCTCAAAGTTTTGTCGTAAAGTTAACAGGTTGTCATACGCATATGTCATTAATTACACACCTTCTTATCATCTCATTTACATCTTTAAGCAGACAGTTCCGGCAGTAATATGCTAATGTCGGCATATATTTGCCATAAAAACGGCTCGGATATTATGTTAAGATTTGGTGGCTGCGGAGGCCACGAGCTGCAAAGTTTCGAACTGATTTTTAATTTAATGCATATTTAATGGTTTTCGTACGAAAATTGCCTATAAAGCTTCGAAAAAAAGCTCAAAGCACTTTCAAGCGAGAGCTTTTGTACGGAGCGTCTTCGTATGAAAAGTTTTCGGACCTTTAACATACTCCATAAATAGACTCATGAACGTATTAATCATACTTAAGGAAATTCGATATAATAGCGATGAGCAAATTTTATTTTATTAAAGAAAAACACGTGCTTCATCTAAGAGCAAGTTGATTTAAGATTAGTTGAATATTAATTTTATTCAGGTACATCATCTCGCTTGATTGAATATTGGTAAAATTATTTAAATTCTAAATTCATTTTAGTCTTAATTTTATTATATCAGTTTCTATAGGTCTTCCCTCGAAAATATATTTAATTAATGAAAGCATAATTGAAGATGACTGTCGTTTGTGTGTCTTTGGGAACATGGGGACCCTCCATTGACCCGAGCTGTTTGTTGATCCCGCTATTCGGGAGCATGCCAGTCCGCTCAATAAAAGTGCACAGCAAGGTGCAAAACCTGAATTTAATATCCATGTCCACGAGGACACGCTCATTCTCAACTTTGAGTGGCTACTGGCGCTCTGAGCGCGGGGGAGAAACTAGCTAGATTTTGTAAATTAAAACAACAAAGTACTAACTTAGATATATACATATATATTATAAATTAAGACTAGATAAAATAAATAATTAAAATAGATAAATATAAACCTTTTATGGGTGAGGGGAAGTACAGTCTCGCTCGTGACCTCATTTGGTGCGAGCCACCAATGTAAATTAGCCTCTCAGGGGGGGGGGGGGGGTTCGTGAACATGGAGATCGTAGAAAGCTCCGGGGATGCATTGCTCTCCATAACTTACACAAAAGCCCTAAATGTCCTAAAAGATGAGGGAGTGGCCACAAGGTTTGTGTGTCCAAGCGGTCCGTCTTTCAGACCGCTGACACTTCGAATGAGCGCTTCGCGATTGGACGCCATGCTCGGACATATCCACAGAATGTTGTCACGGACACTCCGAAATCGAGGAGCTGGGACATTCAGTAATCCAGCTGTATCTTTGGGAACATTCAAAAGTGAAATAATGTCAAATTTGAATATTTTCCCTATAAATAGTGCCTTTCAAATTAATTTCTATGATAAATTGATGTGCTCATTTTAGCTCGCTTTCTTAAATCAATCAATTTTGCATGCCTTGGTTCTCTGACATATGATTTAAATTATTTACCAGTTTCATCCCATTTGACCTTTGAACGCCTCAACTCCCTTTAAAGCTTTGAGTATTTATATTGTAAGCCAACCCTTTAAAGTCGATTGGTAAGACTGTACGCCCAGATAGTGTAAGACATGGGTTCGATCCCCATTGTAGAGAATTTACTGTTCCGAGTTAAATCTACTTTATAATGTATTTTATGTCTCCTTTTATTTTTTAGCATTCAGTTATAGATAACTGATCTTATCTTCCGGCTTGAAACGATAGCCAAATTAGGTTCTTGCATGTCTATGAAATAGAAAGCGATTTCTCACCGCTCGGTGGGCGAGTTTTAATTTTTTCAAGGCATGATATTAAGAATTAAGTTTTTTTTGCTTAAAACATCAACGTTTTTGTTAATCCAATATTTAGCTACTCTTGTATTTTTAATGGGTCATGCGTAATTTGAACGTTGACATAAAATCAATTAATTAATCCGGCTTTTATATTTAAGTATTGGAAAACTTTTACTGTTTACTTCAGTTATTAAAGCATTTCTAAGCTCCCCTTTCGTGTATACTTTATCTTCGCGAAAACAGCTATGTCAAAATAATCTTCGTAATACTCGATGTCATGGGAACTTTATGGAAAGTTTACTTTTTCATGAGCCTTTTGCTGAAAGGCTACTATGTTGAACTTCAATTCGCTTCTATTTCATTACCCTTTAATCAGCGACTTTTGATATTCATAATTTGGAAAAATGAGTTTTAAATGCCATCTATTTTTTCGCTATTGTTAAAATTGCTCGAGAGTCGACGATGGGTTGGAAGCGTATAATCATATACTCTTTTATTAAGCCAAATGTGAGGACGGCTTATGTAATGTAAATATGATTCGGGGAACAATTTTTCCCCTAATTTGCACGGACTCGTTTTAACGAGATGGCTAAGGATTACACCCCTCTTTGTCCGACCGGTTTTTCTTTGTTCCTTAGCAAAACATGGCTCGGCAATTTATAATGCTTTATCATGTTACAAAGTGTCTAACATGCTGCGAGTGTCTCTCGTTTAAGAAACTCTCTTAGCTTTTATATCTTCCTGTTTAATTTAATTACGCCACTCGCTTTTTACTCATTTATCGGTGCTGCGTTGTTTCCGAGAACAGCGTCTTGTGTTCGTATAAAACGAAATACAAAAACGAACCTGATTGAAAAATATGCATTAGACCGTCTATATCTAATATACATTTAAGGGTGCATCCAATCGCAAATGGGTCGTAATCCGAGTGTGGAGATTGCGAGAGTCATCTGCGATAGAGTGGGATTCTCTGACGTCTGCACAGATTTATGTTCAATTCTGCTATCCTCTTTTGCTGGTCAGATGTGCTGATCAAGATATAGGGATGTGTATGGAAGCCTCCCTCGTTGCCTTGCATCCGGTCGACCCTCACTTACTTCCCTTTTCCGATATTTGCATAGATTAAAATCGTACTGCAGCTCCATTTGCAATCAGGATTTCGATGCCATAAATATTCAAGAGATTCACTCACTTTTACCCCTTTGACTGGTGCAGTGTTAAAGCTCATTTCACGTCATTTGCTTTAAGAGGATCACACAAGAAATTCATGTCTCATCTCATTCAGTATTGGTTCATTTTGAGCTCTTATTTGGCCTCTCTATTAAGTTGAAAATGTATATCTTAATTTAAATACGTGAACACTAGGTTTTCCGAATTTTTAATACAATACCTGTCAAATTAACAAGCAAAAAAACTCATAATATTTTAAAAGAAACTGATTTATTTAATTTAAAATAAATTTAGTATTACACGAATTATGAAGTATTTTAAAAAATATTTTAACTGAATGTAGAGTTTTTGTAGAAAGATAGAAATTGGAAAACGGTAAATACTTGGATATATGCAAACATGCATATGTATAAGACATAAACCATGAATAAAGCCTTCCAGGTGTGTCGTCATCCCCTAGCGTAAACGCTTCCCCTGCAATAATCTGTATTTAATTTAATTTATATTTATAACTCTATATAATCTCTTTTTATTCTTCAAAAATTCGGTAATAAGCCATTGTCTACTTTAAGCGTAAAAATCATCATGTATTTCTGTTGCCATTTTCTCTTGAATTTTAAACTTTCCATCATAAGATAATTTTCTATAAAAAACAAATCCAATTTAATAGCAAATTCTATGTCTTCATTAACTGTTTTTAATGTAAAACATGTAGCTACTTTGCTGCAACTGATTTTTGAGTAATTAATTGTGATAGATTCGATTAATATTTCGACTTATTTCAACGTCCCATCATCTTAATATTTCTTGGATGTCATGAATATCCATGTCATCAAAACATCCTCCATCAATATCACGACAATTTTTTATTGATTTAATCAATGCTGCAATCATAGAGGATGAACTTGGGAGATCATCCGCCGCAAGGAAGTTCGAACCCCTCTGGTGGAGCGTAGAATTGTCCCTGCAAAGGCGCTTCTTCGCAGATCGAGGAGAAAATGGCAACTAGCTAAGAGAGACAAACAAAACTGCCCTCCTGATGAATTAAAAAGACTTGCTGTTGTCAGGAAAAGGCTAGCAGCCCAATACAATATGGCCATTGGTAAGGTCAAGCTGATGTCATAGAGAGAGTTCCTTAAGGAGCAAAGCAGGCCAAACCCCTGGGGGCTAGTATACATAGCCATCTTCACTGGACCTAGCAAAGTCAGTGCTAGAATCCGGGTTCGTACTATGAACATTATTGTTACCGACTTCTTGCTAAAAACTCTACTACCTCACAATACTCCAGAAATGGATTTGTCGATATACAAAGCCATCAGAGCAGAAGCATCGGAAATTTCTCATGAGAGGTTAGATACGACTCTGTCCGACTTGGAAGAACTGGTAAAAAACTTGAATTCCATGAAGTCTCCGGGAATAAACAAAATTGATGGCAGAATAATTAAGCCTGTCTACTTCCAAATCGATGTTGACCTCTGTCACATCTACAGAGAGTGTTTGTGCTGTGGAGTTTTCCCCAGCTGCTGGAAAGTGGGACTTGCAGTGACCAGATTGATCCTAACCTTTGAAGGCACTAAGCCACTATCTAATAAGCAATTCGATTTCAGACCAGGGAAATCGACTGTAAATGCCATAGACAAGGTCATTTCATTTGGTATTCATCTTCTATTGATGGTAAAACATTTTCTCCAGAGACTACTTCTAGCTATAAATTTTTCCAACAAGAATTTCAAGTGGATTGCTTTATTTCTTTAACGAATGCAGAAACCGTACAAATCGTATATTTTTCCCCTTCAAACCACGTTATATAAAGCGTGTTGTAATAAACATGCCAAAATGTGTTATATAAAACCGTGTTATACAAGACCCGAGTGTATAGTACAAATACAAAATATTGATCCCATTTAAATAATGTTATTTGATATATTATACTGATGAAAACAGCGTATAATGATGGATTTATATGTTTGAAAATATCATCTAGATAATTAGTCGATCTTTTAAATTTGTTTCGTAATTGATTTCATTGTAAATAATATTTATTTTGTAGTAAATATGGATCCTCAATATCGGTGAATATTTTCATGTTTGATTGATGGTCGCATTAGGGTCAAATTTTCCCCTTAATAAATTTTAATTAATGCTTGGTATAGTATAAATATTTGCTCAGAAACCTTCCATTAGATGATGTCTTGTGCACGTTGTTGAGAATTTCAATTATTTTCTTTGTCATTATATTAAGACTTTGGTATCGATTTAAAAGTCTGGTTTCTTCGCCGATGAAATTGAAGCCGCCCAAAGAGTCGTCGAGTATACTTTAATGCTCCAAACAAAATAAACTTTAGGTGTTTAGACCTATCGGAGAGTTTTCCATTTTGCTAAAACGTCTAAGGTTGACTTTAATTACAGTTTAAATACGCGTTTCCGCCGAAAATTCAAATTGGAAAATTTGCATGAATGTTTGGTCCTCTTCAACGACTCAGCTGGAGGCCCGCCTTAAATACTAAGTGTTCCTCATCGAAAGTGCTTTCATCCTAAGTTGCTTCTCGCATTAAAAATTGATCAATATTTATGCTTTGGATGACTAAAGTTTTCTCGGATAAGAAGTGGGACTCGCTCAGAATTTCGGATGTTCGAGAGTTGCGATCGTTGCTTTTGTGCTTAGTTTATCAATTTGACAGAGAGTATAAATTGTGGTCGGCCGAATTAATTGTTTCCTAAAATGTCTGTAAATATTTGCCCATCGCCCAAAACGGCCATTATCCAAATTGATAAACACATTATTTTCGTTGTCTATGGATTTCAGGCGTCGGAATGAGCAGCGGGGGTTTTTTCTTTACCCCACCCCTTTGTTCTCGGTGATTGGAATTTTCCCTCGCTTTTTTCCAACCCCACTCATTTTTTCCCAACGCTCGTTAGCGTTCTCTATGGCCCACGTTTCTATGGTCGTGACGCACCGTGGGCTGGTGGGGTGGAAGCGTAAACGGTTTGATTTTAGCCTTTTCTCCCCATTGCGGTTGCGGAATCTGGAATGTGTTTATTGTGGATCTTCGTTTTCGAATCGCTAACTATCGCGGGAATCACAGTTGATTGCCCCCATTATTAAATTTTTAACTCCCCCCCCCATATGATTTTTCCGAACGGAGTATATTCATCAAAGTAAAAGCGTTTGTTTCTTAATCCAATGCGAATATATTCTATTCGAATTTATAAACGCGTCTTTGGACGAAGATATTTTTAAAAATCCCACACTAATGCATGTCCTCACCGAAGAGTTAAAAACGCATTTTTTGCATTCTTATTAAATATTATTGGATTATGTATGGCGACATCATTGTATTTCAACATATATTAGCCCTTGGCGATCTTTAAAAAAAATCCATTAGGTTCATAAATACTTGCAACATTTATCCTGATTTACTTGATTTGAAAAACTAAGTACAAAAAATGACTAAAATTTATTGTAAAATATTGATAATTTATAGATTCTCTACTATGTACTCATTCAGAGATTCTATCCTATTGTTGTGGAATATTTTGTTTTTTGGCAACTCTTCAAAAAGGCGAGTCAAGAGTGTGAAATAGTCAAAGGAACGACCTGGAACAAAATACGAATAAGGAATGCTTTAGAAGGAATATATATGAGGAATGCTGATGTCATCGGGTCGATGACGGAATATGCTGGTGGTGATTCAAATAATCTTAGCATACATTTAAAGGTATTATAAATGCAAAATCACCACTTTCTCTAAAAAAAAAGTCTTATAGTGATCGCCTACAACCAATAACAGATAACATCTTAAGAAGATGTATTTTTTATTTCGCATTTAAATAAGCTGTAAACCCATCTAATTGATTTGTATTTATTGAATTGATCGATCCTTGATGTTATAGGATGTGTATTACACTAAAAATGTACATTTGCCCGAGTCCTCATTAAATATTCATAGTTCGAATAATACATCCAATTTTCAGGCATAGTTTACATTGATAACAATAATTTTATACAAATTTGCCTGAATTAATACTATCATATCAGGATTCGAAGTGCGTATGCTCGCATGCGAATAATCCTTGTGTGTAGGACCGATTTTGGGTTCAGTTCGCATGTGTAAGATTTCTCCAATTACATATAGTGGAGGCGTATTTATTTATGACTCTACCCGGTTTTGTTTTTTCACCGCAGTTTCCGACCGAGCAGAAAGGTCAGTAGACGCACGCCACTACTGACGAACGAAATGGTGAAGTTTGGTACTCGGGGGATGTTTTTCAAGAGTGAATTTTGGGCACGTAGATTTTTTGCCCCTAAATTGGTACCGGGCATACGTTAATTAAATTGGCTGCATTTAGTTTTGGCTGTTAACGTTTTCGATTTGGTTCGCCCCGGGGGGGAAAAATAAGCTTTTTATCCATTGGGTTTTTGAATTGCGATCAATTGAGCATGAATACTGAAATAATTCGAAATATGAACGTATCTGGTTGTCGAATCGATACATTTTCCAAACGAATATTATTTGGATCGTTCGGGATCACTGCGAACTCAAATGTGAAGAAGTTGAAAGCATAGGATAGAATAATAATTTTATTTGGTGCTTGAGTTGGAAGCACTTTCCTCCCTCAACTTACCGATATGTATTTTTGCACGATGTCGCTTTTTTTTGCTTCCTTTTTCATTATATTTTAGCGATCATTTCTGCTTTTCGATTTAAATAAGTTTCCCATATTCGAAGAGTATTTTCATGCATAGATTTCAGCTAATATTTTTTTATAATGCAGGATATTTTCTGGATAAATTCATCGGGAATAATATCGTTGGTTAGCTTCCTTAGTTCATTTGAATGCCGGATAAAGTTTTATGATTCGAGCAGGATCGTAAAATGAACACTTAAAATTTGGCGCCATGGAAGAGCCACTTATTTTCTAAGGGCTTAATTTCTTGAACAACGAACACATCTTGTATATATTATGCAAATGTATAAATATAGCACTTATTCTACTCCGTTGATTTTATTAATATCCATTTTTATTCCTGGAGTTTCATAGCGAATATACCATGCCCTACTTAACTAAAATAAGTGACGTTTCCAGATGACCTGAAATACTATATGATGGCTTTATGTAAGAGCATCCCTCGTTGTATTGCTGGAATTATTTATGATCCGAAAATAAATGCCTCGATATCTGCAACCTCATTCATGTCTTTGTAATATTTTTGTGTGGAAAATGCCTAGAAAATTATACGCAGGTTTAACGGCTTAGCTGTAATATTTTACCCTAAAACACCAAAGATATTCCAAGGATCTAAAATAATCGCTTTCAACTTGTTTCACGCAGTCATCTTTCCGTGGAGGAGCAAGGGATGATCGAAAAGTTTACAGAATATAGGGGGTGTTTGGCACAAAGATAGCTTGAAACAATTCAATTTTATATCGTGCTCTCTATACTGTTGCCTTTTTGTTTTGCAAATTTAATTAAATTGCTAATTTGCATGAATATCTTAATTATATGATGAAATATTTATCGACGATTAAAGGGGAAACTTGTCAGATCGTACATTAAATATTATGTTATCAATTAAGATATGAAACGTTTAAATTTTCATCGATTATCTTAAATATTCTTTTGAATTACATACAATATACCATAATCAAATCAATTGATTTTCTATAAATGAAGGTATTGCAGTTATGGATTGCTGTATTCTGTTTTAATACGAGTATTGTGTATTTTTAAGCGTGCCAAAGGAAACATATACGACAAAAGATGACTTTTATTATTATAATTTAGTACTTTTTGGAAGTTATATTTCAGATTTACTTGTTGCACTTGCCTTATTTATATTGTTGAATATAGTATATTTTATGGCGTTTTTGCTCTTTGTACGCTGTTATAATTGAGTGTTATAGTATTTATTGCAGAATAATCGTGGATTGTATTTTTATTGTCGTTAGTTCTACTGTTGATGATAACTATAGTGCGCTGACCAACTGTTCTCTGGTTCTGATCTTGATTATATTGGAATTCGTTGGTGTCTTTCGTCTTTTTTTCAGGATGTCCAATCCTCATTAATTCAAATATGAAAGATTTTGTATTAAATGCAATAATGTTTATTTCACATGCGTGCGATAAATCTACGTGTGATAAATGTGAGTCGAGTATGTCGCTAGTGTATAAGTGACATCGAAAAATGTTATTTTTGATCTTCATGGGAGAATATCTGAATTATCATATAGTTGTATGATCAGGGGTTGTGGGATACTAAGCAAATACCGAGGCATAGTCGAGAGATCTGCGGATCTATGCAGAGGACGATGGCCGCATTCATCTCGTGCCAAAGTTGAACCGCCGAAGTGTGGAGATGTGTACATCTACTCCAACGCTTCCATCCCCATCAACCTCCAACACCAGACTCAAGAAATTTCCATGTTTAACTCGTGGAGCTCATTCTTGCCACGTATAAATTTCAATATTTGACCGGGAGATTTGCATGCTCAGCTTCCAGCCGGTTCACGTGCCGAACAAGATTTTCTCTGTTGTCTGCTCTCTTGTTGGTTTTGTAAGAGGTTTACGGCTTCGTGTTATGTGGTTTTGTATGTGGAAAACATACTCCCCGACAATTCATATTTCACTTTGTGTCAGGAAAAATGCTAACGTTTCCAGAAACGACATCTTGATTGCTTCCAGCGACGTATCTGCGAATCCTCACATATAAAGGAATCACATTAATTTCAGTCGGGTTAGTGTAATTTATTTCGGGACATTTATTATTAATCGGTTCATACTATTACTTCGCGGGGATTTATTTGCTGTCTTTTACAAAGATTCGCGTCGTTTATATAAAAAAAAGATTTATTGCCGTCTCTAATGGGATTCTCAGTAGCGCTTTAATAAATGGATAATTGTAATCCTTGACTCATATTTTCCCCCAAATAACTCCTTGTTGTTGATTTTAA
This sequence comes from Stenopsyche tienmushanensis, assembly GCA_008973525.1. Classification (NCBI taxonomy): domain Eukaryota; kingdom Metazoa; phylum Arthropoda; class Insecta; order Trichoptera; family Stenopsychidae; genus Stenopsyche; species Stenopsyche tienmushanensis. Next base: position 41,619 of record WACJ01000018.1, on the reverse strand, counting down.
TGGAAAGAGCTTTCTGGAGTACAAAGAGTCCAGTATCCCCCTTTTACACTAACTAGCTGTATCCCTTTCATCCTAAGGCCCGCAAATTTGAGACTGGTTGCTTTCCTATTTCAGGTTGACTCTCTCATTTCGGCGAACACAAAGCGATATAGAAGGCAACTGGCAAGGTTGCTCTTCCAGACCGTCTGCTTGTTGTTCTCGTACTTGTTCCGTTCCTTTATTTTTCCAGCCGCTGGGCCAATAATTTAGAATGAAAGGTGTCACACAATGCAAATGCCGCGAAGGGGTTGAAACCCTCAAAAACTAAGTAGTCTTTCGTGAATGGCTATGAATATTAAGCTGTGTTTCATGGATATATTCTTTATAAATATGTAGCTTTTTGTAGTTGCAATGGCCTGAAGCACTAGGTAGTATTTCATAACTGCAGAAGCTACGAGAGTGGAACATTTTATAGATTTGTTAAAAATGGGGGTATAAATATATTTACTTATTTAGTTATTCAAAAAAATCATGTAGTGCAAGTATCCAAGATCCTGTGCAAATTGATTTTTCGATTATTTTTAATTACGAAGTTATACATAGACAAACGTTATTGAATTTAATGACCCTTTTCAATAAAAATGTAGTTTTATAGGACTTAATATATATTTACGAGATGGGTGTGTCAACATTTTATAATCGTCCTCAATTGTAGCACGTTAAAAGAGTATTATCGGTAAAGTTTGCCGATATAAGAAGCACATATTACACATACACATATTTCATCCCCTATATTGCATCGGTAGGGAAAATGTATGTCGGTCATCCATTGTCTTTTAAACTGCATTGAAGTTTAGCGATTAAGGTCACATCCCAAGGGCATGCTGTCAGACTGCGGTTGTTTTTTCTGTGTATTGATTTTGATTCGATTTTGAGGGTTGCTATAATAGTTGTTGTATTTAAATAAAAAAGTACAAATCTTGATCATTCGTTTTTTTTTGCCGTAGCAAGCACTTTGAATTTGAACCCGATGTAGGTCGTGAACCTTATGCGGAATATTGCTATGGAGGAGCATGTAAATCACTTCATTCCATATTACCTAACATTCTTCAGGTTTTGTCAACGATGCGTGTTAAAACCTTCGGGCTGATCGTCAGATTTGCATTTTTTTGTCCAGGGACCGTTTTGCTGGCGAAAGCATGAGAAAATTGGTCTTGTATTGTTTATTTATTTATAGCGGTGGGTACGAAAGGTTTCGGGTTCAAATACCTATCCGAATTATTTACTAACGAAAGAAACTGTCGTGATTTATTCAGCGAGGGTTCGCCGAACTGGGCTCGCCTCCAAATGAATATATCGCCCTTCTATTTGTCAGTATATTGTCGTTGGCATCCTCGTAGCACATTCTCATTTGTAACCATTGCTCTTAAGTCACAATGAAAGCCGTAATCAATTTCGCGATAAGAACGGAGTGTCAAAGATCTATTTTGTGCGGATAAATGCGACATCGCTTTAGGCGCGACTTTATGATTTATTCAATCGTATGGTGACATGTGAAGGTAACTTTGTTTCAATGGCACTTTCAGGCTGTCGAAGAAGTTTCGAAGAAATTCGATTCTGTTCTTTAGCATTGTGAAAGCTCTCAAGCACTGCAGAATTTTACCAAGCAACTGAGAGTTGCACTTATCCCATCGGTAGTTCAGTGGTAATACATTGGCTTATCGCATCAACCGTCAGGGATCAGATTCTGTTTATAGCTAAGTGCTTTTATCGATTTTTCACAGTGTATTGAAATTATGATTGATGAGCGTTTTTTACAATTACTTAAAAATCTAGCATATAGTACGCCAACCTTCATATTATTTACCGTGTCAATATTGAGTAAATTCTTACATTTTCATGCAAAATCATGCTTACTTTTAAACCCATTGTCTTCAACGTCTGATTGGCGACAGTTCTACAAAACAATTGACGCAAAAGACAGATTGCTCCACTGTCGAAAATTAGCTATTTAGATAGACCATAAATGTCATTTAACTAATTTTAACTATATAAATACAAGTAATTACAATATAACATATTGATTAATTAATTATTTTGCCTTCCTCCCCTTTACGCAGATGTTAAATCCATCAAAATTTGAGACGTTATGATGGCATGCTTTCATGTTTAATCTATAAGTATATAAAACGGTAACGGGTGAAAATATTTTCATTTTAAATTCATAATTTTTCATGATGTAAAATATGCATAAACTTATTATATTCCGGTTAATTGGGATTAAATAATTTTTAGCCCATTAAATGACTGCCCTGAAGGATATTTTAATTAATAAACGTAGTAATGTTCTGTAATTTTTTTTTAATCCCTTCATACCGTCTATCTGATGGCGATAGTTTCTAAAAATTAAATCTTTCGATAATGATTAAAATTACATATACACTGAATTGATACGAATAAGTTGAATATATATATATATAAAAGCTTGCAGAATTATTTCTTATGGTATATACTGAATAAAAAATCGCAGAAGCCATATATGCTCCATTGTTCCTCCTGGGTCCAGTGTTTTTACATTTCCACCGACACAAATTGTTCTCTTCGATCCTTTACTCTAATTATGTAATTTATCTGAGGGCGTTTTCTATCTCTATTAGCGCCGCTATATTTTACATAGACAGCATAGAGTACTTAATTCTATAATTGTTTAACCCGAATATAAAAATTAAAATTAATTTGAAATGTATGTAGACTAAATCAGCACAGAATTTATCGACAAAAGTTAATTTTCCAACAATTTAATATAAAAATACAATTCAAAAATAAATAAATAAAACACTAAAAAATTCAAATATTATTTTGAAAATATGCCTAAAGTAACATTAACGCATCGAGGGTTTCGTCATTTAGTCTGGATCTAATTTTGGTAGCCAGGCAACTTGCTGCTGAAAATGCAGGCTCAGCCTCCACACTCGTTGGAGGTATCGTCATCAGATATTTAAATATTAGTTCGAGTTGATGATCGCGTGAGCTCCCATTTTCGTATAACACCATCAACGTGACTGATAAAATTCCTTTCTGCTGAGACACGGACTAAAACTCGCAAAATTTCCGATTTCCCAAAAAATAATTAATTTCCGTCGTTGCAGATGAATACTTGTATACTATAATACTTTGATGTGATTCGTAATTATATCTCGGAGGAATACAAAAATTCTGAACCCCGTATCTATTATATTTCATATCGATATTCCCATTATTAAAGTCGAGGTGTAGTAAATACATCACCGGTAGGGAAAGTTAATATAAAAATTTGAAAAACATATATGTATTGTATATATGTATACATAGATTAGACAGTTACTGCCCCTAGAAATCGCCTAAACTCGCTAATTAGTAATTACGCCACTGTTTCCAAGCGTCCAGATTTCGGCGGGAATATCTCGAATTAGTAGCCTTCTTCTTGCTGGAGAGGTGTACGATTTCTATTTGATAAAAATTTCAAACCCCATTTTTTCGGGATTACGTTTACTAACTATACTAACGATATTGAATGCATTATTTTCTGAAAATTCGTATTTTTAGAATAATTGTTAAGAATAATAGTCAATATAACAATCGACTATTGTCGCGCATAACAATGGTTCATACTGTTGATATATTGAGGTAAATAATTTTTAATTTATGTGTACAATAATGAATACATTCCATTATAAAATTACGTATTTCAATAAGTAAGATTAATGATTCACCACATCTTTGCCAGGAGGTGTTGAAAGGGGTGTTCCAGTTGGAATTTTGTTCTAAAGTATTGTGGTATATAAGATGTACCCATATTAATTTCGTTTTTTAAATGAAAGATTTTAATGCTCATATTTTTTTAATTTTAAACACATTAATACAAAATGTAATTTCCATCGTTATTTATAACCTCTCCAAATAATGCTGCATAGATCTAAAGAGTTGGAAATCCGACGGAGCGATATCTGGAGAATAAGGAAGATGTCGAATTGTCTTCCATCCAATTTTAAGTGTTCAAAATGAATAATACCTTTGCAGTCCCACTAAACAGTCAATAGATTTTTTTGTTTTTGTTAGGTCGGGCTTAGGGATCACTTTTGCTACCTGACCCTTCAATAGCCCTTGATTTTTGCGTTCATAATTAGAGTAAAGATCCCATTTCTCATCTCCAGTTATTAAGTTCATTTTTAGAAGTTATTCGCTTGCGTTAATTTGGTCGCCCATGTTCTCTTCACTTAGTTCGTGCGGCACCCATCTTCCTTGTCTCTAAACCTTCTCAATGTTTTTCAGATTTATTTGAACACTCGACCATGAGCATCCGAGATTGGCTGATATATTTTCAATAGTTGTTGTTGGATCACTATCAATTTCAGCAATCAGTGTGGCTGCATCCACCTTACGTAGTATTCCACTTCCAAGGCAATTTTTTATTTCAAAAATTTCAGATTGAAATCTTTATTGAGAGAATGTTAATTAAATTTCAAACAAATGTTTCACTCAGTGAAAATAGATCCATTGTAAATTGGGTTGTTAAATTTGATTTTTTAAAGCACAATTTATTCTTGATGAGTATAGTCACAAAAAGAGCATAAAATACGACTTGAAAATGCAGCAACCTAAATGCAACTAATATCCAAAAACGGCCAAGCATTAAAACGAAAACTATTTTGGGTTCTATTTATATTTAATTGCATATTAAAATTGAATATCATTGTCGATTTACCGTGTATAAATAGCATATCTTTAAAAAATACTTGGAGGATCCCAACTTTAATGCGACTCGTGCTATCTTTGGAAGCAAACTGAAGATATATATTAAAGTTGAGAGATTTGCCTTGAACTCGCCTACCCCAGCAGACAGCGGTGGCCGGAAATGAGGTTCGATTCCTGCCTACGCCTTTAAGAGAAAAGTTTTTCCTTTTATCGACATTTTGCCCAAAAACGAAGAAGACTAATGCAATTGAAAATATAGAAGAGGTCTCTGCTGGAAGTCCTCCGTTGTTTGCCCTGGAAAAATATTTAGTCTTTTCCGCTCCAATCACCCTGCATATTTGCATGCTTCGCAAGCCTTGGACGTATGTTAATAACGTTCAATGGCTTCATACCCTGTTTGCTTTATATCATAAAGCTGTTGTTTTAGCAGGAAAATTTGTGAAGTAAATTTTAAAATTACGCCACCTGAACAACCCCATTAATGCAATGATAATATTATGCTTCAATTTATCAGCCCTATTAATGAAAACATCCACATCCAATACCTTAATTTGAGTTCTTCCCATTGTGATGTTTCGATATATATTTTTATTGATGTCGAGAGTTATTTAAAAATACATATATTCGGCAATGGGTCGATCACAAAGGATTCAAGGGTGAATGCGGTTGTGTGGTTGTAATCATTCACGTTATCAATAAGAGAATTTGTATGGACTGTGTGAAAACTTGGTGGGCTTTTGTTGCCAGTTGGTAACCCAATATTTCATTTGGTTCCCTGCAAAGTCAGTTTTCCTCAAGGCTACCTGAGTTTTCCGCGGGAAGGGTACTGCCGTATCCCGAACCTATCCGACCCAGAACGGGTACCCCCTTAAACCCTTTGCCGGATATGAATTTACACTTAAACATTTCCGGTCGCGATAAGCCGTACACTTTACATGCTCGTAATATCTGTTTTGATTCGACGGTATTTTTATGCGTTTATCTTTATTTTTTGGCCTTATTTTTAGTTATTCGGAAAGTCACTGGAGAATTTTGCTTACGTTCATAAAATATATAATATATACATTTTTTATTTCATGAGGAAACTTATTATTTATTCATTGTGCTCTGGGAAATATCCTATTTTCTTTTTGTACTAGTATGTAATTTGATATTTTTAAAAGTCAATTTCAGGGCAATCAAAAAATCATTTTGATCTCCATTACATAATGGTTTTTTTAGTATGGTGCTTCTAAGATGTAAAAAAAACTTATTTATATTATGTAAAGTAAGTATTAAAATCAATTTTTCTATGTGCTGTGAAATATTGCAAAAAAAATCTAAATTATTCAATAAAATTATGAATAAAGACTTAATTACATCATGTGTTTGTTCTTCTGTGGGAACGCTCGATGTTTATAATAATATTGATACGAAGCGGAATTTAAACATGTAAATATGTTTAATCCATCTTAAAATCGATGCGATATTTATGAAAATATAAATTTAGTCTATTTATTTATTTAAGTTTGGTATAATGGGCTATTTTTTGGACATATTGTAAAGGTTCGAGTTCATCTCAAAATAATAAAAAAAATAAGCATAATATTCATATTTGGAAGATTTTTTTCAATCAGATTTAGTCTGATTTCTTGATTCTTAAAAACTAAAAATTCTGATACAATTATTAACAAAATCGTGTAGGGCCAAATATGATTTTGAATTATAATCAGAGTTTTTTTTTAATAATTATTATTTCGCCACACTTTCATAGATCCTCTCCCACGTATAATAATCTTATGCTAATCTAACCATATGTGGAGGACAATGGGATACCACTACATAAAAATCCTTTATCCTTAAAAGATTCCATAATTAATATGGTATCATTTGAAGCAAAAAGATTATTAATAATTTGATACCGATGACATGGTTATAAGGTGATCTTATACGATTATGCATATTTATTTATTTAGATTTCTGGCCTTTACTTCCACTAGTTAGTTAGTCTAACATTGCTTGAATTTAAATAGATTCATATGAGTTGTTTTAATCATAATTATTATGTTAAAATTTCTACGTCGACATAACAATTTTGAAATATGAGCATTGCCTTTGAAAGCTTACAAAGGATAGAAAGACTATTATATTTTCTTTATACGAATATGCCACTTTGTGCTTGTATTTGTTAACATTGTCAGAGCTAGTGTTTGCTTAAAGTATAGGTGGATTTCATAAATGGGAAGAAATCCGCATACAAGTGAAATTATATAGTTATTCCCATAAAATTTCAATTTTATAACGATATCGTATAATGTGTTTTTTGTAATTTATGCTCGATAATTGATGAAATTCGCATTAACCATAGCTTTGCCCATACTATTTTTTTAAATCCATATTGTATTTTTGTTAATCAAGGTTTATTTTTATTGTAAAAATGGACGTTTTTAATGGACCACAAAATATTCCCAAACACCCGACAAAATACAGTATATTCCATAGGGAACCATGAACACGGTTGGAAACCAATATTCTAATGGACATAAAAACTATTTAATCGGCATAAACAACACACAGAGGAGTTGTTCAATAACTATTTACTATATATTGGAAAGTATTCGAAGCCTTTGTTCGTTGTATGCCCAAGCACCAAACGAAGAAACTCTTTTGGAAGGGTTCGTTCTAAGAAGGTGATCTTCTTTTTCATCCGTGTATGACGATGCTTTATTTATGTTCCATAAAAAAATGTACCATCAAAGGAGTGGAGGCAATCAATTCACTCGCTTTCAGCCTCCCTTTGGATACATCAACGGGGTTGATTGATGATGGTTGAGATAACAAGATGGTTTTACCTGCTATTGATGTGTGTATTTCGTAATTGATATAAGCGAATAATTAAACGCCTACGGCGGTTTCAGATATCGTTTAGCGATAAGTACATCGAAGGACATTTATTTTTAGGTATTTTTTGTGAAATTTCCTCCCCCCGGTACTTGTTGATTGTCAAAACCCTGGAACACTTGTGAATGAAATGGCCATGGTTGTGGGATATTTGCTCGCGTTCTCCCTCACGTTTTTCAATGTCGTCCAATTCAAAACATTTCTGTTCTGGCTGCATTCTTTATTTTCTACTAGAACACTCGTTTTCAGGACATGATACTTTGCTACTTTTGAAATCCTCCGAGACGAGATAGAAGGGGAGTAATGGTTTTGTTCTCTGGCCCCCTTGCGGATTGTCTTTTTGTTTTTATGAATATTTATTAATACGATTCGACATTTACATGAATATGAATAGCAGCATGCTAGCTTATTTGACAGAAAATATATCAAATTTATTTTGTCGGATATAGAAAACAGTCGAGGTTTGTAAATTTTCAATTATTGGTTGTAATTTCTTTAACGACCCACCCAAATTTTATATTATGCAGTATTCATATTTTTAATAGCTCACGTTTAATGGCTCTTTATTTTTCGCTTTCGTCAACCCATGCAGGATAACGAGGGGTTGTTTTTATATGCATATCATAATCGCCCCTTTGAATTATTTTCAGACTGGGATTATTACAAGTGGGTATTTGCACCATTGAAAAATTTGTGACTGAACAATTTTTCTCATTATTTTATTAATTTAGTCAAATTAAAATTAAATTTTTCACACTTATGATTTTTAAGCAAATTTGAGTAAATAGTGCCCTTAGGCCAAATGTTAAGAATATAAAATGGATTTGTTTTTTTACCCTATTGTAAATATTTCAATTCAAATTAAGACTGAAACTAAAATTTACGATTTAATCAGCTTTATGATATTCCATTTTTAGTATTGAAATGAGACAAAAACACATGATACGAAATAGCTGTTAATCGTTGTGAGAACAATTTGCAAGATTAAAAGTAACTTCTTTCTGCGTTGGGATGCAGATGCGCAGGGAAGAAAATAATTGGACGTGGCTGCAGGCGGATGTGTTGTTCTGCCAGCTTCGCCAACAGTCTCGCAACTTGAGGTTTTCTCTATCCGAAAAAATAAAGATCTTGGCGAATGCGAGCAACTTTATATTGTTTTCCTGGCCTTCTACTCTCTTCTCGGGTCTTCCATAATCCGATGGCGAATGGACCCGTGTTAGATTGTCCATCAAAGATCGGGTGGGTGCTAGACTCCACGATACCCACCCATAAAACCCCAGGGGGGGGGGAGTAAATTCTACACCCATGGGCAATGGTTGAACCCCTGGGGTAATAATGTGGAGTAGAGGTGTGCGAAAGTAGCCTCGTCGATTTGCTCATCAAACACTGCTGGGGTAGCCCAGCTAACATGAGTTGGGTGCGCAGGTCACATTGTGCTGCGTACCCATAAAGGGGTATGTAGAACAATCGATTACAGTAATTGGTGGAGATTGTGTCAAAGGCTCACCATTATCCTCAACAGCCTAGGCAAACAGGGAAGAACAATTTTAGGCTGTTCGAACGGCGACTCGTTCTGTGGCTAGGTACTAAGAATGATCGAACCGATACGAATACCATGGGTAAGAGGTAGCAGTTCGTCATCTGCTGCAGACCCCTTCAAACTGAGGTTGGACTCGCGGTGACAGTGAACCCGCGGAAGTAAATTCCTTGAATTTTGCTTAGTCCTTCCTCCTCCATCGCCCCTTCGGGTACACATGATCTGAAGCTGGTATTTTCCGCGGAAACCATGCTTCCTCTGGAGGGCGTGGAGCAAAAGGGGTGGGCGTCTGGAAGCTCCACGCGTAGCGTTTCTGGTGGGGCTAAAAGATCAGTGGAAGACACTGTTTGTTACAATGGTGTCAGAAACCTGATCAAAATGAGGAGCTATCCCAATAGAGCAAATCTTACGAATTACGTCTGCGCTTATTAGTAGCCATTTCGCACCGGGGTATTACTGTCCAATGCTACACAAGTACTGCTTCTGCATCCCTGATTCAAATATTATACAATCTAATGAATTTACTAATTCAATAATTTCATTATCCCATGCCTTCGGGGAATTATAATTGAGATTGGCTATATCCCTTCTGTGTAAATGGCCTAGAAACCCTTTAAAAATAATCAATTTTTCCATAGATATGCCGCGGAAGGGTACAATCTCGCTTGAGCTGGATTTATATGATGTGATGTATGATGATATTTCATAATTTTTCATTTTAATATACGATATGTTTTTATTTAGTTTGTAAATATTTATATCTGGATAATATAAGCACAAAGCACATCGATCCCTTGACCTTTGCCATTCGGGCTCCATTTTTGAATGCTAATTACTTTATAATTGATGTAGTATTACGCACGTGCGATTTTTTTCAATGTTATTCCGCCCCATGCGTGAAGTATTTCATTATGAAATTATATTATTTACTTATGAATGTATGGCGAAAATGGATCCTCCCCTTTCACAATATTCCGTTTTTATTTCCACTCTTTTTTGCGAGAGCTAATTCCTATTTATATACGCGTATGTCCCATAAGTAATTAGTACAAATTCCGTACGCTCACCTAACTTTGTAGTAGATACTTTAAACCCGAGGGTTTCCCTTTGGATAGAGAATTACGCTTCCATATCTACATCTGGTTTCGTAGGTCAGAAAGCGCCAACCTTTTACTAAATTTCCAGCGAAAGGACCGCCGCCACAAAAAGATCGCAATAAGAGATAACGATATCTTTAAGGGAGGCTGTTTGAATTTTGAAGTAGTGTCCTGAATATGCACTTGATATCTAATCCGATTGGAAGAGTTAATTTCGCTTGAAATATTTACTGCGTAAGCACTCATGTTTGACTATGCCTGAAAAGGCTTTATATTGTATATGTATTTATCCCTTAAATGTACGACAATGCTTTCGAAACGTTTTTTTTAATTCGCTTGGCCAATTATGTCCTACGACAAATTAGCTCGGTCATTTAAAATATGTTGCATTTAGTTGCTGCATCATAGGGATGTAAAATTTTCAACATGTTTTAAAATACATTTTTTCTTCTTTTTCCATAATTTTGCTACCATACACTTTTATCTCTGATTTAATTCTTGCGTGGGCGTTTCAACATCAGAAGTTTCTGCGAAAGGCTCACGGATTTATATATAAATATATCTATAGTGGATACAATTAGCTATTTTATGGTGGCGTTTGAGAAGGTAGGAGAATTTAAAGCATTTTCCGAAATCCCGCAAGTGAAATATTCCCGCAAAAGGAAGTGTATAATGGGGGGAAACAAAAGGTTTCTGGCAAGTGTTGGTGAAATCGTTTTTGAACGTAAACATCAAATATAAAAGGGGAAGTTCCCATGCTCTTTATTGTTTCGTATTGGTTTTTCCGATATACTCTGCGAGAGCATTAAAGCATTTTCAAATGTCAGGTTCGATGATTCCAAATGTTTGTGGCATGCCAACGTATTAAATTAAGGCCACTCAACTAGCATTTATAATGAATTGATATTTGGCCGCATTTATTCGATTGAAAATTTCTAGTTCCATGTTGCGAGCCCAATGAAATAACAATTTGCAGTTCATGTAGCAAAGCGAACGAATCAAAGTTGGATGAAGCGACAGAAGAAACTTCATTATGTCGTTAAATAGTTCTGACCAGTTCATTTTTATTAACATCTCATTATTATGTCCAAGGAAATTCGAATTAATTAATCTTTCATTTTTTCTACTGCTATCTTCGTAACTACTTAGTCGCCGTAATCGTGCATCAGGTCGCCACGTATTTTCAATTTAAAAATAGGAGTTTTACTAATAAATAGATACTTTAAATATGTATTTTCACTTATATAAGCATAATAAGTGAGCCACAATCAATTAGAATAAAACTTGCACAAAAAACCAACTTGACTTGCTATGACGTGTATGCATAAATACTGCAACAACGCAACATATGCATTTTGCGTCGGAGAATCTTTATCACAACTTTTTTCCATTCGAAAAATATGAACTGGTCATAATTATTCACTTTATATATATTTTTTAAGATTATGATTTACAATATAATTTTATGAATAAACAACTGACTAATATTCGATCGGTCAACCTCTTATTTATTTTCCACCCTAAAACCTTATTTTAGTATTTTTAAAATAATATTTAGGGGTTGCTACCAAGGTTTGATTTTTTTTATAAAAATGTTAAAACACTGTTTTAATCACTAGCTTGTATTTATAAATATAACAGAATATTTCTTTTTGTAAGTTTTTACTAACAAAAGCAAATATTGCTATAGCTCTTCGTCGATTGTCATCAATATAATAATGTCACTACTCGCATAGAATGAACCATTTTTATTGCAGCCTTAAAATCAGAGCCATCCTTCAAAGTTTCAATATATTTATTCAAAAACTGTGATGAGATACCTAGTATCTGGAAAAAACGTAAAAAGTTGCTAGTCACAAAGTCTTCTATGCTTTTTTCGGTGATGTTTTTGACATCAATGTTTTTTCTTTTCGGGCAATCTTCTTGGCTTTGAAACTTTGGCCATTGTTCGGTTTATATTTTCAAAGGATACCAGGACTTTTAATAATTGTAAATCGTTTCTTGGTGCTAAATATCCGACAGACGCTTGAAACCAGTATTTTATATATATTACGACTGTGAAAAGACAAATATCTTTTACTGTTTTCATTTCCTTTTTTATCAGTTTAAACTGATGTTTAAATAAAAAATAATTCAAGTAACACATAGCTTTAGCCATCCATTTAGCAGGGTGAAGACCAGCAGGCCTCGTAAATGAAACTCCTTTTTCAGGAATTCCAACCAAATAAATGATGGAAAGATTCAGTAACTCATTATAGTCATCTCGAGGTTGATACACTTGAAGTTGTTTTTGAGGACGTGGTACCATAAATTACTGTTTTATAATCACTTTGATCAATTTTGTTCCAGTTCTTCTTAAACCGTTTAACAAATTGGAAATGAGGAGCACTAGACGGACCGAGCGATTTACTCACTACAGCTTCTAATATAATTACCATTATATGATGGCGATAAACTAGGCAAAGCATATCATTTTCCATTTTCTGCTCCAAAAGAACACAAGCTCTATTTCTTAAGCCGGTGCTTGCAGCTGTAGTGTTAAAACATAAATGTTATACTTCACTAATAGAAGGTAACTTTGACTGATGCAGATTTGGTGTTGATTGGTCGATAAACCAAATATTGGTTGTATTTTTAATTAATAAACTCCCGTCACTGCTTATGGACGCCATGATAAGTTGAAATAAGTACGTATAATTGGGGAAACAAAAAGCGCGTCTTCTCGCTAATTACTGAATTTGAAGTGAGGAGCAGGGCAGGGCTTAATCTCAATACGCAGGAAAGAATTAAGAAATGGGGAAAGGAGAGGAGGGTTGACTGTAGGGAAGTAGTGAGTCTTTCTGCATGCGATTTCACTTCAAAATAGACTAATAAACATACCAGAATCAATCAAGGGAATATATTGAATGTAATCAATATTTTAGTGGGTGTTTGTTAAATAATAAAAATCCGATGTATGAAAGTCTACCGTTAATGTTTTGTTATACAGATTTAAATCATACTAAAAGATTAAACCCGTGTTTTTTTTTCAATTAAGGCTCATTGAAATTTATAAAATGGCGATAAGGGATGCTTTGGACTCTTGGTGTAAATAAGAATTAGTCTTCGTTTTTTCTAATTAACTAAAAACGCCTCCGTTGAAGCATTTAATTATTGTACAGTTGGATGTTTTTGCTGGGGTTTAATTTTCAGCTTTTGGCGTTTCGCGAAATCCGCTTCTCGAGATGAAATTATTGTAAATACAACTTTTCGTTTTAAAAAGGACACTAAGGAAATTTAGTTGTGTTTTACTGGCAGTCGGGGTTGTCATTCTTGCCTCATTAGTCAGGATTTTTCTCGTTCCTCATTCCCCTAGTTGTAGTCTCATTTTCGACTTGAGTGGAAAAAACGAGTCCGCTTCTGGGAGGCGAGAAAATTGAAAATGGCAAGTTTAGGGCCGCATTCTCTGTAAATAAATTCGAGAAAAATTGCACATCTTTGCATTATTAATTATTCCTTATTTAAACGTCTGAATCCATGTGCTTTGCACGTGATATTGCGAAAGAACTGTTGTAAAGAATGAAAGTTCAGACAATCGTTTGTTGAGTATAAAGACCGTTTAAAAAAGGAAAGCTCATTACATACATAAAGAAGGCAATTGTTTTCGCTTATTTTACTGCTCGCTGTAGAACTTCATTATGCTCATTTTTCTTTAGACTCATTTCTTCCCTTTCTTAATAATGACAAATAAACATTGAAAATTTTCGCAATCCAAATAGATTGAGACTTTTGTTGAAACGACATAAATACATTTATTTTCCAACGCTTTCCAAACGTACGTGCGCTCATGTGAACTGTACTGGATTAGTAGGATTACGTCGGCCAAATAAATCGGAACGTCATGTAAAGCGTGTTATGTCAAGTCATATGTTGTCATACGACCAGGAATTATGGAAAGGCGGCTTCAATACTGGAATTGATGGATTGTTATGTGACCTTCGTATTGTATTAGGCAAATTGTTTTTATGATCGACGAGGACAATCCTGGTGACACTTTAGGTGAACATATTATATCCACATGTTGGTAATATAAATCCAATGGACATATTTTTGTGGAGCCACCACTGCCTTTTAAACGCCATGAATGTGTCTTTTGTGTTGCGGTGTTGTATATGTAGCCACGAACAAATGGTTGTAGTTCTCGTTCGGTTGAATCTCAGTAAAATACAACTACTAGAAGGAATACAATGCCCACTGCCATTAGAAACTGGACCACGCAAAGATGCCACACCATTCCCATAATACGACCATCATTTTTAATTGCGTTTAAGTATGTTCGTATCATTAATGGTTTTTCGCATTTTAAAACGCGAACGTAAGAGTTTGTAGAATGGTGACATTTAAACCAACTTACGTGTACATACAAATGCGCGCGCATGTAAATTTATTACCTTATGCTCCGTTCGTAATAAAATTTCATTTTTCCACATTAACCAAGATACTTAATTAGAAGTAATGATACATATATACTAATAGTATGTTCGCCAAGTACGATATTCATTTTTATCGCAGTAAATCTGGTAGATTCGCGGTGGTTGCAAAAAATTGTTGACAGACTGATGATTTCGACAGATTCGAAATCTAATGTTAAATTGTCTTTTATTTACACTGCTTAAAAAATTCCAAAAATGCGCAGGAAATTTTGGACTGACCTTATATTTATATGAGCTAAATTTTCAACTCATTTCGTCATCACATAAATCGAGCACTGAATACAAATTGTTCCAGAAGTGTTGCCCATATTATCAAATATTATATTTGTGGGATGTCATATAAAATATGTATCTAGTATTTGAATAGCGAAATAGTTTCTGGACTTTTACTGAATAGATTCGGGATCAAGTCCAAATTGTGGAATTCAAGTTTGGGAGATTGGAGGTGTTAATATGTCTCATCGATCTTTTTGGTTTAGCTTATTTAACAATTCAGTTAAATAATATCAGCATAGTTTAATAATATTGACGATCTTTATTATCAACGATCATATCTTCTGTATTGGACGTTGTTTTAATCTATTTGAAGTGAATTTGTGGCATAAGCTTTGTTGAATTTTCCAACTGCCATTGATCACGTATCTGCAAACAAAATCGCTTGAAATTATGATATTTTTATAAATTCGCTTTTTTATTGTACAATTGAGAGATTTTTATCTTTCATATAACCGAGCTCCGAATATAAATTTACCTTCTTATTTATAACAATCGAATTGATGCCAACTTCTATTTGAATGTCAGTACACTTTGTAAGTACAGACAAACTTAGAACAACAATATTATATACCCACAAGATTTTTTAATAATCGAATTTATAATTCCATGAATAATAAATGGTATGAAATATATGAATTTTTATTTGAAGTACACCAATGAATACATAAAATAATTTTCGCAATGTAGTATTTAATTCAGCATTATAAATTCATCCCTTAATTGATCTGATTTATAAATGCGTATACTATTATTTACATAGCAAATATTTTAAAAGGATAAAGAAGCATTTGAGCCGACACACAGATGATGCTACGCTGAAAGCTTTCTAAAGGGCAGATAGAAATGAAAGCTCATTTATGTTCGCCGTCTAAAGCTCTTCAATTTTTTTCTCTATGGCGGATTCAAAATATGTGCAAAATATTATCACAGATGATATCCACTGTGTTTGCTTCGAAAATGCATTTCTAAAATAGTTTCATGGGCGTATCTTGTCCCCATTACTCCATGTTATTTTACGACCTTCTTACTCGATATGGGGATGGCGAATATTGTATTCGTGCTATTGATCTGTTGACATCATAAATATCTTATGAAAGTCGAATCGATAAGTTTATATAACTGATCAAATCCGTAATACCTCCATGGAGTATTTTTTTTATGTAATATAAATATATATATCCAACGTTTGTTTTTCACGAGGTTTTGTGCTCATTGGTCTAATGTTTTTTTTATTTGTACGTATAGGATGGATTGATTCTCGGAAGACGGGATTTATAAAAGTCGCAAAATTTTGTATTCTGAAATTGTAGTCCGCCGATCTCGAGGAGCTCTTATTTTGTACACTTTATTGTTGGAGGATACCATTCCATGTCTACGATTTTATTTGTGGTGACAATTTTCTTTATATATCCTATACGACCCGACGTTTATGTGTCGTACTATACGTGGAGGTTTCGTCCGAGATGTGTTCATTTTTAATATAATTTTATTATATCATGGGGCCGCGTAAAACCTTCATTCAATTTGAAATATTAATCAGAATATATATTTTTATATGCAACGGATTTTTTAAACATGAGAGAGCCCATTGTTTTCACATCGAAGTCCGTCTATGTACAACAAAAGCTCGAGAATAATAGATAGGCCTAAAGATAGAGGTTGAATATTTGTGCTTTGGATGTTCCCATTGTGAGCACGTGTATTTTTTACGATATGCAAAATGTATTATGCCTTTATATTTTTGGTAATATTTATATAACAGTTGGGATTTTGACCTCGGGGGCTGACCCTAATTAGTTATAGCCCTTACTTATGTATTTAGAGCACCTTTGTGAAATATTCAGGTACGAGAATTTTCATTGATCTTTGTCCTCCGTTAATTTTCTATTTTTATTAGAAGCGATAAAAATACTTTTTTTTAGATCAATTCTTAACAATCCTTTAATGAAACGGTAAATTTCCATTGAAAGATCATAATCAAAAATATTTGATTTGTCTTTCGGTGTGATATCATTATCAGTTTTCATATGATCCTTATTAGAGTTGATTTATGAAAATTAATATAACTTATCTCGATGTCAACTTTTTTTTATTTTCTCCTCTGAATAAATTTCACGTACAAATCCATTGAGCTACGAACGTAGCATAAAAGCATTTTTCAAATATTTTTTATGTAGATGTAATTCAATCCCAAATATTTGCATGAATATACAGTCACGCTCATACTTATTACTTCTTTGATTTTTTTGTATAGTGATTTCATTATTTTTTGCCAAAATGTTCATTCGGAATTCTTGCTGCCCCATTGATTACTATGTTAGACTATCTGAAAAAAAATATATGAGTAAAATGCTGATAATATCTGTAGTTCTCCAACAACAATCGTTAATTATTATTTCTAGCATTGACTTGTATACGTATATATTTAGTTTCTAGCGCGATAAAAGATTTCGCACAAAAGATATTAGTCAGATTTGTTACTCAATTTTTCGTCGCTTTTATGTTAAATCTCTAAACAAATTTCTTCGGTATAAGTTCATATATAAATATATAATATAACGAAGCGTGATCATTTGGTCACTCTTATTTGCTTTTCAAATGATTGATTTCTAAATGATTCATTGATAAATCGCAAATACGAGGTATATCCTGAAAGTAAGTGTTCTGTGACAATAACGGAAGATTAGGATTTTCTGAGCTCTATTGTAACTGGAGATAAAAAGTGGGTGGCTCATTACACGTCTGAGTCATCCCCCCCCCGAATGTATCAACAATATCCTATATTTTTTGCAAAACAAACTTTTTCCAAAAAATATATAAAAATTTAGTACACTTACTTTCGGGATATGTATCGTAGTATGACAATGTGTCCGTATAAAATTTTGTCAATATTTTTTTTTACGACTATTGTATCTGAAATTGGTTTCCAATTTTTACCCTTTGTATTTCATATTTTTTGCAATAATCTATGAGATCGATTCATCAATTCTCAGCTTGCTTTCTTCATTTGGAGTTGTGCTCATCATATATCGTTGTCGTAAAATAAATTGTCTACAGGCAATCATTTTTTATTGTTATCATCTATCCAGATGAATAAAGCTTTTTTGTCGTTTACCATGATTTTATTAGGAATACTTAATACTAACAGCGATTAATTCTTCCAGGGGATGCAAAATAAAATATATTTAAAATACCCCAATGGGGTAGATAGATGAACCATCTATTTTAATCGTGAAATTATATTTGAGCAAGTAGAAATATGAGATATCATAATGTTCACTTATTGTTAAATATAGCTGTCTTTGACCTGGATGGTGGCGTTGAATTTGATGATTATTCGAACGTGGTTCTTCAAATATGTCTCTTCTTTAAACTCTCTACATTCTGTCATTTTTAGCCTCTAAAATGCCATAAATAGAACATTTAGATTTTGGTCAATAAGGGGGGCATTGTTGCATCGGAATTTCAAAATATTTGTGCAACGGCACTGAGATATATTAGAATTTCAAAGATCTGCAAACAAATTGTTGACATGCCTCTTAAAGCATATGTATGTATTATTTTTTTGCTCTAATCTTCAATGGTCATTAAGTTTCAAATAATGAAATTAGCAGATCGGCTCTTCGCTGTTCAGATTTTTAGGATGCACCATAAGTATTTATGGTTTATTTAGCACAAGAAATGATTTGTTTCGAATGGACACAATGTTGTCTTATCCTACTAAATTGTTTTCATAAAATTGTCTACTGTTTGTGTAGTCTTAAGCCTCTTTAAGCTGCGTCGTATTATTATTGAGAAGGCACTATGGTATTGAATATATTATCAGCATGCTTTTAAAGCCTTCGACTCTATTGAATAGTGTATTTTGAAGCATTTTTCGATTAAAGGAAGAGGCTTGTAGGATATCATGGAGGACCTTAGTGTCTGGGTCGCCATTACGTCTTTGGAGTCCCAATAACGAGGCATTACGTGTCTCTAATGTCCGCGTAACTCACCCTAATGTCTGGCTTCTTCCGCAAACTTCCTTCGCCGTGGCCCCATTTCTTTTTCACTCTGCCACTCTACATTGTTTTAACGGGCACTCTCTTGTCTCCACTTATTCTTAAGCGCGAAAAAAAGGATTATTTACAATTCATTTATTAGGGACGTTATCCTATATTACGATTATCAGGCCTACTCTAAAAAGCACGTATCAAATTGGAGACGAATTTAAAATTGCTCATAAGCTTTCAATAATGGCGGCGAGCTCCTAAGGCCAGGTTGTCATTAGAGCTTTCCATAAATTAATTATAGAATCGATATTCGTGATAGATTGCATCGGTTCGGCTACTAAAACACATAAATTATTCATAATAGATTAGATTGGATATGGGTAATGAAATGATGTTTAGTTTGTCGCTTTTCATGAATGGAATTCCATTCGCATACAAATTGATTGCTAATAGCCACAAATTGTTGTTGCTCTTTCTCGTCTGAATTCTTTAGAAGCAGGAGCTGCATGAACAAGTGTTCAAATAAGTCTAATTGTTGAACAAACGTTATTTTTGCCCTTGTTGTTTTTTTTTCCGACGGGCGCGTTTTATTAGCTGGCCGCTAAATGGCTCTAATCGTTCCGACCGCGCCTTGATTTACCGACCACCCCTCACAGTTGGTGGATTTTTCCGCTGGATTTTCACGCAAAGCCGATACGATTTCCATGAAGCTTTCGTTTGGCATTGTTTTAACGTGCCCTTATATCATTCATCATCCTTGCCATCGAATTTTCATTATGCTTGTTCAGTATGCCGTTTAACACGTTGTATGAATATTATATATCACATTTTACTCATATAACTATAAACACTTCAAAAACATTGGCAAAACATTCAAGAACATGGTTAGATGTAGTGACAGCGTGCGGAAGCGGTTCTGCAATGCAGTTGCATCCTGTCGCTTTTTAAATTTCATTTTTGAGAGAAGAAAAACTGCACTCTGTGCATTAAAAGCATCCAAAAAACTACTTCTGCGAAAAATAACGAATTTAGTACCTATCGTATGAAAGTATTAATATATTAAATAAAGACGCAAAATTAGCTAATCTGCTATTCATCATAAATTAAATAGTACGGTTTTGCAATGAATGCACTTATTTGTATAATTAAAAAATGGTTAAATAACGCAACACACTAAAATTTTATTATTTTAATTCAGATTTGTATTTGTTGATTTGCTTCCCCATTAACTAAGATACAGGTAATCTGCGTCGATTACGGGATATGAGCTCTGGAAAGAACCGCGATTAACGAGGGGTTGCGATCAAAGGGAAAATACTAATCAATTACTTGGTTCTGCGTTTGCCGAAAAAAATCTAGTGTTCTTTACTTGGGATATTAACTTTTTACATTTGTTTACATGTCTTATATTTTAAACAATCTTTCAAAAACTGACACGTCGTTCCTCCAAAAACATTAAGCGCTAATCTTATTTCATTAATGGATATTTACACTTGTTTCTCAACGCTTAAGCTTGATTCGATTGTTGTATTTAATTGGTGTGTATAATGTCATGTCGATTAATTAATTAATTATAATTAAAAGCCTTTTCGATGCTCTCATAAATTGTGTTTAATCTACTTTTTAGTGCGCAATTGCTAAAAATATCAAAGCCATCGATAGTAGTTTCAGCCAATTTATTTAACGAAATTAATCCTATAACGCCATTACCAGATCGAAAATGTTAATTTTGGCGTAAAATCCTTTGGTCGCGCGGAAGCCTCCAAATTGGATTACCGATAATGACAAAAATTTCATTTAAATACACGCGTGAACATGAAATCGCCCTGCTTCCATCTTCTGTTGGCGATGCAAATTTTATTTGCAAAAAACAAACAGGCCAAATTCGTATTAAGGCCGAGCACAGAAGTCTCCCCGGTGCAATCAAAAAATAGCCCCTGAGTAAACATGACCGACCCCATTTAAATAATTTTTGTTACGGACATTTCAAAAGGGTCGTGCTGGGGTCAGTTTTCATTAAATCGTCATAAAATGGATCTCCAAGATACACACGTAAGGACTGCGCAAACATTATTTCCAATAAATGGTTACAAATAGTATTTTTCACACTCATATTTAATAAGTACCTAAAAATCGCCGCAGGATATAAAACAAATTGTCAAAAAGTCATATTATATTAGATGATATAACCGCAGTCTTATAGCTGTAATATGCGCATCGAATGTGTTAAAATATGGCTTAATGATGTTGTCGACTTTCGTCACACATAGGAAATACCAACCCTAAAAATTGACACTTACATCGAAAATATATGAGGCGAAGAAATCAACACGTCAGAATTTCAACGGTAACTTGGCGTTCCAATAATAGTATTTTATTTTTATAGGTGCGAATATTTTACTTTTACACTTTAATACTTGAAGATCCGCAGCGCAATGCGCTGTTAAACTTAGTTTACAATTTTTAGACCCATACATCTGGATCGAGATAATCAATCAGAAAAATTGGTGTCAAGAGTTGGCTATGTGTAAGATTCCTGACTCTTGTTGTAAGAATACGTACTCAAATCCAGATTTTAGGAAACAAATTCATTGTATCAATAAATTAGGGAGGCCGAAAGATGATGGCCTGACTGTGAAGTATTAAAAAAGCTTTTTCCAGATATTGTCATATATCATGATAGTTTGACCTTTTTTATAATTTATATTTAGCGTTGTATCAGTCTAGGATATTTTGACGGCATGCTGAAAGCCTAATTAGCGCTGAAATGGCCCATCCCGTTTATTTTTAAAAAGCGTTCCTACGAAGTCGTTCATGGCTAATTTAGCTACATGTACGCAGTCGGAAATATTTTTATGCCCAAAAATTCGAATAATGGTTGAAGTTGAAATGCCAAATGTTCACTTAAAGTTAGTGATTTTGAAGCACTAAGTGAGAGATGGTTGTTTTAGTATGCAACGGCAACAGTGACGAGGGTTGGCTAACTTCTGCTTGTTTTTTTTTAATATCAAAATTATAATATAGTTGTAGTTTTTTTTATCTAAAGTGTTTTTTTTTTTGCAAAATCAACATAATAAACTTAATAACAAAGTTTATTTCGATACATCACCATATTAGATGAATAATTATATTGTTGGAAAGAGAAAATCTAGATGACATTGGCCCAGGGTATATTATTTCTTTCGAAAAAGAGAGGGATTTTGAGTCATATCGAAAATCGCAACGAAAATTATTATACATCGATGATAGTCTGTAATTAAAATAATTAGTATTTCTTTAGTGAGTGTCTGGCATTTGAAATGCCAGACATCAGACATCCTTAAAATTTTACCAATGATGCAAGACGTCCTTTAAATGTTACCACAAATGTTATTTTTTTATTGCCTTATTGTTTTCCTGTTTTTTTTTATTAACTTTTTTTATGCGATTTTGGATATATTTTATATGCCTGTTTCAAAGTTATGCGGTTTTTAAAATCCATGGAACGCATATTCACTTTTTCTATGTGTCATAGCTTTTTTGTGCGATTTTATGCGGAGCGCATCCACCACACAAAAAAAGATTAAAGTGTATCAGATATTTTTTATAGGCGTGTTTATTTGCTTGTGAATTGAATACGAATTTATTATTGAAAAGGATTGCTGTAACTAATAGATAATTTCGAACATATTTTCCTATAAATATATTGTAGATGATTCTATTTATTTTAATAATATGCCGTCTATTGTATTATAGTTTACAAACCCGTGTCGGAATTGATTGTGTGCGCTGAAAGCTCTCTACTCCAATTTGAGCGTGTTTCTCTATATTTTTTTCCATAAAATTATATGATACGTAGCGCTTCAGCTCTAAATGTCAAATATTTCGTAGGGTTGGTTCTTTTCTAGTCGTACGAAAATGTCATAGAATGCAGCGATCCGTTTCATGACCATAGCTCTGATCGTGGATAAAACGCTTAAGCGCATTCGTCGATAAAAAATTCTCGTCCATAGGTTTTAGTGGTCAGGAGCTGTTATTTAAAAAAAGGTCGGATGGTCACCGTGAAAATCTATACAGCCTTATTACCGGGCATACCCATAAAGAAGCTTTATTGGCTATTGGGGCGGGAAAATTGCCGAAGTAATCACACATTAAGGACGGGGCAGGCAGCAAAAACAACAGACGAAACTTTATCAATTTGTTCCGTTATTTTTCATCCGAGTTCAATCGTATGTATGGTATAGAAATAATAACGAACGGTCGCGTACGTTAACAGCAAAAATTATTTGGCGATAAATAAATACGTACGGGCACTTATTGGGAAGCCTTTGGTTTTATTGGTTTGCGTAAAACTGTTAGGCATAGTAAAAGCGTGATGGCTTAAAGAGGTCACATATTGATTTTTCAACCCTTTCATATGCCGGCTGGACGTTATAACTTCACGGCACAGCTTCTAGCCATCTATCTTTCTATCCACCCACTGAGTGTTTTCATCGAAATCCGATCTAAAAGTTTTATTTTTAGAGAACCCCGGCTTAATATTTGATCAGGCCCAATTGCCCGCCCAAATGAAGTGCTCCAGTAACTTTAAGAGGATCAATTTAACGAATTATTATAGCGAGCAATTGCAAATTATTAATTGATTGAAATTTTGCGCTTACAAACAAATTACAGAGTTATACTGGAATAGGTAAATATTTTGCTTTTGAAAATGGACCGAAAACAGCGTGAATAGAATTAACTAGTTTTTCACCATATAATTGTTAAGATACAAATTATTGTGGTTATTCAAAGGAGTTTCATAGGATACGTTTGTTACTTGTAGCTAACCAATTCCTTGATGTGGTCTTTAATTATTTTACCGCATTTGATTGTGTATTTTAATACCAAATGCAGAACTCTTTTAATCAACTCAAATTAATTCGTTTTCCGGTACAACAAACGTACTATTAAAAATACCGTAAAGTAATGTTTTTTAAAATTGTTTGCATAATAAAAAAACAACAACTTTAGGAGTTAAATCTCATTAATATTATTATAGTTTTTGCAATTACCATTCTAATGCAAACAAATTAAATAAATAACACTGATTATATGCTTAAACCGGGCTTATAGATCGTTTTGTAACAACTATTATAAAGAGAGAAAATGTCACTTTTAATATATCCTTAATTGCTTATGATGTCATTTGACCCATTCGATAATGTTTTATGTATTATAAAGCGTGTTTATAGCTGGATACGTCATATTTTTAGCAAAACATCCCTTTTTTGTTAATACTGAGAACAAAAGATGTTTGCGACTGCAAAATCAAAGGAATAATATATATAATGTATATTTAAAAGCAACAAATGTGTTACTATGTTATAGCATTTTTCCAATTCTGTTTTTGCAAATGGGTTTTTGTTTTGCTATAAAAAAATAACACGCTACTCGTTAAATTTCATCTTTGTTGCTTAACATTTTTTCCCGATAAAAAAATCGAGGCTTAAACGTAAATTGTAGTAACTTGGAGTAATATCTGACGAGGATGAGGCTGAATTTTCCAATTAAAGGCTTTATTTTTGTTAAACGTTGTTCGTGCTGGTCTAACATTATCCTTATGGAAAAAGCCTTTTTTATATACTTTACGTAGGCGTTTTTAAAAATAAATTCTTTTTTTAATTCAGAACGCTGTCATCTTTTAAATTCAATGAATTTGCAATTAAATTACGCAAAGATTTTTTATCCTTGTCTGTAAATAATATAATTTTTTAATATTGTAATTTAGTATGTATTATTTATCATCCCCATCCCCAATATATTTAAATCGTAGTTATATATATGTTTTAATTGCAATTTGGTTACAATAGCTGATGTGCACTTTTCATGCTTGGATGCCTTCATATCTCATTTTAACACACAGGTGTTGAAACATTGCTATATGAAAAAATATATAGTATTTATATAACTTGATATGTCCATGAACTTGTGTTATATCGTTATTTTACGTTTGTATTAAGTTTCTTAAAAATACAAAACTTTAAAGTGGTCATTCTACGTTAAGTTTTGCCATTATACTTTGAAAGTGGGCTATATTTCTCTATAGAAAGCTCCTTTATTGAATAAAGAAGCCTTAAAATCATTTCACTGAATAAAAACTTCACAAGATATTTGTTGTTATCATTTGAAATAAAAGTAAGAGTTAGGATTGAAACCGTCATACGTTTCCTCAAAGGAAATTTATGGTCCCAGACAAAAGTAAAATAAAACTTTTTTAAGACCAGAAAATTACACAACTACTCTTTTGTAATATAATTCGTAACTATCGAAGAAGTTTCTTCGCTGGTAAAAAGCTCGATTATTTGTTCCCACCGTCCTTGAAATATCTGATAAGAATTCTCCCAATCTCGCAGTATTCTGAAGTACTTTTTTCGATTACTCAGCTATGGCGTTTTTCCACCCCCAACCCCTGCACCTTTCTCTCTATTTTATTGGCTCGTAAAAGATTCAGTCGTCGAGTATTTTACGGCGAATCAGGACAACCAGCCCCGCAGATACGATTCGCATCCGACATTTCAGCGATAAATGTTTGATTTGCCGTTGACAATATCGCCTCTACAACTTTCAGTTTTATTCGGACACCTTAATGTAATTTATCCGGAGTCGTAAAAAAATTGCGGCCCTGCTTTATTAATATTTCCAAGATCTTAATGTCTTCCTATAAAACACCGAATCGTATTAACATTGGGTTAATATTGATGGAATAAATATGTGGATGTGCCGCAGTTTTGCTATTTGCAGCATGATAAATCCTTACGTCTATATGGCTAAGTAAAGGGAGGACAGCTTCCCCATTAAAGCATCCTATAAATTTGCTTGTTGTGTGATGATGGTTAACCAGAGGCTACTGTGTCCCTTTTGGCTTTGGTAGTTAAAACGAAACTTGATTTATATAAACTAGCCTAAGTTTTAAGGCCATCCGATACATGCAAGACGCCCACGTTGTGATTTGTCTTGTTTTTAAGGGATTACATTTCCTTTCGTAATTCATACAATATTATTTAAATAGACCATAGTTTCCCTCAAGGCATATAATCTAAATGTCTGGTTGTTCAAAACATCGTTTTGTTAATTTATTATATGATTCATTAGTCCATAGAGATTATCTAAAAATTGATAAACGAGAATAATATATATATATATATCTGACCATTGTTATATTTTTGTGATGGAGAATTTCCTCTTTAATCCATGACAAAAAGCACCCGAAAAATCTGATATTATATTCCCCTTTTTTCAGAGAATTTATTTGCAAGTGGTCAAGGATATACCGTAAGAAATATGATAATGAGCTTTGACAAAAAAATATCTGTTTATTTTGGTCCTTTATATCTTTGTTTTTCAATTTTTCCTTCGTTATATCCGTGATATACAATAGATAATATTCAACACTATTTCTGAAATAATGTTTAAATTCAACATTTCATAAAGCTTTTTTTTAAATAAAAACTAGCATAGCACTAGACTGATTAGACTCTTATAAAAATTTGCAATTTTTCAATGCAATTTTTGTATTAATAATTGTCAAGCGATATCATAAATATGTATATATCTTTATACCATAGGATTTTAAGTATATGATTATTTTTATTGAAATATTGCATAGGAGAGGCACCATCGTCA
Organism: Stenopsyche tienmushanensis; assembly: GCA_008973525.1. NCBI lineage: Eukaryota > Metazoa > Arthropoda > Insecta > Trichoptera > Stenopsychidae > Stenopsyche > Stenopsyche tienmushanensis. The sequence goes on along the minus strand of WACJ01000018.1, from coordinate 15,008 downwards.
TTATTTGATTAATTGCTAGTTTTTTAATGCAATGCAAATTTTGAATTTAAATTCATAAGACATTTAAAGAGTTTATAGAACAAAATGATCCTCAGTTTGAGATGTACTGTCTTCGTGGTAAGTAAAAATGTGCACCCAAACTCATTAGGGATTGATGTTTTTATTCTACGCCATGAACTCGGATTTAATGTCAAATCATAAAGTGATATAAGATATGGGGGTGGACGTAGCAGTACATATTGTGGGAGTGGATGTTCATTCACCTTAGGGACGCCGTAACTGCCTTTGTTTAGTTAGGATAACTTTCTTAAAGTGCTTCACTTAGAGGGATGAAAAGCATTGGTTCACCGGGAAAGTAATAACTTTTTCATTAATACGGTGTTCGATTAGTGTTAAATGCATTCCGTAAATTTTTACACGATGAAAAATTGATTTAATAACATTGATTTATTTTTGGGTTGTGCTACTTGAAGCAATGTTGTCGTATATTTTCAAATGATTTTGTAATTTGGGGTGGGCCGCTATGGCTTCGAATGGTCTATCTACTTTGGGGCGACTCATAAATCAACGGCGGTAGTGGGTGGTAGCCGTGGATGGTCCTCCTGGGATATTCCACTCGTGTAAAGGCATCAAACCGAAATAAGCGATCTCCAGACCTACTTTGGCGGACTATAACAAGATGTCAGTTGAAAGATTAAAATCAACACAATTTTATGTATTTATACGTTTTTGCAAAATCCAATCCAACATAGACCTAAATATTTTATGGTGCTGTAGTTGACAGGTGTTTGATTTTTATTCATTTCCGCCACCCTTTTATTTGCGTTAATTTTTGCATTTGGTGAATGAAATGCAACTGTTTTCATTATTAATGTGGGGATTTTCCAGTAGTTTATAGTGGAAAAACAATGAGCTTGAATGCTGGAATAAAATGGAAATTTATGAAGCAAAATATATTGGCTAGTAACACATGGCTGGGTTTCATTTCAAACTTATGTTGGTATGCAGTTTCCTTCTTGAAGATTTATTAGCATTTCATATACGAAAAGCTTTTATATTTTTCCGGAAATTCGCTCGTATGTTTTTCATATTTTATTTCTCAAATTCTTTACTGAAAATTTGAATACGTTTTGCTGAAAGTAATATCGTATTTTTAGTATTGCATTTCCATCGGATTATTGAAGTACTGCGAGTCAACTATTGAACGAACATTTCGAAGCTACTGAAATTCATAATTTCTGATATTCTTATTTTATACTATGGATCATGCTTAAACAGTATATATTTCATCTTGAACAATGGAATTTGATACGGAAAGAAAATAAGGAAGAAAGCTTTTAAAATTATGATAAGCGTGGGATGAAAATTCAAAATCGACCAATCTTCTATGTATTAATTTGAATGGATGCTTATTTATAGACATTGATCCTTTCTGAAAGTATTATTTTCAAAAGGAATTAAATTTGATGATGTTAAGGGTTGAGGTATCGATATACTGTCGATGTTCGTTTCGCGCCTTCTTAGAAATATTAAGAATTAAAATATTTGTTTGAAACCAAATTATTTTATATGTGATGCTATAAATGAACATTTAAAGTATTTTAAATATAATGTACATATTAAAATTTGTTTTTCTACCACATTTTATATTTTGCGCTTAATCCGGGTTTATTGGATTTACTTTGATTTTAATAGATAACCAGATATATACATCAAAAATTAAAAACTATATTAAACATAAACATATGCGTATATCAATAAATCCTTTTAAAATAATTTTTTTCTTGTGGTATTATTAAAATCCATATTTCCAGGTACACTTAATCCTTTTTTTAGCTTTATAAAATAAATCCAAAATCGCATAAAAAAGTTAATAAAAAAAAGGAAAACAATAAGGCAATCAAGAAATAACATTTTTGGTAACATTTAAAGGACGTCTTGCATCATTGGTAAAATTTAAGGATGTCTGACATCTGGCATTTCTAATACCAGACATCCACTAGAGAAATACTAATTATTTTAATTACAAACTGTCATCGCTGTATCATAATTTTCCCTGTGATTATCGATATGACTTAAAATCGCTCTCTTATGTTCTGTGTAGATTTTCTTTTTCCAACAATATAATGTATAATTTTAAGGACGTCACTATAGTCCCTAACTCACATAATGGCCATTGTTTAAAACAATTGTTTTGACTTTATTTTTTTTAAATAGTTTAAGATAAAGTTTTGATTAATTAAAATTTTAGATATGATGTCAACCGTGTTGAAAAAATTAGTTTTGAGAAAAACGCGTTAAAAGATGTCATTATGGTGGGACCGGCCAAGTTGCCGCGTCACTAAAATAGCCATTACTCCGTAAGTAGTTGGAATTTTGGAAATTCCTTTGGAGAATGTATTTTTTAAAGTTGAAACATTGGAAAAATGTAAAAAAACAAAATCAATTTTTTCAAAAATCTAAACTAGTATAAAGGCGTGGTTGTAAATCACAATTTCGGTTAGCGTTGATGATTTCTTTCCTATTTTATCCAAAATATATCGATGCGTACTTTTCATGAAATTTAAAAAAAATGCTTTAAAAAACCGCATAACTTCGAAATCGCACAAAAAAAGTCGCACAAAAAAATGTTTGAGTCTTGAAATATTATCGATAAATTTCGACATGTAGCAAATACAGTGCTTCACTATGCTTTAAAGTTTTAATTATGATTATTTTTTAAAGTATTATAAGTATTTATTTATGTTTCCAAATATACTTCAATTATATAAATATCGTAACAAGTAAAGCTTGTATCTATAACGATGGATATTGATCGCTTTGTATCTGTTAATGATTGGGCTAAAATAAAATTTTAATGACGTATAATCGCGACTATAATTGTACCTGTTCTTAATTACACGTCCAATGTAGCCATGTACCTTAATGCCACGTAAATTCTAATAATTTAATTCAATTATGTTGGACGATTATTCTAAAAAAATGTCTGAAAACTATTTTTATTGTATTTTTGAAAAAATCGAACATTATTTAAATGTCAGCCATGTACATTTTTTTGTATCAATCGTTTATCATGCCGCACCAAGTTAACACATCTGTTATTCCACTTTCGTATCTTCTCTTTTTTTGCTGAAGGCTTTCGTTCCATCGCCGGCTGTGTTTGAAATGTTGGGTTATCCTAGCGAAGGACGCACGTACGCACCTCGTTTGCTTTCAGAACAAGACCAGAAATCAACCACTTCTCCCGTAATCTATTTACTGCAAAACGAAAGCGTGAATTTTTCCACGGAACTCATTTTCACGTTTGAATATAAACACCGTACGCAGCGTATGTAAATCCCATTCGACTGTTACAGTTTTAATTTACAAGCCGCCAATATAAAGGGTAATAATAACTTCATTCTTCTACCCCTGTGACATTTATTTTTCCGCCTACACGTACGCGTGTATTTGGAAGCCGATGAAAATTATCACGTCTTCCATCCCCGTTGCGCCAAGGGTTGATCCTTATAAATGGGTCCTGCTCGCTCCTAGCCGAACAGGAAATGTTCTGCGCTATGTCCCCATAAGCATTATTTATATGGCGCCAACTGAAATTTTTCTTATTTATGCCGTACGTATATTTAGATAAAACACGATTTAGCGAGCTAATTACAAAAATGTGGTTTTCCTTGAAAAAAAAAAAGTGTTTTGTAAATTTAAGAGCATCTTTAAATACAACTGTATAATCAATGCTTTAATGATAATTATTGTATTATACAAAAAAAAAACTGCGTAGAAACTTTTCCTATTATTTTTTCCTCATTGCGTGAGAGTATACGATAAAGTCGTTTATGAAGGCTTTTCCATTAATGTTAATATTTCATTAAATTTTCAATTAGAGTTAGACATCATCAATATGAACTTTTTCAAGATTAAGTAATTTGAATGCCCAAAAATTTAATTGTTTTTATCTATTTTTGTATTAAGTATGGCTAGCCATCTTATGCTTAAAAGCTAAAATAAAAAGCACCCTCATTAATGCATATGGAGGGACACGGTTGGTCAATGGATTAGGTGGGTCTCCTAATCTCAAACTATCAGTTAACCAACCCCACTATATACCCTATATGTAGTACTTAATGGAGGGATCCAAAAATATCGGCTGGGGATTAAGAATCTCAAGCTATTTTTTGTGTCTTTTATTATTTAAATTCTGAAATAAAATAAAACTGTATAAAAAATACAGAAGATCTTTTTTGGTCTACTTGTTCGCTTCTCCCAAGCTTATCATATATGTTAACAACCGTATAAATGTAACGAAGTCGTGGATTGCTAAGGGAGTATCGGCACGCTTCGTTGCTAGCTAAGTTAAAACATTGTATTGTTAATTTTTTTTATCAATAGGCATTTTTAATATTATGACATTCCATTATATATAATATTAAAAATATCGTATTGAAAAGTTTGGGCTCAAATCCCAAATTTCCCTTCTTCGATTCATAGTGCATCTATCATATTTTGCTTATATTTAACTGAAAGTTCGTCGACAAAAAATGTAAAAGACACCAACTCTTCCGACAAGTATCATAAATGAACGATATTTTTTTCATGGCAACTTTGGCTATTGTTTGGTTTGTATTTTCAAAGGATGCCAGGTCTTTTAATAATTCTAAGTCATTTATTGGTGCTAAATATCCGACAGACGCTTGAAACCAGTATTTTATATATATTACGACTGTGAAAAGACAAATATCTTTTACTGTTTTCATTTCCTTTTCCATTAGTTTAAACTGATGTTTAAATTTTAAAAAATTCAAGTAACACATAGCTTTAGCCATCCAATTAGCACGATAAAGACCAGCAGGCCTCCTAAATGAAACTCCTTCTTCAGGAATTCCTCCCAAGTAAATGATGGAAAGATTCGGTAACTCTTTATAGTCATCTCGAGGTTGATACATTTGAAGTTGTTTTTGAGCAAAAGAAATCCTGTCTTCAGTAACATTTTCTATGATTTTAGAGGACATGGTATCATAAATTACTGTTTTATAATCACTTTGATCAATTGTGTTTCAGTTCTTCTTAAATCTTATAAACAATTGGATATCAGGAGCACTAGACGAACTTAGCAATTGACTCACTACAGCTTCTAATATAATTACCATTATATGATGACGACGAGCTAGACAAAGCATATCTTTCCATTTTCTGCTCCAGAAGTACACAAGCTCCATTTCTCAAGCTAGTGATTACAGTCGTAGTATTAAAACATAAACGTAATACTTCACTAATAGAAGGTAACTTTGACTGATGCAGATTTGGTGTTGATTGGTCGATAAATTTGAAGTGAGGAGCAGGGCAGGGCTCAATCTCAATACATACCCGTAGGAAAGAATTAAGAAACGGGGGAAAGGGAAGAGGGTTAACTGTAGTGAATAAGTTAGTCTTTCTGCATGCTATTCCATTTAAAAATGGACTAATAAATAAACCAGAATCAAAAGTCAGATTAAAAATTAAGTGGCAATACAATGTTTTTTTCTGAAACATTGACTTATGGTAGCGACCCCTAAAATCTTTTTTTTTAAGAAAATAAAAAACACATCATATTGACATTTTTCTCTAGATTTTGCTCGTTTCATATCAAAGAAAATAAATAATTTTTCAATGTGCTTTTTGTTATTTGCCGAAAATTTAAGCTGTGTACATATTAGCATCGTTATGAAGGTTGATATGCTCTATATATAAATACATTTTCCATATTTTGTGTGATAAATTACACCAAAATGGGAATTCGCTGTTCAAGGCGTGTCCCATTGCCCGAAAAATTCGTTGAACAATAAAATTAATATGTTCCTTAGACTCGTTTAATTAAAAAGGCATTTGGGTCAACCAGTTCAGTGGTAAAGTGGGCTCGAATTCATGATGGATGTATATAAAATATTTACTTATTAAGTTTTTGATGGAACGTGACTGCATTAGTGTTATTGTATTTTTCGAGGATCCTTTGGGAGACTCTTTTTTGCTATGAAATTGTAATGAAGCCTGCTCTTTGCGAAGCACGATCGAAAAATACTTCATAAATTAAAATGTACATAATTTAGGCGCATTCATCATATCGGACGATGTCATTTTATTCTGAGCGAATGGAATGAATGATGAATTTCAAATCCTTCATTTCGATGAGTACTTACAAGTGAGATTGAATTTGCATAACTAAGGTGGTGTGGGGATTACCCGCCTCTGGTTACGTTCGATTTGATTTTCTATTTTTTTCCTATAAGGGAATACGGATTTTTGCGGATAGAAAAAGGGGCCGAATCCGCTCCTTTTTATTTTATATTTTTATTTCTTGGGCAAATAGAAAGTAATTTGAGAAACTATTGAAAATATATTTATTCATCGCCCGGCGTACAGATTATTTGCTCTCCTGTCTGTTCTATATTCATTTTTTAAAATAACAGCGCCTGTAAGAATTTGTGATGAAAATATATAATAATTACAAATTATTCGTGGGAAAAATTAATTAAAGCCAGTCTCTTAAGAAGCTTGAATAAAGAATGCATGTTTGGCTGTATTAAAGCTTAACAAAATCTTGAGAGAAATTCCTATATTTTATGTGCTTATTTAACCCTCCAAGGCTAAGTAATAATTCATTGTTATTAAAAATTTATAGTGTATTATATGAATGAATCAAATGATTTTGTTCAATGTCGAATGTCAGCGTCTTAAATTTTACCCAAAGTCATGTTTTACACCCCCGATAGCGTGCCTCACCCCAATTACTAATTCCTTTTTCCCCATATTGTTCTAACACCTTTTCGGTACCCATAATCGTAAATAAGTTAAATGCTCGATTTTAGGGAGACTTAGTTAAATACGTGAATTACATAATCTTTTCCAGAATGAAAGTATAATTATTTACATGTCGACAACTCGTAAAACATTCAATTTTTCCCGGCTTAAATTCGGTTTCTAAATTAACTAACGAATGAAGGGTATAATTACAACTATCAATATATTTAATATCAAAGGGTCTATAAAACCATTCATATACATTTTTAGTGTAATATACAATTTATATGGCCATTTTAACGCTATAAATACCGTCCACACATATATGTGTGTTTCTTCCCTTTCAGCTTTATACATAAAAAAAACACGTTAAACTTTATTTTTGCTTAAATGTATTTCTTTAATATGTTGTATAAAGGTGTTGCCAATGTTATATTTAAATAAAATATTATTGCAATAGCAATTGTCGACTAGTTCTAATAGATTAAAATTGCCTAAAAAATCCGTTTTTGTATTTACTTTTTTTTCTACACACATTTTTTTTGCGCATAAAAATATCACCTTACTTAAAAGTCATCTTTTAGTGGATTCCTTTTTATTACCCGTTATTCTAATTTTTTAAAGGTTTTGCACAGAAGATGTTCATAATATGTCTAAAGTCTCAGTGAAACACAATATTTTATTGATAATTTATATTTACTAAATATGTAAATTCGGTTCATTTATATTTCGTTTCGATATACTAGTTCATATATTTACATAATGTTACTCACTCTTGGCTCTCACATGCACAAAGTGTTCCCCGGTCCTTCTAACCACTACCATTAGGAAAAGCTAGTTACCTATAAAACAAGATACGCGAAACATAACCCAAAGCTCAAAGCCATTCGCGTAAGACTATACAAGTATACCACAATTTAAAACCTTAAGCAATGTATGAACACAAACCCCCCCGGCTTGCTAACATTCTCTTTCTTGTACATATTTGACTCCACGCAATAATATACAACATAAACCTTACCGGTTCAGAACCAGGAAAATTTAGAATCAGAAAAAAGGACAAGGGGAACAAAAAGCAGACGGCCTTGAAATATCATTTTGAAATCGTCGAACTGAGAGTCAACCTGAAAAAGGAAACCACTCAGTCTTGAATGCACTCGAGTAATTTGCTAGTGGATGAGGAGACACCCCCAGAGGGATTAGACTCTGCATTCCAGAAAGCCCTTTCCAGTATAGTCAACAAGGTCGTCTGGAATAGCTTTCCACGGTCTTCCGAGGAAGACTGCTCAGTCTTTTCAAACGTCTTAATACTTCCCTATCGAGACGGTCGCGAAAGCGCCCTTCGATACGATCATCCAGGGTGAGCGTTCCAAATGAAACTCGGAGTTTATGGAGTTTATGGTTAAATGGATGTAACCCTTTCCTGTGAATGGATATCGAAGAGGTTCATAGATCTGCAGTGGACTGTTTGTGGCTGCACTATGATGACGATGATGATGATATTTCGTTTATCGGCGATCCACAGTTGAATTTTCACACATAATGTTTGAACTTACGATACAAAACTACATACTAAATTTGGATTTAATACATTGACTCGTTAAAGAGTTATGATGTTACAATTTGATATTGTCAGCGTATTTTGCAGCGCATGTTGGTTGTGATAAAACTTCACATCTAAGTTCCAAAATCACATTTTCTTAGCTAAAAAATTATTCGCCTTTGTATTATTATGCAGGGGTATGATCTTTTGTTCATTATGTTCAGAATATGACCTAATTTCTTGAAGTTTTTTGTTCAATGGCTCGTAGGAAATAACTTTTTTAGAATTCCTTCAAAAATACACAGCACTTTTTATGCCATTAATTTTGACATTTGGAGTGGATATTGTCGATTCACTAAGTTTTCGCATGACCTTTTTTCTGAATTGTAGTATAGCCATCAAAGAAAAAAAAGAAATGCAGAACCGCTATTATCGCAAATGTTTAATGTAATCATTAAATAGATGTGTGATTAGAATACACCTTAATCTTTCAATTGCATTGTTTGTATTTGTCTCACGGCTTGTAAATTAATACAATTCCAGTTGTTATTCCGTTTTATAGATTCACAAAAAATATTATCTATATTAACTATGATAATATCTTTACTTTTGTCTGATCAATGACGCGTGTATTTTGAAAAATATCAATTGTTTTGATCGTTTTTGCACGTTGTATGAAATGTAATATTGAAATATGTAGGCGCATGAGCCGTGATTATGCATACTAATTGTCATGCTGAATAAATAAAAGCCTAATTTAGTAAGCAATCTGTCGTTTATCGCTTATGTTTCCATGAGAAGGAAAAAAATAATTTAAAACATCGAAACGACTGACTGAATGCATATAATTCAATTTATAATGGAAGTCTATAAATTTGGCTCCTTTTTTAGCTTGCAAACTCAGCTTTTATTACAAATATAGCAAAGTAATTTCTGCGTCGCCTTAAAAATAAAATTGTCAAAAGTAATGAAAAAACGATTCGTCATATTCTCGCTGAAATTTCGCGAATTTATTCGCTGTGAACAGCATAATTTCCTTTCGCCTCGTAGCATGGGGGTTGATTATTTCAATTTTGCTCTTTGTTATTTCCCCACTTCATCTGCTAATAAGGTAAGTTTTTGAGTTGAAAATTACTTCGAGCAGAAAACTTTTCGTGTCGTTACTTAAATCCTCAATTTTTGGCCCGCTTATTAAGTGGAAAATTTAACTACGCCCATGTCAATAATCTTTCGCCGAAAATTTCGCTCGTTGCGTGTTCTTTTTTTCTAAATTCCGCGTATAACTCCTGAAAACCTCATATTTACATTTCCATCAGATAAAATATCAGGTCTTCTATTGTAGGTTTTGTTATAAAGTCATTTTTCTTATCTATGAGGTAAGAATTTATTGTGATGCAACGTCCTATTTATTCAGCTCACGACTGATCCTGATGGAGACGAATGTGGGCGAAATTCACACATCTTGTCAGTCGTCTGACAGAAATGCCACCCCTTCCCGTAGCTGAGTATGTCATTTTTCTGGAATACCGCCGAAGCGGATAATAGGTGGAAATCTCCAATAAAAGGCTTCATGAATTCTTCTACAAAATACAGCATGAGCGTATTCAATAACACGATTTTAACGATTCCAACATTTTTTTGTAATCTTATCTCTACGATACGATAGATCCAACTTCATATCGTTACATTTCGGATTACAAGATAATCTTATTTTATTTTCGTATCAAATTGTATTTGTTTTCCTCGGATAGAGTTGATATTTTTCGCATTGTATTCAAGAAGCGCTGTTGCTTCTGTAAATGTTTTCCGTTTATGAATATCTAAATATTTTCCCCATGCATATTTAAGAATCCAAAAACGCAGATAAACCCTTGAACGATATAAATTTTGTATTACTAACATGTTGAACAACGCTTATAAATGTACCCCACGAGGGAAATTGGGGGATTTATAGCAGTGTGCTGGAAAATTTAAGTTATGAAAATTTACATGTGTATCGATATTATCGTTAAATATTCATATGATCTTTTCGAAATCTATACATACGAACACGCGATTCACATTTTATACCGTAATCGATGTGATACTCTTACATTAATAAAGTAGAATTTACAAACTATGCCTGGTGATATATTGAATATTCCTATTAAAATAAGCTACTATGTATGCCTGATTCTACTTCAAAGTAAATAAATGTTCTGTTCAATTAGTTAATTTTTTGTACAAATCTAGGCCTTATTTATATTTTTTAGGATTACATGTTTAATAACTTTCGTCCTCTGAATTTTGATTTATCGCGGTTATTATTTCCTTTTAATTTGCATCACCAGTTTATTCTTCTAACAGTAATTCCCGAATATCCTCGACATTCATAACGTTAAAGTCTTCCCCTTCTATAGACTTAACAAGTTCTACTTTTGCTTCTACTCTGTTTCCAACTCCTTCGATTAGACTTACATGTTGAACTATAGCCGTAAAGTTTCCCAGTATACATTTAATGTCGATGGTCTTATTTATTTGATGGATGAAGTTATGAGATTAATTCACTCCAAACTTGGAAAACGTGTCTATGCGTTCATTCTTTGATAGATTAATTATTAAGCTTATTAAAAATCCAACACAATTACTCCCTGATTTAATAGTTTTTAAGTAAAGTTATGATTCCCTAATCTAATGGTTGAAGTTATAAATATTTTGACATTTGTTTTACTTAAACATCAATAGTATTTTCACACATTCACCCAAGCTTTCATGTTTGTACTTTAATACACTCCTTTTTTGTGCGGTAGATGAGTTCCGCGGAAAAACGCACAAAAATAAATCGCACAAAAAAAGGTAAAGATCGCATAATTTTGAAACGGTTATATAAAATATATAAAAATCCAAAATTGCAAATAAGGTACTAAAAAAGTAGGAAAACAATAAGGCAATTAAAAAATAACATTTTTTGGTAACATTTAAAGGACGTCTTGCATCATTGGTAGAATTTTAAGGATGTCTAACATTTGGCATCTAAAATGCCAGACATCCACTAGAAAAAATCTAATTATTTTAGTTTATGGAATTAAAAAAACCGCATAACTTCGAAATCGCACAAAAAGATGTTTGAGTGTATATCGAAATTCATTTTTATTTGCATGTTGTAAGAATACCGCATCATACAGGGTTTATTGTATTTTTGATCTCCCAATTTGTTGATATGTTGAAATTTTGTTTTATGATTTGAATTTCAACCAAAAACTTTATAATATGAGTCCTGAAACTGTTCCACTATATCTACACTGTGTCTTATATTTATGAATAATATTTGATATATGAGTTATTTTATTAAATTTATTAAGCTTGAAATGCTTTTACGTGTTGGATATTGTTAAAGGAATGTCTTGCATCAAAGCTAAACAATTTAACCTGAGTGATTCCCTAATGTTATTTGCAGTGAGAGTTAATGTACCGTGTATGCCTATGCAGTGTGGTTGAATATGCTGTGCTATTACTTACCAATTAACCCTTTGGATGCTTCGCAATTTGCCCAAATCAATATTTGTAATACGACTAATATGCATCTATGTTTAACGAAGAATGTCTATCGTCGAAGTTTTTTTTTTGAAACTAATATGCACGGATTCTTAAAAGTTAATAACCTGTTGCATCAAAGCAATATGAGATATGAGTAAAGCGGATAAGAGTACTTCTTCATACTTCAATGGATTTTATTGGTCCATATGAACCAATATACATAGTAGTTGTTGGAGTATCATTCGACAAGGAATCACAGCATTGATATTTTTTACTATGCCGTAAATGCTAAATTAAAAATTACAATCCGGCCAAAATTATCGATGTATTTAATTATCTGAAAAAATCATACTTCTTACAAATATTTGATATAAAAGTATCAATGGAGTGACTAAATATAATTTTATCTTAGTCGAACCGACTAACATTAGCTTTTTGTGTTTGCTTAATATCTTCCCCTGCTATGAATGGATGGGGGAAAAATATTTTTATGATTTGTTTTTTATTCTTGTTCTAACAGTTCATAAGTTATATGGTATGTGTATTACTCATGTTTTTCATGGTTCATTTGAATTAGTCATTGCCTTATAAATTATATTTATTGTCTTATATATTTTCATCAGCTCATGTTTCATTGCTTTCGCTTCGATGAAATCAGGAAATTATCATAAAATAGAATTTATGGCAAACTGTCACATTAAATCATTTCAAATAGGTAATATTTAAAATATTCAGCAATCGTCAAAGTGAAGATTAAATTGATTTTGTTGAGATGTAGGATGAAAAGGTATAACAATACGTATCTGGTTAATGTTACGTTTATAGCGAACTATAGAATGTGTGATATACTTTTTACTATGGTCGTTATTCAAGCTATGCAATGAAAACTTTATTTTTTCCAATATTTCATATACAAAAGGTCTCAATGGAAAATGTTTCTTTAACAAGTGTTGGCGGTATTGTTGATCGTGAAACTTGAAACGTATACCATAGTATAAGAGTTTGACCCATTAAGTGCAACAGTAGAGATTTTACGAGGAGGAGAACAATGGTCCATTACAGAGGCTGTGGCAGTTGCCAATGGTGGCGTAACGACTAAAGCCACTGGTCTGAAAATATCGAGGGAGCAAATTGCACGCATGCTTTTTACGAACGCCACCCCAAATAAATATCAACAAAAACTCTAAAATGTTGGCACTTGTTCCAACAATTCTTTGGCGTGGCCGTAAGACGTGCGAAAACTCCCCCCAGACAATACGCCCCATTTTTGCGAATAAAAAAATAAAAGTTACACGTGCAGAGCTTTCAATTTCCACAGCTTTGTATAAAACGAGAAAAACCTTCTAATAATATAGTTAGTGGGAATCTTAAAAATAATGCTATCACCCAAACCTTGCTTTTGTCAAAGCGCTGTTCATTTATAAAACGAAATCCGCCCATAAATACAATTCATATTTTCCAGTATTAAAATAAATCTCGGCTTTCGAGGTTTGTTTTTAGCGGAATTTATTCACGAGCGGTATCCTCTTAACGTCCTCTACGATTTTTCTATGGTGGTTAAACTTTCTTAAAAACCCTTGTCGACCCGGTGTGTGATGTCTCCCCGAGGAGACTACCATGGAATGGAATGAAAAAGGAAAAATGTCGGAAAATCTTATAAATTATCCTACGCCTGAAATAGCCCGCTCTATTATGTAAAGTGCTCTCATAATTCACGCAACATCCGAAAATCCTGGATATGCTTATCAACCGAAACCTTGTGCTCTTTTGACTTATCGTTTATCTTAAACATTAGTAACGTTCGCACGCTTTATGAGTGTGGCAAAACTTTAATCACCGCAGAACTTCCTTATATACTTTTTAAAACTTTTATCTCTCCTGGAAATATGGGAGCATTAATATACATATAAATGGCGGGGGAGAAAAAATCCTCGAGGATTCACAGCGAGTAGCCCAACACGCAGTGTGAGGGGTGGTTTTCAATGAATACTTTCGCTCAAATATATTTCATACGGTTGTATTAAAAAACATGACACATTCAATGGAATGGTATTATTGGTGTTTTGCCAAAAGCCAATATTTAATAAATTATGTAATAAAATTGTTTTTAATCGATGTTTTTGAAGATGATAATAAAATTGTATATTGGAGGATGATTTCATATCATATAATTTGGTATTGGTATAAGACTTTATCAATCATCTAATTGATTATTCTCATAATTTCTCTCAGATTTTGTGCCTGACAAAATAACTCTCCGGCTGTCATCTCTATTTGTATGCATTTCCTTATATACCACATTGTGTCATCAAGTCTTCATACCCTTGTCACATTTAAAATACATTGGTATTTTGGCAGCATGAATTTTGGTTTACTCATCACGGTTGTTCTTGGGAGATTAGTGCATTGGTTTCTCTATACCTTTTTTATACCGCAGTGGTTATTGTGAATTTATTTACTGATGTTTATGCTTAGCGTCGGGGTTTTATAATTATGTTTATACCTTTTTATGCATGAGGTAAAATTATGTCTTTTAAACTGGAAGGAATTCTTCAAGCCATGTTTATCATTGCTTGTTACAAAGAAATTTATAATAATATACAACAAACTGTACTAACAACATCTTCGTAAGAAAACAAACACTGTTATTGTACTCGTCAATCTCAATGTGTACTAAAGTATGTCAATAGTATAGATATTGTGAAAATGCAGAATAATATTAAATTTAAATAGCCTGTATGTATATTATATACAACTATTTTGTTATGTTAGTCTTTCGTGGCATGAATTATTCCTGAAGACAGTTGCATAGTTTTTCCAACAGAATTTTTGGAAGCGGGAGAATCTCCTGTTTTCATGTTATGAATTTCGCCTTGATAATGTTAGATGCAAATTTAGTCATCTATCACCAAATTTGGATCCTCATTGTGTTCAAATTTTCTTGGATATCCATTTGAAAAAAATCAATATTGTTGAGAACTTGAGTTATCATAATTTACGCCCCAATTTATTGCTCCAAACTGCTATTTATATCAACTTATTCGCCTATTTATTATAATCAAACGGTTAACTTTCTGACGCATTTCTTCAGAAGTCGCTTCCACGAAACGTCCAATGTGAGAGCCATCTTCAGTCAAGGCTCTTTCCCATTTAAACTGCTTACTCAAATATTTCACTT